>CM068379.1:68573888-69964546 GCA_034770075.1 Aralia elata | reverse complement strand
TATTTATCATATTTCATACACCCACCATATTATATCGCACGCAATTATACACACAAATGCAATGTAAATATATTATTAAAACCACATTTTTAATTTAATTTAAATCTTTATTTTATTATCCTGAAAATTCCAAATCGCTACAATACTTAATTGCTACTTGAAAAACTAGAAGGGTGATGAATATTCATTATGGTTAGGAAGAATAGAAAAACTTTCCTCCTTCTACAGTTGCCACCCCCAATAATTTTGAAATGGTCCCTTAATAGTGGTAAAATTCCTCAATAAGGCCCAATAATCGGATAACTCACGAGTTCCAATTCCAGTCCTCACCGACCTATTAAATTTTGTGGGCTTTTTTAAAGGCAAAATGGTAAACTCACTTTAAACAATTTTCATTTTAAGTAATATAAACAAACTAAGTAAAATATCAAAATAACCTAAAACACCACAACACACACAAATTCAAAATACAACAGAAACTGCCAATATTTCATCAATTAATCAGAAAACCTAAACCATATCAATTAAAAGCCATCATAAAAATCAATTAATTATGTTGTCAAATGATAGATTATAAATAAAATGTAATATTCAATAAAAAAATGTTATATTGATAAATTTTTTGTATTTAAGTGGGTCATCCACAAATTTTCTTGATATCTCTCTAAGTTTTTTTCGGATGAGTATGGTACACATTAACTCCCATTTATCGCACTTTTTGCACTTTCGGATGACATGTAGCATATTCCAATCACCTTACAGAAATTGAGGATTATACATTTATATATATAGCAATAAGTTTCACGGTTGAATGTAAGGAACTTAAGCACATTATTTCCTTGTGGCCACCCTAGAACAACTTTTGGTTGCCTAACCTTTCCCCAATTTCCTGTCTTTTTTAATTTCCTCAAACCTTTCACCCTTCTAATAGCCACTTTATTTCAAACACTCCCCCTTAGGACGACCACTTATTAAGAATATGTTCCTACGTTTAAAAATCTAACTTAATCAAATAAAACACTGTGGGAAAAAATTTTGGTCTTAAGGAAAAGAGTACAATATTTCTTAATATATCTTCTAGTGGCTTTAAAAGGCCATCATTAAAACCTATGCAAAGAAAAACCCAGTGGGAAAAAACCTTAGCAAAGGAAAAAGAAGTACAAATCAGCATATTATTCCTTCAGAAAATTTACTTCCCCTCAATGAGATATATATAAGTTTTATTTTTCATGGTAAAGAATGATCCTATGAGTTGAATGTATGTCAATGTCGTGACGGCAACCATCTTCCTTAAAAGTCGTAAGTTGATAATGGCTTAGTGAAACATATCAGCTATAATTATCACATGATCGTATCTACTTGAACATCAATATCGCCACTTAAACATTTGGAGGCTCCTATGTTTTAAAAAAAGAATTTTGGGTACAATATGCTTGGGTTCTATCATCCTTTGATATAGCATCCCTTAATTTGAGTGATACAAGCAGCAATTATCTTCGTGATAATATCGTTGGAACTATTTAAATGATATGAATGATAAACCATAGTTCTTTTCGAATGTGTTTGAATTACCGATCTCAACCAAGAAAACACATTCATAGACTCGCTTAAATGATTTGCGATAATCTCTGCATGTATTTTGAATGAAGTAGGCAGAAATTGTTTTGCTTAAACAAGATCTCCATGAAATTAGCAGTATTTCCATAAGGTAAATAAATATCCTTCCTGTTTGTGATCTGCCTTTGTGTGGATCAGAAATTCCACTAAAGAATAATGGTACTCTTAGGACCAAGAGTTTCTTTCATCATTTCTTGTGGTCGAAACGGATCTCTTCCTTGATATCAAGTGATCTGATCCTAAGTCATTGGAGTGTTCAAAGAGGATGAGCTTTTAATTAACATGTAAAACAGTGCTTCAAGACTTTTTTCTGTGTTTGTTGATTGATTGAACAAAAATTCATTTGGAAGATGTTTCAATTTTGTAGGCCAAGAGAAAAATTTGTCTTACCAAGATCTTTCATCTCAAATTCATTCCTTTAAACAATTTGCCTGTTTTTTTGTTAACTCTTACTCTGGAGTCCCTACAAGATTTTAAAAAATCATCAACATATACTACAACAAATAGAAAACTTCATGATTTCCTGATTTTTTTGATAAAAATACATAGACAAATTGGATTATTCTCAAATCCCCTTCCTTTCAAAAGAATATTTACTAGAGGCAATTATACCACACTATGCGTCCAGATTGGCTTTTAATCCATAGAAGAGATCTTTGTAGCTTGATAGAATACATACGTCGAGATGTAGAATTAATATGGTTTTAAAGAGGCATTTTATAATCCTTCAGGAAATTTTTCATTTACAACAAGATATGCTATAATAACATCCAATTAATCGCATGTACCAAATTTTTCTTTTGCTACCAAGCTAATTAAAAAAATCTGAATAGTAATTACGTCCCATTACAGGAGCAATATTGTTTCTTTATAATCAATATTCAGGTCCGCTTGCGTAGAAATCTTGTGCTACAAGTCGCGCTTGTGTACCATTATAGCATTTTATTTTTTCTCATTTCGTTTTACGTACTAATACCCATTTCATCCAAACAGGCATTACACCCTTCAGGTGTTCGGAAATTACAGGTATCCAAAAAACTTCACCGTTTATATTTAATGAATTATAATTCATCTTGAATCGCCTATTTCTCACATTGGCCAAAGTCAATTTCTAGCGTTGACATTTTCTTCAACGGTTATTGTGGTTCATATATTCAATGAATCATTACTTCTGGTAATGTCAAGAGCAAACTTTATTGGAAAATATGGCAGTCGACACAATTACAATTTTATTTTTGGGAGTTGTCGTTTACACACCCCAAAATTAAATCCTCTACTTCTACTTCTACTAATACAGAAATCAGTATAGTGACAAGCAAATGGTCGAGCTACCCACAGAGAGTGGAATTAATTTTATATTTATGTCCTTTTATTTTTCCCTAAATCTAATTAAATAATGAAAATAAAGATTGGGGGGTTTTGAGTTTGATTTAATTAATTAACAGAAGTAAATAAATAAAAAGTAACCAATGAAATTAAAAGTTCCAGTTCATAAGTTCCAGTAATCACCTTTTTTATAATGACCAAAATTAATTAAGTATAACATTATTTAATCCTTCAATGAAATTAATAAGTCCCTAGATAACCGCAATGCGCTAATTTATCCGAAATTGCCTCCTTAGATTTTAAATTTAAAGTGTGACAATTAATCGCCCCACCTAGACCCTAACTATACATACAACCTAGAACTATCAGTCTAGATTTAATATAACAGCAACATTAACGGATTAGATAAGAAATTAGAAACTATTTCCAAGCAACAATCACACTATCCAGGGATTATTTAAGCTTGCCCCTTCTGATAATCATAATAACACCCAAAAGCTTGTCCACAATCAAGTATTATAAATTGCTACTTATGATTCAGATACAATATCGTTTTGCTTAATACTATGATCTTTAATCTAGCAGATGCTATTAGTTTAAATCCAATTTTAATCCTGCAGAAACCAAATCCGTCAATCCAATAGCATATAAGCAATTCAACCATCAAATTATCAGAATAAATCTTCATATTAAGAAGAAAATAAATAAGGATTACTTAATTATTTCATTAACTGTAAATAAGGTTCAACATCCCTTAGAAATGAAATAAAAACTTTAGCTTGGCATCCTTCAATCCTCCAAAACTCAGGGTTTGTAATTGTGTATAAGAAGTTGATGGATGTAGATGTCTGAGTCCCCTAATATCTAAACTCTAATTACATGTATTTATAATCCTAAGATATGTATCCTATCTAAGATAAAACATCCTAGGTTACGATTTAGAATTGGAAAAGATATCAGAAATATACTCAAATTATGGAAAATGTAAACTTCAGGCCAAAAATTGCGTATCTTCGGGGATCCGTGCCAACGTTTCAAGCGGGGGCAACAGCGCTCGCAAAAAGCACTAAGGTTCAACGGACCGACAACGCTGAACTACAGAGGCTTCAGATCCGATTTGTGTAGCGCTGAATATCAAGCCATTTCATTAGTACCGACCGCGCTTCAACTTTTCTACTGTGACGTCCTTTTGGAAAACGGCCATAACCTTTGATTCGGAAAGAGTTACGGGGACCTGCCACTTTTAATTTCCCCCAAAAAAATCGAAGGATCTCGACGAGATGTGCTACAATTTTCATTCTTTGAATTTTTAGAGATAACGGGCTGGATAAAGGTCGAAAATTGGCCCGACAGTGAACTACTATGTAAAGAATGCCAAACCGAAAATCTGAAGTTCATCGCCTCACGTTAGTAAAATAGGTTCATAACTTCCTTCATACGACGAACTCCGATGGAGTGCGATTCAAGATGATCCAGAAATCTAAAACGTAGATCTACAATAAATATCCAAGTTCCAAGTCACCGATCATGCATCCTTAAGTCTCAGGATTTTCTTCTTTTCCCTGTTTTTTAGCCTTTCAAATTACCTCTTTTCAGCACCAATTCTCCTGTAATCAGTTAAACGCACCTTAATAAGTCCATATACACATAAAAATATGTTAAATAAAAACCAAACATAAAGGAATCAAAATTATTCGGGAACATTATGCACTCATTAATTTCAATCCAATACTTATCCCTCCTGTATGTACATTAATGTATCGAGGATCTCGTTATTTTCAGGTACTTGGTCCTTCTTTAGGGGATTAACTGCTTCTCAAAAGGTTTTATTTTTTAGGAGATTTTTGCTCATATTAAGTTTTGGAAGTAAATCAGTTATTGTTTATTGCCTGTTTCATGGGTTATAGCCTCTTTATAGGGCTGCAACTTATTTTTCTTGTTAAACCTGAATCGGTCTTCCACGCTTCAGGTGTGGGTTTTGATTCATTTTGTTGTTGTTATTAACTGATTGTCCTACAGGAACTTCAATCCCGTGCTGGGAGTATTAGCAGTGTAGTAATGTGAGATTTTCACTATTTTCTTTTTATCGGTGAATACATTCCGGGTAATTGATTTGCAAATCCTTGCAAGTTTATGAAATAATCCTTTGAACTTCCAGTTCACATTATTTTGTGACGAGGATCAAGATTGAAGATAACATCGAAGCATTCCATATAATCTACCTCATCGTGCTTCAGGCAAATGTCGTGCTTCAGAGCAACGATTTTTCTCCCCCTAATGGTGGGAAGGATTGTTTATCATTAAAATGACAATCCTCTCTCAAAACGTGCTTTAAAAACATCACCAGACGTTAGAGTTTCAAGTTCATATAATGATACTATGGGGAATCAAAAACCCATATAAATTTCCAAGTATATTATTGGAAGGACCGACCATTTTAATGTGTAGTGGGGTTGCTATAGGTAACATATACATCACAACTGCGCATGGTGAAAAAAATATTTGGTTGTTGGGACAAGTACAAGTTGCAATGGTGAAAAATTTATGATAAGCAGTCTAAGTCTAATGCGAACTAATGATTGCAGCATATAAAGATAGGTCATGGACCCTAAACAGAAACTGGTAATTTTGATTTCATAAGCACAAGGTCGTTAGCAATAATTTGAAGTCTCTTGACAAGTGATTTCAGTCCTTACAAACCATTTTGAGTATGTGTTATGTTGGCAATCAGGATATTCAAACATCAATTCCAGGTCATCTAACCTTTATTACATCATTTTGCGGAGACAAAAATAAAACGAATATCCTAGGTCATCCTCTACATTTTATTACATTCTTTTGCTTAGAGGAAAAAATAGAATAACATTTAAGTTTCATTACAAAAAAAAAAACTTAATCAAATAAATTAATCTTCTTCATTTGTTCATCTTGCTCTTGCCCTTGCTCGTGGACAACTCATCAGATTTCTCAACTTTAGCTGCAATGTTTTATGCAAGGGTGAGCAAACAATTGCCCATAAGTATAGTAGCAATAATAATAACATATTAATGATCAATGAAATAGATCTTAACTGAGGAGTATAAACCTTTCTGATGTCAATCAACGATAGCCAAAGAACTGAAAACTCAATAGAAAACTCAGCTTTTGAATCAAGTTTAGAAAGCAAAGCTCCAAGAGGTATATCTGAGGGACAAACACACACACAACAAACACACAAAAAACCAAAAACACAACACACACACACAAAACAAAACAACACACCACATTAAGACCTCAAGCTATGTCCTAGTGTTAGCAAGTATCTCTACTGTAACCTTTAAACAGTCGTATAGGACTATGGAACATCCGTCTCGTTACTTCGAGGGGATCAACTCGTTTGTACAAGTGGTATTGTGCATAAATATTTTAACGTATTGGCATAGTATAATCCCCTACATTAGGGGTTGTTCATCTCAGCTTTATCATTAGAGTATGTTACCAAAGGGATAAATTTGGTGTTTTTTTGGAATAGCTTTAACAGCAATTCTTGATTTATAGAACGCTCATCAACTATGGACTAGTCGAATCAAAAAAGGGTTCACTAGCCATATAAACAGTCGGATTTACAACAAACAATACAATCTTTGTAAAATGGGGACTATTTAATAATAGTAGAATTCAAGGATTACAGACGAAATATGTTGGGAAGTAACGCATTTGAAAAGTCTATAAAACTCAATATTACATTATAATCGTTTTGAGTTAATATGAAAAACCTTGCTTGAATAATAATAATAGCCAATGGCTAGAGAACTTGTTTCAATGAAAAGTAGAATTTAGAAACTTGCTTAATGAAAAACTAGAGTTTTAGTGGAAACTTGCCTTGTGCCATTAGCTAAACAATTACAATTCATGCTCTTTGAGTATATCCTACATAGATCATTAAGATCATCAATATCAATTAGTTTACATAGCAACTAACTTCACTTGTTTAAAATTATTTATTCTAGTCAAGTTTATTAAACTTTGTTCAAGATCTGGAATACCCTATTTTTTTCATAAATTTGAACTTCCCTGCTCGGTTACAAACATAAGACATTGGCATTTGGATAAACACCTTCATTTCTTACAAAACTTTTTTCGAATTACAAACTTCTATAGATTCCAAATTTTATAATTAGCAACATTATCAATATAAATTACAATCTTGGCATCACATCATTTTTATGTGTTTTAAGGCTTCCTACAATCATTAAAAAATAGGTATTGAATTAACATCATCCCAGCTGATCTGTGTAACAGCTCAGTTACTGGGTCTGTTTCTGCATATGGTGCGGCGCAGCCACTTTTTTATACTAGAAACACGCACGTTGGCCGCGTTTTGCCAGCGCTTGTGGCAGGAGCGGCCTAATTTAGGCTATTGTCCAGCGCAGGACCGCGCTTGGTGATGAGTTGGGTTTTATACCTACGAATCAGGTATTGTTAGATTTAATATATTGTTGGGTTTTTAAGTGTTTTTAGTATTATTTTACTTGTTTTTGTGGTTTATTTGATATTGTAGGTTGGAAGCAGTGGAGGGGCAAAGAGGATAAATTTGGGAGGCTTAAAATACAGCTTGAGTGGCATTTTTATAAAATTCCTGGGCAAAGGGCTAGCGCCAGCAGCGCTAGGGCTAGCGCCTAAAGTGACGCTAGTTCACGTTTTTGTACTACTTGTGCGGCCTGGAGGAGGAAAAAAGAAGACCAATTCTGAAGAGGTATTCTAGTCCATATTGATCAGATAGTCTTTATTTAAGGATGAGATAGGAAACCCTAAGAAATAAAAACTTCGGAGTACCCTTTTAGTATAATTTTATGTATTCTACTTTTCTAGAGAGGCAAGATTTGTTGTGTGTGGAGGATTATTTTTGTTTTTCAAGCATTGGATTTTTTATTGTGTGGGTTTGAAAGCTGTGTCTTGGATTTTTATATCACAAATTGGGGTTTGATCAATTCTACTTCTTCTTTATTTCAATTGATTTATTTATTTTTCCATGTTTAGTTTTGATCCCATAATTGGCTTTTGGTTTCAGGACATGAACTAATTTCCATTATGGAGATTTCTAACGGATTTTCATATGTAGCTTTAAATTATAAGCTTGACTGCTAGATTGTTTCTGTTTTGCGTTATCATATGAGAACTTCTATCATGATTGTTTTGCATGTATGAAATGTGTTGATCCACCGCATTCGACGTTCAGTACTTGTATGGAATTGAAAAAACAAACATATAAGTTATGGATTGTTAATCATGATAGCTTGCGAATAATGAGGCTTAATTGGATAGCTTAATATTGTGTGAGTCAGATAGATAATATACGGTTTCACCGTAAGAGTCAAAATAAGGATTTGCGCTTTAAAAAATCCAGATAATTGCAATTTCGACATAGAAATATATAGTGATTTTGGTTATAGTGATTGATTACATGGGTTGTCTATCAGAGTATGGATATTATGTAAGTAGGTTTTCATAATGCATTGACAAATAGTTATGTCTATTTTTTGTGTCCCTTTTTTGGCTACTGTTTCTGTGATATGTGAACTTACTAGCATGTATAGTGGTAATTAGATGGAACTATATAATATGAAGTTAGGATCCCATTATATTCCAAGCTTGATATATTTCCGTTAGTATTTGCATATTATTTAGTTATTAATTAATATAGAAATAATTTTGTCACTAAAAGTAAGACAATAGTTTAGGTCAAATAAGTATAGTGATAGAACTGATTGCATAGTGGAATTAATTATTTAATCCCGTCTCTATGGGGGACGATACCTTTACTTCCTCCTGTATTACTTGTTGATCCGGTGGTATACTTGCACGATGTTAGAGCTCTTTTATTTAAGACTTAAAAAGATGGCAACAAGTTTTTGGGCGCCGTTTGCCGGGGAACAGGCGTTAGATTTTTATTTAATTATCATCAGTGTTTTTAAGCTATATTGTTTTGACTTAGTACAGAATATACTCTTTTCTCATTTTCTATTTTTATTTTTGGTATTGGTTTTCACGGTACTTGTAGAATTTTTTATGCACACACGTATCATCCAACTCAGATATTAACACCTGCTCAGGATAATATTTGACGGAAGAGGTTGGAAAGCAAGAGTGCGTTAGGAATTTACAAGCACAGTTAGAAAGAAACTATTCCGATAGAATGGCGGAAGGAAACAAAGAATCGTAGCAAAGAGAGGAACAAAGCTTGTTGAGGGACTATTCCATGCCAAACATCACTGGATTGCAGTCTAGCATAGTGAAGACCGGCAATAGCGAGCATAATACCTTTGAGATAAAACCGGGGAACCATTCAAATGGTGCAGAATTCGGTTCAGTTTGGGGGTGGCATGCTACAGGACGATCCTACATGCGCTTCTTCTTGAGTTTCGTTTTGAAATTTGTCGATACATTCAGATTACAAACAGGGGTGACAGGAGGATGCCATTCGACTAAGGCTATTCCCATTTCTCATTAAGGGATTAGAGCCAAGAAGTTGGGCTCCATTCCTTTGCTGCGAGGATCAATTAACTACATTGGGAGGACCTTAGCACAAAAATATTCTGGCCAAGTTTTTTCCCAATGGCTAAAACATGCAAAACTAAGGACAGGCAATTTCTCAATTTGAGACTAACAACACGGTGAATCCTTATACGAGGCTTGGGATAGGTACAAGGGAGATGTTAAGATAAAGTGTCCAACACCATGGGATGACTAGATTTGGGATGTGTGATCAAACACATTTTATAATGGGATTGGGATGGCAGTCTAGGGAAGATGGTTGATTGCGAGCTGCGAGTGGGAGCTTTTAGGGGCAAAGAGCTACGACGGTGGCTTGTATAACCTTATTGAGACTATGGCAGCAAATGAGATTTCCAGAATCCTACGGCCAGAACGTCACAGCCCAGAGTTGCAGGTGTGTTAGCGTTAGAAGATGGGATGCTATTACCCAAGTTTTGTTTGTTAGCACATATGACGGCTATGGCAAAGAAGAAATAGATTCGTTGTCGAAAAAAGTAAAGCCAAGTCAGTTGCTTTTACGTATGTGAGATTTGCGCGCAGTCTGCAGGTTGTCGTATGGTCGCATTCAACAGATCAATGTGCTATCAACTCGGAGTCGGTGCAGTATGTGAACACTTATAAGAAAGACCAAGGTCAGTTTCAGAATACATACCACCCCAACAACCGCAATCATCCAAACTTTAGTTGGTCAAACAACTAAGGAAATCAGCAGCAGCAGTTTCAGCAGAACAATCAGTTCCAGCCGGCGCAGCAACAGTATGCTCCACGACCACCTTTTCCACCAGGATATTCTCAACAACAACATCCTACTCCATATGCACCTCCGCAGGAAAAGAAATCAGAAATGGAGGAGATGATGTTAAAGTACATGGCGAATACAGAGGTGATGATCAAAAGCCAGGCAGTGGCTATTAAAAATCTGGAAGCTCAGATGGGGCAAATGGCGACTATGCTTAACAGCAGGCCCCAGGGTTCATTGCCAAGTAACACAGAGGCAAATCCACGGAGAGAAGGTAAGGAACAGTGTCAGGCCATTACACTCAGATCGGGAAAGCAATATTCAGGAAATGTACCAGACTCAGCAGCACCGAGTTTACAAGGGGATGACACTGGGGTAGAAACTGAGATAGAAATTGAAGATGAACAGAAAGAGAAGAAGGATAACTACGATTCAGTAGAGAAGGAGAAAGCTAGTTCAGATAAGAAGCCCGTGAATACAGTACCGCAAGTTCACCCACGAGTTCCATATCCGCAAAGATTGAATAAACAGAGGGATGATAAACAATTCAGAAAGTTTTTGGAGGTTTTTAAGAAACTGCAGATCAACATACCTTTCGCGGAGGCATTGGAACAAATGCCAAGTTATGCAAAGTTTATGAAGGGTATACTGTCAAGGAAGAGAAGGTTAGACGAGTTTGAGACAGTGGCCTTGACAGAGGAATGCAGCGCAGTGCTTCAACGTAAATTACCTCCAAAGCTGAAAGATCCGGACAGTTTCACAATTCCATGCACGATCGGAAAGATGAGCTTCGATAAATGTTTGTGTGATCTTGGGGCAAGTATCAACCTGATGCCGTTGTCAGTATTCAGTCAGTTAGGATTGCCAGAACCAAGACCAACGAATATATCTCTGCAGTTAGCCGATAGATCTATCACATATCCACGGGGGATAGTGGAAGACGTACTGGTGAAAGTGGACAAATTTATCTTTCCGGCGGACTTCATCATTCTGGATTATGAAGAGGACAAAAATATACCAATCATACTAGGGAGACCATTCCTAGCCACTGGGAGGACTTTGATAGACGTGCAGAAAGGGGAGCTTACAATGCGTGTACATGACCAGGAGGTGACGTTTAACGTTTTCAAAGTAATGAAGCTTCCAACCGATGAAGAAGAATGCTTCAGAGTAGATTTGGTGGATAGTATAGTGCATGATGAAGTTGGAAGTTTGTTGGGATATGAACCACTGCAGCGAGTGATTGCTGAAAATTCAGATTCGGAGGATGACGAATGTGCCGAACTTGTGCAATATTTGGATACCACCCCCAAATTCGGAAAATTCAGAACACCTATCGAGCCACTTACAAAAGCGGGAGAGACATCGGTAAAGTTGAAACTGTAACGATCGCGGATCGTGGGTAGCTTTGTAACGCGAGCCTATGAATTTTATTGAATAAATCGAACTTTTATTAATATTATTCCGTGTTATGAGTATGAATATTTTATTACTACATATGATGTGTAGGTAATAATTTTTGATTGTTATTATTTTTATTGGAGTTGATTAAATCATTAGAGAAATAGCGCTAAAACGCTATTTATGCAAAGGACGCCTTTTTCGATTTTATGACTTTTCATAATTTCGTCAAAGCGTTAATGAGAGGGGTTAATAATCCAAGTGTGAGATTTTTATTTTAGCCCAATTGATTATTTGTTAGAAGCCTAATTGGTATTAAATTAGAAGCCCAATAGATTATTATTGGAAGCCTAAAACCCATGGACTTAGTCCATGAACCAAACCCACCATCCATGACCCAAACCCATGACCCATGAAGGGAAATGGGTAATAACCTTTCAGCTGAACCAATTGTAGAAGGAAGAAGAGTACGGGAGAAGGAAGAGAGGAAGAAGAAGATGAAGAACGTGATGGATTTAGGGAGGAGCAACACTTGCATTTGGTGAAGGAAGAATGTCAGAAAGCAAACTCGGGAGAAGGGAGGGGGAGAGCCCAATGGCTGACTACACCTTGGAGGAGCCGAAGCTCTCCTACCCGAGTATTGGGAGCTGCCATGTCTGGCATGCTCAGCCCACAACCCATCCATGAAGCTCTGATCACTTCTTCTATTAAATTACTCTCCCCATTGTTTAGCTTCCATCCCTTTCTTGTTGCTAAGTGTTGAAGCAGAAAACTTGAGAGAAAATAGTAAGAAGAGTGTGTACGGGTGATTTTGAGGAAGAAGAAGGAGTGTGGTAGCAGCTGCTATTTGATCCATTTAGCATCCTTAGAAGTAGCTCAAGAGGTATGCAATATAGAGCTTAGCTCATTTCCAAGTTATAGTTTTACTGTGATTGTTTTGTTGGAGTTATGTTGCTGAAATTGCTTGGTTGTTCATGAACATGTGTATGAATGTTGTTAGCTCTATTAAACCTTGTTAATGGTGTGTAAAAGTGGAACAATGTATGAGAATCAAACCTTTGCTTAAGGAATCAAGAAATGGACTGAAATGGACATTAGTGGACTGTTATTCATATTTTTGTTAATAATGAAGTTATAACCATCTTGGTTTGGTTATGTGCATTGGTTGTGTATTGTTGGTATATGCCAAGAAGGTATGAGTAATGATTTCAATGGGAAATCTGGACTAGAGTATAATGAAACTCTACTCCAATGTGAGTTTTCAACTCATGCCTACCAACTATTTGGTTTAATGTCTAAGAGAATGATTTCTCTAAGGATCATGAGAATTAGGAATGGTTAATTGATTAAATGATGTTATGATGCATAGCTTAGTTGTAAAAGTATGTTTTGAGTCATATAGACATGTGGTATAATGGTTAAGAAGCAAATGGGACTGAATCATTGGGTTGGATTTTTGGGTTCTGCAGTAGCAGAACTTGAAGGTCCCTGGATGCAGAGTGGCGCAGCTGCGCCACTCCCAAGCATAGCACCTGCGCAGCTGCGCAGGGTGCCAGACCTGAAAGTCCCTGGACGCAGAGTGGCGCAGCTGCGCCACTCCCAAGTACAAGACCTGCGCAGCTGCGCCGGTCTGCAGAACTGCCAAGCTTAGTTGCTTTGTGTTATTAAATTGATGCATGTTTATATAGTCCCAACATGTTATAAATACCCCAAGACATATGTATGATATGTTAGTGTAGTAGTTGAATGACCCCAAGCATGAAATGACTAAGTCACGTGAGATTTGCTTAAATGAAATGAATAGCGTAGTTGCAATCAATGTTCGTAATGATTATAATGTCTTGATTAATGTAAGCCAATGTTTGGTGTCTATTGTGAGACTAATTGGTATGTGAATATATGTTTAAATGCGTAGGACATATTTGAAGGACGATTAACGTCAACTTGTAGCAAGCGCTTAAGGCAAGTTTCCTAAACCCTTGTCTTACCTTTGTGTTGGGCAAGTTTCTATAGCTTCATTCATTTTCCAGTATTGAACGCAAGTTTCGTATCTTATACAAGAGACGTATATTGTGCAAGTTTATTTGATTCATTTGATTATATTCTCTTGACTCTCATGCGATGTTTGAAGTTCCGATTTACGCAATACATATATGGTTGTGTGAATTCCTTACTTATGTAAATCTTTTAGTATTTGCACAAGTATTCGAGCTATGTTATGACATAAATTGTTGAAGCTTTTCAAGTTCACATATATATGAACTGTTATAGAGAACGTCGATGCCATTTGTTTCGGCTAGACAGATATTGAGATATTTTATTGATTTGATAATAAATCCTTGAAATGTTATTGATGATTAAGTAGAGCTATCCAACCGAATTGTTTTGGTTAGGATTCCGAGACATGAATGAGATGAACAACCCTAATATCAGGGGCAGTTTTTAGTCAGTTATTCTGACAAGGCATCGAGCGCCTAAAACAAACGCATATAGTTCGTTTCCAGCTAGAGTGTTGATCAACATAGAGTACAATAGGCTGATCACCTAGAAGTGCTCGTAAAGTAAGACGGTTTGCAGTTATAATGCTATGTACCTTTTCAAGAAAGCAAAAGAAAGTTTCAAGGTCTTATGACCACTCAATGGTCGTTTCAAAAATATATTTTTTAAAACGAAAGCAAAGTATTATTCTTGTTTATTCAGAATATTTTCACAACTATTGTTCAGTTGTCGAAGAGAAATGATATGATTGATGATATTGTTGTTATTCAACTGTTATACTTGCTAGGGCAATTGAATGCTCATTCTTGCTTTATATTAAACATTGCAGCTAAGTCCGAGCGGGCCGAAGGTTCCGGTAAGGACAAGGGAAAGGGCAAGATGAACGTCTAGATGGCGTCATAGTTTATTTGTAGTAGTAATGATGTAATATTAAGACTTATTATGTATTTGGAATGATGTTATGGTAATAGAACCTGGGATTGAGAGTAAGACGTGTTGTAATAATATAGTAATTACATTCATATCTATTATGTTGTATGGAATGGGATGTACCGTGTAGCACTAGATTCGGGTTTGAGGTACCCGGATTTGGGGGCGTCACAGAAACCATCTCTTGAGATACCTCCTGAACTTGAACTTAAACCACTTCCAGCACATCTCAGGTACGCATTTTTAAATAAAGATTCAAAGCTACCTGTGATTATTTCTTCTACACTAACATCTTTTCAGGAGGAAAAACTGCTACGAGTGCTTAGAGAGTTTAAATCAGCTATTGGATGGACTATAGCCGATATCAAGGGGATAAGCCCGTCTTTTTGCATGCATAAGATCTTACTGGAAGATGGTAGCAAGCCGATAGTTAAACAGCAAAGAAGGCTCAATCCTATAATGAAAGAAGTGGTTAAGAAGAAGATACTGAAATGGCTGGATGCGGGAATAATCTACCCTATCTCGGATAGTGCATGGGTGAGCCCTGTGCAGTGCGTACCAAAGAAGGGTGGAATGACCGTTGTCACCAATGAGAATAACGAGCTGATCCCAACGCGAACCGTAACAGGGTGGAGAATTTGCATGGACTACCGCAAGCTTAACAAAGCTACAAGGAAGGACCATTTTCCACTTCCATTTATCGATCAGATGTTGGACCGACTGGCGGGTCATGAGTACTATTGCCTTCTGGATGGGTATTCAGGCTATAATCAGATTACGATAGCTCCAGAAGACCAGGAAAAGACTACGTTTACATGTCCATACGACACTTTTGCCTTTAGAAGAATGTCTTTCGGGTTGTGCAATGCTCCAGCCACTTTTCAGAGATGTATGACAGCGATTTTTTCAGACATGGTCGAACAGAATGTTGAGGTATTTATGGATGACTTCTCGGTATTTGGTGATTCTTTCGATCTATGTCTTGAAAACTTGGTAATGGTTTTAAAGAGATGTGTTGAGACAAATTTAGTATTGACTTGGGAGAAATGCCATTTTATGGTGCAAGAAGGAGTCATATTGGGACACAAAGTGTCGAAGAAAGGCATTGAGGTGGACAGGGCAAAGCTGGAAACGATTGAGAATTTACCTCCACCCACGTCAGTAAGAGGTGTCCGTAGTTTTCTTGGTCATGCAGGTTTCTACCGCAGATTCATCAAGGACTTCTCCAAGATAACTAAACCATTGTGCAGTTTATTGGAGAAGGATGCACAATTTAATTTTGATGGGGCTTGCATGAGGGCATTTGAGCATTTAAAAAGTAAGTTAACATCAGCACCAGTTATCACAGCACCAGATTGGGCGTTGCCGTTTGAGCTGATGTGTGATGCCAGTGATTACGCAGTGGGGGCTGTTTTGGGGCAAAGGAAGGAGAAGATGTTTCATGTGATATACTATGCCAGCAAGACCCTTACAGATGCACAGTTAAACTACACCACCACAGAGAAAGAGTTATTGGCAGTTGTGTATGCCTTTGATAAATTTAGGGCATATCTGATAGGTACAAAGGTAATAGTGTACACGGATCACTCGGCAATTCGACACTTAGTGGCGAAGAAGGATGCAAAGCCCGGGTTGATCAGGTGGATATTGTTGTTGCAAGAATTTGATTTGGAGATTAAGGATAGGAAGGGTACCGAAAACCAAGTAGCGGACCACTTGTCTCGACTAGAGCAGCCGGAAAGGGAGATAGAAGACAAAGTTTAAATTAATGAATCTTTTTCGGATGAGCAGTTGTTTGTGGTGCAAGGGGAAATGCCATGGTTTACGGATTACGCAAATTATTTGGTGAGTAAGATGATACCTTCTGACTTGGTGGGGCACCAAAAGAAAAATTTCTTGCACGATGTTAAATGGTATATATGGGATGAGCCGTATTTGTTTAAACAGTGTGCGGATCAAATGATAAGAAGGTGTATCCCATATAGTGAGACTGAAGGGATTTTACAGGATTGTCATTCTTCTGTATATGGAGGACATTATGGGGGAGAGAGAACAGCGGCTAGAGTACTTTAAGCAGGATTCTACTGGCCGACAATCTTTAAAGACGCTTACAGTTTTGTTCAGCGGTGTGATAGATGTCAGAGAGTTGGTAATATTTCAAAGAGCAATGAAATGCCTTTGAATACCATCCTTGAAGTAGAAGTTTTCGACGTGTGGGGGATTGATTTCATGGGGCCTTTTGTATCTTCGTGCGGTAATCTCTACATCTTATTAGCAGTTGACTATGTGTCTAAATGGGTAGAAGTGGCAACACTTCCGACAAATGATGCCAAGGTAGTCCTAAAGTTTTTGCATCGCAGTATTTTCACGAGATTTGGGACTCTTAGGGCTATTATCAGTGATGAAGGTAGTCATTTCTGCAACAGGCAGTTCACAGCGTTGTGATAAGTAGGTTTCGTACCTACTTATTGGATACTATTTGGTTTCATTTGATGCTTTTCTAATAGCTATCTAGTGTAAATTCATGCATTTCCCCTTTTCGTTCGGTTTTTGATTCACTAGCTTCATTATTCGGCTTTTGCATTGTTTTTGATAATGTTGGCTCGTGGTGTTGAGCATTTGTGGATGGGTGTTATTTGATTGTTTGTTGCTTGTGCAGGTCATAACAGTTGATGAATTTTTGCAATAGCAGCACTGCAAGCAAACTGGCACCTGGCGCAGCTGCGCCCCTTTTACAAAGGGCGCCGGCGCAGCTGCGCCCATCCTGCCATGCCATGCCACTCCTACGCAGCTGCGCCCCTATTACAAAGGAGGGCGGCGCAGCTGCGCCTGTCGCCAGCCAGCCATGCAACACGTTCCATCCAGCGAAGCAGCATTATCCAGAAATCATGCAATGCCAGATTTTGAGGGATCAGTGGGTTTAGCTTTTATTAGTGGGAATAATAATAAGTCAAAAGAAGACAATTTATGCTTGTATTATTAGCCAATTTTGGGAATTCATTTTGGTAGCTCTGCTCCTACACGAAATGAGAATAGTTACTGTATTCTAGCTAAACACAGGAAAATCATCAGCTGAGCATAATTTGCATTTGGGAACTGAAGAATGGAGCTATATGGATGCTGAATTGGAGATTGGGAGCAAGAAATCAACTATCTACACAACTTGGAAAATCATCAGAAGTTTGCAGAACGGAACAGGGAGCTTGAATATTTTCTATTTCTGATTAATTTTTCTATTCTGTAATTATGATGATGAACCAATTGTGCATGATGAACTCTATTATTATTATGAACTAAATCTAATTCTTGGGATTATAATGGATCTTTTGCTTGATTAAGAATTGAAGTGCTTCCTTATTTTTACTAGTTGGTTGTGAAATGAATGTCTAGCATAATCTATACTCCATGTTTAATTGCTTGATCACCAATTACTGTGATAATTTATATGGAATTGAGAAAGGAAGTATAAATTAAGATCTCATTATGCTAGCATATGTTCATAATTATTACATTCCTCGTGAAATTATGTTTCGTGCTTAGGATAGAGATATATCGAAGCACCATGTGTGGTCATTTGAAAACTTGTTCTTAAACCCGTTTGATTGTAATTCACATAGAAATATAGTGCGTTAGTCATCTAGGGTGTTCACATTCATTCTATCAATTGTGGATTTAATGTGATATGGGTATGGTGCATCGAGAGATGGCCCATATTTTACTTTCGTGTTTTCGACCAACATTCCATAATAACCAACTAGCAACAATAGGAAGCATGGAAATCTAAATCGGCATTAAGTGAAATTATAATCCCAAGCCTATAAAATCTGTCATTTTTAACCATTAAATTTGTTTTAATTGTTTCATTAGTAATTATTTAGACTATTTCATCACTAAAACCGCTTGTTTAAAGAAACCAAACTAATTACAAAATCGGTGTTTGTAGTCATAAATGCAATTCATTTCCTCGTGGGATCGATACTTTTACTTACTTTATATTACTTGTGGATCGCGTGCACTTGCGTGTATGAGTTATATTTGTTATACATACAAATATACCAACAAGTTTTTGGGCGCCGTTGCCGGGGAATGTGCAATTGCGTTTATAACTTTCATCATCAATTTAAATTAGATTGGTTTTAGTTAAACAAATCTGTTCTTATCCTAATTCTATTTTATTTTCTTCTACATTGTGATAGGTACTCTTGAGTAGTGTATGCATACTCGGTCGAAGAATCCTAACCTATTGCCTTTTGTGGACAACATTGAAAAAAGGGTTCAACAATCAAGGAACTGTGCTGAAAATACTCTGGAGGATCTAGAACAACCTCAACCTATGGCGGGCGAAGCACAAAAAGCCTTAAGAGATTATGCTACGCCAAGAATCAATGATTTGCAATCAAGTATCTCAAGGCCAGCCATAACAGCCAATTCCTTTGAAATCAAACCAGGGACAATCCATATGATCCAAAATTCTGTCCAATTCGGAGGAATGGTGGTTGATGACCCGAATGAGCACTTGATAAATTTCTTGGAGATATGTGATACATTCAAATTCAGCGGGATCTCGGAAGATGCGGTGAGATTGCGGTTATTCCCATTCACATTGAGGGATAAAGCAAAAAGTTGGCTGCACTCGCTACCACCCGGGTCCATTACCACTTGGCAAGATTTGGCCCAGAAATTCTTAGCAAAGTTCTTCCCCACCGGCCAAAACTGCTAAGTTGAGAAATGACATATCCT
This sequence comes from Aralia elata, assembly GCA_034770075.1. Taxonomy (NCBI): domain Eukaryota; kingdom Viridiplantae; phylum Streptophyta; class Magnoliopsida; order Apiales; family Araliaceae; genus Aralia; species Aralia elata. The sequence goes on along the minus strand of CM068379.1, from coordinate 69,945,261 downwards.
CATATGAGCAACATCATGGAGAATCCCTTGTACGAGACATGGGAGCGGTACAAGGAACTATTGAGAAAGTGCCCACATCACGGTTTGCCCCAATGGATGCAGCTTAACACATTTTACAATGGGTTGAATATTCAGACACGAGCAGGCATCGATGCGGCTGTAGATGGTGCATTCATGGGTAAAAACTATGACGAGGCCTATGAACTTTTGGAGACTATGGCTGCAAACAACTATCAATGGCCATCCTCCAGAACCACTCAACCAAAAAGTGGCAGGAATACTAGAGGTTGACACAGCCACTTCACTTCAAGCACAGATTTCAGCTATGGCCAAGAAGCTTGACCACATATGTGAAGGTAAAGGTCAAACAAGTTTTCCATGATTTGCGAGCTTTGTGCAGGTTCTCACGCTTCGGAGCAATGTGCCATCAACGCTGAATCTGTGCACTTTGTGAGCAACTATCAGCGGCCAGCAAATCAATATCAGAACAACTACACTCCAGGGAATAGGAACCACCCAAATTTCTCGTGGAGCAACCGTCAAGATAATTCACAAGCTCCAAAACCTCTCAATCCTCCGGGGTTCCACAATCAGCAGCAAGTCACAGCCACAGATAGGAAGGTCGCGGAAATGAGTGAGAATTTGGAGAAATACATGGCCAAAACTGACAGGTTGGAGCAAGGCCAAACATTAGGCTTCAAGAATTTGGAAAATCAAATGAGTCAATTGTTCAGTTTGTTGTCTAGCAGACCTCAAGGGGCCCTCCCTAGCGATATAGAAGTCAATCCAAGGAGAAATGGGAAGGAGCAATGCCAAGCTGTTACCACTAGAAGTGGAAAGCAGACCCTGCCAGACAGCGCAGTTGCGCCAATGTCACACGAACAGACAGCGCAGCTGCGCCCGTCATCAGCACTGGAACCTATCGGCGCAACTGCGCCCATTTTACAAAGGGGACCGGCGCAGCTGCGCCCCTCCCCAGAAACTGCACACTGCTGAAAATGTTTGAAGAAGAAGAGAGCATTGAGAAAATCTGAATCCCCACTCATAAAAAGCACAGAAAAACAAACTCAACCTTCCCCCACAAGGTATTATCCACCAGTTCCGTATCCTCAAAGGCAGCATAAAGCAGAAAATGGACAGGCCAATTTTCTAAGTTTCTTGAAGTTTTCAAAAAGCTTCAAATCAATATACCATTCGCAGAAGCTTTAGAACAAATGCCAAGTTATGCTAAGTTCATGAAAAACTATTCTGTCAAGAAAGAAGAAATTGCAAGATTTTGAAATTGTTGCTTTGACAGAGGAATGCAGTGCGATATTACAGAGGAAGCTACCTCCAAAACTAAAGGATCCAGGCAGTTTCACCATTCCTTGCACCATTGGAGACCTTTCGTTCAAGAAGTGTTTATGTGATCTTGGTGCAAGCATTAATCTCCTGCCATTGTCCGTGTTTACTCAGTTGGGATTACCAGCTCCCAAGCCAACAAATGTCTCTCTTCAGCTAGCTGATCGTTTCAGTCACTTATCCGAGAGGTATTGTGGAAGATGTCTTGGTTAAGGTTGATAAGTTCCATTTTCCCAGCTGATTTCATAATCCTAGACTTTGAGGAGGACAAGGACATCCCCATCATACTTGGGAGGAGGCCATTTCTAGCTACCGGGGAGAGAACTCTCATTGATGTGCAAAAAGGAGAATTGACAATGAGGGTTCAAGACCAAGAGGTCACCTTTAATGTCTTCAAAGCTATGAAATTTCCAACTGAGGAGGGAAGAGTGCTTCCGAGTTGGACATCATTGAAGAAGCAGTAACCAAGGAATTCATTAAGGCCACACATAGGGATTTGCTTGAGCAGACACTAACAGGAGACATCGACTTGGACGAACCCGAGAACTGTGAGTATGCTCATTTTTCTAGATGCAATACCCAAGTTGGCAAGATTCAAGGGTACCTATTGAGCCCTTGAAAAAGCTCAAAACGATGCCTCATTTCAATTAAAACCATCCAGTGAGGTACCTCCTAAACTCAATCTCAAACCCCTGCCTAGTCATCTCAGGTATGCATTCCTAGGCATTTCAGATACATTACCTGTCATTATTTCCTCTGCACTAACATCCTTGCAGGAAGACAAACTGATAAGAATCCTCAGAGAATTCCAAGGGGCTATTGGGGTGGACCATTGCAGAACATAAAAGGAATCAGCCCCGCATTTTTGCATGCACAAAATCCTGATGGAAGATGACAGCAAGCCTACCATAGAGCATCAAAGAAGGCTGAATCCTATCATGAAAGAAGTGGTGAAAACAGAAATTTTGAAATGGCTAGACGCCGGAATCATTTATCCCCATTTATGACAGTCCATGGGTGAGCCCAGTGCAATGTTGTACCAAAGAAGGGAGGAATAACCGTGGTAAAAAATGAGAACAACGAGACTAATAACCAACCCGAACAGTCACGGGGTGGAGAGGAGTTTGCATGGATTATCGAAAGCTCAACAAAAGCCACAAGAAAAGATCACTTCCCACTCCCATTCATTGATCAAATGTTGGACCGAACTTGCAGGGCATGAGTACTATTGTTTGCTTGACGGATACTCTGGATATAATCAAATTGCTATCGCTCCTGAGGATCAAGAAAAGACCACTTTTACTTGCCCTTATGGAACTTTTGCTTTCAGGCGAATGTCTTTTGGTCTATGCAATGCTCCTGCCACATTCCAGCGATGCATGATGGCAATATTTTCTGACATGGTGGAAATCAACATGGAGGTCTTCATGGATGACTTCTCAGTGTTTGGAAATTCCTTCGACAGCTGTCTTGAGAATTTAGTCATGGTATTGAGGAGATGCGTGGAAACAAATCTTGTGCTTAATTGGGAGAAATGTCACTTCATGGTTCATGAAGGAATAATTTTGGGTCACAAAGTCTCAGCCAAAGGTTTGGAGTGTGGACAAAGCAAAGTTGGAAACTATCGAGAAATTGCCTCCACCAACTTCTATAAAGGGAGTTCGAAGTTTCTTGGGCCATGCTGGATTTCTATCGGAGATTTATCAAAGACTTCTCCAAAATCACAAAACCCCTGTGCAAATCTATTGGAAAAAGATGTTCCGTTTCTATTCGATGAAAAATTGCTTAGCAGCATTTTGAATTGTTGAAACAAAAATTGACAACAGCACCTGTGATAGTGGCCCCGGATTGGTCTCTTCCATTTGAGCTTATGTGTGATGCTAGTGACTACGCTGTGGGCGTGGTATTTGGGACAGCGCAGAGACAAGGTTCTACATGCAGTCTACTATGCCAGCAAAACGCTTTCGGAGGCCCAAATGAAACTACACCACCACCGAGAAGGAACTACTCGCGGTTGTCTATGCATTTGACAAGTTCCGATCCTATCTCATTGGAACAAAGGTAGGTAGTGTACACTGATCATGCAGCAATTCGGTATTTGATCTCAAAGAAAGATGCCAAGCCTAGATTAATCAGATGGATCCTTTTGCTCCAAGAGTTTTGACTTGGAAATTAAGGATAAGAAAGGTACGGAAAAATCTGGTAGCCGATCATCTTTCCAGATTGGACAATCCGGATTTAGAGAGCAAAGAGAAGGTTGAGATAAAACGATTGTTTCCCTGATGAGCAGCTATTTGCAGTAGTCACATCTGAAATCCCATGGTTCGCTGATATTGTCAACTATCTTGTGAGTCATGTGCTACCACCGGATCTAACTTCTCAGCAGAGGAAGAAATTTCTGCATGATACAAAGAGATACATGTGGGATGAGCCTTACTTTGTTCAAACAATGCACAGATCTGGTGATCCGAAGATGCATCCCCGATGTCGAGGAGTACCAGTATATTACTATGCGATGTCATTCTTCTCTATATGGTGGCCATTATGGAACGCAAGAGAACAGCAGCAAAGGTACTCCAGGCCGGATTTTATTGGCCCACCTTGTTCAAGATTGCACACCACTTCATAAAGAATGTGATCGATGCCAACGGCGTTGGGGGCAACATCTCCAACCGTAATGAAAATGCCACTAAATGTGATCTTGGAGGTGGAGATCTTTGACGTATGGGGCATAAGACTTCATGGGACCATTTCCATCATCCTGCAACAATCTCTATATCCTTCTAGCGGTTGATTACGTGTCCAAATGGGTGGAAGCTTCGGCGTTACCAACCAATGATGATGCTAAGGTGGTTTTGAGGTTCCTACAAAAAAACATTTTTACTAGGATTTGGCACTCCTCGGGCGATCATTAGTGATGAGGGGAGCCATTTTTGCAACAAACAGATCACAGCTCTCTTGGCCAAATATGGAGTAAGACACAGGATTGCCACTGCCTACCATCCACAGACCAATGGTCAAGCCGAAGTCTCCAACCGAGAGATAAAAAAGAATTCTGGAAAAGATTGTTTAATCCTTCCAGAAAAGATTGGTCTCTAAAGCTAAATGAAGCCTTGTGGGCTTTATAGAACTGCATACAAGGACACCTCTCAGGCATGTCCCCTTATCACATGGTTTATGGCAAGGCCTTGTCATCTAACCGGTTGAATTAGAGCACAAAGCTTACTGGGCCATTAAAAAGTTGAATTTTGACCCATCTGCAGCAAGAGAAAGGAGACTCCTACAGCTAAATGAACTCGATGAGTTCCGATTGCAAGCCTATGAGAATTCGAAACTCTATAAAGAGAAGGTAAAAAAGATGGCACGACCGAAAAATCATCGAGAGAAAATTTGAACCTGGCCAAGCGGTTTTTACTATTCAACTCCCAGGCTCAAGTTATTCCCGGGAAAGCTCAAATCCCGATGGTCGGGTCCCTTTACCATCACTGCTTGTATTCCCACATGGTGCCATCGAGATTGTTGGAATGGACAGCGAGCAACCCCTTCAAGGTTAATGGCCAAAGATTGAAGCACTATTGGGGAGGGCAAAAATTGATCGCCAAAAAATCCTCAGTTAACCTGACCATGGATTGAGCATCAATGAGAGTCGAGCTAACCGACTTTGAAACAAAGCGGCTCCTCGGGAGGCAACCCGAGATTACTTTTATTACTTCTATTATTGTGTGATTTTTGTTTAGTTTGTGTGATTTTCATTTTAACATGCGTGTTTGTTTTTATTTCAGGTGTCTAATCTTGCCCTCAAGTGTTTGACTTGATCACTCTTTGAGTTTGGGGGTACATTGTTCCATTGCAAACACTTGCTGTTGTTCAGAGAAAGAAAAAGTTTTTCCAGGATCCCTGAGCTCCCGCGCAGCTGCGCCCATTCTTCAGTTCAATATCAGCGCAGCTGCGCCGAGCCACCCTCGTCTGCAGCATCTGAGCAACTGCGCAGCTGCGCCCCCTTCCCAGTATAAATGCGGCGCAGCTGCGCCGATCGCGAAATTTTTTTTTTATAAATAGTCGGTCCCCATCAGTCACAATCATAAAACCCTAACTGACTCTCTAGCAGCAACACAAAACCCTCTCCTCTCATCCCTACCCACTCTCTCAAAACCCTAACTACATACACTCTACCTTCAAACCCCAATCACATACCACCATGCCGAAGCGCGCACGCACTCCCCAACCTTCTTCTTCCAGCAGCAGCGGATCCGAATCTACTGGTGGTGGCATCAATACTCTGGATGCCACCAAATTTGTCAATCTATCTGCACAACATTACTACTGGGAGGTGCTTAGCGTCAAATCCTTCATACCAGAGAGGGGTTTGAAGCCCAAAGCACAGGATGGGCGTATTCTTGACCAAATCCGGCGTTTGGGTTGGTTGCTATTCATTGAAACACCGAAGTCAGCCCCGATAGCCATTGTTCGAGAGTTTTATGCCAACGCCCGGGAAACACAGAATGGGATTTCCTTCGTGCGGGGCAAGCATGTATCCTATTCGGCGCAGGCAATCAATGAACTTTTTCGCCTACCATCTGCTACTAATGAGGCTACCGACTGGGTGGTACATGAACGCTACGAAACCGACCTTGATGCGTTGATACATGAGATGTGCCAGCCGGGCACGCAGTGGAAGACTCAGCCAGGCACCACCTTGAAGGTGCACTTCCCTCAGACCGCGCTGAATAGATTTGCCAAGGCATGGTACGCCTTCATTTGCGCGAGTATCTTGCCAACCACCCATCATCAGGACGTGACACGGGACCGTGCGGTACTCTTGCACCGTATTCTGCGTGGAGGCAGCATCGACGTGGGATATATCATCAACCAGTCCATGCTTCGTTTCATGCGGGCTGTCACTTCCGGTGCCATTCCGCACGCCTCGATCATCACACGCTTATGCTTAGCAGCAAACGTGGAATGGGGCGAGGAGGCTCTCCAGTTACCTATGCGAGACATCGATAGCGCCACGATCCGAAAGTATAATGTTTGGCGCGGTGGAGAGTCCCGACCAAATGGGTTGGGTTTTATTGTGGCTGATGAGGTAGAGGAGGCCAGCGAGGAGGGCATGCCTGCCCCGCCAGTGCAGCAGAGGGGCGTCGGTGGACATGAGCGCGACATGCGCCGCCTGCAGCGCCGCATGGACGCGTTGCACACGAGCTTCAGGGATTACAGCGTCTCCTTCGCTGGTGCACTATCGGAGGCGTTCAGTCAGCAGGGGGTCCACATTGAGTTTCCCACATTCGGCTCCGGCATCCCTTATCCTCCGCCCGACACGCCGCCTAGCGGCGCCGAGGACGCTTCTTAGGGGAGTACTCTTTACCCTATTATCTCCAATGAGGACATTGCATATTTTAAGTTTGGGGGTATTAGGCTTGCCTAGTTATTTTATGATGCTTTAAATTATCTGTTTTTATTGTTAGTTCTTGTTATTTATTGTCATTTTATTTATTTGTTTCCTTATTTTCGTTAAAAAAAAAAATGGTGAAATTCTCATGCATATCATATCACATCATGTAGTTAGTTGCATGATCCTCTTAGTTTGATTAGTATGCATCCCCACATGCCTATGATGAAAACTTTTGTTTTTGCTAACTGTTAAGACTTTGGGTCGGATGCCATGATACATTGCAACTCTTATCTTGCGTTTGCTGTGATAAAACCGGTTTGCACGTTCTCAGTAGTTTTCTAACTATGTAGCCCCAAGATTCGCATAATTGAGTTCTGGAGATAATTAGTTGTGTTAATTGTGGCAATTGTGGGAAATATTAGTTGAAATCATACGTGTTCAAGTTTGGGGGGGGGTACTTAGTAGATTATTTATGCAACGAAATGGAGCGTAAAACGCATTCGTTAATGAAAAAAAAATAATAATAATAATAAAAATTTTGTGTGTTAATAAAGACTTGGTCAGCTTAGTTTTGTGGCCTTTGATATTCGAGTAAGTACACCCTAGGGGATGTCTCTACACCTAGCGCCCTAAGACCATTTGGTTTGGGAGTCGTTGGCCGAAAGCTCGTTACATGGGTATCATTGAATAGCCTATGGGAACTAGGCATTGCACGACCAAGCGTCATGATCCGAATAATGTCTAAGTCGATCCCCACATTTGGAACATAGCGTGGTTTTAACTATATTTACCCCAATTGTCTTTTAGAGGTTCGATTATATAAATTTTCCCTAAGAAACATATTATGAGAATCAATTGGGATTACTATAGTTTGATGATTGCTGCACACACACACACTTTATCATTCACCACGGAATTTGAGTTGCACGGGTATCACGGTACACGGACCAAGTTTTGATGTGTCGCTAAATTCTTCTGAGGCAAATCTTGTGAATTGCTTGCTAATTGATGAGGGTCATGGTGCATTCTTATTTCATTGCATTCATATTTGCATTCATGTTTGCATTCATTTCGTTGTATTAGCTTGAGGACAAGCAACAATCCAAGTTTGGGGGTATTTGATAAGTAGGTTTCGTACCTACTTATTGGATACTATTTGGTTTCATTTGATGCTTTTCTAATAGCTATCTAGTGTAAATTCATGCATTTCCCCTTTTCGTTCGGTTTTTGATTTACTAGCTTCATTATTCGGCTTTTGCATTGTTTTTGATAATGTTGGCTCGTGGTGTTGAGCATTTGTGGATGGGTGTTATTTGATTGTTTGTTGCTTGTGCAGGTCATAACAGTTGATGAATTTTTGCAATAGCAGCACTGCAGCAAACTGGCACCTGGCGCAGCTGCGCCCCTTTTACAAAGGGCGCCGGCGCAGCTGCGCCCATCCTGCCCATGCCATGCCACTCCTGCGCAGCTGCGCCCCTATTACAAAGGAGGGCAGCGCAGCTGCGCCTGTCGCCAGCCAGCCATGCAACACGTTCCATCCAGCGAAGCAGCATTATCCAGAAATCATGCAATGCCAGATTTTGAGGGATCAGTGGGTTTAGCTTTTATTAGTGGGAATAATAATAAGTCAAAAGAAGACAATTTATGCTTGTATTATTAGCCAATTTTGGGAATTCATTTTGGTAGCTCTGCTCCTACACGAAATGAGAATAGTTACTGTATTCTAGCTAAACACAGGAAAATCATCAGCTGAGCATAATTTGCATTTGGGAACTGAAGAATGGAGCTATATGGATGCTGAATTGGAGATTGGGAGCAAGAAATCAACTATCTACACAACTTGGAAAATCATCAGAAGTTGCAGAACGGAACAGGGAGCTTGAATATTTTCTATTTCTGATTAATTTTTCTATTCTGTAATTATGATGATGAACCAATTGTGCATGATGAACTCTATTATTATTATGAAACTAAATCTAATTCTTGGGATTATAATGGATCTTTTGCTTGATTAAGAATTGAAGTGCTTCCTTATTTTTACTAGTTGGTTGTGAAATGAATGTCTAGCATAATCTATACTCCATGTTTAATTGCTTGATCACCAATTACTGTGATAATTTATATGGAATTGAGAAAGGAAGTATAAATTAAGATCTCATTATGCTAGCATATGTTCATAATTATTACATTCCTCGTGAAATTATGTTTCGTGCTTAGGATAGAGATATACCGAAGCACCATGTGTGGTCATTTGAAAACTTGTTCTTAAACCCGTTTGATTGTAATTCACATAGAAATATAGTGCGTTAGTCATCTAGGGTGTTCACATTCATTCTATCAATTGTGGATTTAATGTGATATGGGTATGGTGCATCGAGAGATGGCCATATTTTACTTTCGTGTTTTTCGACCAACATTCCATAATAACCAACTAGCAACAATAGGAAGCATGGAAATCTAAATCGGCATTAAGTGAAATTATAATCCCAAGCCTATAAAATCTGTCATTTTTACCATTAAATTTGTTTTAATTGTTTCATTAGTAATTATTAGACTATTTCATCACTAAAACCGCTTGTTTAAAGAAACCAAACTAATTACAAAATCGGTGTTTGTAGTCATAAATGCAATTCATTTCCTCGTGGGATCGATACTTTACTTACTTTATATTACTTGTGGATCGCGTGCACTTGCATGTATGAGTTATATTTGTTATACATACAAATATACCAACACGTTGCTGGCTAAGTATGGGGTAAATCATCGTATTGCTACAGCTTATCACTCCCAGACAAACGGCCAAGCGGAAGTATCCAATCGAGAGGTAAAAAGAATCCTCGAAAAAATTGTGAATCTGACGAGGAAGGATTGGTCCTTAAAGCTAGATGACGCTGTGTGGGCATATAGGACTGCGTACAAAACTCCGTTGGGTATGTCACCGTTTTAGCTGGTATATGGAAAAGCTTGTCATCTTCCGATGGAGCTAGAACACAAAGCATATTGGGCAATTCGGAAGTTGAACTTTGATTCGACAGCTGCAGGGGAGAAGCGTTCACTCCAAATCAATGAGTTGGACGAATTTCGACTACGGGCTTATGAAAACTCGAAGCTGTATAAGGAGAAGGTGAAGAAATGGCATGATCGTAAGATCATTGAGAGAACATTTGAACCGGGACAAAGGGTTTTACTTTTCAATTCCAGACTTAAACTTTTTCCTGGGAAGCTGAAATCAAGATGGTCAGGACCATTCACAGTGAAGACGGTTTTTCCACATGGCGCGATTGAAGTATACGACAAATTTTCGGATCAATCGTTCAAGGTGAATGGACATAGGTTGAAGCATTACTTTGGGGATGAGGTGGATAGACAGAAAGTCACCGTAATCCTTTCTGCGACATGAGAATCAAAGACAGTCAAGCTAATTGACTATAACTTAGCGCTATCTGGGAGGCAACCCAGCATTTTAAGCTTCTATTCATCTTTTGTTTCGTAACTTATTTTACTTAAAAAAAAAGGGGCTTCTGTAACTAATTTTGGACTTGGGTTGATGTGTGTGCAGGTGGAAACTTGAAATTGGCAAAAAATAGACTAAGTGTGCTTATAAGCGCCAGAGGCGCCCAACCTAGCATACCCATAGCGCCAGAGGCGCTCCACCTCGCCATGAGCTACTGGACCATAGCGCCAGAGGCGCCCACAAAATGCCTAGCCAAGCGCCATTGGCGTTACATCATGCCCGGTTCAGCACACAGCCAGCGCCAGAAGCGCTTAACAAGTCACAAGGCAAGGGTTTTTAAAGTGTGCATACCAAGTGTTCGACAGATTGCCCCAACGAAATTTTGAGTTCTTTTGGGTCTTGATTTGTGTTTAATTGGTTATTAATGGCTCCCAAAAGACATAGAGGGGAAAGTTCAGGTTCATCAGCTGTGGTCAAGTATGATAAGAAGAAATTTGTTAGCCCTGAAGCAAGTGATAGGTTTAAAAATTGGTCTTCCGGGAAATCTCTAATTCCTGAGTGTGGCTTGCTACCTATTGATCGGGTAGATGGGGAGTTAGCTCAAATGATACGCAGCCGAAATTGGATGGTATTTACTGCACAACCCGAACCAGCTGTCGTGAATATTGTGAAGGAGTTTTATGCTAATGCTAAAGAAGCTAATGGGAATCTAGTTATGGTTCGGGGTCAGGAAATAAATGTGGGCCGTAAAAGTATTAATGCGTATTATGGGTTACAGAAAATTCACAGGGATGACTATACGAAATACTTGGAAGAGGATTTGGATTATTCTGAGATTATAGAAGCCCTCTGTCAACCAGGGACTAAATGGAAGCTGTCTGACCAACAAGAAGCTGTTTGACCAACAAGAAGCTGTCCACTTTCCATCAGCCAAATTGAGTAGATATGGAAAAGCGTGACATGCTTTTATCTATGCTAAGTTGATGCCATGCCGCCATATGAGCGATGTGATTAATCTGCGGGCGGCGTTATTGTTTTGCATTGCTAAAGGGAAGACAGTGGATATAGGGGAGATAATTCATGAATCTATCATACACACGCTTGAGGGTAGTACCACAGGTGGACTGCCTCACCCTTCATTTATTACAGATTTGTGCTGTCGAGCTGGAGTCAAGTGGGATAAAGATGAACTTATGCAGGTCACATTGCCTCCAATTGATCATGCTGCAATGGGACGGTACAGAGTATGGGGTGGAGGTGAGTCGCACCCGCGGGGTTTAGGTTTCATTCTACCACAGCAGCAGACACAGCAGCCACAGGAGCAGGCACAAGAACAACCACTCACTCAGCAAAACGTAGAGTATACTCCGCACAAGCACTTATCGCGATCGTAGAGTAAACCTCAGAATCATAGAGTGTAACTAGGAATCGTCGAACAACTCCACCTAGCCTTCTTGCGATCGTAGAGCTGCCAGACTGCACCCTAACACTACGAACGTAGAGCCCTCACTCAGCGATCGTAGAGTATTCTGCAAAACAACATAAAATTCAGCATTAAAATAAATTTTTACAGAATCACATCAAATTCTTCCAAAGATCTATAAACACTTTAATTCAGCTCATATGACAGATAACATGCAACTAAACTAAGCATAAAGGAATAAAAATAATCAAATATTATGAACCTATCAATCAATGTCAATCATTGGGTTATAATACCCCATAATGTTTCATTTTTATAATGAACATAATAATAAACAAGGTTATACACACTTGCTATGGCGCTACGACCCTCACACAAAGGTATGCCAAACTTGCCTACTTAAACGTCCAAGCAACATGTACAACATCATCAAACTGTCCAATTTCAAATTTGAACCAGACAACAAATCTTAATTCTTAATTGTGAAAGTTGTAGGTCAACTCCTTAGCTTTCCGGATCATCTTAAATCATCCAAATCAAAGTTCGGATGAGAAAGTCATGTCCATTTTATTAAGTAACGCTGAAGCTGTCCAGACTCTACGATTTCGAGAGTCACCCTACGATTCCGAGAGGCACTCTACGATTTTTAGTATCAGCTCGACAATTTTCAACTCTATGACTCTGAGAGTTACTCTACGATGTGCGAAGTAGACTCTACGACCTTCCCTCCATGATTTATGAAGCTTACTTTACGATTGCAAGGCAAACGTCATAGGTTCGACTCTACTACCTCCTCTTGGGCAGATTCGTAGTACATACTTCCATAACTTCCTCATTTTAACTCGGAATTAGTCCGTTCTTAAGGCTATGGAAAGCTTGTAGCATGAACTACAAGATATCAAAAAATCATAAATTTTCAAGTTCTCTAACTAGTCGAAATAGTGGCTCCAAAGAGCTAAGTCGAACTCGTTTTCTGCGTTCTTGACAACTTTGACACATTTTCTCCCACACACCTTAACTCCTCTCATTCGAGGTCGGAATGAGGCGATTATAAAGCCCATGGCTTCGTAATTAATGTACTACAACTACCCCAGAGTTCAGAATTTTTTAAGCAACACATTGGTACCAGAAATTGATACAATGTTCAGTGCTCATCCGTTTTTTTTTCATTTTCTAAACATATTTTACCAAAACTCTTACTACAATTTTGTTTTAACACCTTTTTACTCCATTCCAACTGGGATATTCTCATAACCCATGGAAGTATAACATTATAGTATCAAAAAAAATTATTAGTTATGATTCTAACCATTAAAGTCCTCTAAATTCGTTCAAAACAGTGCATAGTCCAAAAATGTCCATTTTCGTCCAAGTTCTTCATCCTTTAAGCATGGGGTTCAGATTTCTTTCCATATCATTCCACTTTTATGTTATTAATGGCTTACATAACCTCTTAACAACATTATTAACCATTCACAACCAACAACAACAACAACAAGAATCGCAACCAAAAATTAACCCAACAAGCAAAAGCTCTAAAAACCAAGAAAGCTTGAAATGATGAAAAAAAGGAGTTATGATTGTTGTTTACCTCTTGGATTCTCATCGTTGGGTGTTATAAATCTTGTCTAGGCTTGATGGCTTCTCCTTTCTTCTTCCTTGCTTCTCCCGAACTCTTCCTTCAAATTTCACTCCCACCCACTTCTTTCTCTCTCTAACTTCTTTCTAGTTTCTCTCTCTTAGTTCTTCTTTTGCAACTTCTGTAACTTCTCTCTACTCTCTCCACCCTTAGAAAATGTACTGATGAGGGATGTAAGAAGGAGTAGATAGCTTTGGATGAGTAGTTTTGGAGGAAGGAGTGGGTTGGTGTAACCAAACTCTCTCTCTGTCTCTGTGTTGGTTTCTCTCTTTTTCTTCTCCCTTGCCGACAACTCTCTCTATTCTGTGCAAGTGAACTGAACTGAACTAAGCGTGGAGGAATGGAAATGGAATGGTAAACTGATGGAATGAATCGGGAGAGGAGTTACACTGCCCGAGCTCTCTTGGAAATACTATAGAGAAGGAATGTTTTCACTTTTAGAACTTCCATGCATAGGTTGTTGCTAATGGACAACATGCTTCCGAGCACTCCCATACCCCTTCTCTGATTGGTTAAAATTGAAATGTTGTCTCCTACTGAAGTAACACACCCAATTAATACACTTATTTGGTCTCTTCCATACTCGAATACTCCCACTTTTGTACCAAATTTAGTAAATAACTCTACCCAAAATTAAAATGGGTACTCCCATAAAATATTGGGATACGTAAAAATAAGTATTATGGGATTTGTCTATTTATTCGGAACACCCATATAAACATTTCGGATACAAGATAAATCTTGTTCGGGCTCAAATAAAATTTTCGACGATTGAAAAAAATTATTTCTTCGCATACACGTCTTAACAAAACTAATAGAAATTAAAAAGGATGTAAAAAGTATTTTCGGGCGCGAATAGTGCCTCGGGTAACGTGCTCAGTGAATAGTGATTTTGCGACATCACGCAAAATCAATTTATTTGCTTAAGCGAAACTTACTACACTATAATCCATGCATTCACAAAATCTAGGTTTTAATATAACCTTTAAACACATCATACAAAAATAAAAATTAATATATTCCATAATATTAATAAACCCAAATTACAAAGGCATTACGATTCGTGATCGTTACATCCTCCCTTCTTTATAAGGATTCTGTCCCCAGAATCACAGTACAAGGTTACACAAAAAGTTGAGGGTAATTCTCATTCATTCTATCTTCGAGTTCTCACGCAGCTTCTTCGACATTCTAACTCCTCCATATTATATTTACAGAAGGTATAACTTTGTTTCTTAAAACCTGCTCTTTCCTGTCAACTATTTGGATTGGAACTTCCTCATATGAAACATCTTTTTCAACCTATAAGGGTTCATACTCTATTACATGCTTATAGTCTGGTTTGTAGTGTCGTAATACTGATATATGAAACACATTATGAATGTGTTCCATCTCAAGAGGTAAGGCTACCTCGTAAGCCACTTCTCCAACACGTTTTAACACTTCAAAAAGTCCAATAAACCTCGGACTCAACTTTTCCTTCTTCCCTAATCGTATCTTCCCCTTCCAGGGAGACACTTTCAAAAACACGTGACTGTCGACGTCAAAATCTCTCGTCTGGCGATGCTGATCAGCATATTTCTTTTGTCGGTCATGGGCTGCAACCAATCTTGCTCTTATCACTTTGATAATCTCTGTCGTTTGCTGCACTAATTCTGGTCCCAACAGTTGGCGTTCTCCTACTTCCTCCCAACATAGTGGCGTTCTGCACTTTCTTCCGTACAATGCTTCATAAGGCGGCATGCCTATACTTGCTTGGTAACTGTTGTTATATACAAACTCTACCAATGGTAAGTGGTCATCCCAATTTCCTTTGAAATCCATGACACACGCTCTCAACATATCTTCTAACGTTTGAATCGTCCTTTTACTTTGCCCATCAGTCTGAGGGTGATACGCCGTGCTCAATCTTAACTGGATTCCCATACACTCTTGTAAGCTTTTCTAAAAATTTGATGTGAAACGCGGGTCTCGATCTGACACGATCGATACCGGTACTCCATGCCTTGATACAATTTCCTTGACATATAGCTTCACCAATTGATCTAGATTAAACCTAATCTTGATCGGCAGAAAATGTGCTAACTTTGACAATCGATCCATGATAACCCATATCGCGTCATAACCTTTCTAAGTAGTTGGAAGACCTACGACGAAATCCATTGTAATATGCTCCCACTTCCATTCTGGTATCTCCAGGGGTTGTAACAAACCACTGAGTCTTTGATGTCCTGCTTTAATTTTTTGACAAGTTTGACACTTTGCAACGTATATAACGACTTCTCGTTTTATATTAGGCCACCAAAAATGTTGATAAAGGTCTTGATATATTTTTGTGCTTCCCGGGTGAATTAAAAATCTCGAACTGTGAGCCTCTTGCAAAATTTCCTCTCACTTCTGGTACTGATGGTGCCCAAATTCTTCTTTCAAATGTTAACAGTCCTTCGCTATCGAGTTTAAATTTAACTTTGTCCCCTTCAGAAACTCTCTTTCTTATCTTCTCGCACTCCTCATCCTAGAGTTGCGCTTCTTTTACTCGGTCCAACAAGGTTGGGCAAGTCTCTATGGTAAGTAACTTCTCCTCTGACTCCTTCGGATACTTAACCTCTAACTCCATCTTCGCCATTTCTTGTATTAGCTTTTCTTGAGCCGTCAACATCGATAACTTTTCCCGACCCTTCCTACTCAAGGCGTCGACCACCACATTCGCCTTTCCCGGATGGTAGCGAATCTCGTAATCATAGTCCTTGATCAACTCCAACCATCGCCTTTGACACATATTCAACTCCTTTTGTGTGAAGATATACTTCAGGCTTTTATGGTCCATATATATCTCACATTTTCCTTCGTAAAGATAATGTCTCCAAATTTTCAAAGCAAAAACCATCGCCTTTCCCGGATGGTAGAGAATCTCGCAATCATAGTCCTTGATCAACTCCAACCATCGCCTTTGACGCATATTCAACTCCTTTTGTGTGAAGATATACTTCAGGCTTTTATGGTCCGTATATATCTCACATTTTCCTCCGTAAAAATAATGTCTCCAAATTTTCAAAGCAAAAACTACTGCTGCCAACTCCAAATCGTGAGTTGGGTATCCTTTCTCATAATCCTTCAACTGTCTCGACGCATACGCAATGACCTTGTTGTGTTGCATAAGCACACAGCTTAGTCCCTTGAGAGATGCGTCGATATACAGCACAAAATTTCCTGTATCCTCCGGTAGAAATAATACAGGTGCTTCACTTAACCTTTTCTTTAGTTCTCGAAAACTTTCTTCACACTTCTCCGTCCATACAAATTTCACTGCTTTTCTCGTCAGATAGGTCAATGGAGTTGCTATCCTGGAGAAATCCTGAATAAATCGTCGATAATAACTTGTTAATCCTAAGAAACTTCTCACTTCCATCGGTGTCTTCGGCTGTTCCCAATTTATCACCGCTTCTACCTTTGTAGGGTCAACCGAAATTCCATCTTTATCAATTACATGACCTAGAAAGTGCACACACTCCAACCATAATTCACGTTTTGACAATTTCGCGTACAACTTTTCTCTTCTCAGCGATTCCAATACTATTCTCAAATGTTCTGCATGCTCTTCTTGGGTGTTTGAGTAAACCAAAATATCGTCAATAAACACCACCACAAATTTGTCAAGTTGTGGTTTAAACACTCTATTCATTAAATCTATGAACGTTGCTGGTGCATTTGTTAATCCAAACGACATCGCCAAAAATTCGTAGTGCCCATAACGAGTTCTGAACACTCTCTTCGGCACATCCTCCCTTCTAACTTTTAACTAATGATATCCACTTCTCAAATCTATCTTCGAGAAATACTTCGCTCCCTTCAATTGATCAAACAGATCGTCAATCCTTGGTAATGGATACCTGTTCTTGATAGTAACTTTATTCAACTCCTTGTAGTCGATACAAAGTCGTAATGATCCATCCTTCTTCTTAAGAAACAACACCGGTGCTCCCCATGGCGAGACACTAGGTTGAATATACTTCTTATCTAATAATTCTTGTAATTGAACCATCAATTCTTTCATTTCAACTAGAGCCATTCGGTACGGGGCTTTCAATATTGGAGTCGTCCCTGGTACTAAATCGATAATAAACTCGATTTCTCTGTCTGGCGGAAGTCGTGGCAGCTCGTTCGGGAACACGTCCGCAAACTCATTTACTATAGGTATATCATCAGCACTTTGGATATTATAATTAAATTATCAAAAAATGGTTTTAAGTTGAATTTTTTTTACATAAATCTTATAATATTATTTTAGAATTACTGAAAATGTTTGGTGAATTATTGAAGAGCATAGGTATTTATCGTATTTTTTAAAGCCAGTTAAAGTTAGTTTAAAAATAGTAGAAATTCATAAAAAAATTGTGATGGTGGAAAATTATGAAACTTGGAGGAAATTCTTATAATAATATAAGATAAATATTGGTAGTGTTTGAAAGATATACAAGTATGTTGAGTTATTATTTCTATTTTAAAGCTATTAAATGATAATTTTTATAAATAGAAATAATTAGAGAAAATTCTCGGATAATCCAAAAAATGTGAAAATTGGTTGGAAAGTCTAGATTAATATTCTAAAGACTTTGAAAAGTTTAGTGGGCTCGTGAGGTGTTGGGACGTTACGGATCATGTATTGACTTGCTAATGGGCGTAACAGTCTTTTTACGCGAGGGTCGAGAATTGAGCGAGAGAATTTGAGTATACTTTTATAATATGATACTAGTGTTTAGTGTTAATATATCACTAAAATGTGGTTCTAAGCTTTGAAATAAGATTTTAGAATGTTTGGATTTTGTTCTGAATGATACGAATTATTGGAGAAATTAACAGAAATGTTAGAATATAATTACAGGAAGTAAATTAATAAAAGAAATGCTATTATAAGGAAGTTAATTTGTTGATGGAAAATATTCTATAATCTTGTAGATTACTCAGAATTGAGTACGGGAGAAAGAAATATTGGATGTGAATAATGTAGAAGATAAACTACAGACCGAGGCAAGTTCTTTATATTATTGCAAGTTCCCTTATTTTGTGTAACTGCTTATGTGTATTCATTAATTTGAGCAAGTTTCCTGATTCCTGAAAGTTCTTAAGTTTATTTAAAATCCTTAATCGTGCAAAATTTCTAAATGATGTGCTAATTATTTAGCTTTTGTGCAAATTCACTATTTTACTAAGCAAGTGCCCTAGCTTACGTTAGTTTCTGTGAATTCAGCGATTTATTTGAAATTTTTGATTTGGCTATGATTGCAAGTTTCGAAAGATTTGTGAAGTTCTAGAACTCTTGTTGGTATGGAAGTTCTTGGGCCCATAGTGCTACTATGGTGAGCTCATTTTTGGGCCCATTGTAATATGGTGAGCTAAAGAACCCATATTATTGGGGCAAGTCTTGTGAACAGAATAATATTTTTGAATTTGCAAGCTCTTAACATTCATGAACTTATGCGAATTAAAAAGTATGCCAATTGTTTCGGCTACTCCAATGTAAAATTGATTCAGACTGAGGATGAACAACCATGTAACGCCCCCAAAATCGGGACTAACTTAATCCAAAATCAAGACTATTCTTAATCCCGACCTTGTGCGTTAAATACTATCTTGATTCAACTTTACTTCATACTTAGATGAAATAACAGCTGAAAAATGCGGATAATTAAAAACTTTTTATATCTTTCTTTCTTTCGTTCCCTGAATCGCAACCTTTACGATTTTATATTCCAGAATCACATTTGCTTTATTGATTCATTTCAATAGAGTAGTCATGAGTATGTTCAACTCAATCCTCAATACAAATTCTTTCTTATATAGTATTATCACTATAGAGTTTTATATTACAAAGCAATCATCACAGCATAATCAGAACATATATTCTTTATTTATTGAATATCTCAAAAATTTATACCTCTGTCAATTACATATATCAAAACTATCTACATAGTTCTATACAACTTCTAATTCAAGAATATTTAATCCTTTGCACGTCTATTAATCCTTATCATCTAGATGGCAAATAATATCGTATTGTATCCTTGACCTGTAAAAAGTTTATTTTTGCAAGATTGAGCTTGACAGCTCAACAAATTTAACAGCTTTCATGCTTCACATAGCATATAATTTCATGTTCAGTTCATATCTCATGATTATCATAATTCTAAACAACATAATTTATATGTTTAGCAAATCCCAAATCACATCAAGACCGAGTTTCAAAACTCAATCAATTTCAGTCATAAGTTGACTTTCACAATTCAACAAGCAGAAAGTATAATTTAGCATATTTGTGAAACTCTCATATAATATCAAGATCACATAACGCAAAGGAACTGAAAAAACTTGCCTCGGTCTGTAGTTCATCCTCTATATTATTCGTATCTAATATTTCTTTTTCTTCCAGAATGAACGGATAGTGTCTTGAAAATTTTCAAATACCTCATCCATGCTTATATGTCAATCTTTTATTTGTACCTCGTTGAACACAAAGATAAGCAGAAATAACTACACCTCGGATTTAAATAAGACTAGTTTTATGCCACAACTTTCATTGAAAGAGTATTACTTTTTTTCAGAAACACTTAAGTGGAAACAGTACTATCCTACTATATCTACTATATACTCAATAGTAGATAATCAAATATATTGTCTAATTATATTATATAATATATAATATAATATAATTGCCCAAACAAGTCATACTGCTGAAGTCACCATACCTGTAATGGAGATACTAGTAAATGGCAAGAATAATTTCTCTTCTAACTTGTGAAAATTTTGTTCTACTTAATTTACTTCTATTTTTATTTTTTTACTTTACTTCAATGGCTTTGTCCTTATACATCCTTTTACCCGTCAAGACCCAATAGGTGATAATCTTAAATGGATAATACTATTTGGATCCAGGGAGATCAAACATAACAACCTCGAAGAAAAATACCTTATTGAGTCAAATTAAAATTTTAGTTTAGCATGACATCCAAATGCTATCTTCTTCCAGAGGCTGTAATCAATTAGTACAGTTATATGAAGCCATCTAGTTAAATGAATAAATAATAATTAGTTTCCTCACCTCATTAATGTAATAAGGTAACTCATTTACTTCGCGTCAAAATGAAACTGAAAACGCAACGCGGCGCCGTAACCTGGCAGCCAACGCGCTGCACCTGGTGCTAGCGCTGTTGCGTCTGCGCTACTGCCCAGATGACGCGCTCATAGAGAGCTTAATTTGATGAAGTTTTAGCTCTTATTGGAAAGTTTGTACAACTTCCTTGCTGCTTTAACTCCTCCCAATTCAGTTGTATGGCTTTATCCTCTTGATGAATTTAATGTTTGTAGCCGAAACCAAGAGAGTTTTTGACAAAAGCTTACGAGAATATAGGTCCGGCCATTTGAGAGAGAAGAAAGAGGTTTGAAACGGATAAGGAGAACTGAGAATAATTTACATCATGGCTTCATATTTCATATGCTAACATGAGCATTATACACCTCATGCTAAAGCTTGGCTTAGTCATACTACTAATAGGTTTAATGAAAGCCACCTCATGCTTCCCTTATTACTCAACAACATTACTTCAATTCTCAACATAATAGGTTTGTAGCTTTAGCATACTTGACTCAATTTAACTTCAATACATATTCATATATGTATATTTACTATATTTTCATTCTATAAACGTAATTATATTATTACAACTTACACATACATTCCTTATTACACAACATTTCATTTTATAATTCCATACATCCATAATACATAATACTAATTATGAACTTAAATTTTCATAATCAAAATAAGCATTTGTAATGAAACGAATCAATTATAATGAATACTTATTCCATTACTTATTTAAATATCTCATTCAATTTTATAATCATATTTTCTTACTGCCTTTCTCAAATTGTTTTTAAACAATTTATTTAATATATACATTTCATCTCAATTTAAATATTAATTTAATATATAAATCTTGGCACCAATATTCATTTAATAAATAACACATTTAGTATAACGAATCAATTATATTAAAATAATTAATATTCAATTAATTATTTTAATTCACTTATTTAATGTATACAACAACTTGTATAATTAAATATAATCATTTCCTTCCTCTCATAAATTGTCTCCAAACCATTTATGTATATAAAAAAAATATAGTTTAATATATTCCATCCGTTATTCAAAATGTATTTAATTTACATCTATTTGTCATCATACTAAATACTATTCCATTATTCATGTTATAATTATTTATTATAACATAAATATAATTATCATTATTAATTAAATAAATTTCATTATTTAACTAATTAAAACAAACTTTTTACTCACTAACTTTCAATTAACGAATTAATTTACTCATTTCATTTTGTAGCTAATTTAAGCTAACTTATTTAATAGTTTTATTTAACTACTAAATAAGTATAACTTTTCAAATAAATGTATATTTTTAACATTTATCTAAACATTTAAACATTCACACTAAAATCACATAATTCACATCACATAGACATTTATGCAGTCAAACTCAACATATCTCACTTTATACATAAAATAAAATATATAACTTAATATATTTTATTTATTAATAATTTCCAAAAATTCCATATTTAATATATACAACAATTCTGTATATCTAAATTTAATCATCTTCTTCTTCCCATAAATTGTCTTCAACAATTTATTCATATTCATTAAATATATTACTTTAATATATTTAACCATAATTTAAATATTACCTTAATTCATCGATTTAATTAAGTGAATTAACTTACTCATGAAATTTAATTCATAGCGAATTCATTACAAGACTTCATAATGAAATTATATCATTTCATAATATAATTTAATTTAATCTCCATTTATTAATTACTTCTAACCATTTAGTTACATTATATTCCTATTAAAATAATTTAATAATATAAATGATTTTAATTTGCTCATCCATTGATACAAAAGTTTTGTATCTTTAAAGCTATCCATCTCTTTAAATAAATTGATTCCCACAATTTATTTCAAACCAAATCAAATATATAATAATATATTCAATTATTTTCTTTTCTCTTTATAAATTATTTTCTCACAATTTATTTAACTATAACGAATATAATAATATACTCACTACATAAAAAAAACATGCATACATTTTACCCAATAAAATGGAGGTTATTAAATATATTTAATACCACCAATTTACTATATTAAAATAATTTAATATTATAAATTATTTTAATAATTTCCTTCATCATAAACTATACTCATCCCATTTCTTCTTAATAAATTGATTCTACAATTTATTTTCATGAAATAATAAATATATAATAATAATATATTTATTATTCACAAAAATCACATATTGCATAGCATATCACCAAATAAGAATTTTATTTATTAAATTCTTATTTTTAATATTTTCTGAAAATCTGGGTCTGGGTCATTACATTCTTCTCTTCTTATAAGGATTCCGCTCCGGAATCACAACATCGAATCGTTCTTAATCGGTTTAGATCTTATTCTTTCTCGTAACCCTATCGTTGAATTATTTCAACATACCATTTCCTTAGGTTTTATATCACCTATCTCATTTCTTTCCTTAATCAATTCTTACAGGTTCCATTTCGTAATTAATATTTAAACTCGATTATCTTTCGAATATTATTCTTTCTTTAATCCATAAACTTTCTTTCTAAAGATCATTGTATTCACAATCGTGATCTACTAAACTCATAAACATTCGGGATATCACAAACCCTATATTATAGGGAAATATTTATGGAGAGTTTTTCAGTCTATGTGACTGTTAAACACTTATGGAGAGTATTCCAGTCTATGTGACTTTTAAACACTTACGGAGAGTTAGCAGTTTATATAAGTGTGGGACATTTCTGGGCCATATAGTGTCGACTTATTTATTTCGAATTAAAAAGTATGTCAATTATTTCGGCTACTCCAATGTGAAACTGATTCAGACTGATGATGAACAACCCTATATTATAGGGTAATATTTATGGAGAGTTTTTCAGTCTGTGTGACTGTTAAACACTTATGGAGAGTATTCCAGTCTATGTGACTGTTAAACACTTATGAAGAGTTAGCAATTTATATAACTGTGGGACATTTCTGGGTCATATAGTGCCGACTTATTTATTGAGAGTTCATCGTCCTTACGACCCCTCAATAATAATCTAAAGATAAAGATTCTAATATTGAAGTTCTATTACTTCTTGATAATCGTGTGTTGTGCTGATGCACATTCCTAAAGTTTCAAATATTGAAAATTTATATTGACGAGTTATTCATTAGTTCAAAGCATATTTATTCATTGATGAGCTTATTCTGACAAGTCATTGTGTACTACAGTGAGGTAACGTGTTACATGTCATGGAAGTGCTGCTAGACTGATCATCTGCAGTACAATTCAAAAGAATTCTTAGTCCTCTATGACCATATAAGTAACTAAAGTGGAAAATCTTTACAATTCAAAAATATTGACTTATGGTTTCAAACTTATTCCTTGAACTATTTTAATTGAATTTCATGCTTGTTGAGCATATGTGATGTTCACCCTTACAATCATAAATTATTGTAGGAAAAAAAGAAAGATAGACCAGAAAGGTCAGGAGCTAGAAAAGTAGAGAAAGAGAAATCCTAAGTTGCGATCCAGGGACGAGGTATGTGTTATTATGTCTAAATAGACTAGTTAATCAGTAAAAATATTGATAGGTGTTATGGAAGATGTGTATCGTGATGCACCGAATCTGTTATAACGAGTACAAGGATATGAGAGTGTCACAAGTAGGCCACTTAGACTGTTAAATGTGAATAATTTCATACGGCAGGCTAATGATTAGTTCACTGCCAAGGGAGATTTACCTTGTAATTCAGTTGTACAAATTATTGCAAAATCATCTTCTGATCTGTCAAGGCATGGTAATTAAACCTCCTTTACAGTCCCCTGGTTCTCATATGATAGGGTTTGTGGGCAAGAAAATCGTACCTTGATAGGGTTAGGGTTTGATGTTGGTTGAGGAGGAGAGAAATTCACGAAGAGTACAAGATTGATTGATGAATTGAAGATGGGAGAATAACAGGTGAGCAATTACTCCAATAACACGTGGCAGAACTCTTAGGATCCATGTGCCTTCTAGAGTAACTAGGATCCAGAGAGCCTTAGTGTGTGCTTCGGGTTGAGAGAGAATTTGGAAGTCTCAAGTTTTCCAAGAGTCCAAAAGTCCTCCCCTCAAAGAAATGAAAGGAGTATTTATAGGGCTTCTTGAAAAGTGGTCACGTGCCTAGCATATGACCTCAGAGGAAATTCTAGGAATACCCTTAGTTACCCGAGTAATGCCCAAATCATCCTGTCCTTCTAGCCACCAATCCAATCCCTCAATCAATTCCCAAAATAAGTCGCATCCATGAGTCTTTTACCTCGGGATACGTGGAGGCTTCTCTCGGGTCTCACTCATTTATTTTCGGCTTTTCCGTTTATTCATTTAATTCAATTAGGTCACAATATAAACTCTAATTTGTGCATTCAATTCGATTAGGTCATATGTGAACCCTAATTTATATTTGAGCCCACAGGGTTCTATGAGAATCAATCTATATATTTTTCCAATACTAGGTTTATAATGGAAACATGCACTTAGAGTCTTAAGACATGTGGATTATTCTATTTTACTTTTCTTAATATGTATTTTACATTCATGTCCTGCATTTGTTTTATAGTCTGTGTATGATCCCATTAGAAAAGAAAACCGAAACAGTGGACTAAAAAGGGTTTTGTATTATTTCCTTTTTCTTCCTTTTTGGTCTGCAGGTAGAGTTTTAGGAGGGAGTTATTTTCCAATGATTTAGCGGAAATAAATTGCTATAAAACAAATATAATAAAAAGAAAATTTTTTTAACTGCTATACTGCTGGTGATTGAATGTTTTTGGTACATCTTTTGTTAAGTGCACATTGCATAGGTATCACCATTTGGGATCATTCTATACAAGTTCTTGTTTTAGTTTATCTTTTTGTTCTAGACCGCCATGTTTTTTTCCAAGTAAAATTATAATAAACTAAAGATGTTAATTTGGATTTCTAAATGGAGAAAACAAAGGTACAAGAAACACTGAAGGTGGAGAGCAAGCTCTTTGTTGACATTTTTACTTATATATCAAATTTTAAGATAATCAGAGGTGACGGGCTTGAAGAAATGAGCAGCCTGAGATTCTATCAAGTCCAACTGTCCTTTGAACAGGTGCATGTAAACGATCCAGTCCCCATTTCCCACTGGACTTTGCATCGGCATCACGTAGCCCACCTTTGCTCCCCAGTGGAAATGATACGACCCGAATACCGGCTTATTCCACCCGAAATTTACCTTCTCCATGGCAAACCGCTGCCCTGACGACACCACAATTGCTGGCGACTCCTCTCTCTCACTGTTGGCATATATCCTTGCTAGCATCGGCTCGGGGCGATTAGCCTCCACCAAGTCTATTAGCCCTAGGAAATGCTCCTTGGTCGTTGCACTCTTTAAGAAGTTGTGAACAGAATTTGCTACCCAGCTCAATGTCTTATTTTTAAGGTCTTTGCATTTTTCCTTGCCAAATGGGATGGATAGTACATTCCCAAAGTATGTGGCCATCAGATTTTTGTTAACAAGTCCTTGGCTCAACTTCAATCTCCCATCAGTAACAATGCCCATCCTGCATGCATATAGTGCTGGGAGTCAAAAATAATATTCTAAAACACATTTCAATAATTTGGGTTAAAAGCAACAAGTCAGAATTTTTGTTCCATTTTAATAAGGTATTACAAAAGCAAAATGAACATACAAACAGCACAGTAGCATCAGCCTTGGTTCAGTATACTCAAACACAGGCGTTGCAGGCTAATGTAATCATATCAAAGATATAGCAGGGACAAGCCAAGTATCAAGTTCTATTCAGTTGTTACTAGCATAGGTGGTAGTTTGAGAGCAATTGTAATAAGCACGTGATGATTGAAATGTATAACAAATTCCTATTTGTTATTGGTCCACGAGTACAATTTATTAGAATAGTCTGTATTAATCTGTCCATATATACATCAAGTTGTAATATTAGTAGAAGTAATGAGAAATAATATTTTCATTAAACACTTGTTATCACCTTTGGATTTTGCTATCTGCACAAGTATTTTCCTAGCCTAGTACTAAAAGTTTTTATTTGACGTGAAAGTGGAATGGTTCCCACCAACATGCAAGAGGGTACTTGTTATATACTATAGCATCTTAGGTTTGGTTGTTAATAATGTCAGAGTAAGATTTATACCGTTAGAGCAAAAATGTATTTAACGATACTTTTATATTTTTTTTAGCGGCACTTTAAACTTTTACCGACACTAATTGATCTACTTACTCTGACAACTTCAACTGTCTTAATTTTCTAAAAAATTAAAAAGCATAATTAGATCATAGTTTCCTTGCCTGCACATCTTGTTAGCCCTCACATCTTCTGGGGAGAGGGCTACCACTTTCCACAGAAATGCACTGAATGCCTCAAGCTTAGTCCTCTTGCAATTTCCGATGCTAGCTAATGCTTGGATCTGACTAATCCGATTCGCTTCAATGTAGTATATGCGGCTTGTAAGTTGATCGCTTTCAGTATTAAGCTGCAACTCTTTTGGAGGCGGCAGGGCGGATATGCAAAGGTACATGTCCTTAATGCAGGGATCATAGTAGCCAGGGCGTCGAGGGTTGAGCAAGGACCGGCAAAATGAGGGTAGCTGGGACAGTGGCTCGGACCGAGCCATCTCAGCCCATGATATAAGAAACAGGTTGGCGGAGTAAGCATCGGCCACTCGGTGATCAAACGTACAACCCACTACTAGCCCCCCGCATTTGAGTTCTGTAACCTGTATACATATTTGTCACCAGAAACAATAAAATAGTTGGTCCTTTAAAAGCCTTAATCATGATTCCCAAACAAAATTTACCTCAAAGAAATTGAAGTACTCATTATAATAATTCTATATGAAAGTATGTATCAATTCGGATCCCTTCTTTAGACTTTTTACCCGTCATCCTCCACTATACATTTAGCGATATAAATATTATTTTTAACAAATGTACTAGTGACAAATTTTATTATGTCGTTAAATGTAATACTTGTAATGTTCGACGTGTATTGAGAAAAATTAAGAAGATCGTATTTGTCCATTTTTACTGTTCATAAAACTCATAAAGAATGTGGATGGCATGGCCTTATCCTTTTTGGCGTATTGCCATTACTCAAATTCGAAAGATGTTAATTGAAAAAATTGCAGGCTATTCCCCATGAGACAGATGACACGGGGCCAACCACCATGAATATCCAACGAACACAAGACAAGTCGGATTTTAACTTTATCGAGTTTGAATTTATTTAAAAGTTAGATTTTAAAAAAATTATACGAATTTAATACATTTAGTTAATGGGTTGAGCTGAGGTCGAGCCAAATTGATGTAAGCGAGTCGAGCCTACTCAAATTTAAACCAGATTCGTTAAAATTTTTAATTCTAAAAATAAAAATAATTAACTAATTAAATGTAAATGAATCAGACTCAAGCCAAACACTTTACTATTCGAACTCGACTCGTTAAACTCTCAACTATTAAATGTAAATGTGCAAAGGAGTTCGTTTGAGTTCAATTCTTTTAACATGTTCAAGTCAAACTTTGTTGAGACAGATCGAACTTGCAGACAGTCCGGTTCGCTTATAACTTTACTTGAAATTATTGACATTTACATATGAAGAAAATTTATTGAAAAAGTGACATACTTAATTAAGAAACTAATTTGGATTTTGGACAAACTTATATTCCGGCCGGACAGTTGCTATCTTTGTACAATTTCATCTGAACATATTGGTCGGGTCACATCATAGGAATTGATGGGGCGCATAAATATATAGTCCAAACAGTTTCATAGATCTTTTTCACATTAAAATAAAATAAATATATACAATTTTGATAGATGTCTAAAATGAGTATTAACTATTTTGTTGATCCTTTTATAGAATATTAATATGATATGTTAATATGTTCTTTTTGAAAAGCTGACTTTAATCTCAAAAATTAGTCAATGGCCCCAGATTGTCAATATTTCAATGTCTTGGGATTTATAATTAATACCTTATATATATATATATATATATATATATATATAAAAGCAGGAAAATGAATAAATTAATTTGACTATCCGAGTTAACTCATCAATTAGAATGAGTTGATTCGAATAGTTTTTGAGTTAACTCAATTTTAAAAAAATTTATTTTTTGGAGTTGAGACTTTAGACATTCTATATTCAATCAAGCAAAACCTTTCTGGGGGGTTATAAGTACATGCACGTAATCACTTAAAATTAATAGGCACTATTTAATTGTTCACATACATGCAACATATATATACTATAGAAAGAATACCAAAAGCCTACTGTGTTTTGTATAAATAGCCCTCTATTCTCTCATTTCCTCTTCACCATGTCCTTTGATTACTTTTATATTCTGAATATCCTTTTGGACAAGAAAAGTTAAGAAACTAGAGAGAAAGAGTTGTTATTCAGTAAGTACGTGTGTTTCAATAACTCTAAGGATGGCTACATTCAGGGACGAAGCTAGCTTAGGACTGGTGGGGGCCACGCCCCCCCCCCCCCCAAGGTTTGAAAATTTTGTAAGTCCCACCCCAAAATTTCAAAAAATTTATTTTTGGCCCCCCTCAAGAAAAATGCAATGCTTTAGAGCAAAATGAATTTCTTTACTACCAAACTAACGACCACAACACATTCTTTGTAACAAGATATAAGTTTACACATTGGTCTCATTCTGATCTTAACTACCCAAATTCATACACTTATAAATAGATTATAGACCTACACTTCTTACTTATAACCTGCCCCATAAAATTTCCAAATAAAAAATGGCAACTCCTACCTCCATACTAAATGAAAAAGAAAATGGAAGCTCACTAAAAACACTTGGATAGTACTGCACTAAAAAAATAATTACTTTATAATATAAGGTAAATTTTTAAAAAATTAAGTATTATATATAAATTGACTCCACTAAAATTTTATAAATTTTTTATTATACGGGGTCAAATTAAAATTTTATAATTTTGTCAGTCAAATTTTAACCACATATGACTCATATTCTCTCAATATATGTATATCTCCCTATAATATTATATATATATATATGTGTGTGTGTGTGTGTGTGTGACCTGAAAGTACAAAAGTATTAAAAAAAATTGGCTCGAGGGCGCTGCCCCCGAACCCCCGTCAAATTATTTATGACTTGGTAAACATTTTGGCCCCCCCCCGGAGATTAAATCTTGGCTTCGTCCCTGGCTCCATTACTGAAACTATATGTACTTACCATTTTCATCCGCTGTAAATGATATTTTTATATGAATAATTTTTAGTCCGTTTATTTTATTTAACCACATAAATACTTTTATCAAATATTATCATTTTCAATATAAGCAATTGTTAATAAACAAAGTCGGTACCTCCTATTACACTAGTCTTATTAGTTCCTCGTAGGCTTAACATGGGAAAAAGTGACTGACCTGAACTGAGAGAACTCCTTGCTTCTTCATAGGCACCAGTTTTCCTTCAACGCTGTCATCAGGATTGTACAGGTTAAGATTTTGAAGCTCTACATCTGCAAAGGCTTCAACAAAATCCACGCCGCGATTATTACAATAAAGCTCAGGCTCACCCATTGTGTTTAGCAAAATTTCTCCGGCAAATGCATAGTAGGCAGCTAAAGTTTGGGCCATGGATTTCTTAAGTTGAACGCTTACTGTTGATTCAAACGTCGTGAGCGAGCAATCTTCATCGGCTATGGGATTCCGGTAACAAAAGAAAACGCTGACGTCAACTGGTGGCAAAAGCTTGTCTAGGTTTGAGAGTGGTAGCCAATGCTCATGCATTGGTAGCATTGCTGCCACTACATCTTTGCTCCTAATATTTACTACAAAGTCTCCTTTGATACTACCCATGAGAGAGAAAAAGAGAGATGGATAGTAATTATTTCTAGCAAATGTGAGTAATAGCTGTACCTGCCAAAAATATATATATATGCTGAGAAATCTGCATATTTAGGGCTTGAGTGAGAATTATGGTGGCACAACAAAAGTAGTTGATTCCATGTCAATTGTGGATGGACTTGGCTCCCCCCTTCCAATATACCTTCTTTTGATTCCATTAATTATTTATGAAGTTAAATAGACATATACTAGTGGATTTATGTTGCAGTTGTACCACTACACCAAAATTTGTAGTAATTCGACACTTGTAACCATATGATAAACATACATATTAATTTTTTGGAAAATTAAAGTATAATGTTCAAAAAGCCTATTAAATTTTAACACCAGAGATTTCCCCAATAGAAACCGTCCATCGTTGGGTCACTTATTAATTTACTAAATCTGCAAGCCGGCCTGCCGGACGAAATAGAGAGTAAACAATTTTCTTGACGTATCTCCAAGCTACTTGCAATCTGCAAATTATATAGCATTCTTGTTCAACATCATGAAATGGAGAAGTAGATCAAAACTATCTGCCTGATAAGTTGTCACTAAATAATATAGGAAGCCCTATGAAGAAGTAATTAATAACCATTAAATTTGGCACCAATATAAAATTTAACACAAAGAACAAATTGAATTTAGGATTTTAAGGAAGATAATCATGTCATAAACACTTAAAAAGATGCATGGCTAATTAAAATAAAATGGAACTTAGATTTATTCTGCAATGTAGTAACTAACTTGAAGCATATACCGTTCCGAATTATAAAATCAATATTATCCTTTTAAAATTTAATTTCAAAAATATTTTTAAATTTAAAATTAATATAAATTTATTTAGTTTATGTCAATACAATTAGAAATATCATAAATTATTTAAAAAGTACTACTAATTACAAATTTTATTTTTATCAAAACTTAAACGAATCGTATCAATTTTAAATTTAAAAATGTCTCAAATTGATTTTTAGAAAATCAATATTGATTTTATATTCGGGATAGAGGGAGTATATTAATATATTATCATTAAGTGACTATATGGGAGTAAATGCAGGTAGGGGTGTTCATCGGTAATTAACCGTACCGAACCAAAAACCGAATATACCTAAAATCAAAAACCGATACCGAAACCGGTTGAGCCGGTATACCGAACCGATTAGCCGGTTCGGTACCGGTTCGATACCGGTTTATACCCACTTTGTACCGGTCTACTTCCAAAATTAAAAACTTTTAAATATTAAGCCATTGATTAAATTTTACTTGGTAGTCATTTTATAAGGAAAACTTCCTTAAGACTTTTACCAATTAACCAATGTGGGACTTAAGACTATGGCTACAATTGGTAGTCTTTTTATAAGGAAAACTTCCTTAAAACTTTTACCAATTAACCAATGTAGGACTTAAAGAATTTGGCTCACTTGGTGGTCTTTTATAAGGAAAACTTCCTTAAGACTTTACCAATTGAAGAATTTAGCTTCACTTGGTAGTCTTTTTATAAGGAAAACTTCCTTAAGACTTTTACCAATTAACCAATGTGGGACTTGGAAGACTTTGGCTTCACTTGGTAGTCTTTTCATAAGGGAAACTTACTTGAGATTTTTACCAATTAACCAATGTGGAACTTGAAAACTTTGCCTTCACTTGGTAGTATTTATATAAGGAAAATTTTCTTAAAAGACTTTTACTATTTAACCAATGTGGGACTTGAAATTTAACTTCACTTGGTAGTCTTTTTATAAGGAAACTTCCTTAAGACATTTTTCAATTGACCAATGTGGGACTTGATATCTTTAGCTTCACTTAGTAGTCTTTTTATAAGGAAAACTTCCTTAAACTTTTATTATCTAATCAATGTGGGACTTAGAGACAACCAAGTTCTCTTACACATGAATAAGTCCCACATTGTCTAATAGGGCACTACATGTAAGGGAGCCAATGTAGATTTCAAATTTTCAATAAGTCCCACATTGTCTAATATGCATTCTCTTGTCTTACCTTTGTTTTATAAATAGAGGAGACTATACAATAAGTCCCACATTGTCTAATGTGTCTCCCTTAGTCTTATATTTATTTTATAAATAGAGGAGACTTTAAGTTAACTTCATAAGGCTTGGTATGGATGTCCTAAGAAAAAGTTTGGCTTGGGTAGCCTTAATTTTTTATAACCGGTACAACCGGTACGGTTCGGTACGTACCGGTCATGCAAAATTGCTAACCGGAACCGGTACCCAAAATCGGTTTATAATTGCATATTGAACCGGTATCGAACCGGTTTTATATATACCGAACCGATCGGTTCGGTCCGGTTCGGTATACCTTAAATACCGTATATACCGAAATTTTTGCCCACCCCTAAATGCAGGGCAATTCTCCTTTGGCATAGAAGAACTATGCATGTGCATAATGTCACCTTGCCAAAAGAGAACTGTACTGCGAGTCTTATCCCATATGTATTAGCGGTTGCTCGATTCTTTAAATAATATGGACTTCTGGAGAAGCGAAGAGTCGAGCTGTGGTGGTATATGCAGAAACAATTTTGTATCATTCATGGGTTCATGATCCATATACGCTCAGGGGATAGCCAGAAATTCAAGTGGGAAGGGACCAAAAATTTATGAAAAAAATTTCAACACTTAAATGTAATATAAACTAAACATAACATAAAACTTTATATATTTCTAATTTTAACATACATATAAATTCATTTATATCAAAGTGTTTTAATATTAGAATAAAATTAAGGATCTCAATTTTTTTTTAAATGCGTCTCAAATACACATGTCATCATTATATTTGTTCAATATCATGGTGGGTCTTAAAATTTTTATTACATACCAATATAATGACATGTATATGTAAGCTAATTTCAAATCCCTAGCATTAACCATAATATTATTCGACTGTAAAGCTGTAATATTCTTAAAACCCTTGTAATAAATTTTGTGAATATAAATGCAATTACTATGGAAGTTTAAATTTTTATTCTTGATTATTGAAATATATATATATATATATATATATATATATATATATATATATATATTATGTGAGTAAGTTTAATTAAAGGGAAGTAACTAGAAAATGTAATACATTAGAAATCATACCAAATAAAATGCAAGTATACTTACATATATAACTAATTTCACATGAGACAAGAAATATGGAAAAAATGAAGCAAAGATCTTGCAAGAAACAAGAAAAGAGAAAAATTAAACAAAGTTGGAAAAAAATTCAGCATAAGGGTAAAACCAGAGAACAAAAGTTGATTTTGTAATGAACAGTACTTTTTGTCTGTTTCAAATTTTTGAGCAAAGTTTGTTGGAGAAGATAGATCAATAAGTTTACTAAAATCCTGCACTAGTTTGAGGTTAAAATTCCTTATAAATTATTTTTGGTGAATTTTTTAATAAAACAGGACAAATTGGACAATTTCCTGACCTAGTTTTAGAAAAGGCAATTTTGGATTGATGGACAAAGAGATAAATTCTGGGCTTATGGGGAATGAAACTTGAAAATAATGTGTAATTTGGCCCAAGAATGAACATAAATGGAATTGTAATAAAAACGTTATGACCAAAACAAAAGCAAGATTTTTAAAATTAAAACAGTCATAACTTGAGTATGTAACTCATATTTGGATGAAATTTTAGGTAAAAGTATATTTTAATGTGATAAAGATACTATCCAAAATTCATAATTTTTGGACTTAATTTTGAATTTTAAAGAATTTCACAAATTTGGACAAAATTAGGCTTAAAATAAATAGTAACAGTGTTGGAAAAAATCCGAAAAATCAAAAACATACTAAATTATAATTATCTAGGTGGGGCTAGAGGGAGAAAAAATAACAAAATATTTAAAGTGGTTTAATGGATAAAGTAATATATAAAAACATATGAAAAATCAATTAAAGAAAAGCCAAAAAATAAATAAAATATTTTACAGGCTAAAGATCCGTCAAAAAGGGATGTATTCTATATACGTGAGTAATAAATAAATACTGTAATAAAATTTTAATGGTGTAAGAATATGCTCGAGGATAAATTACGGTACCCAAAAATACCGAAACAAAATTTCAAACAGTTGCCAACGATAACTAATAATTAAATAAATCCTTATAGATTGTGTAAGTTACTATTCCGAGATGGAAAATACCCTACTCAAGGAAAGTACCCCCACAATAGGCAAGTTTCCGTACTCCCGTGCATTTGAACTTCGCTCATTATTAAGACTGTAAATTTTCTTGAAAAGCTCCTTGGACCGTATATAAAAAGAGTTAATGCCATTTGTTCGGCTAAACTCAGTTATTATCTTTCTATCAAAATTTTGAATTATTTATGATTCTTTGATGATATGTTAATCAAATCCAAATTTACTTTGGTGCGGATCCCGATGTTATAATTGAGTATGAACAACTCTATAATTAGGGTTATTATGTTATGCTCGGGTGATCGACATTATCACGTTGTGTAATTACAACGTGATTAAATGTTACGCGTAACGTAGGGGTATTATTAGGTTGATCACCTAATGATGCTCCTAGAGATAAGAGTTCATAGTCTTTGTGACTGTTAAACATTTGTGTAAAGAGTTTATGGTCCTTACGACCATCCAGTATCCCTCAAAATAAATATTTTTCCTTGTGAAAATTTAGTTAAATTTGAGATCCCAAAATTTAATCTTATTCAGAAATTTAATGTGCATTATCTTGTTCAAAGATTTTTTTTTGACTTCCTCGTATTGTTGATAATATTAATTTTTTCTAAATCATTAATTATTGATTTACTGCCAATCATTTTTATTTCATTTTAAACTATTATACTTGCTAAGCAAATTAGTTGCTTACTATTGCATAAAATTCCATGTTTATAGCTAGGTTCGAGTAACCTGGAGGATCGGGTGTAAAAGATAAAGGGAATGGTAAAACTAGCGAGGAGGAATAAATAAATAATATTGTATTATTTAAATAAATAATTAATGATGTAATATTTTAGAACTAATGTATTAGTTCATATTGTGTAAGTACGACCTGGGCATATATGTATAAATAATATAAATAATTAATGAATAATGTAACCTAGTTAATAATAATAGTTAGTAGTATATGTGTGGATGAATAGTGATGCACTAAGTCTAATGCAGCTAGAAAAAGGATTTGGGGGCGTCACAAACGCTAAGTCAATTTTTAAATAATAACCTTATTTACTTGCTTTTGAAATGTATTGAAAGTTGGAAATAAATTTTATATATTATCTTAAGTATAATATAGTATAAATTTATATATTATTAAAATATGAGTCCACTACTAAAAAATATATATGCAATGAGAGGGGCAAAATATCAATATTAAGGAGAAAAAAAAAGAGGTATACTATGTTATAAATAGGTAGGGGATAAGGGTAGGGTAGGGGTAGGGGTAGGGATAGAGCTGGGATGGAAGTAGGGGTAGGGAAGGGGGGATGGAAGGGGAGCATGCCCCTCTCTCGTCCTTTCCTATCTACGCCACTGACTACTTTATGAACGATCTCTTCAATTTTTTTTCTTTCAAGGTTCCAAAAAAAATGATGCTCAGATAGTAAATATACATTTAATGGTACTGTTTTAATTGTTATAATAATTATTGCTCTAGCAATATTATTTTGTATTTTGACAATATAAGTCGCCTTTAATAGACTCAAAAGATTATTGATGTTCATGTTAATGTAGAATTTTATAGACAATTAATAGATGATCTCACAAGAGAAACTAATTTCTTTTCATACCATTTAATTTATGAATCTTTAAGGAGACTCAAATTTTGATACAAGTAACTTTGCGCTCCACTAGAAAAAAAAAGGCTTAAATATAAATTATTATACTAAACTATTGACATTTTTTCACTTCGGTGATTGACTTTTCAATTTTTTCAATCAGGTCCTCCTTAAACTATCATTTTTTTTTCATTTTAGTTCAATTGAACCTGATACGTCATAAATTGATGACGTGGCTTGAACATATGACATGTAAAAACTAATGTGTTAAAAAAACACTCA
Organism: Aralia elata; assembly: GCA_034770075.1. NCBI lineage: Eukaryota > Viridiplantae > Streptophyta > Magnoliopsida > Apiales > Araliaceae > Aralia > Aralia elata. Next base: position 69,908,906 of record CM068379.1, on the reverse strand, counting down.
AATAAAATCTCCTGCTCATAAGTAATTAAAAAAAGTTGGTTCAAATATTTTTTACACATTTATTGAATATCATAGGGTAACATGTCAAGACACTTTATATCTAACATTAAACCTAAATAAAATCACTCCTTAAATCATCAGACATATTAATGAATCGATAGATCACAATCACCACCACCGGCGTCCATGTCCACCACCAGTTGCCGTCGCCACCATTAACACCATCAAGTACACCCCCTACACACCCAAACATCCTTCACTCACCTTATTCTTTTCCCTCTCTCATAATCAACACACAAATTAGAGCAGTAGTAAACTAGAGGTCAAGAGCTCATATCAACAAATCAAGTAAAAATTTCGTCTCAAAAATGAAACCATAAGAGAGAGAATGAGTCTGATCTAATCGTAGTGTGCGAGGAATTGCAGATGCACTTTCTTCATCTTCTCCTTAGTTTTGTATGTTTTTTTTCTTCTTTTCGATCAGAGATGGGGTTTTTTTTGTTAGCGGCGATTACTAAGAATAGTGGATCTAAAAAAAGTTGGAAAATTAGAAGGTTTTTTCAACTGGGATCTGAATAGGAACTCAACAAATCGTGAATTTCCTAGATAAATCATGAGGAAGAAAAAAATAGGAACTCAAGGAGAAATCGGACCTGCGTTTAAGATTTTTGGTTTCTTATATGTTAATATTATATCTTTCTGATATTGTTTAGCTTAATGTAATTTTCTTATCTTTATTAGAAAATGTTGACTTTTAGGTTTTTAATTAAATAATTTTCTAGTTACATTTTTTTAATTGGTTTTAATTAACTAATATGGCTAATAATGTTTTTAAGTTAATTTTTATTTATTTAATTAAAATAAGTGAATTGATATTGATAAGTAATATTTTTAATTTGTTTTAGTTTTTTTATTTACATTTTTCCCTTTTGATTTCATAAAATGACTTACATTAATGGTAAAATGAGTCTTTTTTAACACATCAGCATTGTCATGCCACGTGTTCGAGCCGCATCATCAATTTATGACGTGGCAACTTCAATTGAATCAAAGTGGAACAAATTGATAATTTAATGACCTGATTGAAAAATTGAAAGGTCAATCATCGAAATGGAAAAAAAGGTCAATAGTTTAATATAGTAATTTATATTTAAGCCAAAAAAATAAATAAGAGAATATATATGGATGAGAATTTTTTCCTCCTCGAGCAATATATGTTGTGGCCATAGTTTTTGTTCACGTGCATGGTGAGAAATAAAATAAATTTAGTATTGATCTAATGCAAGAATTAATCCAAGGATCAAAGAATACTAAGAAGTACATATTCTTTGATCGTTGGATTAATCTATCTATCGCAAACCCTCTCAGACAGTTTAAAGAGTTGCGTGTAAATCTCAAATAAAATAAAATAAAATCTAGTAACCTGTATGCATACACACATGTTGTGCAAGGAAAATTTCAAGAGAGTGCTTATAGAGAGACTCTACACGTATCCTAATGGTGTGTGTGTAAATTTTCAAGATAATTATGCGCTATGCAATATTAATTATGGTGTGTGGAGATTTTTTTTTCTTTTTTCTTAAACTAATGTCCATTGAATTTGAAAATCAACGGTACAAGATGAATTGATTATTAGATGCCTCATATCTAACTTTGGCTATAGATAACAAAATATATGAACATATATATATATATGAACATATATATATATATATATATATATATATATATATATATATATATATATATATATAGGGTAGATCCATGAATAGTGTTCCATAGGAGTTTTTTTTTAGTTAAACTGGTTTCCATTGAATTTGAAAATGAACAGTACAAGATGAATTGATTATTAGATGTCTCATATCCAATTTTAGTTATGGATAACAAAATATATGAACATATATAGGGTAGATCCATGAATAGTGTTCGATAGGAGTTCTATTCCAGTTAATGCATCTAGGATCATCCAAGAGAAGATTCAAGGGCTACAAATTATAGTTGCAAAGGAGCGGACGACAAAAAATAATAGGCCCTTTCACTCCTCTAAAAAGTGGAAGGAGAAATTACTTTATTGACCCTGTTCTTATGAATAAAAAATAAGCAAAATGCTTGCATTAATTAATTATAGTTTGCATGAATTATGCTCATTGGGGGATTTTTAAAACCCAACTATTTTTAAATTCTTGTGAATCAATACTATAAGTAGAACTCTAAACTGCTTGTTAATTTATCAAAGGCTTTTAATTTATTTTTTTAAATGCATTTTTCTTCATAAAATAAAATAATTTTATCAAAGATTAATGAAAAAGCGAATTCATATAATTTTATTTAAAATTTGTATATTAATTTATTTTAATCATATTATAAAAAATACGTATTTATACAATAATTATAAATACAACAAATTTTATTAAAATATATATACATAGACTAATAATATACATCCGACTATTTTATTAACAGCAATAAGGTCAATGAGAAAATTTCTCCTTCTGCTCCTTAGAGGAGCAGAAAGGCCCATTATTTTTTGCTTGCCACTCCTCTAAGAGTGGAAGATATTTTTTCCACCCCTTGAACCTTCCTTTGAATGGTCCTAAGCTAATTGCACTAGTCGGAATAGTATTCCTACCCAACACTGACCACGAATCACTCTCTCTCTTGTTCTCGCTCTCGCTCTCTCTCTCTCTATATATATAAAATATAATCACTCTATCTCTCTTGTTCTTGCTCTTGCTCGCTCTCTCTCTCTATATATAATATTATACGTAAAAATATGAAATACTTGCATACAGTACAAGATGTATAAAATGATGAATTTGCAAACCATCGAAACACTGAATTTTGTACATCCATAGCTGTGAATGAAGATAAGAATGAGCCACAATACATGAGAATAAACTATAGGATCTAAGAAATGTGCTCAACGTCTTTTTTCTTCTGTTCTTTTCCTCAATTCTGATAGCTATGTATTAATCAAAATGGGGGTAAAAGTACATGAGGCACAAATTCTTGATGCTTCTCTTTCGAGAACTTTCATACCTCCATCTTATTTCGTGCATCTTTAAAGAGAAAATTTCCAGGACCACAATGTTGTTATATATGAAAATTATATCAACAAAGTGATAAAAATAAAAGTTAAAATAAAGGCTTCAATTGCATGGAACATGCAATCATACGTGCACTAACATAACGGTGATCTGTAATATCAAAGCGTAGAGTAATTAACGTATAAAAAGGAAAACATTAGATTGTACTATAGGCTGTTTGCAAAATTGTAATTCCGGGACTATATTTTCATGTATTATAATCTTAAGACCGCTAATTCTAAGATTAAATAGTCATAATCATATGTTTGTTAAAAATGATTTTATTATGGGATAATTTAAAATAATCTAATAATTAGTTAAAAGATTTGGATAAAAAAATTTCGTTTAGACTATTATACTCTTACTAGTAATAAGAAAAAGTATGAGTATATATGGATAGAATAGGCTACATCGGTCATTTAAAAAAAGGTAAAAATTAATTTTGTCTACAAATTTTTAATTCCAAATGGTAGGGGATTATGATACTAGGTTAGACATGATTTTTAATAATCCCTCATTTCAAATCATTTTTTTATCTCTCGACTAATAGTCTCAAGTCTAATTTTTAAAACAAACAAAAGATTTAGGATTAATAATCCAATCCCAAATATTATCCTTGCAAACAAACATGGGCTAAGGCCATTAGAGCGTAGAGCAAGTATGTACGGTAGCTAAAATGGAGTACTCTAAGGTCATTTTCAAGGAAAACATGCATTTTATGTAGAACAGCTTCATTAAGATTGAATGGATGAAAAAGAACCACTTATTATATAGGATGTGCCCAGAATATCCTATTTGCACAGAAAATACCATGCATCTTTACATCCTATAAATAGAATTCGATCGTTTAAACAGTTCAATAACAAGGTGAATCGAGTATTGTATGGATGCATTACTGGGCAAATACTCCTTTCGCAGTATACTACTCGGCTGCAAAAGCGTGATTAATTAGCATGTATATTCACATGGCAGAATAGTAGGTTGTACTGCCAAGGGAGATTTGCCCCGCAATTCAGCTCTACATTCATGGCATATATAGATTAGTCATCTTCTTATCTTCCTAATTAATCATATTAAGGTAAAACCTTCTTCACATTTTCATATTCCTTCATCAGGGTTCCATTGTTAATTATAAAATCTTGTCAAAATATATGTGAATCATACTCGCTCACTTAGTTTATTATTTATCAGCAGAATGTCTTTTATCTTCTAGTTTCTTTCTATCTTCATGAATGATGCATATATGGTTTAGTGCATAGCTATGCAGTCTACATTATAGTTAGGTTTAAATACATTTTAAAATTTCAAGTTTTTAGCTATTTATGACTTAAACCTAATGTTTCAACTTAAAGACATTGAACCTGTGACGCCCCCAAATCCGGGTTCCATAACCTTGGCATTTGGTGCTCACGATCCAACATTTTCATACACATTCTATAACTAAGCGGAATAAATAAACATAAATTGTTTGTTACATAAGGTTCTACATCAAATCCCAAGGGTTTAATAACCTTTATTTATTATATACCTTAACAAACATAAAAAGTTTACGTAAATAATTTTACATAGGATAACAACATAATTAAACATGCATTATCTATTCTTGCACTTTCCCTTTCCCTTTGTCCTTGTTGGATGTCTCTGACTTAACTGAAATAAACGTCATGATATAGCAAGGGTGAGCAACTAATTTGCTCATCAAGTGTAAATACAAGAAGATATATCATGATTAGATAGAATTATCTTGTGAACTTTCAACAATATATAATGATTGTGAAGAAACGAAAGTCAAGCTTCAATAAATGGAAGATTTAATAAATAATGCTGAGTGGCCAGCAATGACCATGAACATATGCGAAGGTTTATCAGCAGTTACACTGGACCTTTTAAAAGTTTTGGTAATCAAGGGGATCAGCCTTTCATACCCGGTGAATATGCATACCACTTAAAGTCGAGCAATTATTCGTTTGTGTTCGATATATTGCCTTAAAACAATGTTCTTTTTCTCAGTCGAAGAGTTCGTACCAACAATTGGTTTGGAACAGCTTTTTGAAACGTATTTTAACAAATTTATATCATGTTCGGTCTAGCTGATACAATTAGCTAAGACCTAGTTCTTAAACAGTTCATAAATAATAGAACTAAAATTATTTCACAGTTCAAATAATAGAACAAAAAATCAATTGCACTAAGTGCGAATAATAATAAACATTATGGATGTGGAATAATCAACAATAATTATCCACTAACATGCTTTTAAAAATAATAACTCAAGTTTGAGTTAGAAAACTTGTCTCGATTGCGGTCTACTACTATGAAATTTAAGTTAACTTCTTAAAGAAAAGCCTATAATTGATAAGATTGATCTTTCAATTATCATAACATATATTGATTTATAATACTACTACCCTTTTATTAAATTATCTAACATTTAGTCATACAATTAAACGTTAGATATCACATCAAATCCTTAGTAATATTATCATCCCTTGATAATATTGCTATCACAAAATCGTCATCTTAAACTCTCATCTAATATTATTAATATTTTAATAATATTTTAATCCCTTATTAATATTATTAATCACTTAATAATATTTTAACCTCTTATTAATATTATTAATCACTTAATAATATTTTAATTACTTACTAATAGTATTAATCATTTAATAATATTTTAACCATTTATTAATATTATTAATCACTTAATAATATTTTATTCAATCTCAAATATTATTAATCATTTAATAATATTTTACTCATTCACTATTATTATTATTATTATTATTCATTTCATAATATTTTAATCATTTATAAACAATTTAATTTAATTGTTTATCTCTCACTATTTAATTTATCTAACACACATATCATGTCATCCTTATAACAAAAACAAATGACCAAAATATCCTTATAAAGACTTTAAACATCATATATTGATAATTAATAAATAAAATCACATTTACAAGTTTTACAACTTGATTTAACTTAACTTATCAATTTATTCATAACCTAAACATAGCCATGAAAAATACCAAAACAACTTTTTATTTTTTTTTTCTGGATAATATCAGTATATGATATTTTAGTGCTAATATATTTTTCCTTCAATATTTCAATTTCGTTTACTATTTTTAAATGGTCCAAAACAGTCCGAAATTGTTACAATTATTATAAATTATCCTTTTATTCAAACATTATAATATTTATACGGTAGTCTCCTATTATCAACACCTAGCTCCTGTAAAAATTTCACATTTGTTTGAGTTGTATTTATTATAGTTTATTTTTAAAAATACATTTTCATATAAAAGCCATAACTCTCATTCTATATATCAAAAAATTACCATCTTTGGACAGGATCTTAATAACTCAGTATACTAACATTTCACAAAAGATCAGAATTTTTAAAGTAACTAAAGTGGCCGAAACTGCCCTTGACACAAACTGACCTGTGACAGTTTTTAACCTACAGTTTTTATTCCACCCGCTTGGACTGTTTTACCAAAACAATTGTCATGGCTTGCTCAGTTAATAAATTTGAGTTCTACCACTTGGATTTAACAACTAACTCATATATCTAATACCCTTCTTTTACAGATCACAAAATTGATTTACGGATTTAAAATGGTAAAGGTCCAAAGTGGACTGAAAATTAAGGTTTTATAAACTAAAAACTGTTTTTCATCTTCTTCTTTGTTCATGCTTAAAAACACATAAAATAGTAAGATCTAAGCATGAAACTACATAAAACATATAAATCTAGTGTTCTATGGTTCAAGATCATAAACTCATGATTTATTACTAAATATCCACAATAAATCATATTAAGATAACAAGGTTTTGAGTTTTTGGGTTTTTATACCTTGTCTTATAGGCTACCCTTCTTCTCCTTCCAAAATAATTTATGGATCTTGGAGACATGCAACAAAACTTTTTTTTTGTTATGAAATTTTGGCAGCCTCTCTCTCTCTCTCTTGTTTTGCTCTTTAGCTTATGAACTTAGGAAATGTAAAAATAAAATAAACTTTGGCTAGCAAATGAAAGGCACTCTATTTATAGCTATAAAAATGTATAGTTATAACATATGTATGTATACATTTAATATTTAAAAATCTCACATTTTCTAAGATATCCCACAAATTATGGACCTCATCTTATTTTATTAGCCAATATAGGAGACACTAGGGTAGAAGAGTTAGTGACTAGCCTTAGAAAAAATTGAAATGAAGCATTATTACTCCCTTTTTCCATATCCGACTACTCCCCCTCTAATTAACCCCATTTTTGATTTTCTTTATTTACTTAATTTGCTATTTTAATCTTCTAGAAGATCCATCCCAAGTTGGGCTAAGGTTTGGGCCATACTTAATTTCATTTGGGCTCTCTAATAAATTGTTTGGGCCACTAGAACTATCATGGGTCCAACACATAAATTTTTCATTACCCTAGTTATTTAATTAGGGTTCCTAGTCCACTCATTTTGGACTTTTTAAATAATTACTCATATGAGTTTAATTACATAACCCAATTAGACTTGCTTTAATTAGGTTTAAAATAAATAATTAAATTGAGATAATAAAATTAATCTCTTAGGTTAGTCTACTAGTATATATTTTAAATATTAGAAATCCTCAATAAATATAACGCTTCGGTTATTTAATTCTCATACCTAATGTATATAATTAGGTTATAAAGCTTTCTTGTCATTACACATAATATGATAAATAAATATATACACATATAATTGTTGGTCGATTTCACAACCAAAAAATAAGCGCAAGTATACGCGGTCAACAAGTAATAAAGTGATAAGAGAGTTGTCGAACACACAGGGAATTATTCTAGTGTATCCCAAGTACCAACTATATATCGTCTCGATTTTAATTAGACAAATGATGATTTAATGTTTTTGTTGTTGGTAGAGACTAAGATAATAATAATCAAGTAAAAGATAATCAAATCTAATATTAATAAGTCTAAGATTGCAATTTCCCCCAACATTTCATTTGAATATCCTAACTTTCTCATTTGAATTAATTAACAACATAGAATTGCCAACCGAGAAATCAAAGCTACTTATAAGCCTCTGTCGATGGTCAAATTCGAATCTTCCTAATGCGGCATGTAGGTATATCTCTATCCTACACACTATCAAGAGACCAATTTCAAGAACAATAACAAGACACGTATCACTAAATCTCATTTACCGTCCCTTCAATTACCAACTTTCACATAGGAAGTCATTAAGAGTAGATTCTCCATTGGTTGCACACGGTATCTAGGTATATGTCTATCCTAAATACTATCAAGTTACCTATCATTGAGGATAATCAACAAGACACACGTCACTTAATCTCAATTAATAACCCACAATAATCTTTAACTTTCGCATGATATCATAACTAGGTCTAAACACTATAATCCATTCGTTAAGTTCATATAGGTTCCCACGGTAATTACTAGCTAGGCAATTAAGATATGAAGCATAAATTATGATATTCAATTCACAAATGAGTAATTAATAACAAAGAGAGTGGAGTCAATTCAAACTATGTGTTGGATTCCATTGAAATCTTAGAATACAAGCTTTAGTTCATGGTACCTAAGCAAAACATCAAACACATGGTGTTCATCATAAAATAGAATTACAAATTCAAAGGAAAGTAAGAGATGATAAAACTCATTTAGAAGATAATCATGTGTTGCTTGCTTGGTTGATGTCAATCTCTAGCTTTTCCTCTTCATTTGGCATTCGTTTCTCTTTTTGCTCCTTAGCTTGTTGCTGGAAATTTCCTTGAATTGCAGCCCTCAAGCTCTTCTTGATGATGTATGTGCAGCCTCCCAAGGTCTAGATATCCCTTTGACAATCATTTCCTTCTTGGTTCCTTGGCTTTTGCTGAGTTTTCCTTGTATTGCAGCACTTTTGGCCTCTATTTTGATGTTTTAGTGTAGCCTCCCAATCCCTAGATATGAAATATGAAGCCCCAATGAGTTATTATATAGTTCCTCCATGAAAACCCTAGCCAAACATCAGATCTTGGGTCAAAAATCCGCTCAAATCGCACCAAATAGCCAGCTAGAATCGCACTCAGCAGAGCTGGCGTAGCCTCGTTGGTTTATGGCGAGGCCCCGCTGGCCTGCTGCAACTCCCTGTATGTCTGGGCGAGGCCCCGCTGGTTTGTGGCGAGGCCTCGCTGACCTGACTGGTGAGGCCCCGCTGGTTTGTGGCGGGGCCCGCTACCCTGCTTGGAAAATTCAGTTGGGAAAAAGGCCATAACTTCTTCGTCGGAACTCGGATCGAGGCGATTCAAAAGGCTACGGAAAGCTAAAAGATAGCTCTACAACTTTCATTCTTTGAGTTATGAGAGATAATGGCTGGATCATGGGCAAAATTTGGCGAGAAGTAGCTGTTATGTCAATGTTGCGCTAAAAATGGCAAACAAAACACTTCCAAACATTGAACCAAATAGCTTTTATTCAAATTCCTACAAAATAAAGTAAAAACATATAAAAGAAATATAAAACATATAAAAGCAATATAAGACCACAATATCTAAAAATAAGATAAAAATACAATAAAACCACATAAAGTACCCAAAGACTTACAAATTATCAAAGCCAAAAGTACCCAAATTGTGTGTATAAAACACACTCATCAAATACCCCCAAACTTAAATCTTTGCATGTCCTCAAACAAAACAAACCTAAACTACACAATTGAAACACTTCTAATACAACCTAACTTGAGCAATGAATTAATAAGCCGACAATGGTCTCAAAGGCATCAACACATGGAACTCAAGAGAACAAACAAAGCGTTGCAAGTTTAAAATTTCAGTTAGCTAGTCATACTTTGCTTAAGTCCCCTTCCGTATGTGTGTGTGTGAGTACCCAATAACACTAAACCAATCAAGCTTGGATGAAACTATGCAACCACATTACCTTATGAAATAATCAAAATAAACCCCAAATTAACATGCTTAACACATTACTCAATACAAAGTATACAAATCATAATTCCAAAAATTTTGAGACTCAAAGGCTCTAGGTGAGTGCATTTTATGCTCCATTTCAACCTTAAGCATGCTCATATGGGCGAGTGCGTTTTACGCTCTATCTCAACCCCCTGTAAGATTTTTAAGATAATATTTTCTTTCTTTTGTCACAAAAATAAGAGAGTGCGTTTTACGCTGTATCTCCCCTAAGCATGTGTCCATGAGTGAGTGCGTTTTACGCTCCATCTCAACTCACCACATGACCAACGAATCAAACACAACAAATTTGGATACCTTACTTCAAGTGATGTTTAAACAAGTACTAGAGTTTATAGATATTTTCCACAAGCATTCGGTTATAAAAGTCTTCTCTAAGCATACGACTAGCTCAATACTCATGGGTGAGTGCATAAAAGTGAAAGGACGCATAAGCAAAACAATAACCAACAATAACGATAAGCACAATGACTAAGCAATAATTGTCTACGTCTCACGAGTTAGATTCTCTTCAAACAAGCCGTTATCATAGACCATGGATTATGGTTCAAATCAAATTAAAACAATGCTCAAGGGACACATCCTAAAAATAAATGATTTTTTTTGAACAAAACACATAACTTAAATTATATAAAAACTAAATTAAAAACACACAAATACTAAGTACTACCCCCAAACTTAAACTTGACATTGTCCTCAATGTCTGATATAGGAAAAATTAAAATAGAAGACTTCCCTGAAACCGTGTCAAGCGCCATTGATATCATCTTTCAATACCTCAAAGTTGGGAGCGTACCTGAAAGCAAATGACTAAAGAAATTAAAATGCAATTAAACCACTAAAATGCAATCAAACAAAAATAAAAACAAAACAGTAAACTTGGGTTGCCTCCCAAGAAGCGCTTGGTTTAAAGTCGTTAGCCCGACTCCTTTATTTCCTTTCAATCCGGCTCAATCGCAAAATTGACCATTGCATGCCGCCTCGCTGTTCTTTCCTTAATTTGCATGGCATGCATGTCTGATGGAGTACAAAGAAGCTAAAACGAATTTGTAGTAAGAATTTTGGTAAAACATATTTAGAAATGAAGAACGGATGAACAGTGACTATTGTATCAATTTCTGGTATTAATATGTTACTTGAAAAAATATGAGCTGCTGGAGTAGTATAGTACACTGAATAAAGAATCCATAGCCTCCGAAGCGGACTAATTCCGAGTTCGGACGACCGAGTTATGATGTGACAAAGTAAGCGCGTCAAAACTGTCCAATCTAGAAAATCAGATTCAGACCAGCCCATTATATGAATTTTCTGAACTTGTATGTTCAAAATTTGAAAATGGTTAAAACATAAAAGTTGTAGCCCCGGAAGTTAGCTTCTCGTGGGCATAAGAATCGCTCAAAAATGTTTTGAAACGAATTAGTTATGACTGTTTTACCGGGAGAGGGTAAAGCTGGACAGATTTTTGTAGTAATCTGACCTTAGTTGTAAAAAGTGAAAACCTGTTTTGATTGAAGAATGGTGATGAGTAGGTTTTATACCTATGATTTGGGTACTTTTAGGCTTAATAATTTGTGTATTTTTAAGTATTTTATGTTATTTTATATAGTTTGTATTTATTTTATTGTTTTTATTTATTTTGTAAGAATAAAGGAGTTAAGTGGCAAAATCGTGAATATTTGAAGCAAGTGGGCGAGTAAGGAAGCAAGAAGAGAAAAACGGACAGGAAGTGTGGGCCGCGGCGCACAGACATAAGGGTCGCGACGCTGGATCAAGAGCTGCGACACAACAATCATGGGTCGCGGCGCTCGAGGTTTATGCGCGCACGCGTGTGGCGCGTGGTGCGGCGGAGCTGAAGAGTTTAATGGCTATTTGTTTTCCAAATAAAATGAGATATTTACCAATTGAAGCCTAGAGAGTTACAGCGACTGCAAGGCTGACTTCAATACAAATATTTTCTTCTAGGGTTATAAATATAATCTTAATTCTATTAAGGTTAGGTGGAGTAACTCCTATAAGTATTTTTATATTATGAGGAGTATGAAAAGACAGGGAGATAGTATAGAGTATTATTTATCAGTAGTTTTTTTTAGATATTAGTTAGAGTTTCAAGGAGGCACCTGAATGAGGCAAGGATTGAAGAAAGGAGCGAAGTAAAACTGTGACAGAGTTTATTCTTCCTTCTCAATTTAATTTCTTGTACTTTAGAATGTGTTCTGAATTCGTTATATTGTTTATTTTATTATTTAATATGAATTAGTTTTTTCATTAAGAATTCGATGGAACCCGATGATAGTTTAATTTAATACTTATTCTCTCTTTGATTTAAATTGGGTATGAGTTGATTTGTTTATTATATCTTGTGTTGGTTGTTATAATTGCGTAATTAACAATTATTGGATGGATTTAGATGAAATCTGACGATAGATTCTAAATTAAGATCTGGTTATAATATAACTTGTGATTAATAATTCTTTTCAGTAATATTGATTGCTAATTGAATGCTAATTTTATGGACGGGATATAAATATACCTGAATACCGCAAGCAACGGGTGGAAAATGATTCTTAATGAATTTATTATTATTGTTTCTAATAGGAATATAGGAAAATTTATAATAATAAGTATGCTTTATAATTATTTGAAAGATGATTATAATAATTATTAGTGATTTTTCGTTGACAATTCTGAATTAATTGATTTAATGAAAGAATGATGTTATTAATTAAATGATTCATCAGGGGAAATTGAGTTCTTAATATTTTCTCTTATTTAATGAATTCACCTTTCTTTAGTTATTTAATTATTAATTAATTTACTTAAAATTCAAATGTTTAAATAGAATCGAATTGACTACATATTAGTATTTGGATTAATTAATTATTACTATTCCTCATGGGATCGACAACTCTACTTACACTTTATTACTTGATTGACCATGTATACTTGCACGTAAATTGCTAGTATAGATTTAGCCCATCAAGGTTTTGGCGTAGTTGCTGGGGGAATAGTTAATAATTATTGTTTCAATATTAGTTTACGTCAATTTGATTTTAATTTAAATGTTTCTTTTTATTTTTGTTTTAATTATGTTTTTCCAATATACGCAGGTATAAGAACCAATGGCATTTTATAAGGATCAGTGGTCTATTGATGAGTGTGTTTTATACACACAATTTAGGTACTTTTGGCCTTGATAATTTGCAAGTCTTTAGGTATTTTATGTGGTTTTTATGTATTTCTATCTTATTTCTACATAAATTAGTTTTTAGTTATTTTTACATGTTTTTATATTACTTTGATGCATTTTCATTATGTTTGTAGGAATTGAAATAAAGACCGCTCGGATCGTTGTTTGTATTGACTCAATGTCCGTGCCTGGACGTCTGTGCCCGAATGGTAGTATGATGGAAATTTGTGCTTGGCGACGCTCGGTGCTTAATTTGACAACATTTGGTAGTTGGGCGTGCACGGCGTCGGAATGCGTGCACGGCGTACGGCGTCGGCCAAGCCCGTGCCTAGATATCCGTGCCCGAATGATAACACGGTGAAAATTTATGTTTGGCGATGCTCGGGGCTTAATTTGATGACATTTGGAAGTTGGGCGTGCACGACGTTGGAAGGCGTGCACGGCGTGCGGCGTCGACCAAGCCGCGGGCACGGCGTGCGACAGACGGGGGCGCCAGCGTGCGGCCCAGGCGCTGGGCGCGGCCGCATGGGCGCGGCGTGCGGGCGCGCGCTGGGCGTGCGGGCGTGTGCGGCGGGCGCGGGCGCTGGGCGCTCGGCAGCCTCGGCAGCTTCGGCGTTGGGCGCGCGCGCGCGCGGGGCTCGGCGGACTCGGCAGCACTCGGCAGTTGGGCGTGCGGCCAGCGTGCGGCCCAGGCGCTGGGCGCGGGCGCGGGGCGCGCGCGCTGGCGTGCGGGCGTGCGGGGCAGCAGGCGTGGGCGTGCGGCCAGCGTGCGGCCCAAGCGCTGGGCGCGGGCGCGCACGCTGGCGTGCGGGCGCGAGACACGGGCGTGCGACAGCCAGCGTGTGGGCGTGCGACGTTGGGCGTGCGGCCCAGGCGCTGGGCGCGGGCGCGCGCGCTGGCGTGCGGGCGCGCCAACGTCGTGCTGAGTGCGATTCCAGCTGGCCTTTTGGTGCGATCTGAGCGGATTTTTGACCCATAATCTGATTTTTGCTAGGGTTTTCATGGAGGCACTATATAATATCTCATTGGGGCTTCATATTTCAACATCTAGGGATTGGGAGGCTACACTAAAACATCAAAAATTGAGAGCAAAAGTGCTGCAATACAAGAAAAAACTCAGCACAAACTAAAGAACCAAGAAGGAAAGGATTGTCAAGGCATATCTAAACCTTAGGAGGCTGCACATACATCATCAAGAAGAGCTTAAGGGTTGCAATTCAAAGAAATTTCCAGCACAAGCCAAGGAGCAAAAAGGAGAAAAGAATGCCAAAGGAAGAGGAAAAGCTAGAGATTGGCATCAACCAAGCAAGCAACATATGAATATCTTCTAATTGGGTTTTATCATCTCTTGCTTTCCTTTGAATTTGTAATTCTAATTTATGATGAACACCATGTGTTTGATGTTTTGCCTAGCTACCATGAACTAGACCTTAATTTCTAAGATTTCAATGGAACCCAACACATAGTTTGAATTGATTTCTCTCTCTTTGTTATTAATTACTCATTTGTGAATTGTATGTCATAATTTATGCTTCATATATTAATTGCCTAGCTAGTAATTACCGTGGGAACCTATATGAACTTGACGAACGGATTATAGTGTTTAGACCTTGTTATGATATCATGCGAAAGTTAAAGATTATCGTGGGTTATTAATTGAGATTAAGTGACGTGTGTCTTGTTGATTATCCTCAATGATAGGTAACTTGATAGTATTTAGGATAGATATATACCTAGATACCGTGTGCAACCAATGGAGAATCTATTCTTAATGACTTCCTATGTGAAAGTTGGTAATTGAAGGGACGGTAAATGAGATTTAGTGACACGTGTCTTATTATTGTTCTTGAAATTGGTCTCTTGATAGTGTGTAGGATAGACATATACCTACATGCCGCATTAGGAAGATTCGAATTTGACCATCGACAGAGGCTTATAAGTAGCTTTGATTTCTCGGTTGGCAAATCTATGTTGTTAATTAATTCAAATGAGAGAGTTAGGATATTCAAATGGGGGAAATTGCAATCTTAGACTTGTTAATATTAGATTTCATTATCTTTTACTTGATTATTATTATCTTATTCACTACCAACAACAAAAATATCAAATCATCATTTGTCTAATTAAAATCGAGACGATATATAGTTGGTACTTGGGATACACTAGAACAATTCCCTGTGGGTTCGACAACTCTCTTATCATTATATTACTTGTTGACCGCGTATACTTGCGCGTATTTATCGGTTGCGAAATCAACCAACAAGTTTTTGGCGCCGTTGCCGGGGAATTGTTCTTCTAGTGTTTTCCAATATTAATGACAATCGAATTGGTCTTAATTTAGACTTGTAAATAATTTTCTTATTATTATTTTGTTTTGTTTTGATTTTGTTTTCAGTTAATGGATGAGCATAACTATCAATGGGATTATGAAGGGACGACGCAACCAAGTTCGTCAAAACTTCTTGAGCAATTGCAAGAACAACTTGCAACGCTTTCAAGGGCTATTGACACTCTTAAAGGCCAGTCCACTCAAAATGCCTACAGTCAGAATCAAGCTGACTACTACCCAAACTACTATCAACCGGGTTGGCAACATCATCCAAGCTTTTCTTGGGACAACAGTCAAGATCAATGCTTTGATCCAAGTCTCTCATACCATTCAGAATTTTCATTCCAACCTCCACCATACCATGAGGATACATCTAATGTGGAGGAGATTCTTCCCTTGTTCATTGAGAAACAAGAATTGTTACGAAGCGTCGAGAACCAAATGGCACAACTTCTCGAGGCAGTGCTTATTCACCCGCAAAGCACCTTACCTTGTATTACACAGATTAACCCTATAGAGGAAGGTGAAGAGAAATGTTTGGTGAATTCGCATAGTTGTGACAAAGCAGAAAGAAGGAGGGAGGAGCTCATGGCTCATATCTCTCAAAATGAGGTTAGGTTGGCAAATATACAAGCTTTAGTGCAGAGCATCATGAACTATGTTGCCAATTCTTACATTATTCACCCGCAATGCACCTTACCTAGCGATACTGAGATTGACCGTATGGAGGAAGGTGAAGAGGGGTGCTTGGTGGATGATCAAGGAAATGGCGCGGAGTCGCACGAAGCTATTAGTGAAAATTTTGAGAGTGAACATCCTGTTGTGGATGATGATTCTGAGGTTGATGAGACGAGGAGCATGAATGGGGATCATGAAAAGGAAATTGAAGACCAAGAAGTCACATTCGAGGTTTTCAAACCCATCGAACACCCATTGGTTCATGAAGAAGATCTTCATGTCGATCTTGACACAAGTGCAATAATTGATGATGCAGATGAGGAAAGCTTCTTCTTGCCATCGGTTGAGACGAAGTTTGAAGGTCACCAACCAGGCATGCATGCCATGCAAATCAAAGAAAGAACAACGAGGCGGCATACAATGGTCAATTTTGCGATTGAGCCGGATTGATGGGAAATAAAGGAGTCGAGCTAACGACTTTAAACCAAGCGCTTCTTGGGAGGCAACCCAAGTTTACTGTTTTGCTTTTATTTTTGTTTGATTGCATTTTAGTGGTTTAATTGCATTTTAATTTCTTTAGTCATTTGCTTTCAGGTACGCTCCCAACTTAGAGGTATTGAAAGATGATATCAATGGCGCTTGACACGGTTTCAGGGAAGTCTTCTATTTTAATTTTTCCTATATCAGACATTGAGGACAATGTCAAGTTTAAGTTTGGGGGTAGTACTTCGGATTTGTGTGTTTAATTTAGTTTTTGTGTGATTTAAGTATGTTTTTCTTTTTATTCAAAAAAAAAATTTATTTTTAGGATGTGTCCTTTGAGCATTGTTTTAATTTGATTTGAACTATAATCCATGGTCTATGATAATGGCTTGTTTGAAGAGAATCTAACTCATGAGACGTAGACAATTGTTGCTTAGTCTTTGTGCTTATCGTTTATTGGTTATTATTTTGCTTATGCGTCCTTTCACTTTCATGTACTTACCCATGAGTATTAAGCTAGTTGTATGCTTAGTGAAGGCTTTTATAACCGAATGCTTGTGATAAATATCTATAAACTCTAGAACTCGTTTAAACATCACTCGAACCAAGGTGTCCAAATTTGTTATGTTTGAATTGATGGTCATGTGGTGAGTTGAGATGGAGCGTAAAACGCACTCACTCATGGACACATGCGTAGGAGAGATAGAGCGTAAAACGCACTCTCTTATAATTGTGATTAAAGAAAGAAAATTGTTTATTGCAAATTTTTCATGGGGTTGAGGTTGAGCGTAAAACGCACTCGCCCATATGAGCGTGCTTAAGGATTGAGATGGAGCATAAAATGCACTCACCTAGAGCCCTTGGTTCTCAAAATTTTTGGAATTGTGATTTGTACACCTTTGTATTGAGTGATGTGTTAAGCATGTTGTTTTGGGGTTTATTTTGATTATTTCATAAGGTAATGTGGTTGCTTAGTTTCATTCGAGCTTGATTGGTGTAGTGCTATTGGGTACTCACACACACACGGAAGGGGCCTTAAGCAAAGTATGACTAGCTAACTGAAATTTTAGACTTGCAACACTTTGTTTGTTCTCTTGAGTTCTATGTGTTAATGCCTTTGAGACCATTTTCGGCTTATTAATTCATTGCTCAAGTTAGGTTGTATTAGAAGTTTTTGAATTGTTTAGTTTAGATTTGTTTTGCTTGAGGACAAGCAAAGATTTAAGTTTGGGGGTATTGATGAGTGTGTTTTATACACACAATTTAGGTACTTTTGGCCTAGATAATTTGCAAGTCTTTAGGTATTTTATGTGGTTTTTATGTATTTCTATCTTATTTCTACATAAATTAGTTTTTAGTTATTTTTACATGTTTTTATATTACTTTGATGCATTTTCATTATGTTTGTAGGAATTGAAATAAAGACCGCTCGGATCGTTGTTTGTATTGACTCAATGTCCGTGCCTGGACGTCTGTGCCCGAATGGTAGTATGATGGAAATTTGTGCTTGGCGACGCTCGGTGCTTAATTTGACAACATTTGGTAGTTGGGCGTGCACGGCGTCGGAATGCGTGCACGGCGTACGGCGTCGGCCAAGCCCGTGCCTAGATATCCGTGCCCGAATGATAACACGGTGAAAATTTATGTTTGGCGATGCTCGGGGCTTAATTTGATGACATTTGGAAGTTGGGCGTGCACGACGTTGGAAGGCGTGCACGGCGTGCGGCGTCGACCAAGCCGCGGGCACGGCGTGCGGCAGACGGGGGCGCCAGCGTGCGGCCCAGGCGCTGGGCGCGGGCGCATGGGCGCGGCGTGCGGGCGCGCGCTGGGCGTGCGGCCGTGTGCGGCAGACGGGGGCGCCAGCGTGCGGCCCAGGCGCTGGGCGCGGGCGCATGGGCGCGGCGTGCGGGCGCGCGCTGGGCGTGCGGGCGTGTGCGGCGGGCGCGGGCGCTGGGCGCTCGGCAGCCTCGGCAGCCTCGGCGTTGGGCGCGCGAGCGCGCGGGGCTCGGCGGACTCGGCAGCACTCGGCAGTTGGGCGTGCGGCCAGCGTGCGGCCCAGGCGCTGGGCGCGGGCGCGCCCGCGGGCGCGCGCGCTGGCGTGCGGGGCAGCAGGCGTGGGCGTTCGGCCAGCGTGCGGCCCAGCCGCTGGGCGCGGGCGCGCGCGCTGGCGTGCGGGCGCGCGACACGGGCGTGCGGCAGCCAGCGTGTGGGCGTGCGGCCCAGGCGCTGGGCGCGGGCGCTGGGCGCGGGCGCTGGGCGCGGGCGCTGGGCGCGGGGCGCTGGGCGCGGGCGCGCGCGCTGGCGTGCGGGCGCGCCAACGCCGTGCTGAGTGCGATTCCAGCTGGCCTTTTGGTGCGATCTGAGCGGATTTTTGACCCATAATCTGATTTTTGCTAGGGTTTTCATGGAGGCACTATATAATATCTCATTGGGGCTTCATATTTCAACATCTAGGGATTGGGAGGCTAAACTAAAACATCAAAAATTGAGAGCAAAAGTGCTGCAATACAAGAAAAAACTCAGCACAAACTAAAGAACCAAGAAGGAAAGGATTGTCAAGGCATATCTAAACCTTAGGAGGCTGCACATACATCATCAAGAAGAGCTTAAGGGTTGCAATTCAAAGAAATTTCCAGCACAAGCCAAGGAGCAAAAAGGAGAAAAGAATGCCAAAGGAAGAGGAAAAGCTAGAGATTGGCATCAACCAAGCAAGCAACATATGAATATCTTCTAATTGGGTTTTATCATCTCTTGCTTTCCTTTGAATTTGTAATTCTAATTTATGATGAACACCATGTGTTTGATGTTTTGCTTAGCTACCATGAACTAGACCTTAATTTCTAAGATTTCAATGGAAACCCAACACATAGTTTGAATTGATTTCTCTCTCTTTGTTATTAATTACTCATTTGTGAATTGTATGTCATAATTTATGCTTCATATATTAATTGCCTAGCTAGTAATTACCGTGGGAACCTATATGAACTTGACGAACGGATTATAGTGTTTAGACCTTGTTATGATATCATGCGAAAGTTAAAGATTATCGTGGGTTATTAATTGAGATTAAGTGACGTGTGTCTTGTTGATTATCCTCAATGATAGGTAACTTGATAGTATTTAGGATAGATATATACCTAGATACCGTGTGCAACCAATGGAGAATCTATTCTTAATGACTTCCTATGTGAAAGTTGGTAATTGAAGGGACGGTAAATGAGATTTAGTGACACGTGTCTTATTATTGTTCTTGAAATTGGTCTCTTGATAGTGTGTAGGATAGACATATACCTACATGCCGCATTAGGAAGATTCGAATTTGACCATCGACAGAGGCTTATAAGTAGCTTTGATTTCTCGGTTGGCAAATCTATGTTGTTAATTAATTCAAATGAGAGAGTTAGGATATTCAAATGGGGGAAATTGCAATCTTAGACTTGTTAATATTAGATTTCATTATCTTTTACTTGATTATTATTATCTTATTCACTACCAACAACAAAAATATCAAATCATCATTTGTCTAATTAAAATCGAGACGATATATAGTTGGTACTTGGGATACACTAGAACAATTCCCTGTGGGTTCGACAACTCTCTTATCATTATATTACTTGTTGACCGCGTATACTTGCGCGTATTTATCGGTTGCGAAATCGACCAACATCTATGGCAAGGATGAATCAGCCGAAAGCAGTAGAGATTAATGAAAGCAACATATTATCTGCATTGGTTGTACATGAAATGTAAATGAATCAGACTCAAGCCAAACACTCTACTATTCGAACTCGACTCGTTAAACTCTCAACTATTAAATGTAAATGTGCAAAGGAGTTCGTTTGAGTTTAATTCTTTTAACATGTTCAAGTCAAACTTTGTTGAGACAGATCGAACTTGTAGACAGTCCGGTTCGCTTATAACTCTACTTGAAATTATTAACATTTACATATGAAGAAAATTTATTGAAAAAGTGACATACTTAATTAAGAAACTAATTTGGATTTTGGACAAACTTATATTCCGGCCGGACAGTTGCTATCTTTGTACAATTTCATCTGAACATATTGGTCGGGTCACATCATAGGAATTGATGGGGCGCATAAATATATAGTCCAAACAGTTTCATAGATCTTTTTCACATTAAAATAAAATAAATATATACAATTTTGATAGATGTCTAAAATGAGTATTAACTATTTTGTTGATCCTTTTATAGAATATTAATATGATATGTTAATATGTTCTTTTTGAAAAGCTGACTTTAATCTCAAAAATTAGTCAATGGCCCAGATTGTCAATATTTCAATGTCTTGGGATTTATAATTAATACCTTATATATATATATATATATATATATATATATATATATATATAGTCCGGATCTTAAGCTCACCCTTATTCAGTTCACCCTAAGCTCACCCCCCTTTAGCGACGGATCCAGCAACGGTTTGGTAATACAACCGTCATCTATACTTTTAGCGACGGACAATATATAGTGTCGCTAAAAGTATAGACGACAGTTGTATTACCAAACCGTCGTCGGATCCGTCGCTAAAGGGAGGTGAGCTTAGGATGAGCCGGATAAGGGTGAGCTTAAAATCTAGACCGTATATATATATATATATATATATATATATATATATATATATATATATATATATATATATATATATATATATATATATATAAGCAGGAAAATGAATAAATTAATTTGACTATCCGAGTTAACTCATCAATTAGAATAAGTTGATTCGAATAGTTTTTGAGTTAACTCGATTTTAAAAAAATTTATTTTTTGGAGTTGAGACTTTAGACATTCTATATTCAATCAAGCAAAACCTTTCTGGGGGGTTATAAGTACATGCACGTAATCACTTAAAATTAATAGGCACTATTTAATTGTTCACATACATGCAACATATATATACTATAGAAAGAATACCAAAAGCTTATTGTGTTTTGTATAAATAGCCCTCTATTCTCTCATTTCTTCTTCACCATGTCCTTTGATTACTTTTATTTTCTGAATATCCTTTTGGACAAGAAAAGTTAAGAAACTAGAGAGAAAGAGTTGTAATTCAGTAAGTACGTGTGTTTCAATAACTCTAAGGATGGCTACGTTAATGAAACTATATGTACTTACCATTTTCATCCGCTGTAAATGATATTTTTATATGAATAATTTTTATTCCGTTTATTTTATTTAACCACATAAATACTTTGATCAAATATTATCATTTTCAATATAAGCAATTGTTAATAAACAAAGTCGGTACCTCCTATTACACTAGTCTTATTAGTTCCTCGTAGGCTTAACATGGGAAAAAGTGACTGACCTGAACTGAGATAACTCCTTGCTTCTTCATAGGCGGGTTAAATGCACAGATGCTCCTTGGACTATGTCCTTTTCGGATTTTAAACCCAATTCTTTTGGTCAACGCGTATAAGACCTATTACAATTTAAAAAATTGGATATTGAACCCAACAGCGCTACATGTGCGTTGACTACACACGTGGCGCCACGTGTCTTTGTTGATCTGGTAATAATTGGTTTGCACTTGAAAAAAATTGCTTCTACCCGGTTTCGAACTCTGGCCAACAAGTTAAAATCCAACACCCTTCTCATCCGAGCACCACGGGCCTAGCTGACAATTGATCCCAAGAAATTCATCATATATTTTGTTTGAATCCTTCCCCAGCCAAGTCCTCAAAAGACTTTTCTACCCCCACTTGCACCATCTCCCTCCTTCAATTTCAGATCGGCCCTTCTCTCTCTTCGCTTCGGCTTCTCTCTATTTTAAACTAGGGTTTGCAAAATCTTTTAAATTTCAGGGGGTTAGGGACGATTCGATAGAGTAATGGAAAGGGGAAAGATTTATAAAGCATCTACCAACATAAAGGTTGGGGAATGTTCAAATTCTACTAGAGGTAGTGGAATTTCATCTACAAAGTATTGTGGCTGCAGCGTTCGAGCAAGAATATGTACCTCGTCAAATGAAAAAATTGTAGGGAGGAAGTTTTATGGTTGTTCAAATTATGGTGTAAGTTTTGGTATTTAGCTTGCTATAATTAATTAATTTAATTATTTACACATGTGATAATATTTCACATTGTTTGACTAATTTGGTACAAAAGGAATCTTTTTGTGGGTTTTTTGAATGGATTGACACTATGAACAAGTTAGAAGATGCCGAGAATTTGCAGTCTCTGTTGAATATGAAGAACACTGAGGTTGAGTTACACATGATGAGGGCTAAAACTCATGACCTGGAAGTGCAAGTAGCTAAATTGACAAAGAAGAATGTCAAATTGGTTCGTACTTGTAATTGGGTTGGTTTTTATTTTGTTTATGAGCATGTGCAAAAACATGTTTTAGGTTAAATGGTGACTGAATGTATGACTCAATTTGAAGTACATTGTGAATGTATGTCTGAATTTTGTACTATTTTTATGGTTCGTAAGTAATTAATCATCCAAGGTTCAGCTGCTTATGAAATTTTAAAAACGTTTTTGAGTTTTTTGGATGTTAGAAACTCTTCTTCCTCTCTGTCTATATATTCATGTATACCTCCGTTACAGTGTTTCCACCTATCTTACCCCCATTGTTCTCGGTTTTTTTTGTGTATTCTATTCACTTATGGCTTTGTATTTTTGCCATAAGTTTGGTATAAAAGCATTGCACAATCTTAAATTTGAGTTGTTTGATATAGTTATCTCTTTATTTAGCATAGGATTGAAATGAGACTGTAAAAAAGGAATTGCAGATAAAATTGATCTTGATATGCATGTACATTGGTGGGGCAAATTTATTTTGTGTACCCTCAAGGAACCTTCTTATCTTAAGTTGCTTATCTGGCAGATTGTTACTTCACCTTAAAGGCCTGGAATGCACAGATGGTTGGGCAGCATCTATTCTTGTTGCAGTCTGATGTTTTTCATGTTACTCATACCACTTTGGACATTACAATAATAAGTGAATAAGTCAAAGATGGACACTTAAAATAGATAAACAAGATTACATTACCATAATAACTGAAACTTCAAATATTAATATTAACACCATCTGTTCTTCCAAAAACATCATTTGAACATAAACACCAAGAACATCATTTGCACAGTTAATTCCAAACACCAAAAGCATCATGTGAACTGTTGACAGTAATACAAAATCATGCACCTAGTTGTTCACATAAATAGAGAAATAAATTACATAACCAACTTCAGCCTAACATCCTTCTACTTGTTTGCACTTTCTTGAGTTCCACCACCTTTGAAAAAGTCCATTGTCACTCCAGTTGATTGGCCCTCACCATCTGCTATTCCAGCCCTTCTAGTCTCCCTTGTGCTGTTATACAATGCTTGAGTCATCAACTGATACTCTGTTTCAGTTATATCACTGTAAGACTCTCCCACTCTTATAGCAGTAGACATCAATTTCTCCTTCGGACAATTTGGTCTCCTTTTTGGTTCACTAGTAGTTGACACTGCCTTTCCTTTTCCCTTGTCAGTCGGTTGGTATTTCTGTTTAACCTTGTCAACAGCTTTACCACTTTTACCAGCTTTTGGGACATCTCCAGCTAGGTAACATCTTCCAGGTGCAGTCTAATATGGTGGGCAATAAAAATCATATAACATATAAATAAATGACATTACAATATGAAAACACATAGTACTTGACTACTTTAAATACTTACTGAAATGTATGTGTTGCCAGTTCTTGGGGATATGTAAGTGCCAAAACCTGGAGGTATGTATTCTCTTCTTGCTGGCCTCTTACCAATATTTGCAGAATGAGACAGGGGCTTTCTTTTAAATGGCAGTTTTGGTCTACTCTTTTCAACTTCTCTTGTAGCAGTCTACGTTCAAGTTGCATGTTAAAAAAAATGTCAATCAACATTGTATACAAATAGAGCAAGAACATGTGAACAATATAAAATCAGTAATATATTGTATCATTATAAATTAAAACAATTGTAATACCTCTTCGGTCATTTTTTCTGTCTGCTTACTATATGATACCTTTTCGCCGCCCTCAACAGTCTTCTACATTGGGTAACAATATAAAATCAGTAATATAGACCAATATACACAATACAATGAAATAGAATGTAAATACACATCAATAAACTTACACTTGTTTCTGCTGCTACCTTGCAAGTTAGCCGATTATGGCCAGCTGTCTTACACACACTACATGTCATTATAGTGCCTTTCCTAGATACTTTCTCTACACCATGTTTTCTCTTGCTCTGACTTGTTGATGTGTCTGCCTCCTCACCTATCTCCCTCCTCCTCAATTTTTGTGGCCTACCTCTTGGCTTTTTTAATGGAGGAGGTAATGGTGGAGTCAAAGAAACCTTAGGCCAAAATCTCTCACCTCTAACAACTCTCAACATTTCTGAGTATGCTCTCATATAGGTTTGGACACTAAACCAATCTGAAACATAATCTGCAGGTTTGTATCTCATGTACAATATTGCAGCACATGTATGTGCACAGGGAATACCACTAAGGTCCCAAAGCTTACAAGAACAACTGTTATTTTGCAAATCTATTGTGTATCCATCACGAAAATAAATGGATGAAACCTCAAACTGCAGTTCCCCATTGTATAGAACACAGAATTCACAGCTTTTTTCAATGTTGCAGTCAAGTTCCTTTTTTGCCCTCGGACAAATATTCCATTTTTTCTTCAGTGCAATATCCCTCTTCTGTTGTAGCCTGGTCATTAACATTTGCCTTATGTCTTCTAACAACTCAATCAATGGCTTTCCTCTTGAATGAATGATGTATCCATTAAAACACTCACATAGATTATTATGCACAATGTCACATTTTGTGTCAGTCTTGAAAAAAGCCTTGCACCATTTTCTAGGACTCCTAGCCATTAAAAAATCATACGCACCTTCATCTAACTGCTTAATATTATCCATCTCAAACTCAAAATCAACTGTTGTTGTAGCTTTGGCTGCCCTCCAGAAGGTTTTCTTCAAGGCTATGCCTTTGTACCTTTTTCTCAGATTGGCATAAATATGCCTTGCACAATTTCTAGTTTCAGCAAAAGGAAAAAGATCTGTTAATGCCCCCTCTAATCCCTGCAATACAAAGACAAATTAAGTTAATGAATAACATACGTATAACAAAATGAAATAAACAATTGCAGATTTGAAATAAACATTTGCATAATTGTATATACCTTTTGCTGATCAGATATGAAGGTCCACCCTTCACCTTCTTGTAATTGCAGGTCATCTTTGAGCAAGTTTAGAAACCACCCCCATGACTCTCTGTTTTTTCCTTCAACAACTGCCCAAGAGATTGGAAACATTTGGTTGTTGCCATCTCTACCAACAGCACTTAATAGCTGCCTACCACAACACCCTTTTAAAAAGCAGCCATCTAGCCCAATTATTTTCCTACAACCACCAAGCATACCAACCCTAAAAGCCTTAAATCCAATATAAAGTCTTCTAAATTCAGGCGCACCAGAGAAAAATACTTGATACAGGTCAATGGTAATACCAGGATTTGACCTTTTTAACTCCTCAATATATCTATGCAACTTGCTATAATGTTCATTCATGTGAACCATCAACTCTTGTAATGCAAACTGTCTAGCCCTAAAACATTTGTCTATTGAGACATTAACGTGCCATTTACTTTTTACAAAAGATTGAACATCAATAAGTCTCCAATTTCTAAATTCTTTAAGTTCCCTATTCAAGTTCCTTGCCAACCACTGTGCAGTAACTTGCCTACTAAGTAAAGTTTTTGAACATCTGTGTTTTCTCCTGATACTTCGAAGCTGAAAAGTTGGTTGAAACTGAACCTTGCTTCCCAACACTTTGACAGGGCAATTTTTGCTATTCATACATCTCCCTCTGACCCTATTTTTCTCATTTTTGATAAATTTTAAATCAAAACCCTTTTTTAATGACCAATTAATTACAGCAGACATGAACTCTTTCTTATTTGCAAATAACATTCCTACCTCTAGCTTTGTCTTCATGACATCAGTACTGGGGTTATAGACTGGACAAGGGTTTTGTTTCCAAACTAGTGTATCATCCTCTGAGGCAGCTTCTTCAGGACTATCATTTTCTACTTGGTC
This sequence comes from Aralia elata, assembly GCA_034770075.1. NCBI lineage: Eukaryota > Viridiplantae > Streptophyta > Magnoliopsida > Apiales > Araliaceae > Aralia > Aralia elata. The sequence continues at coordinate 69,882,037 of CM068379.1, read as the reverse complement.
AGTGTCATAATTAGTACTATTTTCACCATCAATACCACTATTATCACTATTAGATTCAGAATAATCTTCTGCATCAGGAACATTATTTGTTTCATGTGTGCTTGCAGTTTGATGTGAAGCAGTGTTTGGAGTTTCCTGGGTGGTTGCAGTTTGATGTTCACCACTATTTTGCACCTGATTCACTTGGTTTTGATTCTGTTTATACTCTCTAATATTTGTTCTGGCCTCATTTACTTCTTCATCATCAGTTACAAACAACTCTTCTTCATCCTCATCAATTATATAGGTATCATCAGAACTATTTGAAATCAGATCTACATTTTCTTCAACAGCAGCACCATCATGATTTTCGACAACCTTTTTACCATTTTCCCCCCTTCACAGTCATGCTCAAGATATATCTCAACATATTTATGACTGACAACTTCATCTAACATAATATTAAGGTCATCATCATTTTCAAGATTATCGAAATGGCCACAAAACATAGCATCAGACATTTTGTAATATAAACCTATTACATCTGTATACCCAAATCCCTCACACATTGTTTTCAGCTTTTCAAAATTTAGATCTAAATAGGGGATTCTGAACTTATCAATCTTTTCTCCACTGTAATGCATTACAGGATGTAACCCAAAGTAACCACCATGGTGGAGTTCAACAACCAAGTAACTACATTAAAAAAATAAATAAACAACTATTAAAAGGATACAATGTTTTTTTATTTTAACATTTATAAAGGAAAGCTAGTTATATAGCCCGCCACAAACATATACAACATACATACAAAGACAATACTCGGTAGGACCACAACAAGGTTCTGTTGACTATTGAAGCAATGAAAGAAAGAACAGAGACAACATTCAGTGTAGGACCAAAGCAACAACATTCAGTGTCATAAACAAAGAAAGAATAAAGACATGCACAACCTATTTGGACCACAACATGGGTCCTTGTGATAAAGAAATAAAGCAACAAAAAGTTACCATTAAAGGGGCCGACAAACAGACAATAGTGGAATTAATTAATTAACAAAGAAAATATGAAGAAGATGATAGATACACTTACAGTCTAACCATCGGTTGCTAAATATTTCTTCACACCACCGCCTATTTCTCCTTCGGATGCACTTCCAGTCTAACCATAGGTTGCTAAATATTTCTTCACACCACCGCCTATTTCTCCTTTGGATGAGCCCAAATTCATAACCCTAATTAGTCAATTGAAGGAATATGAAACAGAACGATGTTGAAAGGGAGATGAGATGGTGCAAGTGGGGGTAGAAAAGTCTTTTGAGGACTTGGCTGGGGAAGGATTCAAACAAAATATATGATGAATTTCTTGGGATCAATTGTCAGCTAGGCCCGTGGTGCTCGGGTGGGAAGGGTGTTGGATTTTAACTTGTTGGCCAGAGTTCAAAACCGGGTAGAAGCATTTTTTTTTCAAGTGCAAACCAATTATTACCACATCAGCAGAGCCACGTGGCGCCACGTGTGCAGTCAACGCACATGTGGCACTGTTGGGTTCAATATCCAATTTTTTAAATTGTAATGGATCTTATATGCGTTGACGAAAAGAATTGGGTTTAAAATCCGAAAAGGCCATAGTCCAAGGAGCATCTGTGCATTTAACCCCTTCATAGGCACCAGTTTTCCTTCAACGCTGTCATCAGGATTGTACAGGTTAAGATTTTGAAGCTCTACATCTGCAAAGGCTTCAACAAAATCCACGCCGCGATTATTACAATAAAGCTCAGGCTCACCCATTGTGTTTAGCAAAATTTCTCCGGCAAATGCATAGTAGGCAGCTAAAGTTTGGGCCGTGGATTTCTTAAGTTGAACGCTTACTGTTGATTCAAACGTCGTGAGCGAGCAATCTTCATCGGCTATGGGATTCCGGTAACAAAAGAAAACGCTGACGTCAACTGGTGGCAAAAGCTTGTCTAGGTTTGAGAGTGGTAGCCAATGCTCATGCATTGGTAGCATTGCTGCCACTACATCTTTGCTCCTAATATTTACTACAAAGTCTCCTTTGATACTACCCATGAGAGAGAAAAAGAGAGATGGATAGTAATTATTTCTAGCAAATGTGAGTAATAGCTGTACCTGCCAAAAATATATATATGCTGAGAAATCTGCATATTTAGGGCTTGAGTGAGAATTATGGTGGCACAACAAAAGTAGTTGATTCCATGTCAATTGTGTATGTGTAACGATCGCGAATCGTGTGTACCTTTATAATTTGGATTTATTAATATTATGGAATATATTAAATTTTTATATTATGTTATGTGTAGGATATTTGAAGGACATGTATTATAATTTTGTAGAAGACGCTCGAGGCAAGTTTTCTAACTTAACTCAATTTATATTTGAGCGAGTTTTTTTTTTAAAATCGTACAACTCTTATACATTGTGCGAGTTTCCGATGTTATATAAATTCTAAGCTTTCACAAATTATTATTGTGCAAGTATTCTTACTATTATTCAAGATATCTAGTTGTGCTATGATGCATGTTATTAAAACTTTAAAGTTATATACTCCATGAACTGTTGAGGATTTGTCTAAGCCATTTGTTTCGGCTAGACTTATATTGAAATGCTTTATTGATTTAAAAATGAATCATCGAAATATTATTGATGTTTATTGTAGCTATCCACTCAAATTGTTTGATTTGGATTCCTTAATATAGAACTGAGAAGAACAACCCTATTACTGGGGAAATATTTTTGGTCGGTAATACCGATTGACCCTATATGGGTGATAATTAGATGATGTTGTACAACATAGGGTATGATAGGCTGATCCCCTAAAATGCCCAGAGGAAAAATGTTCGGTTTATAGTTATAAAACTATTAAACCCTTTGATGAAAGAAGAAAGTTCAAGGTCATTTGACCACTCAGTATGCTGCTTAGAACTGTTAATAATGCAAAAGAACACCTTGTCACTGTTCATATTTATTCAAAATGTGTTCTCAACTATTGTTCAGTTGTAGAACTGGAAGCATGATTTTAGATGTTATTGTTATTTAAATGTTATACTTGCTGAGCAATTGAATGCTCATTCTTGCTTTAAATTACATGCTTTCAGCTAAGGCAGAACAGGCAGAAAGTTCCCGCAAGGACAAAGGCAAGGGAAAAGTTATCTAGTAAAGGATATTATATCATATCCGCTTTTGTAATAGTTTATGCTAGGAATGTGTGATTCTGGATTGTATTAATTATCTTAAGATGTTATGTACTTATGTCAAGGTCTTAGAACCTGGGATTTCTAGAGTAAGACGTTGTGTAATATTTAGTAATTACATTTCTGTCCTTATGTTAATGATGAATGGGTAGAATAGAAGATAAATATGTAGTATCGTGAGCACTGAGTCTGTGGGTAAAGAGACCCCGGATTTGGGGGCGTCACAGGTTGGTATCAAAGCTGATAAGTTATAAACCTTAGGTGGGGAAACCTTAGGATTTAACCTCGTAAGAAGACAGAGAATCTAGCTGTCAGTGAAACTCACATCGAGTTCTAAGGAATGAATTCAGGAAAAATTCATTGCAGATTATAAAATAACTTATGTGCTTATTTGTTGTAATAGACTTATTTTTTACGCGGGTAGTAATTTAAAATTTGAATTTGGTTGTGGCAGGATGTCGGAGATAGGAGGACCCAGTCACGTAGGTGCTGAGGAAGAGTCACGAGATATCCACGTGGTTTGGGAGCAGTTAGCACCGATAGAGCTAACTCCAACAGTCACTGTAGTAGGCCAGGAATATGAGCCCGACTCGGATCCAGAAGAAGATCCCGAGGAGGATCCCGAGGAAGTAGAAGAGGATGACGAGGTAGGAGGAGATCCGGATGAGGTACCACCTACTTCACCTGGAGCTGGATTATTTGGGTTAGTTTACAACCATAACATGGAGCTTCAGGATAGAGTAGCAGAGCTAGAGGGGCAAGCCGAGGAACGTCAAGCGATAATTGAGCTGAATAATGTATTAATTCTAGACCTCAACACCCGAGTAGCAGAGCTTGAGCAGAGACTGGCTCAGGCAGAGCAAAGAGCGACACAGTTGCAAGTTGAGAAGGAAATTGCTAATGATCGGCTGCGGGAAGAGTCAGTTGAGCGAGCAAGGATGACAGACGCGTGGGTTAGAGCCGCTCGACGCGTTGACCGAGTCGAAGGAGAAGTTCGTTCGAAGAAAGCGAAGATGGACGAGATGGAGTATGCTTTCCATACGGCGTTTGGAAGAGCACAAGATCGAATGTATTATTATCCGACACCGCCAGATTACCCTTGGTTTATCATGGATAAGAGGAGGATGATGCACATCATGGATCAAGAGTATGATAATGCCGTTGAGCGTGGAATGCTTCCTTAGATTGCTAGTAGACGGATGTTAGAATATATATGTTTATATATCTATGTGTGTATGTGTTTGTGATATAAATCCCAAATTTTGATGTAAATAGTGGGATATTATGATGATGATGTTAATGTAATCCCGAAATTTTGCTTTGTTGAATGGGATAGAAGATGTAATTGGCAAATATGCTATATGTACAATGTACTGGATGAAGCTTATGTATATATACCTATGTTTGTTAAACATGTCATGTATTATATATAAGTACTTAAGGTAGTTCTTGAATATTCTCTATCAGTGGATAATGAACTGATAATGCGAATGTTTAACAGTAAGATGCCGCCGAGAAGAAGACAACCGACTCAGCCAATGCCTGAGGAGTCTATCGAAGGAACTGGGGAAGCAGACACTAATCCCATGCAACAATTTGTGAATCTGCTTGTAGGAGCGCTTATGAATCAACACACAACCCATGCCATGACTTTTAAGGATTTTAAAGCTGTAGGACCTCCCGAGTTTCGAGGGACTACCAATCCGATCGAAGCCCAAACGTGGATTATGGAGATGGAGAAGGTATTTGAAGTGGCGAGAGTAGGGGAGGAGTAGAAGACCGCCTTTGCTACATTCATGTTGAAGGCAGAAGCGAGTTACTGGTGGCAAGCTAATAAGTGTCGAGGAGGGCAAGGAGTTATTACGTGGGAGAAGTTTAAAGAGATGTTTTTTGAGATGTATTTTCCACCTAGTACACAAAACCAGATGGAGGTACAGTTCTTGGAGCTTAAGCAAGGAACGATGTCAGTGCCAGAGTATGCCTCAAAATTTAACGAGTTAGCGCGATTTGCACCATACCAAGTGAATACTGACGAAAGGAAGGCACGAAGATTTGAACAAGGACTGAAGCCTTGGCTTTACAGTCGAGTTTCGATGTTCCAACTGAACTCCTTTGCAGCAGTACTAGAGAAGGCGATTATAGCTGAAGGCGGAAGCGAAGCTTTGACTCGGTTCAACCAAGAAAAGAAGAACAAGAAGATAAAAGGAAACAAGGCTGACGGAAGTAGTGGAAATGGTGGAGGCCATAAGAGAAAGTGGAATGCCCCTGGGAATTCTGGGAATTCGGGAAATAGGCAAGGAGACTCAAAGAAGCGGGTAGAACAGTGCAAAAAGTGTGGAAAAAATCATACAGGAGTATGCCTGAAAGGAAAACCCGTTTGTTACAGTTGTGGGCAGGAGGGACACATCTCTCCTAACTGTCCCAACCCGAAGAAAGGCGCATGCTTTAATTGTGGAGCGCTGGATCACATGGCAAGGAATTGCCCTAAGAAAGGCACAAGCGAAGGGAGCGGAAACAAATGAGCTAATAATAGCGGCAAACTATCCATCACAGCACCAGTTCAACCCACTCGACCGACAGCCCGAACCTTCAATATGACAGTGCAGGATGCTGTGGAATCAAAAGACGTGGTGTCAGGTATTATTCCGATCAACGATATAAATGCATATGTACTGTTCGATTCGGGTGCTTCTTGTTCATTTATATCTGATGATTTTGCTAAGAAGTTGAATTTGTTTCACGAAAAGTTAGAATATCCCCTTAATATAGAGGTTGCGAACAAGGAGGTTATTCCTGTCTCGTTCGTATGCAAGAATTGTCGTGTAAATATTGGGGGACATGAAATGTTTGTGGATCTAATTCCAATTCGCCTTGGAGAGTTTGATGTAATTTTAGGAATGGATTGGTTATTTAACCATGGGGCAATAATTGATTGCCAGAGGAAATGTATAAACCTTATGACCCCGAAGAAGTCAAGGGTAGTATTCTATGGTAGCAAGTCGCCACGACAATCGAGTTGTCTAACGATATTGCAGGCCAAGAGATTATTGAGAAAGGGATGTACGGGATATTTAGCGTACATAATAGATACTCAGAAGGAGAGAGTTACATTAGATGATATACCAGTAGTTAATGAGTTTGCGGAAGTGTTCCCGGACGAGCTTCCAGGACTTCCACCAAACAGAGAAATTGAGTTTGTTATCAATTTAGTGCCAGGGACGGCTCCAATATCGAAAGCCCCGTACCGAATGGCTCCAGTTGAGATGAAGGAGTTGATGGTTCAATTGCAAGAATTGTTAGATAAAAAGTATATTCAACCTAGTGTCTCTCCATGGGGAGCACCAGTGTTGTTTGTTAAGAAAAAGGACGGATCGTTACGACTTTGTATCGACTATAGAGAGTTGAATAAAGTCACCATCAAGAACAGGTATCCGTTTCCAAGGATCGACGATCTGTTTGATCAATTGAAAGGAGCAAAATATTTCTCGAAGATAGATTTGAGAAGTGGTTATCATCAGTTAAAGGTCAGAAGGGAAGACATGCCAAAGACAGCGTTTTGAACTCGTTATGGGCACTACGAATTTTTGGTGATGTCGTTTGGATTAACGAATGCACCAACAGCGTTCATGGATTTAATGAATAGAGTGTTTAAACCGCAACTTGACAAATTTGTAGTGGTTTTTATCGACGACATTTTGGTTTATTCCAAAACCCAAGAAGAGCATGCAAAACATTTGAGAATAGTATTGGAATCGTTGAGGAGAGAAAAGTTGTACGCAAAACTATCAAAATGTGAATTTTGGTTAGAGCGTGTGCACTTTCTAGGTCATGTAATTGATAAAGATGGAATATCGGTTGACCCTGCAAAAGTGGAAGCGGTGATAAATTGGGAACAACCGAAGACACCGACGGAAGTGAGAAGTTTCTTAGGATTAGCAGGTTATTATCGACGATTTATTCAAGATTTCTCTAGGATAGCAACTCCGTTGACCTATCTGACGAGAAAAGCAGTGAAATTTGTATAGACGGAGAAATGTGAAGAAAGTTTTCGAGAATTAAAGAAAAGGTTAAGTGAAGCACCTGTATTATCTCTACCGGAGGATACGGGAAATTTTGTGGTGTATAGCGACGCATCTCTCAAGGGACTAGGTTGTGTGCTTATGCAACACGGAAAGGTCATTGCGTATGCGTCGAGGCAGTTGAAGGATTATGAGAAAGGATACCCAACTCACGATTTGAAGTTGGCAGCGGTAGTGTTTGCTCTAAAAATTTGGAGACATTATCTTTACGGAGAGAAATGTGAGATATATACGGACCATAAAAGTCTGAAGTATATCTTTACACAAAAGGAGTTGAATATGCGTCAAAGGCGATGGTTGGAGTTGATCAAGGACTATGATTGCGAGATTCTCTACCATCTGGGAAAGGCGAATGTGGTGGCCGACGCCTTGAGTAGGAAGGGTCGGGAAAAATTATCGATGCTGACAGCTCAAGAAAAGCTAATAGCAGAAATGGTGAAGATGGAGTTAGAAGTGAAATATCCAAAAGAGTCGGGGGAGAAGTTGTTTACGATGGAGACTCGCCCAACCTTGTTGGACCGAGTAAAAGGAGCACAACTCCAGGATGAGGAATGCAAGAAGATAAGAAAGAGAGTTTCTGAAGGGGACGAAGTTAAATTTAAACTCGATAGCGAAGGACTGTTGAGATTTGAAGGAAGAATTTGGGTACCGTTAGTACCAGAAGTGAGAGAGAAAATTTTTCAGGAGGCTCACAGTTCGAGATTTTCAATTCACCTGGGAAGCACAAAAATGTATCAAGACCTTCGACAACATTTTTGGTGGCCAAACATGAAACGGGAAGTAGCAGAGTGTTGTGCAAAGTGTCTAACTTGTCAAAAGATTAAAGCAGAACATCAAAGACCCAGTGGTCTGTTACAACCTTTGGAGATACCAGAATGGAAATGGGAGCATATTACGATGGATTTCGTTGTAGGTCTTCCAACTACTCAGAAAGGTTATGACGCGATATGGGTTATCGTGGATCGATTGTCAAAGTCAACACATTTTCTGCCGATCAAGATTAGGTTTAATCTGGATCAATTAGCGAAATTGTACGTCAAAGAAATTGTATCAAGGCATGGAGTACCGGTATCAATCGTGTCAGATCGAGACCCACGTTTCACATCAAATTTCTGGAAAAGCTTACAAGAGTGTATGGGAACGCAGTTGAGATTGAGCACGGCGTATCACCCTCAGACTGATGGGCAAAGTGAAAGGACGATTCAAACATTAGAAGATATGTTGAGAGCTTGTGTCATGGATTTCAAAGGTAATTGGGATGATCACTTACCGTTGGTAGAGTTTGCATACAACAACAGTTACCACGCAAGTATAGGCATGCCGCCTTACGAAGCTTTGTATGGAAGAAAGTGCAGGACACCACTATGTTGGGATGAAGTAGGAGAACGCCAACTGTTGGGGCCAGAATTGGTGCAACAAACAGCGGAGATTGTCAAAGTGATAAGAGCAAGATTGGTTGCAGCCCAAGACCGACAAAAGAAATATGCTGATCAGCATCGCCAGACGAGAGACTTCGATGTCGGCAGTCACGTGTTTTTAAAAGTGTCTCCCTGGAAGGGGAAGATACGATTCGGGAAGAAGAGAAAGCTGAGTCCGAGGTTTATTGGACCTTTTGAAGTGTTAAGGCGTGTGGGAGAAGTGGCTTATGAGGTAGCCTTACCTCCTGAGATGGAACACATTCATAACGTGTTTCATGTATCAGTACTACGACCTTACAAACCAGACTATAAGCATGTGATAGAGTACGAACCCTTACAGGTTGAAAAAGATTTGTCATATGAAGAAGTTCCAATCCAGATTATAGACCGGAAAGAACAAGTTTTAAGAAACAAAGTTATACCTTCTGTAAAGGTAATATGGAGGAACCACAATGTCGAAGAAGCTACGTGGGAACTCGAAGATAGAATGAAAGAGAATTACCCTCAACTTTTTGTTTAACCTTGTACTATGATTCTGGGGACAGAATCCTTATAAGGAGGGGAGGATGTAACGATCGCGAATCGTGTGTACCTTTATAATTTGGATTTATTAATATTATGGAATATATTAAATTTTTATATTATGTGTTTAATGGTTATATTATAACTTAGATTATGTGCATGCATGAATTTTGTGTGTAGTAAGTTTCACGTAAGCGAATAAATTAATTTCGTGATATATCGTAAAATCACTATTTCACAAGTTACTATTCCCGAGCACTATTCATGCCCAAATATTTTTACGTCTTTTTCGATTTCTATTAATTTCGTTAAGACGTGTATGCGAAGGAATAATTTTTTCAAGTGTCGGAAATTTTATTTGAACTAATACGTGATTAATCCATATCCGAAATGTATAATATGGGTGTTCCGAATAAATGAACAAATCCCATAATAATTATTTTTATGCGTCCCAATATTTTATGGAAGTACCCATTTTAATTTTGGGTATAGTTATTTACTAAATTTGGCACAAAAGTGGGAGCATTCGGGTATGGAAAAGACCTAATGGGTGTATTAAATTTTCGTGTTGCTTAATGAGGGAGCAGACCAAACTCTTTGGACCAATGGGAGAAGAGAAAAAGAGAGAATGGTCGGGCATGCTAACCATTTCCGAACCAATTTATGGAGAAGCCAAATAGGAGAAGACATTCTCCTCAAATCCATCCTCAAGAGCTCGGTAGTTGCAATTCTCCTTTCCCAAATTCATTCCATCCGATACATTCCTTCCTCATCCACCAAACTTCAGTTCATTTGAGTGAGAGAGAGAGAGAGAGAAGTGAGGAGTTGCAGAGAACATAAGGGAAGAAGAAGAGTAAGGGTGCTAAACCCATTTCTCATTTCAAAGCTATCCCATTCCATTTCTTCCCTTTCCCAAGCTCAAGCATCTGTCCATGTATAAGAAAAGAGAGTGAGAAGAAAGAAACAAGTTGCAGAAGAAGAAAAAGAAGAAGTTAGAAGAAAAACTAGAGAGAAGTTAGAGAGAGAAAGAAGTGGGTGAGAGTGAGACTTGAAGAAAAGTGCACGGGTAAAGAAAAGAAGAAGAAGAAGAAGCTCGGGAGGAAAGCTACAAGAAGGGGAGAGGACTAACAAGGTTCCATAACTCCATTAGTAGCAAGCAATCAAGAGGTATCACCCTCTCCAAACCTTCCTTCTTCTATTTTCTCCATTTTTAAGCTTTTCAAGCTTTTTTTGTTGGGTTTGATTCTCTGGCGATTTTTGGTTGTTGTTATTAATTATGGTTGCTTCATAATGTTGATAAGAGACCTTATAAGCTATTAATAACCTTAAAGTGGAATAAAAACGAAGGAAATTCGTACCCATGCGTAAAGGAGGAAGAACAATGAACATGGACTGTTTGGACTTGAACATGGACTGTTTGGACTTTTAGAGGGCTGTAATGTTGTGATTTTGTGCTTGTTATCTTTATGTGATGTATTGATGTTGAAGTCCACTGAGTTAAGAAGATATTCCAATTGGAATGAAGAGAAAAAGGGTTAAAACGAATTTGTAGCAAGAGTTTTGGTAAAACATGTTTAGAAAATGAAAAACGCATGAGCACTGACCATTATACCAAAATCTGGTATTAATGTGTTGCTTAATAAATTCTGAGCTTTTGGGTAGTTGTAGTACATTAAGTTACGAAGCTATAGGCTTTGGAATGACCTCATTACGAAGCTATAGGCTTTGGAATGACCTCATACCAAAACTGTCACACTGTAAATCAGCACGGATGGAATTTTGAAGCTACTGTTTTAGCTAGTTAGAGTCATTGAAAAATTATGGTCTTTAGATATGTTGTAGTTTATGTTACGAGCAAGAATATAACTCAAGAACGGACTCATTTCGATATCGGATGAGGAAGTTATGACATTCGGAAATAGGCGTGTCAAATTCGCGAATCCTGATAGTAGTATGGACAGTTTTAATGTCCTTTAGTAATATAGGCATATCTTCCTCATACGATCTCCGTTTGGGGTAATTCAAGATGATTCGAAAAGCTTAGAGATAGACCTACGACTTATATTAATTAGAATCAGAAGTTAATAACTGGATCAATTTCGAAATTGACCATTTTGGGACTGTTATGCAAACGGAAGGCTTTGGACATGCTCGTATATAACGTGTAATGCTTCCGACTATAATAGATGTTGTTCTAAGTCCTAAAACATGATCATTATATATTATAATGATGTTTAGCATTAACCAATGATTATTATATAAATCAAATGGGCGTACTAAATATACGCAAATGCCTATAGTTTGGGCATTCGAATAGAATGTTATAGACACGTTAGTTATTTATAACCCAATAATTGACGTTGATTATATGACTAATGGTAGTATCTATGTGCACTTAAATGTGTAGGATATTTGAAGGACGTGTATTATAATTTTGTAGAAGACGCTCGAGGCAAGTTTTCTAACTTAACTCAATTTATATTTGAGCGAGTTTTTTTTTAAAATCGTACAACTCTTATACATTGTGCGAGTTTCCGATGTTATATAAATTCTAAGCTTTCACAAATTATTATTGTGCAAGTATTCTTACTATTATTCAAGATATCTAGTTGTGCTATGATGCATGTTATTAAAACTTTAAAGTTATATACTCCATGAACTGTTGAGGATTTGTCTAAGCCATTTGTTTCGGCTAGACTTATATTGAAATGCTTTATTGATTTAAAAATGAATCATCGAAATATTATTGATGTTTATTGTAGCTATCCACTCAAATTGTTTGATTTGGATTCCTTAATATAGAACTGAGAAGAACAACCCTATTACTGGGGAAATATTTTTGGTCGGTAATACCGATTGACCCTATATGGGTGATAATTAGATGATGTTGTACAACATAGGGTATGATAGGCTGATCCCCTAAAATGCCCAGAGGAAAAATGTTCGGTTTATAGTTATAAAACTATTAAACCCTTTGATGAAAGAAGAAAGTTCAAGGTCATTTGACCACTCAGTATGCTGCTTAGAACTGTTAATAATGCAAAAGAACACCTTGTCACTGTTCATATTTATTCAAAATGTGTTCTCAACTATTGTTCAGTTGTAGAACTGGAAGCATGATTTTAGATGTTATTGTTATTTAAATGTTATACTTGCTGAGCAATTGAATGCTCATTCTTGCTTTAAATTACATGCTTTCAGCTAAGGCAGAACAGGCAGAAAGTTCCCGCAAGGACAAAGGCAAGGGAAAAGTTATCTAGTAAAGGATATTATATCATATCCGCTTTTGTAATAGTTTATGCTAGGAATGTGTGATTCTGGATTGTATTAATTATCTTAAGATGTTATGTACTTATGTCAAGGTCTTAGAACCTGGGATTTCTAGAGTAAGACGTTGTGTAATATTTAGTAATTACATTTCTGTCCTTATGTTAATGATGAATGGGTAGAATAGAAGATAAATATGTAGTATCGTGAGCACCGAGTCTGTGGGTAAAGAGACCCCGGATTTGGGGGCGTCATAGTATGGACTTGGCTCCCCCCTTCCAATATACCTTCTCTTGATTCCATTAATTATTTATGAAGTTAAATAGACATATACTAGTGGATTTATGTTGCAGTTGTACCACTACACCAAAATTTGTAGTAATTCGACACTTGTAACCATATGATAAACATACATATTAATTTTTTGGCAAATTAAAGTATAATGTTCAAAAAGCCTATTAAATTTTAACACCAGAGATTTCCCCAATAGAAACCGTCCATCGTTGGGTCACTTATTAATTTACTAAATCTGCAAGCCGGCCTGCCGGACGAAATAGAGAGTAAACAATTTTCTTGACGTATCTCCAAGCTACTTGCAATCTACAAATTATATAGCATTCTTGTTCAACATCATGAAATGGAGTAGAACAAAACTATCTGCCTGATAAGTTTTGTCACTAAATAATATAGGAAGCCCTATGAAGAAGTAATTAATAACCATTAAATTTGGCACCAATATAAAATTTAACACAAAGAACAAATTGAATTTAGGATTTTAAGGAAGATAATCATGTCATAAACACTTAAAAAGATGCATGGCTAATTAAAATAAAATGGAACTTAGATTTATTCTGCAATGTAGTAACTAACTTGAAGCATATACCGTTCCGAATTATAAAATCAATATTATCTTTTTAAAATTTAATGTCAAAAATATTTTTAAATTTAAAATTAATATAAATTTATTTAGTTTATGTCAATACAATTAGAAATATTATAAATTATTTAAAAAGTACTACTAATTACAAAATTTATTTTTATCAAAACTTAAACGAATCATGTCAATTTTAAATTTAAAAATGTCTCAAATTGATTTTTAGAAAATCAATATTGATTTTATATTCGGGATAGAGGGAGTATATTAATATATTTTCATTAAGTGACTATATGGGAGTGAATGCAGGGCAATTCTCCATTGGCATAGAAGAACTATGCATGTGCATAATGGTCACCTTGCCAAAAGAGAACTGCACTGCGAGTCTTATCCCATATGTATTAGCGGTTGCTCGATTCTTTAAATAATATGGACTTTTGGAGAAGCGAAGAGCCGAGCTGTGGTGGTATATGCAGAAACAATTTTGTATCATTCATGGGTTCATGATCCATATACGCTCAGGGGATAGCCAAAAATTCAAGTGGGAAGGGACCAAAAATTTATGAAAAAAATTTCAACACTTAAATGTAATATAAACTAAACATAACATAAAACTTTATATATTTCTAATTTTAACATACATATAAATTCATTTATATCAAAGTGTTTTAATATTAGAATAATATTAAGGATCTCAATTTTTTTTAAATGCGTCTCAAATACACATGTCATCATTATATTTGTTCAATATCATGGTGGATCTTAAAATTTTTATTACATACCAATATAATGACATGTATATGTAAGCTAATTTGAGATCCCTAGCATTAACCATAATATTATTCGACTGTAAAGCTGTAATATTCTTAAAACCCTTGTAATAAATTTTGTGAATATAAATGCAATTATTATTGAAGTTTAAAATTTTATTCTTGATTATTGAAATATATATATATTATGCGAGTAAGTTTAATTAAGGGGAAGTAACTAGAAAATGTAATACATTAGAAATCATACCAAATAAAATGCAAGTGTACTTACATATATAACTAATTTCACATGAGACAAGAAATATGGAAAAAATGAAGCAAAGATCTTGCAAGAAACAAGAAAAGAGAAAAATTAAACAAAGTTAATTGGAAAAAAATTCAGCATAAGGGTAAAACCATAGAACAAAAGTTGATTTTGTAATGAACAGTACTTTTTGTCTGTTTCAAATTTTTGAGCAAAGTTTGTTGGAGAAGATAGATCAATAAGTTTACTAAAATCCTGCACTAGTTTGAGGTTAAAATTCCTTGTAAATTAGTTTTGGTGAATTATTTAATAAAACAGGACAAATTGGACAATTTCCTGACCTAGTTTTAGAAAAGGCAATTTTGGATTGATGGACAAAGAGATAAATTCTGGGCTTATGGGGAATGAAACTTGAAAATAATGTGTAATTTGGCCCAAGAATGAACATAAACGGACTTGTAATAAAAACGTTATGACCAAAACAAAAGCAGGATTTTTAAAATTAAAACAGTCATAACTTGAGTATGTAACTCATATTTGGATGAAATTTTGGGTAAAAGTAGATTTTAATGTGATAAAGATACTATCCAAAATTCATAATTTTTGGACTTAATTTTGAATTTTAAAGAATTTCACAAATTTAGACAGAATTAGGCTTAAAATAAATAGTAACAGTGTTGGAAAAAATCCGAAAAATCAAAAACATACTAAATTATAATTATCTAGGTGGGGCTAGAAGGAGAAAAAATAACAAAATATTTAAAGTGGTTTAATGGATAAAGTAATATATAAAAACATATGAAAAATCAATTAAAGAAAAGCCAAAAAATAAATAAAATATTTTACAGGCTAAAGATCCGTCAAAAAGGGATGTATGCTACGTGAGTAATAAATAAATACTGTAATAAAATTTTAATGGTGTAAGAATATGCTCGAGGATAAATTACGGTACCCAAAAATACCAAAACAAAATTTCAAACAGTTGCCAACGATAACTAATAATTAAATAAATCCTTATAGATTGTGTAAGTTACTATTCCGAGATGGAAAATACCCTACTCAAGGAAAGTACCCCCACAACAGGCAAGTTTCCGTACTCCCGTGCATTTGAACTTCGCTCATTATTAAGACTGTAAATTTTCTTGAAAAGCTCCTTGGACCGTATATAAAAAGAGTTTATGCCATTTGTTCCGCTAAACTCAGTTATTATGTTTCTATCAAATTACTGAATTATTTATGATTCTTTGATGATATGTTAATCAAATCCAAATTTGCTTTGGTGCGGATCCCGATGTTATAATTGAGTATGAACAACTCTATAATTAGGGTTATTATGTTATGCTCGGGTGACCGACATTATCACGTTGTGTAATTACAACGTGATTAAATGTTACGCGTAAAGTAGGGGTATTATTAGGCTGATCACCTAATGATCCTCCTAGAGATAAGAGTTCATAGTCTTTGTGACTGTTGAACGCCAAGTAAAGGTTCACAGTCTTTGTGACTGTTGAACATTTGTGTAAAGAGTTTATGGTCCTTACGACCATCCAGTATCCCTCAAAATAAATATTTTTCCTTGTGAAAATTTAGTTAAATTTGAGATCCCAAAATTTAATCTTATTCAGAAATTTAATGTGCATTATCTTGTTCAAAGTTTTTTTTTTTGACTTCCTCGTATTGTTGATAATATTAATTTTTTCTAAATCATTAATTATTGATTTACTGCCAATCATTTTTATTTCATTTTAAACTATTATACTTGCTAAGCAAATTAGTTGCTTACTATTGCATAAAATTCCATGTTTATAGCTAAGTTCGAGGAACCTGGAGGATCGGGTGTAAAAGATAAAGGGAATGGTAAAACTAACGAGGAGGAATAAATAAATAATATTGTATTATTTAAATAAATAATTAATGATGTAATATTTTGGAACTAATGTATTAGTTCATATTGTGTAAGTACGACCCGGGCATGTATGTATAAATAATATAAATAATTAATGAATAATGTAACCTAGTTGATAATAATAGTTAGTAGCATATGTGTGGATGAATAGTGATGCACCAAGTCTTATGCATCTAGAACAAGGATTTGGGGGCATCACAAACGCTAAGTCAATTTTTAAATAATAACCTTATTTACTTGCTTTTGAAATGTATTGAAAGTTGGAAATAAATTTTATATATTATCTTAAGTATAATATAGTATAAATTTATATATTATTAAAATATGAGTCCACCACTAAAAAATATATATGAAATGAGAGGGGCAAAATATTAATATTAAGGAGAAAAAAAAAGAGGTATACTATGTTATAAATAGGTAGGTGTAAGGGTAGGGGTAGGGATAGAGATAGGGGTAGGGAAGGAGGGATGGGAGGGGAGCATGCCCCTCTCCCGTCCTTTCCTATCTACGCCACTGACTACTTTATGAACGATCTCTTCAATTTTTTTTCTTTCAAGGTTCCAAAAAAAAATGATGCTCAGATAGTAAATATACATTTAATGGTACTGCTTTAATTGTTATAATAATTATTGCTCTAGCAATATTATTTTGTATTTTGACAATATAAGTCGCCTTTAATAGACTCAAAGATTATTGATGTTCATGTTAATGTAGAATTTTATAGACAATTAATAGATGATCTCACAAGAGAAACTAATTTCTTTTCATACCATTTAATTTATGAATCTTTAGGAAGACTAAAATTTTGATACAAGTAACTTTGCGCTCCACTAGAAAAAAAAAGGTTTAAATATAAATTATTATATTAAACTATTGACATTTTTTCACTTCGGTGATTGACTTTTCAATTTTTTCAATCAGGTCCTCCTTAAACTATAATTTTTTTTCATTTTGGTTCAATTGAACCTGACACGTCATAAATTGATGACGTGGCTTGAACACGTGACATGTAAAAACTAATGTGTTAAAAAAACACTCAAATAAAATCTCCTTGCTCATAAGTAATTAAAAAAAGTTGGTTCAAATATTTTTTACACATTTATTGAATATCATAGGGTCACTACAAGAAATCACACATTTTATGACGAATTTTTTACCACGCACAAAATTTCGTCACAATTTGTTAATTAATAATTACGAAATTCATAATCGTCACTAAAACTTTTACTTTTGTGACGACCTTTAATTTTGTCACTATTAAGCATTTATATCGTCACTAATTTACACATTTGATGACGATTAACAAAATTTCGTCACAAGTTATTTTGGAGGTAGAATTTCGTACCAAAATTTTGGAGGGAAACTTTTTAGTGACATTTTGTAATAATTGATGACAGTATTTATTGTCACAAAATATTTCTTTCGATGACAACATAATAGTTTGTCATTAATTATTTGTAAAATTTAGTGACAATGTGCTTTCGTCACTAATGTTTACATTTAGTGACGCCAAATACAAATTCGTCATAATTTTATTTGGAGGCAAAATTTTGGAGAGAAATTTTGGAGGGAAATTTTTTAATGACGAAAAAATAATAATTTATGACAATTTGTATTGTCATAAATACCAATTTTATATGACGAGATAATAGTGCGTCACTAATTAGATGCGTGGATAAGTGACAAAAATCGTTCGTCATAAATGCTTATATTTAGTGACAAAGTATATAATATCGTCACGATTTTATTTGGAGGCAAATTTTTTCTGAAGAATTTTGGAAGGAAATGTTTAAAGACGAAAAAATATTAATTTATGACAAATTGTATTGTCATAAATATCAATTTTATATGACGAGATAATAGTGCGTCACTAATTAGATGAGTAGATAAGTGACAAAAATAGTTTGTCATAAATTCTTATATTTAGTGACAAAGTATGCAATAGCGTCACATTTTTATATGGAGGCAAAATTTTCTTGTATCTAAGCACCGTCACCGATTTTCTTTTCATCATTAGCAGCCGCCATTTAGTCAAGAACCTCCATTATCAATTTTTAATAACCTCAAATTGATGGCAGAAATTATTTGACATTTTAGGTATGCTTTTAGATTTTGATTTGAATTGATAATTAGTAGTTGTTCTAATTGATATGTACTCCATTATTTCATTTGCACTATAACGAGTAGATGTTATTATAACGAGTAGTAGTAATAATAATAATAATAATAATAATAATAATAATAATAATAATAATAATAATAATTGTTGTTATTATTATTATTGTTATTATTATTATTATTTTTATTATTGTTGTTATTATTGTTAATTTTATCATAATTTTTATTATAATTATCATTATTATAATTATAATTATTATATTTATTATTATTATAATTATTACTATTACTATTATTATAATTATTATTATAATTACTATTATTACTATTACTATTATTATTATTATTATTATTATTATTATTATTATTATTTCTATAATAATTATTATTATTTTTAGTACTACTATAATTAAGGCTGTAAACGAGCCAAACAGTTCGGACTCGACTCGAAAAAATATGAGCGAGACTCGGATTCGTTAATAATGAGTATAATCTGAGCATTAAAAATAGTTTGAATAAAAATATTAGTAGAATCTGAGCAAGGTTATACTTGACTCGTTTAAGATTCAAACTACTCGAATTCTTGATTGTGATTCAATACATACTCGGTTAATACATATTTGATTTGATGTTCGATACATTCTCTTATAATATATACAAATTTAAATCGAATTAGGATAATTAGTTATTATTTTGTTTTGTTTTTATTTTTAATTGTGATTTTATATTTGTAAAGTGTAATAATAAATATATTTTCTCATTTCTAAGTAAAACAAGAAATTCAAGTTATAATTATATTTATTATAAAACTAGTCGAGTCGAGCCGAATCTGAGTAGGATTTTTCAAATATAATTCGAATTCGAGTATATACGAATTTATCATTTCGAGTTGAATTCGAATAGCTCTCTGTTCGCTCCGATTCGACTCGTTTACACTCTTAATTATAATAATAATAATAATTATTATTTTTATTAGTACTATTATTATAATTATTACTATTACTATTCGTACTATTATAATAATAATAAATATTATTATTATTATTATTATTATTATTGTTATTACTATTACTATTATTATTAGTTGTACTGTTATTATTGTTATTATAATTATAACTATTATAATTATTATAAATATTATTATTATTATTACTACTACTATCAAATGTTTGTTATTTATTTATGATCATAAATAAAGTTAAAGTTAAAAAAAATAAAAATAAATAAGCTAAAATACTTTAAATTTTATTTCAAGTACATAATATTAATCTAAAAAGGTCATTTGGAAATTAATTTAAAGTAACTTTATTTTTTGGTATTGTATTTAACATTCAGTTAAATAACAATTAGGGAGGGCTTCGCTCAATTCTTAGCGTGTCTGGAGTTGTGCGCGAAACGGAAGCAATAGAGATGGTTTCGCTCAATTCTTAGCCAACATTGAAGGTTCAACCAGATAGATGCTAGGTCTCTACCAATTTGTTTTCCCCTCTATTCCTTAGCCATAGTTTAGGCGGGAGAAATAAAAAGGTATTGCCAAATTTTGACGCGATATATTAGCGAGTTTAGATTTGATTGTGCGGATAATGTTTCCTACGGGTGAAAGGATTATCATTAATCCCAAAATTATACCCCAAACTTCATCTTTGCATCTTCAAATTTGCTCCTTCTGTCCCAATTGTAGAAGCCCTAAATTGGAAGACCCAAAGACCCGTCAATTTTTTCAAAGGTATTTTTTCTAACAACTTTATTCATCCGTATTCCATTAGTTGTTGTACTGATTCATATATACAGACTCATATGTATATGTGTATTTGTTTGTGTAAGAGACCAAGTTCTTATACTTTTTGCAATTGAGCTATAATTGAACTGCTATGAATTGAAATAGAATAAAGGAGATAGGTTGGTTTTGTGGTGATACAAGGGGGCTAAAATGGATTGATAACACAAATAAAGAGCTATGATAATGGTGATTTAAAATAGTGCATACATGGTGTTTGTCAAAAGTCCTCTATGGACTGTTTTGGATATTGTGACTAATACTATCGTATTGTTCTTGTGGTCTTTACAGTTATGGAAACAGTAATTTTCTTGAGCCCTAGCTTTTGTATACTTGAATTTCTTTTTCAGACATAGTATGCATTTCTAAGTGAATTTAATCCAATTAAACTGGTACATACAAGACTGAGCTGATAGATTATCATATTGAAAGTGAGAAGGCACTTAGAATATTACATGGTTTGTCTAGCAAACTTGAAATGGGTAGTAGGAGTAAAAGAAAGACAGTTTGGTTAATACATTGCAAGTTGGCGTGGATTTGCATGTTTTGGTTCTAGGTTGTTGATTTATGGTAGTCCTTTAGATTAGTGTATTTCTGAAGTTGCTTTTCAGATTTCTGTTTGAAGCAACTGGATCCTTTCAATATATCATTTGTGGATAGGATGTTGGCTGACCTGAAATTGAATTACAAATTATGATGTTTAGCATCAGTTCATGGTGCTTTCAGTTTGTGTAGGACAATTTTGATCAATATTTGTCATTTCAAGTCTGGCTATTTTTTTTTGGAACTATAAGTGAATTTATAGTCAATTTTTGCTTAGCATCAGTTCATGGTGATTACGAGTTCTCTAATGTATCTAGAAGTAATAATTAAGCTTTTATTAAACTTAATTACTGCAAAAAAAAAAATTGATAAACTTATATCATTGATGTAGTAGCAGGGTCTGACTTGGGTGATCGGAGCTCAAAAAATCAAGTTGGTGTATCAGATCCTCACAAGATTGATGAAAAAAAATCAGCAGGAAGTTATTCATTGGCATACCAGGTATTTTTTTTTGCTAAATTTAAACTGTATTAAAAAGAAAAGAATGTACAAACAACAGGGGAAACCCCAATCAGATAATAGCAAAGACGTCATAGGACAGGCCCTATAATGTCCAGACTATAAAAGATTACAAGGCCACAAGCCGAAACAAAGATATTATAATCAAGACAAAAAAAGGAGCAAACCAACAACAAAACCGACCAGGACGAAGTCCAAAAAAGCAACCAAGGAAAAAGAACCACTGTTGCAAACCAAGCAGCCAACAGCAGTGGGCCCCACCCAAGAACAAAAAGGAAAAACCCAGCTGCAAAAGCACAGTAACAAGGCTGCACGGGTTAGCACCCACAACATTAACAGTAGAACCAAGAGAAGCAGCACAAACAGCGGCAGCAGCACAAGCAGCCAACACAACCAAACCCAAACCCATTAGCAGCTGACAGCAGTACTAGCAGCAAACTCAAGCAAACCCAACCCCACAAGCAGCTGAATTGCAGACTGCACCAGCGAAACAGAGGAAAAACAAGCAGCAGGAACCAGCTGCCAAACCACCGCACTCCCAGCCAAACCAAGGAGCCAACCCGCACCAAAACACCGGCTGAACCCACAACAGACAGCAGCCCAGCACATCTCAACAAGAGCGGGCAGCAATCTGCAACCCGAAACAGCAGCCAGCAGAGCACAAAACAAGCAGCAGCCCAGCACAGCCCAGAATGGAAGCATCAGACAACTAACCAAAACCCAACAGCCGCATCAAACCAGCCCAAATCAGATAGAGGCAAGAAGCAGTCCCACACAGCCCCAACCCAGGCAGAGCCCAGCAGAGCCGAAGAAGACACAACTGGCAAAGCAGAAGCCCAGCGTAGGAGCAGACCACAACACCCAAACAAAACAGGAGCAAAAAGGAGCAAAAGAGCAGCAGAAGGCCAGCAGCGACAACACTTGACAGAGAACCAAACAGGAGCAAAAAGCCACCAAGATCAGCAACCAGCCTAACAAGCCCAGCAGAAGCAGAAAACAACAGAGCCCAAAGACAAGCATCAGCAGCAACCAAAGGTGCAGAGCACGGGAAGCAAATGGACGTTGCCCAAGAGCAGCTGAAAATCTTGCTCAAGAAAGAACCGCTGCAGCCAGCACATTGCTGCAAACCAGGATCCAATTCAGCAGCAGCAAAAACCCAGGACCCGGCCAACAGGAGCAGCAAAAGACATGACCAAGACCAGACCAGCAGCAACCCCCAACCCAGACAGGGAAAGAACAAAAACACCCAGACCCTCACTAGGGAAGCGAGACAAAGTAGACCCAGCCCAAACAGCAATACTGCAAAGCAAACTGCAACAGCCGGTGAGACCAGGTATTTATTGACAACTTATCAACTTGGGTGTGTTTTGCTATGGAAAAGCCCAGTTCATATTTATTTCTCCACTTATTTACTTTTCATTTTTCCAATTCACAAACACAGTCCTAATTCTTGTTCTTAGTTTGTCCGTTATTGTCTCTATGTTCATTCTTTGATTTGCATCATCTACTACTTGTCATGACTGGACAATGTTTGGTTTACATATAAGGGGAGTTGCAGCTCGAGCTTTACATCTCTCAAGAGGAGTGGAGAAACCCAGTGGAAGGGTCACATACATTGTTGTTCTTGAAGGATTGTGCAGATTCAGTATCCAGGAGCCTAGTACAAGAGGAACATATTATACTGCATGAATCTCTCCTCTTGATATGACAAAACTTGGTAAGTCCCAAGTTCTATTATTGCCTTCTTTCTTTATTAAATACTACTCTGTCCCAAATTAAGAGTTCATGCTTCCTTTATGAGACATCTTCCAATAAAAGACATCTTTGAAAATAAGGTTTCGAATTTCTTCATGTTCTAGTAAGTTTGGATATTGGCCATCAATTATATGAAAGTTAAATCTCCCTCAAAAAGTTTGATTTCAAATGGAGAGTCATTTTTTTTGGAGGACCAGGGGATTAATACAAAGAGACACATGTTGTGCAGCAGCAGTTGATAGAAGATGTTACTCAAGCTGGCTGTTTGGTCTTAGAAATTTGATTATTCAAGTTTTCTTGTTGTCGGTTTGCTCTATATAAGGAAGTTTTAACTTCTATCATTACCCAGTGTTGTGTTTTCGAACTCAGAAAATGCGAGGGAAGGCTACGAAAAATGAAAAGAAAACAAAATCTAAAAAATTATACAGCCGAAATCGATACCTCCAACCAGGAAGTCTGTTGATTCTCTCAGATTTTATGCTTGATTGCAATGGATGCTTGATTGCTATGGATATCAGTCACCCAATTCACACAAGTAATGGAAAATAACCATATTTAAGAATGCCTTATTTTCTTCTCACATGTCTCAATCAGTATCCTATTTCTGGCTGTGCATTGGTCTATCTAAATTTCTATGTCCCTATTTAAAATTTCTAGTTGGTGTGCTCAATGTTCACGATGATATTGTCAATGATGTTTTTCGTGATAGTTGCACTGATCTGTCAGGATTATTGATTTTTACTATTTTTCTACTCATAACTAGAGATGGAGCAAGTAGAGCAAGACCCAGATTTCATGGCACTGTCGCGTCAGTTCAAAGCTACTGCCATGGAGCTTATTTCTGTTCTTGAGCAGGTAATTGAGGAACTTCCTTTTCTTCTTTTGCAATGAGATATCTTAGACCTTATACTTCCTGAGAAAAAGATACGAAAGGAAGTAATCTATTACATAATGCAGTCATTGAAACCATACGAGTACTGCTACCTTTATCCCTTTTTGTTTCTGTTTCCTTTTAATTATGTTTCCAATTTTAAGTGCATGTTGCTTTAGGGCTCTTCAGTTTTTTATGCCAACAGTAACAAGCCTATGTGCTTGTCATTAACATATTCCCTGTTCCTTATGACCTAGTTCTACCTCAAGGTTTCCTTTGCTGATGATAAGTGCATCTCGGTTAGTTTAAAACTTGCTCTAATAGTTCTCATATTTTGGGATTCATAAATATCTCTCTCTGCACATGGGATGACTTTCTTGAAGTCTATTTTCATATTACAGCTTCAACCAGAATCCGATTATGCGGATCCTATAAATTCTATGGAAATTGATTTTGGTTGCTATAATGCTAGTATAGCTATAGTTCTGGAAAATTCACAATTTATTATTTAAACAATTCTTTCTTTATATACATTTATTTTTTAATTTCATAACTATTTGATTGATTTATGTCTATATGTTTTTTTGATTTGCAGATAGAGTTTTTTCTGGAAGGTCAATAACCACAAGGTTGAAGGTTTTAATTAAGCATTTTCTTAGGATATGGATTTTAGAATTTCAGCTTTTTGGATTATATAATTTGGTTTTGTGGTACTTAGATTATTTAAGCAACTGTTTATTGCCTAGCTAGTTGGGTATTTTGTTGAATCAATGAATCTACTATTTTTTTTATAAGATAATTACTTTTTATTTTAATGTTTATTGCCTTTTGTATCTTATATTATATACAGGTGTAAAGTTGATTTAAAAAGCTCACTAAATGTATTATATTTTTTTAATTGAAAATTGTTAATGTAACAGTACATTTTGAATGTCAAACAACTTAATATGACCACCACATCATCACGATTTATAATCATTTATTGGCAAGTAATATTTGGTCAATGAAAATTAAAATTTAATGACGAATAATATTAACTCTTTAGAATTAATAGTATTGTCATTATATATATTCATTTAGTTATGACAACTAATATTGTCACTAATATTAACTATTTTGTGACAAGTTATGTCGTCACTGTTATATATCATTTAGTGATGCCTTTTAATTTTGTAACTATTAATAGCTCTTTATGTGACGAGTTCTATCGTCACCATAATTATTCAATTAGCGACATAAAAAAATGTGTCATACAAATTAACTCTTTGGTGACAAACTATATCGTCACTATATATATTCATTTAGTCACAACAACTAATTTTGTCACTATTAGTAACTCTTTTTGTGACGAGATGTATCGTTACCATAAGTATTTAATTAGTGACATTGAAAAATATGTCCCAAAAATAACTCTTTGGTGACAAATTATTTTGTAATATTATTTAAAATATGAAATGACAACGACATAATTGTCATGCTAAATATATTATTAGGTGACAAATTTTTCTGTCGTAATTTATTTTCTTATTTTTGGTGACGCTAAACACAATAACATGACGAAAGAATAATCATAAATATGACAATATTGTCGTCATTAAAATTAGATGATTTAAATAGAGTAACATATTTTCGTCACTAAAACAATATAATTTAATGACGAAAAACGATTTTTGTCATTTAATGTACCAAGTTTTGATGACGAAACATAATATAGAGTGACGAAAGTTTCATTCAAATAGTGACGCTATTAACGTCACTAAAAGTAATTAATTATAGTGACAATGATGTAGATCGTCACCATAAGTTAAAACATTTAGTGACGACATAAAATATTGTCAAATAAACCTAATACCACGCTCATACGGTGACGGTCTCTGTGACGATTAACAATCGTCACTAAATGTTTTAGTGACGAAAAATGAATTTTATGTGACAAAGTTTAGCGTCATTTTTTGTGTGATTTTTTGTAGTGGGTAACATGTCAAGACACTTTATATCTAACATTAAACCTAAATAAAATCACTCCTTAAATCATCAGACATATTAATGAATCGATAGATCACAATCACCACCACCGGCGTCCATGTCCACCACCAGTTGCCGTCGCCACCATTAACACCATCAAGTACACCCCCTACACACCCAAACATCCTTCACTCACCTTATTCTTTTCCCTCTCTCATAATCAACACACAAATTAGAGCAGTAGTAAACTAGAGGTCAAGAGCTCATATCAACAAATCAAGTAAAAATTCCGTCTCAAAAATGAAACCATAAGAGAGAGAATGAGTCTGATCTAATCGTAGTGTGCGAGGAATTGCAGATGCACTTTCTTCATCTTCTCCTTAGTTTTGTATGTTTTTTTTTCTTCTTTTCGATCAGAGATGGGGTTTTTTTTGTTAGCGGCGATTACTAAGAATAGTGGATCTAAAAAAAGTTGGAAAATTAGAAGGTTTTTTCAACTGGGATCTGAATAGGAACTCAACAAATCGTGAATTTCCTAGATAAATCATGAGGAAGAAAAAAATAGGAACTCAAGGAGAAATCGGAGCTCGATTCCTTAGAATCACGATTCCTGAGTTTCGGCCGGGACATTACATTACTAGCGGTTTGTTGGTGCTTGATGTGTGGTTACTTGGTGATGGTGGGTTACTGATAATGGTGGGTAGAAGGACCTGCGTTTAAGATTTTTGGTTTCTTATATGTTAATATTATATCTTTCTGATATTGTTTAGCTTAATGTAATTTTCTTATCTTTATTAGAAAATGTTGACTTTTAGGTTTTTAATTAAATAATTTTTTAGTTACATTTTTTAATTGGTTTTAATTAACTAATATGGCTAATAATGTTTTTAAGTTAATTTTTATTTATTTAATTAAAATAAGTGAATTGATATTGATAAGTAATATTTTTAATTTGTTTTAGTTTGTTTATTTACATTTTTTCCCTTTTGATTTCATAAAATGACTTACATTAATGGTAAAATGAGTCTTTTTTAACACATCAGCATTGTCATGCCACGTGTTCAAGCCGCATCATCAATTTATGACGTGTCAACTTCAATTGAATCAAAGTGGAACAAATTGATAATTTAATGACTTGATTGAAAAAATTGAAAGGTCAATCACCGAAGTGGAAAAAAAGGTCAATAGTTTAATATAGTAATTTATATTTAAGCCAAAAAAATAAATAAGAGAATATATATGGATGAGAAATTTTTCCTCCTCGAGCAATATATGTTGTGGCCATAGTTTTTGTTCACGTGCATGGTGAGAAATAAAATAAATTTAGTATTGATCTAATGCAAGAATTAATCCAAGGATCAAAGAATACTAAGAAGTACATATTCTTTGATCGTTGGATTAATCTATCTATCGCAAACCCTCTCAGACAGTTTAAAGCGTTGCGTGTAAATCTCAAATAAAATAAAATAAAATCTAGTAACCTGTATGCAGGGACGAAACCAGGATTTGATCTTGGGGGGGGCCAAATTTTTTATCAAGTCATAAATAATTTGGCGGGGGTTCGGGGGCAGCGCCGCCGAGCCAATTTTTTTTAATACTTTTGTACTTTCGGGTCACACACACACATATATATATATAATATTATAGGGAGATATACATATATTGAGAGGATATGAGTCATATGTGGTTAAAATTTGACTGACAAAATTATAAATTTTTAATTTGACCCCGTATAATAGAAAATTTATATAATTTTAGTGGAGTCAATTTATATATAATACTTAAATTTTTTTAAAATTTACCTTACATTATAAAGTAATTATTTTTTTAGTGCAGTACTATCCAAGTCTTTCTAGTGAGCTTCCATTTTTTTTTTCATTTAGTATGGAGGTAGGAGTTGCCATTTTTTATTTAAGAATTTTATGGGGCAGGTTATAGGCAAGAAGAACAGGTCTATAATCTATTTATAAGTGTATAAATTTGGCTAGTTAAGATCAGAGTGAGACCGATGTGTAAACTTATATCTTGTTACAAAGAATGTGTTGTGATAGTTGGTTTGGTAATAAAGAAATTCATTTTCCTCTGAAGCATTGCATTTTTCTTAAGGGGGGCCAATAATAATTTTTTTAAAACTTTGGGGTAAAACTTACAAAAGTTTCAAACCTTGGGGGGGGCGTGGCCCCCTCCAGTCCTATGGTAGTTTCGTCCATGCCTGTATGCATACACACATGCATGTTGTGCAAGGAAAATTTCAAGAGAGTGCTTATAGAGACACTCTACACGTATCCTAATGGTGTGTGTGTAAAATTTCAAGATAATTATGCGCTATGCAATATTAATTATGGTGTGTGGAGATTTTTTTTTCTTTTTTCTTAAACTAAGGTCCATTGAATTTGAAAATCAACGGTACAAGATGAATTGATTATTAGATGCCTCATATCTAGCTTTGGCTATAGATAACAAAATATATGAATATATATATATATATATATATACAACCCCGATCTGGAGCTGACCACACTTACGGACCAAAAGACGGACTGAAGAAAAAAAAAACACGCGGGTCATAAAAAGGGGGAAAACTTCACGGGGGTCACAAATACGCGGGTCACAAAAATTGGTAACAGCAATCGGCGAAAGGGGGAAAACTTCACGCGAAATCGAAAGCCATTCCATTCGATTTCAGCAATCGGCGAAATCGAATACAATATTGTCTCTGTCTCTCCAAATTGGTGATCGATTTCTTGCTTTCGATTCGTCGTCGGCCAAAAAGAGAAGCTTCTCTCTCTCTCCAAATCGATTTATTGCCGTCTTTTAGCCGGAGAACAAATTCCTTCAGCAGGAATATGATGGCTAGTTGACTGTTGTGCTTTTAGCTTTGGCAGATGTTAATGATCCATCACCAAGATCTTTAATATAATATAGATAGTATTTTAGAGTTTGTGTTTTTTGTCAATGCAGATTGCATGTTTATAGGGGATGTTTGTTTAATTAAATGTTTTAAGTGCTGAATCCGGATAGTAGGTATGAATGAGCGGACTTGATCACCAGAGTTTCTGAATCTGGATATTGAAAATGGCTATATTGTGTTTGTTTAGTGAGCTGTTTGTAAGAATTGGTTTATTTTACTATTATATTATACTCCTTCCAAGTTTAATACAAGAATTGGTAAGAATTGGGTCCTTGAAATTCTTTTGAGTTTTAGAAATCAAAACTTCAAAAGTCAAAAATGATTTTGAGTTTTAATTCTTTAGCGTCTTTATATTTGTCGCTACAATGAAGCTAAGTTTTACTTATTCCAAAGGGAAAATTAAAACATTGAAGTAGAAAAATTGTTTGGTGTGAAAGGAAAGGAGATTAGCTGGATTGAGGACCACTTGAGTAAGCTACTAATTGTGCAGCAAAGACCAAAAAAAATTCTGCTGCTGTGCTGCTGTACAGAGTACTTTCAAAATACTCTTTTGGTACCAAATAGTGTAAATTATATATGCCAATCAAAGGTGTCAAGCAAAGACAAGAGAATTGAACTCAAACTTGAACAGCCATTTGACAGCAAAATACACCACATATTTTAGAGCCCTGTTATGTTCAACCAACATGAAATTGAACAGCCATTTGACAGCAAAATACACCACAACCATGTTCAATACTAATGAAATTTAGAGCCCTGTTATGTTCATGGTGGCTGAATACAAAATGAGTTTCATCATCAACAGACCAACAGTGTAACAGACCAACAGACCATCTGAATACAAACAGACCAACATTAAAATTAACAACAGAACCAACATATGGAATAATTAGCTGTATGAAATATGTCAATTACACAATAAACAGCTTTCAAAGCCTTACAAATAGTTACTACACCAACCGACCAACAGATTCATTATAAGTACTATCTCAAGAGATTAACATTCATAATTACTACTACTCCAAAAGACAATCAATAAGAAAGTTGATAAAACAACCACCATATGTCGTTGATCTGCTATTCTCCCGTACCTGACAAAACAGCCACCACAAGGTCCAATTAGACAAAACAGCTACACATGATAATTGGATTTAACAAAACTATGACAGAGGATGAATAAGAGATGAATACCTAGAGCTGAATAGCTATCATTATCTAAATTTAGGTTAGGAGTTGCGCCGTCAGGACAAGATGAAAACCTGCAACAAAAACGACATATAATAAATCCACAACCAGATATACTGTATATAGCCTAAATCCAATTAAAACGACATATTACAAATTTCTTACCGATTTGTAAGCATGGGGCAATTTCTTTTGTCGTGTGTTTGGCCAACCAAACCACACCCATTACAGCGTCTAGCTTTAGTATTTTTCGGTCTCCCTAATGCTTTCTCTTTCCCTCCCTTAAGCCGTTTACCACAACCCTTTGCATGCACCTGACTCGGTTCGTTGTAGTAGTTGTTAAACCCACTCCCTGAAGCAACTACACTTGGAGTTTGACTTCTTGGTCCAGTATCGACAAAACTTGTACCCGAACTAACCATTTCATTAATTTTGTCATGTGCACCACTCAAAGCATCAATATAGACCTGTGTTGCTTCGTTGCTAGTAAGGGCCTTGTCAACCATATCCAAGGCTAGCTGCAGTAATTGACTCCGCTTCAGTAGATAGGACCTGTTATCAGTTATCTCAATGCCACTACCATCAACGACTACCCCATATTTAACTGTTTTTGTCCATCTACTCAAAATGTATTGAGTTGGCAATCTTTCAAAATCGTGCATTTTGTGCAAATAGCCCAACACGTGTCTACAAGGAATTCCCATGCTCTCAAATTTCTTGCAAGTACATGAAGCAAAATCTAGTTTCTTGTCATAATGTATTTGTCGCGATGGATAATTACCACCACTTTTTCGTGCAATGTTGTATAGACAATGATCTTCATCCTCACGTATAAGCTCAAATTTAAAAGTCAAGCTCTCCCACATCTCATTCTGAAATTTATGAAATATTTCATGTGTATAGATGTCAACCATATGCACCAAAAACTCGTGAAGCATTTTCATTTTAGGCTTCTCAGTCATATCTTTGTGATCCGCCAATAACTCCTCATGACGTTGACGCACAAGTCCCCTACCAAACTGAATCATAAAATCCACCAATGAATTATTTTTTGAAACATATTTTTTGAAGAACGAGTGAGAGCTTTCAGCTCGTTGGCTACTTGACATTCCAGCTGAGAAAACATAATTCATATATGCCGGAACCCATTTAGCACGAATTTGAAACATTGATTGTAGCCATTTGTTGTCATTTAACCCACTCTTCTCAACAAACTCTATCCATTTCAAATCGAACTCTTCCTTAATCTCTGATTTCCATATGCAACTTGAAAACTCCTTATAGTAAGCACTGTATTTGACTGAATCAAGCTTCTCAGAAAATTTAGTTAAAATGTGCCAACTACAGTATCTATGGAATGTTGTTGGTAGAGTCTGTGAAATTGCATTTTTCATAGCTGGATCTTGATCAGTAATAATCATCTTAGGGGCATCACCTGACATGGCTTCCAAAAATTGGTTGAAAAGCCAAACAAATGAATCTATGGTCTCATTACTCAAGAATGCACATGCAAATATTATTGTTTGATCATGATTATTAACCCCCATTAGTGGCGCAAAAATTAATCCATACCGATTAGTATTGTACGTAGTATCAAATATCACTACATCACCATAAAACTTGTAAGCCCGTCTAGAGGTTGAATCAGCCCAAAAACAATACGTAATCATGTTTTCATCATTTGACTCAATTTTGAAATAAAATGACGGATTCTTTCCTTGTTCACCCATTAAAAACTCGTGCAACATATGTCCATCATGTCCTTTCATCTCCTTGCGCTTATCTCTTTCGAGATTATACAAATCTCTTTGCGTACAACCAATATTCTCACCCCCCCCGATTGCACTCCGAGCAAATCGAATTGTTGATGCGATGGTATATTTACCATCTGAAGCTGTTGAGTCAGCGCCTTCTGGGCAGTTGATATATTGCGGTGAGATCGCAAAAAATGTGTCTTCCTTGGAGTTGTTAATGGGTGACAATGACCCTCAACAAATACACTAACAACATATAAGTCTGAATGTGTCATCACAATAGCAAGTTTTGCTTTACAACCTTCTTTAATCGATCCCCTGCACCTTGTTGCGTCAATGTTCGCTACTGTTGTAGCCTTCCCCTGTTTCCAACAAACAAACTCTTTCCTTATGATCTCACTACTTCCCCGTCTCTTTTTTTCAGACCAATTTCGAACACTAAAGCCACTCTCTTTTGCATATGCATTGTAGAAACTAAAAGCATCATCTATTTTTTGAAATTCTTGACCTATTTTTGGTTTTAGCTCTGCTGCTACTTGAGAATTATACAAATTATCTAAGAAATTAGGATCTAACTCAACATATTGTTCCTCATTTAGCCCACTCTCTACATCAAACTCTACATTTCCCCCTTCTTCCCGCTCTAAATCTTCTCCCATCCCATACTCTGCATCCACGTTATCCATTTTGATTTAAACCTATAATGATCATAATTAACTTTTCAGAATATGACAAAATATTACAGTATAAAATATTACAGTACAAGGACTAGAAATGAAAGTGAATGCTTAAGCCCTATCACTATTCTGGCATTTTTTCAGCACCCAAACAGAGCAGATTTTGAACAAATATGTGCAAGAGAAAGTATCAACGAGTTAAAAGTGGTAATTTCTCTTCAAGTGGTAACTAGTTAAAAGTATCAACGAGTTCCCTTAAACTATGAACAGGAATCAAATTCCAAATGTAAGAGAAAAACTAATTACATACCCAGATTTTGCTTTTGCCGATTGCTTTTGCCGATTTGGATTTCGATTTCGCCGATTTCAAATTCCAAATGGATTTCGATTTCAAATTCCAAATGGATTTCGATTTTGGAGGCTTATCTAACCCAGATTTCGCTAATTTGATTTTGATTTGCTGGCTCTGATTTCTGATTACATATGTTTGAGAGAGAGAGGCTTCTAAGATTGGGAGATTTGAGAGTTTTGAAAGAGAGAGAAAGATGAATAGAGGAGATGAAATTGAATTACGCAATACACCCGACTGGGCTACACACTTGGTCCGTTGTTTTGTCCGTAAAATTAGTCCGTCTAAGATCGGGCCTGTATATATATATATATAGGGTAGATCCATGAATAGTGTTCCATAGGAGTTTTTTTTTTAGTTAAACTGGTTTCCATTGAATTTGAAAATGAACAGTAAAAGATGAATTGAGTATTACATGTCTCATATCCAATTTTAGCTATGGATAACAAAATATATGAACATATATAGGGTAGATCCATGAATAGTGTTCGATAGGAGTTCTATTCCAGTTAATGCATCTAGGATCATCCAAGAGATGATTCAAGGGCTACAAATTATAGTTGCAAAGGAGCGGACGACAAAAAATAATAGGCCCTTTCACTCCTCTAAAAAGTGGAAGGAGAAATTACTTTATTGACCCTGTTCTTATGAATAAAAACTAAGCAAAATGCTTGCATTAATTAATTATAGTTTGCATGAATTATGCTCATTGGGGGATTTTTAAAACCCAACTATTTTTAAATTCTTGTGAATCAATACTATCAGTAGAACTCTAAAATGCTTGTTAATTTATCAAAGGGTTTTAATTTATTTTTTTTAAATGCATTTTTCTTCATAAAATAAAATAATTTTATCAAAGATTAATGAAAAAGCGAATTCATATAATTTTATTTAAAATTTGTATATTAATTTATTTTAATCATATTATAAAAAATACGTATTTATACAATAATTATAAATACAACAAATTTTATTAAAATATATATATATATATATATATATATATACACACATCCGACTATTTTATTAACAGCAATAAGGTCAATGAGAAAATTTCTCCTTCTGCTCCTTAGAGGAGCAGAAAGGCCCATTATTTTTTGCTTGCCACTCCTCTAAGAGTGGAAGATATTTTTCCACCCCTTGAACCTTCCTTTGAATGGTCCTAAGCTAATTGCACTAGCCGGAATAGTATTCCTACCTAACACTGACCACGAATCACTCTCTCTCTCTCTATATATAAAATATATCACTCTATCTCTCTTGTTCTTGCTCTTGCTCGCTCTCTATCTCTATATATATAATATTATACGTAAAAATATGAAATACTTGTTAGGGAAGATATATATATATTTAATAATATATATTTGCAATTTATAACGTAATAATAATTGAAACTGATCTTAATATATATATAACGTATATATATAAACTTATCTGATATACCGAACTTGAAGAAATAAATATGTCAAGGCTAGTATTGTATACGATATCCTTAACACAATTATGCCCTCCTTATTGGTGCTTCGAGTTAGCGGCACTTGTCTCCCAGGATACAATGACAACTTGTGTTATAGCAGCACTACAAATAACACAATCAGCGAACCAAGGAAATGCTCAGACTCTCTCTCTGAAATAACTATGGTCTACTTATATTTAGAATGCTTAATGCTAGGATGAATTGAATGACTTCGAATGGCAGCCCCCTTATCTATTTATAGGAAGGGTTTGTGACCCATCTGATGGGACACAACCACTTGAAATGATATGAGATGCATCTGTTCGGCCATGGCAGAATGGGCATGTCTGTTCGGGCAAGAAAAGGCGCGTCCATTAAGGCCAAAAAATATATACAACGACCCAGACCCACGAGCCCGGCCCGACTGGTCGGTCGGCGGCGCGCGTGTGGGTTCAAACCAAGCCTTGGCTAGGTTCTCGCCCTTCCACAAAAGTGGGATGCCCCTTGGGGCCCAAACCCAAGAGCAACTTTCTTGTATATAAACCAATCAATACTTTAGTTCTTAACCGATGTGAGACTTGGCTTCCCACAAATATTTATTATAATTTCAAAAGGTGATCTTTAGGAGTTAATTTCTCATTCATTACTCCATGGATTTGAGCATCCAAATACTTAATTTAATCTACTCGTGGAGTAAAACACATTGATATGTTGATTCATTAAATAATTAATGAAACCAATAATTATTTTTGGCTCAAATTCTAACAATACTTGCATACAGTACAAGATATATAAAATGATGAATTTGCAAACCATCGAAACACTGAATTTTGTACATCCATAGCTGTGAATGAAGATAAGAATGAGCCACAATACATGAGAATAAACTATAGGATCTAAGAAATGTGCTCAACGTCTTTTTTCTTCTATTCTTTTCCTCAATTCTGATAGCTATGTATTAATCAAAATGGGGGTAAAAGTACATGAGGCACAAATTCTTGATGCTTCTCTTTCGAGAACTTTCATACCTCCATCTTATTTCGTGCATCTTTAAAGAGAAAATTTCCAGGACCACAATGTTGTTATATATGAAAATTATATCAACAAAGTGATAAAAATAAAAGTTAAAATAAAGGCTTCAATTGCATGGAACATGCAATCGTACGTGCACTAACATAAAGGTGATCTGTAATATCAAAGCGTAGAGTAATTAACGTATAAAAAGGAAAACATTAGATTGTACTGTAGGCTGTTTGCAAAGATTATAATTCCGGGACTATATTCTCATGTATTATAATCTTAAGACCGCTAATTCTAAGATTAAATAGTCATAATCATATGTTTGTTAAAAATGAGATTATTATAGGATAATTTAAAATAATCTAATAATTAGTTACAAGATTTGGATAAAAAAATTTTGTTTAGACTATTATACTCTTACTAGTAATAAGAAAAAGTATGAGTATATATGGATAGAATAGGCTACATCGATCATTTAAAAAAAGGTAAAAATTAATTTTGTCTACAAATTTTTAATTCCAAATGGTAGGGGATTATGATACTAGGTTAGACATAATTTTTAATAATCCCTCATTTCAAATCATTTTTTTATCTCTCGACTAATAGTCTCAAGTCTAATTTTTAAAACAAACAAGAGATTTAGGATTAATAATCTAATCCCAAATATTATTCTTGCAAACAAACATGGGCTAAGGCCATTAAAGCGTAGAGCAAGTATGTACGGTAGCTAAAATGGAGTACTCTAAGCTCATTTTCAAGGAAAACATGCATTTTATGTAGAACAGCTTCATTAAGGTTGAATGGATGAAAGAGAACCACTTATTATATAGGATGTGCCCAGAATATCCTATTTGCACAGAAAATACCATGCATCTTTACATCCTATAAATAGAATTCGATCGTTTAAACAGTTCAATAACAAGGTGAATCGAGTATTGTATGGATGCATTACTGGGCAAATACTCCTTTCGCAGTATACTACTCGGCTGCAAAAGCGTGATTAATTAGCATGTATATTCACATGGCAGAATAGTAGGTTGTACTGCCAAGGGAGATTTGCCCCGCAATTTAGCTCTACATTCATGGCATATATAGATTAGTCATCTTCTTATCTTCCTAATTAATCATATTAAGGTAAAACTTTCTTCACATTTTCATATTCCTTCATCAAGGTTCCATTGTTAATTATAAAATCTTGTCAAAATATATGTGAATCATACTCGCTCACTTAGTTTATTATTTATCAGCAGAATGTCTTTTATCTTCTAGTTTCTTTCTGTCTTCATGAATGATGCATATATGGTTTAGTGCATAGCTATGCAGTCTACATTATAGTTAGGTTTAAATACATTTTAAAATTTCAATTTTTTAGCTTTTTATGACTTAAACCTAATGTTTCAACTTAAAGACATTGAACCTGTGATGCCCCCAAATTCGGGTTCCATAACCTTGGCATTTGGTGCTCACGATCCAACATTTTCATACACATTCTATAACTAAGCGGAATAAATAAACATAAATTGTTTGTTACATAAGGTTCTACATCAAATCCCAAGAGTCTAATAACCTTTATTTATTACATACCTTAACAAACATAAAAGGTTTACGTAAATAATTTTACATAGGATAACAACATAATTAAACATGCATTATCTATTCTTGCACTTTCGCTTTCCCTTTGTCCTTGTTGGATGTCTCTGACTTAACTGAAATAAACGTCATAATATAGCAAGGGTGAGCAACTAATTCGCTCAGCAAGTTTAAATACAAGAAGATATATCATGATTAGATAGAATTATCTTGTGAACTTTCAACAATATATAATGATTGTGAAGAAACGAAAGTCAAGCTTCAATAAATGGAAGATTTAATAAATAATGATGAGTGGCCAGCAATGACTATGAACATATGCGAAGGTTTATCAGCAGTTACACTGGACCTTTTAAAAGTTTTGGTAATCAAGGGGATCAGCCTATCATACCTGGTGAATATGCATACCACTTAAAGTCGGGCAATTATTCGTTTGTATTCGATATATTGCCTTAAAAAATGTTCTTTTTCTCAGTCGAAGAGTCCTACCAACAATTGGTTTGGAACAGCTTTTTGAAACGTATTTTAACAAATTTAAATCATGTTCGGTCTAGCTGATACAATTAGCTAAGACCTAGTTCTTAAACAGTTCATAAATAATAGAACTCAAATTATTTCACAGTTCAAATAATAGAACAGGAAATCAATTGCACTAAGTGCGAATAATAATAAACATTATGGATGTGGAATAATCAACAATAATTATCCACTAACATGCTTTTAAAAATAATAACTCAAGTTTGAGTTAGAAAACTTGCCTCGATTAAGTTAATTTCTTAAAGAAAGACCTATATTGATAAGATTGATCTTTCAATTACCATATATAACATATATTGATTTATAATACTACCACCCTTTTATTAAATTATCTAACATTTAGTCATACAATTAAACGTTAGATATCACATCAAATCCTTAGTAATATTATCATCCCTTGATACTATTGCTATCACAAAACCGTCATCTTAAACTCTCGTATAATATTATTAATCTTTTAATAATATTTTAATCCCTTATTAATATTATTAATCACTTAATAATATTTTAATTTTTTATTAATATTATTAATCACTTAATAATATTTTAATTACTTACTAATATTATTAATCATTTAATAATATTTTAACCATATATTAATATTATTAATCACTTAATAATATTTTATTCAATCTCAAATATTATTAATCATTTAATAATATTTTACTCATTCACTATTATTATTATTATTTATTTAATAATATTTTAATCATTTATAAACAATTTAATTTAATTGTTTATCTCTCACTATTTAATTTATCTAACACACATATCATGTCATCCTTATAACAAAAAAAAATAAATGACCAAAATATCCTTATAAAGACTTTATACATCATATATTTATCATTAATAAATAAAATCACATCTACAAGTTTTACAACTTGATTTAACTTAACTTATCTATTTATTCATAACCTAAACATAGCCATGAAAAATACCAAAACAACTTTTTATTTTTTTTCTTTTCTGGATAATATCAGTATATGATATTTTAGTGATAATATATTTTTCCTGTAATTTTTCAATTTTGTTTACTA
This sequence comes from Aralia elata, assembly GCA_034770075.1. Taxonomy (NCBI): domain Eukaryota; kingdom Viridiplantae; phylum Streptophyta; class Magnoliopsida; order Apiales; family Araliaceae; genus Aralia; species Aralia elata. The sequence continues at coordinate 69,843,700 of CM068379.1, read as the reverse complement.
TTTTTAAATGGTCCAAAACAGTCCGAAATTGTTACAATTATTATAAATTATTCTTTTGTTCAACAATTATAACATTTATACGGTAGTCTCCTGTTATCAACGCCTAGCTCCTATAAAAATTTCACATTTGTTTGGGTTGTATTTTAGTAGTTATTATAGTTTATTTTTAAAAACGCACTTTCTTATAAAAGCCATAACTCTCATTCTATACATCAATAAATTACCATCTTTGGACAGGATCTTAATAACTCAGTATACTAACATTTCACGGAAGATCAGAATTTTTAAAGTATTTAATGTGGCAAAAACTGCCCTTGACACAAACTGACCTGTGACAATTTTTAACCTACAGTTTTTAATCCACCCGCTTGGACTGTTTTACCAAAACAGTTGTCATGGCTTGCTCAGTTAATAAATTCGAGTTCTACCACTTGGATTTAATAACTAACTCATATATCTAACACCCCTCTTTTACAGATTACAAAATTGATTTACGGATTTAAAATGGTAGAGGTCCAAAGTGGACTGAAAATTAAGGTTTTATAAACTAAAAACTGTTTGTCATCTTCTTCTTTGTTCAAGCTTAAAAACGCATAAAATAGTAAGATCTAAGCATGAAACTACATGAAACATATAAATCTAGTGTTCTATGGTTCAAGATCATAAACTCATGATTTATTACTAAATATCCACAATAAATCATATTAAGATAACAAGGTTTTGAGTTTTTGGGTTTTTATACCTTGTCTTATAGGCTACCCTTCTTTTCCTTCCAAAATAATTTATGGATCTTGGAGACATGCAACAAAACTTTTTTTTGTTTTGAAATTTTGGCAGCCTCTCTCTCTCTCTCTCTCTCTCTTGTTTTGCTCTTTAGCTTATGAACTTAGGAAATGTAAAAATGAAATAAACTTTGGCTAGCAAATGAAAGGCACTCTATTTATAGCTATAAAAATGTATACTTATAACATATATATGTATACATTTAATATTTAAAAATCTCACATTTTCTAAGATATCCCACAAATTATGGACCTCGTCTTATTTTGTTAGCCAATATAGGAGACACTAGGGTAGAAGAGTTAGTGACTAGCCTTAGAAAAAATTGAAATGGAGCATTATTACTCCCTCTTTCCACATCCGACTACTCCCCCTCTAATTAACCCCATTTTGGATTTTCTTTATTTACTTAATTTGCTATTTTAATCTTATAGAAGATCCATCCCAAGTTGGGCTAAGGTTTGGGCCATCCTTAATTTCATTTGGGCTCTCTAATAAATTGTTTGGGCCACTAGAACTATCATGGGTCCAACACATAAATTTTTCATTACCCTAGTTATTTAATTAGGGTTCCTAGTCCACTCATTTTGGACTTTTTAAATAATTACTCATATGGGTTTAATTACATAACCCAATTAGACTTGCTTTAATTAGGTTTAAAATAAATAATTAAATTGAGATAATAAAACTAATCTCTTAGGTTAGTCTACTAGTATATATTTTAAATACTAGAAATCCTCAATAAATATAACGCTTAGGTTATTTAATTCTCATATCTAATGTATATAATTAGGTTATAAAGCTTTCTTGTCATTACACATAATATGATAAATAAATATATACACATATAATATATATATATATATATATATATATATTCATTGAATCACATACATTTCCTTTATAAGTCACAAAACATTTAATACATTGATAACAATTTAATATTCTCATTTACATTGTGACCGACTATTCTTGCTTATTACATTCTCCCCTCCTTATAAGAATTCCGTCCTCGGAATTACAACATAAGGTTACTAAAAAAGATTCGGATAATTCTTCCTCATATTTTCTTCGAGTTCCCACGTAGCTTCTTCAGCGTTGTGGTTCCTCCAAAGAACTTTAACAGAATGTATAACCTTATTTCTTAATTTTTGCTCTTCCCTATCTAAAATATCTATAGGAATTTCTTCATATGACAAATCCTTTTCGACTTGAATCGGCTCATAAGATATAACGTGCTTGTAATCAGGTTTATATGGACGCAACACTGACACATGAAACACATTGTGAACATGTTCCAGTTCAGGAGGTAGAGCTACCTCATACGCCACTTCACCTATTTTCTTCAATATCTCAAACGGTCCTATGAATCTCGGACTCAATTTCCCTTTCTTGCCAAATCTAATTTTTCCTTTCCATGGAGATACTTTCAAAAACGCGAAGCTTCCCACTTCGAAATCTCTTTTCTTGCGATGTAAATCTGCATATTTCTTCTGTCTGTCTTGAGCTGCAACTAGACGAGCTCTTATCACTTTGATGATCTCTACGATTTGTTGTACCAATTCTGGCCCCAATAGTTTTCGTTCACCTACCTCATCCCAACATAAGGGCGTTCTACATTTTCTCCCATACAGTGCTTCGTACGGTGGCATACCAATGCTCGCGTGATAACTATTATTATACGCAAACTCTACTAACGGAAGATGATCCTCCCAACTTCCCTTGAAGTCCATCACACAGGCTCTGAGCATGTCTTCTAATGTCTGAATCGTTCGCTCGCTTTGACCATCGGTCTGTGGATGATACGCGGTGCTTAACCTTAGTTGTGTCCCCATTCTTTCTTGAAGACTCCTCCAAAAATTTGACGTGAAGTGCAGATCCCTATCAGATACAATTGATATCGGCACTCCATGTCTTGAAACTATTTCCTTGATATATAATTTGGCGAGTTGATCCAGATTGTACCTAATCTTGATCGGCAAAAATTGCGCTGACTTTGTAAGACGATCCACTATCACCCATATGGCATCGTAACCTTTCTGCGTTGCTGGAAGTCCCACCACAAAATCCATCGTGACGTGCTCCCATTTCCATTCAGGAATCTCTAATGGCTGCAACAATCCACTGGGTCGTTGATGTTCTGCCTTGACTTGTTGACGAGTTAAACATCGACTAACACATTCGGCAACCTCTCTCTTCATATTCGGACACCAAAAATGTTGACACAAATCTTGATACATCTTTGTACTACCCGGGTGAATTGAGTATCTCGTACTGTGCGCTTCTTGCAAAATCTCCTCTCTTAATTCTAGTACTGAAGGTACCCAAACTCGCTCTTCGAACCTCAACAATCCGATGCCATCGATTTTATACTTCAACTTTTCACCTTCAGCTAACCGTTTCTTAATGTTACCACATTCTTCATCATTTTCTTGAGCCTTTTTCACCTTATCTAATAAGGTTGGACTTGCTTCCATCTCCATCACTTTCTCCTCCAAATCATTTGGGTTTTGCACCTCCAACTGCATTCTAGCCATTTCTTTTACTAGTTCTTCCTGCCCTGTCAATGCAAACAACTTTTCTCTACTCTTTCTGCTTAAAGCATCTGCCACTATATTGGCCTTTCCTGGATGGTATAAAATATCACAATCGTAGTCTTTGATTAATTCTAACCACCTCCTCTACCTCATGTTCAATTCTTTTTGTGTAAAGATATACTTCAGACTCTTGTGATCTGTATATATCTCACACTTTTCTCCGTAGAGATAATGTCTCCATATTTTAAAGGGCAAACACTACCGCTGCTAACTCCAAGTCATGGGTAGGGTATCGCTTTTCATAGTCCTTCAATTGGCGTGACGCATACGCAATGACTTTACCATTCTACATCAGCACACAACCCAGTCCCTTGTGAGACGCATCACTATACACTGTAAAACCTCTTGTACTATCCGGTAAGGATAACACAGGTGCTTCACTTAATCGCTTCTTCAACTCCTGAAAACTCTGCTCACATTTCTCCGTCCATGCATACTTAACAGTCTTCCTTGTCAAATTAGTCAATGGAGTCGCTATCTTCGAGAAATCTTGAATGAACCTCCGATAATATCCTGCCAATCCCAAGAAACTCCTGACTTCTGTTGGCGTCTTCGGTTTTTCCCAACTTTTCACCGCTTCTACCTTCGTTGGATCAACATAAATTCCTTCGTTGTCGATAACATGTCCCAAACACTGAACTCTCTTCAACCAGAATTCACACTTTGAAAATTTCGCGTATAATTTCTCCTTTATTAATGTTTCCAGTACTATCCTTAGATGTTCGGCATGCTCCTCTTCAGTTTTTGAATACACCAATATATCACAAACTTGTCCAAGTATTGCTTGAACACTCTATTCATCAAGTCCATAAATGCGGATGGCGCATTCATCAATCCAAACGACATCACTAAAAACTCATAATGACCGTAACGAGTTCTAAATGCTGTCTTTGGTACATCCTCCGTCCGCACCTTCAACTGATGATAACCAGTCCTCAAATCAATCTTTGAAAAATACTTTGCTCCTTTAAGTTGATCAAATAAATCGTCTATCCTCGGTAACGGATACTTGTTCTTGACTGTCACCTTATTCAATTCTCTATAATCTATACACAACCTCATCGATCCATCCTTCTTCTTTACAAACAACACTGGTGCTCCCCACGGAGATACACTAGGTTGAATGTACTTCTTGTCCAACAACTCCTGCAGCTGAACCATTAACTCTTTCATTTCTACCGGAGCCATCCTATATGGTGCTTTTGATATTGGCGTTGTCCCCGGTACTAAATCAATTACAAACTTTATTTCTCGTTCTGGTGGGAGTCCCGACAATTCCTTTGGAAAAACATCCCCAAACTCATTAACTATGGCTATCTACCCCATGTCAGAATTCACCATTCGTGTATCCACTACATGAGCCAGATATCCTTCACATCCTTTCTTTAACATTTTCTTGGCCTGTATCATCGTCAGATAACTCGATTGCCTTGGCAACTTGCTACCATAAAATACAACCTTAGACTTATTTGGTGTCTTAAGGCGTATGCTCTTCTTCTGACAGTCAATGACTGCCTCATGGTTAAACAACCAATCCATTCCTAGGATCACATCAAATTCTCCTAAACGTATTGGAATTAAATTCACGCTTAACTTATGTCCCTTTATTTTCACATAACAGTTTCTATGGATATACTCAACAAGAACCACTTCTTTATTTACAACCTCTATATTCATTGGGTTTTCAAACTTTTCACGAGGTAACTCTAGCCTTCTAGAAAATTCATCAGATACAAATGAACAGGTAGCTCCCGAATCAAATAATACATATGCATTTATATTATTTATTGGAATAATATCTGACACCACCTCCTTGGATGCCACAGTGTCTTGAACTGTCATGTTGAATGTTCTAGTTGTTGGTTTGCTCTGCAATGATGGGCCTCCAATGGTTAATTTGGGGTTACTACCCTTGTTGCCGCTTCCTTCATCAGTATTCTTCTTCAACGGACAATCCCTGAATCTATGTCCCGTTCGTCCACATGAAAAGCAACCTCTCTTCTTTGATTTGGGACAATCTAGAGAAATATGTCCTTCTTGACCGCAATTATAACATACATACTTCCCCTTCAAACACTCCCCATAGTGATTCTTCCCACACTTACTACATGTCGATTTTATCTGCTGTGAACTTCTTTGTTGATTCCCCGAGTTATTACCACTGTTGCCCCACTTGCGCTTTTTGTTGTTGCTACCACTGTTGTTGACATTCTGATTCCCACCTTCATTCTTTTTCTTATTTTTTTCTCGGTTATACTTGGATACCGCTTCACTTCCCCCTTCTGCAATGATTGCCTTCTCTAACAGAGTCGAAAATGAATCAATCTATAGTACTGCTACCTTGCTGAATACCCACGGTTTTAATCCGTTCTCAAAACGTCGTGCCTTGTGTTCCTCTGTATCCACTTGATGTGGTGCGAACCTTACTAACTCGTTGAATTTGGCGGCGTATTCCGCAACTGACATATTCTCTTGCTTCAGTTCTAAGAATTTAACCTCCATCCTTCCTTGCATACTTCGTGGATAGTAATTCTCGAAAAACAACTCTTTGAATCTCTCCCACGTTACAACTCCTTCTCCAGCTCTATTCTGATTCGATTCTCACCAGAAATTAGCTTCTCCTTTCATCAAGTAGGTAGCGAAAGACATCTTTTGCTCCTCAGCAACTCTTGCAAAAATAAAAGCCTTCTCCATTTCCTTCACCCATGTTTGAGCTTCGATTGGATCTGTTGTTCCCGTAAACTCTGGCGGACCTACTGCCTTAAAGTCTTTAAAATTCGCCATTACGTTCCCTGGCGGAATTCCTGCGACTGGTGTCCGATTCTGCATAGCCTCTGCCAGCATATTCACAAAATCTTGTATAGGGTTCGTGTTACCTTCTTCATTATTAATGCAGTCTTCTACCCTTCGGTTTCGTTGTTCTCTTCTTGGCCGCATTGTCTGAATACACAAAACCTTAAGTTACTACTTTGTGTTTTACATTTTATACCACATTTTATTAGTGTTAACATAAAAAAAATTTAATGCTTAATTTTAAGCTCAGTCAACCAAAACATAACGTTGCACTTATATTCATATACCAAACATTAGTATTACATACTTATAACATTTTGGCAAATTACTATAAATGCCATATATCCCACTTAAACAGCAAAAGACGAAATTTACCAAAAGTTATACTCCCTTAATCACATAAGGTGGGGATACATCATATTACACACTACCTCTCACAGTCTGAGGTTTATATCATACATCATATAACCCTAGTAAACAAAAGGGGTATATATTGCATCTATATACATAATAACTAAATTATATCATCACTGCATGTCCTGCTGAGTCACATCTGCATCAACATGCTCCTACTGTCCCTGCGGAAATATTTCATCCATAACTCAGCGACAAACTGAGTGACTGGTCTCTCCTACCTCCATATGAGGCCTCCTCTCTCCAACTCTCTGACTCATATAGGCTGAATCCAAAGCTAGCACCAAAGTCTCTATCCTGACATTCTTTGCCTGCAATACTGCCTCTAGCTAGTCAACCTTCTTCGCTGCTCGGACTCAGGCTTCCTCAACCCGAATCCTTTCAGCGATCTCTATGTCAAACTTAAACTGCATAGCCTGATGCTCTATGTTCAACACTCCCAACTTCACTTCCTCTTGCTCTAACTTTTCTTTCAGCTCCGTAATTCTGCCTGAGCTTGATAAGCTGCATCTCTATACTGTTGTTCTATAAACTGATGTGTGAGGTTTTCCAACTCATTGTTCCTAGCCAATAAGTCCCTAATTAACTCATCCTCAGGGGTATCCTCCAACACCTCATGCTCAACTGGCTCTTCTATAGGATCTACCTGCTCTTGATCCACAGTATGACTGTGATTGTCTTGTCGCTCTTTAGACATCCTACGGTCACAATATCGAAAACAAACAAATAAACAACATTAGTTTCACAATAAAATATATTCATTGATGAAATGAAATGATATTTTATTATGTACACCTATACTAGATGAATTTTCACAATCTATCTTCCAGCATACTTTATACGAGTCTCCTTCTAAGGTTATAACCTAGGTTTCGCATCCTAAAGTTTATAACTTATAGCTTTGATACCAACCTGTGACGTCCCCAAATCTGGATTCTATAACCTTGGCATTTAGTGCTCATGATCCAACATTTTCATACACATTCTATAACTAGGCGGAATAAATAAACATAAATTGTTTGTTACATAAGGTTTTACATCAAATCCCAATGGTCTAATAACCTTTCTTTATTACATACCTTAACAACCATAAAAGGTTTACGTAAATAATTTTACATAGGATAACAACATAATTAAACATGCATTATCTATTATTGCACTTTCCCTTTCCCTTTGTCCTTGTTGGATGTCTTTGACTTAACTGAAATAAACGTCATGATATAGCAAGGGTGAGCAACTAATTCGCTCAGCAAGTTTAAATACAAGAAGATATATCATGATTAGATAGAATTATCTTGTAAACTTTCAACAATATATAATAATTGTGAAGAAACGAAAGTCAAGCTTCAATAAAAGGAAGATTTAATAAATAATGTTGAGTGGTCAGCAATGACCATGAACATATGCGAAGGTTTATCAGTAGTTACACTGGACCTTTTAAAAGTTTTGGTAATCAAGGGGATCAGCCTTTCATACCCGGTGAATATGCATACCACTTAAAGTTGGGCAATTATTCGTTTGTATTCGATATATTACCTTAAAAAATGTTCTTTTTCTCAGTCGAAGAGTCCGTACCAACAATTGGTTTGGAACAGCTTTTTGAAACGTATTTTAACAAATTTAAATCATGTTTGGTCTAGCTGATACAATTAGCTAAGACGTAGTTCTTAAACAGTTCATAAATAATTGAACTCAAATTATTTCACAGTTCAAATAATAGAACAGGAAATCAATTGCACTAAGTGCGAATAATAATAAACATTATGGATATGGAATAATCAACACTAATTATCCACTAACATTCTTTTAGAAATAATAACTCAAGTTTGAGTTAGAAAACTTGCCTCGATTGCGGTCTACTGCTATGCAATTTAAGTTAACTTCTTAAAGAAAGACTTATAATTGATAAGATTGATCTTTCAATTACCATAACATATATTGATTTATAATACTACTACCCTTTTATTAAATTATCTAACATTTAGTCATACACTTAAACGTTAGATATCACATCAAATCCTTAGTAATATTATCATCCCTTGATAATATTGTTATCACAAAATCGTCATCTTAAACTCTCGTCTAATATTATTAATCTTTTAATAATATTTTAATCCCTTATTAATATTATTAATCACTTAATAATATTTTAATCTTTTATTAATATTATTAATCACTTAATAATAATTTAATTACTTACTAATATTATTAATCATTTAATAATATTTTAACCATTTATTAATATTATTAATCACTTAATAATATTTTATTCAATCTCAAATATTATTAATCATTTAATAATATTTTACTCATTCACTATTATTATTATTATTATTATTATTCATTTAATAATATTTTAATCATTTATAAACAATTTAATTTAATTGTTTATCTCTCACTATTTAATTTATCTAACACACATATCATGTCATCCTTATAACAAAAAAAATAAATGACCAAAATATCCTTAGAAAGTCTTTATACATCATATATTCATAATTAATAAATAAAATCACATTTACAAGTTTTACAACTTGATTTAACTTAACTTATCTATTTATTTATAACCTAAACATAGCCATGAAAAATAGCAAAACAACTTTTTATTTTTTTTCTTTTCTGGATAATATCAGTATATGATATTTTAGTGATAATATATTTTTCCTGTAATTTTTCAATTTTGTTTACTATTTTTAAATGGTCCAAAACAGTCCGAAATTGTTACAATTATTATAAATTATTATTTTGTTCAACAATTATAACATTTATACGGTAGTCTCCTGTTATCAACGCCTAGCTCCTGTAAAAATTTCACATTTGTTTGAGTTGTATTTTAGTAGTTATTATAGTTTATTTTTAAAAACGCACTTTCTTATAAAAGCCATAACTCTCATTCTATACATCAATAAATTACCATCTTTGGACAGGATCTTAATAACTCAGTATACTAACATTTCACAGAAGATCAGAATTTTTAAAGTAACTAAAGTGGCCGAAACTGCCCTTGACACAAACTGACCTGTGACAGTTTTTAACCTACAGTTTTTATTCCACCTGCTTGGACTGTTTTACCAAAACAGTTGTCATGGCTTGCTCAGTTAATAAATTTGAGTTCTACCACTTGGATTTAACAACTAACTCATATATCTAACACCCCTCTTTTACAGATCACAAAATTGATTTACGGATTTAAAATGGTAAAGGTGCAAAGTGGACTGAAAATTAAGGTTTTATAAACTAAAAACTGTTTTTCATCTTCTTCTTTGTTCATGCTTAAAAGCACATAAAATAGTATGATCTAAGCATGAAACTACGTAAAACATATAAATCTAGTGTTCTATGGTTCAAGATCATACACTCATGATTTATTACTAAATATCCACAATAAATCATATTAAGATAACAAGGTTTTGAGTTTTTGGGTTTTTATACCTTGTCTTATAGGCTACCCTTCTTCTCCTTCCAAAATAATTTATGGATCTTGGAGAAATGCAATAAAACTTTTTTTTTATTTTAAAATTTTGGCAGCCTCTCTCTCTCTCTCTTGTTTTGCTCTTTAGCTTATGAACTTAGGAAATGTAAAAATGAAATAAACTTTGGCTAGCAAATGAAAGGCACTCTATTTATAGCTATAAAAATGTATACTTATAACATATGTATGTATACATTTAATATTTAAGAATCTCACATTTTCTAAGATATCCCATAAATTATGGACCTCCTCTTATTTTGTTAGCCAATATAGGAGACACTAGGGTAGAAGAGTTAGTGACTAGCCTTAGAAAAAATTGAAATGAAGCATTATTACTCCCTCTTTCCACATCTAACTACTCCCCCTTTAATTAACCCCATTTTTGATTTTCTTTATTTACTTAATTTGCTATTTTAATCTTCTAGAAGATCCATCCCAAGTTGGGCTAAGGTTTGGGCCATCCTTAATTTCATTTGGGCTCTCTAATAAATTGTTTGGGCCACTAGAACTATCATGGGTCCAACACATAAATTTTTCATTACCCTAGTTATTTAATTAGGGTTTCTAGTCCACTCATTTTGGACTTTTTAAATAATTAGTCATATGGGTTTAATTACATAACCCAATTAGACTTGCTTTAATTAGGTTTAAAATAAATAATTAAATTGAGATAATAAAATTAATCTCTTAGGTTAGTCTACTAGTATATATTTTAAATACTAGAAATCCTCAATAAATATAACGCTTAGGTTATTTAATTCGCATACCTAATGTATATAATTAGGTTATAAAGCTTTCTTGTTATTACACATAATATGATAAATAAATATATACACATATAATTGTTGGTCGATTTCACAACCAAAAAATACGCGCAAGTATACGCGATCAACAAGTAATAAAGTGATAAGAGAGTTGTCGAACACACAGGTAATTGTTCTACTGTATCCCAAGTACCAACTATATATCGTCTCGATTTTAATTAGACAAATGATGATTTAATGTTTTTGTTGTTGGTAGAGACTAAGATAATAATAATCAAGTAAAAGATAATAAAATGTAATATTAATAAGTCTAAGATTGCAATTTCCCCCAACACTTTATTTGAATATTCTAACTTTCTCATTTGAATTAATTAACAACATAGAATTGCCAACCGAGAAATCAAAGCTACTTATAAGCCTCTGTCGATGGTCAAATTCGAATCTTCCTAATGGGGCATGTAGGTATATGTCTATCCTACACACTATCAAGAGACCAATTTCAAGAACAATAACAAGACACGTGTCACTAAATCTCATTTACCGTCCCTTCAATTACCAACTTTCACATATGAAGTCATTAAGAGTAGATTCTCCATTGGTTGCACACGGTATCTAGGTATATGTCTATCCTAAATACTATCAAGTTACCTATCATTGAGGATAATCAACAAGACACACGTCACTTAATCTCAATTAATAACCCACAATAATCTTTAACTTTCGCATGATATCATAACTAGGTCTAAACACTATAATCCGTTCGTTAAGTTCATATAGGTTCCCACGATAATTACTAGCTAGGAAATTAAGATATGAAGCATAAATTATGATATTCAATTCACAAATGAGTAATTAATAACAAAGAGAGTGGAGTCAATTCAAACTATGTGTTGGGTTCCATTGAAATCTTAGAATACAAGCTTTAGTTCATGGTAGCTAAACAAAACATCAAACACATGGTGTTCATCATAAAATAGAATTACAAATTCAAAGGAAAGTAAGAGATGATAAAACTCATTTAGAAGATAATCATGTGTTGCTTGCTTGGTTGATGTCAATCTTTAGCTTTTCCTCTTCATTTGACATTCGTTTCTCTTTTTGCTCCTTAGCTTGTTGCTGGAAATTTCCTTGAATTACAGCCCTCAAGCTCTTCTTGATGATGTATGTGCAGCCTCCCAAGGTCTAGATATCCCTTTGACAATCATTTCCTTCTTGGTTCCTTGGCTTTTACTGAGTTTTCCTTGTATTGCAGCACTTTTGGCCTCTATTTTGATGTTTTAGTGTAGCCTCTCAATCCCTAGATATGAAATATGAAGCCCCAATGAGTTATTATATAGTTCCTCCATGAAAACCCTAGCCAAACATCAGATCTTGGGTCAAAAATCCGCTCAAATCGCACCAAATAGCCAGCTAGAATCGCACTCAGCAGAGCTGGCGTAGCCTCGCTGGTTTGTGGCGAGGCCCCGCTGGCCTGCTGCAACTCCCTATATGTCTGGGCGAGGCCCCGCTGGTTTGTGGCGAGGCCCCGCGGACCTGACTGGTGAGGCCCCGCTAGTTTGTGGTGAGGCCCGCTACCCTGCTTGGAAAATTCAGTTGGGAAAAAGGCCATAACTTTTTCGTCGGAACTCAGATCGAGGCGATTCAAAAGGCTACGGAAAGCTAAAAGATAGCTCTACAACTTTCATTCTTTGAGTTATGAGAGATAATGGCTGGATCATGGGCAAAATTTGGCGAGAAGTAGCTGTTATGTCAATGTTGCGCTAAAAATGGCAAACAAAACACTTCCAAACATTGAACCAAATAGCTTTTATTCAAATTCCTACAAAATAAAGTAAAAACATATAAAAGAAATATAAAACATATAAAAGCAATATAAGACCACAATATCTAAAAATAAGATAAAAATACAATAAAACCACATAAAGTACCCAAAGACTTACAAATTATCAAGGCCAAAAGTACCCAAATTGTGTGTATAAAACACACTCATCAAATACCCCCAAACTTAAATATTTGCTTGTCCTCAAGCAAAACAAACCTAAACTACACAATTGAAACACTTCTAATACAACCTAACTTGAGCAATGAATTAATAAGCCGGCAATGGTCTCAAAGGCATCAACACATGGAACTCAAGAGAACAAACAAAGCGTTACAAGTCTAAAATTTCAGTTAGCTAGTCATACTTTGCTTAAGTCCCCTTCCGTATGTGTGTGTGTGAGTACCCAATAGCATTAAACCAATCAAGCTTGAATGAAACTATGCAACCACATTACCTTATGAAATAATCAAAATAAACCCTAAAATAACATGCTTAACACATCACTCAATACAAAGGTATACAAATCACAATTCCAAAAATTTTGAGACTCAAGGGCTCTAGGTGAGTGCATTTTATGCTCCATCTCAACCTTAAGCACGCTCATATGGGCGAGTGCATTTTACGCTCTATCTCAACTCCCTGCAAGATTTGCAATACAATATTTTCTTTCTTTTGTCACAAAAATAAGAGAGTGCGTTTTACGCTCTATCTCCCCTAAGCATGTGTCCATGAGTGAGTGCGTTTTACGCTCCATCTCAACTCACCACATGACCAACGAATCAAACACAACAAATTTGGATACCTTACTTCAAGTGATGTTTAAACAAGTACTAGAGTTTATAGATATTTTCCACAAGCATTCGGTTATAAAAGTCTTCTCTAAGCATACGACTAGCTCAATACTCATGGGCGAGTGCATAAAAGTGAAAGGACGCATAAGCAAAACAATAACCAACAATAACGATAAGCACAACGACTAAGCAATAATTGTCTGCATCTCACGAGTTAGATTCTCTTCAAACAAGCCGTTATCATAGACCATGGATTATGGTTCAAATCAAATTAAAACAATGCTCAAGGGACACATCCTAAAAATAAATGATTTTTTTTTGAACAAAAACACATAACTTAAATCACATAAAAACTAAATTAAAAACACACAAATACTAAGTACTACCCCCAAACTTAAACTTGACATTGTCCTCAATGTCTGATATAGGAAAAAATAAAATAAAAGACTTCCCTGAAACCGTGTCAAGCGCCATTGATATCATCTTTCAATACCTCAAAGTTGGGAGCGTACTTGAAAGCAAATGACTAAAGAAATTAAAATGCAATTAAACCACTAAAATGCAATCAAACAAAAATAAAAACAAAACAGTAAACTTGGGTTGCCTCCCAAGAAGCGCTTGGTTTAAAGTCGTTAGCCCGACTCCTTTATTTCCTTTCAATCCGGCTCAATCGCAAAATTGACCATTGCATGCCGCCTCGCTGTTCTTTCCTTAATTTTCATGGCATGCATGTCTGATGGAGTAAAAAGAAGCTAAAACGAATTTGTAGTAAGAATTTTGGTAAAACATATTTAGAAATGAAGAACGGATGAACAATGACTATTGTATCAATTTCTGGTATTAATATGTTGCTTGAAAAAATATGAGCTGCTGGAGTAGTATAGTACACTGAATAAAGAATCCATAGCCTCTGAAGCGGACTAATTCCGAGTTCGGACGACCGAGTTATGATGTGACAAAGTAAGCGCGTCAAAACTGTCCAATCTAGAAAATCAGATTCGGACCAGCCCATTATATGAATTTTTTGAACTTGTGTGTTCAAAATTTGAAAATGGTTAAAGCATAAAACTTGTAGCCCCGGAAGTTAGCTTCGCGTGGGCGTAAGAATCGCTCAAAAATGTTTTGAAACGAATTAGTTATGACTGTTTTACCGGGATAGGGTAAAGCTGGGCAGATTTTTGTAGTAATCTGACCTTAGTTGTAAAAAGTGAAAACCTGTTTTGATTGAAGAATAGTGATGAGTAGGTTTTATACCTATTATTTGGGTACTTTTAGGCTTAATAATTTGTGTGTTTTTAAGTACTTTATGTTATTTTATAGAGTTTGTATTTATTTTATTGTTTTTATTTATTTTGTAAGAATAAAGGAGTTAAGTGGCAAAATCGTGAATATTTGAAGCAAGTGGGCGAGCAAGGAAGCAAGAAGAGAAAAACGGACAGGAAGTGTGGGCCGCAGCGCACAAACATAAGGGTCGCGACGCTGGATCAAGAGCCGCGACGCAACAATCATGGGTCGCGGCGCTCGAGGTTCATGCGCGCACGCGTGTGGCGCGTGGTGCGGCAGAGCTGAAGAGTTTAATGGCTATTTGTTTTCCAAATAAAATGAGATATTTACCAATTGAAGCCTAGAGAATTACAACGACTGCAAGGCTGACTTCAATACAAATATTTTCTTCTAGGGTTATAAATATAATCTTAATTCTATTAAGGTTAGGTGGAGTACCTCCTATAAGTATTTTTATATTATGAGGAGTATGAAGAGACAGGGAGATAGTATAGAGTATTATTCATCAGTAGTTTTTTTTTAGATTTTAGTTAGAGTTTTAAGGAGGCGAAGTAAAACTGTGACAGAGTTTATTCTTCCTTCTCAATTTATTTTCTTGTACTTTAGAATATGTTCTGAATTCGTTATATTGTTTATTTTATTATTTAATATGAATTAGTCTTTTCATTAAGAATTCGATGGAACCCGCTGATAGTTTAATTTAATAATTATTCTCTCTTTAATTTAAATTGGGTATGAGTTGATTTGTTTATTATATCTTGTGTTGGTTGTTATAATTGCGTAATTAACAATTATTGGATGGATTTAGATGAAATCTGACGATAGATTCTAAATTAAGATCTGGTTATAATATAACTTGTGATTAGTAATTCTTTTCAGTAATATTGATTGCTAATTGAATGCTAATTTTATGGACGAGATATAAATATACCTGAATACCGCAAGCAACGGGTGGAAAATGATTCTTAATGAATTTATTATTATTGTTTCTAATAGGAATATAGGAAAATTTATAATAATAAGTATGCTTTATAATTATTTGAAAGATGATTATAATAATTATTAGTGATTTTCCGTTGACAATTCTGAATTAATTGATTTAATGAAAGAATGATGTTATTAATTAAATGATTCATCAGGGGAAATTGAGTTCTTAATATTTTCTCTTATTTAATGAATTCACCTTTCTTTAGTTATTTAATTATTAATTAATTTACTTAAAATTCAAATGTTTAAATAGAATCGAATTGACTACATATTAGTATTTGGATTAATTAATTATTACTATTCCTTAGGGGATCGACAACTCTACTTACACTTTATTACTTGATTGACCATGTATACTTGCACGTAAATTGCTAGTATAGATTTAGCCCATCAAGTTTTTGGCACCGTTGCTGGGGGAATAGTTAATAATTATTGTTTCAATATTAGTTTACGTCAATTTGATTTTAATTTAAATGTTTCTTTTTATTTTTTTTTAATTATGTTTTTCCAAGATACGCAGGTACAAGAACCAATGGCATTTTATAAGGATCAGTGGTCTATGGCAAGGATGAATCAGCCGAAAGCAGTAGAGATTAATGAAAGCAACGTATTATCTGCATTGGTTGTACAAATAGAAACGTTGTCGAAGAAGGTGGATGCCTTTGTAGCACAACGTATTCAGAACGCTTTAGTGATTTGTGATTTTTGTCGTGGAAAGCATCCAAGCCATCAATGTAACTTCAATTCCGAAGCAGTACCATATGGTGGCAATTTCGGCAACTACCCCAACAAGTACATATATCACAACAATTACAATCAAGATTGGAGGACTCATCCGAAGCAATTTTGGAGCGATAACAATTAAGTTCAAACTTTTGCTCCATGTCAAACATACAATCCGGAAGTTTATGATCATGCTTCTCCTCAGCAGCAAGGGGAATCAAAATTCGAAGAACTTTTATCCAAGTACATAGCTGTGAGCGAGGAAAGGATGCAAAAGATCAAAAATCAAGTGAATCAATTGGTCAATGCCATTGACAATCTCTATCAAGATATTTTACCAAGCGACATGGTTTCCGAGAGTGATAGAGGAGCCACAATATTGTTACAAACTGCCATGGAAAATGATGAGGACGCAGAAATGAAGGAGGAAGTAAAGAGTGAGGAACAGGTAAACAAAGATAAAGAAGATCTTGATTCGAGTAATGATACAAGACTCAGAACCATATGTTAAACTCGGTGCCTTCACCGAAGCGTAATCAAGAAAGGAAGTTGGATGAGCAAGTGCATGAGTACTCAAAATTGGTTAAGAAGCTTCCCGTTATCATCGCACCTGTGGAATCATGGGAACAAAAGCCTAGCTCCGTGGAGTTCATGGAGATTAGTTTATTTGAAAAGAGCAAGCTAGGAAAATTTGAAGTATTGACTTGTTTGAAGGAGAAGCATACAAATGTTACTTTGCTACCAATGGTCGTGTCAATCACTTCTCGATTGGGAATTGGATAGCAAAATTTGAAGAAGTCAGGCTGATGACTGTAAAACAAGCGCTAATTGGGAGACAACCTAAGTGTTTTTAAATTTATTATTAGTTCGCATATTTGAATTTTAATTCATTTTATTAAGTTATAGCTAGCCTAAATTAATTAAATAATAATAATAATAAATAATAATAATAATAATAATAGAAAATCGAAATAGGTTGCATTTTAATTAGAAATTAATTGAATTATTAAGTTAGTTATGTTTTAGTTAGTAATAATGCAATAATATTTTTCAGATACCAAGTTGGGAGATTTAGAGTTGAAGGAATATCAAGGACTTGAATACCCAAGGGCTTGATGTAACAACCCGGGTCAAATCCCGAGTCTGGAACAAATCTTGGGTCAAATCTCAAGTCCGAATCAAATCAAATCCATTCAAACAAGGCCTTAAATTACTGGCTCAATAGTATCTTCTTGGGTCATCTTAGCCCACGACAGGCTCACCCAAAAGGTCATGACTGAAGGTACTATTGATAGTAACTCAATTCTTTATATACAGACAAACTTTTCCCTTATCTTTCGATCTGGAACAAGGGTGTTACAATCTCCCCCACTTAAATTTCAAACGTCCCCGTCAGAACCGATCATAAACACGGTCCATAGATCTTTGCCCCTCTATCCATTGTGGGATAATACTAGTTGGCTTCGTGTCCCCACCTCTGGACCTCCTCTCTCCATTGTGGGATAATACTACCAGCCTTCGTGTCCCCACCTCCAGCAACCCGATCAGATGACCCAACCCGAGCTTTCAAAAGTCAGCTCTGTATCAACTCTGTAACACCCCCTTTCTAAAATAGAAAGAGAGGTTACGCACAAAACACCTCAAAACTACAAAATGAATAGAGAGCTCTATGCCACAAAAGAATATCTCTATTAACTAATAAATACTATAAGTCAAGCCATAATAAACTGTCACACTGACTCAAACCACAATTCGAAATAATTATTACAACTCCAATAAAACCAATGTATCATAATCTAAACAAATTATCTAAATCATTTGGAAAGAAGGGAGCTCTCATCACACTTGCCCTTGGTCCCCCTGATTACCCGCTGGAAGAAAAACACAGCATGAACCAAATGCCCAGTACGGATATAGAATACAAAAATAATGAATTGACTAACTAACTCAATCAAATGAACTGAATTGAAACGAACAAAAGTAACACAATGAAATAATAGGCTGAATCAAATGGCTGGGTGTTATTTCATACCGAGCTCAAAACAAAACAGAAATATACCTTGTCACATAGGCAAGTCAAATAATGCCACATAGGCAATCAAAATAATGCCACACGGGCAAATTACACACATTGGACCGCGAATCCAAATGCATGTAAAATCGAAAGATGTGTTCGGCACAAACATCATCAATCCGCAGAACAGAACAGAAAACTATGGTCGACCCATACGCCTCCCACAATAAATCACCAAATGGCCAACTCCCACCGGAACACAAAACGGAGACGTCGTGGACTAATCACACCGCCACGGAAGGTGTCATGCCTCGGTGCCAAGAGGACATGCCTGTGGCACCCCCACAGGTGGTTATAGCTCAGGTATACCCTACGGTATAATCTAACAAAAATACCATGTCACAACACATGCGACACAATATCAACACAATGGGGTTCTAATATGTACATGTACAGTTTCTACAAATATCAAAATAATTTCTAGACATAATATACTAGTCTAAAGAGTACAAATAGGAGTTTCAAATATCGACGCCAAAATGAACTATCATAATAAATTTGGCAAGAAATAATTATGAGAGACAATATTAAATTTCGAAACGAGTGGCAAATGAACAAATTAAAATCACAGGAGTTTCGCTGAAAGAGTACGAAATCCGTACCTGGATAAACCAATGTAATACCCAAAGTATATTCCAAATATAATTTGTTACACTCCTTCCGTTCGAACTAATTAAACAAAATAATAATAAATATAAGTACACTTGCAAAAATATTCTTCCATCTTTAACCCGTTTATAAATCCATATTATTATTATTATTATTATTATTATTATGATTATTATTATTATTATTCAATAATCAATCCACCCAATTTAAATTAATGATCAATTAGTTCTTTATGTAAAACAATTACTAGCCTGTAAAAGAAAACATATTATAAAATAGTTCCAAAGTTTTCAGGAGGTAATCATAAGACTATATACATACTTTTATAAGGTCTGCTTATAAGTAATATAGTATAGTATAATTAATATGTACCAATTATAACATTTAACACACATTGATATTCATTAGTTTATATAAAATTCTTTTTATCAATTCCAGACCCATCCAATTATAACCATGACGGCTTGATTACTTCTGATAGTATACACAGCATTCCAAAGTGCGTTCACATAGACCAGTAGAATTTTGCACAATACATCTAATGTAATACCCAGAAAATAATAATAATAATAATAATAATAATAATAATAATAATAACAATATATATATATATATATATTTAATATTTTAATTGGACCTTTTATATTATTTGGGTCAAACTAGTTATTTAATTTATGTGGGCTAATAAATATTAATAAGTGAGGGATATTAACTGAATAAAATTGGGCTTTAAAACAAATTGGGTGTAATTTATATGTGGGTATAAATAAATTCTATTAAAATCTGGGGAGTTAATAAGATATATTAATTAATAATAAATAACTAAAACCTAACCCTACGTACATTAGTTATGCTACGAATTGAAAAGAATTGGACGTGAGGCAGAAAGAACAGAAAAGAGGAAGTAATCAATTCGGGTATTCAACAAAAAGCATACTGGTAAGTTAGTATTATTTTTCTTACAAATTGGTAGATGTATTGTGCAAAATTCTACTGGTCTATGTGAACGCACTTTGGAATGTTGTGTATACTATCAGAAGTAATCAAGCCGTCATGGTTATAATTGGATGGGTCTGGAATTGATAAAAAGAATTTTATATAAACTAATGAATATCAATGTGTGTTAAATGTTATAATTTGTACATATTAATTGTATTATACTATATTACTTATAAGCAGACCTTATAAAAGTATGTATATAGTCTTATGATTGCCTCCTGAAAACTTTGGAACTATTTTATAATATGTTTTCTTTTGTAGGCTAGTAATTGTTTTACATAAGGAACTAATTGATCATTAATTTAAATTGGGTGGATTGATTATTGATTAATAATAATAATAATATGGATTTATAAACGGGTTAAAGATGGAAGAATATTTTTACAAGTGTACTTATATTTATTATTATTTTGTTTAATTAGTTCGAACGGAAGGAGTGCAACAAATTATATTTGGAATATACTTTGGGTATTACATTGCTTTATCTAGGTACGGATTTCGTACTCTTTCAGCGAAACTCCTGTGATTTTAATTTGTTCGTTTGCCACTCGTTTTAAAATTTAATATTGTCTCTCATAATTATTTATTGCCAAATTTATTATGTTAGTTTATTTTGGCGTCGATATTTGAAACTCCTATTTGTACTCTTTAGACTAGTATATTATGTCTAGAAATTATTTTCATATTTCTAAAAAGTGTACATGTAATATATTTTGGAGACTTGTGTTGATGATTTATTTCGATTTAACATGTACATATTAGAACCCCATTGTATTGATATTATGTCACATGTGTCGTGACATGGTATTTTTGTTAGATTATACCGTAGGGTATACCGGAGCTATAACCACCTGTGGGGATGCCACAGGCATGTCCTCTTGGCACCGAGGCATGACACCTTCCGTGGCGGTGTGATTAGTCCACGGCGTCTCCGTTTTGTGCTCCGGTGGGAGTTGGCCATTTGGTGATTTGTTGTGGGAGGCGTATGGGTCGACCATAGTTTTCTGTTCTGTTCTGCAGATTGGTGATGTTTGTGCCGAACACATCTTTCGATTTTACATGCATTTGGATTCGCGGTCCAATGTGTGTAATTTGCCTGTGTGGCATTATTTTGATTGCCTATGTGGCATTATTTGACTTGCTTGTGTGACAAGGTATATTTCTATTTTGTTTTGAGCTCGGTATGAAATAACACTTAGCCATTTGATTCAGCCTATTATTTCATTGTATTACTTTTGTTCGTTTCAATTCAGTTCATTTGATTGAGTTAGTTAGTCAATTCATTATTTTTGTATTCTATATCCGTACTGGGCATTTGGCTCATGCTGTTTTTTTCTTCCGGCAGGTAATCAGGGGGACCAAGGGCAAGTGTGATGAGAGCTCCCTTCTTTCCAAATGATTTAGATAATTTGTTTAGATTATGATACATTGGTTTTATTGGAGTTGTAGTAATTATTTCGAATTGTGGTTTGAGTCAGTGTGACAGTTTATTATGGCTTGACTTATGGTATTTATTAGTTAATAGAGATATTCTTTTGTGGCATAGAGCTCTCTATTCATTTTGTAGTTTTGATGTGTTTTGTGCATAACCTCTCTTTCTATTTTAGAAAGGGGGTGTTACACTTGAGGTGTCATACATCCTTACACACTAGCCTACTTCACTGGTGTTCCTCGAATGCACATTTGTCATGATTGAGGAGGATGATGATGATGATGATGATGATGATGATTATGCTGGTGATGCTTAATTTTTCTGGGAAGTTTCTTAACTTATTTTTCTGGAACATTGAGGACAATGTACATTTCAAGTTTGTGGGTATTGGTTGAATTTATTTGATACTTGATTTATTTGGTACTTGGGATTTTATTAATGCATTTTCGTTATTTTATAGATAGATTGCATATTAGTAATAAATAAATAAATAATACAATAATAATAATAATAATTTAACTTTTGAGCAATCTTTTAATTGAATCTATGAATGCCAATGATAGCAATGGATTGAAAATTAGATATTTCTGGCTAATTTTTCGGATCATGCTAGTTTAGAGTTAACATAAGAGTCGGTTTCTAGTATTTTGTGATTCTATACGTTTGATAATATTGTTGTTCAAGTCAGTTGATGTGACACCCCCAAATCCGGGTACTTCATTTCCTCAGGATTTGGTGTTCATAATCCAAAAACATCACATCACATCACATCTAACTACCCATTCAAATAATAGAAATACTATGAATTAAAAATAGCAATCTCCCATTAGAGGGTTACAACATCATTCATAAACAAATCCCAGGTCATCTAACCTTAAATAAACATCAGTGCGGAAAACATAAATCAAGTCTATTACATAAATAACAATAAAGTAAATACAACAAGTCTTCATCACTTGTTTGTTTTTCCTTTGCCCTTACTAGTGGATGGCTCATCAGTTCTTTCAACTTTAGCTGCAATGTTATTATGCAAGGGTGAGCAATGATTGCCCAGCAAGTATAACAATAATAGTAATAATAACATGCAAAATAATTAATAGGTATCGAATATTCGAAGATTTAGCTTTTGAGTCAAGAATGTAAAACAAGATTCAAAAGAACGTTTGAGGGTCTTAAGACCACGAACTATGTCCCAGGTTGTCAAGTATTTCTACTTTAAACCTTTAACAGTCGTAAGACTATATGGACCTTGCTTCTCGTACTCGGGGGGATCAGCCCTTTGTACCATGTATGTGCACAACATCTTAACGCTAACGCGTAAATAAAATCCCCTGTATAAGGGTTGTTCATCTCAGTTTGACATCGGAGTCCGCACCAAAGGAAGTTTGGATTGGATTTACTTCAATAACGTTTCTAGAATTTAGAACGCTCATCAACTATGGATTAGTCGAATCAATAGGTTCGCTAGCCAATCAAGGTTCAAAAGGAATAATTCGAGAATCAAAATTAAATCTCATAAGGGGTACAATTGAATAAGTTCTATATAACTGAAGCGTTACAAAGAGGAATTTAAAACGTCTCATTGAATCCATGAAATTGAATGGAATATAAACAATAACTTGCTCAAGAAGTAATAGCATTATGAAGCTTGTATTCTATGATAATGAAATTTAGGAACTTGCGTAAACGTAAAAGTAAGGATAAGATACTTGCCTCGTGCGTAGACTATAAATTTAAGACTCACGTTTCTCTAATCAACTTATACATTCCGTTTATAGAACAGTAACAATAATTAGTTACAGTATTATAAACACTTCAGAACTCATTCTCATCTAATTTCATTTTAATAGCTCAGTTGACACCGAACAATCAATGGGTTTATGCTTACCACCCATTACAGTATTTTAACATTCATTTTATACCTTAGCCTAAGCTTTAGGTATATCTACGATATCATAACATGATCTCAAAGAAAGAAGAAAATTTTTACTCTCGTCTTTTTACTGTTTTTTTTTTTTTAATTCTCTCGCCGGGGCGAGGAATTTCTTCACAAAATTCTCGCGGGGGCGAGCTCTCGTCGGAGCGAGAATTTCCTTCACAAAATTCTCGCCGGGGCGAGAATCACGAATTCCAGTTTCTGCAGTTCGCGAAGAACGTAGAAACAGGCCAAAATTTCTAATCTTGTTATTCTAATCGTCAAATTAAACATACCCAGACATTATAAATCATCTATAATTGTTACCCAAGCCTTCTAGCATAATTCTAACAACTTAAATCACATAAATCATGAATCTAAGAATCAAATTTGAGGTTTCTTATCAGTTTATCAAAGTTTCTACAATTTCCATAAATTACACATAACAGGTTCGTTATACAACCAAATTGAACCGTTTAAATCTTGTTTTCTTCATTTATACATGCATAAACAACATAAGTTATCAATTTATCCAATTAACTAGCAACACAGACTTCAATTTCATACATTCAAACCATGTTCGTACACTGTACTACTCTGTAACTTTCTGAGTTCTCATATACACATAATTTCACCGATTAAATTACTCTAAATCATATTTAAATCATATAAAACACATAAATACATGTTTATTAACGTCTAACATCAAATTATTTAAAGATTTAGCCATAGAAATCAAATTACAGGAAATACAGAGAACTCTAAACATACGTTCATGGAATAAACTCATCAGAACATAAATTAAAAACTTAATTTAGAAGGATTACCTTCAATTAAATGCTTTAAATGATGCAAGGAGATGAATGATTTCTTCAATTCTCCAATTCCTCACAAATATCTCTCTTTTCTCTCTGTATTGGCTTTTTGGAAACTGATGAATAGTAGATAATAAGAATACGTATAATATAAACTGATTAAACATGGGTGTCAGTTAATTCATCATGGTTAACTGACCCCAACTTCCTTAAGGCCTCGTTTGGCTTGCTTAAAAACTCTTCTTTTGGTTTATTTTAATAAATAGCTTATTATATAGTTTCATGTCACACTTTAATCAACTAAATAATCTTACTAAAATCAAATAAATAAAATAGAATAATTCTTCATTAAATCACATAGTCATATAAATAAAATTCTCATTTATTAATAATGACCATTTACTAAATATCTAATTAATAATTAAATTAATTAGAAATAACATTATACTTATTTAAATAATGTATTTAATCAAATAAATTCAATTAAACACATACTTTAAATATAAAACTTCTCCACATTAATCTAATTAATGTAACACATATAATTAAATTAATCTACCACAAATTCATCAATTAATCAATTAATTCAACAATCAAATCATCGAAAAATATTTATTCAATCAATAAATATTTAAAATAACTTACAAAAATTCTCGTTCGTCACATCTTTCCCCCCCTTAAAAGGATTCTGTCCCCAGAATCACGACTCAATTAACTCGTCCCGTTACAGTTGACGTTAGAGAGTTTATATAGTTGAATATGTGTAAAAGACATGATTGAAACTCTATGAGTTTATTAATCGTCAGTTGACGTAGAGATAGACATTTATTTAAGTTAGGGGGGAAATTTGAGGAAAGAAATTAAAAATTGTGAAAAATGATTGGAGTTTGAATTGTTGGTGGATTGAGATGGAACATAAAATGCACTGATCCATAAACGTAGGCAAAATGGATCGTAAAACGCACTTGTGTACAATAAAGTGAGATGGAGCATAAAATGTACGCACGAGTTGAAAATATGAATGAAATTCTTTGTAAATCCTTCTCCTGAATTGATGAGATGTCGTCTTTGTGGGATATTGATGTGATGATTGAAATTTCAAGATATGTCGGGTATCTTTTACACGGAATTTGACTATATAATCTTTTCTAGGTTTGATTGAATTGAATAGTTGGATGATCAGATGTTGGGGATCGTGAATTGCTATGGAATTGATGATTATGTTGAGATTTTAGATTATGTATGATCTGATTTGGCTGAAAATTATTATATGTGAGTCTTTGAGGTCGTGATTCAAATTTATCTTAAATTTTTGCTCATGAGTTAACTGATTATTGCATGTTAAAGTAGTTTTTAGTTTTGTTTGAGTTTTGCTTGAGGACAAGTAAATATTTAAGTTTGGGGGTATTTGATAAGTAGGTTTTATACCTATTATTTGGATACTTTTAGGCTTAATAATTTGTGTTTTTAAGTATTTTATGTTATTTTATAGAGTTTGTATTTATTTTATTGTTTTTATTTATTTTGTAGGAATAAAGGAGGTAAGTGGCAAAATCGTGAATATTTGAAGCAAGTGGGCGAGCAGGGAAGCAAGAAGAGAAAAACGGACAAAAAGTGTGGGCCGTGGCGCACAGACATAAGGGTCGCAATGCTGGATCAAGAGCCGCGACGCACCAATCATGGGTCGCGGCACTCGAGGTTTATGCGCGCACACGTGTGGCGCGTGGTGCGGCGGAGATGAAGAGTTTAATGGCTATTTGTTTTCCAAATAAAATGAGATATTTACCAATTGAAGCCTAGAGAGTTACAGCGACTGCAAGGCTGACTTCAATATAAATATTTTCTTCTAGAGTTATAAATGTAATCTTAATTCTATTAAGGTTAGGTGGAGTAACTCCTATAAGTAATTTTATATTATGAGGAGTATGAAGAGACGGGGAGATAGTATAGAGTATTATTCATCAGTAGTTTTTTTTAGATATTAGTTAGAGTTTCAAGGAGGCACCTGAATGAGGCAAGGATTGAAGAAATGAGTGAAGCAAAACTGTGACAGAGTTTATTCTTCCTTCTCAATTTAATTTCTTGTACTTTAGAATGTGTTCTGAATTCGTTATATTGTTTATTTTATTATTTAATATGAATTAGTCTTTTCATTAAGAATTCAATGGAACCCGATGATAGTTTAATTTAATACTTATTCTCTCTTTGATTTAAATTGGGTATGAGTTGATTTGTTTATTATATCTTGTGTTGGTTGTTATAATTGCGTAATTAACAATTATTGGATGGATTTAGATGAAATCTGACGATAGATTCTAAATTAAGATCTGGGTATAATATAACTTGTGATTAGTAATTCTTTTCAGTAATATTGATTGCTAATTGAATGCTAATTTTGTGGACGAGATAGGAATATACCTAAATACTGCAAGCAACGGGCGGAAAATGATTCTTAATGAATTTAATATTATTGTTTCTCATAGGAATATAGGAAAATTTATAATCATAGGTATGCTTTATAATTATTCGAAAGATGATTATAATAATTATTAGTGATTTTTCGTTGACAATTCTGAATTAATTGATTTAATGAAAGAAGGATGTTATTAATTAAATGATTCATCAGAGGAAATTGAGTTCTTAATATTTTCTCTTATTTAATGAATTCACCTTTCTTTAGTTATTTAATTATTAATTAATTTACTTAAAAATCAAATGTTTAAATAGAATCGAATTGACTACATATTAGCATTTGGATTAATTAGTTATTACTAATCCTCGTGGGATCGACAACTCTACTTATATTTTATTACTTGATTGACCATGTATACTTGCACGTAAATTGCTAGTATAGATTTAGCCCATCAAATGACTCGAAACCCGGGCCTGTATGGTGTTAAAGTAGACTGTATATGCTTTAATTTAACATAAGAATGAACAAAAACGGATGAGTAACGAAGGAGTTATGCTAAAAACAAGAACGATGTTTTGTTAAAGAAAAAAAAACTATGAAAATGAGTTTTTATAACTCGGATGGAAATGAATTTTGAGCAATGATATATTTTGAAGTAAAATATCATAAGGGGGCGATAAGTGGGTCGTGTCATTTCTGAACCCTGCAACGCCGAGAGATGTTTTGAAGTTAATCGCATTATTATATTATAAAACGCGAACAACATGAAATGAAAGTGGGAGCTGTCGTTTTACACTCCAAAATTAATACCTTACTAACACTCTACTAGCACAAAACTTAGTATAATGACAAGCAAGGATCGATCCCACAGAGAAGTGAATTAATCTTTTACTTATTCTAACATTCCTATTATTTCTATTAATGAGGGGTTTTTGAGTTTGATTCACTAAACTAACAAAAGTAATTAAGAATGATCAATGAATAAAAAGCTTCAGTTCTTCAGTTCAGTATCACCTTATCACAATTATGGGAAAATCAAGTTTAACAATATTTATCCTTCAATGAGACTAATAACCCTAGATAACCGCAATCGCTAATTATCCGCAATTCTCCTTATGTGTAAATCTAATGTGACAATCGCCTCAAGAGACTCTAACTATCATATAACCTAGAACTATCAGTCTAGATTTAATATAACAGCAGCATAAAGAATGAGAGAATTAGGTTATTCCGAGCAACAATTGCACAATCAGGAATTATTTAACTTGCCTTCTAATAATCTTAATAATATCCAAAAGCTTGTCCACAATCAGATACTATCAATTGCTACCTATGATCAGACATAATATCGTTTACTTAATACTATATCTTAATCTAGCAGATGATATCAATCAAATTAATTCAATTGGCCAAATCAAATCAAAAGATTAGATAACATATAATCAATTAAAAACAGATTATCAGAATAAATCTCATGCAAGAAGGAATAAATAAATAAAACCTGATTAAACCATTAATTATGAAAAAGATTCAACATCCCTTAGAACTGAAAGTAAGAGTTTAGCCTGACATGCCTTCAATCTCCTCCTATTAGAGTTACAATTGTAGTTGCCAAGATCCCCCTCTAGAAAAATAGAATAAGATATATATAAGTCCTTAAGTTCCTACTTAGAGTTTCCTTCTTACTATCTGATCATAATGAATAGAATCCTCTTCCGAATCAACTTCCTTTTCCTCCTTCAGCTGGCCTTTAGTACTCAAGAACGCGAACTAGCGCCGCTGGCGCTGTCCCAAGCGCTGCTAGCGCTACTATGCAGTGTGCTCAAGTTGTGCCTAGCGCTGCTGGCGCTTGGTTTGTGAAGGGTTGAGCGCTGTTGGCGCTGATGTAGCGCTGCTGGCGCTGTGTTGGGCGCTAATAGCGCTGGTGTGCAGTGTCTGGTGGTATGTGTAGCGCTGCTAGCGCTGGCACTAGCGCTGCTGGCGCTAGCCCTAGTCCTCGAATTTATAAAAATGCCACCATGTGTATTTTAAGCTCCAATTTTCCATCTTTTTCCACTTTTGACCTTGAATTCTCCTGAAATCAATAAATAACCTAATAAGTGCATATACACAATAAAACATGCAATAAACTAGATATAAAGGAATAAAAATAAATGAATAATATGCACTTATCAAAAAGTTTTAATTATAGTATGTAAATCAATATGAAGTCTATATTTGGCTAATTGGTATGTCTTTATAAATGATATTGTGTAGACTATTTGAAGAGTATTATAGCGTAAGTTGTAAACAGCGTCTAAGGTAAGTTTCCTAACTTCATTTAACTAATGTTTTGGATGCGAGTTTCTTAACTTGTGCAAGTTTATTATTATGTAAATGTTTTCTATTCATATGTGCACTTCGTGCAATGGCGTGCGTTTAAATTGTTGAACTTCATTTGTTATATGAAGTTAATTGTATTATGTGAAATGATTTATGAAAAAGGAGTTATTACCATTTAATCCGGTTTAACTCGATTGTGAGCTATTATAATCAAAATTTTATTGTTAATGATATGAATTTTAATAATTCTTGAATTGTGATAGTTGATCATGCCAAGTCAAATTATATTGGGCAATTACCAATATAGGTTGCACCCCGTACAACGATGTGAACGTTCAACATAAGTCCAAGAACTTGTTAGGCCAATATCAGCACTTATGTGCTAAACCAAAGAAGAAAAGTTCTAAATTTGAACTGTTGATGTGATTACGATTATGTTTATTCTTGAAGGATGTTAAACAAAGGAATCTAATTAATTCCTATTTATTCGAGCTACTTCACAATTGTTGTTAAATTGTCGAAGTTCTTCAAAAAAGTTATTCTATTCATGATTGATGTTTATTCAACAACTTATACTTGCTGGGCAATTAAATGCTCATCCTTGCAAATTCTAAAATTTTGCAGCTAAAGCCGAAGGACCAGAATGTAAAAAGAAGATAAGAGTTAGAAATTATTAAACCAGAAGGACTAAAGTTTATGTTATATTATATGATTGTAATGATGTTGCACTAAGTATTAGATGATGTATTATTAAAGGTCTTCGTACCTGAGATTAGATGAGGACATGTTGTAATAATATAATATTATAATTACATTTATGTAGTAAGATTATATTGTATGGGTAGTACCGTGATGCGCTAGACCCGGGCTTAAAGTTAGGACCCGGATTTCGGGGGCGTTACAATTGGTATCAGAGCTGATAGGTTATAAACATTAGGTAAGGGTACTTTAGGCTATAACCGTAGTGAAGGAAGATGATAATGACGAATGTAGTAAAGAGATAAACTCAGATAGAGTTTGAACAATAAGAAATAAATTTAGAAGATTCCTAAAAAAATGAATTAAGATGTATATGAGAAGATTCAAAGAAGAATCTTGGAAAGAAAATTGAGAAAATCGTAGGACGGTCATAGGCTAAAGAAGATCGTAATGTAAAATGATTGTAGAATAAGATCACGACGTGATCAGATTAAATTATGGAATGACGAATGATCCGTTAAAAAAGTTATAGCTTGACGTTATAAAGAGAAGGTACTATGAAATAGTACAATAGAAACTCAAGACGAGTTAGAGATGTTAAATACGGATTAAAAAAAATTCGTATTGAGCAAAAAGAAGACTAAGATTTTATAGGATTTCAATTGAGGACTCATGTGACAGCTGAGTTATACAAATCTTTATATGGGCAGGGATTTTTGTGTTTGGTTTAACGACTACTCAGTTTGTCACATTGATAATCGTTGAAATGTTAGTGTCGCGCTATCGATATACATATGGCGAGAAGGTGATTTTAGCTCATTTATATTTGATAGTTAGAGAGTAATAAGATTAGGTGCGAGTTCTTGAAACTCATGTTTATGGTAAGTTTGTGACTCATAATCATATAGTATGTTTTGAGCCCCTAAATGTATGGACAGTCCTTGATTTGTTCTTGGATTACGTATTGCTAGGACAAGTTCTTAAACTCATATTATCATGGCAAGTTCCTGAACTCATAAAGTGTGGTAAGTTTGATGAACTATTCTGAGGTATAGAAAGGTTATGGATTGAGAACTGAGAATTTTTAATATAATGAGCATTGGTGATGTTAGAAATAGATATAGTTATTAAATAGTGGAGTAATGGAGAAAATTGAAGTTGACGAGGAGACATGGATATTCTAAATCTTCTAGTTATGCTAGATTTCGAAATTCATTGACTTCGTGCTGATGTTCGCACTTTTGTGTCTTCGAAAAATATATGGGGCCAAATTATTGGACCAATGATTTTTAAAAAGTACTATTATTCATATGTTTATGCTAATAGTTTCGGCTAAGACAAAAATAATTTGAAAATATCAAAATATATTTTATATATCATTAATGCATCGAGAGTAGAAATGATAAACGATGGAGTCATCAATGCAGTCTAACCTAGTGTTGGATGTGATCATAGAATCGTCAACCCACTATGGTATGATGTAGTATGACAAAGTCATAAAATGACGGAATCTTCAACGTACCATCGATCGGTGCAGTACCATGACGTCATAAAATGATTTTTGTTTTCTTTAAAGTATGAAAAAGTATGCCAATTGAGTTGGCTAAAATTTTTCGATTGATGTCCGAATTGTTGATGTAAGTTTAAGTTATTTGATTCGGCTAGACGAATGTTGAAATCTGTTTATGAAATTCAAGCATTTTCTGAGAATTTATGCCAAACCGAATTGTTTTGGTGCAGAATTTTGTACTCAGTCTGAGGTGAACCAACCCTGTAATGGGGGACATGTTATCGGAGACAATAGTTCTGAACCACGCTGATGCGATAATACGTTGTGCACGATGTAAAGTACAAAGGCTGATCATGACCTGGTGTACAATGTGATTTGTCCATAGTCTTATGACTGTTAAAGGTTATAGTGAAAATACTTGTTAACCTAGGACAAGGTTCAAGTCTCTACGACTCCAGAGCGTAATATCAAAAGAAAATTTTAATTCCTTGTACAAAAATAGGAAGTTTACTGTTTTTGTGATTGTAAACAGGCCTAACAGAGAATGTGTTCATGGTCTTTATGACCCCTTAGCATAATATGAAAAGTTTTTAAAGGAATCTTTTAAATTCCTATTTATTCATACTACTTCACTATTATTGAACAATTATTAAAGACTCTTGAAAGATATTCTAATATTCTGGAAATTGAATGATAAGTTCAAATATTCCAAACATATTGAGTGAAAAAAAGCAGTCTATTCCCCATGAGATGGACGGGTCAATCCAACAAACACAAGTCAAGTGGGACTTTGATTTATTGAGTTTAGATTTATTTAGAAGTTATACGAGTAGAGTTGAGTTAGACTTTAAACTAATTTAAAAAAAAAATTATATGAACTCAGTACATTTAATAAACAAGTTGAGCTTGAGCTTTAGCCAAGCGTAACCGAGTCGAGTTTACTCGAGTTTAAGTCCAATTCGTTATACTTTTTTTATTATAAAATAAAAATAATAAATTAATTAAATGCTAAATCAATCGAGCTCAAGCCGAATACTTTACTTATCAAACTCGGTCCGTTTAATTAAATATGCAAAGAAGTTTGTTCGAGTCCGAGTCCTAATCCTTTAGCATGCATGTTCAAGTTGAACTTAATTAGTTGAGCCCAACCGAATTAACATACAGTATGATTCGTTAGTAGCTTTACATATAAAGAAAAATTATAAGAAAAAGTGACATATTTAAGAAGCTAATTTGGATTTTGGGTAAACTTATATTCCGGCCGGACAGTTGCTATGTTTGTTCAATTTCATTTGAACACGCTGGTCGGGTCACGTCATAGGAATTGATGGGGCTCATAAATATGTAATCCAAACATTTTCATAGATCTTTTCTACAAAAAATATAAAAATAAATTAATACAATTTTGATAGATATCTAAAATGAGTCAAAGACTCCAGATTGTCAATATTTCAATATCATGGGATTTATAAGATCTTATTAATTGTACGTAGGCTTAATATGGGAAAAACTGACTGACCTGAACTGAGAGAACCCCTTGCTTCTTCATAGGCACCAGTTTTCCTTCAACGCTATCATCAGGATTGTATAGGTTAAGATTTCGAAGCTCTACATCTGCAAAGGCTTCAACAAAATCCACGCCGCGATTATTACAATAAAGCTCAGGCTCCCCCATTGTGTTTAGCAAAATTTCTCCGGCAAATGCATAGTAGGCAGCTAAAGTTTGGGCCATAGATTTCTTAAGTTGAACGCTTACTGTTGATCCAAATGTCATGAGCGAGCAATCTTCATCGGCTATGGGATTCTGGTAACAAAAGAAAACGCTGACGTCAACTGGAGGCAAAAGCTTGTCTAGGTTTGAGAGTGGTAGCCAATGCTCATGCATTGGCGGCATTGCTGCCACTACATCTTTGCTCCTAATATTTACTACGAAGTCTCCTTTGATACTACCCATTAGAGAGAAAAAGAGAGAGGGATTATTTCTAGCAAACGTGAGTAATGGCTATACCTACCAAAAGAAGATCCACGGGCTGCATAAAATATCCTCCCCTCTTCTAGACAAAAGAAGAGGGTGGTCACAATTTTGTCCTCGCCTAAGTTAAGTATGCAAGTGTCCAAGTCCTCACCGAAGTTAAGTATGCAAGTGTCCAAGTCCTCAACTAAGTTAAGTATGCAAGTGTCCAAGTCCTCACCTGAGTATGCAATTAAGTTAATCTCCACATTCACCCTAAGTTTCCACATTCACATTAAAATTCAATTCGAGGTTGTCTGTGCATTTAGAAAGAAGACTTGCAGTGTTGCAGAGCAAAGGTAGGCATGTAAAATTCATATTGCAATTTAAAAGCTTCACTACTATAAATAGAGGACATCAGAGGACATCAGATGAATTGATATCACACACCGAACGAGTTCAGCTAGAGCAATAAAGTGAGTGAGAGTCTACAGAGAAAAAAAAACAGTTAATTTATGAAGTTTGTATTCTCCATATTTTTTATAGGGGATTTCTGAGATCTCTTTACGTAGTTTTTTCAAGTTATATTTTTCACGTAAAATTCTTATGTTATTAATTTATACAGCAATGCGTGTATGTTTATCTTAGTATATTTGTGTGCTCTTAATTTTTCAACAATAAAAAGTAATTGGTCGCAAGTAAATCATGGATCGACTCTCTTCCAATATACCTTCTCTTTAATGTATTAATTATTTAATTTTTTAAATATCAAACTTGAAATAGATACGTATCTCTTGATTTGCGTTATTCAGTTGTATCAGCATACCAAAATTTTGAATAATCCGACATTTATTTTTTACTAATTGATTAACATGTCAATTTTTAGTCATAATATAATGTTCTAAAAATATATAAAGTTTAATGGTAAAACTACTTTGAATTAATCTAATTTTTGGGATAGATATTCTCAATATTAATATATAAACTATTAGATGTAATTGATATATTTGAATCGTTACTAAAATATATGTTTTGATAAATATTTGGTGTTTTGGATGAAGTTAGAATAAAATGTAATAGAAGGGAAGCAAGTCTGTCAATTATGGATGATTCTATGAATTTTAATGATAGATTAATTAAAGAAGGAAACAAAAACCATATTTTCTACATCCCTTAGACAATTTATCTTTATTAAAACAAATGTAATCTATGATAGCAACAATAACTTTAAAGAGGACCACTGAAAAATGAAAATATTAGTCTCTACAATAGTTATTAAAAAAATGCAATTATTGTCAAAGTTTTAAGCATAAACTTAGCTCACTATTTATTTTATACATTGTAATACTCTTTCCTTTCCAAAATATAAGACTAGTTAATTTACTAAATTTTTGAAAGTTAAATAGATAATTTATTATTTGAGAAATAAGCCAACTTAGTCTCTCTCTCTCTCTCTCTCTCTCTATATATATATATATATAAAATACATTCAAAAGTCATTTCTCTATTTTTTTTTAAACGGAGGGAGTAGTACTCGTCACACTGGATGAGGATCTCCTGCATTAAATCTATCCAATTTCACCTAGTACATTTTCACCGACACAAATATTATATTCAGCGACACTAAATTTTGTTGTAAATAATTAACGATGTAATAAAATTTATCATAAATAATTTTCTCGTTAATAGTATCACTAAAAATAATATTTGTATTGCTAAATATTTATTTAAAAAAAATAAAAAATAGGTGTAATATAGGATATTTTAATCCGGACACAACAGTCGATGCAATTAGATTTTGGTTGTTTGAAATGACTACTCATCACATGAAAGATATAAGCACAATATTATTGACTGAGATATTCTTTTGGTATAGCTGGAAATTATCAACCAATTGCATAGCTCGAACAAGGGCTGTAAAGGACTTTTCACAAAAAAGGCCAATCATATGTAACTAACGGGCAAATTTTCCTTCAAAAGGAGGGGGAAAAAGGACATATATCAGTTGGACAAAACATTCCAACCATTTAATCGGTATGTGACACAATATGACCACAATAATTTAGGCCTGACTAGATCAATGTACGACTTGTTCTTCCGATTTGTTTGAAACTATTCATGTGATCTTTTGGGTTCATACAGGACCACTACCAAGAATGGTTGTAAGTACTTCTTAATTGTTGTGGATGATTTTTTTAAAACTGTTTGGACATTTCTTGTTTCCACCAATGAACATATTTTCAAAATCCTTAATGATTTCATTGTTTTTGTTCAAACTCAATTCAATAAGCATATTAGAATTTTGCGCAGTGACAATGGCACAGAATTTGTGAATCAGTTCGTGTATAAAATTCTATGCTAACTTGGGATTATTCACCATACTTCTTGTCTTTAAACACCACACAAACACCACAACAAAATGGCGCAGTAGAAAGGAAGCATAGGACTTTACTTAATATGTCTAGAAGTCTTAGATTTCAAGCTGGATTGCTCATTTCATTATGGGGTGATTGTATACTCACAGCCACATATTTGTTAAACAGAATTTCAACTTCTGTACTTCAATTTAAGACACCTTATGAATTTTTATATCATCACCCACCCATTTATTCTCACTTAAAATCATTTGTGTGTCTTTGTTTTGCATCTCAACAACTCCCTGACTGTAAGACCCCATATTTTGATAAAGAGAATTTAATTTTCTTATAATTATTATTCTAAACAGTAAGGTATTAAATTGATTAAATGATATAGTTAAGGGTGATATGTGTATAATAAAAAGTATGTCGGGGAATATTCGTTCTGTCAGAGAATATTATATTCGGTAAAGTACGATGACACTAAAACAACCAATCATTATCAGAGCCTAGGTTATGATCTTGTAGATTGCCTTTTAGGCTTAACCTATGAGTTATGGGTAAACCATTGGGTAGTTATAAGATTTTATTATAGTGTTTGTGTTGCGTTTGATCTTCGTTCTGCATAATTGTGGCTTCGATTATTTATTTTGATCTGTTTGTTCTTATTTGTTTAATTTTGTATCGTAGATGGCTCGTAGGTCTTCGAGAATTGCTAGGAGGCAGGGTAATAGCGGTAGGAGGGGTCAGGGGTAGCCTTAGGTTGAGATTGTTAATCATGGTGAAAATGTTGAGACTCAGGGTAACGCAACAATAAACCCGACTATGGTAGCAAAATAGTGAATGAGGCAATTTCGCAGGCAGTGGCACATACTATGCAGGGTATTTCGTGGGTGCAAGGAAATATTCATGCAAATGGTATGAGGGGTGATGCAGAGATACCACAGTATAAACAAAATGATCCTCCCGAGGATCAAGTGGATCAGCCAGTGCAGTCGTTATATGTGTTGTTGGAAAGGTTTATTAAGCAGAAGCTCAAATCTTTTCGTTTAGCTCTGATTCCGATTGATGTGGAGAACTGGATTACCCACTTGGAGAAGACTTTTGATGTGATTGGATGTTCAGAAAATCAGAAGGTGAGACTAGAAGTTTATAAGCTAGAGGATGATGCTCAACGGTGGTGGAAATCATTGAAGGCTACGCAAGGAAATGGATTCATGGATGCACTCATATATAGTGATTTTTGTGACCTTTTCTATCAGCAGTACTTCCCAAATACTGATAGGGATGAATACTCCAGGGAGTTTATATCCATTCGGCAGAAGGAGGATAAGACTATTACTAATTTCATGGCAAGGTTTACTAAATTGGCTGGATTTGCAGGTTCAATAGCAAGGACAGCTGCA
This sequence comes from Aralia elata, assembly GCA_034770075.1. NCBI lineage: Eukaryota > Viridiplantae > Streptophyta > Magnoliopsida > Apiales > Araliaceae > Aralia > Aralia elata. The sequence goes on along the minus strand of CM068379.1, from coordinate 69,806,771 downwards.
CAACAGGCAAAAATGTTTAAATGGGCTTTGAAATATGAGTATAGGTGATCGATCATCCACACTATATTTATAGATATATCTCAGGTGGCTAATGCAGCTAAGAGTGTGGAAATGGACCATAAGGACCTTTGAGCTTCCAAAGTAGAAGGGAGTCGAAAGAGAGATAGAGATGATTAGCAAGGGTAAGGAATGGGACAATTTGGCAGAAATCAGAATAGGAGGCAACATAGTTGGAATGGCCTCCATCGAGTCAGCGATTTAATCCTCGAAGGGATGTTGCGTACCCAATATAGTAGGGTAGTCGTGGAGGTCAGAAGCAGGGACAGTGGCAAGTTAGAGGGCAATATCAAAGTAGGGGATTTCAACAGAACAGGGGTTTTCAGCAAAATCAGAATCAGGATCAGCATCGCCAGTAGGGTCAAATTTAGGAGCGGTATCCAAGACCAACAGGTAGGACCAATCCGAACCTTTTGCAACTTCCACCGGGTCCATGTGCTACTTGTGGCGAGTATCATGCTGGTATGGCGTGCTATAGAGAGACAGGGGCTTATTTCTTATGTGGCTAAATGGGGCATCGAGCAAGGGACTACACAGTTCAGCGTGATAATGAGGGAGGCGTTAATGCTGATAATGGTGGTCAATGCAACACTTGTGGGAGAGTATTTGCAATGACAGCTAATCAGCTGACTCAAGCACCAAGTACTGGCTTAGGCATCCTTCTTATAAGAAATCGTGAGGCATCAATTTTGTTTGATATTGGATCTACATATTCTATTGTTGCACTTTTATTTGCTCGTCATCTTGGAGTGTCTTCTCATATATTAGATCCTCTTTTATTTATTGCTACCCTGATGGGGGAATTCTGTGATTATTTCTAAGCAATTTCACGAGTGTCCTTTGAAGTTAGGGAGGAGGGTATACGCGACTAACCTATTCCCGATGGTGATGCATGATTTCGATATCATCTTAGGAATGGATTGACTAAGTAAGCATCAATCCACTATTGATTGTCATGCAAGAAAGGTTATTTTTGAAGCTTTAGAAGATCCAGAATTCGAGTTTTAATGTTCCAAGCCAAATGGTGTTGTGAAGTTGATCTCATATTTGAAGGCGAGCAAAATGCTTGCTAAGGGATGTGATTGTTATTTGGCTTATGTGAAGGATACCTCAAGGGATGAACTCCAACTTGAAGAGTATCCAGTTGTGCGAGAATTTTCTGAGGTATTTCTTAAAGATCTGTCAGAATTACCACCGTCAAGGGAAGTTGAGTTTACCATTGAGCTCATTCCTAGAGCGGAACCTATCTCTAAGGCACCCTATAGGATGGCTCCATTAGAGTTACAGGAGTTGAAGTAACAATTACAGGAGTTATTAGATCATGGATTTATTAGACCGAGTGTATCTCCATGGGGCGCTCCAGTCTTGTTTGTGAAGAAGAATGATGGTTCTATGAGGTTGTGCATAGATTATAGGGAGCTAAATCATATCACTATTAAGAACAGATATTCATTGCCACAGATTGATGACCATTTCGATCAGCTCCAAGAGGAAAAGTTCTTCTCAAAGACAGATTTGAGGCCAGGGTACCATCAGTTGAGGGTGAGAGATGATGACATTCCTAAAATAGCTTTTTGTACTCGGTATGGGTACTATGAGTTTTTGGTGATGCTGTTTGGGCTGATTAACACTCCAGTAGTGTTCATGGATCTGATGAATCGGGTTTTTGGCGAGTACTTGGACCAATTTGTCATTATCTTTATTGATGACATTTTGGTGTCTTTCAAGTCTAAGGAGGAACATGAAAAGCATCTTCGTACTATTTTAGGGATTCAATAGAAGAACAAGTTATATGCTAAGTTTTCTAAGTGCGAGTTTTGGCTAGAACAGGTAGCATTTTTAGGACACGTCGTGTCTGTGGAAGGCATTATGGTGGACCCTACGAAGGTTAAATTTATCACTAATTGGCCAAGGCCCACCACGGTAATCGAAGTTAGGAGTTTCTTGGGTTTGACAGGATAATACAGGCGATTTGTGGAAGGTTTCTTTTTGTTAGCTTTGTCATTAACTCAGCTAATGTGAAAGGGCACAAAGTTTGTGTGGAATGAGGAGCGTGAGAAGAGTGTTGAGGAGCTTAAGAAGAGGCTTGTGTCAGCTCCAGTATTCACATTATCGTCGGGGACAAGAGGTTATCAGATTTATAGTGATGCTTCTAAGAAGGGTTTAGGGTGTGTTTTGATGTAGCATGGTCAGGTAATTGCTTATGCTTCTAGACAAATTAAACCTTATGAGGTGAATTACCCCACTCACGACTTGGAGTTAGCAGTAGTTATTTTTGCCCTAAAGATTTGGAGGAATTATCTATATGGAGAGACTTGTGACATTTTCACCGACCACAAGAGCCTTAAATATATTTTTACTCAGAATGAGCTCAACATGAGGCAGAGTCGTTGGTTGGAGCTTCTCAAGGATTATGATGCCAAGATTTAGTACCACCCTGGTAAGGTTAATTAATGTGGTTGTAGATGCCCTTAGCTGAAAAAGTTTAGGGAGCGTAGTTGCCTTAGTTACACAACCTCAACTCATCTTGGATTGGAACGTTTGGGTTTGGAGTTATATGCAAAAGGTTATGATGGGTTGGTAACAGGTATGAGGGTGGAACCTTCTCTTATTTTGCGGATTAAAAAAGCCTAAAAGGAGGATGGTGAGTTGTGGGGTATGGCGCATAATCTGGAGGAGGGCAAGCAGCCCAACTTTCGTATTGATGACCATAGAGTGATTTGGTTAGGTAAGTAGTTGTGTGTACCATCGGATCTAATGATTCATGTGGTAGTATTGACCGAAGCTCATAGTTCGCCATTTTCTATTTATCCAAGTTCCACAAAGATGCATAGAGATTTGAAGGAGAATTTTTAGTGGAATGAGATAAAGCGAAATGTGGATGAATATGTGGGAAAGTGCCTCACTTGTTAACAAGTGAAAATAGAACATCAACGAGCTAGTGGTTTGCTGCAACAATTAGACATTCCAGTTTGGAAGTAGGAGGATATCACAATGAATTTTGTAACTGGTTTGCCAAAGACTTTCAGGAAGAATGATGTCATTTGGGTTGTTGTTGACAGGTTGACCAAATCGGCTCATTTTCTTGCTATCCGTGAGGATTTTTCAGTAAATAAGTTAGCAGATATTTTTCAACGTGAGATTTTTAGGCTTTATGGAACTCCGATTTCTATTATTTTGGATCGAAATCCGCGGTTTACTTCTCAGTTTTGGAGAGGATTTCAACGAGCTTAGGGAACGCGACTCAATTATAGTACAGCTTTCCATCCCCACACGGATAGGCAATCGTAGAGAACTATTCAGACATTAGAAAATAAGTTGCGATCTTGTGCTTTAGAATGGACAGGAAACCGGGATAATTATTTGAGTTTAGTGGAGTTCGTATATAATAATAGCTAGCAAGCTAGTATTGGTATGGCTCCTTTTGAAGCATTGTTTGGTAAGAAGTGTCGAGCTTCGACTTGCTGGGATGAGGTTGGAGAAAGCGTAATAAAAAGACTTGATTTTGTAAGGATTACTACGGAGAAGGTCGCAGTGGCTAAAGAAAAATTGAAAAAAGCTCGGTCGTGGCAAAAGAATTATGCTGATATTCATAGGAGGGCTCTTGAATTCACACCTAGTGAACATGTGTTTTTAAAAGTCTCTCCGTGGAAAGGTGTTCGAAAGGTTGGTTTGAAAGGAAAACTTAGTCCGCGTTATATTGGCTCATTTGAGGTCTTGGAGAGAGTTGGTGAGGTTGCATATCAATTAGCTTTGCCTCCACAATTATCTTGTAATGTCCTGGAGTTTCAGAAAATATTATTAATAAGAATTTAATTAATAAAATTCTTATTTAATGATATGATATGTGATATTGCATTATATATATGTATATGTGTTATGTAATATGAGATTTTGTGAATAATAAATATATATTTAATATGTGTAGATAAATTGTAGAATCAATTTATTACGAAGAAATGAGATGAGTAAGGTTAGGAGGAAGGAAATTATTAAAATAATTTTATAATATTAAATTATTTTAATATAGTAAATGGGTGGTATTAATTATATTTAATGACCTCCATATTGAAGGAATTTGTAACAATATTACATTGTTGAAAAATATGTACATATGTTTTAAATATAGTTTAATATAATTGATATATATATATATATATATTTACTATAGTTAAATAAATTGTGAGGAAAAAATAATTTATAGAAAGAAAAGAAAATAATTGAATATATTATTATATATTTGTTTTGGTTTGAAATAAATTGTGAGAATCAATTTACTTAAAGATGTGGATAGCTTGAAAGATACAAAACTTTTGTACATATAAATGAGTAAATTAAAATAATTTATAAAATTAAATTATTTTAATAGGAGTATAATGTAAATAAATGGTTAGAAATAATCGGTGAATTAAGATAATATTTAAATTATGGTTAAATATATTAAAGTAATATATTTAATGAGTAGAATTAAATTGTTTGAAAATAATTTATGGAAGGAATGAGATGATTAGATTCAATTATACAAAATTAGTTGTATATATGAAATAAATGAATTAAAATAGTTAATTGAATATTAATTATTTTAATATAGATGGTCCATTATATTAAATGTGTTAATTATTTAATGTAATAATTCCATTTTTATTGGAAAAAATAGGTATCTGTAATGCATTAATTATTACGTGTATTATAAGTATAATATATAATTATCCAAAATTTGTATTCTAATTGGAACACATGTTAGCATAATGTATAAAGAAAGGAAATAATATAATATATGTTACGTAATATATAGATTATATATAGTAAGCAAGTATGCTGAAGTTAAGAAAACAAAAAAAAACAATTTGTTAACATGATGAGTCACTACATACTAGCAGGAGGTGGCAATTGCATAGGCTAACATCAAGACACTAAGCTATCACGTGTCTGATGAAATAAGGAAAGAGGCTGAGAAGCTTAATCAGTTGAGAATTATGCTCATCAATCTCATTTGTCCTCTCCTACCCGTTTCATACTAAGGCTTATGCCTAATTTCTCTATTCTCTCATTACAAATCATGAACATCTTTAAGTTCTACAAATACAAATCTCTTCAATTTCTATAAGAAATCACCGGGTTTATCAAGGAACTGAAGTACAAACTAAAATTAGGAAGATTGGGAGCTAAGTGCAGTCCAAAAGAGGAATTAAAAACAAAGTGAGAGCAAGTTATTGAGCAAGGACAGAACTAATCAGACCCTGTGCAAGGTAAGCTATGTATTTTTTTTATCAAATTCATATTAAATTCATGAATTTAAGTAAATAGTAAGTAAATATTGTTGTGATTGTTGTGGGAGTTTGTATGATGGATGAATAAGACGGATTCTGGAGACATAAGGATGGAATTGTATGGAGAACAAGATGTAAACATGTTCAAATTCTCATGAATTAAGAGTTTTTCGATTGTGCACACGAGGTGTTTGATAAAATATTTCAAAGAGGATAATATGCTAAATTATAGTAATCAACTAATATTTTGTAGCAAATTATAGTAAATTATAACTCGAGTTAGTTGGATGGTTTGAAATGAGTTTAAAATGATTGTTTTTGAAAATTTTCTTATAAACTAGTTGAACTAGAAAGTTTATTAAATTCAGATTTTCAAGCCTTTGATTCTATATTAAAAAGATGTTTTGAAAGTTCAAATTTTGAGGTAATTTGTAATATGTAGTATGAGCTAGAAGTGGGATCAAATCTCAAGTCATTTGGACTTAGGGTGTGGGAGTTATGAAGTTAAGAAGGAAGCATGACAGACATAAAGTTAGAAATTCTACAGAAAGCAAAAGCGGGAAATTGCCTCTGTTGAAGCAGTGCTATCGTGCCACTTTCAGGCCTTTTCACGGCTCGACCGCGCCACTCTGTAGAAGTCTCAAGAGGTTCTGTTTTTATAAGGGAACTTGATTCTCATGTGTAAAAACCTTTCATGAATTAACACCTGAATCAAATGAAGGATAAATTAACCTGGTTATAGGATGATCAAACCAATTTGAAGGTTAGTTAATGATTAGTAAATTAATCTACGATATATTAACGAGATGAAAGCTTACGAGATTAATATTATGAAATGTGAGACTCTTATTGAGTTTTCGATTTTGACATATTGACATGATTACATGTCGGATGAATGAATCTATGAATAAAAGGAAATAAAGTTTTGAAATGAGGTATTGAATACGTTATGTGTTCGAATACATTAATTCACCTACGCAAGTTATAAATTCATTAAAAGCGAAGGATATTGTAAAGATTACTAAGTTAATTTAAGTGTGTTCTTGAGTCTCAAATGAAACTAAAATCTTGAATAAAATGGATAAGCATGTTATAACAAATTTGTAATGTATAGGACGTACGACAAAGGGAAATGTTCGGATATTAGCAACTGATGAATAGAAATTGAATCATGGACATTCAAGAAACGTATAGCGATAATGCAAATCGAGGCAAGTCTTTCAGTTCTTTTGTGTTATATGAATTTGATATTGATTATATGTAATCTTTATCGTATTGTGAATGAGATCTTCAGAAGCATGTTAAATTTCATACTATGCTCTGTGAATTATGAAAGTCAAATTATGATTAAGTTGATTGAGTTACGGAACTCAATCTATATGTGATATGTGATATATTAAGCATATGAACTCGCATTGCTTAGAGTTGTAATGCATGTATGATATGGATAGTAGAATGATTATAATGTATGAACTGAGCATGAAATTCTGTGCTACGTGAAGCATGAAAACTATTAGATTTGCTGGGCTGTCGAGCTCAGTCTTGCAAAAATATATTTTTTGCAGGTTAAAGATACAATGTGCTATTACTTGCTATCTGGACGATAAAGATTAAAAGTCGTGCAAGAAAATTTCATTTCTTTAATTAGAACTTGTATTGAATCGCGACAATGATTCTTGATATATGTAACTGACTGGTACGTAAAGTTTAAATTATTCAATATATAAAGAATATTTGTTTTGAATATATTGGGATGAGTATTATATAAAGAAAATTAATATAGTGATAATACTATATAAGAAAGAATTTGAATGTAGAATTGAGTTGTATATACTCATATCTACTTCAATGTATAATTGTAAAGGTTGCGATTTCAGGGAATAGAAAGAAAAATTAAAATAAATAAATAAATAAATTTAATTATCCACATTTTCAGCTATTATTTCATCTTAATATGATGTAAAGCTGAATTAAAATAGTATTTAACGCACAAGGTCGGGATTAAAATTAGTCTTAATTTTAGATTAAGTTGGTCCCGATTTTGGGGGCGTTACATATCTCATGTGCATAATGTGTTCCACATGTCGATGTTGAGGAGTTACCATTATCATTCGTTGTATGTGGTGCAATATTCGTTCGATAAAAATCGGAGGATCTTACTTGTGAGGAGCAAACCGAGGCGATTTTGGATCATCAAGAGCAAATTATGAGGAGGAAGACAATTCCGTTTGTTAAGATTTTATGGAGGAACCATTCAGAGCGAGAAACTACTTGGGAGATGGAGGAGTCCATTCGAGCGAAGTATCTACATCTTTTTGATAATTAGGTATGTTACTTTCATTTGATTCCGAAGACGGAATCCTTTTTAAGGGAGAGGTAATGTAATACCTAACAAAAAATAAATAATTAAATTTATTTAAAAATATTTTAATTTAATTGGGTTTCTCTTATGTTTGGGTCAGATTATATTTAATTGGTGTGGACCATAACGGGTATTGAATAACATTGGATTATATTAATTTGGACCTTTAAACTAATTGGGTCTAATTTATATTTGTGTAATTTTAAATCTTATTAAAATTAAGAGAATTAATAAAACATATTAATTAATAAATTAATAACTAAAACATATTCTTCCTCACGCACACCTATTACGAACTGGTTGAGGGAAAAGAAGAGAAAGGGCGGCAGAGAACAGAGGAGTTAAAAAGTAATATACTAGGTTACCGATCATTATTCGGGTAAGTTGTCACTTTAATTCATGGTCATTGTGATTGTATTACAATTAGAAAATCAATTGAGATTAATAACAACACAAGGTGTTAAGAAAATTGGAAAAACTTTTATTCTAATTATGATTATAATACTTATGATGGGCAGCACATGAAATAATAAGAATTTATTTTAATAATATAAGAATAAAACCTGCTAGATTCTAGTTAGTCATTATACTATCCATAGCATATATGTATACATGTTATAAGTTTATGTATACTTTTATGCTTATAGATAAAAATTGATGGTGGTTTTTTTAAAAAAAACTAAGTTATTATACTGAATGCATGGAAGTCGCCTAATTATCATTCCCTAATTCGGATAAGGTTATGTATTGGGTAATTATACATAACTAATATATATGTATTATGTCTTGGTTATGCAGTTAACTTCTGCAGTATTTTGCTAAGTTGTTGTGCAGGACTATTTAGAAAATTTAAAATGTAAAATTTTCAGGAGTAAATAATAATAATAATACACTAATTGTACTTATTTATTATTTTGTTTAATTAGTTCGAACAGAAGGAGTCTAAATGAGTTATATTTGGAATAAATTTTGGGTATTACATTGCTTGCTCCAGGTACGAATTCTGTACTTCTTCAGCAATACTCTTGTTAAATTTAATTACTTTATTTTGTTTCTCGTTTCGAATTTGACTATTATTCCACATAATTGTTCCATGTGAAATTAATATGATAATTTCATATTGGCGTTGATACATAGAACTCGTGTTTGTACTCTTTGAACTAGTTAATCATGTCTAGTATTTATTTTGATATTTGTAGAAATCTACATGTTAATACATTTTGGAGACTTTATTTGTTTGTATCATTCTTCGTATATTTTCGTTCACATTCGGAAAGTTATTTTGATCGTTGGTATCTTGTGATATTTGAAATAATTCAATGTCATTTGGAGATGGTTATGTATGCCTTGTGATTTGAATCCCTTTTGGCTTATATTTTATAGTTTGATCCTTAGGATATACTTGAGTTAACCACCTGTAGGGATACCACAGGTATGTCCTCTTGACATCAAGGCATAACACCTTTTATGGCGGTGTGATCAGCCCATGACGTATCCTTTTGTATTCTCTCGGTGTGAGCTTTGGCTATTTGATATATGTGTTCAAGATACGTATGGGTCGACCAAGTATTTGATTTGATATGATTCGTTTGGTGGATTAGTGACGTATGTGTCGTGCATACTATCCGATTTGATTTGCATACATCATGGTACCGATGTATTTTTTTTAGCCTTTGGCTATTTGTATTTGAGCTTAGTATGAAATTGTTACCTTATAAACATTTGATTCAGCCTTATTTTGTTTAGAATTCTTTTCCCTATAGTTGTTTGTTTAACGGTGTTAATCATTTGTACCTTGTCTCACTAATTTCAATATATTCATAATTGGTTCGTAGTTTGTATTTGTTCGTTCATTCAGCTCTTTTAGGTACATTATATATTGTTATATATATATATGTGTGTGTGTGTGTGTGTGTGTGTGTGTGCGCGCGCGCGCGCATCTTTATATATGTACTGGGCAATTGGCTCATGTTGTGTTCTTTTTTGGGCATGTAATCAGGGGGATTCAAGGGAAAGGTATGATGAGAGCTCTCTTTTATTCAAATAGTTTAGATATTTTGTTAGGCTATGATACATTGGTTTTTTGGAGTTGTAATAAATATCTTAGACGGTGGTTCTAGCTAGTTTGGCAATCATTATGGTTTTGTCTTGTGACATTTACTGGTTATGAGACTATTTTTATGTGGTTTAGAGCCTTGTTATTATTTCATCAGCTATGTTTTATTTATGCGTACCTCTCGATCTATTTCAGAAAGGGGGTGTTATAAGTTAAGAATTCTTAGCTTAGATACATTATCAAGTTGTTTAGTATTTTCCCTTAGTTTAAATAGCTGAATGTGTGGCATTAGTTGATATCAATGAAAATATAACTTTGTTCCCAATCTATCTTCTTCTTCTCTTTAAATTCTTCTTGATGCAAGAGTCGAGTCTGATGATGCTGAGTTGTCAGATAGTACATTGATGGCGCTGAAATACCTTGAGTTGGCAGATCGACGTAAAGATGGCAAGTGATCAGATCTCTTCAGCGGCTTCGAGTATGACTTCGGGAGTTTGGGGTCGGATCTCTTCGGGAGTGGTCTTCGGATCTGGCTTCAAGCATCGATCCTCATTTTTAGCTATGTTCTTTCCTTTTATGGCGGTGTTGAAAAGTGAATCTGAGCCCGATTTGGATTAGATTTTAGTAGATCTTTTCTTTTATTGGGATTTTAGAACCATCTGATAAGGAATTATTTTAGCTATAAAGCCCAGCTTGTGGGCTGATTAAAGACGATTAGTTTTCTGGTTTTTGGATATTAACTTAAGCATTATAGAAGCTTCTCTGTGTTCTGAGTAATTTTCTTACATTTTTTGCCTGTGAATTTTCTGTTAAACTAGCATGAAGAATAATCACTATTATGTCTGACGTCAGTTGGTATCAGAGCATCAACATCTTTCTGGGGTGAAATCACATTAGTCCCAATGGTTGGTGGTCGTGGTCGTCGTGGGTAGGTTCTGAATGAGGAAGCCATGCACCTTAATCGTAGCATTCAAGATATGATAATTAAGGATTTACAAAGGCAAGTTGCAGAGTTAACCTGACGTCTAACGACACAAGATTTCAGTGATTGTGAGGTGGTGGATTACGATTCTGATTCTAGTTTTGAAAACCCGTATCACAATCGTGATTAATTCTAGGAACGTTGTGGTAGAGAGGATCGTTGTAAAGACCTCGGTTTCAAAGTAAATCTACCCGAGTTTTCTAGTACGTTACAAGCTGAGGGATTCATCAATTGGTTGAATGAAGTAGAGCATATTTTTTATTATAAGGAAGTCCTAGATCGCGTCAAAGTGAAACTAGTTGCCATTAAACTCAAAGGCAGAGCATCTGCATGGTGGGAGCAGTTGAGGCGATTGCGAGACAGGTAAAGCAAGGCCAAGATCACGGATTAGGAGAAGATGAGGAAGAAGATGAAGTGTCATTTTCTTTCTTTCGGCTACACTCAAAACTTGTTTAAGAGACTTCAATTGTTAAGGCAAGGCATGAGATCAATTGATGACTACACGAAAGAGTTTTACAAATTGATAGCACGAAATGATTTATGTGAAACGGAAGAGCAGTTGGTGGCACAGTATTTAGGGGGATTACAACAGCCCCTGCAGGACGTCCTCAACCTTCATTCCATATGGACCGTTTTTGAAGCATACGAGCGCTCGTGATGTGGAGAAACAGCAGAACACGAGACTAGTGATCAAAAGCGATCAAAGTAGTCAACAGTACACCCTCAAGAATCTCATCTTCCCTAGAAGCAACCGCGAGGTAATTCAAACTCTAATATTAGATGTTTTGATGTGCTGAAGAAGGACACCTAGTGACTGAGCGCAGGGAGCCTGCCAGTCAAAAGGGCAAACAATTCTTAATTGGGGAAGAAGTGGAAGACAAAGTGGAAGAGGTGGGATAACCTATGTATGATGATGATGAAAAGGAAGATGTGCTTTATAGAGATGACCTTAAAACTCTGGTCATTCGCAAGAGTCTACTGACTCCTAAGGGCAACTCAGGGGATGGTTAGTTGAGAACCAATATTTTTCAAACGACCTACACAATGACAAATAAAGTATGCAAGATAATCATTGATAGTGGCAATTGTGAGAACGTAGTGTCTAAAGAGGTTGTCCAGAAATTACAATTGAAGACGAATCGTCATCCCAAGCCATATAAACTGTCATGGCTGAATAAAGACAGTGGAGTAATAGTTGACAAAAGATGTTTAGTATATTTCCCAATCGGTAAGAAATATTTTGATAGTGCCTGGTGTAACGTTGTGTCTATGAATGCGTGTCATATATTATTAGGCAGACCTTGGCAATATGACCGCAATGTTGTTTATGATGGACGAAAAAAATACATATTCCCTTAGCATCAAACGGAAGAAGATTGTGTTAGTGCCTCGACGGGAAGGAACCACTCCCCCTGTGGTAGCCAATAATATTAACCTACTTTCTTTGTCGAGGTTTCTAGCTAAGATTAAGCGACATTCAGCATCATATATATCTTGTTCCATGGTCGAGTTACTTAATTGATCGGCGTATCGCCTTAGTCTTAAGGAATCTGAAGAGCTGCAATAACAAGTGGTGGAGTTGTTGGAAAGGGGCTTCATCCGTGAGAGTATGAGTCCATGTGCAGTCCCTACCCTGCTAATGCCGAAGAAAGATGACTCTTGGCATATGTACATTAATAGTAGAACAATTAATAGGATTACAGTGAAATACAAGTTTCCAATTCCCTGCCTAGATGATATGCTAGATCAGATATCCGGTTCTAAGGTCTTCTTAAAAATTGACCTTAAAAGCAGATACCACCAGATTAGAATAAGGCCTGGAGATAAGTGGAAGACAGTGTTTAAGACGCAATATGGGTTGTATGAGTGGATGGTCACGCCTTTTAGGTTATCCAATATGCCCATACATTTATGAGATTTATGCATCCGGTTTTACGGCCTTTATGGGAAAATTTGTGGTAGTCTACTTTGACGATATCCTCATTTATAGTCTGACACGGGCGTCATAATTTGAGCACCTCCGTGCTGTTTTTGAAGTACTAAGGACGGAGTGTTTGTTCATCAATCAAAAAAAGAGTTCTTTCTTCACTACTTATGTAACCTTTCTTAGGTTTATTGTGTCCAATGATGGTGTTCATGCAGATCAGTCAAAGATAGATGTGGTCTTGGAGTGGCCCAAACCAAAGACCTTGCATGAAGTTAGAAGTTTCCATGGATTGGCATCCTTCTACTGCAAGTTCATCAAGAACTTCAGCATCCTGATTGCTCCTATCACAGAGTGCCTTAAAGGACGTGAATTCTAGTGGTTTGAGGAGGCACAAGCTAGTTCTCAACTAGTCAAACAGAAGATGACGAATGCACTAATTTTGTCATTTCCTGATTTTGAAAAGGTGTTATAGTTGAATTATGATGCATCTGGGATTAGCATTGGTGGTGTTCTGAGTTAGGAGGGACGTCCGGTAGCTTTCTTCAAAAAGAAGCTATCAGGATCAACGAAGAATAACTCCACTTATGATCTGGAGTTTTATGCCATAGTTCAGTCCCTATAGTATTAGCGTCACTACCTAATACAGCGTGAGTTCACTCTTTTCACTGATCATGAGGCCCTGAAGTACATCAATGGCCAACACAATTTAAGCATACGGCATGCCAAGTGGGTGGTGGACCTGGAGGAGTTCACTTTTGCATTGAGACACCAAGCAGGAAGTTTGAACCGTGTTAATTGTCGATGCATTAAGCCGACGTACATTGCTCCTTACCACCATGAGTAATAGAGTTGCAACCTTTGAGGCATTTACTGATATGTATGCAGTAAACAATGGGCAGCGTCATGACTTTATTTTGCATAATGGATATTTGCTTCGTGGATTACAGTTGTGCATTCTAGATTGTTCGCTCAGGCACCAGATCATTAGTGAACTTCATAACGAGGGCCACTTCGGGCGAGATAAGATGTTGGCCCTGATTTCTGCTGATTATTATTCGCCCAAAATAACCAGTGATGTAGCTCATTATGTGGAGCGTTGTTATGTGTGTCAGCGGGCCAAAGGAATTCTCACTAATGCAGGCATGTACACTTCTTTACCTGTTCCCGAAGCCCCTTGGTTTGATGTCAGCATGGACTTTGTGTTGGGCTTATCCCGTACCCAATTCGTCGTGGATTCTATTTTGGTTGTGGTTGATAGGTTTAACAAGATAGCCCATTTGTAGCTTGCAGGAAAATAATGGATGCTACCCGGATCGCCCATCTATACTTCCAAGAGATTGTGCATTTACATGGTGTTCTCAGGTCAATCACTTCTGATCGTGAGAATAAGTTCATGAGTGATTTCTAGAAGAGTTTATGGGAGAAGTTCGGGACACAGTTGAATTTCAACAGCGCATACCACCCCTAGACGAATCATTAAAAATTATTAATGAAGCTGCAATTTTTTGGATAAATCATTCAGACATATTTAGAGTTTAAAAATTATAAAATAAACAATCTGAATGACTTATTCAATTAGATTTAGACTCATTGAGATATAATCAAACAACTCTTTAGTGTCAAGGAGTTACGTCCAGCGGTCCAGTGCACAATTAAGAGACAGTGGTAGTGAATTCCCTGATTTTATTAAAAAAGTGGAATTTTATGATCATTACTAAAATAAATAGAAAGAAAATATGTACAGTGGGAAAGCTTGGAACACTTGATAACGATGGTAGTGTCAAGTAGTTAACTTCTTTTGGCCTCGAGTGTAAGACCAAGCTTTATGAAGTACGAAAGGAAATTTGGCTATTTATAGTATTTGGAATGTTGGATACAAGCTACATTAATAATCTTACTTTATCTAGCTATCTATTATATAATACTCCCTCCATTCTCAAAAGGTAAATAAAATATATTTGTATATAAATTAAAAAAAGTAAAAGTAAAAGAATTAAAGAAAATAAAAAAAATTCAAATTTATCATTAATGATCTCACAAGATTACATAAAATAATGAATCTTTTTTATTTCATTTTTATACTAATAGACCCCACTAAATGACATATTTATCTTTTCCTTTATATACTTTAGCTCATCCTTTTATAGATAAAAAACTGTACTTTCAATCATCCTTTTAAGGACGGAAGGAATAGGAGAGAGGGAGTTTCACAAAAACTATATTTCAATTTTATCCAATACGTTTGGTTATATCATAATTCATTTTTTTTAATTTAAATTTTATACTTTCTAATTTATTCTTTAAATTTAATACGAAAGTTACAACTCCGTTTGTCCTTAAAAGGATTTACAAAATATATTTTACACACAAAATTAAAAAAGAAAAAAGAAAAAGAAAGAGAGTAGTTAACTATCTGAATTTATCTTTAATAATTTCATAAAATTACATTAATAATAAATATTTTTATTTTTATGTATTAATCGACCCAACCATATTATATGACATATTTATTTATACATTATATATGCTTGTTGTCATCTTTTTTTAATACAAAAAAAATTATAATTTAAGTTATCCTTTAGACAACGGAGGGAGTATATTTTTACGGAGTAGAGGCAACAAATTGTTAATTTCGTCACTTGTAGTGTGGGTCATTTGATGCTTTGATCATCGTTCGGCGTGGGCTCTGATCATAAATAGACCTGTCCGGCTGTCCCACCAAATAAGGCCTCCATAATGGTTCTTGCTTCTTCTAGTCTCATAACAATGAATGACATCTTTTCTAGGACGTAGCTCCATGACATGTACTCGGTCCAATTAGTTGTAAACATTCACAAAAACGGTTTAAGATTAAAATCTTATATTCCTCAAATACCAAAAGTAAAATCTTATTCCTCATTTGTGTACATATTTTTCTCTTAAAATTCTTATTATTAATTATATAATTTATTTATACTCGTGCTCCCATTCCGAAGTATTCACAAAAAGTTGACGAATACTTAATTACTCCCTCTATTGTCAAAAAGTTGATTAGACGTATAAAAAAATTTATTTAAAAAAAGATAAGATAAAATACATAAAGTAAAATATAACTAAGTTATTTAATGAAATTTATTAATATAAAATAATAAAAGTATTATCACTTTATATATTTTTATGGATGTAAATTTAATTTAATTTATTTATTAATATATGTATAAATTATACTTTTTCATTTTTTTTTGGAGACGGAGGGAGTTTCTTTTTATCACAAAGGTCAAAAGAAATTACTTTGCTCTCTATAAGAAACTTCAGGGCAACAAATCCAAATAGTCCTAGAATATTACCCACGAGCCGATAGGCAAAACGTGTACTCCTAATTCACATGTTGAAGCCTTTTGGCAATATTCACGTATTAAAAGGGCATTTATGTCCATAACTTGCATATATATTACTCTCATAAGCTTAAACTTTCTCCTATATTCTTACAACACCACGAAGTTTGATAAGCTTCGGCCGCCATTAATGGACCCGGAAGATGTCATAGCCCTCTTTGATTCCCGCTGGTTCAATCCCAGAATTTTAAAAAAACCTTCAATCCCATCAATTTTTAAAGAAAACCCAGATCACCAGTTTCAAGAAAATTCATCAGAACACCTTCAATTCTCAAAGCTGCCTTCAATTCTCATGAGGTCCAAAAGTGATTCAGCTTAGCTCCATGACCAGCTTCAATTCTGATTTTCTCTCTCCAAATTCAGTCATTTTCACACCTCACCTTCAAAAAATCCTCTCAGGAAAAGAAGCTACAGAACAAGAATCGATTAAACCCCAACAGATTGAAAAAAAATTACAGCAGCCAGAAAAAAACAGGGGAGATGAAAACAGGGGAAGAAGAAGAAGAAATAAGGAAAAAAGTATGAGTAAGAGCTTATCAGACCTTGAATTTGAAGAGCTAAAAGGGTTTATGGATCTGGGTTTTGGGTTTTCTGAAGAAGATAAAGATTCAAGTTTGGTGGAGATTATTCCTGGATTGCATAGATTGGGCAAGAAAAATGATGAAGTGGAAGAAAAAAATGTTGATGAATCTTCAGTTTCAAGGCCTTATCTTTCTGAAGCATGGGAAGTTTTGGAGAGAGAAAAGAGAGAGAATAATCCATTGATGAATTGGAGAGTTCCTGCTCCGGATAATGAAATTGACATGAAAGATAGTCTCAAATGGTGGGCTCATACTGTTGCGTCTGCTGTTAGATGATGATGATGCTGGGCTGCTGCTGCTTAAGACTTGAATCATTTTGTTTTTGTTAAACACTTGCTCAGTACTCCTTGAGAAAATTAAAATTCCAAATTTATGCGACATCTCTTACATTGGAGTACTACTTAATTGTAGCACTAGTGAATTGTAAATGCAAAATAAAAGAGTAGATGTAAATAATAAATACTCCCTTCGTCCCAAATTAATTGCTCAGTTTTAACTTTTTAAAGTCAAATTGACCATTTTTAAAACTAATCTTTTTACTATTTTTGCTAAAATATAGGTGAAAAAATTATAACCAAAAGAAAGTATATACAATTTATTACTAACCCCAATTTTTTATAATTTTAGAAATATATTTATATATGCTTAATTATTAATTTTAAAAATAGTCAATTTGACTTAAAAAAGTCAAAACTGAACAACTAATTTGGGACGGAAGGAGTAATAAATAATATTCAGATTCTTTACTCCCGTCCAAAAACATAAAATATATATATAATTTTTAAAACCCTTAAAAAGGGGCATATTTATTAGTGCAAATATAAATTTGCACATATCTAACAATACGTAATGCAGGTCATTCAATGTTAAGAAGGAGCATATTTACTGGTACAAAAATAAGCTTGCACACATGTAACAATTTTTAATGCAGGCCATTCAATGTTCTTTAATTAACAAAATGAAACAAAATGTTATGTCCATGGAATATATTTTGAATGCAAAAATAAAGATTAACATTATATTAACATTGATATATGACCCAGTTATATTTGTATAAAAAAAATAAAAAAGTTGCACTCAGTTATATTCGAAAAATAAATTAAAGTTGACAACATAATGGTAAAGATTTTTCTTTTTATATTGTGTGCAACAATGTAAGATTACAGATTCAGAATTTAGAAGGCGTTTCAAAATATTAAAAAGGTAAAATTTTCCAATTTTTTTTTCTTAGGTCTTCTCCTCTTCCTAAGCTCTTAGAATTGAAATGTATCCAGGTTCTAAAAAACGAGAAGGAAAATTTTTCTTTGAATATAGCATGTTAACTGAAATGAAAATGCAGGTTCATGCAACCTCATTTATTTGACCGTGAGGAGAGCATGGGTGTACACCACTATATGTCATGAGATGGGTGATGGGAAGTCACAATCAAAAGTACTTGAGTTATGTTTGATTACATCTTAATGTATCTTAATAATTTATTTTTTAATGCATCTTAATAGTTAAAATTAGAATAAAAATTTTCTCTCTGAATACCTCTAAATCACTTAGATACAAAATTAAATCTAAACTATTCAGAAGACCACATTAAGATGCATTAATTTATAAACAAAAAACAATCATATAGTACACAAATAATTTATCTGGTTTACAGTATACACATTTTGTATAGTGCTACGTCCAGTCTCAAGTTCCTCTCAATGGTTTGAGATCATATCACTATAATAAACTACTCCTTACTTAGATAGAAAAACCTTTATAAAGTTTGACAGTTTAACTATATAATTGTCCTACAACTAATTGTTTTGAATGTGGCTCTCCGCTGCTTTTTTAAATTTGTTGTACATGTAATTATGAGATCAATTTTATTTTTAAATTTGGTCTTGAAACTAAAGGTCTTTTCCTAGCCTCACAATTACTCTAAGACTAAACACTAATTGACATTTGTAAGACTCTGGTCTTAGTTTGGAATCACTCTATCTCTCATCGATACTAAAAATAAACTATCTCAAGTATACCTTTTTTAAGAAAAATTGTTTGTTTAAATATATTGCTTCTAAATTAAGTAGATATAATTTTAAGCACAAATTAATCTTGATTCAGATATATAACAGTTACAATCAAATCAAGAATGCTATATCACAAGTATAAAGATATATGACAATGGTGAGTACAATATTTGAAATATGATCAATTTCAAGTATATGATGAGATTTAACTTATAGTGCTTAAATACTTGAAGTATGAATGTGAGCAATTAAGTATATATGATATAACAATTATAAGTGCAATACCTAATGTTAAGAAAATAGCCAATAATATGATGAGTATTTCTTTTGACCTTACTAATTTAGAAGATATTCAAAAATAATATATATATTTTCTAGCTCAAGGTATATATTGTTCATATGCTTTAGACACCTGCTATCTCGTAAGCCAAGGTGGAAAAGAATTTAATCTTTAACTCGTCAAGTCCTGTAACTCAGAAGATAAATTACATACACTTTCAAGAGTTGTTTGAACTTTTTTGATTAAATCAAAGGCTTGGGATTACAAGTGGGTCTTAAGATATAAATCTATGATCACCACATAAATTATTCTGAGGAAATGTATATGCACTCTTTTAATATCTTTTTTAAGTCAAGAGTCAATCTCAATAGCTCACAAAATATCAAATACTTATTATGTAAATGTGTGTTACTTAGTGTATGCAACAATTATAGCAAGTATATCAATCAATTTAAAGCACAAGTATTTGAGAGTATTTAAGAGTTTGAGCTTTGTAAAATGTAGTCAAGATTTTCAAGATTTGGCTTATTTTCGCAAATGAATTTTAGTGGGGTATTTATGAATTTTTTTGGGCTTGGGTTGACCCGAGTTTAACTTGACCCGAGAAAGATAAAGAATAAAAGCATTTTGGACCGCTTAATTGAGAGAATGACACTTGTCATGTTGTTTTGATAAAAAGATCATTCTTTTCAAAATTTGACCAATTTTGTTATGTACCCAAAGGTTACTTATGAAACTAGTATGCCTGATTGCTAGAATGGCACATGGTCCCATTAATTTTAACAGACAAATCTCTTTTTGGACCAAGGGAGTATAAACCCGGATAGCTTAATTTTTGGGCTGCAAATTTATAGTAGAATTTGGACCTGGATAACATAATAATTCAAATGTCAATTTGGACCGAATAAAAATTTGGGCAGCTTTAAAGTTTTTTGGGCCAAAAATATTTTATAGATAGAAATTTTGAAACAGTTTTGAAAAACATTTATCAAGCCAAATTTAAGATTCCTTACCTTAGAAAATGTTAATTTTTGAATTTAGCTTTCTTAACTTTTGACATCATTTTGTCAAAGTTAATTGAGTGTTATTTTCAATGTATAGAAAAAATTATTTGAAAATAATATAATTAATAGTAAATATAATATATATATAATTAAACCTATTTATAGACCGAATTCACTCACTAAGGTGTTCCTAAGGAGATGATTTTTAGCCTAGACAAATCTAAACTGTGATCCTAATAATTAAAGGTATAAATTTCTCAATAATATAAATTAAAAAAATTTTTTCCTTCTGTTATCATCAAAATAATGAATTAAAGTTGAAAAATGTCCCAACAACTCCTTTGTGGATTTATGTGATCGCAAAATTTCAAATTCAATTCTTGTAATTGATCCTGGTTGTTTACTAGTCTTCCACTCTCAGTAATTAAACCTCCTCTACAGTCCCCTAGTTCTAATATATTAGGGTTCTATGAGAATCAATCTATATATATATTTTTCCAATACTAGGTACATAACGGACACTTGCACTTTAGAGTCTTAGACATGTGGATTATTCTATTTTACTTTTCTTAATATATATATATATATATTTTAGATTCATGTCCTGCGTTTGTTTTATAGTCTTAGTGTGTATGGTCCATTAGAAAAGAAAAGGACTTGAAATTCTATTTAATTTTATTATTCCATTTTGAGAAAGGAAAAGAGTAAAACCCGAAAGTGGACTAAAATAGGGTTTTATATTATTTTCTTTTTTCTTTCTTTTTGGTCTGCCGGTGGAGTTTTCGGAGGGGGTTATTTTCCAATGATTTTCTGGAAATAAATTACTATATTTTCCTGAAGAAACAAATATAATAAAAGGAAATTCTTTTTAATGGTGGTTCACTGTTTTTGGTATATCTTTTGTTAAGTGCACGTTGCATAGGTTGATACATATTTTTGGATCATTCTATACAAGTTCTTGTTTTAGTTTATCCTTTTGTTCTAGACCGCCATGTTTTTTCCAAGTGAAAGATCTTGATCACCAATGAGGAAATGAAGAATACTATAACAAACTAAAGATGTTAACGGGACATATAATATCACAAATATCATATAATCATTAGTTCACCATAAATTTTTCACTTAAACTTCAATAAGCACGTATTATTCTTAACACAGATAAAATTCTAAAGACAGAAAAGGAAGATACAGGACACACTGAAGGTGGAGATCAAACTCTTTTTTTATTTTATTTTTGTAAATTTCTAAGTATATCAAATTTTAAGATAATCAGAGGTGACTGGCTTGAAGAAATCAGCAGCCTGTGATTCTATCAAGTCCAATTGTCTCTTGTACAGGTGCATATACACAATCCAGTCCCCATTTCCAACCGGACTTGGCATCGGCATCACATAGCCCACCTTTGCTCCCCAATGGAAATGATACGACCCGAATACCGGTTTATTCCACCCGAAATTTACCTTATCCATTGCAAATCGCTGCCCTGACGACACCACAATGGCTGGCGCCTCCTCTCTGTCACTGCTGCTGGCATATATCTTTGCTAGCATCGGCTCGGGGCGAGTAGTCTCCACCAAGTCTATTAGCCCTAGGAAATGCTCCTCGGTCCCGGCAATCTTTAAGAAGTTGTGGACACAATTTGCTACCCAGCTCAATGGCTTATTTTTAAGGTCTTTGCATTTTTCTTTGCCAAATGGGATGGATAATACATTCCCAAAGTATGTGGCCATCAGGTTTTTGTTATCATCTCCTTGGCTCAACTTCAACCTCCCATCAACAACAATGCCCATCCTGCATGCATATAGTGGTAGGAGTCAAAAATAATACTTATAAGTTATAGCATGAAAGTGGGATTTATGTTTCCTTTGGATTTTGCTATCTTGACAAGTATTCCTAGTTACAAAAGTTTATATATGACATGAAAGTGGGACCAAAATGCAAGAGGGTAACCGTCTAGAACTAGCAAAACTAATTTGTGGAAATAGTATCCCACATCCTCAGAAAATATTCGACGATATAAATAAAACACAAGAGATAAATATGTGGGCCATATTTATATTTTCTCTCTCTTCCTCGTCAAGCGATGACATACACATGACTTTATCTGCATGACGACTTTATATCACATTTGGATTAGATATTTTCTCCCACATCTCCGGCCACACAAAATCAACTTCTTTTCTCCTTTTAGTTAAAAGAAAATAAAAGTCGTCTAAACCCCTTCATATACTCACTCCGTACCCCAAAGAATTGATATTCAAAGTATATTTTTCAAACAAATAAAGAAAGGTAGAGTAGAGAATTAAGAGAGTAAAAAAAATTTCAAGTTATCCATAATGGCCCTATAAATTTACATAAAATGATATGTTTTTTTTATATATTAGTGAGTTCCACTAAATGTCATATTTGTCATTTACTTTATGTACTTATTGTCATTATTTTGAGGATAAAAAAAAATTATACTTTAAACCATCGTTTTAAGGATAGAGAGAGTATAAAAGTAGATAGTAATATTAATAATTAATTGTGTCAAAGTCAAACTTATTTTTAAAATGTATATATTTATAAAGTTGGACTCTTTTATTGGGACCAAAGAAAATATTATATATTAATAGTATGTATCTTAGTTTTAACTGATATTTCAGAGCAATAGTTAGGACTGTGCATTCGGTTATAACCGAACCGAACCGAACTTATTTTTGCTATCCGAAATACTATCCGAATTAACAAATAACCGAATTACCGAAAACCGAATAACCGAATTTACTATTCGGTTATTCGGATAATAACCGAAATTAAGATCTATATTTCTCCAACAAAGAAAAGTCATTTCAAATTTCCAATACAAGAGTTTCCAATCACAAAATTTTATCAATAAATATTTTTATTTTATTTTTTTTTCTTATTCGGTTATTCGGTTAACCGAATAACAAAATTTTTAAAACCAAACCCGAACCTGAAAACCGTATATTAAATCGGATATAACCGAATTTCTAAAAATAACCGAATAACCGAAAAAATTCGGTTAAAAAAATTCGGTTTGGTTCGGTTTTTCGGTTATAACCGATTTTTGGTCACTCCTAGCAATAGTTATGTTATCAGAACATATATGTATTTAGCGACATTTCAAATTTTTAACGACATTAAATGCTCTAGCAACAGAGTTATTGCTCTCTAACATATCGATGTCCTTAATTTTCTTAAAAAATTAAAAAGCATATTTAGCTCGTAGTTCCCTTACCTGCACATCTTGTTAACCCTCACGTCTTCTGGGGAGAGGGCTATCACTTTCCACAAAAGTGCACTAAATGCCTCAAGCTTCGTCCTCTTGCAATTTTCAATGCTAGCTAATGCTTGGAGTTGACTAATCCGATTCGCTTCAATGTAGTATATGCGACTTATAAGTTGATCGCTTTCAGTACCAAGCTGCAACTCTTTTGGAGGCGGCAGGGAGGATATGCAGATGTACATGTCCTTAATGCAAGGATCGTAATAGCCAGGGCGTCTAGGGTTAAGCCAGGACCGACAAAATGAGGGCAGCTGAGACAGTGGCTCGGACCGAGCCACCTCAGCCCATGATGTAAGAAACATGTTGGCGGAGTAAGCATCGGCCACTCGATGATCAAACGTACAACCCACTATTAGCCCCCCACATTTGAGTTCTGTAACCTGTATACATATTTAATTGTCACCGGAAACAATAAAGTAGTTGTTCCTTTAAAAGCCTTAATCATGATTCCCAAAGAAAATTTGTCTCACAGAAATTCAAGTACTAATTATAATAATTTTATATGAAATTATGTAGAAATTCAAGTACTTTTTTGGAGTTCTGCCAATATTCAAATATTCCAAACATGTCGAGTGAAAAAAAGGAGGCTATTCCCCATGAGATGGACGGGTCAATCCAACAAACACAAGCCAAGTGGGACTTTGATTTATTGAGTTTAGATTTATTTAGAAGTTAAACGAGTCGAGTTACACTTTAAACTAATTTAAAAAAAAAATTATATGAACTCATTACATTTAATAAACAAGTTGAGTCTGAGCTTTAGCCATGCTTAACCGAGTCGAGTTTAAGCCCAATTCATTATACTTTTTTATTATAAAATAAAAATAATAAATTAATTAAATGTTAAATCAATCGAGCTCAAGTCGAATACTCTACTTATCAAACTCGGTCCGTTTAACTAAATATGCAAAGAAGTTTGTTCAAGTCCGAATCCTTTAGCTAGCATGCATGTTCAAGTTGAACTTAGTTGAGCCCAACCAAATTCGCATACAATATTATTCGTTTGCAGCTTTACATATAAAGAAAAATTATAAGAAAAAATGACATATTTAAGAAGCTAATTGGAATTTTGGGTAAGCTTATATTCCGGCTGGACAGTTGCTATGTTTGTACAATTTCATTTGAACACGTTGGTCGGGTCACAATAATCATAGGAATTGATGAGGCTCATAAATATGTAATCCAATCATTTTCATAGATCTTTTCTACAAAAAATATAAAAATTAATTAATACAATTTTGATAGATATCTAAAATGAGTATCAACTATTTTGTTGATCCTTTTATAGAATATTAATATGATTTGTTAATATGTTCTTTTTGAAAAGCCGAATTTAATCTAAAAATTAGTCAAAGACTCCAGATTGTCAATATTTCAATATCATGGGATTTATAATCTTATTAGTTGTACGTAGGCTTAATATGGGAAAAACTGACTGACCTGAACTGAGAGAATCCCTTGCTTCTTCATGGGCACCAGTTTTCCTTCAACACTATCATCATGATTGTACAGGTTAAGATTTCGAAGCTCTACATCTGCAAAGGCTTCAACAAAATCCACGCCGCGATTATTACAATAAAGCTCAGGCTCCCCCATTGTGTTTAGCAAAATTTCTCCGGCAAAGGCATAGTAGGCAGCTAAAGTTTGGGCCATGGATTTCTTAAGTTGAATGTTTACTGTTGATCCAAACGTGGTGAGCGAGCAATCTTCATCGGCTATGGGATTCTGGTAACAAAAGAAAACGCTGACGTCAACTGGAGGCAAAAGCTTGTCTAGGTTTGAGAGTGGTAGCCAATGCTCATGCATTGGTAGCATTGATGCCACTACATCTTTGCTCCTAATATTTACTACGAAGTCTCCTTTGATACTACCCATTAGAGAGAAAAAGAGAGAGGGATTATTTCTAGCAAACGTGAGTAATGGCTATACCTACCAAATGAAGATCCTAGGGCTGCATAAATAGTCTCCGCTCTTCTAGGAAGATATCTGTACGGGCTAAGGTTGAATGGAATACGGATTCCTTTATTTTAAAAAGTCAAATTGGAAATTGATTCTCGGTGGCTTCATTTCAAAAATCAAGGTTGAAAAAAAATATGGATTCCTTTATTTTAAGAAGCCAAATTAGAAATTGATTCTCGGCAGCTTCATTTCAAAAATCAAGTTAAGGTCATGATATATTAAATATATTGAAAAGGATTTAGATGGCCCATTCTGAAGCTGACTTGTTGTAAGAATTGTAATACCACAGAATTTTCAAATAATGAAAGAAAAACTATAAATAAAAAAGAAGAGGTTGTTCAAGATTAAAAAGAAATTAAGTAAAGCAAGTATTGATCGACAAAGGAAATGAAAGGAAGGGAACGTATGGAAACATAAATGTGAATGAAGAAGTTATACAAGTTCAAAACTCAAATTAGAGTTCGGAAGGGAATTTTGAGAAACTAACTGCTCCGTTGAGTCTTGAATGTCGAATTTAGTAAGAATCGACAGTACACATGATGTGTAAATTTTTGGGAGAATAAAATAATATTATATTAAAAAAAACTTTTAGTTTTTGCATGTGTGTGTTACTCAGGGAGAGTGAACGCGTGGGAGAGGGGAAAGGTGGCTGCCTCTCCTGGTCCATGTATGCATATAAATATATGTATATTATACATGTATATAGAGGATTAAAAGAGATAAAAAGAAACAAGAAAGAAAAGTAGAGAGAGAACGAGAGTTCGGGAGAGAGAAAGAATGATGAAACAACAGTTTTTAACCAGTAAGCCAATTCTTTTTGTTTGATTTCAATTATATGTATATCATATATGATTCAATAATGGTTTAGAGGCAGAAATAAGGGTTAAACCCCCGTTGGCCGTTATGTCGATAGCAACCATGGCCGATGACCATGGTGATTGTTATTGTGGGTTTGTTATCTACTGAATTAGAAGTTATAAAACATGCTTGGATTTGTAGAACGAGTTCCCAGAAAGCTAAAAAGATAAACTAAAAATAATATGATGGAGAGAACATGGAGAACGAAGGAAAGAAAGCTTCGCCGAAAAATATTTTTCGGAAGCACATTTTAACATAAAAACGTTAACCCTTTTAAAAATAATTACATGGTTGGACGCCTGAGATGATGGGGAACATATCTGGGTGGAGAAAAGTGAAAAAAACAATCGGAAAACACTGTTGCCACCGGAGAACAGGATCGAAAAATATTTTTTCGACCGACTTTTTGGCAGAGCCCGTTTCTCTATGTTAGAAGCTGAATTTGGATAAACTTTGTATTACAATATTGAAGAGAATTAAATTTCATGTGTAATGGACATACTATTCGTAATTTTTGGATAAGCGGATAAATTATTATGAGTTTTTGAAGTTTCAGCACTTTAAAAATAGTGCAAATTCATAGAAAATTTTGTGAATGGTGAAAAATTATAAAATTTGGTGAAAAATCTTATAATAATATAAGATGAATATTGGTGGTGTTTTGAGTATATAAAAGTATGTTGAGTTATTATTTCTATTTTGAAGTTATTAAATGATAGTTTTTATAAATAGAAATAATTATAGAAAATTGTCGGATAATCCAAAAAATGTGAAAATTGGTCAAAACGTCTAAAATAATATTTTAAAAACTTTATAAGTGTTAGTAGACTCATGAGGTGTCGGGACGTTGTGGATCGGGTAAAGCTAGCCAGATTTTGTAACAATCTGACCTTGATTGTAAAAGTGAAAATCTATTTTGATTGAAAAAGGGGCTGGAACCAGGCGCCTAGATGGTGTTAAACTAGACTGTATAAGCTTTAATTTGACTTAAGAATGAACGTAGGGGTGCACAAATGGCCCGCGACCTGGGGTCTGACCTTGGTCCGGCCTGAGCCTAACCTGGTCAAAGCCTGGACTGGTCTGGCCCGGCCTGCAAGGCTAAGAACAGACCATGATTTTTATGCCCATATCCGGCCTGGCCTGGCCTTTCAAAAAGCCTGGACCGGCCTGGCCTGCAACCTAGACCAGCTTGACCCGCGGCCTGTGAAAATTGGGCAAGCTGGGGACCCATACTGATAATAATATATGTTAATGAAGGATGCATGTTTTATTTATACTACTAATGTCCTATCATAAATTAGTGGGTAGGGGATGTGGGACTTAACAAAAACTATCATTCATCAAGTAATAGTGTGAGCACTTGTCCAATTGTGATTATCACTCTTTAAATGGTCTTCTTGTGGTTCATGCCGGAAAACTTCCATTTTACTTATAAAACAAATAAGTTCTACTTAATGGACTAGGCAAAGAGATACTTGATAAAGATGGGTAAACTGGATGGCACCTCCAGGTTTTTAATTAAATATTAAGAAATGATCCATGATTTTTATAGATCATTATATGATATGCTTCTTTCTCCTATTTTTATAACTGAAAAGGCCTTGGTATGAACAAATTATATATTACAGGAAGATGTATATTACATTGGTGACTCAGTTGCTCGGAACTTAATGGAATCATTGTTGTGCATTCTTTGGCAGGAGTCCCACATCAGATATAAAGTGTTACAATTCTAACTTCACTAGTATTTATATGATAGTCTTATTTAATTTCTTTTTAGACTTTTGAAGTCCCACATTGTCTAACAATGGTATTTTGTACTCTCTTTATTTTATAAATAGAGGAGAGTTCAAGGTTTAGTTTTTAAAAGTAAAGTTTGGAAATCAAATGGAAGATCTTGACTGGACTGGCTTGGGCCCGGCCTGGGCCTGGCCTACAGGCCTTCACAGACCATGGTTTTATTTCAATAATCCACCCTAGCCTGGCCTTTTTTTATTTTGGCCTGGGCCTGGCTCGGCCTGGTCAATGGTCAAAGCTTGGCAGGCCTAGATCATGCCAGGCCAGGCGGCCTGTTTGTGCATATCTAAATGAACGTAAGCGGTTAAGTAACGAAGGAATTATGATAAAAATAAAAACAACGTTTGTTAAATATTAGAACGAGTTTTATAATTCATTTTTGAAATGAAATTTTGAAGAATGATATATTTTGACGTATAATAGCATATTTTGATGTGAAAAAAATATTGTTCAAGATTTTAGAATTTTTGATTCCGAATTATAGAAATTATTGGAGAAATTAACGGGAATGTTAAAATATAATTACGATAAGTAAATTAATAAAAGTGAATGTTATTATGAGAAGATTGATATGTTAATGGAAAATATTCCATGACGTGTAGATAACTTAGAATCGAGTACGAAAAAAAAAGAAATATTGGATATGAATGATGTAGATGATGAGTTACAGACCGAGGCAAGTTCCGCAAATTATGAAATTTCTTATTCTTGAGCTTATGTGTCAGTTCCTTAATTGCAAAAAGTTTTTTGAATTATTTGATATTTTTTAATTGAGCAAGTTATAAATTCATGGCAAACTATTTATTTGAACAAGTTCCTTATTTATTAAAATTCTGCAAGTTATGCAAATTCTTATAATTGAGCTGAGTTGCAAGTTTTGGAGATATATGCGAGTTCTTGAACTCATATTATTATGGTAGGTTTTTGAACTCATAATTAGTATGGTAGGTTCTTGAACCCATAGTATTATGGTAAGTTCTTGAACTCATATTATTATGACGAGTTTCTGAACTCATATAATTATGGCAAGTTCCTAAACTCATAATGTATGGTAAGTTCATTAAATGGAGCGTTATTTCTAAATTTGCACCTTCTTGATATTCCTAAATTTATTGAATTACACAGTATGCCAGTTGTTTCGGCTACTCCACCGTGAAACTAATTCAGGCTGAGGATGAATAACCCTATAATATATGGGAATATTTATGGAGATTTTTTCAGTCTATGTGACTGTTAAATATTTATTGAGAGTCAACAGTTTATATAATTGTGGGACACTTTTGGGCCATATAGTGCCGACTTAACGCTTTTAGCGTTTGATATGATGTAAAGAGTTCATGGTCCTTACGACCCCTCAGTAATGATTCAAAGATAAAGATTCTGATGTTGAAGTTCTATTACTTCTTGATAATCATGTGCTGATGTACATTGCTAAAGTTTCAAATATTGAAAATTTATATTGACGAGCTATTCATTAGTTCAAAGCATATTTATTCATTAATGAGCTTACTCTGACAAGTCACTGTGTACTATAGTGAGGTAACATATTACAGGTCATGACAGTGCTGCTAGACTGATCATCTGCAGTACAATTCAAAAAGAATTTCTGGTCCTTTATGACCATCCAAGTAACGAGAAAAGTTGATAATTTTTAATTCAAAAATATTAAATTATTGTTTCAAATTTATTCCTTGAAATATTTTAATTCAGTTTCATGCTTGTTGGGCATATTTGATGAGCATATTTGATGCTCACCCTTGTAATCCTAAATTATTGCAGAAAGAAAGGAAAGATAGACCAGAAGGGTCGAGAGCTAGATAGTAGAGAAAGAGAAATCCTGTAGAGGCTACAGGTTGGTATCAGTGATGAGATAAAGTGTAAGACCTAAGTTACAATCCAGGGACGAGGTATGTAATTGATGTCTGTAATAGACTAGTTAAATCAATAAAAATATTGATAGATAGTATGAAAGATGTATATCGTGATGCACCGAATCTATCGGAGCGAGTACATGGATTTGGGGGCGCTACAGGAATCAAGGAGTGTATGTATATATATATATATATATATATATATATATGGTATATGTGGCGTGAATTAAAATCAATGAATTCTATAATCAGAGTACAACAATATTAGTTAATGAGTTTGTGTGCCAAAGGAGGCATCTTGGTAACAAAGCAAGGCAGGAGTTTTGTTTGGCCGAAGGAATAACTTGAGAGATACGGTTTTTCCGTGAATTTCATTGTTGTTCTAATTAATTAATTGCTTGAAAACTTTAATTAATTCGGAGGTTCTGGATGGTAAGGTAATTTGAGTTTTCACTCAAATTAAGGTATTGTTGTACTCTCTCAATTTCATAATATTTCAAGTTTTTAGTTATAAAACGTAGAAGGGCTATTTGTACTCACAATTGATTATAGTGAAATTTTTCGGAGCTCGACTCGTGGTTATTACCTCTTAGTTTTAGAGAGTTTTCCACGTAAAATTTGGTGTCTCGTGTTTGGTTTATTTTTCGTACTATTATTTTCTGCGGTTATAATTTATTTGGTGAAATTATATTATTTGTTTGGCATGATTTGTTATTTAATTTATTAAAGACAGTTCTAGTTTAAGGAGTTTTCTCAACTGAGTGGTATAAAGAGCAAGGTTCTTTGCGCAGTTGTTTTTTTGATAAATTAAATGAAGGAGTCAAGCGGCGCCATGATTAAGTTGAGCTCATCTAATTTTTCAATCTAGAAGCCTAGAATGGAGGACATCCTTTACTGTAAGGATTTGTTTGACCCATTGGAGCTTAAGGGGAAAAAGCCCATGGACAAGTTTGAAGCTGATTGAAAAAAGATGAACAAGAACGATCACATTTGACAATAGATCGATTAAAGTGCGTGCCACCATGTTTCACAGGAAACAAATGCTTATACACTTTGGACTACATTAGAGTCCATGTACGAGATGAAGAATGCACATAATGAGACATTTGTGATTCGAAAGATCGTGAACCTGAAGTACAAAGATGGTAGTAGTGTATCCAAGCATATGAGTGAGTTTTAGGGTTTGGTGAACAGTTGTCTACCATGAAATTGAATCTTGAGGACGAGATTTAGGCGTTGTTGCTTCTCAGTTCATTGCCTAATAGTTGGAAAGCTTTGGTCGTGTCACTAAGCAATTTAGCTCCAAAAGAAAAAATAACCATGCAAATGGTCAAAGACAACATACACAACGAGGAAGCAAGGCAAAAGGAGCAGGGTTTGAATTTTAAGACACAAGCACTTGTGGTAGAGAACAGGGATAGAAGTAACTTCAGGGAATCTCACAAGGGAAACATGAATTGCAGCTAAAGCAAAAATTCTAGAAATCATAGAAGTAAGTCAAAGACTAGAAAAGACGTTACATACATGTGTAACCATTGCAATAAGGAAGATCACTTCAAAAGAAATTGCAAGATCTAGATAGACAAGTAAAAAACTAGTGAGCAAGGGAAGATTAAGGAGAAGAATACTACAGCTACAGTTACTACTACAAAAAAATAGGTCATTGCTGACGAACAGGCTTGTCGCTAATGACCCCTATGCCGTTGGCAATAAGGTTATTGCCGATGGACAGGCCTGTCGCTAATGACACTTGCCATCGCCAATGAGTTTTTATTTTTATTATTAAAAGAGTTATTGGCGATAGACTGTCCATCGCCAATGCCGTCGCTAATGAGTCATTGGCGACGGACAGTCTGTCACTAATTAGTCCGTTGCCAATGACATTTTTAAAAAAAATTGAAAATTTAAAAACCCCCTGTTATTTTACATATACATAATTGTACCTGTTATAAACCAAAGGCAACAAATAATTATTCACTAACGCATACCAATAACCATCAAATATATATAATCAACCATCAAATGCGTACACAACGTAATCACATAAACTATAAGATGTAACTAGATATAAAATGTAATCACTGTTGGTCGATTTTGCAACCGAAAAATACGCGCAAGTATACACAGTCAACAAGTAATATAATGATAAGATAGAGTTGTCGAACCCACAGGGAATTATCACTAGTGTATCCCAAGTACCAACTATATATCGTCTCGATTTTATTTAGACAATTGATGATTTGAGTTTTTGTTGTTTTGTAATAACTAAGATAACAATAATCAAGTAAATACGGAAAGCGTATAAGATAATTGAACTCTAATATTAACAAGTCTAAGATTGCAATTTCCCCCAACACTTCATTTGAATATCATAACTCTCTCATTTGAACTAATTAACAACATATAATTGCCAATCGAGAAATCAAAGTTACTAATAAGCCTCTGTCGATGGTCAAAGTCGAATCGTCCTAATGCGGCATGTAGTTATATGTCTATCCTACACACTATCAATAGACCAATTTCAAGAACAATTATAAGACACATGTCACTAAATCTCATGTACCGTCCTTTCAATTACGAACTTTCACATAGGAAGTCATTAAGAATAGATTCTCCATTGGTTGCACACGGTATCTAGGTATATGTCTATCCTAAATACTATCAAGTTACCTATCATTGAGGATAATCAACAAGACACACGTCACTAAATCTCAATTAATTACCCACAACAATCGTTAACTCTCGCATGATATCATAACAAAGTCTAAACACTACAATCCGCTCGTCAAGTTCATATATGTTCCCACGGTAATTACTAGCTAGGCAATTAAGATATGAAGCATAAATTATGATATTCAATTCACAAATGAGTAATTAAGAACAAAGAGAAAAAAGTCAATTTAAACTATGTGTTGGGTTCCATTGAAATCTTAGAATACAAGCTCTAGTTCATAGTAGCTAAGCAAAATATCAAACACATGGTGTACATCATGAAATAGAAATACAAATTTAAAGGAAAGCAAGAGATGATAAAACTCATTTTGAAGATATTCCTATGTTGCTTACTTGGTTGATGACAATCTCTAACTTTTCCTTTTCCTTTGGCAATCTTTTCTCCTTTTGTTCCTTAGCTTGTTGCTGAAAATTTTCTTGAATTGCAGCCCTCAAACTCTTGTTGGTGATGTATGTGCAGCCTCCCAAGGTCTAGATATCCCTTTGACAATCATTTCCTTCTTGGTTCTTTGGCTTTAGCTGAGTTTTCTTTGTATTGCAGCTCTTTGACTCTCTATTTTAATGTTTTAGTCTAGCTTCCCAATCCCTAGATGTCTGATATGAAGCTCTAAAGAGAATACATATAGCCTCCATCAAGAAACCCTAGCCAAAGTCGGACAAAATGCAGCTTAGATCGCACTGAAAGTATGTTAGATTGCACTCAGGACGGCGTTGGCACGCCCGCACGGTGCCTGGCGCGCGCGTGCCCATGGCCTGGTTGGCCCATGCTGGTTGCCGCACGCCCGCACGTTGGCTGCCGCACGCCCGCGCCGCCCCCCAGCCCGCGCCCATGCCTTGCCGCACGCTTGGAGCCCCGCCTGGCGCTCGCCTGCTACCCGCCTGCCGACTGCCGAGCCCTGCCCTGCCGAGTCCTGCCGATGCTCAGCGCGCGCGCCCAACGCCCAGGCTGCCGAGCGCCCAGTGCCCATGCCAGCGCCCAGCGCGTACCCGTGCCTTGGCCGACGCCGTACACGCATTCCAACGCTGTGCACGCTCAACTTTTAAATTTCATCAAATTAAACACCGCGCGTCGCCAAACACTGAGTTCCACAATAATACCAACCAAGCACGGATACCGAGACACGAGCATTAATTCATTACAAACCACGATCCGAACGACATTTATTTCAATTCCTACAAAACACAATAAAAATACATCAAAGCAATACAAAACATATAAAAGTAACATAAAACTAAATTATCTAGAAATAAGATAAAAATACATAAAAACCATATAAAATTACCAAAAGCTAACAAATTATCAATGCCAAAAGTACTCAAATTGTGTGTATAAAACACACTCAACAATCACTATATAACTTAACAACTAGTTAAATACATAAACCATCAAGCTAACTAGATACAAGACCCTAGTCTGTACAACCCAAAAACTAGGTAGTTACATACATTAAAGTAAAAATATAAATATAAACTAACTATATCCCCCGGTTAGCATCATCATTGCCATCGGCAGACAAACGAACATCCTCCATCGTGCCACTACCGGTCCCACCCTCCGTAACATCATCAACATCAACTCGGCGATCCTTACCATCTCCTCTAGGGTCCTCGCCAGCTCTTCTACGGTCATCGCCTTCGCCCCTGGCTCCACCCGTGCCACAAAACTCATCAACAAGACTTTACAAAATTAAAATATTAATTATGAAGTCACAAAAGAGAGCATATTTAAATAATTTTCTAAGTGTTCTTTATACAAGTTAATTAGATAAACGAGCAGATAACTCGACTACTAGAACTCTGAATCAAGTACCGTAAATTGTAACGTGTTCGAAATATATAAGAGGTGTTTCGCCTATGGTTTCACGTCATTTCGACACCCGGGCGAGTTTTGGTAAACTTTTTGTAAATTTTTCTAAATGTTCTTTAATTTATACAAGTTAGGCAAATGAGCAGAAAACTTGGCCACCAGAACTCCGAATCGAGTTTCGTAAGTTGTAACGTGTTCAAAATATCTAAGAGCTGCTTCACTTATGGTTTCACGTCATTTCGACGCCCGGGGCGAGTTTTGGTATATTTTTCCTAAATTTTTCTAATTGTTCTTTAATTTATACAAGTTAAGCAAACGAGCAGATAACTCGGCCACCGAAGCTTGAAATCGAGTCCCGTAAGTTTTAACGTGTTATAAATATCTAAAAGGTATGTCACCTATGGTTTTGCATGATTTCGACGTCCAAGGCAAGTTTTGGTCTACTTTTTCTAAATTTTTCTAAGTGTTCTTTAATTTATACAAGTTAGGCAAACGAGCGGATAACTCGGCCACAGGAGCTCGAAATCGAGTCTCATAAGTTGTAACGCGTTCCAAATATCTAAGAGGTGTTTCGCCTATGGTTTCGCGTCTTTTCGACGCCCGGGACGAGTTTTGGTCTACTTTTCCTAAATTTTTCTAACTGTTCTTTAATTTATACAAGTTAAGCAAACGAGCAGATAACTCGGCCACCGGAGCTTAGAATCGAGTCCCGTAAATTGTAACGTGTTCTAAATATCTAAGAGGTGTTACACATATGATTTCGCGTTGTTTCGACGCCCAGGACGAGTTTTGTCCTACTTTTTCTAAACTTTTCGAAGTGTTCTTTAATTCACACACGTTAGGCAAACGACCGGATAACTCAGCACCAAAGCTCGGAATCGAGAACCGTAAGTTGCATTATGTTTCATATATCTAAGAGGTGTTACGCCTATGGTTCCGCGTCGTTTCGATGCCCGGGGCGAATTTTGGTCTATTTTTCCTAAATTTTTCTAAGTGTTTTTTAATTTATACAAGTTAGGCAAACGAGTGGATAACTCAGCACTAGAGCTTGGAATTGAGTCCCGTAAATTGTAACGTATTCCAAATATCTAAAAAGTGTTACGCCTATATATGGTTTCACGTCGTTTTGACGCCCAGGACGAGTTTTGATCTACTTTTTCTAAATTTTCTTAAGTGTTCTATAATTTATATAAGTTAGGCAAACGAGCGAATAACTCGGCCACTGGAGCTCGGAATCGAGTCCCAAAAATTCAATCGTGTTCGAAATATTTAAGAGGTGTTACGCCTATGGTTTCACGTCGTTTTGAAGCCCAAGGCCCGTTTTGGTCTACTTTTCTTAAATTTTTCTAAGTGTTCTTTATGCTAGCAAGACAAACGAGCAGATAACTCGGCCACCGGAGCTCGAAATCAAGTCTTGTAAGTTATAACGTGTTCCAAATATCTCATAAGTAGGCCTATGGTTTCGCGTTGTTTCGACGCCCGGGGCGAGTTTAAGTCTACTTTTTCTAAATTTTTCCAAGTGTTCTTAATTTAATTTATACAAGTTAGACAAACGAGCGGATAACTCAGCCACCAGAGCTTGGAATTGAATCTCATAAGTTGTAACATGTTCCAAATATCGAAGACATGCCACGCTTATGGTTTCGCGTCGTTTTGAAGCCTGGGGCGAGTTTTGGTCTACTTTCCTAAAATTTTCTAAGTATTCTTTAATTTATACAGGTTAGGCAAACGAGCGGATAACTCGGTCACCGGAGCTCAGAATCAAGTCCCGTAAGTTCTAAAGTGTTTCAAATATCTAAGATGTGCTACACTTATTATTTTGCGTATTTTCAACACGTAGGGCTCGTTTTGGTCTAATTTTCCTAAAAAATTTTAACTGTTCTTTATGCTAGCAAGAGCGGATAACTCGGCCACTGTAGTTTCGAATCGAGTCCTGTAAGTTCTAATATTTTTCAAATATCTAAGACATTTTTTTCTTAGTGTTTGAAAGTTTTTATAAGCAATATAATTGCAAATTAAAAGATATACTTAAAGACATACATCAATATTTTTATTTACTAGTCGAATATATGGGGGAAAGAGGTTGGTAAAGACAACTACGCATACCCAAAAGGCCTCCTGCCGGACTAGACCCAAGAGCTTGTCGACAGATAATGAAGGATCGATGGAACTTTGGACAACCTCCTGAGCTAGCTGGTAGATCCGCTGGCGTGATGGTGCGCCTGATTGGATTGTACTGCTCTCAATGCATGCCTCGATGATCTGGCGGAAGAACTCGTCAGATAATGAAGGAATGCTCCCTATCCACTCGCACCATCTGCTCCGGTGGGTGGGCGACGCCTGGCTCTCGTGGCAGGCACTATAGTGTAGGTTGGGACCTGTGGCATGCCCAGAATCATATTATTCTTTGGTCCTCTTGTTGCCTGCAGCCAGTCTTCCATGTCCTCATCCTCTTGCGTCGAGGGATCTAGGTTGGTGTCTTGCTGGCCGCTAGCAGTTCTCTGGCTTCTCCGCTCCCTATTAAGGCGCTCAAACCTATTTTGAAAAAAACACATAAAGATACGAAAAACATAATTCTTTAAAGAATATGAATACAAATCGCATGAATTAAAATACAAATAAAATAAAAGGATAAAATTACTTGCAGTTATGGCCTCTACCTCAGGGGAGATATAACCACCCTCACCTTTCTTCTGGTGGGCATGCCACCAGAATTCTAAGCGGGAAGGTGGGTGCTTAAGGGTATTCTGGAGTCTCTCTTTGAAACGGTCGTAGGACTGAAAACCCGTGCAGTGGGGCAGACGACTCTACCGCTGGGCTGCTGTACGTTGTGCCGATATTTATTAAAAAGTAGAGTCCTCCCAATATGTGTCCGTCGCCCATCTTGCTATGGACCTTCTTCTTCCAGTCGTGGACCCATTTATGCCAGTTCATCTCAAAATATCCCCGAAGAACGGTCATCCCATGGGCTTCTTGATTGTCCTCAAATTAGTAATATCGCTACACATTACATATTACAATATTAGTAGACAACATAAATCGACATGTCAATGATAAATAATAATATGCAAATGACATAGAAAATTAACATATGAATGACATATATATTACCCGAAACTTATCTATAATTAGCTAGTGTGTGTGTGCTCATCCACATCCGCTCATCTCATCCACGCGTTTGAGAATCGGTTACGCACGATCGCAAGCAACGTGTTCCGCGGAGTAACATCAAGGATACTGCAATTGAAATTAATACATTTGAAAATTCTAAACTATATATACATGCAGTATTTTATGTAAAACAAATGTTAAATGCTACAAATATATTCTAAAATTACATGTTACTCACAACACGACATATATAAGACGCCTGGGGGGGATTCCCCAGCAAGGCATGTGCTAATCCCCCCCCCCCCCCCCCGAGGCCTACGGCGATCGCCTGTGCAGTGCAATATATGAATAAATTTATATAAACAAATATCCTGACAATAATATATAAAAATAACAGCAAGATGAAACAAATGGAATTTTAACATGTAATTATACTTGAAGATCCGCCGTGCTCATCACCCCCACGACACCCACGACCCACATTGCCTGCACTGCCAGCACGCCTACCACGATCGCGCGTGTGGAGTATGGGCCATATTGATACAACTAAAAATACATCAACATTAGAAGACATTTTTAATCACGATAATTAAACTATTATTTATACATACTACAAACTATTACATATGGATACAACTAAAAAGACATCGACATAAAATTAGAAGACATTTTTAATCACGATAATTAAACTATTATTTATGGATACTACAAATTATTACATATGGATACAACTAAAAAGACATCAACATAAAATTAGAAGACATTTTTAATCATGATAATTAAACTATTATTTATGGATACTACAAACTATTACATATGGATACAACTAAAAGGACATAAATAGTACATACTCCTAATCATTTATATCATCAAAGCCATCAATATCAGAATCGTCATCTTTGAGCAGTAGCTTTTCATTCTCGCTATCATCACCATTTTCGTTATCCTTAACCATTTCTTCATTTATTTCTTCCTCCTTAACAACATCGTCTTCACTTTCGACAGTGACGACATCATCCTCGTCTTCACTAGACTCACTAATAACTATCACATCAGCAGATGTGACATTAGTAGACTCTAATTGTAAAGGTTCATCGTCTGAACGAGAAGTTGTGCCTTGAAAACCACAAGCTTTGGTGGTTATAACAGCATACCATAAGCTTACAGGAGTCTTAACACTCCGTGCTTAGTACACCTGCGTTGCTTGACTTGCTAAAATAAAAGGCTCGTCTGAGTTTAGTTTTGACTTAACATTTACTGTCACCAGTCCTGAGTTTTTATCTACTCTAACCTTATTTTCAACATCAAACTAATGACAATTGAAGCAAACTAACTCTTTGTGACCCTAATATTTTAGAACGACTACTTCTAGTAATTGTTCATACCAGTCATCCTAAAGATTATCGTAGCAGCTACCTTTAACCACTACACAAAATCAGATGACGCGACTTCCCCAATATCGTAATACTTAAATTTGTAACCGTTGACAATACAACATGAATAAGTATCTACAGATCTTTCATGGTCGTCGGATATAAACTTTAGCCGAATGTCATCTTTATCATCTTTGAAGACCTAATGTATAGTTATAAAACATATTTTAAAGTTAATTACGGCATAAGATTCATGGATAAATGCATTTAGACATCAATTTAAGACACTTACAACATCTAAACCATTGCACAAATTCTCTATTTCTCAAATTTTGCAATTCCCCTTCCGATTTAATCGGATTCGCTTCACATATCTCAACATCATATTGATTGTAGTACAGTTATAAACGGCATTGTTATAGCTACAAACTTAATGGGTATGCAAAGAACTTTTAACAGTTACAAACGACATAGTTATGTCTACTTACTTAATGCATGGTGCTACTTCATTCATGTTTACAAGTGCATATAATGTGGCAGCTGCGTACTTATTAACGGTTAAGAATCGCCTTTTTTCCAGCTGAATAGTTGTACCGGATGACTAAAGGCCGTTAAATCTCCGTTGTCTTTATGTGTAACAAATTCGTTTCGACGTAAGCGATTATGCCTCGTCTGAACATTTGGCTCAAAGTACAACGAGCATAAATTAATAAGCTCCTCCATAACATAACTTTCAGTAATTGACCCCTCTACACGGGCTCTATTCTTCACCTTTTGCTTTAGACGTCACATATACCTATACGTTATATATGCATGTATACATTAGAAAACAAGAATGAACATTTTAGCAGTATTTTAAAAACATTAATGCCATTACCTCTCAAATGGATACATTCATCTATATTGCATGGGACCACCAAACTTGGCTTCGTATGGCAGGTGAATAGGCAAATGCTCCATTGTACCAAAAAATGATGGAGGAATGATCACTTCTAACTTGCATAATATTTCCACTATCTGCCTCTCTATTTTATCTATGTCTCTGAGTTGAAGCTCTGTCAAGTATAGATCTCTGAAGAAGTTAGAAAGCTCTGTTAGTGCTTCAACCACACGTTTCGGCAACAAGTCGATAAATGCCACTTCTGCATGAATACATGATAATCATGACTTTTTAGACCCCGAAACTTCAGGTCTTCGACTTTACAACAGCTTGCTATATTTGAAGAATATCCTTCTAGAAGCTTCAAACCACTAATCCAATTACATATCAATATCAATTGCTCACTGGTCAAAGTATAATTAGTTTTACGCATTACCGTCTTACCACCCTCTTCATACAACCACAAATGTTCCCTAATGTTCATTTCTACTAAATCAAGCCTCAACTTGTTGTTGTCCTTTGTTCTACCACTGACATTTAGCACTGTATAAAAAATATTATCAAAAACATTCTTTTCGGTATGCATTGGATCAAGACAATGACGAATGCATAGTGTAACCTAATAAGGCAACTCAAAGAACAAACACCGATGTGTCCAGTTGTGAACCTTACCATACCCATAAGCTCACTCTAATATGTGATTCTTCCCTGGAGGTGGAAAATTCAAGCTACTAATCTAACTCAATACTATTGTCCCAAAAAGATGGTCAAGTACTTGACGTTTCTCTGATTTTTGATTGAATTATCTAGTCAGCCTTCGATAACGATGTTCAATCGGCAAAAACTGTTTGAAAGTTGCAAAAAAACTAATTTTTCCCTATGTTTGAGCCATATAGCTTTAACTGACCCCATGCACACGGGACATGACAAGCTCCCATGGGTTGACCATCTACTGATCATTCCCAACGCCGAGAAGTCATTTATGGTTCACAGTAAAGTTGCCATCATGTCAAAGTTCTCTTTCAGAGATACGTCACAAGTTTGAACCCCTTTATCCCACAAATCTTCAACTCATCAACTAATGGCTTGAGGTAGACATTGATGTCTTTACTTGGACTCTTATCACCCGAAATCAGTAAAGGCATGAACATGTAGGGATATTTCATGCACATCGAAGGTGGGAGGTTATACAAAATAATAATCACTGGCCATGTTGAGTAGGGCTTGGTGTAAGGCCCATTAAATGTATTAAAGCCATTTGTAGCAAGTCCAAGCCTAACATTGCGAACCTCTTTAGCAAATGAGATGTGCTTTCTGTCAAAATTTTTCTATTCAAGCCCATTTGTCGGATGCGTCAGTTGACCTTCGACTATGTCCCATGTTGAGTGTCACCTCATATATTTGACGGTATGTATGTTGACACAAACAACCGCTGAAGCCTCGGTGCAATAGGAAACTAACGTAAGATCTTTCTCGACACGTCTTTTCCCTTTTTCTTGAGTTGTTCATAGTATCTACTTGTACTGCAGATATCACATGACCTCTTATCTTTATTCTTATCACCGTAATACAACATACAGTCATTCTCACAAGCATCAATCTTCTCATATCCTAGATTGAGCCTTTTAACCAGTTTTTTCACATCTTAGTATGATTCCAGTAACTTATTGTCTGTCGGTAAGAACTCCTTCATAATGTTTAGCAGTTCATTAAAACCCCTCTCGCTTCAGTCATGCTTGTTCTTGAAGTGTAAAAGTTTAATCACTGGGAATAAGATGGTGTGCTTTTCGTATCCGTTATACAGTGGCGTCCCTGATTCGTGCAATAACTGATTGAAACCCTTAGCCCCGTCATTCGGTTCTTGCTCGATGCTACCGTCATCCCTGTTTGTATTCCACTGGAAGAATGAACCAGCAGCTTCGACTATCATGTTAATACAGTCAAAGGTTTCGTCACCTCTGGATTTCGGTTCAAATTCATGTTCATTTAACTGGTTTCCCTATGATAGATCCATGTGCTATAACCCTGCTTGAACCTATACGCAAATAGGTCGCATATGACATCACTCATTTCCTTCCACACTTCATTCACACACCTCGTACAAGGACATCTGATCTCATCGCCGATGACTTGCTCAAATGTAAAATTGAGAAAATGTTCAACCCCACTACGGTACTTAGAGCTAAACTCACTCTTATCAGTGGCTACCCTACGTTCCATCTAACTTCGATCAACAGACATCTTGAATAATAGGCTTCTATATATATACATATATATATATATATATGAAAAATTAAAACACAATCAAGTCGGAGGGTTAATGTATATGCCTGCTTATGAGTTTCCTAACTTCATCTCCTACTCTAACAGGTCATGTTTCTATCCCATTCCCAGATGTGTCGCCCCACTGATGCCAACAACTTGAACACATCTTTAAATTTTTAAGAAATTTCGACAACACCTTCCCATTGTCTTCAAGTACACGAAATAGACTAACACATCGTAGTCTAAATATGCACCCGAAGAACATCAAGAGATATATAGTGATCGAAAATTCTCAAAATATAAATACGTGCTCAAGTTGTTAACACCGACCTAAGTGAGATCGAAACATACAGGAACAGTCCCAAAATGGGAACTATTTGAGATTCACTCATACTAAGTGAATCTTAAACGGGTTTCTAAGCTTCTTAAACTATATGAAAATATGCACATGTCAAGTCACAAGGATTAACTGCTATTTGTCAATGGAAAATGTCAAGTCATTACATTCATTTCAAAACTATTGAAGTGATAAACTCAAACATTTAACTTTACACAATAAAAAGATATTGAAAATAAACTCGAACATTTAAAATAATTTAATTATCATTAAACAAATTTATGTCAAAATTCAATAATAATCGTATAGGAAGATAGTACATAGTTTCAAAACTAATTTGCAGAACTACAATCTTACTAAACATTCGGTAATAAATTTATATCAATAAACTTTTCTTTAGTAGCACAAACTAAGGATAACAACAAATCAAATTACTACCATAAGACCAATGGGAGATGCAATTAACATCAATCTAACCTAACATTGCAGCTTCTTTTATGCTTTAACTCCTCTTTGTATAAGCCATTTCCGTCCTTTATTATCTTTTGGTGATCTCTCTAGAGCTTTAGTTTTAGAAAATGTAAGCCTGCAACAAACAAGAATTCTAAGCAATATGATGTTATTGATGCTAATACATTATAAAAATTTTGATAGTGATTTAAAGAAATATATCATAAAGACTTCTATTATTCCCAAATATGCATATATATATATATATACAATACTGAAGAAAATCAATACAATACCGAAGAAAAGTATCATCAACACCCAACTGAAAGTCGTAACCAATTTCAAGTTGTGACAAACAAATAAACACCATTATCAGTTCTTCATTCACACCATATTTTAGTGGGAGAATACCTTTTCATCTTAAACTACAGACTAATATTAAATTAAACCCATTTTTTTGCAAAATTAGCCCAATCCCAAGTATGTATTTGAGCTTTGAGTTATGTAATTAAGATGAACATAACACATACACAATCAAGTCAGAGTGTTAGATTAAACCCAATTTTTGCAAAATTAGCCCAATCCCAATTATGCATTTGAGCTTTGAGTTATGTAATTAACACGAACACAACACATACACAATCAAGTCGGAGTGTTAAATTAAACCCAATTTTTGTAATTTGAGCAACACATATGAAATCAGTTAGCTCAGCAATTGAGGCTTCTGGACCTGCAATGTTTTGAAGGGAAATTAAAACCTAGGAAAAGAAGTACACGAACAAGTTTGCTACTTTGTGATATTAAAGATGGCAACAACAAACTTTTCTATATATTAAATATACATATATAAAAAATGCACCTCAATGGGGCCACAACCCATGAGAGGAAGAAGTATAAATATCACCAAAATATATACTTGCCAAAAGAAGATATCAGAAAATCATAGAAAGTCATTCCACAGATATTAATCATCATCACAGTTTAGCAGCACTAAAAAACTTATAATTTAGTCAACCCAGATGATCTTGTCAACTGAGGTTTAAATAGCCCTATAGTATAAAAAAGGTGTGGCAACTATCTCTCAAGTATCAATGAGCCCGTCTCTAGTTCATTAATAAACAAGCTGATATCAGACACTAGGAATTCCTTTCAAACATTAAAAAACACACACAACAAAATCACCATCACCCTCAATTTCACTACTACATAGAAAATT
The DNA here is from genome assembly GCA_034770075.1 of Aralia elata. Lineage (NCBI taxonomy): Eukaryota > Viridiplantae > Streptophyta > Magnoliopsida > Apiales > Araliaceae > Aralia > Aralia elata. The sequence goes on along the minus strand of CM068379.1, from coordinate 69,762,926 downwards.
ACTCAAAAAACATAGATTTGAATTCCACTAATACATAGAAAATGACCCAAAAACCATAGATTTGAACTAACCAGCTAATGACATCTGATTTCCTCATACTAGTAACCAAAAAAATGGACTGAACCATAGATTTAATAGAAATTGAATCAACCGAAGCTAGCATAATAGTGGGTTTTAATCATTAAGAGAAAAAGTGGGAGAGCTGAAGAAGATGGAGGTTCAAAAGATGCAGTGTATATATGGAAAACTTACCTAGCGAGAGAAACAGAGGGGACGACTGAGAGAGACAGAAAGGGACGGCGATGGGGTCTCCCTAGCTAGGCGACGGCGAGATGAAGTAGAAGGGTGACGACGAGAGCACAACGACGGTGCGAGAAAGAGGGTAAGGGACAAAATCGTGAAGGGAAGAAAAAGCAGATCTAGAAATATTAAATTGGGTTAGATTAAATAAAAGGTCATTCTCGATAATGACTCAATCCTGTCGCCAATGATCTTAGACCGTCGCCTTGTATCCTTGTCGCGCGCGCGAAATAAGAAACTTGGCGCGGATAAGGAAATGGCAGTCACTGCCGACGACAGTCATTAGAGACGGCGTTGCCATTGCCAGTGAGGTCATTAGCGACGACGTATAGCCCGTCGGCAATATATCCATCGGTAATGACCTATTTTTTTGTGTTTACGGAGGATGTTGTGCTTCTTTCATTCGGGAAAGAAGAATGCTTACATGTTGTTGATCAAAAAATTGATTGGGTTATTTATACAAGTGCTTCATATCATGCTACTCCCAAAAGAGAATTCTTCACGACGTACAAAGTTGGAGACTTTGGGTTTGTGAGGATGGGAAACACTAATTAGTTCAAGATTGTTAGAATTAGTGATGTTTGCATACAGACAGATGTAGGCTGTACTATTACTTTGAGGGATTTTAGACATGTCCCAGATTTGATCCTCAACTTGATTTCTGGTATGGCCTTGGATAGAGAATGCTATGAGAATCACTTCGGCAGCGAAAAGTGGAAACTTACCAAGGGTTCGATGGTAGTTGCTAGAAGTACTGCTTATTGTTCATTATACAAAACTTATGTGAAGGTGTGTTCTAACGAGTTGAATGCAATTAAAGATGAAACTTCGCTGAATCTGTGGCATAAAAGGCTTGGGCACATGAGTGAGAAAGGGTTGCAAATGTTAGCAAAGAGGTCCCTCATTCCGTTTGCTAAAGGTACTGTACTAAACCCTTGTGATTATTGTTTGTTAGGTAAGCAGAATAGAGTTTCTTTTAGTAGCTCCTCTAAAAGAAAATCTAAGTCTAAAAGAAAATCTAAGTTACTTAAGAAAGTATATTCTGATGTATGTGGTCCCATTGAGGTTGAGTCATTAGGTGTCAATAGATATTTTTTTACTTTTGTTTATGATGCGTCACGTGAGGTGTGGGTGTTTTTGTTGAAAACAAAAGATCAGGTATTCTTGTATTTTCAGAGTTTTCATGTTATGGTTGAAAGAGGGACTGAAAAATTATTGAAATGCCTTTGCAACGACAATGGAGGGGAATACACATCAAAGGAGTTTGTGGCATATTCTGGGTAGCTTTATTTTAAAAATCAAGTAAAGGTCATGATATATTATATATATCGAAAAGGATTTGAATAGCCCATTCTGAGGCTGACTAGCTGAAGGAATCAAGGAGTATATATATATGGTATATGTGGCGTGGATTAAAATCAATGAATTCTATATTCAGAGTACAACAACATTAGTTAATAAGTTTGTGCACCAAAGGAGGCATCTCGGTAGCAAAGCAAGGCAGAAGTTTTGTTTGGCCGAAAGAATAAATTGAGAGATATAATTTTTCCGTGAATTTCATCGTTGTTCCAATTGATTAATTGCTTGAAAACTTTGATTAATTCGAAGGTTCTTAGTGGTACGGTAATTTGAGTGAAAACTCAAATTAAGGTATTCTTGTACTCTCTCAATTTCATAATATTTCAAGTTTTTAGTTATAAAACTTGGAAGGGTTATTTGTTCTCACAATTGATTGTAGTAGAATTTTTCGGAGCTCAACCCGTGGTTTTTACCTCTTAATTTTAGAGGGTTTTCCATGTAAGATTTAGTGTTGTGTATTTGGTTTATTTTTTGTACTATTATTTTTTGCGGTTATAATTTATTTGGTGGAATTGCATTATTTGTTTGGCGTGGTTTGTTATTTAATTTATCAAAGACAATTCTAGTTTAGGGAGTTTTCTCAACAAAATGGTATCAAGAGCAAGGTTCTTTGCACAATAATTTTTTTTATAAATTAAATAGAGGAATCAAGCGGCGTCATGATTAAATTGAGCTCATCTAATTTTTCGATCTAGTAGCCTAAAATGGAGGACATTCTTTACTGTAAGGATTTGTATAACCCATTGGAGCTTAAGGGGAAAAAGCTCGCGGCCAAGTCTAAGGTAGATTAAAAAAAGTTGAATAGGAATACGATCGGTCACATCTGATAGTGGATCGATCAAAGTGTGTTCCACCATGTTTCGCAGGAAACGAATGCTTATACACTTTCGACTACATTAGAGTCCATATATGAGAAGAAGAATGCACGGAATGAGACCTTTGTGATTAGAAAGATCGTGAACCTGAAGTATAAAGATGGTAGCAGTGTATCCGAGCATATGAATGAGTTTCAGGGTTTAGTGAACCAGTTGTCTACCATGAAATTGAATCTTAAGGACGAGATTCAAGCGTTATTGCTTCTCAGTTCATTGTCTAATAGTTGGAAAACTTTGGTTGTGTCACTAAGCAATTCAGCTCCAAAAGGAAAAATAACCATGCAAATGGTCAAGGACAACATACAAGGTAGAAGGAGTAGGGTTTGAATTTTGAGATACAAGCAAAAATTCCAGAAATTATAAGAGCAAGTCAAAGCTTAGTGAAAACGTTACATACATGTGTTACCATTGCAACAAGGAGGGTCACTTCAAAAGAAATTGCAAGATGTAGTTAGACAAGCAAAAAATTGGTGAGCAAGTGAGGATTGAGGAAAAGAATACTGCAGCTACAGTTACCGAGGATGTTGTGCTTCTTTCATTTGGAAAAGAAGAATGCTTACATATTGTTAATCAGAAAATTGATTAGGTTACTGATACAGGTGTTTCGTATCATGTTACTCCTAAGAGAGAATTCTTCACGACGTACAAAGCTGGAGACTTTGGGTTTATGAGGATGGGTAACACTGATCAATCAAAGATTGTTAGAATTGGTGATGTTTACATATAGACAGATATAGGATGCAATATTACTTTGAGAGATGCTAGACATGTAACGAATGCAATTTTTTTTTTTTAAAAAAATATTTATTGAGTTATGTGTCGACGCCGAGTTTTCTCTTTCTCTTGGTCTCTTCCAAATTTTAGCCTTTTGATTTAATGATTTTTGGAAAAGGTCGGCAATGATGTCGACGGGGTTTTGAAAGATCGTTTTTATGATGAGCCAATTAACCAGAGTCGCCAGTTGGTATATTTGAAATGGATGTACCAACTCATCCGAGTTTTCGTTTTTTATAAATCGATGGCTCATGTGTGACTCCGAATTAATTGGTCTGCGAACCGAGATTCATAGAGTTCGGGGGCTTGCTTAAGCGAGGGGAAGGTGTTAGGCACCCCCCGACTTCCGTGAAACACGGTTACCGCAATCTTGATGCTTTCCTATCCTTTAATTCATGAAACATGTGCGTGTGCGCGCGTGTGTGTGTGTGCCTACGTAAATGTTGTGGTGAGTTTGTATGAAAGAATCATTTGGATTTTTTAGGGAAATTCGTGCTTTGATTTGAGAATGCTTCAGAATATCCTTCGATTTATACGAGAAAGCTTGATTCTTTATAAGAAAGGTTTGATTTTAATTTGTCAAAACTATGAGATTTTCATTAGGTGTCGTTTTGGTGAAACAAGAGTTTTAAACCTTCGTCAAAATAGGAATCGAGATCTATACGTTGCTTTCGTAACTCAAACGATGGGCAACTTCTAGAATCTCTTTAGCCCTATGCACAAAGAATTTAATAAAATGTTACATATTTATAAAATCATTTTATGTGATATTTTGGGAAACGATTTTTCTTTAGCTTTCTCGTTAAATGGGAATCGACATTCGTTGGCACTTTCGATTTCTTCTCTTCGTGAAGCTATTAACCTAATTTGATTGATTTTATGAAAATCTTCATGGTTTAATCTTTGAAATCATTTTTTGTGTCACAAGATTTAATCAAGCATGAACACGCGTCGGGGCTATTCATGGGCATGTAAACCATCAAAATATCCCCGAACGCCAACAATCACATATTCCACTAGGTACGGGGCCTTAAACCCGATCCTCGCCTTAGCGTCGTTTTAAGGCCCAATGGTTATATGTTACAAAACGAGCATCTTGAATCTATTACATACATCAAAACGTCCATCATCGGATTTGAACCACGGGGTCGCGCTCCTAGGCTCACACGAGATTATGACATGCCCACAAAATGAATACTACATGATTAACCAACTCGGATTTATCTAATACACCATGATATCCGAAAATGACAATCCAAATAAATTACACCCAATGAATCACCAAAAACAAGCTAGAAATTTCATCAATTGGATATCCTCGGGTTATTAGGAAGAATTTTGTTCCGATGGAACCCTCACCAATAATCCCTAACCCATGATTGTTCAACAAGATACATGAAAGTTACATCTAATTTACCCAATCAATATGACATGAATTGCTAGAACAAATAGAAATTTTCACCTTGCAATTGATCTCAAATGGATATGAACTTGTGTATTTGAATAGGATAAGGAGTGTATTTGATACAATCAAAATCAAAAGAATTGAATTCTCTCTTTTTTTCTCTCTTTTTCTTCCTATTTGATTGCAAAATTTCTCTCTTTTTCCTCTCAATTTCCGTGCTCTTTTGCTGCTGGAATTTCCTTCTTCTTCAAATTCTCCAACCTCCTGTATGCTGCCCGAAGCTGGGCTTAAATAGGCTGGCCAGAGCCAGCCGCAGATCTATCTGCGGCTGGCCGCAGATGGATCTGCGGCTGGCCAGCTGGCACGCCTCCCATCGCACTCAGCTGGTAGTGCTGATTTCCTGGTTTCCGTGCTGGCGCACCCACTTGGCCGCAGATCTATCCGCGGCTGGCGGGCTTGACTTTCTCGATTTTCGTGCCACGCCTCGATTTTCGTGCCGCAACGTCGGTTTTCGTTGACAGGCTCGTATTCTGCAGTCCGGGAATTTCCGGGAGACGTGCCACCTCATTCGGAAATGCCTGCCTCGGACGGCTTTATTGTCACGTAAACTTGGGTTGCCCAAAACATTGCGGCGGTGCGGGGCGCTCGCCCTTGTGCCCGCTTCTTTGCTCCCGCAAGCTGGTTCAATTGACGATTTTGCCCTCCTGTCATGATTAGTAGAAGGAAACGCAAAATTTGGGTGTCTACAGCTGCCCCTCTTTATCATGTTTATGAAATGATAAATGAAATGAACAGGATAAAGAATAGACACTTCGATGCATGAATGACAGTGCGTAGGAATGACAGTACATACATGATGTCACACATATAGCTTATGATGCAACATAAGATGCAATGCATGCAAGACATTCGTAAGAGTGTCAATGTATCAACCCCTTGACCGTGTTCGTTAGTCTTTGGGTTCACTCCTTCAATCTATCGTCTCGTTCGGGGCCGGGTATCGTCGCTGGTCACCCATCGCGTAACCCCCGGTTATCGTCGTCGGTTGGTTATCTTGTCGGAGCCGGTTATCGTCGCCGGACATCCATCTCATGATCGCCGGTTATCGTCGCCGGTCGATCGTCTCGTCGGGACCGGGTATCGTCGCCGGTCACCCATCTCGTAACCCCCGGTTATCGTCGCCGGTTGGTTATCTTGTCGGAGCCGGTTATCGTCGCCGGACATCCATCTCGTGATCGCCGGTTATCGTCGCCGGTCGATCGTCATGTCGGGACCGGGTATCGTCGCCGGTCGCCCATCTCGTAACCCCCGGTTATCGTCGCCGGTTGGTTATCTGTCGGAGCCGGTTATCGTCGCCGGACATCCATCTCGTGATCGACGGTTATCTTCGCCGGTCGATCGTTTCGTCGGGGCCGGGTATCGTCGCCGGTCACCCATCGCGTAACCCCCGGTTATCGTCGCCGGTTGGTTATCTTGTCGGAGCCGGTTATCGTCGCCGGTCATCCATCTCGTGATCGCCGGTTATCGTCGCCGGTCGATCGTCATGTCGGGACCGGGTATCGTCGCCGGTCACCCATCTCGTAACCCCCGGTTATCGTCGCCGGTTGGTTATCTTGTCGGAGCCGGTTATCGTCGCCGGACATCCATCTCATGATCGCCGGTTATCGTCGCCGGTCGATCGTCATGTTGGGGCCGGGTATCGTCGCCGGTCGCCCATCTCGTAACCCCCGGTTATCGTCGCCGGTTGGTTATCTTGTCGGAGCCGGTTATCGTCGCCGGACATCCATCTCATGATCGCCGGTTATCGTCGCCGGTCGATCGTCATGTCGGGGCCGGGTATCGTCGCCGGTCACCCATCTCGTAACCTTTTCACTTCAACACGTCAGATGGCTTCAAGGGAGCAAGGCGGGGCCCACCAAGGCCAGCCGCAGATGGATCTGCGGCCAGCCGCAGATACATCTGCGGCCAAGATCTGTCACTTTCAACTTCCAACTCACACATATTCCTCGCGATTTTTGCTTGTTTGCAAGGGCTTTTTGTCGATTTTTCAACTTTCCTGCAAAAACTGTTCCGGTAGGATTGATCTACACGCTACAGGTAACACTTTGACCGGTCACTTTTAAATTTCGTCAATGTTTTGCTATACATTTGGCTATTTGCATGTTTAGAGATAAAATGTATGCTTTACAATGCTATGTAATGTACCATCATATATACATGCTATGTATCAACTATGTGAGTCCTATTTTATGTTAATGAGGCGGTCCCACATACTGTTATTCCTTTTCTGCAATAAAATCATGCATTACATGCTGTAATTACATATATGAATGCAATTTAGATCTGTTTGAGGCTTTGATTGATGGAAAACACGTTTGGCTTATGCCCGGGATGTCCAATTTACAAACGGAACTCTGCCTATTTTTTTTTTTTTTTTTTTTTTTTTTTTTTGGACATGCATCATGTTGCATTAATCATATGATGAGGCTAGAAATTTAGAATGTTCCTTACATAATTTTAAAAGGGAACTTACCTTCTTTCTCGCCCGTTCTATTCCAGCTATGGATCGTGATGCGCCCAGCAGCTCCTCCGCCTCTCGGACTTCGGGTGTTCGCCGTCGTAGGCCTGCACCCACTCCTGTTCCTCCTCGGACCCGTCAGGCTCGTCGTTTGACGGAGGCCGTCATTCGTCCTGGTCATCCGGACGTTGAGGAGGCTGTCCCTCCGGAGGTCGCGGCAGAGGGGCCATCCTCTAGCGCACCGGCTCCATCTACTCATCAGGCTTCTTCTGGCGCCTCTGTGCAGATACCCGATCTTTTGGGTCGGGATCTCAGTCGTCACCCTTCAGCATCTCTCGTGGCTAACGAGGTATATTCAGGTCTATTCTGATTTTACTCTCAATTTCTCCATTCTCCTTTTATCCGGACTGACCCCTTGGTGATTGTCCCAGGTACCCGAGTTTACCCAACCGAGGGGCAACTGGTTCAACATCTACTCCCTTTACGCGGCCCTGCACAGTGATTATCGGGCGATGGTGGACTCTTGGGGCTTTCGACATTTCTTCACTATCATCCCCCGCCAGTGCCCCTGGGGTTACATGAGGGCTTTATCCGAGCGATGGTTCCACCAGACGCAGTCTCTTCATCTCCTCGACTGCGAGGTCGTGTTGACCCCATGGGACTGGAGGTACATTACCGGCATTGAGTTTACCAGGTCCCGCGTCCCCTTGGATCTTGATATCACTCCTGTGGAGGTTCGAGCTTTGCTGGGTTTCGCTGCTGAGGACCGGGTCTTTAAGGCCCGCAGTATCCGATCTGGTGCCTTGGCTGTCGATGCAGTCGGGGGTCTCTATGCGCTGCCTATTCCAGCAGATCAGGGTACCCGCGACATTCTACTCCGACGCTTGTTCCTGACGATCATGAGGGGTTGTTTCCTAGGGAACAACTCCTCCACCATTCATTTCAACGTCGTGGGAGCGGTTAGAGACGTGGATCGCATCAGTGACTATGACTGGGGGTCATTCACCTTTGCCTATTTCCTCCATGGCATGCGTCTACGCTCAGAGGGACAGACCGATGCCTGGCTCGGCTTCTACCATTTTCTGTTGGTGAGTCCCCTCCTCCTCTCTCTTACTGTATTTCTTTTCCTTTCATCTCTTTTCTGTATTTGATAGTGACTCATGCCTTGCCTTGTTTCTATTCACAGTTCTGGGCTTACGAGCGGCTGCCATGTCTGAGGCCTATCACTACTCTGGGCCCGGACACTTATCCTCGGGGTCGGCGATGGCATCACAGTACTCTGGAGGAGGTCCCCGTGTCGGGCAGCTTTGCACATTGTCGTATTCAGCTGGAGTTGATCACGGCTGCCGACGTCGTCTGGATTCCCTACCTCTCCGAGCATCTGACTGTGGGGTTTGCTGACGGGCATCCTTCCGGCCCGGAGTTCGAGCTTTCCACCCGTCGCCTCACTTTGCAGAGTGTTGGAGGCTGGGTGATGTATCTGGGAGAGCGCGCATTCAGATGCGTCACTGGGGAGATCCGCATCCCGCACTCCCTTTCTTTCACTACTTTCTGGCCGCTGGATTCTCAGCCCTCGGAGATCATGCTCGCCGGGGAGGATGGTCGGATGCTTTCCACGGGTCCCACTACGAGTGATGCATTCCGTACATGGTGGGTGCCCCGTACCATCGGTCCTCAGACTCGGGCCACTTTCTTTCTTGGAGATATGGTTCCAGGCTCGGTGACGATGACCGATTGGGCTGCCTGTGTTCGGACCCCTACCCACGCTGAGCAGATCGCCTCATTGACCCGTCAGGTAGATCAGTTGTCGCTGTTTATTCGGGGGTTGGGTCGGGCCCCGGAGGAAGCTTACACCTACGATCCTGACGGTGCAGGTTATGATGCAGGCCCGAGTTCATCTGATGCCACAGCGCATCCCTACATCCCTGATATGAACTTTGGTCCTCCGAGCTCGACGACTCCAGGGGATCAGTTCGAGGATCCTGCTTTCATAGATGATACTGATTTTATTTAGACCAGGATAGGATAGGGCCTTTTGTATCGGCACCTGCTTAGATTTCTTTTTCATTTATGCACTATGTACTGAACTCATTTATTTATTTACGCACAGTTCTTTTTCATCTCTATGGAATTCACCTGCTTTATTATTAACTGTATGATGCATGCTTTTATTTATGGATAGAGAATGACCCCTGTACAGTCTTTTTGATACTATTTTTTCAGATGTCGTCCTCGGATGCCGTGACTCGTTTGGATTCCATTCCTCCCACAGGGTTGGTCGGCAGCCTCTTCCGCTGGTTGGACAGTTTACTGCCGGCAGACAGGATTATCGCAGATGGTCTTTTGGGACATTCTTGGTCCTTACTGGCCTTTCAGGTGCCAGCGGGCTTTGTGGATGGTCTTCTGAGCTATTGGGCCCCTGCTCGTCAGGTGTTTAGGTTAGGGACCGTAGAGCTGACCCCCACCCTTGAGGAGTATGCTCGCTTTTACCGGCTTGCCGTTAGACGGCCCTTGTGCTAGGGTCACAGTTGGTTCCATGCGCCGTCAATTCTTGACTTTCACCGGTTTGCGGAGGGCTGTCTTATTACCGGTAATCATATCGGACCATATGGTTCCTCTTCAATTCTTGATTGACCGATTTGGCTCACCTGACAGTTTCCGTATTTTCCTCGGTGATTTTTCCGTGTCCGAGGAGCGTTGGGATGCCTTGAGAGTGGACGTTCTGATGGCCTGTGTTATCTCAATTTTGTATTTGCCTGCAGGACCCGATCATTTGGATATGCGGATTGTGGCGGCCGTTCGAGCCCTCCGGGAGGATCATACCATTCTTCCTATGATATTGGCGGATACCTATATGTCAGCCACATATTGCCAATCCTTCCGAGGCAGAGCCTTCAGAGGGAGCTCGACTTTGCTGTATGTGTGGTTCATGAGTCATCTTAGTCCCATCGGCCACTTCCGCCGCCAAGGGTTTTGCTTCAGTCACAACATAGCCGCGCAGTTTTCGTTTCGTCCCGTGAGTTGTACTGATGTGGCCTCCTGGACATCATTTTTGTCTATCATTGAGGACCCCTTTCATCTATTGGTTTACTCGGGCTATTGCTCCTTCATGAGCTTCTTGACTCATGTGCCTGGCATGGATTTCATTCCCATTGCTGGGTTAAGGGGCGTGACGACCTATCATCCCCTGGCGGTTATGGGGCAGTTTGATCAGACACAGGATTTACACCCCTTCGCGGGTGCAGCCGCATACCGATTCCTTATATCATTCTGTACAGAGAGGGATCTATTGCAGGTATACGAGCTTTGGGATCGCAGGATCTTTGCCGAATATAGTGCGAGCTGTCACATCCAGACATTTGCCTACGTACAGTGGTTGCGTGGAGACCTGGATTCGGCTAGTTTGAGTCGGACGGGGGCCTTTGATGACTCTGGAGTGATTTTCACAGAAGATACCGCAGACCATTCCATTTCAGCCGATTCTGCCCCGAGTCGGGTCGCTGAGGATTCCCGACTCCGCCTGGCCCTGATTACTACTGAAGCCGAGAGGGATGCCGCCCTTGCCGAGAGAGATGAGGCCATTCGGGCTAGAGATGCTGCCATTGCTGATAGAGAGGCCATTGTATTTCAGACCAGGGTAGTGGTAGATGCTCATTTTGGGACTGTCAGTCGAGCTATTGCTTTACTGGATCGTATTGATATGATGGGGCAGCAGATTGTAGGAGATGCTGATGCTTCAGATCTATCCACCACCCTGTCCATCCTGCTCCGGCTAGTTTCAGATTTGTAGATTATTTTATTTCCTGCATAGACTATGTTGGTTTCATCAGTTATTGAAAGAGAAATCTTGTAATAAAACGACTTATATATATAGACATGCATTTAAATTTAGTCATTTTCCCCTTTTGTCGTATCATTGCCCTCCATTGGATCATCATTTTATCCAACTGACCATGATTTTGACATTTCGCCTTCTTTCTTTCCTCAAGACTTGATGGAGATTTGACAGATATTGCCGCACACCTTTTGATTTCGTCGGATTGAATCTCAGATTTTGGATAACTGTTTGGGTTGGATCAGGGTATGTATTCTGGGATGAAACTGGTTAGGCAGTTGGTTTCGGGAAGGTTTTGAGGGTGTAGGAAGGTTTTATCTGGCTATCGAAAATTGGTTTTGGTTAGGGAAAGGATTATTTTTTTTTTAAAGGATCGGACCGCGCCATGATGGCTGCCTACGTACCCCCCACAAGCTGGGAGATCAGGTCCTACGTAGTTCGCTCTCAAAGGAAAAACAGAACTGATGATTTAAGCGTAGAACCGCTTCACCGAGTCAGCATTGAGGGGTTGTGGAAATACCTCACCATCCATTTCTTGCAATATGAGGGCTCCTCCGGATAGCACTTTCTTAATCATGAATGGTCCTTCCCAGTTCGGGGCAAACTTCCCCCTGGCTTCGTCCTGACAAGACATGATTCTCTTTAGCACCAGGTCATTCTCCTTGAATTTCTGAGGTCTGATCCTTTTGTCGTATGATCGGGAGATCCTCTGTTGATATAGCTGGCCGTGCCAAACAGCAGCCACCCTCCTTTCATCAATTAGGGCCAATTGGTCGTATCGACTTTGCATCCAATCCTCCTCGCTTATCTGAGCATCGATCACTATTCTGAGGGACGCCATCTCAACTTCAACTGGCAGGACAGCCTCCATTCCATATACCAAGGCGTAAGGGGTTGCCCCTGTGGAAGTACGCGTGGATGTTCGGTATGCCAGCAGGGTGAGGGGTAACAGATCCGGCCATCCCCGATGATTAGCAGACATTTTCGCCATGATCTTCTTGATGTTCTTATTGGCCGCCTCCACTGCCCCATTCATTTTGGGACGGTAAATGACGGAATTGAGATGCTTAATCTTGAACTGGTCACACAGTCCTTTCATGAGGGCGTTGTTTAAATTCTTGGCATTGTCGGAGACTACAACCTCAGGTTACCCATATCGGCAAATGACATTATTCCTGATGAAGCTGACGATGACCTCCTGAGTTACTTTAGGGAAAGAAGCTGCCTCTACCCATTTGGTGAAATAATCGATCATGACGAAAATGAACCGGTGCCCGTTGCTTGCTTTGGGCTCTATTGGTCCGATTACATCCATTCCCCACATCGAAAATGGCCACGGGGAGGTCATACAGTGCAGTTCATTGGGAGGCGTATGGATCACATTACCGTGCGCCTGACATTGATAACATCGTTTGACATGATCATCGCAATCGGCCTTCAGCGTTAACCAATAATACCCTGTCCTCAAGATCTTTTTGGCCAACATCGGTCCACTCATATGTGGCCCACACACGCCGCCATGGATTTCATTCATAATCCTTTGGGATTGCGTTTCGTCTACGCATTGCAACAGTCCCAACCCGGCATCCCTTTTGTAAAGTGAATCGCCACTCAGGTAAAACTTCATCGCCATCTTTTGAATTCTCATCCTTTCAGTCCGATTTGCCTGATCGGGAAGGGATCTGTCTCTCAGATATTCCCTTATGTCGTGATACCAGGGCTGCCTCGTCAACACCACCTCGTTTGATAACACTGCCACATTTTCCTCATATGCCGGGGCATTCTGTACGGTGATCTCAATCTGTGGACTGTCCCTACTCTTGATCACGTGGATTAAGGAAGCCAAAGTCGCCAATGCATCGGCAAAATCATTTCGTCCCCGAGGAATATGGCGAAAAGCGATATCTTCGAACTCTTGCATAAGCTGGGTGACACAACGATGGTATGGAAGTAACCGAAGCTCCTTAGTGTTGTATACCCCGATTGCTTGTCTGATTACCAATTCTGAATCCCCGAACACCGCTAGTCTTTTTACTCCCATGTCACGGGCCAATCGGAGTCCCAAGATACACCCCTCGTATTCAGCGGTGTTGTTCGAATTGCTGAAACGAAGTTTAGTGGCCACGGGGTATTGTTCTCCGGTGATAGAGACTAGGACCGCTCCGGCTCCTGCCCCCTCGGCATTCATGGCACCATCAAAATACAGCTTCCAAAATTGTCCCTCGTCGTCACATTTTTCGCGCGATACCCAAAATATATCCTCGCCCGGAAGAGGAGTTTCTAAAGGCTCCGTCCCTCCTGACGGGGTTTCTGCCAACTGATCTGCAATTCCCTGCCCTTTCATGGCCTTCTGGGTCACGTACACCATGTCAAACTGTTGTAAGATTAACTGCCATCTGGATAATCGACAATTCAGCATGGGCCTTTCAAAAATATATTTTAGGGGATCCATTCTTGATATCAGGTACGTTGTATGCCCATGGAGGTAGTGCTGTAATCTCCCTGCGGCCCAGGCCAGAGCACAACAAGTCTTCTCGATGGGAGTGTAATTCTGCTCACATTGGCTAAATCTTTTGCTGAGGTAATAGATGGCCTGCTCTTTACCCGCCTCATTTTTCTGTCCCAACATACATCCCATTGCGATGGTGTTGACGGATATATACATAAACAAAGGGATCCCATCCTTCGGGGGTACCAACACTGGTGCCTCCGTCAGTTGTTTCTTAATGATCTGAAAAGCCCTCTGACACTGCTCATTCCATTCTTGGGAAGCACCCTTTCTTAACAATTTAAAAATCGGCTCACATGTAGTCGTCAAGTGAGATATAAAACGGCTGATGAAGTTTATTCTCCCCAGGAATCCCCTTATCTCCTTCTCTGTGCGAGGTGCTGGCATATCCACAATGGCCTTAATCTTTGCTGGGTCCAACTCAATGCCCCGATCACTAACCAGGAGACCCAAGAGCTTGCCCGATTGTACTCCGAAAGCACACTTGGCTGGATTGAGTTTCAAATTATACTTCCTGAGCCGATCGAATAGCTTTTTGAGATGAGTTATATGATCGGACTCTACCTTCGATTTCACAATAATGTCGTCCACGTAGACCTCTATCTCCTTGTGCATCATATCGTGGAACAAGGCCATCATGGCTCTCTGATAAGTAGCCCCCGCGTTTGTGAGGCCAAAAGCCAGTCGTCTATAGCAGAAAGTGCCCCAGGGGGTGATGAATGCGGTCTTTTCCCGATCTTCCTCCGCCACCATTATCTGATGATATCCTGCGAAGCAATCCACAAAAGAGTACATTTCGTACTGGGCTGTGTTATCCACCAGGATGTGTATGAAAGGCACCGGGAAGTTGTCCTTGAGACTGGCCTTGTTTAGATCTCTGTAGTCTACACATACCCTCACCTTTCCTCCAGGCTTAGCTACCGGGACCACATTGGATAACCATTCAGGATAAGTGGATACCATAATGATTCCCGCCCTGAACTGTTTGATGATCTCTTCCTTCACTTTTAAGCTCCACTCAGGTTTCAAACTTTCTTAGTTTCTGCTTGACAGGCCTGAAACCCTCCTTGATGGGTAACCGGTGCACCACAATGTCGGTGGACAATCCGATCATATCCTCGTGCGACCAGGCAAAGACATCCTCATATTGGCTTAGTAACTCAATTATTTCTGCTTTTTGGCTGGGGGTAAGGTCTGTCCCTATCTTGAGTTCTTTTGGATTGTCAGGGGTTCCGATATCTATAGTGATGGTTTTGGTCCAAATTGGGTTTGGGTTTATCTTCGACCCATCCTTTGATCTCATCAGGTGCGTCGTCGTAATCTGTCTCGTCTTGCTCAATGCCCATCAAATCGAAATCCAGCTCAATGTCAAAATCATAATCACCATTCAAATTTGAAAGATCGTTTGTTAGGCAAGGAATACTCAAATTGGTACACCTGACATAAAACAAAGTACTTGTCATATATAAATCATTTTTCACGACGACCGCAATTTCAAATAACACGAAGAAACGACACAATTATGCAGAAATAAAACAACAACAAAATAAAACTTCCTCATTCCCCCGTCCTCCGGGGTCTAACACCCTGATGTCGGGTTTTACCCTTGCTTGGATATCACTGGTTTTATGGTCCAGTTGTCGACTGTTAGGTCGGATGAAATGCGCTGGATAAAGGAGGGCCTCACATCGGACACCTCCCCGATGACTACGGATACGTCGCCTGAGTCCTTCTCCATATCTTTTCCAGGAATAATCAGCCCTGCCCAATCGATGACAGGCACAACTTGTTGGGCTCCCGGTGGTGTGATAACATTCGTCCCCTCCTTACTGCTTGTTGATTGTCCGGGGATATAGCATTTGGTTTCGAACTCTTTTGCGACCTCCCGCAGGAAACTTTCCCTCCGGGCCGACTCATTACATGTGGGGGTTAACTCTTCATTCCCTGCCCCAATCACAGGTCCGCTGATCCCCTGCTTATTGTCGACTTTGGTCACAGGACTGCCAACTAGTCGAATCGGAGTCGCACCCTGACGGTGTCCCCGTACTGCGCCCACATGGTATCCCAATCCTGCTTTGCCTATCTGCTGTGGTAGGTGGATGGGCTCGGTGATTCCCTGACTGCTTTTCCCTAGTCCCTGTCCAGGTTGGAAGTTCATTTTAATCATTTCCCGTGCCACAAAGGTGAGTTCCGGAGAGACCCTTGGTTTCACAGCTGGAGCCCCCAGGCATCTATAATGGGGAGTGCTAATCTCTAGTGCTTGAAAGCTGGCAGGCGCCGCTGTCTCATCCATATTGATTACTGGTAGGCCATTCCTGGGAGGAGAAGGGTCATCACATTCGGCCGAGATTGTTACCAGATTCCCATCGATGATCAACTTGATTTGTTGGTGGAGCGTGGAAGGAACTGCCCCGGCCATGTGTATCCACGGCCTCCCTAACAGCAGGTTGTAGCTTGCCGTAATATCTAGGACTTGGAAGGATATATCGAAAGTACAGGGCCCTATCTCTACTGGCAATTCTATCTCTCCGATGGTATCCCTCCGGGATCCGTCAAAAGCCCGAACCACCACATGACTGGCCCGTAGGCGCTTGAGACTGATGTTCATTTTCTTCAGCATGCTGAGAGGACATATATTCAATGCCGATCCCCCGTCGATCAGCACCCCATTCATGACATATCCTGAGGAGATTACCGCGATGTGTAGCGGTTTTCGGTGCCCCCTTCCCTCTTTGGGAATGTCCTCCTCCGTAAAGGATATTGCATCGGTTTCCAATAAGTGGCCTATCAGCTGGCCGAAACCCTCCTCACTAATTTCTTTGGACACAAATGCCTCCTCCAGAACCTTCATCAGGGTCTTGCAATGCTCACTGGATGACAACACCAAGTCCATGACTGATGTTAGGGTTGATTCCTCACTTAAAATCTGGATCCCCCTCGTTTCTGGGTGATCCATCCTTTTCAAAAACTCTATGGCCCTTTCCTCGGAAACCTCTTCATTTTTTCTCTTTTGGCTCTCAAGGACTCGCCCGGGAAGATATAAGGGGTTCCCCTTGGTCGTCACGGAAGCACAACTGGCCGCTTCCTTTGGTATTCCCCCATAATTCCAGGGTACAGTCTTCAGACTACTGATAGGGAGTTGCGGCCTTGCTGCAAGTATGATGGGCCTCGGGGCTGTCAACTTGACAGGTCTTTCCATGCCATTTGTACTTATCCCTATCAACCTGATGGGCGCTCCCCGTGCGCTCCCATGATCATATATCACGTTGATCAATTCCTCAATTTTCTGCACATAGTTCAACCTTGGCGGCCCCCCAGCTTCACTTGCCTCCGTCACATTAACTCCCCCCCCATCATGTCTTGGCAAGGGATTTGCCTTAACATTCGGGGAGTCCGGTTGTTCCACCACAATCTCTCCACTGTCTATCATGTTTTGAATTCGATGCTTCAACGTCCAACAATCTTGAGTATCATGGCCAGGGGAACTGGAGTGGTATGCACATCGCTTGCTCGGGTCAAATCTTCTACCCTTTGGGTCACTCGGTGGTGCCAGACCAACTATTTTCTTTTGGGCTACTAATACCGCTAGTACCCGTTCAAGCGGCTCCCCGAGCGGGGTGAATACTCGATTTTGCGATGCCTCATATCTTCTTCGCCCCTCTGTCCTTTGATCTGTGAAGTTTGGCTGACGGGATGGACCTCCCCTCTGTACCTGAACCGGAAGATGACTTTCCGTTTTTCTGGATGACCCCTGTAAGATGAGGGAAACATCCTCTTCCTTCTTCTTTTGGACCCTCCGGGAAGTGCTGCCATAGTTTCCATTTTGTATTTGCTCGGCAGCAGTTTCTAAAGCAGTAAGATCCCGGATTTTACCCGATTTCAACCCCATGTCAATCATCTCTCCATGTTTAATCATTTCAGCAAAAGGTCTTCCAATCCCCGAGATGACCCTCTCATAATACGGTGCCTCCTGAATGTCTACAAAGGTCATTACCATCTCTGATTCGCTCATCGGGGGGGTTACCTGTGCGGCCATGCCCCTCCATCTTTGCGCATATTCCCTGAAGGATTCCCTAGGCTGTTTTTTAACCTTTGTCATTTGGTACCTGTCCAGAGCCATCTGGGCCTGAAAGCTGTATTGGGTTAAGAAAGTATGGGCCAATTCCTCCCAGTTGTGGATTCGGGCGTTGTCGAGGCGAGCATACCAGATTCTTGCCTCCCCTGTTAAGCTTTTCTGGAATAGTTGCATTCTTAACCCCTCGTCTTCGGCATAAGACCCGAGCTCTCCAATGTATATTTTCAAGTGTGTATAGGGGTCTCCCTTTCCATTGTACTTTTCAAACTCGGGGACCTTGAACTTTTCGGGATATCTGGCTCCGGGGAAAACACATAGATCCGAATAATTAACCCTGCCCAAGGAACCTATGCCCCTTAGAGATTGGATGG
Organism: Aralia elata; assembly: GCA_034770075.1. Lineage (NCBI taxonomy): Eukaryota > Viridiplantae > Streptophyta > Magnoliopsida > Apiales > Araliaceae > Aralia > Aralia elata. Next base: position 69,744,905 of record CM068379.1, on the reverse strand, counting down.
TCTCCTCCATGTGTTTCATTTTTCTCCGAAGGTCGTCATTGTCCCCTTCTTCTGGGATAGTAATCACTGTCCTGCTATGTATGGGAGCGGCCTTCGGGATGACTGGTTCGTCCTTGAGTCGGGGTTGGTCCTCCTTAAGCAAGTTTGTACCACTTTTAGGAGGATTCTGATCATCCCCTGGTGGTGGAATATTATGCGATCCCTGGTTTACCGGATCCTGTCTGATTAAGAACTGTTCCTTTAACATCGTGGCCATTTCCATCATCTGTCTTTTAAAATCATCAAACTCTTCCCGAGATATGGAACTATGATTAGGAATATCAGCCATTTCAGATGTAGAATTTTGGGCTTTCTTAGACTGCGAACGGGTTTGAGGAGCAATCCTACAGAGACAACGGTTCGAAGTTTAGTCCCGGGGAAATGAAAACATGGATGCATGCTAAAACTGTAAAAAATTTTTGTGTGTTTTTTGGGTTTTTTAATCTTTCCCTGTAAAACAGAAAGTTAGTAGTCCTTTAGTGTCATAACCAATGCCAAACATGCTTTATTATGCTCCCCCAACTATTCCCTGCAATTCACAGCGGTTAGTAATCTCTTTCGACACAGAAAAAAAAAGGATGTATGAATATTTGAATGAGATCATGACATTTAGACATATAAACGTAAAAAGGCATGAAGAGACTTTTCCTGCGTTGGGTTAATCTGAGGCTGACCTACCCTAGGGTTACTCTCGCGGGCTTTTCGGCATGAAGGTTCCCAAATCTTCGCAATCTACTCGTTTGAGCCCTTTCGATTGGAGCGGATTTGAGTGGTGCGTTTCCTGAGCCATCTCCGGGGAGCAGCCCCATCGAGTCCAGTAATAAGCAACCGACGGGTTCGCCTCAGGAGGAGGTACTCTCTCAACATACATTCACATTCATCGTCCTCACCGTATGCAAATGATTACTTTGAAGTAAAGCAAACCCATTCAATCATTCATTCATTGGACAACAACACACATTCGCACAACAAAAGTAAAAAATCAAAATATCGCACACACACACATTTTATGAATTTTAAAGGATAGGATAGCATCAAGATTTGAAAGCGGCTTAAGCCCTCTAATATTCCCCAGCAGAGTCGCCAGCTGTCGACGCCGGGTTTTCTCTTTCTCTTGGTCTCTTCCAAATTTTAGCCTTTTGATTTAATGATTTTTGGAAAAGGTCGGCAATGATGTCGACGGGGTTTTGAAAGATCGTTTTTATGATGAGCCAATTAACCAGAGTCGCCAGTTGGTATATTTGAAATGGATGTACCAACTCATCCGAGTTTTCGTTTTTTATAAATCGATGGCTCATGTGTGACTCCGAATTAATTGGTCTGCGAACCGAGATTCATAGAGTTCGGGGGCTTGCTTAAGCGAGGGGAAGGTGTTAGGCACCCCCCGACTTCCGTGAAACACGGTTACCGCAATCTTGATGCTTTCCTATCCTTTAATTCATGAAACATGTGCGTGTGCGCGCGTGTGTGTGTGTGCCTACGTAAATGTTGTGGTGAGTTTGTATGAAAGAATCATTTGGATTTTTTAGGGAAATTCGTGCTTTGATTTGAGAATGCTTCGGAATATCCTTCGATTTATACGAGAAAGCTTGATTCTTTATAAGAAAGGTTTGATTTTAATTTGTCAAAACTATGAGATTTTCATTAGGTGTCGTTTTGGTGAAACAAGAGTTTTAAACCTTCGTCAAAATAGGAATCGAGATCTATACGTTGCTTTCGTAACTCAAACGATGGGCAACTTCTAGAATCTCTTTAGCCCTATGCACAAAGAATTTAATAAAATGTTACATATTTATAAAATCATTTTATGTGATATTTTGGGAAACGATTTTTCTTTAGCTTTCTCGTTAAATGGGAATCGACATTCGTTGGCACTTTCGATTTCTTCTCTTCGTGAAGCTATTAACCTAATTTGATTGATTTTATGAAAATCTTCATGGTTTAATCTTTGAAATCATTTTTTGTGTCACAAGATTTAATCAAGCATGAACACGCGTCGGGGCTATTCATGGGCATGTAAACCATCAAAATATCCCCGAACGCCAAACAATCACATATTCCCACTAGGTACGGGGCCTTAAACCCGATCCTCGCCTTAGCGTCGTTTTAAGGCCCAATGGTTACATGTTACAAAACGAGCATCTTGAATCTATTACATACATCAAAACGTCCATCATCGGATTTTAACCACGGGGTCGCGCTCCTAGGCTCACACGAGATTATGACATGCCCACAAAATGAATACTACATGATTAACCAACTCGGATTTATCTAATACACCATGATATCCGAAAATGACAATCCAAATAAATTACACACCCAATGAATCACCAAAAACAAGCTAGAAATTTCATCAATTGGATATCCTCGGGTTATTAGGAAGGAATTTTGTTCCGATGGAACCCTCACCAATAATCCCTAACCCATGATTGTTCAACAAGATTACATGAAAGTTACATCTAATTTACCCAATCAATATGACATGAATTGCTAGAACAAAATAGAAATTTTCACCTTGCAAATTGATCTCAAATGGATATGAACTTGTGTATTTGAATAGGATAAGGAGTGTATTTGATACAATCAAAATCAAAAGAATTGAATTCTCTCTTTTTTTCTCTCTTTTTCTTCCTATTTGATTGCAAAATTTCTCTCTTTTTCCTCTCAATTTCCGTGCTCTTTTGCTGCTGGAATTTCCTTCTTCTTCAAATTCTCCAACCTCCTGTATGCTGCCCGAAGCTGGGCTTAAATAGGCTGGCCAGCTGGCACGCCTCCCATCGCACTCAGCTGGTAGTGCTGATTTCCTGGTTTCCGTGCTGGCGCACCCACTTGGCCGCAGATCTATCCGCGGCTGGCGGGCTTGACTTTCTCGATTTTCGTGCCACGCCTCGATTTTTGTGCGGCAACGTCGGTTTTCGTTGACAGGCACGTATTCTGCAGTCCGGGAATTTCCGGGAGACGTGCCACCTCATTCGGAAATGCCTGCCTCGGACGGCTTTATTGTCACGTAAACTTGGGTTGCCCAAAACATTGCGGCGGTGCGGGGCGCTCGCCCTTGTGCCCGCTTCTTTGCTCCCGCAAGCTGGTTCAATTGACGATTTTGCCCTCCTGTCATGATTAGTAGAAGGAAACGCAAAATTTGGGTGTCTACATTATGTAAATATTTTTATTAATTTATTGAGTTAAATAAATGATTTATTAAGTTTTTTTTGTGAAATGGATATATGTTAAGCTTAATAATGTTAAATGTTATTTGAATGTGATTTGTTATGTTTATTCTAATTTAATTTAATGATTAAATTAGACGATGAAGAGATTTATTTGAATAAGAGAATTTATTTGGTATTATTGTTATTTGTTAAATGAAATTATTATTTGAGTTGTTAAGGCTTAATTGAATTTATTTAATAATAAGTTCAATTAAATTAGAAGTGTGACATTTTAAACTATATGTTATATTGTTTTATTAAAATAAATGAAAGGAGTTTTAATTTAGTTTTTTCAAACTAGGCCTTATGACCTTTGGTTGGAAAAATGAGTTATTTTAATTGTGTTTTACCAAACAAGACATAAGAATAATAGGTTATCTTTATTAGTGTTTACCAAACAAAGCCTTATGGCTTTTGAAAATCCTAACTGATGATTCAATTTAAGGATTTTACGTTATTATTATTTAAAACAACAGTTTTTATTTTTTTTAAAATCATCAGTTTATATTTTTTAAGTTATATCAGTTTTCATTTTGTAAAAGAACGTCAGTTGAAAAGAAAGAAAAGAAAAGAGAAGAACAGAGAGAAAAGAGAAAGAAGAACTACAGAGAAAAGAGAGAGTTCTGTGAAATTTGAGAAAGAAGATAGCTTGTGAATTTTGAAAAGAAGAGATTGAAGGTAGAAGTTCAAGCAAGGAGAGTGTTAATCAAGCTTTTCTTTTAATCAAATAGAAGGTATAATACCCTTCTCTGTATATCAATATTTGGTTCTCTGTAAAAATATTCATTAGCTTAATATGTGATTTTTTGATTATAATTGATAGCTATGTGAAATAGATGATTACGTGATGATTATATGATGATTAAAACTCTATTTGAAGGTTTCAATTCATGAAAATATATTTTAGAATTTAATTTTAGTTTTTACAGAGCTTTATTTCATGTATGGCATAGTTGTATGAAAATTGATGATTCCATTTGGTTATTAATTGGTTAATTAATAATTGTTTATGATTGTATGATGAAAAACATGAATAATGCAAGAAGAAAGGTTTTAATTGGTTGAAAAATGAATTTACAGAGTTTGAATTCATGAAAATGGTCAAAGCATGAATAAATTGTTTAACAGTTAATTTTTGGTTTTTAAATTGGTTGATTATGTGTTTTATAATAGTTAAATTAGTTAGAAACATGTTGGTTATTTGTTTTCTAGCATATTTGATGTCTGGGTATATTTAGTTTGTGTGCTGGATGATAAAATTCGGAAAATTTGGCCAAATTTGGCCTAAGTTTTCACTGGTTCGCGAGCTGGGGAAGACGACAGTCAAGTCTCTCGCCCCGGTGAGAGAAATGAACTGATTTCTTCGCCCCGGCGATAGCGTCGCCCCAGCGACAAATTTGTTAAGCATAACTTCGCCCCGGCGACGATTTTCTTAAGTTTTTGTCTCGCCCCGGCGAGAATCACTACTGTTAAAAAAAAAAATTTATTTTATTTTCTTTTCTTGGAAGTTATGATGCATAATTAAACTTATATTAATGTGACTAATATATTCCAAGATAGTTGCTAAACTAGTACTTGTTGTCTATGGTATGTTAAATGAGATGTTATGATGAAAGAGCAAACCTAAAATGCTTTTAGTCTTGTAACTAATTATGTTACCATTTTACAATTAAATGTTTAGGTTGTTTAAGGATCGTGAATTACTTAAATTTGTAATCTACGCTTGAGGCAAGTTCTTTATCTCAACTTATTACTTTTACGTTGAGCAAGTTTTCCTATCTCAAACTTGTTATTTCATTTAAAGCAAGTTTAATATCATTGAGCAAGAATATTTACCTTAGCTTATTATCATTCAAGCAAGGTTGTTGTCATGATTAAATGCTTAAACTTTACTCCAGTTGTTTCTTGTTCGATCATTGATCGTTATTCAAACTTTGAATAGAATTTCTATTGTTTGACTTTATTGATGAATTAGACTAGCAAACCCTTATTGATTCAGCTAGTCCTTAGTTGATGGGCGATTTCAAAGACTTAGAATATTTTCTATTCTTGTTCCAAGCCAAGTTTCTTTTGGTACGGATTCAGACGATAAACTGAGATGAACAACCCTAATATAGGGGATTACTTACATGACAGCGTTAAAATGTTTGTGCACAATACATTGTACAAAGGGCTGATCCCCCTGAGTACGAGATGTTGGTCCATAGTCTATATGACTATTAAAGGTTACAGTAGAAATACTTGTCAACCTAGGACATAGTTCGAGGTCTTGTGACCCTCAGATATAATACCTAAATCTTGAATTCTATATTTTTGGAATCAAGCATTCTAACGAGCTTTTAAACTTTGATCATTTATTAATTGAGATTCAGAAAAATTATTATTCCTTAGTTGAAATCCATTTCATATAAGGTTAAGATTATGTTTTATTCCGCATTGATGTATTAAGGTTAAGATAACCTAGGATTTGTTTGTTTAAGAGTTTGGAGATATAACCCATTTTGGGAAGATGTTTCTCTAAGTTTATTTAATTGTTATTTTATTGGGTAGTTAGTTTTGAATGTATGTTATAGTGAACACCAAATCAGTGGGAATTAAGTACCTGGATTTAGGGGTGTCACAGGTTGGTATCAGAGCCGGTAGGTTATGAACCTTTAGGTGGGGAAAACCTTAGGGTAGTAGCCTTTTAGAAGATAGAGAATATAGTGGTGATAAACTCTTATCGAGTTCTAAGGAATGAATTACAGGAATTCATAAAAGACAATAAAATGATTATGTGCTATGTGCTTATTTGATAACAAACTTATGTGCTCGCGAGTATTATCGATTAGTAATTAAAACTTAAAATTTTGGTTGTCAGGATGACTGATAGAGGAGAGCCCAGCCAGGTCAGGGAGGAGGAGCCCCGAGATATTCACGTAGTCAGTGAGCAGCTAGTACAGAGGGAGCCATCCCCATTGATTACAGTTACAGGCCACGAGTATGAGCCTGAGACTGATCCTGAGGAGGACCCTGAGGAGGAGGAGGAGGAAGACCCTGAGGGGATATCACTATCTACTTTGGGTGTTCAGATGTACGAGCAGGTGTGTGATCGCAACATAGAGTTGCAGGACAAAGTGGAGGAGTTAGAGGGGCAGCTGGCTGAGCGACAGTCTGCTTTGGAGCAGAAGAACAGTGAGATTGAGGAGCTAGATATACGTCTTGGAGACGTGGAGTGGAAGCTGGTTCATGTAGAGAGTGAAAAGGAGGAGTTAGAGGAACAGGCTGCAGAACGTCAAACCACTTTAGAGCAGAAGGATGCTGAGATTCAAGACCTTTCATCACGTCTTGCAGAGGCTGAGTAGAGGCTAGCACAGTCTGAGTATCGACGAGGACAGTTGATAACCAGGAATAAAATTGTCCGAGATGAGTTGAAAGAGGAGTCAGCTAAGCGGGCGAGAGCTGAGACTGCTTGGTTGAGGGAGGCTAATCGCGTGATGAGTGTGTTTTATATACACAAATTAGGTGCTTTTGAGCTTGATAATTTGTAAATCCTAAGTCATTTCAGTTGGTTTTATGTATTTTTATCTTATTGTCATGTAATGTAGTTTTATATTGGTTTTATATGTTTTTGTATGCTTTTATGTGTTTTTCATGTTGTTTTGTAGGAATTGAAATAAAAGCTCCTTGGAATCAATACCCATAACTTGCTTTTCGGTACTGTAGCTGCTTGTTTCCAAATTTCACCCATGATCCAATCTGAATCTCTCAAAACTAAAAGAATGAAAGTTGTAGATATTTGTCTTAGCTTTCCAGAGCATCTTGAATTATCTAATTTGAAGTTCGTATGAGAGAGTTATGGCTAATTTACCATCGGATTTGACATATATTTTACACCGCAGTTGCTTCGGGCTAAATTTTTTCCTTTCTCCAGATATTTTCTCGTTAATCTCCAGTTATGAAAGTTGTAGAGCTCTTTCTCAGCTTTCCATAGCCTATTTACATGCCTTAATCCGAGTTCGGACGAAGAAGTTATGGCCATTTTACTAACAGAGGTCAAAGCTGAGTCGGGATATAGACCACTTGGCGCGGGCGCGCGGAAATGGGTGCGGGCGCACGACGCCTGGCACCAGGCAGCCAGCGCGCGCGCGCGCGCGCCATGGGCATGCCATGGGCGTGTGGCATGGCCAGGGGGCGGCGTGCGGGCGCATCTGGGCGTGCTGAGTGCGATCTTTTGAGCTCTTAGTGCGATTCCAGCTCACTTTTGACCCAAAATCTGATGTGTGGCTAGGGTTTTTCATGGAGGCACTATATAATATCTCATTGGGGCTTCATATTTCATAACTAGGGATTGGGAGGCCACACAAACACATCAATTAGAGAGCCAAAAGTGCTGCAACACAAGGAAAATTCAGCAAAACCAAACGAACCAAGAAGGAAAGGATTGTCAAGGCATATTTAGACCTTGGGAGGCTACACATACATCATCAAGAAGAGCTTGGGGGCTGCAATTCAAGGAAATTTTCAGCAACAAGCTAAGGAACAAAAAGAGAAAAGAATGCCAAAGGAAGAGGAAAAGCTAGAGATTGTCATCAACCAAGCAAGCAACATATGAATATCTTCTAAATGGGTTTTTATCATCTCTTGCTTTCCTTTGAATTTGTATTTCTATTTCATGATGTACACCATGTGTTTGATGTTTTGCCTAGCTACCATGAACTAGAACTTATTCTAAGATTTCAATGGAAACCCAACATATAGTTTTGAATGGATTTCTCTCTCTATTGATTTTAGTTATGCATTTGTGAATTGATTGTCATAACCTTTGCTTTTTAGATTAATTGTTTGGCCCGTAATTACCTTGGGAACCTATATGAACTTGACGAACGGATTATAGGTTAAGACCTAGTTATGATAACATGCGAGAGTATAGATTGTTGTGGGTTATTAATCGGATTAAGTGACGTGTGTCTTATTAATTATCTGCAATAATAGGTATCTTGATAGTAGTTGGGATAGATATATACCTAATTACCGCATGCAACCAATTGAGAATCTAGTCTTAATGACTTCCGATGTGAAAGTTGGTAATTGAGGGGACGATTAATTAGATTTGGTGATACGTGTCTATTAATCTTTCCTAAAATTAGTCTCTTGAAAGTGTATAGGATAGACATATACCTATGCACCGCTTAGGAAGATTCGTGATTGACCATCGACAGAGGCTCTTATGTAGTTTTGATTTCTCGGTTGTCAATTCGTATGTTATAACTGATTGAAAAGAGAGAGTTAGGAGATTCAAAATGAAGTGTTGGGGGAAATTGCAATCTTAGACTTGTTAACATTAGATTTCATTGTTTTAACGTTTTCCATAGATCTTAATTATTACCAAACAACAAAACAAACTCAATTCATCATTTGTCTAAATAAAATCGAGATGATATATAGTTGGTACTTGGGATACACTAGAACAATTCCCTGTGGGTTCGACAACTCTCTTATCACTTTATTACTTGTTGACCGCGTATACTTGCGCGTATTTATCGGTTGTGAAATCGACCAACAAGTTTTTGGCGCCGTTGCCGGGGAATTGTTCTTCTAGTGTTTTTCCAATATTAATGACAATCGAATTGGTCTTAATTTAGACTTGTAAATAATTTGCTTATTATTTATTTTGTTTTGTTTTCAGTTAATGGATGAGCATAATTATCAATGGGATTATGAAGGGACGACGCAACCAAGTTCGTCAAAACTTCTTGAGCAATTGCAAGAACAAGTTGCAACGCTTTCAAGGGCTATTGACACTCTTAAAGGCCAGTCCACTCAAAATGCCTACAGTCAGAATCAAGCTGACTACTACCCAAACTACTATCAACCGGGTTGGCAACATCATCCAAGCTTTTCTTGGGACAACAGTCAAGATCAATGCTTTGATCCAAGTCTCTCATACCATTCAGAATTTTCATTCCAACCTCCACCATACCATGAGGATACATCTAATGTGGAGGAGATTCTTCCCTTGTTCATTGAGAAACAAGAATTGTTACGAAACCTCGAGAACCAAATGGCACAACTTGTCGAGGCAGTGCTTATTCACCCGCAAAGCACATTACCTTGTATTACACAGATTAACCCTATAGAGGAAGGTGAAGAGCAATGTACGGTGAATTCGCATAGTTGTGACAAAGCGGAAAGAAGGAGGGAGGAGCTCATGGCTCATATCTCTCAAAATGAGGTTAGGTTGGCAAATATACAAGCTTCAGTGCAGAGCATCATGAACTATGTTGCCAATTCTTACATTATTCACCCACAAAGCACCTTACCTAGCGATACAGAGATCAACCCCATAGAGGAAGGTGAAGAGGAGTGCTTGGTGGATGATCAAGGAAATGGCGCGGAGTCGCACGAAGCTATTAGTGAAAATTTTGAGAGTGAACATCCTGTTGTGGATGATGATTCTGAGGTTGATGAGACGAGGAGCATGAATGGGGATCATGAAAAGGAAATTGAAGACCAAGAAGTCACATTCGAGGTTTTCAAACCTATCGAACACCCATTGGTTCATGAAGAAGATCTTCATGTCGATCTTGACACAAGTGCAATAATTGATGATGCGGATGAGGAAAGCTTCTTCTTGCCATCGGTTGAAACGAAGTTTGAAGGTCACCAACCAGGCATGCATGCCATGCAAATCAAAGAAATAACAACGAGGCGGCATGCAATGGTCAATTTTGTGATTGAGACGGATTGATGGGAAATAAAGGAGTCGGGCTAACGACTTTAAACCAAGCACTTCTTGGGAGGCAACCCAAGTTTACTGTTTTGTTTTTATTTTTGTTTGATTGTATTTTCGTGGTTTAATTGCATTTTAATTTCTTTAGTCATTTGCTTTCAGGTACGCTCCCAACTTAGAAGTATTGAAAGATGATATCAATGGCGCTTGACACGGTTTCAGGGAAGTCTTCTATTTTAATTTTTCCTATATCAGACATTGAGGACAATGTCAAGTTTAAGTTTGGGGGTAGTACTTCGTATTTGTGTGTTTTTAATTTAGTTTTTGTGTGATTTAAGTATGTTTCTCTTTTTATTCAAAAAAAAAAAATTCATTTATTTTTAGGATGTGTCCCTTGAGCATTGTTTTAATTTGATTTGAACCATAATCCATGGTCTATGATAATGGCTTGTTTGAAGAGAATCTAACTCATGAGACGTAGACAATTGTTGCTTAATCTTTGTGCTTATCGTTCAGTGGTTATTATTTTGCTTATGCGTCCTTTCACTTTTATGCACTTACCCATGAGTATTAAGCTAGTTGTATGCTTAGTGAAGGCTTTTATAACCGAATGCTTGTGGGAAATATCTATAAACTCTAGAACTCGTTTAAACATCACTCGAAGCAAGGTGTCTAAATTTGTTATGCTTGAATTGATGGTCATGTGGTGAGTTGAGATGGAGCATAAAACGCACTCACTCATGGACACATGCGTAGGAGAGATAGAGCGTAAAACGCACTCTCTTATAATTGTGATTAAAGAAAAAAAAATTGTTTATTGCAAATTTTGCATGGGCTTGAGGTTGAGCGGAAAACGCACTCGCCCATATGAGCGTGCTTAAGGATTGAGATGGAGCATAAAATGCACTCACCTAGAGCCCTTGGTTCTCAAAATTTTTGGAATTGTGATTTGTACACCTTTGTATTGAGTGATGTGTTAAGCATGTTGTTTTGGGGTTTATTTTGATTATTTCATAAGGTAATGTGGTTACATAGTTCATTCGAGCTTGATTGGTTTAGTGCTATTGGGTACTCACACACACACACGGAAGGGGCCTTAAGCAAAGTGTGACTAGCTAATTGAAATTTGAGACTTGCAACGTTTTGTTTGTTCTCTTGAGTTCCATGTGTTGATGCCTTTGAGACCATTGGTGGCTTATTAATTCATTGCTCAAGTTATGTTGTATTTGAAATGTTTGAACTATGTAGTTTAGGTTTGTTTTGCTTGAGGACAAGCAAAGATTTAAGTTTGGGGGTATTTGATGAGTGTGTTTTATATACACAAATTAGGTGCTTTTGAGCTTGATAATTTGTAAATCCTAAGTCATTTCGGTTGGTTTTATGTATTTTTATGTTATTGTCATGTAATGTAGTTTTATATTGGTTTTATATGTTTTTGTATGCTTTTATGTGTTTTTCATGTTGTTTTGTAGGAATTGAAATAAAAGCTCCTTGGAATCAATACCCATAACTTGCTTTTCGGTACTGTAGCTGCTTGTTTCCAAATTTCACCTATGATCCAATCTGAATCTCTCAAAACTCAAAGAATGAACGTTGTAGATATTTGTCTTAGCTTTCCACAGAATCTTGAATTATCTAATTTGAAGTTCGTATGAGAGAGTTATGGCTAATTTACCATCGGATTTGGCATATATTTTACACCGCAGTTGCTTCGGGCTCAATTTTTTCCTTTCTCCAGATATTTTCTCGTTAATCTCCAGTTATGAAAGTTGTAGAGCTCTTTCTCAGCTTTCCATATCCTATTTACATGCCTTAATCCGAGTTCGGACGAAGAAGTTATGGCCATTTTACTAACAGAGGTCAAAGCTGAGTCGGGATATAGACCACTTGGCGCGGGCGCGCGGAAATGGGTGCGGGCGCACGACGCCTGGCACCAGGCAGCCAGCGCGCGCGCGCGCGACATGGGCATGCCATGGGCGTGTGGCATGGCCAGGGGGCGGCGTGCGGGCGCACCGGGCGGCGTGCGGGCGCATCTGGGCGTGCTGAGTGCGATCTTTTGAGCTCTTAGTGCGATTCCAGCTCACTTTTGACCCAAAATCTGATGTGTGGCTAGGGTTTTTCATGGAGGCACTATATAATATCTCATTGGGGCTTCATATTTCATAACTAGGGATTGGGAGGCCACACAAACACATCAATTAGAGAGCCAAAAGTGCTGTAACACAAGGAAAATTCAGCAAAACCAAACGAACCAAGAAGGAAAGGATTGTCAAGGCATATTTAGACCTTGGGAGGCTACACATACATCATCAAGAAGAGCTTGGGGGCTGCAATTCAAGGAAATTTCCAGCAACAAGCTAAGGAACAAAAAGAGAAAAGAATGCCAAAGGAAGAGGAAAAGCTAGAGATTGTCATCAACCAAGCAAGCAACATATGAATATCTTCTAAATGGGTTTTTATCATCTCTTGCTTTCCTTTGAATTTGTATTTCTATTTCATGATGTACACCATGTGTTTGATGTTTTGCCTAGCTACCATGAACTAGAACTTATTCTAAGATTTCAATGGAACCCAACATATAGTTTGAATGGATTTCTCTCTCTATTGATTTTAGTTATGCATTTGTGAATTGATTGTCATAACCTTTGCTTTTTAGATTAATTGTTTGGCCCGTAATTACCTTGGGAACCTATATGAACTTGACGAACGGATTATAGGTTAAGACCTAGTTATGATAACATGCGAGAGTATAGATTGTTGTGGGTTATTAATCGGATTAAGTGACGTGTGTCTTATTAATTATCTGCAATAATAGGTATCTTGATAGTAGTTGGGATAGATATATACCTAATTACCGCATGCAACCAATTGAGAATCTAGTCTTAATGACTTCCGATGTGAAAGTTGGTAATTGAGGGGACGATTAATTAGATTTGGTGACACGTGTCTATTAATCTTTCCTAAAATTAGTCTCTTGAAAGTGTATAGGATAGACATATACCTATGCACCGCTTAGGAAGATTCGTTATTGACCATCGACAGAGGCTCTTATGTAGTTTTGATTTCTCGGTTGTCAATTCGTATGTTATAACTGATTGAAAAGAGAGAGTTAGGAGATTCAAAATGAAGTGTTGGGGGAAATTGCAATCTTAGACTTGTTAACATTAGATTTCATTGTTTTAACGTTTTCCATAGATCTTAATTATTACCAAACAACAAAACAAACTCAATTCATCATTTGTCTAAATAAAATCGAGATGATATATAGTTGGTACTTGGGATATACTAGAACAATTCCCTGTGGGTTCGACAACTCTCTTATCACTTTATTACTTGTTGACCGCGTATACTTGCGCGTATTTATCGGTTGTGAAATCGACCAACATCGCGCAGATCGTGTTGAGTGTGAGGTGCGGTCAAAGAAGGCCAAGATTGTTGATATGGAGTATATTTTTCACTCCACAGTGGATAGAGCTCTGGATCGAGTTCATCGTCATCCAGATATGGTGGATCGAAGGATAGTGACTCGTATTATGGAGCAGGAACGCCAGGAAGCTGTGCGTCGTGGAATGTCATCATAGATTGTGATTAGTTATGTTATTATGAAATTTATGAGTTAATAAGTTGTTAATCTCAGTTTATATAATGGGATAGAATAATGATGTAATCCTGGAACTTTGTGATTTCAGGATAGATGAATTGATGTAAATAACTACGATGTTATCTCTATTATGTTTTGAAGCAATTAATGAATAAAATGTGAAAGTTTATCAGATGTGTTATGTGTTTAAGTGTTGTTTATAAATGTTTAAGTTGAGACTTAAATGTTTAAGTAATTGAGCAATAGTCTAATAACGAGAATTCTTAACAGTAAAATGCCGCCAAGAAGACAACCAACACGTCAACAGACCCCAAAGGGATCTACTAACAACGAAGAAGCCAACACTAATCCCATGCAGCAGTTGGTAAACCTGTTAACGGAAGCCTTTGCAAATCAACCACAAGCTCAGGCCACGACCTTCAAAGATTTCAAGGCTGTCGGACCCCCAGAATTTCTAGGTCTATGAATCCGATAGAGGTCCAAACGTGGGTTATGGAAATGGAGAAGGTGTTTGATGTCGCTAGGGTCAGCGAGGACCAGAAGACGGCATTTGCAACGTTTATGCTGAAATCAGAAGCTAGTTACTGGTGGCAAGCAAATAAGACTCGAGGCGGCCAAGGGATTATTCCGTGGGAGCGATTTAAGGAGATATTTTTCGAAACCTATTTTCCGGCAAGTGCTCAGAATCAAATGGAAGTACAGTTTCTAGAGCTGAAGCAAGGTACCATGACGGTATCTGAGTATGCTGCGAGATTCAACGAGTTGGCGAGGTTTGCGCCTTATCAGGTTAACACGGATGAGCGGAAGGCCAGAAGGTTCGAACAGGGACTGAAGCCCTGGTTGTATAGCCGAGTTTCAATGTTTCAACTGAACTCGTTTGCGGCGGTGCTGGAAAAGGCAATTATTGCTGAAGGAGGTAGTGATGCTCTGTCGAAGTACAATCAGGAGCAGAGGAAGAAGAAGAATGAGAATGAAAACAGGGCAAGTGGTAGCCATGGTGGCAGTAATCAAAAGAGAAAATGGAATGATAGTAACTCTACGGGAAGTAAGCAGGGTAATCAGAAGAAGAAGATGGAGGTGTGCAACAACTGTGGAAAGAGCCATATGGGTGCTTGTTTGAAGGGTAAGCGGGTGTGCTTCAACTGCGGGCAGGAGGGGTATATCGCGCCAAATTGCCCTAATCCAAAGAAAGGAGCATGTTTCATCTGCGGGTCGAAGGATCACTTTGCTCGGGAGTGCCCTAAGAAAGCAACGACAGGTGGAGCCAGTTCAGGAAAGGGAAACAGCGGTGGTGGAGGTAACCTTACTATCACAGGACCGACACAGCCCAACCGACCTACAGCTCGAACGTTCAATATGACGGTACAGGATGCTGTGCAGTCAAATGATGTAGTGTCAGGTATCATTCCAGTCAATAATGTTAATGCTTATGTATTGTTTGACTCGGGTGCTACTTGCTCATTTATATCCGATGATTTTGCTAAGAAATTAGAGTTACCTCAGGAAGAATTAGATTACCCCATGAATATAGAAATTGCGAATAGAGAGGTGATTCCTGTTAGGTTTGTCCACAAGAACTGTCAGGTAGATATTCAGGGTCATGTGATGACAGTAAACTTGATCCTAATTCGTCTTGGGGAGTTTGACGTTATTTTGGGTATGGATTGGTTGTTCAACCATGGGGCAGTTATTGACTGTCAAAAGAAGTGTGTAAACCTTATAACTCCGTCAAAGGTAGTGTTTTATGGAAGCAAGTCGCCTAGACAAACGAGTTGTCTGACGATGGTGCAGGCCAGAAAGATGTTGAGACAAGGGTGTGTAGGATATCTAGCCTACATAGTTGATACCCGAAAGGTGGGTGCAAAACTGGAGGAGATACCAGTAGTTAAGGATTTTGCGGACGTATTTCCTGATGATTTGCCAGGATTACCGCCAGATAGGGAAATCGAGTTTGTAATTGATTTAGCACCGGGAACGGCCCCTATATCGAAAGCCCCGTATCGAATGGCTCCGGTAGAAATGAAGGAGTTGATGGTGCAGCTGCAAAAGCTGCTAGATAAGAAGTATATTCAACCGAGCGTTTCGCCGTGGGGAGCGCCGGTATTGTTTGTTAAGAAGAAGGATGGGTCGATGCGTCTTTGCATTGATTATAGAGAGTTGAACAAGGTCACGATTAAAAACAAGTATCCATTGCCAAGGATCGATGACCTGTTTGACCAGCTGAAGGGAGCAAAATATTTTTCAAAGATAGATTTACGAAGTGGATATCATCAGTTGAAGGTGAGAAAAGAGGACATACCAAAGACGGCGTTTCGAACCAGATATGGTCACTATGAGTTTTTGGTTATGTCATTTGGTTTAACGAATGCGCCTGCAGCATTCATGGATTTAATGAATAGGGTGTTCAAACCATTCTTGGATAAGTTTGTGGTGGTATTCATAGACGACATTCTGGTTTACTCCAAGACTCAAGAAGAACACGTGGAACATTTGAGGGTGACATTGGAGGGGTTAAGAAAAGAGAAATTGTATGCAAAATTTTTGAAGTGCGAATTTTGGCTGGAGCGTGTTCAATTCCTTGGGCATGTTATCGATAAGGACGGAATTTCGGTGGATCCAGCGAAAGTCGAAGCAGTCATGAACTGGGATTAGCCGAAGACACCGTCAGAAGTAAGGAGTTTCTTGGGTTTGGCAGGTTACTACAGACGTTTTATTCAAGATTTCTCCAGGATCGCCACTCCGTTGACAAATTTAACAAGAAAATCAGTGAAGTCTGTTTGGACGGAGAAGTGCAAAGAGATTTTCCAAGAACTAAAGAAGAGACTAAGTTCGGCACCTGTGTTGTCTTTACCAGATGATACAGGAAATTTTGTGGTGTACAGTGACGCATCACATAAAGGACTTGGTTGTGTGTTGATGCAGAATGGTAAGGTTATTGCATATGCATCGCGCCAACTAAAAGACTATGAAAAAGGGTATCCGACCCATGATTTGGAGTTAGCAGCCATGGTGTTTGCTTTAAAAATTTGGAGGCACTATCTCTACGGGGAGAAGTGTGAAATATATACAGACCATAAAAGTCTGAAGTATATTTTCACGCAGAAAGATTTGAATATGCGGCAGAGGAGATGGATAGAATTGATCAAAGATTATAACTGTGAAATTCTATACCATCCAGGGAAGGCTAATGTGGTTGCCGACGCTTTGAGTAAAAAAGGTCGGGAGAAATTGTTTATGTTAACTGCTCAGGAGAAACTTGTGGCGGAAATGGCTAAGTTGGAATTAGAGGTGAAAAATCTGGCAGAGCCTAATGAAAAGTTGTTCCAGATGGAAAATCAACCAACTTTGGTAGGAAAAGTCAAGGAAGCGCAACTTCACGATGAGGAATGTGATTAGATTCGGCAAAGAGTACTTGAAGGTGAAGAGCTTAAATACAAAATCGATAACGAAGGGTTGCTGAGATTTGAAGGCAGAATATGGGTACCGTCGGTATTGACAATCAAAGAGGAGATTTTGAACGAAGCTCACAGTTCACGATTTTCGGTTCACCCGGGAAGCACAAAGATGTACCAGGATCTTCGACAACATTTTTGGTGGCCAAACATGAAAAGAGAGGTTGCTGAATGTGTTGCGAAATGTCTTACTTGTCAGAGAGTCAAAGCGGAACATCAACGACCAAGTGGTTTGTTACAGCCCTTGGAGATACCAGAATGGAAGTGGGAGCATATCACAATGGATTTTGTGGTAGGGCTTCCAACTACTCAGAAGGGATATGACGCGATATGGGTCATAGTTGACAGATTGACGAAATCAGCGCATTTCTTGCCGATCAAAATCCGATTCACTTTGGATCAGTTGGCGAAATTATACGTCAAAGAGATTATCTCAAGGCACGGAGTCCCAGTATCAATAGTATCAGATCGAGATCCACGATTTACATCAAAATTTTGGAGGAGTTTGCAAGTTTGTTTGGGAACGCAGTTGAGAATGAGTACAACTTATCATCCTCAAACCGATGGCCAGAGCGAAAGAACAATTCAAACGTTAGAGGATATGCTTCGGGCGTCCGTTATGGATTTAAAAGGCAACTGGGATGATAATTTACCTATGGTCGAATTTGCCTATAACAATAGTCATCACGCGAGTATCGGCATGCCTCCCTACGAAGCATTGTATGGAAGGAAATGCAGAACTCCATTATGCTGGGATGAGGTTGGTGAACGACGACTATTGGGACTCGAGTTGGTACAACAAATTGCTGAAATTGTCAAGTTGATAAGAACCAGACTGATAGTCGCTCAAGACAGACAGAAGAAGTATGCTGATCAACACCGACAAAATCACGAATTTGAAGTCGGCAGTTTTGTGTTTCTCAAATTATCTCCCTGGAAAGGGAAAATCAGATTTGGTAAAAAGGGTAAACTCAGTCCGCGGTTTATTGGACCCTTTGAAGTGTTGAAATGGGTGGGAGAGGTAGCTTATGAGGTAGCTTTACCTCCTGAGTTAGGCCACATTCACAATGTCTTCCACATATCGGTGCTACGACCGTATAAGCCCGATTATAAACATGTCATAGAGTATGAACCGCTACAATTCAAGAAAGATTTGTCTTACGAAGAGATACATGTTCAGATAGTGGACAGGAAGGAGCAAGTACTTAGAAATAAAGTGATACCTTCTGTTAAGGTAATCTAGAGGAACCACAGTGCTAAAGAGGCAACGTGGAAACTCGAAGAGCAGATAATGCAGAATTACCCTCAATTGTTTATTTAATTGTTATATTGCGATTCTAGGGACAGAATCTTTCTAAGGAGGGGAGAATGTAACGGATGATTTAATTGCGTTATGATTCTGGGGACAGAATCCTTTTAAGGAGGGAAAGATGTAACGAATGCAATTTGTTTTAAAAAAAAAATATTTATTGAGTTATATAAATATTTTTATTAATTTATTGAGTTAAATAAATGATTTATTAAGTTTTTTTGTGAAATGGGTATATGTTAAGCTTAATAATGTTAAATATTATTTGAATGTGATTTGTTATGTTTATTCTAATTTAATTTAATGATTAAATTAGATGATGAAGAGATTTATTTGAATAAATGATTTATTTGAATAAGAGAATTTATTTGGTATTATTGTTATTTGTTAAATGAAATTATTATTTGAGTTGATAAGGTTTAATTGAATTTATTTAATAATAAGTTCAATTAAATTAGAAGTGTGACATTTTAAACTATATGTTATATTGTTTTATTAAAATAAATGAAAGGAGTTTTAATTTAGTTTTTCCAAACTAGGCCTTATGACCTTTGGTTGGAAAAATGAGTTATTTTAATTGTGTTTTACCAAACAAGACATAAGAATAATAGGTTATCTTTATTAGTGTTTACCAAACAAAGCCTTATGGCTTTTGAAAATCCTAACTGATGATTCAATTTAAGGATTTTACGTTATTATTATTTAAAACAACAGTTTTTATTTTTTTTAAAATCATCAGTTTATATTTTTAAGTTATATCAGTTTTCATTTTGTAAAAGAACGTCAGTTGAAAGAAAGAAAAGAAAAGAGAAGAACAGAGAGAAAAGAGAAAGAAGAACTACAGAGAAAAGAGAGAGTTCTGTGAAATTTGAGAAAGAAGATAGCTTGTGAATTTTGAAAAGAAGAGATTGAAGGTAGAAGTTCAAGCAAGGAGAGTGTTAATCAAGCTTTTCTTTTAATCAAATAGAAGGTATAATACCCTTCTCTGTATATCAATATTTGGTTCTCTGTAAAAATATTCATTGGCTTAATATGTGATTTTTTGATTATAATTGATAGCTATGTGAAATAGATGATTACGTGATGATTATATGATGATTAAAACTCTATTTGAAGGTTTCAATTCATGAAAATATATTTTAGAATTTAATTTTAGTTTTTACAGAGCTTTATTTCATGTATGGCATAGTTGTATGAAAATTGATGATTCCATTTTGTTATTAATTGGTTAATTAATAATTGTTTATGATTGTATGATGAAAAACATGAATAATGCAAGAAGAAAGATTTTAATTGGTTGAAAAATGAATTTACAGAGTTTGAATTCATGAAAATGGTCAAAGCATGAATAAATTGTTTAACAGTGAATTTTTGGTTTTTAAATTGGTTGATTATGTGTTTTATAATAGTTAAATTAGTTAGAAACATGTTGGTTATTTGTTTTCTAGTATATTTGATGTCTGAGTATATTTAGTTTGTGTGCTGGATGATAAAATTCGGCAAATTTGGCCAAATTTGGCCTAAGTTTTCACTGGTTCGCGAGCTGGGGAAGACGACAGTCAAGTCTCTCGCCCCGGCGAGAGAAATGATGAACTGATTTCTTCGCCCCGGCGACAGCGTCGCCCCAGCGACAAATTTGTTAAGCATAACTTTGCCCCGGTGACAGCTTTGCCCCGACGACGATTTTCTTAAGTTTTTGTCTCGCCCCGGCGAGAATCACTACTGTTAAAAAAAAAAATTTATTTTGTTTTCTTTTCTTGGAAGTTATGATGCATAATTAAACTTATATTAATGTGACTAATGTATTCCAAGATAGTTGCTAAACTAGTACTTGTTGTCTATGGTATGCTAAATAAGATGTTATGATGAAAGAGCAAACCTAAAATGCTTTTAGTCTTGTAACTAATTATGTTACCATTTTACAATTAAATGTTTAGGTTGTTTAAGGATCGTGAATTACTTAAATTTGTAATCTACGCTTGAGGCAAGTTCTTTATCTCAACTTATTACTTTTACGTTGAGCAAGTTTTCCTATCTCAAACTTGTTATTTCATTTAAAGCAAGTTTAATATCATTGAGCAAGAATATTTACCTTAGCTTATTATCATTCAAGCAAGGTTGTTGTCATGATTAAATGCTTAAACTTTATTCCAGTTGTTTCTTGTTCGATCATTGATCGTTATTCAAACTTTGAATAGAATTTCTATTGTTTGACTTTATTGATGAATTAGACTAGCAAACCCTTATTGATTCAGCTAGTCCTTAGTTGATGGGCGATTTCAAAGACTTAGAATATTTTCTATTCTTGTTCCAAGCCAAGTTTCTTTTGGTACGGATTCAGACGATAAACTGAGATGAACAACCCTAATATAGGGGATTACTTATGCGACAACGTTAAAATGTTTGTGCACAATACATTGTACAAAGGGCTGATCCCCCTGAGTACGAGATGTTGGTCCATAGTCTATATGACTGTTAAAGGTTACAGTAGAAATACTTGTCAACCTAGGACATAGTTTGAGGTCTTGTGACCCTCAGATATAATACCTAAATCTTGAATTCTATATTTTTGGAATCAAGCATTCTGACGAGCTTTTAAACTTTGATCATTTATTGACTGAGATTCAGAAAAATTATTATTCCTCAGTTGAAATCCATTTCATATAAATATTATTGTTATCGTTCTTGTGAGCAATTGTTTTGCTCACTCTTGCACTAATCATTGCAGCTAAGGTTGAGAAGTCGGACGAGCCGTCCACGAGCAAAGGCAAGGGCAAGATGCATAAATAGCTAATGACCTGCTATTTACTTGATGATTATTTATAACAAGACTTGTTTTAAATTATGTTTTATTCCGCATTGATGTATTAAGGTTAAGATAACCTGGGATTTGTTTGTTTAAGAGTTTGGAGATATAACCCATTTTGGGAAGATGTTTCTCTAAGTTTATTTAATTGTTATTTTATTGGGTAGTTAATTTTGAATGTATGTTATAGTGAACACCAAATCAGTGGGAATTAAGTACCTGGATTTGGGGGTGTCATAAGACATGTCCCAGATTTGTGCCTCAACTTGATTTCTGGTATGGCCTTGGACAAAGAAGGTATGAGAATCACTTCGGCAGCGGAAAGTGGAAACTTACCAAGGGTTCGATGGTAGTTGCTAGAAGTACTGCTTGTTGTTCATTATACAAAAACTTATGTGAAGGTGTGTTCTAACGAGTTGAATGCAATTAAAGATGAAACTTCACCGAATCTGTGGCATAAAAGGCTTGGGCACATGAGTGAGAAAGGATTGTAAATGTTAGCAAAGAGGTCCCTCATTCCTTTTGTTAAAGGTACTATACTAAACCCTTGTGATTATTGTTTGTTAGGTAAGTAGAATAGAGTTTCTTTTAGTAGCTCCTCTAAAAGAAAATCTACTACTAAAAGAAAATCTAAGTTACTTAAGAAAGTATATTCTGATGTATGTGGTCCCATTGAGGTTAAGTCCTTAAGTGTCAATAGATATTTTTTTACTTTTGTTTATGATGTTTCACGTGAGGTGTGGGTGTTTTTGTTGAAAACAAAAGACCAGATATTCTAGTATTTTCAGAGTTTTCATGTTATGCTTGAAAGAGGGACTGAAAAATTATTGAAATGCCTTTGCAACGACAATGGAGGGGAATACACATCAAAGGAGTTTGCGGCATATTGTGATAAACACGGTATTCAACATGAGCAGACAATTTCTGGCACCGCACATCATAATGGTGTGGTTGAAAGAATGAACCGCACTATTATTGAGCGACTCCGATATTTGTTGAGAATGGCTAAGTTGCCTAAGTCATTCTAGCGTGAAGCTGTTACTACCGCTTGCTACCTGATTAACAGATCCCTATCAACACCGTTGGAGTTTTAGATTCCAAAGAAGATTTGAAGTGGTAAGTATGTGTCCTATTCTTATTTGAGGGTATTTGGGTGCAGGGCTTTTGCATATATCTCCAAAGAACAAAGATCGAAGCTTGATGACAAATCTACTCCATGTGTGTTTATTGGCTATGGAGATGTAGAGTTTGCGTACAGGTTATGGGATCCAATTCAGAGAAAATTGTTCAGAAACAGAGATGTAGTGTTTCATGAGCACCAGAATTATGAAGATTTTGATAATGTTACACAACCCAGAGATAATAGAGTTTCAGACCTCAGCGAAGTTCCTTCTCCATTACAAAATGCCATAGTTGGTGAAGGAAGTCAAAATGAAGATGTGACTGATACAGATTTGCATGATGATGATGGGTCAGATGTAGAGAGTATTAAGTGGGGGGACAACCCCCCTCATCTTGATATTGAAGAACTTCAACTAAGAAGATCCACGAGAGAACGCGTACCATCAGTTAGGTATCCTTCATATGAATATCTTTTAGTTACTAAGGAAGGAGAGCCAGAAAATTTTCAAGAAGTCAAGACTCATAAGTAGAAGAGCAATTGGTTGAGAGCTATACGGAATGAGATGGATTCTTTGTACAAGAATCACACTTATGAGTTAATTACACTTCCGATTGGAAGGAAAACATTGAAGAATAAATGGGTGTTCAAGCTGAAAAAGGATGGTGAAAAACTAGTGAAGTACAAGGCTCGGTTGGTCATCAAGGTTTTGCTCAAAAGCAAGGTATTGACTTCGATGAGATTTTTTTTGGCTGTAAAGATGACTTCTATCCTAGTGGTGTTGGGGTTAGTAGCTAATATGGATCTTGAACTTGAGCAGCTAGATGTGAAAACTGCATTCCTTTATGGTAATTTGAAAGAGAAAATCTACATGAAACATCGAGAAAGATTTGAAGTTAAAGGGAAAGAGCATCTGGTTTGCAGGTTGAAGAAAAGTTTATACGGTTTAAAACAAGCCCCAAGGAAGTGGTAAATGAAATTTGATTCATTCATAATGGATCAAGGTTATAGTAGAACAGTTGCATATCATTGTGTGTATGTTAAAAAGTTCCTGGATGGTAACTTCGTTATTTTGTTGCTATATGTAGATGATATGTTGATAGTTGGGCAAGATGCTAACATGATTCGTAGGCTCAAAGGTGAGTTGTTCAAGTCCTTTGATTTGAAGGACTTAGGCCCAGCTAAGCAGATTTTGGGTATGAAGATTGTTCGTGACAGGAAAATCAAGAGGTTGTGGTTGTCATAAGAGAAGTATGTTGAACGGGTACTTGCAAGGTTCAACATGGGTGATGCTAAGCCAGTTCGCACACCATTGCCCAGTCATATTAAGTTGACAAAACGCATGTGTCCTTCTAATAATGAAGGGAGAGATGATATAGAAGCAATTCCCTACTCCGCTGTTGTAGAGTCTTATGTATGCAATGGTTTTTACACGTCCAGATATTGTGCTCATGTAGTTGGCATTATAAGCAGGTATTTGTCAAATCTTGGTAGAGAACATTGGGAACCAGTTAAGTGGACTCTTAGATACTTGAAAGCTACTTCCAGTCTGTGTTTGAGTTTTGGTGATTCGAGTCCAATCTTGGAGGGTTTTACAGATGTAGACATAGATGATTCTGTAGAGAAGAAGTCTACTTTGGGTTATTTCTTTACTTTTAGGGGAGCTATATCATGGTTGTCTAAGTTGGAGAAATGTGTTGTTTTGTCTACAATTGAGTCAGAATACATCGCTACTATGGAAGCAAACAAGGAGATGTTATGGTTTAAACGGTTTCTCCAAGAGTTAGGTTTGACATATGATGAGTATGTAGTTTATTGTGATAGTCAAAGAGCAATTGACTTGACCAAGAACGCCACGTATCATAATCGTACCAAGCACATTGATGTTCGTTATCACTGCCTTTGAGAAGTGATGGAAAAGGAATTGATGAAAGTGAAGAAAGTTCATACCGATGAGAACCCCAGTCCTGAGACATATTGACAAAGGTTGTAACTCGCGATAAGCTGGAGTTTTGCAAGGAGTTGGTTGGGATAGATTTCAAGTGACGGGGTCACGGTGGAAGCCCCCTCGCATAGATTTGGAGGGGGAGATTGTTGGGTTTGTGGGGTCCAAACACATGAGATTATCTTATTTAAATTAAGACTATTTTAATTTGGTATGTATGTTTTCCAAAATTGAGAAGAATTTGGTTTTTGATTAGGAACAAGAAGATATTTGTGTGGGGCTAAGGTTGAAAGGAATATGGATTCCTTAATTTTAAGAAGCCAAATTGGAAATTGATTCTGGGTAGCTTTATTTTAAAAATCAAGTAGAGGTCATGATATATTATATATATCAAAAAGGATTTGGATGGCCCATTCTGAAGCTTACTGGCTGTAGGAATCAAGGAGTATATATATATATGGTATATGTGGCGTGAATTCAAATCAATGAATTCTATAATCAGAGTACAACAACATTAGTTAAAAAGTTTGTGCACCAAAGGAGACATCTCGGTAGCAAAGCAAGGCAGGAGTTTTGTTTGGCCGAAAGAATAAATTGAGAGATATAATTTTTCCGTGAATTTCATCGTTGTTTCAATTGATTAATTGCTTGAAAACTTTAATTAATTCGAAGGTTCTTAGTGGTACGGTAATTTGAGTGAAAACTCAAATTAAGGTATTCTTGTACTCTCTCAATTTCATAATACTTTAAGTTTTTAGTTATAAAACTTGGAAGGGTTATTTGTACTCACAATTGATTATAGTAGAATTTTTCGGAGCTCAACCCGTGGTTTTTACCTCTTAATTTTAGAGGGTTTTCAATGTAAGATTTAGTGTTGTGTGTTTGGTTTATTTTTTGTACTATTATTTTTTCGCGGTTATAATTTATTTGGTGGAATTGCATTATTTGTTTGGCGTGATTTGTTATTTAATTTATCAAAGGCAATTCTAGTTTAAGGAGTTTTCTCAACAAAGTGGTATCAAGAGCAAGGTTCTTTGCACAATTGTTTTTTTTTATAAATTAAATAGAGGAATCAAGCGGCGTCATGATTAAATTGAGCTCATCTAATTTTTCGATCTAGTAGCCTAAAATGGAGGACATTCTTTACTGTAAGGATTTGTATAACCCATTGGAGCTTAAGGGGAAAAAGCTCGCGGCCAAGTCTAAGGTAGATTAAAAAAAGTTGAATAGGAATACGATCGGTCACATCTGACAGTGGATCGATCAAAGTGTGTTCCACCATGTTTCGCAGGAAACGAATGCTTATACACTTTCGACTACATTAGAGTCCATATATGAGAAGAAGAATGCACGGAATGAGACCTTTGTGATTAGAAAGATCGTGAACCTGAAGTACAAAGATGGTAGCAGTGTATCCGAGCATATGAATGAGTTTCAGGGTTTAGTGAACCAGTTGTCTACCATGAAATTGAATCTTAAGGACGAGATTCAAGCGTTATTGCTTCTCAGTTCATTGTCTAATAGTTGGGAAAGTTTGGTTGTGTCACTAAGCAATTCAGCTCCAAAAGGAAAAATAACCATGCAAATGGTCAAGGACAACATACACAACGAGGAAACAAGGTAAAAGGAGCAGGGTTTGAATTGTGAGATACAAGCAAAAATTCCAGAAATTATAAGAGCAAGTCAAAGCCTAGAGAAAGCGTTACATACATGTGTTACCATTACAACAAGGAGGGTCACTTCAAAAGAAATTGCAAGATGTAGTTAGACAAGCAAAAAATTGTTGAGCAAGGGAAGATTGAGGAAAAGAATACTGCAGCTACAGTTACCGAGGATGTTGTGCTTCTTTCATTCGGAAAAGAAGAATGCTTACATATTGTTAATCAGAAAATTGATTAGGTTACTGATACAGGTGCTTCGTATCATGTTACTCTTAAGAGAGAATTCTTCATGACGTAGAAAGCTGGAGACTTTGGGTTTATGAGGATGGGTAACACTGATCAATCAAAGATTGTTAGAATTGGTGATGTTTACATATAGACAGATGTAGGCTGCAATATTACTTTGAGAGATGCTAGACATGTCCCAGATTTGCGCCTCAACTTGATTTCTGGTATGGCCTTGGACAAAGAAGGGTATGAGAATCACTTTGGCTGCGGAAAGTGGAAACTTACCAAGGGTTCGATGGTAGTTGCTAGAAGTACTGCTTGTTATTCATTATACAAAACTTATGTGAAAGTGTGTTCTAACGAGTTGAATACAATTAAAGATGAAACTTCACCGAATCTGTGGCATAAAAGGCTTGGGCACATGAGTGAGAAAGGGTTGTAAATGTTAGCAAAGAGGTCCTTCATTCCTTTTGTTAAAGGTACTGTACTAAACCGTTGTGATTATTGTTTGTTAGGTAAGCAGAATAGAGTTTCTTTTAGTAGCTCATCTAAAAGAAAATCTAAGTTACTTAAGAAAGTATATTCTGATGTATGCGGTCCCATTGAGGTTAAGTCCTTAAGTGTCAATAGATATTTTTTTACTTTTGTTTATGATGCTTCACGTGAGGTGTGAGTGTTTTTGTTGAAAACAAAAGACCAGATATTCTAGTATTTTCAGAGTTTTCATGTTATGGTTGAAAGAGGGACTGAAAAATTATTGAAATGCCTTTGCAACGACAATGGAGGGGAATACACATCAAAGGAGTTTGCGGCATATTGTGATAAACACGGTATTCAACATGAGCAGACAATTTCTGGCACCCCACAACATAATGGTGTGGCTGAAAGAATGAACCGCACTATTATTGAGCGAGTCCGATGTTTGTTGAGAATGGCTAAGTTGCCTAAGTCATTCTAGCGTGAAGCTGTTACTATCGCTTGTTACCTGATTAACAGATCCCTATCAACACCGTTGGAGTTTCAGATTTCAAAGAAGATTTGAAGTGGTAAGGATATGTCCTATTCTTATTTGAGGGTATTTAGGTGCAGGGCTTTTGCACATATCCCCAAAGAACAAAGATTGAAGTTTAATGACAAATCTACTCCATGTGTGTTTATTGGCTATGGAGATGTAGAGTTTGCGTACAGGTTATGGGATCCAATTCAGAGAAAATTGTTCAGAAACAGAGATGTAGTGTTTCATGAGCACCAGAATTATGAAGATTTTGATAATGTTACACAACCCAGAGATAATAGAGTTTCAGACCTCAGCGAAGTTCCTTCTCCATTACAGAATGCCACAGTTAGTGAAGGAAGTCAAAATGAAGATGTGACTGATACAGATTTGCATAATGGTGATGGGTCAGATGTAGAGAGTGTTAAGTAGGGGGACAACCCCCCTCGTCTTGATATTAAAGAACCTCAACTAAAAAGATCTACGAGAGAACGTGTGCCATCTGTCAGGTATCCTTATATGAATATCTTTTAGTTACTAAGGAAGGAGAGCTAGAAAATTTTCAAGAAGTCAAGACTCATGAGGAGAAGAGCAATTGGTTGAGAGCTATGCGGGATGAGATGGATTCTTTGCACAAGAATCACACTTATGAGTTAATTACACTTCCGACTGGAAGAAAAGCATTGAAGAATAAATGGGTGTTCAAGTTGAAAAAGGATGGTGAAAAACTAGTGAAGTACAAGGCTCGGTTGGTCGTCAAGGTTTTGCTCAAAAGCAAGGTATTGACTTCGATGAGAATTTTTTTCGGTTGTAAAGATGACTTCTATCCTAGCAGTGTTGGGGTTAGTAGCTAGTATGGATCTTGAACTTTAGCAACTAGATGTGAAAACTGCATTCCTTCATTATGATTTGAAGGAGGAAATCTACATGAAGCAGCGAGAAGGATTTGAAGCTAAAAGGAAAGAACACTTAGTTTGCAGGTTGAAGAAAAGTTTGTACGGTCTAAAACAAGCCCAAGGCAATGGTATATGGAATTTGATTCATTAATGATGGACTAAGGTTATAGTAAAAAAGTTGCAGATCATTGTGTGTATGTTTAAAAGTTCTCGGATGGTAACTTCGTTATTTTATTGCTATAGGTAGATGATATATTGATAGTTAGGCAAGATGCTAACATGATTCGCAGGCTCAAGGGTGAGTTGTTCAAGTCCTTTGATATGAAGGACTTAGGCCCGGCTAAGGTGGTTTTAGGCATGAAGATTGTTCGTGACAGAAAAGTCAAGAGGTTGTGGTTATCACAAGAGAAGTATGTTGAACGGGTACTTGCAAGGTTCAACATGTGTAATGTTAAGCCAGTTCGCACACCATTGGCCAGTCATATTAAGTTGACGAAACACATATGTCCTTCTACTAAGGAAGGGAAAGATGATATGGCAGCAATTCTCTACTCCTCTGTTGTAGGGAGTCTTATGTATGCAATGGTTTATACACGACCAGATATTGCGCTCATGCAGTTGGCATTATGAGTAGGTATTTGTCAAATCCTGGTAGAGAACATTGGAAAACAGTTAAATGGATTCTTAGATACTTGAAAGCTACTTCCAGTTTCAGTTTTGATGATTCAAGTCCAATCTTGGAGGGTTTTACAAGTGCAGACATGGAAGGTTGTGAAGAGAAGAAGTCTACTTCGGGGTATTTATTTATTTTTATTTTTATTGCAGGGGGTTGTATCATGGAAATCTAAGTTACAGAAGTGTGTTGTTTTGTCTACAACTGAGTCAGAATACATCGTCGCTACGGAAGCAAGCAAGGAGATGTTATGGTTGAAACAGTTTCTCCAAGAGTTGGGTTTGACACATGATGAGTATGTGGTTTATTGTGATAGTTAAAGTGCAATTGACTTGACCAAGAACGCCAAGTATCATAATCGTACAAAGCACATTGATGTTCGTTATCACTGGCTTCGAGAAGTGATGGAAAATGAATTGATGAAAGTGAAGAAAGTTCATACCGATGAGAACCCCGACCCTCAGACATGTTGACAAAGGTTGTAACTCGCGATAAGCTGGAGTTTTGCAAGGAGTTGGTTAGGATAGATTTCAAGTGACGGGGTCACGGTGGAAGCCCCCTCTCATGGATTTAAAGGGGGGATTGTTGGGTTTGTGAGGTCCAAACTCATGATATTATCCTATTTAAATTAGGAGTATTTTAATTTGGTATGTATGTTTTTCAAAATTGAGAAGAATTTGATTTTTGATTTGGAACAGGAATATATCTGTGTGGGGCTAAGGTTGAAAGGAATATGGATTCCTTTGTTTTAATAAACCAAAATGGAAATTGATTCTATAATCAGAGTATAGCAACATTAGTTAATGAGTTTGTGCGCCAAAGGAGGCATCTCGGTAGCAAAGCAAGGCAGGAGTTTTGTTTGGCCGAAGAAATAACTTGAGAGATACAAGTTTTCCGTGAATTTCATCGTTGTTCCAATTAATTAATTGCTTGAAGACTTTAATTAATTAGGAAGTCCTGGGTGGTAAGGTAATTTGACTTTTCACTCAAATTAAGGTATTCTTGTACTCTCTCTCAATTTCATAATATTTCAAATTTTTAGTTATTCTATTCATCACTTGATTCCACTCTGACCACTTGATTCCAGCACCTCGTTCTTCTATTCATCAATGGCAACCAACGACGCCTCAAGCTCTTCTAACCCATCGAAAACTAGTGCCTCAGCCTCTACTGCTAACGAAATCATAACTCCCATCATAGCGGTGACAACAGAAGCCACCACAGTCACAACCACTGCCATCCCAACAGTTGTCGCCGCCGCTGCGCCGGTAGTCATTACTTCCGCCGCTGAAACCAGTTCTACCTCCTTGGGACTCAATACCTCATCCCAAGACCCCCTCACCAGCTCCGACTTCCCCAACAATCCCTTTTCCACTCCATCATCTCGAACCGAAGCCGAACTTGAAAATATGAAGATGCTAGAGGAATATTCCTCAGATAAGACCTTCACCCACATAAATACCAAATCTTCCATTGAAACCAAACATCTTGCAACCATCCGAGAACTGTACCAGATCCCTATATCTTACCAGATACGCACAACCAATCTCAATAAGAGAATGTACCAACGCCCCAATGGCTGGACCGCCGTAGCCGTTCAAGCCCTAAAATATGGGCTTAGATTCCCCCTTCACTCCTTCATGTTCACGTTCCTTAGCATGGTCGGGGTCGGGCTCGCCCAGTTGGTTCCCAATTCCTTTATACACCTGGTCTGCTTCATAGCCTTCTGCCACGAGTGCCAGGTTGAACTGACCATGGACTTTTTCTTTGCTCTATTCACCGTGATCCGATCACGAGAAGCAGGATTTCGGCAAATCAGCAAGTTGCCAGTCAAGGGGGCTCAAAAGAAATCTCTGATGAAGACCCCGACCAGCAACAAGGGATGACATTCCCAATGGTTCTACATCAAAGGACCCGATACTAGCTTGATATCAGATTGGATTGGCTTCGGCAAAAACACCAACAACATAGAAGCCTTTCCAGCCGATCGATTAGACGAGTTCAAACAATTCGTCAGCAAGATGCCCGATGAGGAGTGGGACTTCGAACTTCTCGGCAACCATACTTGGTTATTCAATCATGGGTGTAAGAACTATTTCCCAAACCCCAATTTGTAACTTCACTGCTTATAACTTCTTATAATTTCTTTTAACTCGAACTAACCTCTAATGCTCACCTTCTTTCAGTAACTCTTATCAAGCCAGTCGCCCCCACTGACATCGGCCAAACATTCCTCTGCTCAATGAGCCGAATCTCACCGATCCCGAAGGTATTCCAGCGGCCAAGTCTTCAAACCAAGCACCGCTAGTCGTCCGTCCGATCACAGCCATTCCCATGGCTCAAATCAAAAGTACTCTAGAGATGAGCCGATCGGAGAAAATGGCGCTGATGAAAAAGAAACAACTTCGCAAGAAGGCCCCGCCCAAATCAAAGGTAATACCTGCTCCTCCCGAACGGACTCTAGGGATTATTGATGAGGAAGATACCGAAGATGAGATCCTAGAGCCTCTTACAAAAAGACCCCGCAAAGAAGCTTCTTCTTCTTCGGCACCTCCACCCGCCCCCACTCAACAAGTCAAGACACAACAAGGTGAGGCATGTTCATCCAAACTCCCAGCTTTAGGCCCTTCCTCCAGCAACATGCCGAAGCCGCCAACTTTATGGCCTGAACCACCGCGGCTAGTTTTTCTTCTAACTCAGCCAATCGTATAACAACGAGGTCAGTTTCGCTCCTTCGGGGTGGCGACCGAGGCCTGCCACCCGAACCGGATCTCCTTCCTTCATTACCATTACCGTGCCGAGAACGGCCTATCCACCTGTTCCGATCCGGAGTGCGGCTCCTGGGCCTGCTTCGGTCCTGTGAGCGGCTTCTGTGCCTTCTGCGATCAGGGGAGCGGCTCTGACGCCTGCTCATCGGGCGCAAAGGGCTTTGATGCCTGATGCGGATTGGGGAGCGACTATCTCGCCTGCTCTCATTCTCCGAGCGGCTCTGTCGCCTGCTCCGAACTGGGGAGCGGCTCTGTCTCCTGCTCCGAACTGGGGAGCGGCTCTGTCGCCTGCTCCGAACTGGGGAACGGCTCTGTCGCCTGCTCCGAACTTGTTCGGAACCATCCGAACGATTAGTCCTGGACTGGTTCCGATCAGTGTTCTGTCGGCCAGGGGGCGGCTCGATGAAACCTCCTCCTGTCCTTCCAACCTGGCCAAATGTTCAGCTATTTCTCGTTGTTGCTGGCGTAAGGCCTCCATTACCTCCTGGTCTTTCTGCCTGTGCTGGGACAAGATCCATTGCCGTTTGTCACAATGATCGGCATTGCTGCCTGAATGAACAAGGGTTCGAGCCGGGTTGGCAGCCATATGAGCCGAAGGTTCTGGCGTCTGCTGGTTAGTGTGAAACAGACGACGACGAACCGGGGCAGATTGGACTTGTAAAGGCACCCTAGGCCAGCCCCTTGGCTCCAACCTCTCCCTAGCCGACGACCTGAGTCGGTCAAGGACCGACCTATGAGTTGGTGTATGGGAATCACCTGATCCTTCTCCTCCCTTATGAGTTGTATTCACCATATCTATTTTCTAGCTTTAACTGTGATTGAGAACTAACACTAAAGCCCTCCTTCTAGTGCCAATGTTAACGCCAAGATTCGTTTGCGCACCTCAATCACCAAAAATGCGCTAATCCTGTACAATAACAGAACCACACTCAGAGTTCCGGGCGGTTTTGCCGCC
The DNA here is from genome assembly GCA_034770075.1 of Aralia elata. NCBI lineage: Eukaryota > Viridiplantae > Streptophyta > Magnoliopsida > Apiales > Araliaceae > Aralia > Aralia elata. The sequence goes on along the minus strand of CM068379.1, from coordinate 69,712,537 downwards.
GGGGGATAGCTCAGGCGTGAGAATTAGTACAGGCTGTATCAAGGTTTTGATAACAATGGAGGTTTGCAATTTAGTGTTTAGTTTTGCCTTACCTCGAAATGAAGAGGGAAGCCTTGTATATATACCTCCTTATGTCATCATCACGCCTGGACCCACTTGTCAATATAAAACATATGTCTCCATCAACCAAATCATAATAAATGCTCCAATCAAAATATAAGTCAACCCAGTTAGAAAGTAATTTCCTTAACTGGATCACTTATCCCAACTAAAATCCTCAAATGAGTTCGGATCCTCCATACCGGGTCGGGTATCCCGAACCCAGAACCCAACATTGCCCCCTACTCTTTAATTATAAAAAGAATTATAATAAAAGGGTAAAAAGAATGAATATAACTTTAATCACTGATCCAAACACTCCCTTAACCTTGTAACCGCCTTAAATTATTACCACCATTACTACCATAACGTCACGTGCCATTAAAGGGCCCACCACATTTAATGAAATGGCGCCGTCTGTGGGAATCGTGCCGGATTCAAAGGGTCACCCCCAATAAAGTTAAACCATCCCCAAATGCAACTGTCACTTTCAATTCAAATTTTTCAAATCTGCTCTGCAACTTTCACCGCGATTTCCATCCTACTCTGACCACTTGATTCCAGCACCTCGTTCTTCTATTCATCAATGGCAACCAACGACGCCTCAAGCTCTTCTAACCCATCGAAAACTAGTGCCTCAGCCTCTACTGCTAACGAAATCATAACTCCCATCATAGCGGTGACAACAGAAGCCACCACAGTCACAACCACTGCCATCCCAACAGTTGTCGCCGCCGCTGCGCCGGTAGTCATTACTTCCGCCGCTGAAACCAGTTCTACCTCCTTGGGACTCAATACCTCATCCCAAGACCCCCTCACCAGCTCCGACTTCCCCAACAATCCCTTTTCCACTCCATCATCTCGAACCGAAGCCGAACTTGAAAATATGAAGATGCTAGAGGAATATTCCTCAGATAAGACCTTCACCCACATAAATACCAAATCTTCCATTGAAACCAAACATCTTGCAACCATCCGAGAACTGTACCAGATCCCCATATCTTACCAGATACGCACAACCAATCTCAATGAGAGAATGTACCAACGCCCCAATGGCTGGACCGCCGTAGCCGTTCAAGCCCTAAAATATGGGCTTAGATTCCCCCTTCACTCCTTCATGTTCACGTTCCTTAGCATGGTCGGGGTCGGGCTCGCCCAGTTGGTTCCCAATTCCTTTATACACCTGGTCTGCTTCATAGCCTTCTGCCACGAGTGCCAGGTTGAACCGACCATGGACTTTTTCTTTGCTCTATTCACCGTGATCCGATCACGAGAAGCAGGATTTCGGCAAATCAGCAAGTTGCCAGTCAGGGGGCTCAAAAGAAATCTCTGATGAAGACCCCGACCAGCAACAAGGGATGGCATTCCCAATGGTTCTACATCAAAGGACCCGATACTAGCTTGATATCGGATTGGATTGGCTTCGACAAAAACACCAACAACATAGAAGCCTTTCCAGCCGATCGCTTAGACGAGTTCAAACAATTCGTCAGCAAGATGCCCGATGAGGAGTGGGACTTCGAACTTCTCAGCAACCATACTTGGTTATTCAATCATGGGTGTAAGAACTATTTCCCAAACCCCAATTTGTAACTTCACTGCTTATAAATTCTTATAATTTCTTTTAACTCGAACTAACCTCTAATGCTCACCTTCTTTCAGTAACTCTTATCAAGCCAGTCGCCCCCACTGACATCGGCCAAACAATTCCTCTGCTCAATGAGCCGAATCTCACCGATCTCGAAGGTATTCCAGCGGCCAAGTCTTCAAACCAAGCACCGCTAGTCGTCCGTCCGATCACAGCCATTCCCATGGCTCAAACCAAAAGTACTCTAGAGATGAGCCGATCGGAGAAAATGGCGCTGATGAAAAAGAAACAACTTCGCAAGAAGGCCCCGCCCAAACCAAAGGTAATACCTGCTCCTCCCGAACGGACTCTAGGGATTATTGACGAGGAAGATACCGAAGATGAGATCCTAGAGCCTCTTACAAAAAGACCACGCAGAGAAGCTTCTTCTTCTTCGGCACCTCCACCCGCCCCCACTCAACAAGATAAGACACAACAAGGTGAGGCATGTTCATCCAAACTCCCAGCTTTAGGCCCTTCCTCCAGCAACATGCCGAAGCCGCGAACTTTATGGCCTGAACCACCGCGGCTAGTTTTTATTCTAACTCAGCCAATCGTATAACAACGGGGTCAGTTTCGCTCCTTCGGGGTGGCGACCGAGGCCTGCCACCCGAACCGGATCTCCTTCCTTCATTACCATTACCATGCCGAGAACGGCCTATCCACCTGTTCCGATCCGGAGTGCGGCTCCTGGGCCTGCTTCGGTCCTGTGAGCGGCTTCTGTGCCTTCTGTGATCAGGGGAGCGGCTCTGACGCCTGCTCATCGGGCGCAAAGGGCTTTGATGCCTGCTGCGGATTGGGGAGCGACTATCTCGCCTGCTCTCATTCTCCGAGCGGCTCTGTCGCCTGCTCCGAACTGGGGAGCGGCTCTGTCGCCTGCTCCGAACTGGGGAACGGCTCTATCGCCTGCTCCGAACTTGTTCGGAACCATCCGAACGATTAGTCCTGGACTGGTTCCGATCAGTGTTCTGTCGGCCAGGGGGCGGCTCGATGAAACCTCCTCCTGTCCTTCCAACCTGGCCAAATGTTTAGCTATTTCTCGTTGTTGCTGGCGTAAGGCCTCCATTACCTCCTGGTCTTTCTACCTGTGCTGGGACAAGATCCATTGCCGTTTGTCACCATGATCGGCATTGCTGCCTGAATGAACAAGGGTTCGAGCCGGGTTGGCAGCCATATGAGCCGAAGGTTCTGGCGTCTGCTGGTTAGTGTGAAACAGACGACGACGAACTGGGGCAGATTGGACTTGTAAAGGCACCCTAGGCCGGCCCCTTGGCTCCAACCTCTCCCTAGCCGACGACCTGAGTCGGTCAAGGACCGACCTACGAGTTGGTGTATGGGAATCAGCTGATCCTTCTCCTCCCTTATGAGCTGTATTCACCATATCTATTTTCTAGCTTTAACTGTGATTGAGAACTAACACTAAAGCCCTCCTTCTAGCGCCAATGTTAACGCCAAGATTCGTTTGCGCACCTCAATCACCAAAAATGCGCTAATCCTGCACAATAACAGAACCACACTCAAAGTTCCGGGCGGTTTTGCCGCCGGGGGATAGCTCAGGCGTGAGAATTAGTACAGGCTGTATCAAGGTTTTGATAACAATGGAGGTTTGCAATTTAGTGTTTAGTTTTGCCTTACCTCGAAATGAAGAGGGAAGCCTTGTATATATACCTCCTTATGTCATCATCACGCCTGGACCCACTTGTCAATATAAAACATATGTCTCCATCAACCAAATCATAATAAATGCTCCAATCAAAATATAAGTCAACCCAGTTAGAAAGTAATTTTCTTAACTGGATCACTTATCCCAACTAAAATCCTCAAATGAGTTCGGATCCTCCATACCGGGTCGGGTATCCCGAACCCAGAACCCAACAATAATAATAAGCAAAAAACTTGCATTACTTATAGTTTGCATGAATTATGATCATTGGGGAATTTTTAGAACTCAACTATTATTAAATTCTTGTGAATCAATGCAATCTGTAGTATTCTATGCTTGTTATTTTATCAAAGAGTTTTAATTTATTTTTCATGTATTTTTCCTTCATAAAATAAAATATTTTTATTAAAGTTTAAAGTAAAAGCGGATTCACGTAATTTAATTTAATATTTTTGTACTAATTTATTTTAATCCGATAATAAAAATTACATACTTATACAATAATTATAGATACAACAAATTTTATTAAAATATAATACGATCTAACCAATAGTGTTTCATGTCTCGTTGCTTTCATGTATAGATTCTTTTGTTTCCGAAATTTAATGAAATGGCACTGATCACAAAACAAAAACTATAAGTTAATTATAGATACAACAAATTTTATTAAAATATAATACGATCTAACCAATAGGGTTTCATGTCTTGTTGCTTTCATGTGTAGATTCTTTTGCTTCCGAAATTTAATGAAATGGCACTGATCACAAAACAAAAACTATATAATTTGAGAGAGATGGCTGTTTTTTAGCAAATGAGAGTGATTGCTAATTAACCTGCCAAAAACTATATGGCTGAGAAATATATATATATATATATATATGTATATATATATATACAGGGCTTGAGTGAGATCTTAAATATATATAATTTTGTCCTCACCTAAGTATGCAAGTGTCCAAGTCCTCACCTAAGTTAAATATGCAAGTGTCCAAGTGGACCAAGTCCTCACCTAAGTTAAGTATGCAAGTGTCCAAGTGGACCAAGTCCTCACCTAAGTATGCAAGTGTCCAAGTCCCACCTAAGTCTTAAGTTTCCACATTCAATTAACATGGCAGCAATTAATTTTCCACATTCACCCTAAGTTTCCACATTCACAATACAATTCAATTCAGTTGTATTCACCCTAAGTGTCCAAGTCCTAAGTTTCCACATTCAATTAACATGGCAGAGATTAAGTTTCCACATTCACAATACAATTCAATTCAGTTGTATTCACCCTATGTATTAATTATTTAATTTTTTAAATATCAAACTTGAAATAGATACGTATCTCTTGATTTGCGTTATTCAGTTGTATCAGCATACCAAAATTTTGAATAATCCGACATTTATTTTTTACTAATTGATTAACATGTCAATTTTTAGTCATAATATAATGTTCTAAAAATCTATAAAGTTTAATGGTAAAACTACTTTGAATTAATCTAATTTTTGGAATAGATATTCTCAATATTAATATAAACTATTAGATGTAATTGATATATTTAAATCGTTACTAAAATATATGTTTTGATAAATATTTGGTGTTTTGGATGAAGTTAGAATAAAATGTAATAGAAGGGAAGCAAGTCTGTCAATTATGGATGATTCTATGAATTTTCATGATAGATTAATTAAAGAAGGAAACAAAAACCATGTTTCTTAGACAATCTCTCTTTATTAAAACAAATGTAATCTATGATAACAACAATAACTTTAAAGAGTACCACTGAAAAATGAAAATATTAGTCTCTACAATAGTTATTAAAAAAAATGCAATTATTGTCAAAGTTTTAAGGATAAACTTGGCTCACTATTTATATATTATACATTCAAAAGTCATTTCTCTACTCTCTTTTTTTTAAAATAGAGGGAATAGTACTCAACACACTACACTGGATTAGGATCTCCTGCATTAAACCTATTTAATTTCACCTGGTACATATTTACCGATACAAATATTATATTTAACGACACAATAAACTTTTTTATAAATAATTAACGACATAATAAAATTTGTCATAAATAATTATCTCGTTAGTACTATCACTAAAAATAATATTTATATTTAAAAAAAATAATAGGTGTAATACAGGAATATTCTAATCCGGACACAACAGTCGATGCAATTAGGTTTTGGTTGTGTGAAATGACTACTAATCTCATGAAGACCGCAATAATTTAGGCCCGACTCGATCAATGACCACAACTCTATTTAATCCTATTCTTTGATGCCCAAAATTAATATATATTACATATTAAATTTTTATTTTCACTGTTCTTCAATTTGCATATGCATGTTCCTCACAACCAGAGTCTTGTTTCTCTGTACAAAGAATAAAATAAAAAGAGTACTGTTTTTCAAGTCAGTGGCGCGCAGACTATGCAGACGAGTTTAAAAGATGCACTTGTTTTTTTTCACTGTACAATGATCACCTAGGTATTCTGTTCTCTCTCTAATAAGAATTGTATTTTACTAAATCAAAGGAGCCCGGGAACTATAAGTTAAAATTAAGGGGGCCTTTTGTCAGAAGTAATTAGAAGGGGGCAGAGATTGTAACTGTAGCCAATTCCCTTCTTTCTCTTTTTCTTGTTGTTTTTTTTATTTATTTTATTTATTTTTTTGTCATGTCAACAGGATCTCCAAGCACGTTAAAAATTCGTCTAAGAGTTGTTCCACGGACTGAAACACATAAAGGAACTCTCGTATCAATCACTTTCATTTGTTGAAGTACCACGTGATAGTAAAGTTTCACATCAAAACACAATGATACACATATTTATTCAACAATAACGATACAATCTAAAATAAAATATAAGAAATATTATATACATCATTTAATATTATTCACATCACAATACAATAGTTGAATAATTCATCCACTAAAATATGACGATCATAATCAATTTAAAGTAATTTAGTAAATTGAAAGGTATAACAAAACAATTTCTAAAACCATTTCGAATCTACGTTATCCTCCTAGATCGATAACAATCATCTCTCTTTTTAGCATCAACTCTGATTGTAAATTCTCACTGTAAATACACATGAATAAAAGTAGGAATTGATATTTCCAAAACAGAAAATGATATTTCCACATAAAAAGTGTCATTATAAATCCTATAGCGACGATTTTTTCTGTTGCTATACATCTATAACGACACTTTTTATGTAGAAATATTAAAGTGTTGTAAAAATATCAATTTCCTAAAAGTAAGTCTATATAATCTAAACAATCTCAAATATATTAATTATCCATAATAAGTACAAGAGCAAAATTTTATGAAAAAATAGTACAAACTAGTTCCCACAAGCCAGTAAATCATAGTTTCATCAAGATAGGTAAACTCTTTTATCATTCAAACACAATGCCCACCAAATTTTTTTATCATTCAAACACAATCCCCACCTACTTATGTACAGATAGTTTATATATACACATAGATTAGTTTATATATACACATAGATTGGCTTATTAATTCCATGTCTCATTTTCATGGTTTTAAAACCCGAACCGGACCGACGGTCGGACCGGTAAAAACCGGAACCGGTCTGCCTTCCGGTTCGGTTTGGACCAATGACCCGGTTTTGGTCAAAACTCGGGTTGGCTTGTTAACCACCAGTCCAACCGGTGGTCCAACCGGTAAACCCGGTTAATTGACCCGGCTTTTAATTTAAATTTTTTTACCAAAAAAAATTTAATATTAAAATTAACCACTTTTATTAATATTGTAACTCATTTTGATTATGTTTTAGTTAATAAAAAATGAGATTTTTTAAAATTTTATTAATTACTAATAATATATATTTTTATATATTAATGACGTCATTGGGTCAATAACGGTCCGACTAGTGGTTGGACCAGTGACTCACATCGATGAACAGGTCCGGTATGAGAACCTTGCTCATTTCATCTTTACAATAAGTATAAGAGCAAAATAAGCTAAAGAATAAGTTTCTCACTACAAATTCAAACATGAAAAAAAGTAAGTTTCTCTCTCTCTCTCTCTATATATATATATATGTATAAGCTAAACAATCCCAAACAAATTGATTATCCACAATAAGTATAAGAACAAAATTTGAATTCTATATCGCATGGACTTTAAATTAGACCATAATTTTTTTATTTTCAGATGTTTAAAATTATAGTAAAAATAAAAAAACTTTATCTGGCTAAGAATAACGACAATTTCCAGTTATGGTGACTCTCATGTGCAGAGGATAGCTTTATTTGGCTAAAGCATAACAAACATAGAAATCATAACCTTTTTCATATCCCATACACACATACAACTTCATTTGCATAATCATTGATAATATGCCTAGTAATAGAAAAATCCCTAACTATTTAAACAATACTTTCCCTGTAGGACCCAAAACTACAAAAGTTTCCCCCACTTGATCAAAATAAGCACATAATAAATTACAAAATAATAACATTAGCAAAACCTAGTAGATGCCTTTTGCTGCATGGCCAAATAATATATTACACATACTATTTAATCTAACATTTCAATTGAATTAAATAATTACAAATAAAGCTCATACTATCCTATTTCAACGAGCTCTTGATTCTAAATGCAAGTTCAATCAGTAAAAAGTAATAGGCATGTCTTTCTTTGTTATTTTTCATTTCTTATGTTGTTATTTTACTTCATAAACATGTTCAAGTACCTGGGAAGAGGAAGCAAAAAGTGTACAGAACTAAGTGATAAAAAGATGAGGGAACATGTCTATATATTCATAGTACCTGGGAAGCAAGCATTGGAGCACTTTCTCACATGTCAAACATTTTTGTCGTTTCATTGATTGACCTAACAAGCATAAATGCATCTCCACAATGCCACTAGAAGCAGGGATTACAACATCCAAACAACCAGATACAACAACAGCATAGAAGATAGTTTTTCCCCATACACAGGTTAAGCCAATTATATTTCGGTAAAATAAATTAATATAGTCCATCAGATAGAGAGTATTACCTGTTTATCAATGTACTCTATCAATGAAAAAAATTGACTCTCTTAAACTGCATAGAAACTTACATTAAAGAAATATATAAAGAAATTAAAAAAAAAATGGATGAGCGAAACTTTAAAAGTAGTGAAAATGTTTGAAACCCACCACAACATGGCCACAACAAACGTTAGTAAAATTGGATTATTATAACTAGATTGAAAACCTTATAACAATGAAAACCTCATTGTGTCCTTATAACAATGAAAACCTTAATGTGTCCTTATAACAATGAAAACCTTATTGTGTCTTAATAATATGTACTTGATGACTTGTAAATCGATATTGTGTCCTTATTGTTTATTTGACAAATCTAAAATGTAACTAACAATTACTTATTTGCTCTGACTTTATAATATTGCTCTGACATTATCAATCACAGTTATTATTGATAGAGGAAAACCATCCAGAAATTTTAAGAAAATATCCAACATAGAAATAAACCAATTACTGGATTTCAGTATTTCACATTATATAAATCAATCTAACACGTACACATACATATATATGGCTAAGAAAACATAGAATTGATATGCAATTGGGGTGGAAACACCTCATGCCCGTGATTGTGATACTTGAAAGTTTGAGGACATAACCGAGACCCCTGATATATAATGTGCAAGTGCAAACATGTGATGATTAAAGCAGATTCACCCTCTACATGTCACTAAGTATAGAGTAATAACTCTAGGTGTTATTCATGTATAACTATTGCCAGGGGCGAATCCAGGAATTAAATCCAGCAGGGGCGGATTTGGTCTTAGAACGGATTTGGTGGGGGTTCGGGGGCTGCGCCCCCGAGCCAATTTTTTTTAAATAATTTTGTGTTTTCCGGCCAGTTGCATATGTAAAACATGTATTTAATTACAATATAGTTAATATAACAAGTAATAACATTATATATATAATAACAAGTCAACAACCCATTTGAGACCAATTATTTTATGCAACGTACATAGAATTTTATAATATACAATAAATAAATATTCATAAATCATTATCTAAATTAAAAAGAAATCTCAAAATAAATAAACATTTAGATAGAATTTAAAAACTTATTTCAATTATTTTTATAGTTCAACTTGAATGATTCTCCAAACACTTACAATTTTAACTGTATGCACAAATCTTCAAACCAAATTTGTTTTAATACATATGTTACTACTTTACTTTGTACTTTGTAGAATAAGATTAGCATGAACTTGTTTTCTTTTAATACATTAAGTTTAACTTTTTATTAAATCTGCCCCCTTGAATTTATTAATTTATAAATTCTGCCATATTCCTATACCTATAAAAAAAAAAAAAAAAAACAAGCATAGGAAAAAAAATCCAGCATAGGCAGCTGCCTATGCTGCCCTCGAGCAGGTCCGCCCCTGACTATTGCATAAATAGTGAAATATAACTAATGTAGAAATTCCCATTATTAATATAATTTTTATTGCCTTACAGGATAGTTGATCAAAAGGATATTACACTGTTGGCATGAACCATTCATTAAATTTTATTTAATTCCCCAATTTCATCTTATAAGTCCTTGGTTCAATAAAATGCTTACTGAATCTCAAAAAAAAAAACATATGACTTGTCTAAAATATGAACACAAATAAAAACCAGTAAACAAGTAAACAAATTATCATACTAAATTTCGCAACAAAATGATTCCACCTCTCACACTCATCAAGTACTCCCTTTATTCCAAAATTAGAGATACATTTTTCTTTTTAGTGCGTTTCAAAATTAAAGATATATTTCTATTTTAAGACTATAAAGTGACATGATTTTCTTAATCTGCCCTTACTTTTTAACTTTTAATTTCAATATCAAACCACCACACTTAAATTCCTAATTAATACTCAGGTTATATTTGAGAACATAAAATTATCCTTAAAAGTCGTCGTTTTACAAATGTATCTCTAATTTTGGAACGGATGGAGTATAAATAAAGGAAGGTCAAAACTGTTTGCTTGGGCAAATGAATAAACATAAACTTAGAATTTTCATCAGAATAGTACAAATTGTTTTTGGCACAAGTGAAGCATCAATTGTGTGAAAACCATGGCACATCTTTTAACTTGACAAAAACAAAAAAAGCTACATCAATGGACAAACTTGGGGTATAACTACCAGAATGTCTTCAAGAACAGCCTAAATGACACTCTCATATAACTTAGAATTTTGTCTTCCTCATAGAAGATCCATCTTAATTATTCATAATCACAATCAAGAAAATACACAGATAATTATGATCTTTCAAAATAAAAGAATATACAAGTACCTAAAAAGGGAGCTGAAGGCCTCCCAGGCTGCGACTTGAACTCTGGATGAAACTGAACCCCCACAGAGAAGGAAGGATGATATCGCAGCCTTTCTACAAGCATCATTGTTTGACAGCTGCTGTATTAGAGATTTAGAGTACACATTTACACTTGTCTTTGCAGAAAACATAGATATAAAATTTCCTCCTAGAAACATTTAAGAAAAAGACATACAGATTTAGGAGGGTCAATCGGAACAACCTGATAGCTCAATATAGCAAAGCAATAACAAAATAAATAAGCCAGAAATTTGGGGGAAAATTCTATTATATAAAACATCCTGGGAAAAAAACACATCAAAATTTTAGTAATTGCCAAACTTACAAACTCTTCCTTTAAAACGGACAAAAAGGGAAAGAAATCAACAAAAGATAACTTTAGTAAGCTTTGTTTGTTTACAAGGAAACAAAGGAGGAAGACCTCAGAGAGAGAGAGAAACTGTTTTTCCAGGAAACAGAGGGTGATGACCAAAGCAATTTACCCACTATAGTCATTGGATCTATGTCCCCTGTCACTGTTAATTTCTTGCCCTTCATGTCCATTGCAATTGAATCCACCCCTGCAATATCACACAAAACAAACTATTATTAAATTTAATTTCTTAGTATCCCAAGATCTGGGATTTCTTGCTTTTGTAAGAAAACCTAGTGCAAATTAATACCTGAGAGTTCCAGACACTACTTTCATGGCCTTCTGCTTCACTTTGTCATCATACAATTCGACTTTCAACACAACTTTCTGCAATTTACAAAAACAATGTAAATCTTAATTACACGGGCTATCATTTCTATAAGCTTCAATCAATCAAGCATTATCATGATAATATATAAATGAGCTTCACACGAAAATACCCAATAGCTAAAACCGACACTAAACTCACTATTTTAGAGCGTCTAAACTCTCACAACCAAGCTATGTGTACTTTTGAAAAATGAAGAGTTATGTAACACGGGCTAAAACTATAGAAACCAAACAAGATAATGATGCAATAAAATGAAACTTATTTTTTAAGACTAAAGGGGGTGAGCTTTAGGGCCTGTTCGGGAATGACTTATTTAAAATGACTTATAAGTTAAAATATAAGTTGACTTATAAGTTGGTTTAAGTTGTGACTTATAAGTAAAAGCGTTCGGCTGATAATGACTTATAAGTCACAAATTAAGTTAAAACAAGTTATGAAGGTGTTCGGCTGATAATGACTTATAAGTTAAAATAAAATGTAAAGATTACTAAAAAGGACATTATAAAAAGATACATTGATTCAATATCATATCGAAGGTTATTATTGGTAAACAACTTATTTATAAATAGCTTATTATTTAAACAGTTTATTGGTAAACAACTTATTATTTAAACAGCTTATTGGTAACCAACTTATTTAAACAACCTATTGGTAAATAACTTATTATTTAAACAACTTATTTAAACAGCTTATTGGTAAACAACTTATTTAAGCAGTTTATTGGTAAACAACTTATTATTTAAACAGCTTATTGGTAAATAACTTATATAAACAGCTTATTGGTAAACAACTTATTTAAGCAGCTTATTGGTAAACAACTTAATATTTAAACAACTTATTAGTAAATAACTTATTATTTAAAGAGCTTATTGGTAAACAACTTATTATTGATAAACAACTTATTATTTAAACAGCTTATTGATAGACAACTTATTTAAACAGCTTATTGGTAACCAACTTGTTTAAACAACTTATTATTTAAACAGCTTATTGGTCAACAACTTATTTAAGAAGCTTATTGGTAAACAACTTATTATTTAAACAACTTATTGGTAAACAACTAATAATAAACAACTTATTATTTAAACAGCTTATTGATAAACAACTTATTATTTAAACAACTTATTGATAAACATTTTATTATTTTAAACAACTTATTGGTAAACAACTTATTATTTAAACAACTTATTGGTAACCAACTTATTTAAACAACTTATTGGTAAACAACTTATTATTTAAACAACTTATTATTGATAAACAACTTATTAATAGTAAACATCTTATTATTTAAACAACTTATTATTTAAACAGCTTATTGGTAAACAACTTATTATTGATAAACAACTTATTATTTAAAAGGGAAATTATAAAAAGATACATTGATTCAATATCATATCATAACAATCATCCACAATTGCACTAAATAAAAACCTAAACAAGTTCTCTAAACAACGCCTGCAAGGCTTCTTCTTGGGGCAGCTGCGCTAGACTTTCTGATCTCCTTTTTTGAGCGTCCATTTGCCTCATCGTGTCAATGCCATGCAAGGATGCTTCGCTGATGTCAACGTCTGACATACGCCAACAGTCAACGTGCACTACTATACACAGATAAGTAGTCAACAACTTGCAAAACTAGATTAAATCAATCAGAAATGTAATACAAATAAGGGGCTAACCTTCATCAGATTCTCAATGATAAGCCTGTTAATTATTCACAGCAACAAGCACTACTATTCAGAGATTGAAGAGACTTGCATGGCTCTGCAAGAACATGTTAATTAGCATGACATACTTTCTTTCCGTATCTTAGGATACAATTCACAAGATGATACACAATTCATGTCGACACATGATATGATTCACAATCTAACAACTATGAGTAAGAATAATTAAACTAAAAAACACCAAAGAAGGTGTATCAATGTACAATTGTGTATGCTAAAGTCAACATAAAAACCTCAGCATGGAGATAAACAAAAAATAAGCACATCCCGACCCCAAGAAAGATTAGCATAAAAAGACTACCAAACCTCTGACTTTTTCTTCTCAAATTATACACATCAGCAAACAGATCTCAATCCCCAGGTTGGACTCCATTCACCAGAAAACTGATGTATGGAGGGATGTGTTCTTTAACCTAACAACTGGTTGCTCCACAATCTCAATAAACTCCAATTTTTCTCTCACTCCACAAGCACCCCATCGTACAGGAAAATATATAATCAAGTATTCCCACATCATTTAGGAAAAATATAGTCATCCCCAAGTGCAGCCATGTTCTGCCAATTGAAAGTATTTTAAAACACTTGCACACTCTTTGAACATACAAGCTGCAGTGTTCTCTGATATATCAATCGTGCATATTCACTAATCTCTGGACATTATTTTCTTGATACCTCATTTTCATCTTTACGTTCACTGAACTGCTCTTTATAAAACATCTTTACCTCTGCAATAGAACTTCTAGGTTTTCTTAATACCTTCATACTCGAACCTAAAATTTATTCTTGTTACATTAGACACTTTATGTTAAACATGCCAATGAACGAGATAAACCATGTACTACCTCTTAAGATAGAAATGAGCATAGTTCCAACCATGATTTTAAGTTTGTCAAAAGTTATAATATATCATAAGGGGAAAAAAATATTTTTTACCATCACCATTTGAACTAGATGGGATTTATGCTAATACATGTACATAACAAGCAAATGAAAAGTTACTGCGTGGAAGAATTTACAATCTGGTTTATCTCATACTCTGCCCTCTCACTAAAAATGAAACAATGGTTATCACTTATCAGAAGTTTCAGAATCAGACCAAGAAAGCTAAGATAGTAGTACTACATGAAATCATGCCTACATAAATCAATTCCTATATACAAGAACAACAAACTCTCTATTATTATGATATTTAACCTTAAAAAATTACGAAGGCATAAATAACAAATTTATTAGATTTCCACATCAAACAAATTCAGTAGGTTCACCAAAAAAATATAATTTACTAAAAGAGCATATTACTATTAATTGTGTTTGCCTACAAGAAGATATAACACGAATTCATAATTTTGCTAGTAATTAACAACTTACTATTTTACTTTAAATAATAGTCTTCAACCAAAGCTTCGAGCCTTCGACAGTCCTTATCTATCGGCAGTCATTACCCTCTTCACCTAAATACAATTACATAGTCATGCGATGGCCAATACATACATTCACTGAGAAACCAACTTCACCCACAAAAGTCCCATTTCAATTGTGTAAAAAATGAGGTTCGCTACACCAGATGAACAAAAAATTTAAAAGTCCTCGCCTGTTTTCCAAACCATGATAAATAGAGACTAACTACAGCAGAATACATAATTCAGAATTCATCATCAAGTTATGTTCAAAAGCTTACATAGATCCAAAGCCGTTTTTACTTCATGATATGCAATCTACAATTCTCAGAACAACAAAGTTCTCTTTTTTCATTTATATTTTTACAAAACGAAAACAACAAAAAGTCACAGATAGATTCAAGTATTCAACATACTCATCTTTTATATTACAGTCAAAATTATAGAGGTAAAGAAGAAGAAAAACCACATGTCAAAGATTCAAACATAACATTATACACACACACACACACACATATACATATCAAATATTTAGTCTAGGGTTTGGTACCTAACAACAATCGAAGGAGTAGAAGAAGCAGCAGGAGTAACAGTCGCGGAGAGAAGGAGGGAGAAGCCAAGAAATTGATGGATCGAGCGCAGAGAGGAGAGGAGAGCAGAACAGAGCTTCAATTTCAATTTTAGCCGTTGCTTTGTTTATGTTGGAAGAGCAAGATCAGTTTAGGATGGGAGGGGGTAGAGATAAGTAATTTAACATAAGAAAAAAGGGGCAAAATAGTCTTTATATTTAGTCAAAATGACTTATTAAGAATGACTTATAAGTCATTTTTAGATAAGTAACAAATTGTTGCTTATTTTTTTTGACTTAAAAATCAACTTATAAGTAATAAGTCATTGCCAAACAGGAGAACAGTGGAAAACAACTTATAAGTTGGTTTGACCAACTTATAAGTTGCTCACGAACAGGGGCTAAAATCAACTAATGATTCTGAACTTAAGATACTCAGAAAACTAATTACCCTCATGTTTCTCTTGGTGATTCAGAGAGGAAAAAAAAGCATAAAAATAAATAAATAGATTATGAAGAAAAGAAAAGGAATAGATTATGAAGAAAAGACTAGGTAATTGACGATTTTGATGAAATATAAACATACATACAGGCAACAGAAAGATCTGACCTATTAATATAAACAAATCTAGGTCATGTGACGGTTGTCTGCTTTAGATGTGCTTCGATTGGATTGACCTTCGATTGAGAGCAACCTTTGATTCGATTGACCTTCGATTGAGAGTGACCGTCTACTTAGGGTGTGATTCGACTAAGAACATTTAGGTTTTGGCGATTTAGGGTAGCTGATGAGAGAGATTAGAGTATTTAGGTTTTGAGGTAGGGAGTCGGGGAGATGTCGAGGGGCAAACGAAGAGGAAGAAATTTGATTTAGGATTTAGGTTTTGTGAGCGCATAACTTAGGGGGAAAAGGAGTAATACCTGCTGTCGACGCCGGTTTGTCGTCTCTAATGCGATATTTGTCCTTTTCTGATTTTGGCCTTTTGATTAAATGATTTTTGGAAAAGGTCGGCATTGCTGTCGACGGGGTTTTGAAAGATCGTTTTTTATGATGAGCCAATTAACCAGAGTCGCCAGTTGGTATATTTGAAATGGATGTACCAACTCATCCGAGTTTTCGCTCTTTATAAATTGATGGCTCATATGTGACTCCGAATTAATTGGTCTGCGAACCGAGATTCATAGAGTTCGGGGGCTTGCTTAAGCGAGGGGAAGGTGTTAGGCACCCCCCGACTTCCGTGAGACACGGTTACCGCAATCTTGATGTTTTTCCTGTCCTTTAATTCTTGAATGTGTGTGTGTATGTGCGCGCGTGTGTGTGTGTGTGCCTATGTGAATGTCGTGGTGAATTTGCATGAAGAATCATTTGGATTTTTAGGGAAAGTCGTGCTTTAATTTGAGAATGTTTCGGAATGTCTTTTCGGCATACACGAGAAAGCTTTATGAGAAAGGTTTGATTTTAATTGTCAAAAACTATGAGATTTTCATTAGGTGTTGTTTTGGCAAAACAAGAGTTTTAAACCTTCGTCAAAATAGGAATTGAGATCTATACGTTGCTTTCGTAACTCAAATGATGGACAACTTCTAGAATCTTTTTAACCCTATGCACGACGGTTTAATAAAACGTCATTTATTTCACAAAACCATTTCTTGTGATATTTGAAAACGATTTTCTTTGTTTTCTCGTTAAATAGGAATCGACATTCGTTAGCACTTCTCATTTTAAGTCTCGTGATGCTAACAACCTAATTTGATTGATTTTACGAAAATCTTAATCTTTTAGCTTTGAAATCAATTTTAGGTCGTAAATCAAATCAAGCATTAAAATGCATTGGGGCTATTCATGGGCATGTAAGCCATCCAAATAACCCCAACGCCCACAATCACATACTTCACTATTACGGGGCCTTAAACCCGATTCTCGCCTTGGCGTCGTTTTAAGGCCCGACGATTACATCTTACAATAGAGGATTACATACATCAACATTGTCCATCCTCGGATTTGGACCACGGGGTCGCGTTCCTAGGCTCACATCCACAATTTATACATACTCACGCAATGGATACTACAAAATTAAACAAGCTAAAATCGCCAAATGGATATCATCGGGCCATTAGGAAGAATTTTCGTTCCATTTGGAACCCTCACTAATAGTCCTCAATCCATGGATCCACAACAATATACAATAAAAACTACATTTCACATAACCCAATTGACAAGAAGATTAACAAAATGATATACAAAATTGCTATAGAAATGGTCTTTTCACCTTGCAAATATCACCAAGATGTGTGCAAATTTGAATATATGAATAGAGTAGAAATTATCTTGGATATAATCTCACAAAAGAAATATAAATCCTCTCTTTTTTCTCTCTTTTCTCTCTTATTTTGTTGCAAAATTTTGCTATTTTTCTCCCTATTTCCGAGCTTGCTGCTGCTGTTCTTCTTCTCTTTTTTCTTTTTTCCGCCTGCTGCCAACTCCTTGGATGAAATGAAGAAACTGAGCTGAAATAGGCTGGTCCAGGGCAGCCGCCTCCCATCGCACTCAGCTGATTTCCTGGTTTCCGTGTTTCGAGTTCCGTGTTTTCAAAAGGCGCACTATTTGGCCGCAGATCAATCCGCGGTTGGACGGTTTGACTTTCTCGATTTTCGTGTCACGCCTCGATTTTCGTGCTGTAACGTCGGTTTTCGCTGACAGGCTTGTATTCTGCAGTCCGGGAATTTCCGGGAGACGTGCCACCTTATTCGGGAATGCCCGTTTCGGATGGCCTTATTGTCACGTCAGCTTTGGTCGCCAATCATTGCGGTGGTGTTGGACGTTTGCACTTGTGCCCATTCCTTCGCTCCCGCAAGCCGGTTCAATTGACGATTTTGCCCTCCTGTCACGGTTAGTACGAGGAACGCAAAAATTGGGTGTCTACACCTGCTCAGACTTAAGTGACCCTCACTTTAGGGTATTTGTGCAGCTCTAAACTTACGGTCAATGCGGGACCGTGGCTATAGAACCCTATTACTACGATTTCTTGTTGACCATCGATAAATCTCACCGCCTTAGCCTAAATATCTTGTAGTGTTGGCTCTTGACAAGATATATTAAAGAGTGTGGGCTTCTCGCTAGGGAGGGAGACGTGATGGGCTAGGCTCAATGAGTTAATGGATGCTTGGTGGATTATGTATACTCTTTGACCAAGTGGTGGACTCTTTTTGGGAAGTCCACCACTTGATGATGGTGGGGTCCAACTTGGCACGTGGGGTACGAATGTGACCGTTTGGCTTCAGTGATAGTGGTTTATTGCTTATTAATTTTGTATTCTCTTATTTTAAGTCTCTTAAAGTAAGAGAATGAGGGGCAATATTGGGGTATGATTTTGTGAGCCCGATTGATTCGGTGGGACCTATCCCACATGACGAAATTTTTTCACGTGGCGGAATACTCCAGTTAGAGGACCAGATTTTTAAGGAATCTACAGTTTTAATTCTAATTGACATCCTACTTTTATGGGAACCATCCGATTTGACTTCGACTTCCCATTTTTAAGGAGATTGACTTCTAATTACATATGGTAATTGGTGTAATAACGAGTCATATTTCTACTTGGGGAAGGGCGTGATGAGGCGGTGTAAGAAGGCTATAAATATACTGTTATATCCTAAGTTACAAGTAATGACACTTTAATTACTTTGCGCACTAAAGCATTAATGTGCTTCCATTGTTAACATATTTTATAGCTTGTACGTATTCTTACACCAGAGTTATCTCCTGACTGCCCCAACCGTCAAGTTCTTCGGTGTGTTTTTCTATTTTATATTCAAGATTTGACTCGCTGTTTGGTGATTGGACGAATGGACGGATCTTGACGTTAACAGTTATAGTTTTGATATTATTAATAGTAAAGATTCTTCAATTGATATCCTAATTTTGTTAGAGATTGACTATAATAAAATTTTATTATATTCATCTACAACGGTGAGGCCTCCTTTACACCCAAAAAAAAATTTCCGTGTCGGAGCAAGCTGCCAAATGACCAGTAAAAGAATACGGAATATTAATTTACTTACCCAACCAAAAAAACATGGAATATTGTTATGCACCAAACTAATCCAGTAATCCAACACCACCTTCCTTAATTTGGGAAGATTACATTTTCCACAGCTCGTCATGCTTTACCATTAGTCAACCTTCAAATGTACAGTGGGAAAGCTTGGAACACTTGATAAGTAACAATGGTAGTGTCAAGTAGTTAACTTCTTTTGGCCTATAGTTTAAGACAAGCTTTATGAAGTACAAAAGGAAATTTGGTTATTTATAGTAGTTAGAATGTCGGATACAAGCTACATTAGTAATCTTACTTTATTTAGCTATCTATTATTTAATATTTCATCCGTCCAGTTTTTGTTTCTCAAATATCCAACCGACCAATTAATTCTTTATAATGTACTTTATTTTTTTTTAACAAATAAGCCAGTAGCCGTTGACGCTTTCCTAAAATTTCAGGCAGACGTCTCTGAGATAAATAGTTTTTTTTTGTGCAATTCCAAATGTGAAGTAAGTCTTCGTATCCTATTGGTGAAACTGACTACTTGAAATTCAGCAGACCTCTTGTTGTCTTTGTTTTCCTCTTTCAAAATAAGAGTAAGGTATATTTTGTACACAAATTAAAAAAAATAAAAGAAGAAGAAAGAGAATAATTTTTTTTAAAAAAATTTATCATTAATGATCTCACAAAATTACATAAAGTAATTAGTCTTATTATTTTTTTATATTAATAGACTCCACTAAATGACATATTTATCATTAATTTATGTACTTTAACTCATCTTTTTGAGAATAAAAAAATTATATTTTCAGTCATCCTTTTGAGGAACGAAAGAGTAGGAGAGAGGGAGTTTCATGCAATGGGTTTGGTTATATTATAATTCATTTTTTTAATTTAAGTTTTTATACTTTCTAATTTATGCTTTAAATTTAATATGAAAGTTATTGCTCCATTCGTACTTAAAAGGATATACAAAGTGTATTTTACATACAAATTAAGAAATACAAATTAAGAAAAGTAAAATAAAAAAATCAAAGTAATTAAAAATTTAAATTTATCCTTAATAATTTCATAAAATTACATTAATAAAAAGTATTTATATTTGATGTATTAATCGACCCAAGTATATGTCACATCTATCTTCTACATTATATATGCTTGTTGTCATCTTTTTTAATACAAAAAAAATTTATACTTTAAACGACGGAGTATATTTTTACGGAGTAGAAGAAATAAAGCTTCCGTAGAGTAGAGGCAACAAATTGTTAATTTCGTCACTTGTAGTGTGGGCGGGTCATTTGATGCTTTGATTATTGTTCGGCGTGGGCTCTTATCATAAATAGACCTGTCCGGCTGTCCCACCAAATAAGGCCTCCATAATGGTTCTTGCTTCTTCTAGTCTCATCCATAATAATGAATGACATCTTTTCTAGGACGTAGCTCCATGACATGTACTCGGTCCAATTAGTGGTTAACATTCACTAAAACGGTTAAGATTAAAATCTTATATTCCTCAAATACCAAAAGTAAAATTTTATTCCACATTTGTGTATATATTTTTCTCTTAAAATTCTTATTATTAATTATATAATTTATTTATACTTGTGCTCATATTCCTTTAAAAAGAAGTATTCAAAAAAAAGTTGACGAGTACATAATTACTACCTCCGTGCCCAAACAGTTAACTAGAATAATAAAAAAAATTATTCTCAAAATGATAAGATAAAATACATAAAGTGAATGATAATTAAGTCATTTAATGAGATTCATTAGTAGAAAAATAAAATAACAATATTTATCATTTTATATAATTTTGTAGAATCATTAAATATAAATTTTTTTAAAAAAATTATTTTTATTTTTATTAATACGCGTGTAAATTGTACTTTTTCATATGTTGAGACGGAGAGAGTTTCTTTTTATCACAAAGTTCAAAAGATTTTACTTCTATCTACATATAAGAAACTTCAGGGTAACAAATCCAAATAGTCCTAGAAAATTACCCACGAGCCGATAGGCAAAACGTGTACTCCTAATTCACATGTTGAAGCCTTTTGGCAATATTCACGTATTAAAAGGGCATTTATGTCCATAACTTGCATATATATAACTCTCAAGCTTAAACTTTCTCCCATATTCTTACGACACCACGAAGTTTGATAAGCTTCGGCCGCCATTAATGGACCCGGAAGATGTCATAGCCCTCTTTGATTCCTGCTGGTTCAATCCCAGAATTTAAAAAAAACCTTCAATCCCATCAATTTTTAAAGAAAACCCAGATCACCAGTTTCAAGAAAATTCATCAGAACACCTTCAATTCTCAAAGCTGCCTTCAATTCTCATGAGGTCCAAAAGTGATCAGCTTAGCTCCATGACCAGCTTCAATTCTGATTTTCTCTCTCCAAATTCAGTCATTTTCACACCTCACCTTCAAACAATCCTCTCAGGAAAAGAAGCTACAGAACAAGAATCGATTAAACCCCAACAGATTGAAAAAAAATTACAGCAGCCAGAAAAAAACAGGGGAGATGAAAACAGTGGAAGAAGAAGAAAGGAAAAAAGTATGAGTAAGAGCTTATCCGACCTTGAATTTGAAGAGCTAAAAGGGTTTATGGATCTGGGTTTTGTGTTTTCTGAAGAAGATAAAGATTCAAGTTTGTTGGAGATTATTCCTGGATTACATAGATTGGGCAAGAAAAATGATGAAGAGGAAGAAAAAAATGTTGATGAATCTTCAGTTTCAAGGCCTTATCTTTCTGAAGCATGGGAAATTTTGGAGAGAGAAAAGAGAGAGAATAATCCATTGATGAATTGGAGAGTTCCTGCTCCTGATAATGAAATTGGCATGAAAGATAGTCTCAAATGGTGGGCTCATACTGTTGCGTCTGCTGTTAGATGATGATGATGATGCTGGGCTGCTGCTGCTGCTGCTTAAGACTTGAATCATTTTGTTTTTGTTAACACTTTCTCACTACTCCTTGAGAAAATTAAAATTCCAAATTTATGCGACATCTCTGACATTGGAGTACTACTTAATTGTAGCACTAGTGAATTGTAAATGCAAAATAAAAGAGTAGATGTAAATAATAAATAGGGCTAATGACAAAATTGTCCCCCCAAGTTTGGACGAAAATCAATTTGATACTCAAAGTTTGAGAATATGCAATCAATATCTCTAAGTATTTTAAAACAACAAAAATGTCTCTTTTGGCCGGAAAATCTAATTTGTTGTCAGAAATTACCACGTGTCAGGAGAGAGGAGAGAGAAAATAATAAAAAAATAAAATTTTCTTTTGTCAAATTTCTCTCTCTCTCTCCTCTTCCCTTCTCCTTTTCTCTCTCCTCTCCCCTCCCTATTTCTTCCGCCTTCTCTCTTTCTCACTCATTTTCTCCTTTTCTTTCCCTCTCCTCTCTCCTCTTTCTCTCACCTCTTCGTTGGTCTCTCTCTTACTCTCTTCCTCCATTTACTTAATTAATTGGTATTTTAATATTTTATTTTAAATTGTAATAATTTTTTGGATTATATATTTGTATAAAATCATAATACATGTATGCATACATTTAAAATATATAATACATAAAAAATATCAATAGTAAGAAAAAAAAATAAAAAACAAGATCATAACTTACTTATAAAAAAAACAATTACAAAATTAAAAAATTAAATAGATTCTTTTTCTTTTTTTCTTTATCAAATAGAACAAATTTGATAAAAATTTCCCAAAACGGAGTTGATAAAGAAAAAAAATAAGAAAACAAAAAAAAATTAATTTAATTAAACGGAATCTAATATTTTAAATTAAAATAAGAAAAAAAATTTAATTTTTTTCTTTTTTCTTTTTCTTTATCAACTCTGTTTTGAGAAAGTTTTATCAAATTTGTTCTATTTGATAAATAAAAAGAAAAAGAATCTATTTAATTTTTTGATTTTGTAATTATTTTGTAATTGTTTTTTTTATAAGTAAGTTATGATCTTGTTGTTAATTTTGTTTTCTTACTATTGATGTTTTTTAATGTATTATACATTTTAAATGTATGCATACATGTATTATGATTTTATACAAAAATATATAATCCAAAAATTATTATAATTTAAAATAAAATATTAAAATACCAATAAATTAACTAAATGAAGGAAGAGAGTAAGAGAGAGACCAACGAAGAGGAGAGAGAAAGAAAAGGAGGAGAGAAGGAGAGAGAAATAGAGATGGCGGAAGAAATAGGGAGGGGAGAGGAGTGAGAAAAGGAGAAAGAGAGAGGAGAGAGAAAGAGGAGGAAGAGAGAGAAATTTGATAAAAGAAGAAATTTATTTTTTATTATTTTCTCTCTCCTCTCTCCTGACACGTGGCAATTTTCGGCAAAATTTGGGTTTTCCGGCCAAAAGGAACACTTTTGTTGTTTTAAAATACTTAGAGGTATTAATTGCATATTCCCAAACTTTGAGTATCAAATTGATTTTCATCCAAACTTGGGGGGACAATTTTGTCATTAACCCTAATAAATAATAAATAATATTCAGATTCTTTACTCCCGTCCAAAAACATAAAATATATATTTTTTTTAAAAAAAAACGTTTAAAAAGGGGCATATTTATTAGTGCAAATATAAATTTGCACATATCTAACGATGTGTAATGCAGGTCATTCAATGTTAAGAAGGAGCATATTTACTAGTACACAAATAAGCTTGCACACATGTAACAATTTTTAATGCAGGTCACTCAATGTTCTTTAATTAACAAAATGAAACAAAATGTTATGTCCATGGAATATATTTTGAATGCAAAAATAGAGATTAACATTAACATTGATATATGACCCAGTTATATTTGTATAAAAAAAATAAAAAAGTTGCACTCAGTTATATTTGAAAAATAAATTAAAGTTGACAACATAATGCTAAAGATTTTTCTTTTTATATTGCGTGCAACAGTGTAAGATTACAGATTCATAATTTAGAAGGTGTTTCAAAAGATTAAAAAGGTAAAATTTTCCAAATTTTTTTGTTCTTAGGTCTTCTCCTCTTCCTAAGCTCTTAGAATTGAAATCTATCAAGGTTCTAAAAAAGGAGAAGGAAATTTTTTCCTTTGAATATAGCATGTTAACTGAAATGAAAATGCAGGTTCATGCAGCCTCATGTATTTGAGCGTGAGGAGAGCATGGATGGACACCACTATATGTCATGAGATGGGTGATGGGAAGTCACAATCAAAAGTACTTGAGTTACAGTTCTTCGAGATGTTTGATTACATCTTAATGTATCTTAATAATTTACTTTTTAATGCATTTTAATAGTTGAAATTAGAATAAAAATTTTCTCTCTGAATACTTCTAAATCACTTAGATACAAAATTAAATCTAAACTATTCAGAAGACCACATTAAGATGCATTAATTTATAAACAAAAGACAATCATATAGTACACAAATATCTGGTTTACAGTATACATATTTTGTATATTGCTACGTCCAGTCTCAAGTTCCTCTCAAGGGTTTGAGATCCTATCACTATAATAAACTACTGCTTACTTAGATGGAGAAACCTTTATAAAGTTCGACAGTTTAACTATATAACTGTCCTACAACTAATTATTTTGAATGTGGCTCTCCGCTGCTTTTTCAAATTTGTTGTACATGTAATTATGAGATCAATTTTATTTTTAAATTTGGTCTTGAAACTAAAGGTCTTTTCCTAGCCTCACAATTACTTTAGACTAAACACTAATTGACATTTGTAAGACTCTGGTCTTAGTTTGGAATCACTCTATCTCTCATCGATACTAAAAATAAACTATCTCAAGTATACCCTTTTTAAGAAAAATTGTTTGTTTAAATATATTCCTTCTAAATTAAGTAGATATAATTTTAAGCACAAATTAATCTTGATTACGATATATAACAGTTACAATCAAATCAAGAATGCTATATCACAAGTATAAAGATATATGACAATGGTGAGTACAATATTATAGTGCTTAAATACTTGAAGTATGAATGTGAGCAATCAAAGTATATATGATATAATAATTATAAGTGCAATACCCGATGTTAAGAAAATAGCCAATAATATGATGAGTATTCCTTTTGACCTTACTAAGATATTCAAAAATAATATATATATTTTCTAGCTCAAGGTATATATTGTTCATATGCTTTAGACACCTGCTATCTCGTAAGCCAAGGTGGAAAAGAATTTAATCTTTAACTCGTCAAGCCCTGTAACTCAGAAGATAAATTACATACACTTTCAAGGGTTGTTTGAACTTTTTTGATAAATGATAGGTGCATAATATCTGATTATTTTCATTCCTTTATGCTTAGTTTAGTTGCATGTTATCTGTCATATGAGCTGAATTAAAGTGTTTATAGATCTTTGAAAGAATTTGATGTGATTCTGCACAAATGTATTTTAATGCTGAATTTTATGTTGTTTTGCAGAATACTCTACGATCGCTAAGTGAGGGCTCTACGTTCGTAGTGTTCGGATGTAATCTGGCAGCTCTACGATCGTAGGAAGGCTAGGCGGAGTTGTTCGATAATTCCTAGTTCTACTCTACAATTGCCGAGATTCACTCTACGGCTGGGCTCACAACGCTCTACGTTTTCAGTCCAGCGAGCGAAGTCACTCTACGTCTGACGAGAGAACTCTATGATTGGCAAGTTTACTCGGCAGCTAGTTACTCTACGATTTCG
Source organism: Aralia elata (assembly GCA_034770075.1). Classification (NCBI taxonomy): domain Eukaryota; kingdom Viridiplantae; phylum Streptophyta; class Magnoliopsida; order Apiales; family Araliaceae; genus Aralia; species Aralia elata. The sequence continues at coordinate 69,686,609 of CM068379.1, read as the reverse complement.
AGGTTTACTCTACGATCACGATAAGTGTTGGTGCGGAGTATACTCTACGTTTTGCTGAAAGAGTTTTACTTTACGATTTTGGTCGACATGCAGATTTCCAATTCTGAGTAGGATTTGAAACATTAAAGCTTAAAGATATGATTCCTAACAGGATTTGGAGATGAAGTTACAATCATACATGGAAAGTAGAATCTGGTAAGGAAGATCTAAGTCTAAGCGAATATGGAAATTGATGTCGAACTGGAAAAGGGAACTGAGGAAGACTTGAATTTGGAAATTAAAATCTAATTTGATAAGGAAGCTGCTTAAAGCCGGATTTTAGAGATTAAGAAAGATTTAGAATCCTACCATACTTGTAAAGTGAAGATTTTCGAAGCAAAATTAGATTAGAATTCTTCTAGGCTTTAGAGATTTATCTATAAATACTTTCACTTGTAATTGGTAGAGGGGAGATATAGAGAGAGTTTTATCATATTCAGAGAGTTCATAGAAACATGTCAGGCTAGTTTTCTTTTATTTAGTTTGAAGGGAACGTGGATCCTTAGTAACAGTTTATGGTTTGATTAAATATACAATATTTATTTATTCTTATATGAAGTTTATTCTGATAATCTGTTTTAATTGTTAAATATTATTTGATTAATTGATTTGATTTCTGCAGGATTAAATTGGTTAATTGATAATATATACTAGATTCAGGAATAATATTACGTAATCGATATTATTTCTAATCACAAGTAGTAGTTAGTAATACTGATTGTGGTCAAGCTTTTGGTTTATTGCTATGGTTATCAGAAGACAGGTTAAACAAATCGAGCTTATGTGTTTGTTGCTTGGAATAGTCTAATTCCTTAGTTCTTAATGCTGCTGTCATATTAAATCTAAAGAGCTTATTTTAGGTTATATGATAGTTAGAATCTTGTGAAGAGCTTATTTCATTAAGTGACAATCTAAGAGGAATTTCGGATAACAAAGCTTGTTGTTATCTAGGACTATTAGTTTCTTTGAAGGGTGAATATTGTTATGCTTAATTGATCTATTATTGTGAAAAGGTGAAACTGAATTGGAAAACTGAAGTTTTAATTCACTGGTTAATTTCATTATTTTTAAATCTGTTTTTGTTAATTAGTTAAACAAATTCAAAACCCCCAACCTTTTATTTTTTGTTAAAACTGTTAGAAGCATTAGGATAAATTAAAAATCAGTATTGTTCTTTGTGGGATCGACCCTTGCTACTGCTATATTGTGCTTAGTTCTAAGTTCATAGAGTTGAGTAAGGTTTTTATTTTTAGTTTGCTTGACGACAACTTCTCAATTAAATCAAAGGCTTGGGATTACAAGTGGGTCTTAAGATATAAATCTATGATCACCACATAAATTATTTCGAGGAAGTGTATATGCACTCTTTGAATATCTTTTTTAAGTCAGGAGTCAATCTCAATAACTCACAATTTAATTGCCACCATGGCCGCAAACTCACAACAATATGGAACTAGAATGAATCATGCACCACAAAGGGTAAATGAGGTGAGTACTTGTAGTCATGAACAACAGATTTCTAAACTAACTACTTTGGTAAAACAATTAGTTGCAAGAAATAAGCTAGTTGCAAAGGCTTGTGGAATTTGCTTGCAGTCAAACCATAGCACAGATGCATGCCCCACACTACAAGAAGATGAAACCATGCAGCAAGCTAATGCAATGGGGAATTACCAAACACAACCTCAGAAAAGATATTATCCTTATTCCAACACTTATAATCCAGGATGGAAGGATCACCCCAATCTGAGTTATGGAGGAAATAGACCACCTGTCTTTCCACATAGGCAGCAGGGCTTTCAACCAGTTCAATACCAACCTAAAATAGCAACACCAACACCTTCTAAAACTTCCATGGAAGAGATGTTCAAAGCACTGATGGGACAGACACAACAGTTCATGAATAACACATAACAATTCATGAACCAGACACAGCAGTTTCAGTAGGAGACAAGGACTTCAGTCTAGGATTTGAGAAATCAATTGGGTCAACTTGCAACCACAGTAGGAAAATTAGAATCCCAAGGCTCAGGAAAGTTACCTTCCCAAACAATTGTGAATCCAAGGGAGAATGCAAGTGCCATTACACTAAGGAGTGAGAAAGAGCTGGAAGTGCCCAAAGCTACTGCAGACTTTGATGAAGAGAAAGCTAAGGAGGAAGTTGAACGACCTAAGGTAAATCCTAACTCTGTGATTTTAGTTAAAACTAATCCCCTACCTTTTTCACCTAGAAATCACAAGACTTCAAGGAAAGATGAGCAAGAGAAGGAGATTTTGGAGACCTTCAGAAAGGTGAAAGTCCATATACCATTGTTAGATGCAATCAAACAGGTGTCAAGATATGCTAAATTTTTGAAAGAGTTGTGCACTAACAAAAGGAAGCTAAAAGATGATGAAAGAGTCACTGTTGGAGAGAATGTCTCAGCAGTGCTGCAAAGAAAGATGCCCCCTAAATGCAAGGATCCAGGCATGTTCACCATACCATATAGGATAGGTAACACCAGATTTGAGAAAGCTATGTTAGATTTAGGAGTTTCAATTAATGTCATGCATTTATCTATATTTGCTTCTTTAAATCTAGGTTCTTTAAAATAAACTGGTGTTATTATTTAACTGGCTGATAGGACTAACACCTACCCTCAAGGGGTAATTGAGGATGTTTTAATACAGGTGAATGAGCTGATCTTTCCTGCAAACTTTTACATAGTGGATATAGAAGATAACACATCTCCAAATCCTGCACATATCTTGTTGGGGAAGCCATTTTTGAAAACAACAAGAACCATGATTGATGTACATAATGGGACCTTAACCATGGAGTTTGATGGAGAGAAGATTCAATTTAATATATAGGAGACAATGAGGTACCCTAGTGATATTAATCCAGTTTTTGCTATTGATGTGATTGATTCTCTAGTGCAACACTCTTTTGAACATATACATAAGGAAGGTTTGGAAGTTGCCATTACTAATAGCTTAAAAATAGACAAAGAAGAAGAAGTTGAGCAGAGCCAGGGAAGGAGGTTGTGGCTGCATTGCATTCCTTGCCCAAATTTTTAGATAAGTATGCAGTCAATTCTATTCAATTACCTGCCACTCGTCAAAAATTGTTACCATCTGTTATGCAGGCCCTAACCTTAGATTTGAAGACATTACCTCTGCACTTGAAGTATGCATACCTAGGGACTGATGATACATTGCCAGTGATAATTGCTAGTAACCTAACCAAAGTGCAAGAAGACAAATTGCTCAGAATTCTTAGGGATCACATCACTGTTTTTGGTTGGACAATAACAGATATTAAAGGTATAAGCCCAACAATGTGTATGCATAGAATTTTTTTGGAAGAAGGAGCCAAGCCAACCAAGGAAGCACAAAGAAGACTGAATCCACCAATGATGGAGGTAGTCAAGAAAGAAGTTCTGAAGTTGTTAGATGCATGTATAATCTATCCAATTTCAGACAGCCAATGGGTGAGCCCAGTCCAGGTAGTTCCAAAGAAATCTGGAATCATAGTCATCAAGAATGACAACAATGAGCTGGTGCCAAGAAGAATGCAAACAGGATGGAAAGTGTGCATTGATTACAGGAAGCTGAATGTAGTAACTAGAAAAGACCACTTTTCCCTTCCTTTTATTGACCAAATGTTAGAAAGATTGGCAGGCCATGCTTATTATTGTTTTCTAGATGGATTTTCAGGTTACAACCAGATTGTGATTGCACCAGAAGACCAGGATAAGACCACATTCACATGCCCATTTGGAACTTTTGTTTATAGGAGAATGTCTTTTGGCTTGTGTAATGCCCCAGGTACTTTTCAAAGATGTATGGTAAGTATTTTCCCTGATCTTTTAGAAAACTGCATTGAGGTTTTATGGATGATTTCACAATACATGGTGATTCTTTGGATGCTTGTTTAGATAATTTGACTAAAGTACTTGGTAGATGTTTGGAAACAAATCTTGTTCTTAACTGGGAAAAATGTCATTTTATGGTAGAACAAGGGATAGTACTTGGCCATGTAGTTTCAGCTAGAGGATTAGAAGTTGATAAAGCTAAAATCGAAATCATTGCTGTATTACCTTACCCTGCAAAAGTGCAGGAGATTCGTTCTTTTCTTGGACATGCAGTTAGTAATATTTATTCCTTCTTATATGAAGCTTATTCTAATAATCTGTTTTAATTGTTAAATATTATTTGATTAATTGATTTGGTTTCTGCAGGATTAAATTGGTTAATTGATAATATATGCTAGATTCAGGAATAGTATTACGTAATCGATATTATTTCTAATCACAAGTAGCAGTTAATAATACTGATTGTGGTCAAGCTTTTGGTTTATTGCTATGGTTATCAGAAGACATGTTAAACAAATCGAGCTTATGTGTTTGTTGCTTGGAATAGCCTAATTTCTTAGTTCTTAATGCTGCTGTCATATTAAATCTAAAGAGCTTGTTTTAGGTTATATGATAGTTAGAATCTTGTGAAGAGCTTATTTCATTAAGTGACAATCTAAGAGGAATTTCGGATAACAAAGCTTGTTGTTATCTAGGACTATTAGTTTAATTGAAGGATGAATATTGTTATGCTTAATTGATCTATTGCTGTGAAAAGGTGAAACTGAACTGGAAAACTGAAGTTTTAATTCACTGGTTAATTTCATTATTTTTAAATCTGTTTTTGTTAATTAGTCAAACAAATTCAAAACCCCCAACCTTTTATTTCTTGCTAAACTGTTAGAAGCATTAGGATAAATTAAAAATCAGTATTGTTCTCTATGGGATCGCCCCTTACTATTGTTATACTGTGCTTAGTTCTGAGTTCGTAGAGTTAAGTAAGGTTTTTATTTTTGGTTTGCTTGACAACAGCTTCTCAATTAAATCAAAGGCTTGGGATTACAAGTGGGTCTTAAGATATAAATCTATGATCACCACATAAATTATTCCGAGGAAGTGTATATGCACTCTTTGAATATCTTTTTTAAGTCAAGAGTCAATCTCAATAGCTCACAAAATATCAAATACTTATTATGTAAATGTGTGTTACTTAGTGTATGCAACAATTATAGCAAGTATATCAATCAATTTAAAGCACAAGTATTTGAGAGTATTTAAGAGTTTGAGCTTTGTAAAATGTAGTCAAGATTTTCAATATTTGGCTTATTTTCGCAAATGAATTTTAGTGGGGTATTTATGAAATTTTTTTGGCTTGGGTTGACCCGAGTTTAACTTGACCCGAGAAAGATAAAGAAGAAAAGCATTTTGGACCGCTTAATTGAGAGAATGACACTTGTCATGTTGTTTTGATAAAAAGAATGGCCCAATGTCATTCTTTTCAAAATTTGACCAATTTTGTTAGGGTTCTTTACAGTAATATACAACAATTATAAATAAATTACAAGATTAATGCACTAACAAAATAATTATCAAAAGAATTCAAAATAGTAACCACTTCATATCATTCAAACGCTGAAATCATGGGGGAGTAACTGCCATTATCGGCAGTTGCTAATTCTTTTCAAACATATCATTTCGCCTATTTCAAATCCAAACTAAACCATATAATTACTCACATTGGGCATAACCAGGCATACTGATGATGGTTTCCTCACCCTGTTTCTACACAACCAAATTGGCGGACTCCAGTAAAAGAAAATTCAAACCCTCCTCCGCAAGATGCAGTCATAGAAGAAGGCATTCAGATTACACGTAGCAGGTTGAGGCGAACACATACTGCATCAAATCGTTGAATGATGTTGCCTTTGTGCCGATGCCAAAGCCACATGGTGGGGTCAGGGGTGTATATAGTAGCTTTAGTTTCCAAAAATTACAAATTTACTCTGCAAGACTTGTTCTTGAATTTTTAGATAGTCATTTGTTATTAAACCTAATCTCTTTCCATTTAACACTTGCGATGATTCTACTTAATTAACGTTTAATAAAGTTGTACCAGTGTTTAGGAAATAAGTTGATATTATAATATCATCATTGATTAGGATTAAGTATGATTTTTTGTTTGAATGTTTGGAATTTGATATACTCGAGGGAAAGGAGGAAATGGGAAGGAAAATAAATTGGGGAAAAAAATAAACGACATTCTGTAGATAAATTGACTATGGAAATTGTTTCAGCATTTAATTTCCACAATCCTGTTGCTTCGTTGAATATTACACATAACCGCTCGATTTTTGATGGTGAAAGAACGAAGAACCGAAGTTTCTGATCCTTAGTTTATCCCCTTTCAGATTTCTTTTTATTTGTGTAGAAATCTAAATTCCGTCACAGGTTTTGTAATCTCAATTTCCTCGAAAATTGAGATTTGCGTAGAAATCTGAATTCCTAATACATAAGGAGTTGGTTTGTTTTTAAGAAATACATCATATGTTCTCTAGATTTTTTATAATTAATTGGTAATCCAATAAAACTGAATTGGTTACCTTTGTATTAAGGTTTGGCTACCAATTACACTATGAAAAAAAAAAATTCTATAATAAATGTTTTATAATTAATTGGTAACCCAATAAAACTGAATTGGTTACCTTTGTATGAAAGTTTGGCTACCAATTACACTATGAAAAAAAAAATTCTATAATAGATTTTTTATAATTAATTGGTAACCCAATAAAACTGAATTGGTTACCTTTGTACCAATTGCACTCCGAAATTTTTTTTTCTATAATAGATTTTTTATAATTAATTGGTAACCCAATAAAACTGAATTGACTACCTTTGCTTTTTATAATTAATTGGTAACCCAATAAAACTAAAATCGTTATCTTTGTATGAAAGTTTGGCTACCAACTGCACAAATTGTACAACAGATAAATACGATTAATTTAGCTGAAAATTGAGAATTCATTCATCCATAAAACCAAATTAGTATCTCATACCTCAACATATGGTTTCACAAATTCCAAATTACATCATTAATTAAAACAAAAATCAGAAAAATTAATTATTAAGCAATCCGCAACCACCGCCGCCCACTCTCAGGTGAAAAAATTAATTATTTAGCTCGTCTATCTTCTCGTCCAACCTCGATATTTGTGCACTATGAGACTTCGAGACACTACGTTGATGATTGCAAATGATTGCTACCTGCAACATGGCATGTCAAAGTTGAATCTTAAGAAAGAACCTTTTAGTACTTCATGAAACTTTTCAACAATCTGCATGTACCTCTTTATTTGCATGTTGATAAACAACAACCTTCTCAGCAACATCTCCACCCTTAGTCTCCCTACTCAACTGTGATCAGCCATAAAAGGAAATTAGAATACAAAAAATCCATAGGCGTTTAACCTAAGAAGAGAGATCATAAAAGAACGAGGCCTATATAAGTGGTTAAGAATCAAGAGAGAAACTGAAATCTTTCATTAAGATTTTGCCTAAAAATAATATTAGAGTCCCGGTTTCATTTGGTTGAGGTTTAATATTAGATAAAATTCATTTTTCCGGTGGTGCCTTCTTCCGCGGCCGCGAAGAACTCTCTATCACCAATCCGCAACCACCGCCGCCTACTCTCAGCTGCGGCGTTGCCTTCACCGGCGCACCTCCGCCGAGAGAAGACGAAGGAAATGAACAAGTTTGCGGCACAACCACCAGCCTGCTGCCGAAAATTGCCGAAACTGACATTTTCCCTTTTCTTCTAACTTCTTCTTGTGCTACTGAGAATGAAATTGAACTTAAGAAGCGGTACGAATTTTGATAAGAGCTCAAAGATTCGATCAACCAAAAAACTAAAGAAGGCTTCAATCAAAAAGAGATAGACACGAACGACAGTTACCAATTCAAAATGTGCAATCAACTAGGAACATGAGCCACATAATTAACCCATTAAAACAACCAACTAAATTAAAGAGATAAGAATACACTAATTTTGTAAATAAAATATTGCATATGCACTAATTTTGTAAATATTTTATATATGCACTTTTATTGTAATTTTTTATAAAAAGCTACTAATAAATGTAAATGTTTCAAAATATTTTATAGATAGAAATTTTGAAACAGTTTTGAAAAACATTTTTCAAGCCAAATTTAAGATTCCTTACCTTAGAAAATGTTAATTTTTGAATTTAGCTTTCTTAACTTTTGACATCATTTTGTCAAAGTTAATTGAGTGTTATTTTCAATGTATAGAAAAAATTATTTGAAAAAAAATATAATTAATAGTAAATATAATATATATAATTAAACCTATTTATAGACCGAATTCACTCACTAAGGTGTTCCTAAGGAGATGATTTTTAGCCTAGACAAATCTAAACTGTGATCCTAATAATTAAAGGTATAAATTTCTCAATAATATAATATAATTTTTTTTCCTTCTGTTATCATCAAAATAATGAATTAAAGTTAAAAAATGTCCCAACAACTCCTTTGTGAATTCATGTGATCGCAAAATTTCAAATTCAATTCTTGTAATAGATCATTGTTGTTTACTAGTCTTCCACTCCCAGTAATTAAACCTCCTCTACAGTCCCCTAGTTCTAATATATTAGGGTTCTATGAGAATCAATCTATATATATTTTTCCAATGCTAGGTACACGGACACTTGCACTTAAGAGTCTTAGACATGTGGATTATTCTATTTTACTTTTCTTAATATATATATTTTAGATTCATGTCCTGCGTTTGTTTTATAGTCTTAGTGTGTATGGTCCATTAGAAAAGAAAAGGACTTGAAATCCTATTTAATTTTATTATTCCATTTTGAGAAAGGAAAAGAGTAAAACCCGAAAGTGGACTTTTTGGTCTGCCGGTGGAGTTTTCGGAGGGGGTTATTTTCCAATGATTTTCTGGAAATAAATTACTATATTTTCCCGAAGAAAAAAATATAATAAAAGGAAATTCTTTTTAATGGTGGTTCGCTGTTTTTGGTATATCTTTTGTTAAGTGCACATTGCATAGGTTGATACATATTTTTGGATCATTCTATACAAGTTCTTGTTTTAGTTTATCCTTTTGTTCTAGACCGCCATGTTTTTTCCAAGTGAAAGATCTTGATCACCAATGAGGAAATGAAGAATACTATAACGAACTAAAGATGTTAACGGGACATATAATATCACAAATATCATATAATCATTAGTTCACCATAAATTTTTCACTTAAACTTCACTAAGCACGTATTATTCTTAACACAGATAAAATTCTAAAGACAGAAAAGGAAGATACAGGACACACTGAAGGTGGAAATCAAACTCTTTTTTTATTTTATTTTATTTTATTTTTGTAAATTTCTAAGTATATCAAATTTTAAGATAATCAGAGGTGACTGGCTTGAAGAAATCAGCAGCCTGTGATTCTATCAGGTCCAATTGTCTCTTGTACAGGTGCATATACAGAATCCAGTCCCCATTTCCTACCGGACTTGGCATCGGCATCACATAGCCCACCTTTGCTCCCCAATGGAAATGATACGACCCGAATACCGGTTTATTCCACCCGAAATTTACCTTATCCATTGCAAATCGCTGCCCTGACGACACCACAATGGCTGGCGCCTCCTCTCTGTCACTGCTGCTGGCATATATCTTTGCTAGCATCGGCTCGGGGGAGTAGCCTCCACCAAGTCTATTAGCCCTAGGAAATGCTCCTCGGTCCTGGCAATCTTTAAGAAGTTGTGGACACAATTTGCTACCCAGCTCAATGGCTTATTTTTAAGGTCTTTGCATTTTTCTTTGCCAAATGGGATGGATAATACATTCCCAAAGTATGTGGCCATCAGGTTTTTGTTATCATTTCCTTGGCTCAACTTCAACCTCCCATCAACAACAATGCCCATCCTGCATGCATATAGTGGTAGGAGTCAAAAATAATACTTATAAGTTATAACATGAAAGTGGGATTTATGTTTCCTTTGGATTTTGCTATCTTGACAAGTATTCCTAGTTACAAAAGTTTCTATATGACATGAAAGTGGGACCAAAATGCAAGAGGGTAACCGTCTAAAACTAGCAAAACTAATTTGTGGAAATAGTATCCCCCATCCTCAGAAAATATTCGACGATATAAATAAAACACAAGAGATAAATATGTGGGCCATATTTATATTTTCTCACTCTTCCTCGTCAAGCGATGACTTACACATGACTTTATCTGCATGACGACTTTATATCACATTTGGATTAGATATTTTCTCCCGCATCTCCGGCCACACAAAATCAACTTGTTTTCTCCTTTTAGTTAAAAGAAAATAAAAGTCGTCTAAACCCCTTCATATACTCACTCCGTACTCCAAAGAATTGATATTCAAAGTATATTTTTCAAACAAATAAAGAAAAGTAGAGTAGAGAATTAAGAGAGTAAATAAAATTTCAAGTTATCCATAATGGTCATATAAATTTACATAAAATGATAAGTTTTTTATTTATTTATCAGTGAGTTCTACTAAATGTCATATTTGTCATTTATTTTATGTACTTATTGTCATTATTTAAAGGATAAAATAAATTATACTTTAAACCATCGTTGTAAGGGATAGAGAGAGTATAAAAGTAGATAGTAATATTAATAATTAATTGTGTCAAAGTCAAACTCATTTTTAAAATGTATATATTTATAAAGTAGGACTCTTTTACTGGGACCAAAGAAAATATTATAGACTAATAGTATGTATCTTAGTTTTAATTGATATTTCAGAACAATATTTATGTTATCAAAACATATATGTATTTAGCGACACATCAAACTTTTAACGACATTAAATGCTTTAGCAACAGAGTTATTGTTCTAATATTATCAATGTCCTTAATTTTCTTAAAAAATTAAAAAGCATATTTAGCTCGTAGTTCCCTTACCTGCACATCTTGTTAACCCTCACGTCTTCTGGGGAGAGGGCTATCACTTTCCACAAAAGTGCACTAAATGCCTCAAGCTTCGTCCTCTTGCAATTTTCAATGCTAGCTAATGCTTGGAGTTGACTAATCCGATTCGCTTCAATGTAGTATATGCGACTTATAAGTTGATCGCTTTCAGTACCAAGCTGCAACTCTTTTGGAGGCGGCAGGGAGGATATGCAGATGTACATGTCCTTAATGCAAGGATCGTAATAGCCAGGGCGTCTAGGGTTAAGCCAGGACCGACAAAATGAGGGCAGCTGAGACAGTGGCTCGGACCGAGCCACCTCAGCCCATGATGTGAGAAACATGTTGGCGGAGTAAGCATCGGCCACTCGATGATCAAACGTACAACCAACTATTAGCCCCCCACATTTGAGTTCTGTAACCTGTATACATATTTAATTTGTCACTGGAAACAAAAAAGTAGCTGTTCCTTTAAAAGCCTTAATCATGATTCCCAAAAAACAATTGCCTCAAAGAAATTCAAGTACTCATTATAATAATTTTATACGACATTATGTAGAAATTCAAGTACTTTTTTGGCGTTTTGCCATTATTTAAATATTCCAAACACGTTGAGTGAAAAAAAGCAGGCTATTCCCATGAGATGGACGGATCAATCCAACGCGCACAAGTGCGACTTTGATTTATTGAGTTTAGATTTATTTAAAAATTAAATAAGCACAGTCGAGTTACAGTTTAAATTATCTTAAAAATATTTATATGAACTTAGTACAATTAATAAATAAGTTGAGCTTAAATTCTAACCAAACATAACCTAGTCGAGTTTACTTGAGTTTAAGTCCGATTCGTTATATTTTTTAATTATAAAATAAGAATAATAAATTAATTAACTGTTAAATCAATGGAGCTCAAACCGAACACTCTACTCATCAAATTCGGCTTGTTTAACTAAGTATGCAAAGAAGTTTGTTCCGGTCCGAGTCCTTTAACATGTATGTTCAAGTTGGACTTAGTTGCGCCCAACCGAATTCACATACAGTACGATTTGTTTGCAGCTCTATTGCACTTTACATATAAAGAAAAATTATAAGAAAAAGTGACATACTAAAGAAAGTAATTTGGTTTTTGGGTAAACTTATATTCCGGCCGGACAGTTGCTATGTTTGAACTATTTCATTTGAACACGTTGGTCGGGTCACATCAAAGGAATTGATGGGGCTCATAAATATGTAATCCAAACATTTTCACAGATCTTTTCTACAAAAAATATAAAAATAAATTAATACAATTTTGATAGATATCTAAAATGAGTATTAACTATTTTGTTGATCCTTTTATAGAGTATTAATATGATTTGTTAATATGTTCTTTTTGAAAAGCCGACTTTAATCTAAAAATTAGTCAAAGACTCCAGATTGTCAATATTTCAATATCATGGGATTTATAATCTTATTAATTGTACGTAGGCTTAATATGGGAAAAACTGACCGACCTGAACTGAGAGAACCCCTTGCTTCTTCGTAGGCACCAGTTTTCCTTCAACGCTATCATCAGGATTGTACAGGTTAAGATTTCGAAGCTCTACATCTGCAAAGGCTTCAACAAAATCCACGCCCCGATTATTACAATAAAGCTCAGGCTCCCCCATTGTGTTTAGCAAAATTTCTCCGGCAAATGCATAGTAGGCAGCTAAAGTTTGGGCCATGGATTTCTTAAGTTGAATGCTTACTGTTGATCCAAATGTGGTGAGCGAGCAATCTTCATCGGCTATGGGATTCCGGTAACAAAAGAAAACGCGGACGTCAACTGCAGGCAAAAGCTTGTCTAGGTTTGAGAGTGGTAGCCAATGCTCATGCATTGGTAGCATTGCTGCCACTACATCTTTGCTCCTAATATTTACAACGAAGTCTCCTTTGATACTACCCATTAGAGAGAAAAAGAGAGAGGGATTATTTCTAGCAAACGTGAATAATGGCTATACCTACCAAAAGAAGATCCAAGGACTGCATAAAATATCCTCCCCTCTTCTAGACAAAATAAGAGGGTGGTCACAATTTTGTCCTCACCTAAGTTAAGTATGCACGTGTTTAACATGACAGCAATTAAGTTTCCACATTCACATTAACATGGCAGCAATTAAGTTTCCACATTCACCCTAAGTTTCCACATTCACATTACAATTCAATTCGAGGTTGCCTGTGCATTTAGAAAGAAGACTTGCAGTGTTGCAGAGCAAAGGTAGGCATGTAGAACTCATATTGCAATTTCAAAGATTGCAAACGGAATTCACGTAACGTATCAAGGCTTCTCTGCTATAAATAGAGGACATCAAATGAATTGATATCACACACCGAACGAGTTCAGCTAGAGCAATAAAGAGAGTGAGAGTTTACAAGTTAGTTTATTTCTCCGTTAGAAGTTTATATTCTCTAAATTTTTTTATAGTGAATTTCTAAGATCTCTTTCTGTAATTTTTTTTAATTATATTTTTCACGTAAAATTCTTGTGTTATTAATTTATATTTCATATAGTAGTGCGCATATGTTTATCTTAGTATATTTGTGTGTTCTTAATGTGACGATCCGAGTTTTCAAAAAAATATTTAAATAAGAATTAAATAAATAAATTCTTATTTGTTATTTAATTCTTATTTGGTAATATGTTATGTGATATTATATAGCATATGTGATTATATGCTATACAATAAGTGAATTGTGTGAATAATAAATATATTATTATTATATATTTATTATCTAAATTGAAAGAGCAATTTATAAAAGGTAATGAGATATGTGAAATTTTTATGAAAGAAATTATTATAAGTTTATTAAAATAATTTATAGTATTAAATTATTTTAATATAGTAAATTGGTGGTATTAAATATATTTAATGACCTCCATTTTATTTGATAGAATTTTGTAACTTTTATTTTGGGAAGAATGAGGAAATTAAAATTTGTTATACAATATAGATTGTATAATTTAAATAAGTTTTATGGGAATAATGTATAATGTGTAAATTGAATGGTATAAAAATAAATCGTTAAAAATATTTTATGGAAGGAAGGAGATGATTATTATTATACAAAATTAATTGTATACATTAAATAGGTGAATTAGAATAATTAATTGTAAATTAATTATTTTAATTAATTGGTTCGTTACATTAAATGTGTTATTTTATTTAAGGTATTAATTATATTGGAAGGATTAAGTAATTCTAATACATTAATTGAAATATGCACGGAAACGAATATATTATTCATAATTCATAAATATGTGATATATTGAAAATGCATAAATGGAGGTGTTGGGTGTATAGTAAGCATGCTAATATATATGTTATGCAGGAAAGATATAACGTATATATTTATAGCATATTACAAGCATGATGGCTGAAGTTAAAAGGTAACGTTAGTGCATTATGCTGAGTCAAGGAATATAGCAGGAGGTGGCAAATTATTAGCTAGCATAAGAATGACTAAGCTAAGTCATTAACAGAAAAAGGAAGCTAGGACATTTTATTTTCGTCCCATACCATTTCTCTTCGTCTCGAAAATTACTAAGCATATGTAACTCCTATTCCATTCCAAACCAATTCCATGTCTCTCTCGAAAATTTCCCAACACTCACTTCAAAATTCTTAATTCTCTTGAGTTTCGGCTAGAGCAAGGGAAGAAAGTCAAGAAGTGAACTTGTAATCTGGGTTTGAAGTGAATATGTGGAGGTATTTTTGTGGATATTAAAATAATTTATGATAAATAAATTATTTTATTATAACAAATTTATCTATTAAATAGAATAATTTTTAGCTTCCACTTTGATGGAATTTTTTTTTTTTTGGTATAGAACATTTTAAGTAAATGATGCAAATTATATATATATATATATATATATATATATATATAGTATACATAATAAACTACGCGATATGTATTGTTTGTATTTTGTATATTGGGAATATATAGAATACGTTTTCTATTATATGTATAATATGGTATGTAGTACATACAGGTGTATTACATATAACTATATGTTATATGGTATGTAATATATGTATGCGTAGTACATGTAAGTATATATTATATTATATTATGTAGGTAGTTTATGTAACTTCCAAGCAAAGCATGAATCAAGTATGAGAGTATTAGCAGGAGCTGGCTTAATTATAGCAGTATAGACAGAATAACTCAGCAAAGCTATAGAACGTGATGGCCAAGGAATTTTTTTTATAAAAGCCAAGTTTATATGTTCATTCTCAGTTTTACTCTCTAACATTACCACACCTACTGACAATTGGAGTTTACGAAAACAGAAACTAAAGAAGAATTGAAGCAAGTAAATCTAATCCAGAGGTAATATTTTACCCCTATTATAGTAATTAAATAGTTTAATGTATAGAATTTTTAGTTTGAAATATTGGTTGGGTTAGTTGATACTGTGTATTTAGAAGTTATAATGAAGATTTTTGTAGGAAATCTGGGCTAAGATATTCAAATAACTATGAAGTTTGAATTCTAAAGGCATACCATTTGACCATATTGGAAAACACTTGATGGGTTTACCCTTGTAAGAGCTTCACGATTAATAAATGGTAGAAATTATGGGTTTGTAAAATAAATAAAAAACTCTAAGCTATGAAACTTGATGAAAAATTCTATAATATTATTTTAGAATTTTTGGAAAGTTTTGGTGAATTATTGAAGAGCCTAAGTATTTGTCGTATTTTTTAAGCTATTTAAAGTTAGTTTAAAAATTAGTGGAAATTCATAAAAAAATGTTAACAATGGTGAAAAATTATGAAACTTGGTGAAAACTATTATAATAATATAAGATTAATATTAATGGTGTTTTGAGGAAATAAAAGTATATTGAGTTATTATTTCTATTTTGAAGCAATTAAATGATAGTTTTTATATATAGAAATAATCAAAGAAAATTCTTGGATAATCTGAAAAATATGAAAATTGGTTGGAAAGTCTAGAATAATATTCTAAAGACTTTAGAAGGTTTGATGGACTCGTGAGATGTTGGGATGTTATGAATCGTGTATTGACTGGCTTATGAACGTATAATAACCTAATTGTATATATTTAGGTTATACGACGCAGGATGACGTTGAGATTATGTTAAATGACAAGAAGAACTATACCATGGACGTCCGTTGAACATTTAGCGATAAACGCAAACTAAGACAAGTCTTTCAGTTCCTATGTGTTGTTTCAATTTGTTGTTGAATATATAATGTGATTTTCTTGAATATGATGAATTACATGCTATGCTTTATGAAATGTGAAAGTCAAACTATGACTAAATTGATTGAGTTATGGGACTCAATCTATATGTGATAAGTGATATTTTAGATATATCAAGCATATGAAATTGCATGGCTTAGAGCATAGTAGCATGATTATGATGTATCAACTGAGCATGAAATTATGTGCTACATGAAGCATGAAAAACTGCTAGATTTGCTGAGCTGTCGAGCTCAGACTTGCAAAACCCAAATTTTGCAGGATATAAATGCAGGGTGACGTTATCTGCTATCGACGATAAAGATTAGAAGTCGTGCAAAGCAACTTCGTTTCTTTAATTAGAATTTGTATTGAATCGCGACAATGATTCTTGATATATGTAACTGACTGGTATGTAAAGTTGGGATGAGGTTGTTTTTAACGCACAAGATCGGGATTAAGAATAGTCTTGATTTTGGATTAAGTTACTCCCGATTTTGGGGCGTTACAGTTGGTATCAGAGCTATAAGCACGAATGTTGTGAAGAGCCCCGAGCCTCTCGCTGGTGACGACCCGAAAATGGGAAGGCACCGAAGCCAGACTCTCCGTAGGGGACGCCGAGCGAGTCGGTAGCAAACTGATAGGTACCAGTGTGAGGTGCTATGGTTAAAGCACCATGTTCTATGTTGTGAAGAGCCCCGAGCCTCTCGCTGGTGACGACCCGAAAATGGGTTGCATAAATAAAGAATGTTTATTTTGAGATTGAAAGATAGCATTTTAGCTATTTTGAGAAGTAAATCAATATAGTGATAATACTATACGAGAAAGAATGTATATTAAGAAATGAGTTTGCATATACTCATAATTACTCTGATATAAGGAATCATAAAATAAAGATGATTCTGATATATACAATCGTAAAGGTTGCGATTCAGGGAACGAATGAAAAACAAAAAGAAAAAATTTAAATTATTCCGTATTTTTAACTATTTTAACATTAAATAATGTTTTAAAGCTAGAACAAGATAGTATTAACGCACAAGGTCGGGATTAAGATTAGTCCTAATTATGGATTAAGTTGGTCCCAATTTTGGGGGGCGTTACACTTGGTATCAGAGCTGATAGGTTATAAACCTTAGGTAGAAGTACCTTAGGTTATAATCGTAGAAAGGAGGATAAGGAATAAACTCAAATAGAGTTTAAGTACTAAGAGATGAATTTTGAAAATTCATTATTAAGTAAAGAAAAAGATAAATAAGATTCAAAGAAGAATCTGGAAATGTTATAAAGATAAGAATCTGGAGTTACCTGACTCTCGTAAGTAAAAGACGAAAAGCTTAAATAAAATCATAACATAAGATTAAAGTGAAAGATAAGAAGATCATAAAACAAAACGATCATGAGATAGAAAAGAATCGTAATATAATACGATTATAAGAAAGATCACAACGTGATCTGATGAGGTCATACAAGGACAGATGATCAATCGACTGATTGAAAATTTTATTGCAGAATTTTGTATGAAAGTTGTACTATAAAATTGTACTATGTAAACTCATGAAAGAGTAATTAATGTTGAGATACAGATTAAATGAAATTCGTATTGAGTAAAGGAGAAATTAGAATTGTGTGGGATTTCAATTGAGGACTCATGTTAGTGGCTGAGTTGTACGATTCCTGGTATGGGACGGGAATTTGTGCTTGGTTTGAAAACCACTTAGCTTCCTATATTAATATAGTAGTTGAGTTGAACAAATCCTGGTATGGGACGGGATTTGTCCATGGTTTAACAACTGCTCAGCTTCTTATATTGATTAGTGGCCGAGTTGGTTTGACAACCAATTAGCTTCCTATATTGATAATCATTGAAATATTGGTGTCGCGCTATCAATATATATATGGTGAGAAGGTGATTCTTTTCTCATATTTATATTCAATAGTTAGAGAATATTAAGATTAGGTACGAGTTCTTAAAAATCATACTTATGGTAAGTTCGTGACTCATAATCATATGGTACATTTTTGAACCCCTCAGTGAATGGACGTCTTTGGTCTGACTAGGATAAGTTCCTAAACTCATATGATTATGGTAAGTTCCTGAACTCATAACGTGTGGTATGTTTAATGAACTATATTGGGATATAGAAAAGTTATGCATGAAGAATTGAGGATTTCTAGTATAGTAAGCTTTAAGGATGATAGAAATAGATAAAATTATTAAGCAATGGATCATAAGAGAAATTGAAGTTGATAGTGGAGGCATAGGTATTGCAAATCTTTTAGCTATGCTAGACTTCGAAATGTTTGACATCAAGCTAAATTCGCACTAATGTGCCTTTAAAAATAAAAATAAAATTTTTGTTATCCTCAAAACAAGGTGACAAGGGTGTGTAGATGGACTTCGAGCCATTATCACATCGTTACCTGTTGCGGCATGATAACACCAAACATAATTTTTCAATGGTTTTGAACCGTTTAAAGAAGAGTCTACACTATTTGTTTCGGCTAGACAAAAATAATTTAAAATATCAAAATGTATTTTTAAATAGTCATCAATGCATCATGTAACCTGGTGTAGAATGACCGATGATGGAGTCATCAATGCAGATTAACCTAGTGTTGGATGTGATTTAAGGATCGTCAACCCACTATGGTATGATGTTGTATGATAAAGTCATAAAAATGACGGCATCCTCAACGCACTGGTAAAACAGTGCGGTACTATGCGTCATAAAATGATTTTCAATGTTTTGATAAAGCTAGAAGTGTCAAATGCCATTTGAATCGGCTAGACACAGATTCAGATATCGCTTATATTAAGCTTTTGAGCTATCCAACTAAACCATTTTGGTTTGGACTCCAGATTTTTAAAATCCCTTAATTGGGAAAGTTTTCAGAGCACCAGATGGTGGCACAGATGAACGTATATCGTTCAAATTGGCGCTTAACGGCGGCCACTCAGATAGTGTTGATCAATACGGAACATTCCTAAATTGGGAAATTCTGTTTGCGCGAAATAGCGACATAGATAGTAGAGATCAACACAGGGCATAACACAGGATGATCACCTACATGCCCGTAAGACCAGACGGTTCACAGATGAATTTCTGATAGAACCTTTTCAAAAACATGAAAAAGAAAGTTTGTGGTCTTTATGACCCTTAGCAAGATACAAAAAGTTTCCTTAAGCGATTATTTTTTTGAAATTCTGAAGTTATTCATCTTGCTTCACAATTATAAATCAATTGTGGAGAATTTCAATTCTGATAATTGAGATAGAAGGGGCGATGTTCCCTAGAAAAGAAGTAGTCATGAGAAGCGACAAGTTTAGAAATATTCTTGAGAATGAATGATGAATTCAGAATGATCTCTAAGAAAGAGAAAGATAGACATAGAATTCGATGAATCGAACAGTGGATGACTAGAGAATTGAATTTCGAGAACGAAATTTGTAGAAGAAGAGATGGATGTGATATCCAAGAAAGTTAATGAGCTTAGTAGAACATAAGTTTGAATGTGGTAATCCTGAGAAGAGGATGTTGATGGTTAAAGAAAAGTCTTACTCGGGGTGTATCGAATTAATATAGGTTATGTAATAAAACCTATAGAGAGTTGTTGAGGGACTGTATGAACTAGGTAATATAATGCCTATGTTAAACGACGCGTTGAGATTATTCAACGGTAGAGAATTTTGAAAGAAGGTAGATGTGAACTGGGTAAGCAAGATTCAGTGTTGTGATTCCGAGGACGGAATCCTTATAAGGGGAGAAGAATGTGACGATCCGAGTTTTCAAAAAACTATTTAAATAAGAATTAAATAAATAAATTCTTATTTGTTATTTAATTCTTATTTGGTAATATGTTATGTGATATTATATAGCATATGTGATTATATGCTATACAATAAGTGAATTGTGTGAATAATAAATATATTATTATTATATATTTATTATCTAAATTGAAAGAGCAATTTATAAAAGGTAATGAGATATGTGAAATTTTTATGAAAGAAATTATTATAAGTTTATTAAAATAATTTATAGTATTAAATTATTTTAATATAGTAAATTGGTGGTATTAAATATATTTAATGACCTCCATTTTATTTGATAGAATTTTGTAACTTTTATTTTGGGAAGAATGAGGAAATTAAAATTTGTTATACAATATAGATTGTATAATTTAAATAAGTTTTATGGGAATAATGTATAATGTGTAAATTGAATGGTATAAAAATAAATCGTTAAAAATATTTTATGGAAGGAAGGAGATGATTATTATTATACAAAATTAATTGTATACATTAAATAGGTGAATTAGAATAATTAATTGTAAATTAATTATTTTAATTAATTGGTTCGTTACATTAAATGTGTTATTTTATTTAAGGTATTAATTATATTGGAAGGATTAAGTAATTCTAATACATTAATTGAAATATGCACGGAAACGAATATATTATTCATAATTCATAAATATGTGATATATTGAAAATGCATAAATGGAGGTGTTGGGTGCATAGTAAGCATGCTAATATATATGTTATGCAGGAAAGATATAACGTATATATTTATAGCATATTACAAGCATGATGGCTGAAGTTAAAAGGTAACGTTAGTGCATTATGCTGAGTCAAGGAATATAGCAGGAGGTGGCAAATTATTAGCTAGCATAAGAATGACTAAGCTAAGTCATTAACAGAAAAAGGAAGCTAGGACATTTTATTTTCGTCCCATACCATTTCTCTTCGTCTCGAAAATTACTAAGCATATGTAACTCCTATTCCATTCCAAACCAATTCCATGTCTCTCTCGAAAATTTCCCAACACTCACTTCAAAATTCTTAATTCTCTTGAGTTTCGGCTAGAGCAAGGGAAGAAAGTCAAGAAGTGAACTTGTAATCTGGGTTTGAAGTGAATATGTGGAGGTATTTTTGTGGATATTAAAATAATTTATGATAAATAAATTATTTTATTATAACAAATTTATCTATTAAATAGAATAATTTTTAGCTTCCACTTTGATGGAAATTTTTTTTTTTTGGTATAGAACATTTTAAGTAAATGATGCAAATTATATATATATATATATATATAGTATACATAATAAACTACGCGATATGTATTGTTTGTATTTTGTATATTGGGAATATATAGAATACGTTTTCTATTATATGTATAATATGGTATGTAGTACATACAGGTGTATTACATATAACTATATGGTATATGGTATGTAATATATGTATGCGTAGTACATGTAAGTATATATTATATTATATTATGTAGGTAGTTTATGTAACTTCCAAGCAAAGCATGAATCAAGTATGAGAGTATTAGCAGGAGCTGGCTTAATTATAGCAGTATAGACAGAATAACTCAGCAAAGCTATAGAACGTGATGGCCAAGGAATTTTTTTTATAAAAGCCAAGTTTATATGTTCATTCTCAGTTTTACTCTCTAACATTACCACACCTACTGACAATTGGAGTTTACGAAAACAGAAACTAAAGAAGAATTGAAGCAAGTAAATCTAATCCAGAGGTAATATTTTACCCCTATTATAGTAATTAAATAGTTTAATGTATAGAATTTTTAGTTTGAAATATTGGTTGGGTTAGTTGATACTGTGTATTTAGAAGTTATAATGAAGATTTCTGTAGGAAATCTGGGCTAAGATATTCAAATAACTATGAAGTTTGAATTCTAAAGGCATACCATTTGACCATATTGGAAAACACTTGATGGGTTTACCCTTGTAAGAGCTTCACGATTAATAAATGGTAGAAATTATGGGTTTGTAAAATAAATAAAAAACTCTAAGCTATGAAACTTGATGAAAAATTATATAATATTATTTTAGAATTTTTGGAAAGTTTTGGTGAATTATTGAAGAGCCTAAGTATTTGTCGTATTTTTTAAGCTATTTAAAGTTAGTTTAAAAATTAGTGGAAATTCATAAAAAAATGTTAACAATGGTGAAAAATTATGAAACTTGGTGAAAACTATTATAATAATATAAGATTAATATTAATGGTGTTTTGAGGAAATAAAAGTATATTGAGTTATTATTTCTATTTTGAAGCAATTAAATGATAGTTTTTATATATAGAAATAATCAAAGAAAATTCTTGGATAATCTGAAAAATATGAAAATTGGTTGGAAAGTCTAGAATAATATTCTAAAGACTTTAGAAGGTTTGATGGACTCGTGAGATGTTGGGATGTTATGAATCGTGTATTGACTGGCTTATGAACGTATAATAACCTAATTGTATATATTTAGGTTATACGACGCAGGATGACGTTGAGATTATGTTAAATGACAAGAAGAACTATACCATGGACGTCCGTTGAACATTTAGCGATAAACGCAAACTAAGACAAGTCTTTCAGTTCCTATGTGTTGTTTCAATTTGTTGTTGAATATATAATGTGATTTTCTTGAATATGATGAATTACATGCTATGCTTTATGAAATGTGAAAGTCAAACTATGACTAAATTGATTGAGTTATGGGACTCAATCTATATGTGATAAGTGATATTTTAGATATATCAAGCATATGAAATTGCATGGCTTAGAGCATAGTAGCATGATTATGATGTATCAACTGAGCATGAAATTATGTGCTACATGAAGCATGAAAAACTGCTAGATTTGCTGAGCTGTCGAGCTCAGACTTGCAAAACCCAAATTTTGCAGGATATAAATGCAGGGTGATGTTATCTGCTATCGACGATAAAGATTAGAAGTCGTGCAAAGCAACTTCGTTTCTTTAATTAGAATTTGTATTGAATCGCGACAATGATTCTTGATATATGTAACTGACTGGTATGTAAAGTTGGGATGAGGTTGTTTTTAACGCACAAGATCGGGATTAAGAATAGTCTTGATTTTGGATTAAGTTACTCCCGATTTTGGGGCGTTACAGTTGGTATCAGAGCTATAAGCACGAATGTTGTGAAGAGCCCCGAGCCTCTCGCTGGTGACGACCCGAAAATGGGAAGGCACCGAAGCCAGACTCTCCGTAGGGGACGCCGAGCGAGTCGGTAGCAAACTGATAGGTACCAGTGTGAGGTGCTATGGTTAAAGCACCATGTTCTATGTTGTGAAGAGCCCCGAGCCTCTCGCTGGTGACGACCCGAAAATGGGTTGCATAAATAAAGAATGTTTATTTTGAGATTGAAAGATAGCATTTTAGCTATTTTGAGAAGTAAATCAATATAGTGATAATACTATACGAGAAAGAATGTATATTAAGAAATGAGTTTGCATATACTCATAATTACTCTGATATAAGGAATCATAAAATAAAGATGATTCTGATATATACAATCGTAAAGGTTGCGATTCAGGGAACGAATGAAAAACAAAAAGAAAAAATTTAAATTATTCCGTATTTTTAACTATTTTAACATTAAATAATGTTTTAAAGCTAGAACAAGATAGTATTAACGCACAAGGTCGGGATTAAGATTAGTCCTAATTATGGATTAAGTTGGTCCCAATTTTGGGGGGCGTTACACTTGGTATCAGAGCTGATAGGTTATAAACCTTAGGTAGAAGTACCTTAGGTTATAATCGTAGAAAGGAGGATAAGGAATAAACTCAAATAGAGTTTAAGTACTAAGAGATGAATTTTGAAAATTCATTATTAAGTAAAGAAAAAGATAAATAAGATTCAAAGAAGAATCTGGAAATGTTATAAAGATAAGAATCTGGAGTTACCTGACTCTCGTAAGTAAAAGACGAAAAGCTTAAATAAAATCATAACATAAGATTAAAGTGAAAGATAAGAAGATCATAAAACAAAACGATCATGAGATAGAAAAGAATCGTAATATAATACGATTATAAGAAAGATCACAACGTGATCTGATGAGGTCATACAAGGACAGATGATCAATCGACTGATTGAAAATTTTATTGCAGAATTTTGTATGAAAGTTGTACTATAAAATTGTACTATGTAAACTCATGAAAGAGTAATTAATGTTGAGATACAGATTAAATGAAATCCGACATTTATTTTTTACTAATTGATTAACATGTCAATTTTTAGTCATAATATAATGTTCTAAAAATCTATAAAGTTTAATGGTAAAACTACTTTGAATTAATCTAATTTTTGGTATAGATATTCTCAATATTAACATAAACTATTAGATGTAATTGATATATTTGAATCGTTACTAAAATATAAGTTTTGATAAATATTTGGTGTTTTGAATGAAAGTTAGAATAAAATGTAATAGAAGGGAAGAAAGCCTGTCAATTATGGATGACTCTATGAATTTTAATGATAGATTAATTAAAGAAGGAAACAAAAACCACATTTTCTACATCCCTTAGACAATTTCTCTTTATTAAAACAAATGTAACCTATGATAACAACAATAACTTTAAAGAGTATGTAACTCTCCCTAAATCTGGGTCTACTTTTAAACCCAGGTCTGGTGCATCACGGTACTACTCGTTCAACAAAATTTTGATGACATGAATGTAATTACAATATTATTACATCATATCTCATTCTACACCCAAGTTCTAATACCTTTATAACTTCATAACATGGAAATAATGAATATTACATCATTTATCTATTACAACAATACATTTGTGACTTTTTATATGTCACAATAAATACATATATATAATTTAATATGTAATCTTCTAATCAAATACTTGGTCCTTTTGTTAATCTTCACCGGATTTCACATTTCGTTCTAGCTTTGCTGAAAATGTTTTATTTAAAGCAAGGGTGAGCATTTAATTACTCAGCAAGTTTAGCAGTTGAATAAACAACAAAATCAAGAAACAGATATTCGTTTTTGAAAACTTCGATAACTGAACAATAGTTATAAAGCAGTCTGAATAAATAGGAATAAATTAAATTTCCTTTTATTTTTAAACATCAACAACATTTACTCATATATCACATTATTGCACGGAGTGCAATACATACAAATATTTGCCCAAATTATTTGATTGGCACAAACACTTATCATACTTCCTAGAATTATTGCCGATAATTTCTCCAATAATATATATTCTATTCGTAATAGTTCAACAATTGAGTTAAGCCGAATCGAATGGCTAATAACTCTTTTACATCGTCATATGACAAATTTCATATAACAAATAAAATTTCACCATTTACACACATGCCTTGCACAAAGAAATAATATGTACAAGAATCATACAACATTGCATAACACAGAAGTTATACATCCTACAGAAAACTTGCACAAATATAAGCATTTGCACAGGTTAGGAAACTTTGCTCAATAAATTTTGAGTAATTTTAGGAAAACTTGCTTAATATCAACAATTAAACAAGAGTTAGAAACTCGCAAAATATTGAAATACTTGCACACAATAATCAATTGTATAAGATAGGAAACTTGCATTCAATACATAATTTGAACGAAGTTAGAAAACTTGTACAAAATAATTATTTGAGTAAGTTTAGGAAAGTTGCCTAATGCGTTCTTTAATACGTCATACGACAAATTTCATATAACAAATGAAATTTCACCATTTAAACATATGCCTTGCACAGAGAAATAATATGTACAGGAATCATACAACACTTGCATAACACAGAAGTTATACATCCTACAGAAAACTTGCACAAATATAAGCATTTGCACAGGTTAGGAAACTTTGCTCAATAAATTTTGAGTAATTTTAGGAAAACTTGCTTAATATCAACAATTAAACAAGAGTTAGAAACTCGCAAAATATTGAAATACTTGCACACAATAATCAATTGTATAAGATAGGAAACTTGCATTCAATACATAATTTGAACGAAGTTAGAAAACTTGTACAAAATAATTATTTGAGTAAGTTTAGAAAAGTTGCCTAATGCGTTCTTTAATAATTACTCTAAAAACGTCCTTCAAATATCCTACACATTTAACTAATAGTAACATATCAATTAGTCACATTAAAACTTCACATATTGGTTTACATTATAATACTTTTCATTTCAGGTTGTTCGCGTTTTATAAATTTTGACAATGCGTTCAAACTTTTAAATTCTATACTACAGCTCCAAATCAGATAGGTAAGACCAGTCTGCTTTAGGTCAAATTCTATTTTAGTTAACAATCGAACGGTTAAGACCTGACTGCTTAGTCATCTGCTTTAGACTAGTTCTTTTCTTTATAATCTAGACAGTACGTACCCATCTGCTTTAAACCAAAATTTTCATTCTCATTCAAACAGGTATGACCCGTTTGCTTTAGGTGTCCGCTTTAGATAAAAACTCAATATAGGAGACATTATCATCTGGGCAGTTTTCATTCTCTTCGTACCTATTTTGTGACGTCATAACTCGCTCATTCCCAGTCAGAATGAGTCCGTTCTTGAGCATACAACTTCCTTATGCTACAAACTACAAAACTCCCAAAAATAACCAATTTCCAAAAGATTAAACTTTCTGAAAAACTGACTCTAATGTCAGTGTACCAACTGATTTTTAACCCTTTTAAAACTAGTTTTACAAAAAAAATTCGCAATGGCTTCATTACAAAAACGTTTACCCTCGATCCAATTGGGTGATGTTCGTAACTCATAAGAGTATAATACAACACTTGGGAATCAAATTTTCATATTTGAAGCACTATAAAAATTAGGTCCAAGACAGTCACCTAATTTGCTGTTCCGTCCTTTACGCATAGGTTTTGTATTTTCATCATTTTTTTAACTAAACATGCATGCTTAAGGTGATTTTATAAGGTTTACTCCTTCATATCCACTTTATAACTTCAAGATCTACCATGATCTTCACTTATCAACAACCACCAACAACTATCAATCTCAAAGAAAGAAAAATTTAAAGAGATGAAAAGTTAGGGTTTTAAACTTACCTTCTTAGGGTTCTTTCTTTCTTGTTCTTGTTGCTAGATGATCAAGGCTTCATTGCTAGATCCTTACTCCTTCTCCTTCTCCAATCCGTACACTTTCTCTCTTTCTATTCTCTCTCTCTCTCTTACTTTCTTTTATTACTTAGACTAAGTGAAATAAAATGATAAATACAAGTATACTTGCATTAGTTTACTTAAGAGAGTTAACCATGCTCTAGTTAATTCTCATCAATCCCTTCTCATCCAACCATCCACCAACACCTTAGATTAACCAAGTTAGGAGTTAGGGAACCAAATAATTGTTTAAGGGCTTGTTTGGCTTCAGTAAAGAGAATGGAGGGAACAACAAATCTTCCATTTGATTTATTAGGATAAACCTTCTATTTTTGGTATGGTGAGTCATCATCTTGTCTCCTCACCTTTCATACCCACCCACTTGCTTTCTTCTTCTCCTTTTCCACATTCAATTAACCCACATGCCAATTAACTAGCAAGTGACACATGGAATTTCAAAACTTTGGTGGTTTTCCACATTCAATTAACCCACATGCCAATTAACTAGCAAGTGACACATGTCTTCCAAATTCTTTGGCTCCAAATATAAGTCATGGCTCCTAATCTTTGACTTCAAGAAACTAGGGTCTAACCTTAGGCTCCAACCCTAGGCTCCAAGCCTTGGCTCAACCCTAAGCCAAGCCACCTCAAACCTTAGGCTAAAATTGGCTTGGTTAGGAAAAAATAATTTAGTTACTCATTTTCTTTCTTGTTAGGTTTTCAAACTTTTTCGGTTACTCCGACTAAATAATTAGCCATAATCGTTGACCACCCTTTTTCGGTTAACTTTCGTATTTCTACCGTATAATATTTCGTATTATACTCGTATCATTCTTGTATTCTACTCGTATAATAATTCGTATTATACTAATATTATTCTTGGTTGCCTTTCGTATTTCAATTAACAGCCGAAAAACCACGAAATTCTTTTTTGACTTTTATTAGAGATTACGTCTCGTGACATCATATAAACGCTATTACGTTTTTCAAAAAATTAAAAAAAAACGCAAAAGACGTTTTTACAGTGAATAGTTCTATTTCGTCTTTTTCTTGAGAAAATTTTATTTTTGTGTACGAATCCGTAGTTCGTAAATTCTAACACGTAAACACAATTTAGGTCATAATACAACCTTTAAACACATACCAACACATTTACATATAATAATATCCATAAAAATTTATTTTATTAAATATTCGTGTACATAAACCTAAATAATAGATTGCACGAATTTTTAGGTTGTCACAGAGTACCACTGAAAAATTAAAATATTAGTCTCTATAATAGTTATTTAAAAAATATGCAATTATTGTCAAAGTTTTAAGGATAAACTTAGCTCACTATTTATTTTATATATTGTAATACTCTATTCTTTCCAAAATATAAGACTAGTTAATTTACTAAATTTTTGAAAGTTAAATAGATAATTTATTATTTCAGAAATAAGCTAACTTAATCTATTTATTATACATCCAAAAGTCATTTCTCTATTTTTTTTGAAACAAAGGGAGTAGTACTCGTCACACTGGATTAGGATCTCCTGCATTAAATCTATCTAATTTCACCTAATACATTTTCACCGACACAAATATTATATTCAGTGACACAATAAATTTTGTCGTAAATAATTAACGACATAATAAAATTTGTCATAAATAATTGTCTCGTTGATAAAATCAATAAAAATAATATTTATATCACTAAATATGTATTTAAAAAAATAGAGAATAGGTGTAATACATGATATTTTAATCCGGCCAAAACTAAGGGTGTCCATCGGTAATTTACAGTACCAAATCGTACCGAACTGATTGTCAAAAGTAACAAAAACTATGTACCGATACTGGTACCAATTAGACCAGTATCCCAAATTAGTTAGCCAATTTGGTACCAGAACGATATCGATTTTACCCAAAACTATATCGATTATGTCTAAGAAATGAATTAAGGCAGTAGTTCCATCGATGGTACTATTGTGGCAAAACAACATCGCCATCCCACCACCCCTGCAATAAGCATCGCCAAAAAAAAATAACATTGCAAAAAACATCACCAGAAAAAATAAAAACAAACAACCTAACAATCATCACTAAATCTTTTAGCATAAACAACACCATTTCTGATTTACTTCCGTAACCAACAAATCGACCAACGGATCTACCAATAAATCAACCACAACCATCAGATCGAGACGACGACTTCCCCAACTCATTGTTTGTGACGTCCCCAAATCTGGGTTACCTTATCCACGAATTCGGTGCATCATTATGCCACTCATATATCAATCTAACAATAGTTTAATACGGAATAATAAAATATTTACATTGATATAATATAAATATTGTCGTCCCAAGCCTCGGAACCATAACTAAAATATCAATTAATAATCATTACCAATTTAATACTACTGCTGCTGTATATATAACAGTCCACATCAATACAAGCCTTAACAATTATTACCTCAAACTCTTCTCAATCTTAGGTTTCGTAACATTTAACTCAAACACTTATGATCAAGGTTTAATAAATACCATTGATAATTTACAAAAAAAACTCCTATATGAATGCAAGGTTCAGATCCTGACTTTATTCAATCCCTGAATATTGACAAGGTTGTTCCACAAGTATACATTCGTTATAAAAATGTCCTTTGTACATCATTGTCATCCTTCTAGTTTACTATAACAAGTAACTAACATAATCATATCCTAAATACTATAATGGATAACCTTCATTTTTAGCTAAAGGTTTACATAGTCAAATTCACGTACATCATACATTGTCATCACAACTAAGTAATTACAATAAAGAAACATGTAGAAACCTTCTTGTATCCCTACACCTCTAATCCTTATCATCACGATATCAAGATAATTGCATTGCATCGTAAATCGGCAAAAGTTTTATTTTTGCGAGAATGAGCACGACGGCTCAGCAAGAACTAACAGTTTTCACATTTCATGCTTCACGTAATACATAAGTTTGCATTTTATCCATGCATCATGATTCTCATACTATGCATCTTACTCATGCATTATAAATCTTATGCAATTCATCTATATATATGCATCATGCATCTCATAGCATACCTTATGCATCTCACATTGTATGTTTATAATAATTCAAGTTCCACATAGCACAATATAGTCACATAATTGCACATTGTGCACACTTTAATTATGCTCGCATATAATTCATATAACAGTAGAAGATTTAGCAATCAATTCATGTACATCAATACATTTAAACAAGTCAACAAGTTACTGAAAGAACTTGCCTTTAAGCGTTTCTTGCCAACTTATGATGGCTCGTCCTTCAATTATCCTACACAATTTATTTAACAATAAAATACCAATTAGCCACTAAAAAGGCTTCATATAATGGTTTATATTAAAATAATTCTTATCTCATATTGTTCGCGCATTATAGACAATTAACGCGATTAACTCTAAAACATTTCTCCGCGTCGCGTCGTTTGAAAACGTTATGACCCTCATCATCATCAATCCTTATTGGCTTACAATAATCCTACTTCATATCTCATAATGTTCACTTCATTTGAATCGAAACACTATTTAAGTTCATTAACACTTTATCGGCGTTTCGACGTTTACACGTCACACGCCTAATTCGCCTCTTTTGCATGTGCTTAGCATGCTCATACATTGGGTTATAACATACTATCATGTTTCATTATTATTAGAAATAAAATATTAAACAAAGTCATACACACTTGTCACGGCGTTACGACGCTTGCACGCTCATACGCCAAACTTGTCTACTCGAACGCCTAAGCGACATGGACTTGCGTATGCTTAGCACGCTCGTTCGATTTATCTAATACTCATTGGTTGATGCTAAGTATCATTAAAATTCATAACATTCATGTTTTAGAACTTAGAACATCATAACTTAGCGTCAAAAACATTGCATGTTGCACACGCGCATGTCCGACGCCCTCCGATTGTCTCCAACCGCACATTAGTCCTAAAGATGGCCAATTTAGAAATTGATACCGACCTCAAATGTTAAAACTTATTAAAAGGAAGTTATAGGTATATTCTTTCTCTTTTCGAATCATCTTGAATCATCTCAATCCGAGTTCGTATGAGAAAGTTATGCCTATTTTACTATAGGAGGTCAAAGCTGACTCTAGCCTAATTTTGGCTCGGCGTATATACGCCCAAAATTTGCCTGCGACTGGCGTATATACGCCCAAGTCAGTAGCTCTGGCATAAAACCAACTTCTATATGCCTAAACTCGGTTTCATGCTCTGTTTTTGGTTTTCTTAACCTATCTTGCTTCCAACCACCATAACTCTTTCTATACATGTTCAAATTGGTCTGTTTCGGACTCTATGGACTCCTAAGACATAGAGCTACAACATATCAAAAATTTAGTTCTACCCATTAACATTAACATGGCCAAATCTTAGGCCAAATTATCAACTCACGCTCTGTTTTTGTGTTCTTAGTGTTCTTGGTGTTCTTCACTAGAATCATCACCAAATCTTCGTTTTAACTCCATTTTACTCCATTCCAACTGGGTTAACTTCGTAACCCAAGGAATTACAACATCACACTAACAAAAAAATTAAGCAAACACCAAATCAAAGCTACATGTCCTCTAAAATTTGTCCGAATATTTAAATTGTCCAAAAATGTCCAAAGTTTCCATGTTCTTCATCCTTTAAGCATAAGTATGGATTTCTTTCACTTGGTTCCACTTTCAGAAGTTATTAATGGTTTATATAACCTCTTAACAACATCTATAACCGTTCGCAACCAATAAAAACAACAAAAACAATAACAACCCAACCATGTATAGAAAAGCTTCGGGAGGGAAAAAAAATGAAAGTTTGAAAACATACTTTTTGATTCTCCTTCACATATGCTTAATGATCGTTAGGGCTTGCTAGAACTTGATTAGAATCTCTCCTCTTGCTCCACGAGTTTGCCCGAAGTCTCATGTCATCTTTTTCATTCCACCCATTAGCTTTCTCTCTCTACTTTCCTTCTCTCTCTCTTCTTCTTCTTCTTCTTCTTCTTTCTTTCTTTTTGTTCTCCAGAATTCTTTCTCTCTTCTCACTCTACAAATCCCTCCTCTCACTCTTCTTCTCTCTTGCAATTAGCTGAAGATTTTGAAATGGAACAAGGAATGGAAGAGGTTGAATGAATGAGAAATGGGGAGGAGACAAATGAATGTCTCAATGCTCATAGTGTTTGGCACAAGGCCATAGTGCCGACCAACCCCTCCCTTCCTTCATCCTCATTGGTCCAAAATGTTTACTTGCCTCCCATATTAGTAGCATGCCACAATTAATACACCCAATTGGTCTTTTTTATACCCGAATACTCCCACTTTTGTACCAAATTTTCTTAATAACTCTACCCAAAATTAAAATGGGTACTCCTATAAAATATTGAGATGCGAAAAAATAATAATTATGAAATTTGCTCATTCATTTAGAATACCCATATAATACATTTCGGATACGGATAAAATCACGTATTAGCTCAAATAAAATTTCTGACCCTTGGAAAAATTATTTTCTTCGCATACACGTCTTAACAAAATTAATAGAAATCGAAAATGATGTAAAAATATTTGGGCATGAATAGTGATATGGGGATTTTTCGCGAGATCAATCTATTCGCTCTCACGCGACAACAACACTTAAAACCAACACTCACACATAATCCGGTTATAAAATAACCCTAAAATACCTCTCATAAAAATAATATTTAATCTTTTAATAATATTAATAAACCCAAATTACAAGGGTATGCACGATTCGCGATCGCTGCTCTTCACAATTAACTCCCCATAATCATATAAATCATCGCACATATATCTCGTCCATAATTCGGGTTAGCGTCTTTATAACAAATAACTCATTTAATAATATTATCCATCAACTATTTATTTAATCCAATAAATAGTTCTCTAGCGATATATCTCGAAACCGCCAAATTAGCTTATACGAACACTTTCATACATACCAATCATCGCCTACATATAATCTAGGCCATAATATAACCCTTAAACGCTTAACACATAATATTATTAATAAAAGTCTATTTTATTCAATAATATCCATAAGCTCGAATTACCAAGCTACCCACGACTCGCGATCGGTACAATTATTGACTAGTAACTACTTCATTCTAAATCTATGTATATATTTCACATTATAAATATACATATTAAGCTCACCAAATAAATCACATAAATATATATATATATATATATATATATATATATATATAACACATATATATTCGAACTCAACACGTCTCATAATAAGAATTATTCTCGAAAATTCGGGTTGTCACATCCTTCCCTCCTTAAAAGGATTTCGTCCTCGGAATCACAAATATCAAA
Organism: Aralia elata; assembly: GCA_034770075.1. Taxonomy (NCBI): domain Eukaryota; kingdom Viridiplantae; phylum Streptophyta; class Magnoliopsida; order Apiales; family Araliaceae; genus Aralia; species Aralia elata. Next base: position 69,653,212 of record CM068379.1, on the reverse strand, counting down.
CCTCTTCTACTCGGTTTGTGTAAACCTTCTTCCAAAATTTTGTCGTTGAATTATTTCAACGCATTACTATATCATAGGTTTTACATCGCCTATTCAATCCACTTCCTTAACAAATTCTTGTAGGTTTTATTCTATAACCTTTATTAACTCAATCATACTCTGAGTATTATCCTATGCTTAACCCATCAATTTCCATTTCTAAGGATCATTGTATGTCACAATCATCATAATAATTTAATATCATGATTTACTAACTCATAAACATTCAGGATATTACATTGTTGGCAATGAAACATCCTGAAAGAGAAGAAGAAGACAATACATGCAATTGCCGATTGATGGACTCCATAGCTTATTTTATCAAATTACTTGTATAATTCTTCAATTCATTAATGGCCTGAGATGGTTTATTCTTTGCTCCAATTCATTGATGGTTTGAGTCTTTGAGATGGGTTTTACTTTGATGTTCACAAATTGCATTGCTTAGAGAGAGAAATAATGGAGACAAAAGATAGCGGGAGAGTCACAGAGAGAAAGAGAAGTGTAATAGACTATTAGCCCACCATATGCATATAGCATATAAGTATAATCAGATAGAACTGGATAACTGGTACATCGATACGGTTCGGTATAAACTAAGTATAAGAAAAGGGGTACCGTACTCGAGCCGATTAATCTGGTATTTACCAAAAAAAATTATCGGTACCGAACCGGTCATTAGATTTATCGAACCGGTCGGTTCAACATGGCTGGTACCGGGAAAATACCGAATGTACTAAATTATTTAAATAGGCCTAGACACAATAGTCGATGCAATTAGGTTTTGGTTGTTTGAAATGACTACTCATCCCATGAAAGATATAAGCACAATATCATTGACTGAGATATTCTTTTGGTAGAGCTGGAAATTATCAACCAATTGCATAGCTCAAACAAGGGTTGTAAAAGGACTTTTCACAAAGAAGGCTAATCAGATGTAACTAACGGACAAATTTCCTTTCAAAAGGAGGGGAAAAAGGACAAATATGTTAGGTAATTCCTCGAATCCTATTCAGAAAAAAATTACTATTATGAAAAAGATGTTATCCTATTTTTAATAGGATATTTATTATATGTTGGTATCACTATTATGAAAAGGAATCATATTTTTAATAGAAGTATTGTTTTGAAAGTAGTTCTATTTGTAGTAAGTATATTTATTATGTGATAGTGTCCTAATTAGATTAGGAAAGGGAAGTTATGGATACTTTATAAATAGAGTCTTGTGTTTAGAGAAATGTATAACACAACCAAGAGGTAGTAACATCCTAGAGGGTTGAGAGAAGGTGTAATTGGGTCTTGGGTTATGTGAAGGAGGATATTTTTTTTAACTTTTATTACATGCAAACAAGTTGTACCGTAGAGATTAATATATTAAAGTTAGTTTTGTGGATTAGGTCATTGAGGACTAAACCACGTTAAAGATTATGTTGTTTTTCTTTCTTAAGTGTTATTGTTTATTTTACATGACTTAATTCACAACAAGTGGTGTTGGAGTTAGGTTTATAAGATCCGAGATAGAGGAAATATTTTGTGTAATATGATGGCGATGAATTTGGGTAAATTTGAGTTTCCAATCTTCGATAGGACAACAAATTTCACACTGTGGCAGAGTAGCGTGCATGATCTTTTAGTGTTGTAAGGACTTGATCAAGCTTTGGAAGAGAAAAAACAAGATGAGGTGAAAGATACAAATTAATAAACAATTCCCAAGAAGGCAGTAAGCACAATACATTCGGTGTAATATCCCAAAAATTTTTTAAATAAGGAAAAGAATATTATAATATAAGCGAAGATGTTATTTTCAGGATGAGGCTAGGTAGTTGATTAAAGAATTTTGAGGATTAGAATAATATTATGCTGATGATTCCGGGAACAGAATCCTTATAAGGGGGAAGAATGCGACGACTCAAAATTTCGGATAGCCTTGAAATTAGGTTTTTCGATGAGAATATCTAATAAATAAAATTTTATTGATATTATTATGTATTACGTGATTTAAGGTCGATTAACGACCTAGTTTACGTGTTACATGATTATGTATGAGTGTTGGGGAATTTTGGGGAGAAATAATTTTTTTTTCCGAGAAAAACGCTAAAATACTATTCATAAAACGCAAAAAACGCTCTTTCTGTGGATTTTCAAGAAATTTCGAATTACAAAATAACGTTTATTTAGGGAAGAGATGAATTCTCTAATAAAAGTTTTTCGGAGAAAAAGTCGTAAAAATACTATTCACGCCAAAAACGTCTTTTTCGTTTTTAGGATTTTTGAATTTTTGAATTTTTGAATTTTTGAATTTTCGAATTTTCGAATTACGGGATAACATTTATATGAGGACGAGAGACATAATCTCCAATAAAATCAACGAAATGAATTTCGTGATTTTTCGCACGTGGGACGAATTAGGAATATCTAATGAGGAAGAAATCGTGTAATCGACTAAGTTCGGAAATGTAAACCCTAGTAAACGTATGAAAGGGCAAAATGGACTTTTTGCTAACTTATTAAGTTATGAGAGCTAACTAGAAAGAAATTAGAAAATAAAGTAACTAATTAAATTTAGTTGGAATAATTAACCCTAGAATTTTAAAAGGTTTGGTTAAGATTTTATATGGCTTGGCTAGGATTTAGCCAAGGCTTAAGCTCTAGGGTTATACCCTAGATTCTTGGAGCCAAAGGAAGAAAGGGACACGTGTCACTTATAGGTAATTCTAGCATGTGGGATAAATAAAAACTTTAGTGTTGGACGATTAGAGTGGTGACTCATCTTACTATAAATGGTAAGTTTTCTCTCTTACAAGTAAGCTTAATCACAAAGTCTTGGAAATCCATGTGTCACTTGTTGAACAACTTGATGGCCAAGTGTCACTTGCTAGCTAATTAGCACATGGGTTAATGAATGTGAAAAAGGAGAAGAAGAGCAAGTGGGTAGATGGATGAGAGAGGGGACAAAGTGGGTGACTCACTTTCCATTTTTAGTAAGTTTTTATCTAAATAATCAAGTACTAGATGATTGTCCCCTCCTTTCTCATTAATAATTGATAAATAAGGCCTTAGTAATCATTTAGTTCCCTTAACCTTGCATGAGTTAATCTAATTTTAGAGGATGTTTGAGTTAGTTGGTGGGAGAATAAGCTAGGCTAGATCATTTCACTTAGCCATTTTCATTTCTTTAGACCAAGAAAGAAGAGAGAAAAGAGAGTAAAAGAGAGAAAAATAATAGATATATTAGAAAGAGAGAGAAAGTACACGGATTGGAGAAGAAAGAGAAGGAGTAAGGATTTAGTAATCAAGCCTTGATCATCTAGCAACAAAGACAAGAAAGAAAGAACCCTAAGAAGGTAAGTTTAAAACCCTAACTTTTCATCTCTTTGAATTTTTCTTTTTTTGATATTGATAATTATTGGTGGTTATTGATAAGTAAAGATCATGGTGGATCTTGAAGTTATAAGGTGGATATGAAGGAGTAAACCTTGTTAACTCACCTTAGGCATGCATGTTTAGTTAACAAAATTATTAAAAATCAAAACCTATGCGAAAAGGGTGAAATTCAAATTAGTGGACTGTTAATGGACTGATTTGGGGCTTTTTGTTATGATGTTCCAAATATAAAAATTTGGTTCCAAGGTGTTATGTTATACTCTTATGAGTTATGAATATCACCTAATTAGAACGGAGGAAAAATATTTTGTAACGAAGTCATGACGATTTTTTTTGTAAAACTAGTTAAAAGGTTTAAAAATAGTTGGTGTATTGACTTTTGAGTCAGTTTTCTGGGTACTTAAATTTTCTGGAAATTGGTTATTTTCTTGGAGTTTTGTAGCTTTTAGTATAAGGAAGTTGTAGGTTCAAGAACGGACTTATTTCGACTTGGAATGAGCGAGTTATGACGTTGCTAATTTGGTACGAGAAGAACGAAAAACTGCTCAGATGATAATGTTTCTCGCAGTGAGTTTAAGGCATAAGCAGACACCCCACGGATGGGTGACTTGCTGAGTAATCAAATGCTCACCCTTACTTTAAATAAAATATTTTCAGCAAAGCTAGAATGAACCCAGGAATCCGATGAAGACTAAGGAAGAGATCAAGTTCTTCAATAGAAGAATTTTATATATTTGTTGTGACTTATAAAGGTCACCAACGTAATATTGTAATAGATATTAGACGATGTATTAGTTAAGGTCTTCGTACCTAGGAGTAGGTTGAATTATATGGTAATAATTTAATATTTACTTTGATGTTGTAAGAATATGTTGAGTATGTAGTATCTTGAAGGAATCGGACTTGAGTTTGAAGATAGACCAGATTTTTGGGCTGTCATAGTTGGTATCAGAGCTGATAGGTTATAATCTTAGGTAAGGGTACCTTATATTAAAGAAGGAAGAAGAAAATATCAAAGATGATAAGAATAAACTCGAAAAGAGTTTAAGTACTAATAATCGAATTTAGAAAATTCATAAATAAGGAATTAAGATATGAACGAGAAGATTAAAAGAAGAATCTTGAAGAGTTATAGATGATGAAATACGAATTAAAGAAAATTCGCATTGAGCATAGAGCAAACTAGGATTGGGTAGGATTTCAATTAAGAACTCATGTGATAGCTGAGTTGTACAAACCTTTTTATAGGCAGGGTCTTTGCGTTTGGTTTAACGCCCACTTAGTATCGCATTGATAATCGTTGAAATGTTGGGATCACGCTATCAATATACATATGAGAAAAAAATCACCTTATCACCATATGGTATGTTTACGATAGTTAGAGAAGGTGATTCTTTTCTCATATGCATACTTGATAGTTAGAGAATATTAAGAATATGTGCGAGTTCTAAAACTCATACTTATGGTAAGTTTGTGACTCATAATCATATGGTATGTTTACGAGCCCAAAGGATATGGACAGTTTTTGATAAGTTCTTAAACTACATATTCCGATGACAAGTTCTTAAACTCATATTATTATGGTAAGTACGTGAACTCATAATGTGTGGTAAGTTTGACGAACTGTGTTTGACGTATAAAGTCATAAACTAGGAAAGAAAGGTTATAAAATGAGAATAATTAAGTGATATAGAATGGAGAAATAGGTATTCCAAATCTTCTAGCTATGCTAGATTTCAAAATTTATTGACATCGTGTTGATATTCATATTTTTTTTAAAAAAAATAAAAAAATATTAGATCAGATTATTGAACCGATAAGTTTTTTTAAAAAAGGTTTTACTATTCATCTGTCTATGCTAATCTTTCTAACTAGACAAAATTGATTTGAAAACATCAAAATGTATTTTAAAATTATAAACGCACCATTTAAAAACCTGGTGTCGATATGACAAACAACGGAATCAACGACACATAGTAAAATGTTGCGGTATGATCATAGAATCATCAACGCACTATCATACCATGCGGTATGAGAAAGTCATAAAATAATTTCCAGTTTATATGAGCTATTTTATGAATTATGTCGATGCTAATTGTTTCGGCTAGGCAAAATTGGTTTTAAAAATATCAAAATGTATTTTTTTTTAAAAAAATCATCACACTATGGTGTGAATATGATAAATGATGGAATCATCAATGCAATCTAGCCTAGTGGGGATGTGATCATAGAATCGTCAACTCACTATGGTATGTTGTACTATGACAAAGTCATAAAAATAATTTTTGAGTTTATGAAAACTATGCCAGTTAAGCTGACCAAACAAATGTTTCGATTGATGTCCGAATGGTTTATATAAGTCTAAGCTATTTGATTCGGCTAGACAAATGTTGAAATATGTTTATGAATTCAAGCGTTCTCTGAGAATTTATGCCAAACCAAATTATTTTGGTGCGAAATCTTTTACTATGTTTGAGGTGAATAACCCTATTATTGGAGTATTTTATGTCAGAAAAATCCTAACTGTTTAGCTAAAGAGTTGTGCACAACGTCAAAGAACAATAGGCTGATCACCTAAAGTACAAACAGAGGAAGTTTACTGTCTTTGTGATTGTAAACAGGCCTTTCATAGAATGTTTACAATCTTAATGATTGTTAAACTTCTATTTCTAGGTTTAGTGGGTAGCTCAATTGAAACCTAGTAACGAGTTTATGGTCTTTATGACCACTCAACATAATATAAAAAGTTTTAAAAGGAATCTTTTACTTCCTAGTTATTCATACTATTTCACAATTATTGACCAATTGTTGAAGACTCTTGAAAGATATTCCGATATTCTGGAAATTGGATGTTTAGAATGAGTGAGTTGAGTAGAGATGATTATACTATAATTTCAAGGGTGAAATTCTTAGAAGAAGAGATGAATGTAATATCCCAGAAATTTTTCAAATAAGTAAAAGAATATTATAATGTAAGCGAACATATTATTTTCAGGATGAGGCTAGGTAGTTGATTAAACAATTCTGAGGATTAGAATAATATTATGCTGGTGATTCTGGGGACGAAATCTTTACAAGGGAGAAGAATGCGACGACCCAAAATTTTGGATAGCCTTGAAATTATGTTTTTCGATGAGAATATCTAATAAATAAAATTTTATTGATATTATTATGTGTTATGTGATTTAAGGTCGATTAACGACTTAGTTTACGTGTTACATGATTATGTATGAGTGTTGGGGAGTTTCTGGAAGAAATAAAATTTCTTTTTGAGAAAAACGCTAAAAGACTATTCATAAAACGCAGAAAACGCTCTTTCTGTGTATTTTCGAGAAATTTTGAATAACGCAATAGCGTTTATTTAGGGAAGAGATATGAATTCTCTAATAAAAGTTTTTCGGAGAAAAAGCCGTAACAACCCTATTCAAGCCAAAAACATCTTTTTCATTTTTCGGATTTTCAAATTTCGAATTTTGGAATTTTCGAATTTTCGAATCATGAGATAACATTTATATGAGGACGGGAGACATAATCTTTAATAAAATCAACGAAATGAATTTTGCGGTTTTTCGCACGTAGGACGAATTAAGAATATCTAATTAGGAAGAAATCGTGTAACTGACTAAGTTCGGAAATATAAACCCTAATTGTTTGTATGAAAGGGTAAAATAGACTTTTTACTTACTTATTAAGTTATGAGAGCTAACTAGAAAGAAATTAAAAAATAAAGTGACTAATTAAATTTAGTTAGAATAATTAAGCCTAGCATTTTAAAAGGCTTGAGCTCTAGGGTTAAACCCTAAATTCTTGGAACTAAAGGAAGAAAGGGACACGTGTCACTTATGGGTAATTCTAGCATGTGGGATAAATAAAAATTTTAGTGTTGGATGATTAAAGTGATGACTCACCTTACTATAAATGGTAAGTCTTTTCTCTTACAAGTAAGCTTAAACACTAAGTCCTAGAAATCCATGTGTCACTTGTTAAACACCTTGATTGCCAAGTGTCACTTGCTAGCTAATTAGCATGTGGGTTAAATAAATGTAGAAAAGGAGAAGAAGAGCAAGTGGGTGGATGGATGAGGGAGGGGACCAAGTGGATGACTTACTTTTCATTTTTAGTAAGCTTTTATCCAAATAATCAAGTACTAGATGATTGTCCCCTCCTTTCTCATTAATAGTTGCTAAATAAGGCCTTAACAATCATTTAGTTCCCTTAACCTGGCATGAGTTAATCTAATTTTAGAGGATGTTTGAGTTAGTTAGTGGGAAAATAAGCTAGGCTAGATCATTTCACTTAGCCATTTTCATTTCTTTAGACCAAGAAAGAAGAGAGAGAAAATAGAGTAAAAGAGAGAAAAAGCAAGAGATATAATAGAAAGAGAGAGAAAGTGCACGGATTAGAGAAGAAAGAGAAGGAGCAAGGATCTAGCAATCAAGCCTTGATCATCTAGCAACAAAGACAAGAAAAAAAGAACCCTAAGAAGGTAAGTTTAAAACCCTAACTTTTCATCTCTTTGAATTTTTCTTTTTTTGATATTTATAATTATTGGTGGTTGTTGATAAGTGATGATTATGGTGGATCTGGAAGTTATAAGGTGGATATGAAGGAGTAAACCTTGTTAACTCACCTTAAGCATGCATGTTTAGTTAACAAAATGATTAAAAATCAAAACCTATGCGAAAATGATGAAATTCAAATTAGTGGACTGTTAATGGACTGATTTGGAGCTTTTTGTTGTGATGTTTGAAATCTAAAAATTTGGTTCCAGGCTATTATGTTATACTCTTATGAGTTATGAATATCACCTAATTGGAATGGAGGAAAAATCTTTTGTAACGAAGTCATGACAATTATTTTTGTAAAACTAGTTAAAAGGATTAAAAATAGTTGGTGTACTGACTTTTGAGTGAGTTTTCTGGGTAATTAAAGTTTTTGGAAATTGGCTATTTTATAGGGGTTTTGTAGTTTGTAGTATAAGGAAGTCGTAGGCTTAAGAACGGACTCATTCCGACTTCGAGTGAGCGAGTTATGACATTGCTAATTAGGCACGAGAAGAACGAAAAACTGCCCAGATGATAATGTCTCTCGCAGTGAGTTTAAGGCATAAGCAGATACCCCACAGATGGGTGATGCATTGTCTGGATTATAACAAAAGGAAATTGTATCTAAAGTAGACACTTAAACAGAACGAGTTATACTGTCTGGATTATAAAGAAAAGAACTAGTCTAAAACAGACATTAAAGCGGACATGTTTTACCTGTCTGGATGTTAACTAAAGCAGAACTAACCTAAAGCAGACACTAGATCAGACGAGTTTTACCTGTCTGATTTGTACTTATAATGAAGAATCAAAACGTTTGGACACGTTGTCTAAATTTATGAAACGCGAACGACCTAAAATGAATAATAATGTAGCGTAAACCAATAATGGGAGTCATTATGTGCCTAATTGGTGTGTTATCGTTAACGTAAATATGTAGGACATTCGAAGGGCGAATTAGCTTAAAGTTATAAAGAACGCTTTAGGCAAGTTTCTTAAACTTACTCAGATATTTATTATGTGCAAGTTTTCTAACTTCATTTAATTTTCATACTGAATGCAAGTTTCCTACACTTACTAAATTTTTATAATCGAGCAAGTTTTCAACTTTCAATGATTATGTATTGAATGCAAATATTGTATAACCTTGTACATTTTTTTTATTTTGTGCACATTTAGACTGTGAAGTTTCATTTGCTATATGAAATTCATTGTAGTTAGGGTTGTGAACTATGAAAATGAGTTATCGCCATACGATTCGGCCTAACTCCATTTGTTGAGCTATTCCAATCAGAATATTTATTGTTGAGATATGAATTGTAATAATTCTTGAATTATGACAAGCTATTAATGCCAAATCAAATAATTTGGGCAATTATATGTATGTGTTGCACCCCGTGCAATAATGTGCTATGTGAGTAAATGTTGTAGATGTTTAAAAATAAAAGGAACCTAGTTTATTCCTGTTTATTCAAGATGCTTCATAACTTTTGTTCAATTATCGAAGTTTTCATAGAACGAATATTTGATTCTTGATTTTGTTGTTATTCAACTATTATGACTTGCTGAGTAATCGAATGCTCACCCTTGCTTTAAATAAAACATTTTCAGCAAAACTAGAACAAACCGAGGAATCCAGTGAAGACTAAGGAAGAGATCAAGTTCTTCAATAGAAGAATTTTATGTATTTGCTGTGACTTATAAAGGTCACCAATGTAATATTGTATTAGATATTAGACGATGTATTAGTTAAGGTCTTCGTACCTGAGAGTATGTTGAATTATATGATAATAATTTAATATTTACTCTGATGTTGCAAGAATATGTTGAGTAGGTAGTATCTTGACGGCATCGGACTCGGGTTTGAAGATAGACCGAATTTTCGGGCTGTCATATTCATCGTTAGCACCTAAGATAAAGTATGATGTGTTGAAAGAGACTGATCCGAAACGATTATGGGAAAGCTCGAGAAGAGTTATGCTTTTAAATCAATAACCAACAAATTATGCTTGAAGATGGAATTATACTCCTTGAAAATGGATGAAGGGACGAACTTCCATGATCATCTAAATGCTTTTAACAAGTTAGTATCTCAATTGTTAAATACAGATGAAAAATTAAAATATGCGGAGAAGTCATTACTTTTATTGTCATCTTTGCCCAAGTTTTACAAGTTGATGGTGCAAACATTATTGGTAAAAAAATTAACTTTGATTTTAAATGAGGTGGTTACTATTTTAAAAGAAAGTCAAAAGTTGATAGGAGAAGATAGCAATAACATTGGTGAGCAAGCACTAACCGTATAGGGTTTTAATCGAGGGAGACATCAATGGAGAGATAATGGTAGAGGAAGATCAAGATTAAGGCCAAGAGATTACAGTGATAAAGAGTTCTACTATTATGGAGAGAAGGGTCACAACCAATACCAATGTAGAACAGTAAGGGAGGACATAAAGAGTTTAATGAAGTATCAAGAAAAATTAAAGGACAAACAGAAAGTTGAAGATGCTAATTTACTTAGTGAAGCTGAAGAAAAGTTGTTTTAACGATTAAGAGTGATTATAATGAAGATGGATGGGTACTAGATTATACCGCTTCTATGCATATATGCAAGGAGAAAGATTGCTTTAAGAGGTTATAGGAAGATGAAGAATTTGGCTACATTAATGTGGTGAATAAAGAAAGAGTGAAAATTGAAGGTGTTAGAAGTGTTCGTTTCAAACTTCATGATGGTTCTACGAAGATTCTTGAGAAGGTATGTTATGTTCCTGATTATGGTAAGAATATAATTTTATTGGGACAATTATCCACATGTGAATATACATATGTGGGTCAAGGAAATTCGTGCAAGGTGTTCAAGGAAGACAAATTAATTCTCCAAGATAGGAATAATGGAAAATTAATTTGTGTGTTAAATGGATAGTTTATGTGCAGAAAGAAGACCAAGAAGGATAACCATCGAGTGAAGTTCAGAGATGAAGTTGAAGTGTTTGGAGATTTGACCTCGAATCCTATTTAGAAAAGAATTATTATTATAGAAAGGAAGTTGTCTTATTTTTAATTGGATATTTATTATATGTTGGTGTCCTATTATGAGAAGGAATCATATTTTTAATAGGAGTATTATTTTGAAAGTAGTTCTATTTGTAGTAGGTATATTTATTATGTGAGAGTGACCTAATTAGATTAGGAAAGAAAAGTTGTGGGTATTCTATTAATAGAGTCTTGTGTTTAGAGAAAGGTAGAACACAACCAAGAGGTAATAACATCCTAGAGAATTGAAAGAGGGTATAATTGGGTCTTGGGTTGTTATGTGATGGAAGGATTTTTTAACTTTTATTCCGTGCAAAAAGTTATACCGAGGAGGTTAATATATTGAAGTTAGTTTTGTAGATTAGGTCATTGAGGAACAAACAATGTTAAATATATGTTGTTTTTCTTTCTTAAGTGTTATTGTTTATTTTGAGTGACTTAATTCCCAACAATATCAGTTAAACAAAACATTCCAGTCATTTAATCCGCATGTGACACAATATGACAACAATAATTTAGGCCTGACTCAATCAATGACCACAACTCCATTTAATTCTATTGTTTGATGGTACATATTAAATTTTTATTTTTCACTGTTCTTCAATTTTCATATGCATATTCTTCACAAACATAGTCTTGTTTCTCTGTACGAAGAATAACATAAAAAGAGTATTGTTTTTCAAGTCAGTGGCTCTCACATACTATGCAGACGAGTTTAAAAGATGCATGTGCTTTTTTTCACTGTACAATTATCACCTAGGTATTCTGTTCTCTCTTTAATAAGAATTGTATTTTACCAAATCAAAGGAGCCATGGGAACTATAAGTCAAAATTAAGGGGGCCTTTTGTCAGAAGTAATTTAGAAGGGGCACATTGTAACTGTAGTCGATTCCCTTCTTTCTCTTTTTCTTTTTTTTTTAATTTATTTTATTCATTTTTTTCATGTCAACATGCTCTCCAAACACGTTGAAAATTCATCTAACAGTCATTCCACCGACCGAAACATTTAGAGGAGCTCTTATATCAATCACTTCTATTTGTTGAGATACCGCGTGATAGTAAAGTCCCACATCAGAACACAAGGACAAAAAGAGATGACATGTATGCTCTAATGGACCATAGACCTAATGAGTTAACCCTTTGGGTCAAAATGTGATTTCATATGAGAACATATGGGCCGGATATTCCCAACAATCAGTATCAGAGCCATGGCTATAGGCTTGGGTAATGGATATGCTATGGACTGCGTATGATATGGACGAAAAATAATTTATTGAGCAAGTAGTGAACTCTTCTCCCAGATGTTCTTGGTTGGCTCTTGATAAGAGATATTGAAGAGTGTGGGCTCTTCATTAGGGAGGGAGACGTGATGGGCTAGGCTTAATGAGTTAATGGATGCTTAGTGGAGTATGTATACTCTTTGAGCAAGTGGTAGATTCTTCTCGGGGAGGTTCTTTGGTAGATCAAACAAGAGATAGTGAGAGATAACGTAGTCAGACATAGAGACATCATGGGTTTAGTAGAGGCTCTTAGTGGATCAAACAAGAGATAATAAAGAGGGTGACTCGTCAATTAAAAGAAGTGATGGACTAATGTTCAAAAAAGTATGGTTGAAATGCAAGGAGGAGCTTGGTGTCATACAGAGTTGATGGGCTTGGCAAAGGCTCTTAGTGGATCAAACAAGAGATAATGAAGAGGGTGACTCATCAATTAAAAGAAGTGATGCGCTAATGTTCAAAAGAGTATGGTTAAAATTCAAGGAGGAGCTTGGTGTCGATGTGGATGGGGAGATCATGCATTAAGGGGGAGATAGTTGAGGGTGCCGTATAATAGTAAAGTCTCGCATCGAAACACAAGGAGAAAAAGTGAGGACATATAATGCTCTAATGGACTATATACCTAATGAGTTAATCTTTTGGGTCAAAATATGATTTCAGATGAGCATAAATGGGGTAGATATTTCCAACACCATTTCTCACGTAAGACCATCTCGCATAGCTACAACCCTAACTCGATTATTTCCTAATAATTGTTGTACCTCACAAGTCACATTAATTTGTTGACCGACAGTATCTTGATCCTTAACTACCAAAGCATTATAAATATATGTATCTTGCCCGGTGGAAAAACTATATATATCCAGTACTGGACCAATGATTTGGTAATATTACCCAGGTTTTTTTAAGCATGAAAACCCTAGAACCTCAAGTAGTAGGATTTATTCTCATAATAATAATAAATAAAGTAAAATATGTCGATTTTTTTTTTTGCAAAAATGATCGAATCAAGTTCAAAATAAATGTCTGATAGCAAGTTGATTGGTTAATTCAATAAGAAATAGGAGTTAGCACGTAATTTCATTGGTACCATCTAACCGAATCCAATTCAATTGTTTACTTAATTCAATAAGTTAATTTTCAAGTTCAACTAACCCATATTCAAAATCTCAAGTATAACAATTTTGAGTAAGTCTTTCATTTGTCTATCATTATAGACAATCCTATCTATATTATCTATCATATATTATCCATGGGATTTGAATATGAACTCTATTTACAATTCATTATTTCTATCTCATCGACTCTTCTTATTTCTTATTTCATCATATCAATTTACGTCTAGCTTGTTCTTTGCATTTTTTTCCTTTTTTATACCTTTTCATAGACAAATTCTATAGATTTTCATATCTAGAATTAATATATACAATATATACCACCATCAAAAGGGAATTTCTTTTTATTTAGGTTGTTGTATTTAGGCATTTCAATTAAAAAAAGTAAAAAAGAAAAATCTACCCATTCGTTTGTGTATGAAATTTATGGTTTCCATTGGACAAATCCAATCACCTCAATTTAAAATGAGAATCAATTCTCCATTGGTAGCAAATAGATATCCATTAAGCGAGGGAAATCTTGCTTAAAAAAACAGAAAGATTAGGCCCCCTCTTGCAAGAACGGACTAACATGGTTAGCTACCCATCCAACTTTCATAATTAAATACCGTTACTATATGGTAGATCTCATCGTAAAAAACTTATTACTGGATAATTTATGAGTAGAGCCAAAGAATGTGAATTATACAAGTTATCAATAATATTGATTAAAGGAAGTAAAGGCTCTGGTGTATAGAGAAGACCTCATCATTTAAGAAGTAACCATAGAAACGATGTAAGCCGTTATATCTTTATCCATTTATATTTTATATTTTAGTTACAATATTTTGATATCTAGTAGAATACAATTATTTATTTTGAAGCGAAATGTCTAGAAAAAAATAATGGTCACGAAGGTTGTCACAATTTTGTCCTCACCTAAGTTAAGTATGCAAGTGTTAAGTTAAGTATGCAAGTGTCCAAGTCCTCGCCTAAGTTAAGTATGCAAGTGTCCAAGTCCTCACCTAAGTTAAGTATGCAAGTGTCCAAGTCCTCCCCTAAGTTAAGTATGCAAGTGTCCAACATGGTAGCAACTAAGTTTCCACATTCACCCTAAGTTTCCACATTCACATTACAATTCAATTCGAGGTAGTCTGTGCATTTAGAAAGAAGACTTGCAGTGTTGTAGAGCAAAGGTAGGCATGCAGAATTCATATTGAAATTTTAAAGATTGCAAACGGAATTCACGTAACGTATTAAGGCTTCTCTGCTATAAATAGAGGACATCAGATGAATTGATATCACACACCGAACTAGTTCAGGTAGAGCAATAAAGAGAGTGAGAGTCTGCAGAGAAAAAAACCAGTTAATTTATTTCTCAGTTAGAAATTTGTATTCTTCATATTCTTTTATAATGGATTTCTGATATCTCTTTTTGTGAATTTTTTCAATTGTGATTTTCACGTAAAATTCTTGTGTCGTTAATTCATATCTCATACAGTAGTACGCATATGTTTATCTTAGTATATTTGTGTGTTCTTGATTTCTCAACAATAAAAAATAATTGGTTTCTAGTAAATTATGGATCAACTCGCTTCTAATATACCTTCTCTTTAATGTATTAATTATTTAATTTTTTAAATATCAAAATTGAAATAGATACGTATCTTGATTTGCGTTATTCAGTTGTATTAGCATACCAAAATTTTGAATAATCCGACATTTATTTTTTATTAATTGATTAACATGTCAATTTTTGGTCATAATATAATGTTCTAAAATCTATAAAGTTTAATGGTAAAACTACTTTGAATTAATCTAATTTTTAGGATAGATATTCTCAATATTAATATAAATTATTAGATGCAATTGATATATTTGAATTGTTACTAAAATATATGTTTTGATAAATATTTTGTGTTTTCGATGAAGTTAGAATAAAATGTAATAGAAGGGAAGCAAGTTTGTCATTGTGGATTACTATTGTGAGCCCAAATACAAATTAGGGTTCACATATGATCTAAAAAATTGAATGAAAAGACATAAAATAGTCAGAAGTAAATGAGCAAAACCTAGGAGAAGCCTCCATGAGTCCCAAGGCAGAAGACTCATGGAGGCGACTCATTTTGGGAATTGATTGAGGGATTGGATTGGTAACTAGAAGGACAAGACGATTTGAACATTAATCGGGTAACTAAGGGTATTTTTGGAGTTTTCCCTGAGGTCACATGTCAAGCACACGATCTAGACATGTGCTAGGTATGTGATCACTTTCAAGGAAGCTTCGTAAATACTCCCTCTATTCTAATAGAATGGACCTTTGTATTCTCTCTGGACTATAGACACTCAAGAAGTCTCTCTGGACCCTAGATACTCAAGGAGGCTCTTGGATCCTAGAAGTTATGTCACGTGTTACTAGAGTAATTGCTCACCTGTTCTTCTCCTTTCTTCAATTCATCAAATAATTTCGTACTCTTCGTGGATTTCTCTCCTCCTCAATCAACACTAAACCTAACCCTATCAAGGTACGATTTCCTTGCCCACATTTTTTTTGCGACTCTGCTGGGGAGGTGTATAATTCGTGAATGGTATGCTCATAACTCGAAGTGGGAGAACTACGGGAAGAGTTTCACCAACCACAAATATTACCTTACCGGATCCAGATCCGGCTCCAAGGCAAGCGAATCAAGCTTTCCAAGGAGAGAATCTGGATTTTGACGGACCAATCCTAGAAGACACTTCAGAAAAGAGTTCAACTTCACCACAGATAGCTGATCAACAACCAACCAACACCAGACAGACGAGCACATGCAGGCAAGGTGAGGAAAGAACTAGAGAGCAGATGATAATGAACGCTGTGCAATAGGAGATGTTGAAGGCGTTGAAGCAGGCGCGTGGAGGACAGGGGTTGATGATGACAATGATGACCGAAATGCAGAAGCAGTAGGAGGAAATAAGTAATTTTTGCCAATAATTAATGCAAATCCCAACTTTCAAAGCCATGTTTCCAGGAAGTTCTCAGGCAGTACAGACATAAGTGGATAATAACAACAAAGATAACCAATTTGTGTCTACAACAACGGAAAGCCAACAGGTTCCAATCGTCAATCTAAAGCCCCAAAATAGTGGTGACGTACCATAACCCAAAATGGAGACCAACTAGCCTCAACCAATAATCACCCCAGCCACACTCTTAGCCAAATATAAATTCTGACCATCCCGAGCCACATTCAACAACCCATGCAGGTTTTGCATGATGCAAGTGTACACCAACCGATCTCTTTACCACACACACCGCCAATGCATCAGTATATTACGACATCCTAGAGAATTTATACATCGAGCCTGTATGTGACCAATGATGATATGCTTAACGTAATCAACCAAATCAGAAGACAGACAACCAGACCTTCAGAATTGGACTTCACTCCACTTTACCCAACACATATCCGGAGACAGCCTTACCCAACATAGTATATTGAGTACCCTCCGCAGTTCCTAAAGTATAATGGAGAGAAAGGGAATGTCAGAGAACATATAGCCAAGTTTGTAGAGTCGATGTCCCCATGCATGGATGTGTTATGACGAAGTAATCAACCACAACCTTTTACTATAAGAATTCAATAAGACATTGACGGATAGTGCCTTCAGTTGATACTATAATTTGAAGAAAGGATCAGTCCAAGATTGGGATGATCAGAAGTTACAAATTTTTAAGAAGTTTTTCTATGTACAGAAACAGGTGACCATTGTACAACTCATGAGATTCAAGCATAAGCCGAACGAGGAGCTGTCGAACTATGTAAATAGATTTAGGGCTTAAACGCAAAAGTGTGCAGAGCCAATTGAAGAGAATAATCTGGTGAGTATATGCAACAATGGTGCCCTAGATGCCTTCAAGACCTACCTCATCACTAAAGTCTATGATTCCTTTGCAACGCTCTCATCATCTTGGGAGGAATCATAACATTGCTCGCAAGCCATGTGACTATTACATGGAAGGGCAAGAGGACGACTATTGTGACTTTAGTATACTCTTAGCAAAAGCCACAAGGGGGAAAAAAGGGAAGAATGAGAGAAACGAAAGGAGTAGAGGAAAGCCAGGGGATAAGTATTCAAGAATATCAGTCCTACAGGCTATTACATGTAGTGAGAACGCATTCAGGGATTTGTACGAGCATTGGGTGGACCATGGAGTGGTGAAACCTCCAAGGCCCAGATTTGTAGTGACGGAAGAGATGAAAAGGAGACCAGACTTCTGTGTGTACCATCAATACGCAAGACATTCCACTATGGACTGTTACAGTATGTGAAGAATCGACCACGAGAAGTTGGCAACAAGAGAAATTAAATTGGAAAGAGGAAGCAGCGTGTTAGACAGTGGACAAGCCACTATCCAACCACAAGGGGAAAGAAACATGCAACAGTATTACTCATAGTGAAGCACTAGAAGGAAGAAAAGTGGAGATGATGGAGCATACAGAAATGATGGAAGGAAGGAAGGATGATTTTGATCTAAGTCTGTAGGTGACCGCGTTGATGAATGGAGCGAAGTTCAAAAAAAATTTCGACCAGATAGGATTGACCAAGGAAGCAAGGATAGAAGCGACTAAGGCAATCATTAAAGTTGTCAAAACAAAGGACACCTGCATGACAGTAAGTAAAGGGTTTATGAAAACAGTGGAGGAGGAAGAGAACAAAATCTCTTTCTCTAAGGCTGATAGAGAGGTAAGATACCCGCACAATAGACTGATGTATGTGACAACGATAATTAATGGTATAAAAGTGCGAATGGCGTTCATTGACAATGGAGCATCTGTAAACATCATGCCTTACACCATGTTTAAACGGTTAGGCCTACTAAAAAAGAAAATTATGAAGAAAAGGACAAACATCACAGGGTTCTCTAATCAAAGCACGAGAACCCTTGGACACATAAGGGCGGACATGCAAGTGGGAAAGATACGGGGGACCTGTGTTGTTCCATGTAGCGAAAGTTGACGTAACATATGATATGTTGTTCGGAAGAGCTTGGCAGAACGATTATAGAGTGATACCATCAGTCTTTCACCCATGCACGAAGGCAATTTGGAAAGGCAAAGAGGTTAAAGTACTTGCAATAAGGAACCCTTTCGGGCAGAAGGAGGCACACATCATCGAAGCAACTTTCTTCGATGATGTTGCCGGAGAAGCAGAAAATAATATTGCCAGGCCTGATTCAATGAAACTAGCAAGCTGGGAAGAGGTGCAAAAGGACAAGTTTGTGCCTGCAAAGAAGGAAAAGAAGCTGACCTCGGAACATGATGAATATTCCAAAAATAAGAAACTAGTGGTGGTAGATTTAGAGAAAGAAGGAAAAGACCAAAGGAAATGAGTAGCAAACCCGGAAGATGCCAGAAATATAATAAACGCCAAACGAACAGCCCAATCAAAAGCTGGCAAAGAAAATAAAAGAAAAGAACATAAGGCAAAGTGGGAAAAGGTTATTAAGCCCGATGGAAAGATAATGTTTCATTTGTGACGATGTAAGGGAGAAGAGCCCGAGGGTACACCTACCTGACGGCTCAAAAAGTGTCCCCCACTCCAGTAGTAGTGAAGAGAAAGAAATTGTGTAATGGAAGGTGGAACCAACTCCAGAATGCTTTGAGGATAAGCCAAAACCTCAATTACAAAATGAATTGGAGGAGTTCGATTTGGCAACGGAGGGAGGAACGCCAAGACCGACTTATATTAACAAGGAGTTGAACGCCAGCCAGAAGGAAAAGCTAATGAAGGAACTATAATGATGTCTAACTTATATTACGAGAGTGATGTGTTTTCTTGGAACTATAATGAGATGTCCGAGATCAACAAGGAAGTGGTAGAGCATAATCTGAACATAAGCCCGGGAGCTAAACTAGTAAAAGAAGCGCCTCACACCTATTCACCAGAGGACAAAACACAAATAAAGAAAGAGATCAATAAATTGTTGGAAGTAAGATTCATTAAGCCAATTCAGCATTCAGTGTGGCTATCCAGCATTGTATCGGTAAAGAAATCCAATGGACAACTGCGAATATGTGTGGATTTCAAGGACTTGAACAAGGCATGCCCAAAGGATATATACTCGCTACCCAATATTGACGCTTTTGTGGATGCAACAGCCAATCATGAGATGATGTCATTCATGGACAGGTTTATGGACTACAATCAGATAAAGATGTCCCTAGGAGATGCAGAGATAACAGCTTGTCGTATCCCGTTTGGGAATTTCTACTATGTAGTAATGTCATTAGGGTTGAAGAATGCAGGAGCAGCTTACCAGCGGGCAATGCACACCATCTTTCACGACATGATTCATGACACGGTGGAGGACTACGTGGATAACATAGTGGTAAAATCTAAAAAGGAGACAACCCACATAGAGAATCTGAGAAAGGTGTTTGAACGTTGTTGAAGGTACAAGCTAAAAATGAATCTGACAACTGGAAAATTTTTGGGCTTCTTGGTACACAACAGAGGTTTGGAGGTAAAACCAAGTAAGGCGAAGGCTATCACAGAAATGCCTCCATAAAAAACGCAAAAATAGTTGAAGAGCTTTCTAAGGAAAGTTTCCTACCTGAGGAAATTCATGCCAGCATTGACAGAAGTCGCGGAACCTTTCGGGAAGTTACTAAAGGGAAAGGCAGAATGGGACTAGGGGTAGGACCAACAACAAGCCTTCAAGAAAGTAAAGGAAATTTTGGCCTCGACAAAAATGATGGTAGTAGCACAAAGAGGGATACCGTTGCAATTGTATATTATATATACCGCAAAGTCTGTAGGAGGATTAATCACAAATGAGCTAGATGGGGAAGAAAAACCTGCGTACTACATCAGCAAAATTATCAGAAGACCAAAAACCAAGTACTCACAGTTGGAGAGACACTGCCTGACATTAGTATTAATTTGTCACACAGAAAATGCGATATTATTTTTTAGCACATGAAGTGAGGTTTGCAACAAGGACTGATACGATAAGATACTTGCTGACTAGGCCGGCGTTGGTAGGAAAACCTACAAGATGGATGAGGATCCTTTCAGAGTATGACATTAAGTGTGTAACGTCGAAAATAATCAAATGTCAAGCTTTTGTAGGCCTGCTCACTTAATTTTCAGATGGAGAATATGAACCTCCTTCTGAAGATCTTTTAGGGGGAAAAGTGCAAACAATTGAAGTAAGGGATGACGACTTAAAATGGTGGAGTTTGGCCTTTGAAGGGTCGTCCACAGAGAGGAAAGGAGGAGCAAGTGTGGTATTAACCACCAAAGAAGGAAAAGAAGTGGCTTTGTTATACAAACTAGATTTTCCTTGCACGAACAATGAAGCAGAATATGAGGCGTTCATATTAGGATTACTGGCAGCTAGAAAATTGGGAGCCAAACGTCTCAAAGTAAAGGGAGATTCAAATCTGATAGTACAGTAAGTAAGAGGTCAATGCGTAATAAAGGAACCTATCTTGGCACCATACCGAACTGTGACACAAAAAGTGATGAAAGTCTTTAAGAAGGTGGTGATTGAGTGTGTGCCAAAAGGACATAATAGACAACCTGGTGCATTAGCCACAGTAGGATCTAGAGTGAATTCATGTCAAAGGAGAAGACTTGGATATGAAGGTGATCAAAAGAACCCTCCCAACCACTATGCTAGAACTATTCCCCAAAGATATGACAGATGATTGGAGACACGACATCTTTCATCAATTGCAAATTAAAAAAGGGAACATATCACTAGTGGAGCTTCAGAAATATAACATCATTAAAAGGGTCTTATACCACAAGGAAACAGATAGTGTATTGACAAGATACTTGGGGAGGCATGAAGCAAATAAAGTTTTATATCAGGTACATGAAGAAAACTGTGGATTGTCATATATCGAGTTATACTAGAGGTTGCAGTGCCAAGGGTATTATTGGTCAAAATGAAGAAGGAAGCAGATGCACTTCAACGATAATGTCTTTCGTGCCAAGAATATCTTGGCGAGGAGGAATGCATCTTCATTGGCGAATCCCATATGTCGAGTTTTTATAGAGTGACAATCTTCCTGTCAAAAAAAGGACGCAGTCATGATAAAAAAGAAAGCACAACAATTTTTCTTATAAAACGGAGAGTTATTTAGAAAGGGGTTTAACGGTAAGCCCTTACGGTGTTTGGAAGTAGGAGAGGCCAAGGATTTTGGTCTATCAAATGCACAAAGATGAACACCAAGGGGGAGCTAAGTTGTACAAACAACTAATTGATCATGATTATTGCTGGCCTAAGATAGAAGGAGATTGCTTAGAGTTTATCAAGAAATGCCACGTTTGCCAAATCCATGGGAACTTAATCCACGCCTCTGATGTGGACTTACGGGCCATAGCAATGCCACGACCTTTTCATATATGGGGAATGGATCTCATAGGTCCTATTCATCTTAATTCCAAGGGTAACATCTGGATCTTGACCGCCATTGAGATATATATAAAATGGGTGGAAGCAATACCTTTAAAGAGGGTTACAGGCTGGCAGTGGCAAATTTCATCAAAGAACATATTATTTGTCGTTTTGGGATCCTGAAGATTATCTTATCAGACAATGGAACTCCCTTCATTAATAGGGACGTCAAGAGTCTGATGGATAGATACAAGGTGAAACACTACAAATCGTCACCCTATTACCTGAAAGGCAATGGACGAATAGAGGCCACAAACAAGACTTTGATTAAGATTATATCAAAAACCCTAGACGATCATCCGAAAACATGGTCAGAACAGTTACCAATAGCGTTATGGGCTTATCGAACTTCAAAAAGAAAGCCTATGGGTGAAACCCCATATGCTTTGGTCTATGGTGCAGAAGCGATCTTGCCCGTCAAAATAGAAATCCCTTCGGCTAGGATGAGACTCTGAAGCTTAGTTGAGGAAGAGAACCGACTAGCTGCCCTAGAGGCCTCAGCTAACTTCCAAGACAAAGCTAAACAAAAACTGGATCGGTACCATAAAAAACTGCGACAATAATATAATACTGCAGTGGTACCCCAACAAATTCTAGTGGGGGACTTTGCGCTCAAGACAGCGAATCGAGTCATGAGGGGAACACCAACCACCAAATTTTTTTCCAAATGGGAAGACCCGTATTGGGTACGAGAGATCTCCGAAAGCGAGTATTGCAAATTATCTTGTGTGGGATCAGATGCTATCTCCGGCCCACTGAACTTGAAATAGGTAAAGAAATACTATACATGAGATAGTCATAACAAAAGTTACACTTTCAACTTTAAAAGTGATTGAGGCACCTAACTTTAAGTCCTCAGACCTGGCAAGTTGCACTTTTAACTTTAAAAGTGAAAGAGGCACCTGAGTATAAGTCTTCAAACCCGAAAAAGTTACACTTTATCTCAAAAAGTGGCAAATGTTATGCTTTTTTCTGTCAAAAGTAAGATTGATTATTCTTTATTTTATGAAATTTGAAACGTTATGCTTTTCATTAAAAGCAAAATGATTATTAATAAAATATCAAACTTGCACTTATACTTGGATAATTTCTTATTCTTTAAAAGTATGAATTCAAGTGTTAGTTTGAGAGAAATCTGAAAAAAAGCAAAAACATGTTTTTGATTAAAAAAAATTTCATGTTTACTCTTATGTTATGCATGTTATTGTCTTGAAGTATTAATTTGAATAACTTCGGATTCAATGTTAAACATTGGGTCTTAAGGATAAATTTAAGTTAAAGACAATTAATAATGCTAAATAAACTCTATTCTGATAACTGAACTATATATGAAAAGAGTTTTTTGATACATTAAATGAAAAAAAACTATAAAAAACCATGATCTAAATGCCATGACATATCGAACTGGAGGGGGCATAGCTAAAGTCTCTAAGTCAGCGATGACGGTGTCTCGAATCTAAGCATTTGGGTCTTCAATTTGGTTGTGGCATCTTGAAGGTCCAAAAGATGTACCGAAAGCAAGTCATCCTCATGATGATTTAAAGCGACCTTCGAGCGTAGTGCAACAACACGAAAACTAGAACTAAGGAAATCCAGCCTAGTACGGAAAGGATACATGTTAAAGCCCACAGAGGAAAGATCATCAACCTCACAACAAAACCTATGTAAGTCCTCTGCATGTAAAGAATAAAGAGAAAGACTGTGCATCTCAAGAACAAGGCTCGCAAGTCGATCTAAAAAGAAGGTCTGGGCAGAGGCCCTGCGAATAATCAGACGATTAAGTATCTGTGGGAACCAAGCTAGGAGATGCTCGAGACTTTCCTGATTGAAAAAAAAACCTGAAAACATGTCCCAAGGAACAAGATCGTCGATTGGATTGAAGGAAGCTCTAGTAAAAGCCACTTTGGAAGCAACCATAGCATCCAATGGGGCAAGAGCTATAGGAATCGGTGGTTATGAGACTACCGGTAACTCCATGAGACCCTGGTTGTTGGGTGGATTGCCAAAGTCAGTAAAAGGTGAAATGGCAGAATCAGGATGACAGGAATCGAATAAGGCGAGCCCCTCAAGGGGCAAAGGCAGATCCTTCATCTTCTTAACCTGAAAAGGAAAATGACATAGCATAATAAGTTTTGAAGAAAGGAAGAAAAACTTAAAAGACAGGTGTATGTCAACTAAAGAAAAATACTCACAAGGTAATCGATCGAGAAAGTGTCGTGAGACTCCACAGAAAGCAAAACCTCAGTTCTTCCACCCAAAGAACTAGCCACCGTACCCTCCCTATCAAGCGAGATCTCGACAGAATCCTTCTCGGGAGGATGGAAATCAGCAATAGGCTTTAAAGGATTCTCCCTCGAGGTAGGAGGATTCGCGGTTATAGGATCATCAACATCAGCATGGGTATCACTGGTACCCTCAAGGTTGTTATGTGGAGATGCTGTAGGAGGGTGTGAAGAGGGAGTCGTACCATCAACAATAGGACCCGAGCCCACATCAGATAAGGAATCGTCAGCATCAAGACTGACACGGTCATCACGTGGTAAAGAGGACTCGACAACAACAGTGATAGGTCAGGGAGACCCACAAATAGTGAAAGCCACCGCCTCACTTGCAGTACCCACAAAAAAACTAATGGGGAAATTATCATCATCGTCCTCTTCATCATCATCCTCGATAATCTAAAAATCAAGGAAATAATGACATAAGGAAACATGAAAGTAGCCATACGAATGTTGAAAGACGTAAATGAAAATGTCAAAAAGTTTACCACAAGCTTTCGGCGTCTCTTAACTGGATCCTCGCCTGCTAGCATACTAGAACTAGCATCATCATGAGGATGTTTTACCAACGACTTCAAGATAAGTGTGATCCCATTTGTCGTTCACCTAATAACAAAATGACCAGCTAGGCCCATGGTAGAATCTACAGGGGCACCACCTTAGAAGCAGTAGGTGCTCTCGCTCTAGAGCAAGTCACTCTCATCTCCTCGGTAGCAGAGGATTCTTGGGGAGGAGCTGGAGGTATCCGAGACGGAGGTACCCGAGACGAATCCTGTGGAGGAAGAAGCCTGGAAATGATAGGAGCATGAGCTGGAGGAACATCAAGAGGATTCCGAAGAAGACTCTCTACCAATTGAAAAGGAGGAAACTTGGGCATTGAAGCCTCACGCTCAAGAAACTGACTGTTAATTGGCCAACTCTCTGAACGGGTGTTGAGTTTGGGAGAACACAACAGCTTAGCCCATTGGATATACTTGGGAGGAAAAAGCGGTAATGAGCATGTCATAGTGTCTTCCTGCCACATTTTAGGATTGATAAGCCAGTAGTTGCCCTCACTAGTGGAATAACGTCCTTCTTGAGAAACATCCGGTATGACAAAAGGGAAAGGGTCATAATAAGCAGTCGGGAGTCTCGGAAGTCCCATGCAAGAGCGGGATACGAAGACAAAATTATTAAAAGCACGCTCGTAGTCCCCACGGTAAGAACGGGCGAAAGGTCGATGTTGATCGAAGCCAAACTACCTCATGACTCTCTGAAAAGAGTAAAGAACGGTGCTAAACTCGTCATCCTCAACAAAGTATGGAAGTTTCGTAGCTCGAAGGAACAAGAACTAAGAAAGTGCTGACCCATGCAAGCCATCGACACTCGGGAAGGAGCGGGAGTCGTTCCTATAGAAATGAGGTAGAAGATTTCCTTCCAGGACTATAGTATAAGGACGAGCAATGAAACATGAAAAGTCATCAATGTAGAGTCACAAGTCCGAATTATCCTTGTGATCAATCCAGCAAGAGGTGTGGGGAATAATATTCGCTAATGAGAAAGGGGGTGGAAGCTTCATGTTTTTCTTGGAGAAATGCAACGAGGTACGTAGAATGGCCCCGAAATTGCTCGAAGAGGAAGATTTGAAGTAAAGAGCCCAGGATGAAGCAATTCACGTCGTAACTAAATAAATGGGAAAACGTTGATGAGCAAAACGAAGGTGCGGTATGAAAGATAATTGATACAAAAATCAGAAAGGGGTACCTTCCAACAGACTCCCTCATAGCAAGGACAGTTTCGACCAAGTAACGATACAAGGTCACCCAAAAGAGAAGAACAAGGGGAACTTGCAAACCCCAAGCTAATAAAGCTGCTAAGTTGAACATGCAGGTTGAAGGATCATCTACCAGTGAGCCAGGAAAGATAAAACGGGATAGCCACATAGTCAGATAAGCGGCTAGTGGAAAAGGGCACTGCTCCTCATGAAAAATGAGAACGGACTACTTATGAATGGAACTATTCTAGTGACCAGACTTGTAGTCTTAGAAGAAGTAGCGTACTCAAGATAGCCACGAGGTCTTCTGCAGAGTAGGAGTCTCAAAGTCAGGAAGAAGTTTATCACCCTAAAACCGCGAGGTGTAGCTAGAGGCTCGCATAAAAGCCTCTGTCAGATATGTGATACACTCGGCATCCCTAGGAAACAAGCTAGAGGGACCGCACGAGACCAAAGCAGTGGCAAGAAGGCTACAAGATATAAGTCAGAATAAGTACATAATCAAAGAAAAAAATGAATAATGATGAACGAATGGAAGGAAAAGGAAACTTACTAGTAAATGGCATAGACGTCCTCTAAAGTAGGGGTGAATTTCCCCCAAGTGGTGACAAAGGTGCAGGTAGAGGAGCACCAGCGTGAAAGCAATAAAGTGAGGGCATCATGGTACTGCTGAATGTGCAGATCCCTACACAGGTGAATGCAGCGCAGAATGCCAACATCCTCAAACATTTTTACATGTCCTGAATTCCCAAGGATCTCGTCAGTCCAATGATGCCATCCTGGGAGGCGGTTGCAGGAGTCGAATAGGAAGTGGACCGGGTTAAAAAGGTATTCTTGCTTCTTGATACACATGCGGGGAATACGATTAAAACGGGGGAAACTCTCCCGACTTTCGTAAGCCGCATCATATAAAAACATACCCTCTTTGTCAGGCGGAGGAAAAACTGAACAATCATAATCCTTTATGTGTCCTCAAAAGACATCAAAGGGCACATAGAAAGGAGTTCTTCCCCATTCACTAAGGAAAGGGATTTTCTTAACAATTTTTGGGTCCACAGAACGCTCATCAGAATTGGCCTACAATGATGAGGAGTTGGCATGAAAATTCTATGAAACAAGAAAAAACGTGGAAAACATTCAAAATTAAGTGCCTACCATGGTAAAAGGGAAACGATGTACCCCGAGCAAATAAGGTCGCCTTTAAACAATCTCCCTTTGACAATATCCAGCGGAAAAGAAGTTTGAAGGTCGAATGAGAAGACATAACTCGGAAAAGGAGAGATTAAGAGCACCTAAAAAGGAGGATAAAATCAGTAAAGGACGAAAAAACTCTTAGGGTTCGGCCCCTAAGATTCAACCACCCTAGGGTTCGACCACTTTAGGGTTAGGCACTTAGGATTCGACCACTTTAGGGTTTGACCTCCTAGGGTTTGACCACTTAGGGTGGTCCTACTATGGTACATTGCTTCCTTTCGTGGTTTGTTATTTAATTGAGCAGAATAAAGTGTCGCTTTGAGTTCCCAAAAGTATAAGTCTTTCTTTAATATCCGAGGGAAAAAATTAAGATGCAATCAAGGTAATATGGCCCGAAAAAAGAAAGACTGAAGTTACCTGAAAGAAGAAAACAAGCAAGAAAGAGCACAAACATAAGAAGTCATTCAAAAAAAATGGAAGAGGCTAAAGCCCCCTAGGGTTCGGCCAACTAAGGGGCTCCTCTCTTACCTTTTGACTTTTCCTAGCTAATTTTTGATCAATTGCTCGAAATGGATACTTCTTCATTGTAGAAAAAATGTAGCCTTTCTTTGAGAATATCTAGAGAAAAAGCCAAGATCCTTTTAAGGTGAAATGACCCAAAAAAGAAAGTCTAAAATCACCTAAAAAAATAGACGAAGAAATCACAAAGAACTAACCAAACGAAAAACTAGCATACCGAAAACATATAATGAATCTATATGAAGTTGACTAGCGAGTAAACATGATAAAGCATTTGTGGTTGCCCCAGATGGTATAATATCTCTCACGGAGATTAGTTCCAAAAAAAAATTTATTTGATCATTCAAATCAGGCCCGCCCATTTATTCTTCATATCTGGCTCTTCCTAATCGTGAAGGTGATAAGCACAGAGCCTTAAGCCTAAGTTGGTAGATTTTTTATTGATCTTGGACAAGATGATTAGGAACTCTACATGCATGTTAATGACTCTACAATAGTGAAACTTGGATTCAGTGCTAAAGATTGTATCAGACGTGCACCATATGCAATCTTGTCAGGGATGAAGAACACCAACTCCTTCATAAGTATGCTATGCAAGAATAGAATCTCAGACTAAAATAATACCAAAAGAACATGAATAATGAACTTTAAAAGAGTTAATAAGAAAAGTTTAACATTATCTCTCAACTGGCGAGAGTTTTGATTAGGGTTTTTTAGTTAAAATGAAAGAAGAGAGAAGAAACATCCAATAATTGTAAGAGTACAAGAAACTCACAAGTTATAATCTGTCGACAACTGCAGAACTAGACTAGGAGAGTAGCTAGCCGGCGGGAGAAACAACCGAAAACGATGGTGTGATGAAGAAGACCACAAATCACAGTCACAAACTCACGAGTCGATGGATTATGTGAGAAGTTTGAGCCGCCGCCGGATAACTTCTGGGAATCCTTTGTCAAATCAGACACAATCGGATGATTAATTTCCTGTTATGTTCGAGTGCTAAAATAAGGCCATGAAGATTTGACTTAGTATTCGGACTTTTGAAGTACAGTGTTGCGGGTTGCCTTGGCAGGTTCTTTTGAGAAGCCTTTAGGATTTTAGTTTGTATCTCAAAGATGGTTAGTAGGGTTACATCAAGGAAGGTACTAAAAATTTATGTTTGCTTGTAACTTGGACACAAAATAGATAATGCATTGTTTTTGCTAGACATTATTCTAGCTATAAACAAATAAAAATAATAATAATAAAAAGATATTTGATTTTTATTTGGTAATGTGAAGTTTCCAAATTTAATTTGATTTATCGTGATTTAGTTTCCAAAATAAATTAAGGAAACAATGAGATTGAGCAATATTTGGGAAGATTTGATAGAGGATTCCACAAAAATATCCTAGGAGAGCTCCCCTAGGGATTCGGCCTCATGGGGGTTCCCTTTCCTAAATACTTCATTTTTTGAGGCTTACAAGATTGAATTCTAGAGATCATTAATTCAGAAAATTAAAGCGAGACTTCAAGACTTGAATAAATTTTCATGATTGCCACTCCAAAGGCGTGACTCGCATGTAGGGGGAAAATGTGAGACCAAGTATAAATTAGGGTTCACATATGACCTAAAAAATTGAATGAAAATATGAAAAAGCCGGAAGTAAATGAGCGAGACCTGGGAGAAGCCTCCACGAGTCCCGAGACAAAAGACTCATGGAGGTGACTCATTTTGGGAATCCCAGACGTACATGTGCTAGGCATGTGATCACTTTTCAAGAAGTTATATAAATACTCCCTCCATTCTAATAGAAGGGACCTTTGGATTCTCTCTGGACTCTAGACACTCAAGAAGACTCTCTGGACCCTAGATACTCAAAGAGATTGGATCCTAGGAGTTCTGTCACGTGTTACTAGAGTAATTGCTTACCCATTCTTCTCCCCTCTTCAATTCTTCAGTCAATTCCGTACTCTTTGTGCATTTCTCTCCTCCTCAGTCAATACAAAACCTTAACCCTAGCAAGGTACGATTTTCTTGCCCACAACTATGAATTTTAGTGATAGATTAATTAAAGAAGGAAACAAAAAACCATAATTTCTACATCCCTTAGACAATTTCTCTTTATTAAAATAAATGTAACTATGATAGCAACAATAACTTTAAAGAGTACCACTAAAAATTATAAATATTAGTCTCTACAATAGTTATTAAAAATACAATTATTGTCAAAGTTTTAAGGATAAACTTAGCTCACTATTTATTTTATACAATTTAATACTTTTTTCTTTCCAAAATATAAGACTAGTTAATTTACTAAATTTTTGAAAGTTAAATAGATAATTTATTCTTTGAGAAATAAGCCAACTTAGTCCCTATATTATACATTCAAAAGTCATTTATCTATTTTTTTTAAATGGGGGGAATAGTACTCGACACACTGAATTATGATCTCCTGCATTAAATCTAATTAATTTCACATAGTACACATTCATCGATACAAATATTATATTCAGCAACACAATAAATTTTGTCAACGACATAATAAAATTTGTCACAAATTAATTGTCTCGTTATTACTATTATTAAAAATAATATTTGTATCGTTAAATATGTATTTTTTTTAAAAATAGAGAACATGTGTAATATAGAATATTATAATCCGGACACAATAGTCAATACAATTAGGTTTTGGTTGTTTGAAATGACTACTCATCTCATGAAAGATACAAGCATAATATTATAGACTGAGATATTCTTTTAGTATAGCTGGAAATTATCAACCAATTGCATAGCTCGAACAAGGGTTGTAAAAGGACTTTCACAAAGAAGGCCAAACACATGTACTTAACAGACAAATTTTCCTTCAAAAGGAGGGGCAAAAAGGACAAATATCAGTTGGACAAAACAGTCCAATCATTTAATCGGTATGTGACACAATATGACCACAATAATTTAGGCCCGACTTGATCAATGGCCACAGCTCCATTTAATCCTATTCTTTGATGCCCTAAATTAAATATATGGTATATATTAAATTTTTATTTTCACTGTTCTTCAATTTACATATGCATGTTCTTCACAAACAAACTCTTGTTTCTCTGTACAAAGAATAAAATAAAAAGAGTATTGTTTTTCAAGTTAGCGGCTCACAAACTATGCAGACGAGTTTAAAAGATGCACGTGTTTTTTTTCACTGTACAATTATTACCTAGGTATTCTGTTCTCTCTCTAATAAGAATTGTATTTTACTAAATCAAAGGAGCCACAAGAACTATAGGTCAAAATTAAGGGGGCCTTTTGTCAGAAGTAATTTAGAAGGGGCATAGATTGTAACTATAGCCGATTCCTTTCTTTCTCTTTTTCTTTTTTTTTAAATTTATTTTATTCATTTTTTTGTCATGACAATAGGCTCTCCAAGTATGTTAAAAATCCGTCTATGAGTCGTTTCACTGACCGGAACACTTAGAAGAGCTCCTGTATCAATCATTTTCATTTGTTGAGGTACCACATTATAGTAAAGTCTCACATCGGAACATAAGGAAAAAAGTGAGGACATATATGCTCTATTGGACCATAGACATAATGGGTTAACCTTTTTGGTCAAAATATGATTTCAGATTAGCATATATGGACCGGATATTCCCAACAACTAGTATCAGAGTCATGGCTATGGGTTTGGGTTATGGATATGGTATGGACTGCACATGATGGACGAAAAATAATTCATTGAACTAGTAGTAGACTCTTCTCCCAGATGCTCTTGCTTGGCTCTTGACAAGAGATTTTGAAGAGTGTGGGCTCCTCATTAGGGGTGGAGACGTGATAGGCTAGTGGATTATATATACTTTTTGAGCAAGTGGTGGCCTCTTCTCAGGAAGACTTTTTGATGGATCAAAAAAGAGATAATAATGAGAGATAAGTTAGTCAAACAAGGAGAGTTGATGGGCTTGGTTGAGGCTCTTAGTAGATCAAACAAGAGATAATGAAGAGGGTGGCTTGTCAACTTAAAGCAATGATGGGCTAATGTTCAAAAGAGTATGGTTAAAATTCAAGGGGGATCTTGGTGTCGATGTGGATAGAGAGTTCACGCGTTAAGGGGGGAGATTATTGAGGTACCGCGTGAAAATAAAGTCCTACATCAAAACATAAGAGAAAAAAAGTGAAGATATATATGCTCTAATGGACCATAAACTTAATGAGTTAACTTTTTAGGTCAAAATGTAGTTTTAGATGAATATATGGGCCAAATATTCTAAACATTATTCCTCTCGTTAGACCGTCTGTAGCACTCATAGCTACAACGCTAATTCGATTATTTCTTAATAATTGATGTACCTCATAAGTCACATTAATTTGTTGATCAACAGCATCTCAATCCGTAACTACCAAAGCATTATAAATATAGGCATCTTGCCCGGTGGAAAAGCTATATCCAGTATCGGACCAATGATTTTGGTTATATTCCCCATTTTTTTTTCAAGCGTGGAAACCCTAGAACCTGAAGTAGTAGGATTTATTCTCATAATAATAATAATAATAATAATAATAATAATAATAATAATAATAATAATAATAATAATAATAATAATAATAATAATAAATAAAGTAAAATATGTCAAAACAAATTTTGCGAAAATGATCGAATTGAATTCAAGATAAATGTTTGATAGCAAGTTGATCGATTAATTCATTAAGAAATAGGAGTTAGCACGCGATTTCATTGGTACTATCCAACCAAATCCAATTCACTTATTTACTTAATTCAATGAGTGAATTTTCAAGCTCAACCAACCCATTTTCAAAATCTCAAGTATAAGAATTTTGAAAAAGTCTTTCATTACAGACAATCCTATCTATATTGTGACAACCCGAAAATTTATAAGATTTATAAATAAAATTTTAAATGATTAAATAAAGGTTAAAGAATAAAACCTAGATTGTAAATAAAGGACTGATTAATTTTTTTTAAGAACCTATACAGTTTGATATTTGAAAGAATATAGAGATATTAAATGTGAATGATAGAAATGTTGAAGAATAAGAATTGAATAAATAAATTTGTATTTTATATTATGTGATAAATATATGTATGTATATTTATTGCACGTGAATAACTGATATGAAACAATTTATATTACTAAGTGAAATAATTAGTTTAAGTATACAGAAATATTGTATGCTTTAAATAAAGGATATTAAAATAAATTCTAGCATTGAATTATTTTAATAATGAGAGAATATTATTTTTACTTGTAATATCTTATTTATTGAATAATTCCATTTATATGGAATATGCATTGTGAGAGGATAAATTCATTATTTATTTTCTATCAGTAATATGTGCACATGTGTGGTGTGATGCTTAGTTGTGATATAATAAATATATATTATATATGCATATATAGTTATTACGCAAGGAAATAAAATTGTTGAGAACAATTTGCGTAACGAAGGGAAAGAAACGGTTTAATTATATAACATTTATATACACTTTACCCAAGAGCATTAAAATAACTTCTTAAATGAATTTGTTTTAATAAAGCAAGGATATTATATTTATTATAATATCTTAAGTAAGTAAATAATTAAATTTACATGAGATATTATGTGTTGCATATTTATTTGGCATTTATAAATAAATATGTAGTGAAAGCTTATTATGTTATGTTGTGTTTTATTTTGGGATTATATAATTTATATATCAAGGATGGGTTATATATGTTATATGTTTCCAAGGGTGTAAAACATCTTAATGTGGGTGGATTAGTAACTTGAGAGTTTAAAACCTGGTTACTAACTATTGGGTAATTCATTTATTCAATAAATGTATTAAAAGAATAATTGAATTAGTGACTAATGAACTAGCCTAAGTATTTAATTAAGCAAGTTCAATGAAATAATATAGCAAGCTATATGTATGAATTGAATTTAACGAGCCTAAATAATTATGAGACATGGTCCAATCAAAGTGTTGGATAGCCTAAACAATTAAGAAAAATGGCTTGATATTGAGAGAGGTAAGTCAAAACTCAAATTTGAGTTTGGAATATAATTTGGTAACGCAGACTGCTCGGTTGAGTCCGGAACGTCGAAATTAATAAGAATAGACTCTAAACACAAAATATGTCGGGGTTGACTTTTTGGTCAAAATTAATGGTTGACTTTTTCTGAGAAAAGTCAAACTTTAATATTGGAGATGAAATTCAAGAAACAGATATGCTCATGACGTTAGGAGCGTCGAATTTAGTAGGAATCGACTATTAACTTGAAAATTTAAGTTTCGGGTCAATAAGTCAAAGACGGGATTTAGCACGCAAAACGAGGCAATAAAAATGGGACCCACTTGACCAAAATCTGCTGAGATTTCAGCACATGAGCAGCCACATACTCCCTACCAACTCTCACTACTCTCACTGATGGTTGATTTTACAATAGATAAATATGCACAAGTATACGCGGTCAACAAGTAATACAATGATAAGAGAGTTGTCGATCACACGAGGAATTATCTCTAATGTATAACCAAGTACTAACCTTTTATCATCTCAGTCCTATTTAAACTAATAGTTCACGTGTTTTTGTTGTTTTAGTAATAACTAGATAACAATAATCAAGGAAATACGGAAAGCTTTAAAGATAATTAAAATCTAATATTAACAAGTCTAAGATAACAATTTCCCCCAACACTTTATTTGAATCTCTTAACTCTCCTTTGAATCATGTTCATCACATAAAATTGCTAACCGAGAAATTCACCATATTTATAAGTCTCTTTCGAGGGTCCCATATACGACATATAGGTATTTTCATCCTATATGCTAGCAATCTATTCATTTTCATAAACAACTAATAAAAGTTTAATCCATCACCAAACAAATGAGCTTTCGTATTGGGAGTCATTAAGCAAGTAATCTCACAATGGTTACGCATGGTCCATAAGTATTTGCATCCTATGATCTATTATGTACCTTCAAGAATGAATTAACAAGTTCATACGTTGTCATATTCGGATCTAATCTTAGATTTCTTCTTTCAATTCCTCAAAGATATCAAATTAATTGTTCATCTTACAATTAATGAATAAGCACAAAATATGACAATCAATGCATATGTAAGTAACAATAATCCAAATGAAGAGAAAATGAATACAAACTATATGTTGGGTTCCATTGAAATCTTAGAATAAAAGTCTAGTTCAGAAGAGTTATATAAAACATCAAATTTGATCTATACATCATCATATTGGAATTAAAAAATAAGAAGGAAAGACTAGAGATAGAATGATAAAACCCCTTATGAAGATGTTCAAGTATTGTTTGATGGGTGATTCTTGTTCTCTAGTTTTTCCTCTTGATTTGACAATCCCTTCTTCTTGGTTTATTAGCTTTTGCTGAATTTTTCCTTGTATTGCAGTACTTTTGCTCTCTATTTGATATATATGGCAGTCTCCCACTCTCTAGATGATATGATATGAAGCCCCAAAGAGATTATTTATAGTCTCAAGCAAGAAGCCCTAGCCTCCACTCGGATTTGGACCTAAAAAACCCGCCCAAATCGAACTCAACACGACATGGCGCGCCCAGACGCTTCCTGGTGCGCCCGCACGCTTCTTGGCGCACCTGCAACCAATTCCTGCCTGCGTCCCGCGCCGTCGCGTGACTTTTGGTGCGCCCGCACTAGCTTCTGCTGCCCGGCTTAGTTTTGACTTTGTTGGTAAAATGACCATAACTTTCTCATACAAACTCAGATTTAGGCAATTCAAGAGGCTCCATATAGCTGAGAAGTAGCTCTACAACTTAAATGCTTTGAGTTTTGAAAGATAATGGATATATCATGGTCCAAATTGGGCGAGAAGTAGCTACTATGTAAAATGCAAGCCCAATCCGTAGGTAAAATGACCATAACTCTCTCATACGAACTCAGATTTAGATGATTTAAGATGTTTCGGAAAGCTGAGGAGAAGCTATACAACGTTTGTTCTTTGAGTTTTTAGAGATACGGATTGAATCGAGGCTGAAATTAAGTCACAAGCAGCTGCTTCGTCAATGGGAAGCTCAAAAATGGCAAACAAGGCACCCAAGAGTTGACGTTCAAATAGCACTTGCTCCAATTCCTACAAAACTAAGTAAAAACACATAAAAACAATACTAAATACATAAACATAATATAAAACCATATTATATAACAATAAGATAAAAATACATAAAAAAACACATAAAATACCCAAAGACTTACAAATTAACAAGGCTAAAAGTACCTAAATAGTGTATATAAAACACACTCATCACTCACCAACTCTCACCTAATCCTAACCGCTCCCTCTCTCTCTCCTAAATTATCTAATTCATGTAACTAAAGGAAAGGAAAGAGCAAGAAACACTTTTTTGCATTCCCACACTCACACACCCGACCAAAAAAAGAAAAGAAGAGAGAGATGACAGCCATGGAAAGAAAGGAAGGAGAAGCGTGTGTGATGCTACGAAAAATTCTTGCTCTCCAAGATTTTTGTCTATCAAATTTCAAGAAAAAAATGAGATAGCCATGAGTTGCTAAAGTTCCAATTCAAATTGGATTCAAGCCTTAAACTGAAACTTGAAGCTTGGGAGGCATTGGAAACACTAATTCACCGCTCAAGAGGTATAGAATCGCATTCAATTTCGAATTCTAGTAATAATTCATGATTTTTTTCTTAAATGATTAGAAAGTTGAATTTTTGAACAAAAGTTGGATAGATGGTGAATTTAGACTAAAAGTCTATATGCTGAATCTAGTTTTGATCCTCGGATATCTATTGTAGCAAAAGAATTGGAATTGAATCAAGAAATGAGAAATTTAGAAAGTTAGTAAGTTATATAATGTAAATATTAGCTTATGTATCAATGAAAAGTGAACTTAGAGGCATGGAGACTAGGTTTGGTTGTGCGGTGTTATAAGAAAGGAAATTACGTTAAGAAATCGAATGAAAATGAAATCGCACGCGTTATGTGCGTTAAATGGCCATAAAGAACAAAATCGGATAAGATCATGGAATTTAATGAAACCGATACTTTAGACGAGTCTTATTATGTTAAATAAGACTTATTTGTGAAGCAAGTTGGGTTGGAATGCGTTAAGGTGAGTTTTGACCTCTAAACGCGAAGATTAAAAAATTAGTGACCATAAAGACTTAAAATGATGAAAAACTTGGAGTTTTAAGAAACTGAGATTTTAGACGTGTCTTAATGTGTTAAACAAGACTTATTTGTGAAGCAAAACGAGTTGGAACGAACCACGACGAGTTTTGGCTTGTGAACGCAAAGTCTGAAAATTAGCCTCTATAGCCTTTTTCGGCACGCTGTTTAGTCAGCATATGAAACCCAAATTGACAAGGTTATATTTTTTAAAAATACTTTGATATGTCATGTATAACATATCCAAAAATTGGATCAATCCAATAAACAAGCAAGGCGTGAGAAAATCGCAAAAAAGGACAGTAGCAGCAGCCGCAATAGAGTTGTAACGCCCCCAAATCCGGGTCCCTTGAACCCCGAGTCTGGTGTGTCACGGTACTATACATTCAATACAATTCTTAACGACATAAGTATAATATCTATTTTATTATAATACATCTTAATCTAATCCCAAGTTTTCTAACCTTTACAAATACACGCATATAAAATCCTTAAAATTCATTACAAATATTTTAAATATTTAATTATTGCATAACACGCTTCCTACTCCCCCATCTTCTCTTTTCCTTTATCTTCGCCTGATCCTTCGGCTTTCTCAGGTTTAGCTGTAAATATATATTTTAAGTAAAAATGAGCATTTAATTGCTTAGCAAGTATAAGTAGTTGAATAAATAACGTTCTTGGAAATACAATAATATTTTTTTCTGACATCTTCAACAATTGAACAATGATTGTGAAGCTGCTCGAATAAACAGGAATAAATTAGATTTCTGTCATTTAACATCTTTAACATTACACTGACAATCACAACAATTGATGTCCGTCAGAATAAAAGTTAAAGAGGGCATTTATGTTCGTCATGTCCTTTATATGGACATTAGAGGTCAGGGGGCCATTCTCTTGACTCATACTGATGAGAATATTGCTCCACATAAAATTAAACAAAAAGTCGCTGAATTGGCCTATTCCTTACGTGTACCGATTGAAGTATTTTGATATAATGATAGAAAAGAATATTCATTACTTAAATGAAGTGGTTCTTTCGAGCACTCATCAAAAGGAGATACTTGCTTCGAATTTGACTAATTGCGATATCTGGAAATAATATTTTTTTTGATTATTTCTTCATTCGAAGTGGTTTCCTAATCTATTTTTGTATTCTTTCTAGATTCAAAGAAAAACTGTGAAATCACGAATAAAAAAATGTGAATAGATTCATAGGTTCAATACCTTGTAATAGAACTCATGCATGAGAGAAATATTAATTGGATCGCATAGAGTCAACTAATGAGGTGGGTTCACTAAAAATTCACAGATAAAATAAAAAATGGCAAAAAAGAAAGCATTCACTCCTCTTTTATATCTTGCATCTCTAGTATTTTTGCCCTGGCAGATTTCTCTCTTATTTAATAAAAGTCTAGAATCTTGGGTTACTCATTAGTGAAATACTATGCAATCTGAAATTTTTTTGAATGGTATTCAAGAAAAGAATATTCTAGAAAAATTCATAGAATTAGAGGAAATCCTTCTCTTGGAGGAAATGATCAAGGAATACCCGGAGACACATCTACAAAACCTTCGTATAGGAATCCACAAAGAAATGATCCAATTCATCAAGATACACAACGAGGATCGTATCCATACGATTTTGCATTTCTCGACAAATATATTATGTTTCGTTATTCTAAGTGGTTATTCTATTTGGGGTCGGATGCAGCTTGTGCATTGTAGCCAGCTGCCATAGTTGGACTTTTAGGATAACTTTTTTTGTATGGTGTGTATGGATATATATATATATATATATATATATATATATATATATATATATATACCTGTATTAAAACTACGTCGTTTTGGAGATTCTTTTAAAAAACAAGTGGGGTCGGGGTGGTATTTTTGTAAATAAAAAGAAAGTAAGTGGGACCACTCTCTTTTAATAATATTTTATTTTTAAAAAAAATCTCCAAAACGACATAATTTTAATAAAGATATGCTAATTTAAGAGAGGTATGTTATTTAAGATGTATGTTTTAGATCTGTCCTATATATATATATATCTGTGTGGGGGGCATAGTTATAATATCTTTGAATATTTAACTCCAATAAGTTAAATAACTTCAAAAACTTATCAACATAACATTTATTTATTTTTGATTAAACAGTCAAATCGATTGAAATATATTAGAACTGTAAACTGTTACAAACGATAAAAATATTACAATACAAATAATTGAAATGATAATTCTTTCAAACATAATAACAGATAATCAGGAAAAGGGACATTTGTAGTAACAACTAGTGGACACCAGATATACTCCTAAAAAACAGTCATAATTTCAAAGCAATAGCAGAATATGCAGATCTGAGCAGTTCTTCAGTACGACCAAAAAACAATTGGCAGTCATGATAATGTCATACCCAAATCTGAACAATTTTTCTTCAACCATTCACGCACTAGAAAAATTCCCACGAACAAACAAAAATCTTCCAACTGGAGAAAGCAAACTCTCAAAAGATGATAATGAAATCTTCTCACAAAGAAAAAGAAATCAGTCATATTGTGACGCCCCAAAATTCGAGTACTTGAAACCCGTACTTGGTGCTACACGATACCATTCATTCCAACTGTTTAATACATTATAAACTTAATATATATCAGAGTTGTCTATTCCCCAGGTACGCGACCTTTAATTACATTCATAACATGATAGATATTATATTATCAATATACAAAAGTTTAAATATTACAAATTACACCTTATAACTTATTATTTAAGCTTTCTCTTTCCTTTTTCTTTGCCAAAGTCTTCTGGTCGATCTCGCTTAGCTGAAAATATTTAATTTAAAGCAAGAATGAGTATTTAATTGCTCAGCAAGTAATAACAATTAGTAAACATTAGCTGAAAGAAGTAATATTTTCTTTTAGGACGACTTCTACAACGAATCAATAGTTGTGAAGTCATTTGAAACAGTTCTTAATAACATATCAAATCATTTATAATTTTTGAAACAACGTAGTGACTATGAATGTTGAGCGGTCAATAGACCATGAACTTTGATTTTCAAGTTTGAAAAGGTTTGTACAGAAATTCATCTGCAAACCGTCTGGCTTTATGGACACGGAGGGTGATCAGCCCCGTTGTGCCCTGTATTGATCAACACTACATGCTAGAACGACATTTATGTTCATCATCACCGCCTTTGGCGCATAAAAATTTCCCATTTCGAGTTGTTCATACTCATTTAGCTAGAGTCCTAACCTAAGCAATTCAGTTGGACAACTTTATCGTAAACCATCATACGCAATAATACATTTCAAATTGTGTCTAGCTGAGTCAAATAGCTTAGACAACCTTTAAATCATGTATACATACCAAAATTTAATAGTATGTATCAAAACTTATCATGTCAAAGAATTTCGAATTCATGATAATTATAACAATTTGTACAAGTGAGGACACTTGCACGAAGAACAGAACAATTTTGATTATAAATGCATCATATGAGACAATATTGAGATATTTGAAATCAATAGATACCTTGAATAAAGTTCAAGAATACTTCCATACCATATGGATCCATTGCATAAAGTAAATACAAGGGTTAGGATAATTGCTCAACATAAATTTGAGTAAGGTTAGGGAACTTGCCTGTCTGACGAACTACAACTATCTAGCTTTAATTAATACTCTTTGAATGACCTAGCATTAATAATGTTGGTCTATCAATTAGTATAGAGTATAATTGCATATCTATATGCTTACTTATGCTATTTATCTAGTAAATAAATCAATCACATAACACCCATAATTTATATACTATCATTAATCCTATAAGACATGTAATTTAGCTTAGATCAATGATTTAATTAATTAATAATATTTTTCCTTAAGTAATAAACACTTATTAAATCCTTTAAACAATTTATTATAATTATTTAATTAATGAGTTATTTAAACGCTCTTTATTTTATTAACTATGTCTTCATTTAATTACTATTTAATATTAGTTAAATAGTAATTAATTAATTATCTTTAGTTATTATTAAATAAGAAATAATAACTAATTATATTTACTTATTATTAAATAATAAGTAATCAAATTATTAATCTTATTTGTCTTTAATTATTATTTACTATTAATTAAATAATAATTAATTATTTATTTATTTGTCCTTATTTATTATTTAATATAAATTAAATAATAATTAATTAATTTATAAATTTTATGTGAGTTAACTAACATATGAGTAAGTAATTACCATTATTTATTGCTTAATTTTACTTAAATAATAAATAATTAGTTTTATTAACTTTAACATTATTTAATCATTATTTAATATTAATTAAATAATAATTAATTAATTATTCCACTCTATTTATTATTTAATCTTAATTAAATAATAAATAATTAGTTTAATAACATTAATTCTATTTAATTATTACTAAATGTTAATTAAATAATTAATAACACTTAAAAAATATTTAATTAGTTTAATAATCAATTACTAGTATTAAAAGTTCATTAGTTAGTAATTTTAAATGATTTAAAAGGGTTTAAACCATTAATTACACTAATAATTACTAAATTACCAAAAAAATAATTCCAAATTAAATATTATAATATTCTTTAACATTTTAGAAAAATTTTGGTCCAAAACCCGTCGCTGGATCGGCCGGAAAAGGCCTGAACCGGTCGCCGTAAGCCCCCCCGTGAACCGGACCGGTTCACTTAAATAAATCATGCAGGCTGCCCTTTAATTTCTAGATTTGGGGTTCTTCACGGAAATGTGAATAAAATGAAATTTATAAGTTGTATAGAGGTTTAGTTGGTTTCGTTGGATTTGTATCTTTCCGAACTTTAATTTTTCATCATCAAAATCTAGATTTGGTCAAGTTTTAATCACTGAAAATAGTCCGGAAGTGGACTGTTATGCACAGCCCTTCAACAGTTGGGGTGTTTTTGGTATAAATTGCATGTCTTTCATTTTAACTTCTTTTTGAACGATTCCAACTGTGTTTTTCTCATAACTTATCCACAATATATCAGAAAATATAAAATCATAAAAATAATTTATAGATTTACAAATGTGCAATTTATTCGAACAAACTATGGTTTGTTCGTCTTAAAAATTGTTTTCAAGCGTTTAGCTTAACTTTTCTACATAAACACATATCAATACCAAGTTAAACCCATTACACTATATATCTACCATTCTAGCATGCTTCTAGCCATTTGAAGCTTGAACTCCATATGTCTAACATAAAATGACATAATGCATACAAGATTAGGGTTTTCTAAACTAGAAAAATTATTTTTCTTTTCTTTTAATAAACTTTTAAACACCCACAAAGGTAAGATCCAAACATGAAGCACTAGAAAACAAGTAAATCAAGAGTTTTGAGTTTAGAACATCAACCCTTCATTTCTTGAAAAACAAACCAAATAAAAACAAATAAACTAATTTAGGGGTTTATTTCCTTATACCTTGATTTATGTGAATGATTTTCTCTTCCTTCCAAGAGTTATGAAGCTCTTAAAAAAATCAAACTCTCATCTCCTATCTCTCCCTAAGGCTCACGGCAGCCCCCTCTCTCTTTTCTCTCTCAAGTATTTTTTTCTAGCTTTTTGGAAGTGAGAGGAAAGAGAAACAAAATAGATTTTGTTTAATAAAATAAATAGATATGATTTGTATATCTATTATACATCCCTCACATTCTCTCTCTCTCTCTCTCTCTATCTATCTCTCTATCTCACACTTATTAGACGGTTGCTTGCACACTTCAATAAAGATTGTGGCTTATTTCATGGGGTGACACCTAAGGAGGTTTGGTGAGTCACAAAATTTGGGAGAGATTTGTACACTATCTAAATAAATAAATACAAAAAGGGTACTTTGGTAATCTAATAAATAATTTTAAAGGCATACTTATTCATCCCACATGATTCTAGGGTTTAACCCTTAGGTTTTAATCCTTAGGGTTTTCCCAATAATTCTAGGGTTTAAGAAAATTAATTTTAGGAATTAATAAATATTTAATTAGGATATATTAATTCAAAAAGTAGGGTTTTAAACTTTAATTAGGGTTTTCAATAGAAAATTAGGGTTTCAAATATACATTAATGTTTCCTAATTTGTAAATTAGGGTTTCCCATTTAATTTACATTATTCACATAATGTACATACATGCATTTAAATACAAATATAATTAATTATTAGATTTAATATTTAAATTACTTAAACAAAACAAA
Source organism: Aralia elata (assembly GCA_034770075.1). Taxonomy (NCBI): domain Eukaryota; kingdom Viridiplantae; phylum Streptophyta; class Magnoliopsida; order Apiales; family Araliaceae; genus Aralia; species Aralia elata. The sequence goes on along the minus strand of CM068379.1, from coordinate 69,610,239 downwards.
TTCTTAATATCCAAAAATACATATATAATCATTACAACAATAATTATATTCAAAATTTAATATCCATACCTTACATACATTCAAATATAAATATAATTATCAATTATATTTAATATTAGAATTACCTTAAGAAAATATATTATTATTATCCATAAAACAAATATACTTTCCTCTTAAATACAATTATAACAATAATTGTATTAGTCTTTAAAATTCATATCCATAAATCAAATTTATATTTTTGATCTATAATCACACTTTACATCATATACCATTCTTAGTTAAGTTAAAGTAATTAACTTAACTAATCTTGATAAAGTCATATAATAAAATTATTATTATTATTATCATTCAAAGAATCATTTCCTAAAACATTCATATATTATTTAAATAATACATTAATAATATTTTCGTGGAAAATAAATAATCAAATATTTTTAGTACAAATTTAATTTATTATAAGAATATAATTTATAGTAATCAACCTTGGCCTTTCCTTGCACGCATTCTCACACTTGCTTTAATATATAATAAAATAATTTGATTATATAAAAAACATTATATGTAAAATTTCTTATTTAAATATATCCAAAATCTTGAATTATTACATTCACCCTCCCTTATAAGGATTTCGTCCCTGGAATCACCGTTTCAATACCTATGCATACCAGGGTAAATATCCTACACATTCCTTGCAAGTAGATCTCGATCAGATTTGATCGATCTGATCTTTAACTGTTCAGCATAAAGCTTATCTATCTGATTTAACGGAATTTGATTTCTAATAGAACTCAAATTACTCCTTCAAAATTCCTTTTATTAACGAATTATTATTATATTTATATATTATTTATTTATCAATCTAGGTCTTTTCCCAAAATTCTTTTCGTATAACTATTCGAGTATTCTAGGGGTTATAAGAGTAAACATACCTCATGGTACATACAAAAATAAATATATCCGAATCATACCTGGAACTCCATCTCCGGCTGCTACCGTATCTTGAACCGTCATATTGAAGTCCTTGCGGTTGGTTTGTTTGTCAGAGTTGGATAAGTTATCGCTAGTTTCCCGCTGTTATTCCCTGTGTTAGCATTTCCCCCATCGGTCCTTCTTTTTGGACAATCCCTCACCATATGATTAGTTAATCCACAAATAAAACACTCACTATTCTTCCTTGGATTAGGGCAGTTAGGAGAAATGTGTCCCTCCTACCCGCATTTATAACACACAAATTTTCCTTTCAGACACTCTCCCGAGTGATTTTTCCTACAATTCTCACACTTTTTAACCTGCTTCTTTATTTCTCCCTAACTGTTACCAGTATTTCCTGAATTGTTCCATTTCTTTTTTCCATTTTCACTTACACTGCTTCCCGCAACCTTGACCTTATTCTTCTTTTCCTTGTTGTAGAGACTCATGGCCTCAGTTCCTCCTTCGGCTATAATAGCCTTTTCTAATAGTGATCCAAAAGAATCAATTTGTAATACCACAACCTTGTTGTAGATCCAGGGTTTTAAGCCTTGTTCAAACCTTCGTGCCTTTCTTGCTTCAGTATCCACTTGGTGTGGAGCGAACCTAGCTAATTCGTTAAACTTAGCGGCGTATTCCGAGACGGTCATATTTTCCTACTTCAATTCTAGAAATCTAACCTCCATTGTGACACCCCCAAATTCAGGTACCAATACCTCGAATTTAGTGCTCACGATAAAATGCATCCATACACCTCTAAACAACATAAATTAACTAATGCGGAATAAAATAAACATATGTTGTTCATTACAAAAGGTTCACTACGGTCCCAAGGTCTACAACCTTAAATAAATACATCGCAGAATACATTAATAATACAAAACTATTCCACGATTACACAACGGGATAGTATATATAACTATTCCTTAAGCTTTCCTTTGCCTTTGTCCGCTTTGGAACTCCCCGGCTTAACTGTAATAGGTTCATGATATAGCAAAGGTGAGCAACTACTTTGCTCAGCAAGTTTAAAAGCAAGAATGAAGATATATCATGAATGAATAAGAATAATAGCTACACAGATCAACAATTTATGAACATTGATGAAATAGCTGAAATGACATAATCAAAGTCCAAATGAATCAATGAATAATGATTATTTACTGCTGAGTGGTCCAACCGACCATGAACTTTTGGCCAAAGAGTCAATCATTCGACTAACTCTTTTAAAACCTGGCCCCGTCAGTTGTAGTCGAGGGTATCAGCCTCTCGTACACCATGTATATGCATAACATTTAACTCTGACTGCATCGAATAACCGACACATTATAATCCCCTACATAAGGGTTGCTCTCTCAGTCCAAGAATCCGCACCAACAATCGGTTTGGATAGCTTTTAAAATAATAACCTGTACATGTCTAACCGAAACAAATGGCGTAGACTATCTCCTTAAACAGTTCATGAATGAAGAACTTAAACGTTTCACAATCCAACAATAGATAATGAATTCAAATGCATAAGCTGCGAATATCAATAATTATCATGGAGGTGGAGTAATTGACAATAATTAGTCCACTAATATGATTCAGAAGTAATAACTCAATTTGAGTCATGAAATTTGCAACAATATACAACCTGTATAAAATATGAAACCTGCTCAAAATATAATTCGAGTAAGGTTAAGGAAAACTTGCCCAACACAAGGGTTAGACAAGCGTTAGGAAACTTGCCTGCAGCGCTGCTACAATAATACAATACACGCTCCTTAATATCCTACACAATTAAGTACATATTTACATAACAATTAGTCACATACCAAATAATGGTTCAAAAACGGATGTTGCATCATTAAAACACACTGATTGCCGCCGGTGAGCTGGCGGGGGTCGGGGGGCAGCGCCCCCTGGAAACCAAGCCTAAATTGCAATTAGATTATACAATTTCTGCCTTAAGACAATACTAATTTGGTTGACATTTAATAAATAATTAAGCATTTAGGACTTAACAAAATATGCTTAGTTAACATGTCTAATCATTTAATCCAAGAAAAATATAAGTGTTGGACCTTGCTGAAATGGGCTCATTAGGTCCGACCCGATCCGACCCGGTCTGACTAACCCAACCTGGCCCAAACACGGAGCTCGCGCTGCAGCGCCAAGCTCAAGCACTGGGCCTCACGCTGCGGCGTGAGTCCCGTGTTTTCCCAATGACAGGGCCTCACGCTGCGGCGTGAGCCTTAAGGCTTGGGCCTCGCGCTGCGGCGTGAGCCCCGGTCTTTCCCTTCTTGCCCCTCGCTGCAGCGTGAGCTGCAAGGCTTATGAGTGGCGCTGCGGCGCGACTCTCCAGTAGCCGGATTCTGGGTTTCTTCCCAGTTCGTGACTCCGACCTCCGGCCATTCCAACCTCCATAACTCCTTCAATACACAAGCAAATTGGTCCATTTCGGACTCTATGGACTCCTAACTCATGGGGCTACAACATATTAAAAATGCAGAGCTACCCATTAACATTAACATGGTCAAATCCTAAGCCAAAGTGTAAAGTTCATACTCTGTTCTTCGAGTTCTTGACATGTTTTACAAGAATCATTACTACGAACTCGTTTTAACTCCTTTTTACTCCATTCCAACTGGGTTAGCTTCATAACCCATGGAACTACAACACCATAGCAACAAATAAAATTAACAAACACAAAATCATAGCTTTATAGTCCTCTAAAAAGTCCAAATGTCCAAGTTCATGTCCAAAGTCCATTGTTCTTGCTCCATTAAGCCAAGGTAAGGATTTCTTGCGTTTTTGTTCCACTTTGATGTTATTAATGGCTTACATAGTCTCTTAACAACATTTACAAACAATCACAACAAACAAAAACACCAAAAATCGCCAAAAATCCGACCCACAAGCTTAAGAGCTTAAAACTAAGAAAAACTTGAAAAACATGGCAAGGAATCGAATGGAAAGGATTTGGTTGACTGTTTACCTCTGTAAATCCTTCCTAGATGTTAAGAAGTTCGGCTAGGCTTTGTTTTGGGGGTTCTCCTTGCTTGGTTCCTCCACCCGAGCCTTCTTCTTCTTCCTCCTTTCTTTTCCGGCGAATTCTTCCTTTTTTCGGCGAGCTCCGGCGACTTCTTTCTCCTTCTCCTTTTTCCGGCGAGTTCTCCCTCACTCTCTCTCTATCTCTCTATCAGCTGAGCAACTTGGAATGGAATGGAATGGGTTGAGAGTTGAATGAATGATTATTGGGGAAGTGGAGGAAATTAAGGAGAAGTGGGAGAAATGGGTATAAGGCTCAAGGTGGCCAATTTTCAAAGGCTTGCCGGCAATGCTCTCCCCAAGCTCTCATTTGATTGGTTGAAAGTGGTTTGGTGGTTCCCAGTTGAAGTAATAAGCCAAATTAAATACCAGAAAATACCAAAAATATATCCGAAAACTCCCACTTTTGTACCAAAACTGGTAAATAGCTCTACCCAAAATTAAAATGGGTACTCCCATAATTATTGCGATGTATAAAAATAATTATTATGGGATTTGTCCGTTTATTCGGAACACCCATATAACACATTTCGGATACGGATAAAATCACGTATCGGCTCAAATAAAATTTCCGACACTTGGAAAAATTATTCGTACGCATACACGTATTTATGAAATTTATTAACATCGAAAAAGACACAAAAATGTTATGGTGTGAATAGTGCCTCGGGAAACGTGCCCCGTGAATAGTGATTTAGCGACGCTACGCGAAATCAATTATTCACTTAAACAAAACTATAACACGTAAAATTTCATGCATTCACATGATCTAGATTGTCACACAACCTTTAAACACGTAACACAAATATAATATGAATAAATTATAAAATATTCATTAATATTCAAAAATTTGAATTACAAGGAAATTTCAGAATTCGCGGTCGTTACATCCATCATGGCTTGTATACTGGACGAGAAGTAATTCTCGAAGAATAGTTCCTTAAACCTTGTCCATGTCACCACTCCTGCTCCGGCTCGAGTTTGATTAGCCTCCCACCAGAAATTCGCCTCCCCCTTCATCATATAGGTAGCAAAAGCTGTCTTTTGCTCCTCCGTTATCCTAGCAATTACAAATACTTTTTCTATCTCCTTTACCCATGTTTGAGCTTCTATAGGGTCAATCGTCCCTCTAAATTCAGGCGGTCCTACTGCCTTGAAGTCTTTGAAGTTGGCCAATTGATTCCCTGGCGGATTTTCTGCGGCTGGTGCTCTATTTTGCATAGCCTCTGCTAACATGTTAACAAAATTCTGCATCGGGTCTGCTTGACCTCCTTCATTATTATTGAATTCATCTACCCTTCGGTGTCATTGTTCTCTTCTTGGCGGCATTGTCTGAATAAACAAAACCTTAAATTATTATTTCGTTTTACATTTACCATTATGCCATATATTATTAGTGGTATCATAATAGTTTAAACACAAATTTCTAAACTCAGACCAATTCATGAGCTTGCTATAGTCTTGAATTCAGCTGGTTGAATTACCCAATCCAGCTTGCTGGATTCATGAATTCGGCTGGCTACCTAAATCAATCTAGCTTGTTGGATTCAAGAACTCAGCTTGCTGAATTCCTAAATGCAGCTTGCCGAATTATGAATTACCAGTCAGTCAATATTCACTATTTAAAAATACACAATCATATTCATATTCTTTTAAGCAATATAAAGTACTTTTCATTACGCAGCACATACTGCCCAAAATCACTTACTATCCCTTAGTGACAACAAAAGTTGGGATTAGTACATTACACACATATCATGTCATTTACTATACATAATCCTAAAATACTCATCCTATTCGTTTCCTACACCTTTCCTAGATCCTGGGCAAACCTTTTTCTGGTGACCCACTATTCCACATACAAAACATACGCATTGTTTCGGTTCGGGACAATGAGAAGAGACATGTCTTTCACGTCCACAATTGTAGCATACGTTCTGCCCTTTCATACACACGCCTTCATGCTTTCTGTTGCACTTTACAAACCTTACTACTTTCTTCAAATTTTCTTGATCACGGTCATTCATCTTTCTTTTTCCTTTCTGGCTTAGAGTTGCAGACGATTTGCTATATTTGTCTCCCATTACATCAATTTGGCTTTTCAGCTTATCTTGTTCTTCCATTATTTCGATTAAGACTTTTCGCATTCGATTATTCAGTAGTCTTTCCATTTCCAATAACGTTTCTAGACATAACACCTTATTCTTCAGATTTTGCACTTTCGTTGATGCTTGGTCAACTCCAACTTCAGCGTCCGAATCACTATCTTCCAGCATTACTATTTTTGGTTCCGGTTCTATGTTTTCCAAAGTAACTAGAAAACCCTAGCGACTATATCCTGGGGCTCAAACCCATGAGGCCCACGACCCCAAATTCGGGTCTAAACAGCCCAATTTAAGTTGTCAAAATACAAATAACATACATAAATTCTCCTTTTTTTATTATCACAATGTCGTGTATAATATGATAGCATACACACTAAGTGCTCACTACAATTATTGTCACATTATTTTACAACATGGTGAGGACTACTACATGCAACTACTAACTCGGACCATCATTCCATTGTCCTATTCACCCCGCTAGCCTCACTTACACTCTCATTTTTTGAAAGGAATTATGAAACAAAAGGGTGAGCTCAAATAGCCCAGTAAAAAATATCATGACTAAGATAACTAAGTATAAGTTATCCTTAACCTTCAATAATAAATAAATTAAAGATTTAAAAAATGATAGACAACATAAGTTTTGAACAAATAACTACGGTGCAATGAGCAATCCATTAGAAGGGTCAAATAGACCATAATGTATACTATCTTCTCCAATTTAAAAATTCACCATTTGGACTTCAACATCGGTAACACCAAAGGTCATGATCATGTCAAACCACAATTTCTCTTTACACTTAGGCCAAAGAGAACTTCTACCACGTGTCCTTGCCACACAGACTAAAGACATTCAACAACAATATTTTTTTTGCTCTCAGGCCAAAGACACTCACAATAACTTAAGGTTATGATCATACAAAACAACAGTTCTTCTTTGCACCCATGCCAAAGAGAACTTTCACCACAGGTTTTGCCACACAGGCTAAAGACACCTAATAATCAGATTATATTTGCACCAAGGCCAAAGACATTCACAACAACTTAAGTCCTAATGATTAGTACAAATAACAACAAACAGAAATAATAAGAATAATAAGATTAAGAATAAATATTAGAGATTTGTAATTTAATTTGTCCATAGTCCAATAATGTCCAAATTGTCAACACGATAACTAGAATATCGATTCGAGTTCAAGAATAATATTTAAGGTTCACAGTTCAAATATAACGATTAAAATTCAATAAGAAGGTTCAGTTCAAAAGATATTAGATGATGCACCAACTATTAAGAAAATTCTATTCATTTTAGAAATTTTTACCGTTTAATGTTAAGGGTTGTAGAAACGAACAATACTTTCTTTCTATAATAAGTTTAAATTTATGAGTATGAAAGAAATGATATCCTTTACCTTAACACGTGGTTAGATACTACTTTCTATGTAGTTGATCAACCTGAACAATTCTTGCACTCTTATTGATATTAACCAATACTTAAGGTAGCCTTAGCATACTCAGAGAAACACTTACATTAAACAATTTTTAGAAAGTGAAAGGAAAGATAAGCAAGAAAGTTATGAAATTCTTTATGCTAAGCCTCCTATTTATAGCTAAAACTTAACCAACATCTACCCCACATCAATTAACCACACTTTTAACATTTTAAGATTATATTTAATCTATATCATTCATCAATTAATCACATTTTTCACATTTCAAGATTATCTTTAATATATATCATTCATCAATTAACCACACTTTTCACATTTCAAGATTATCTATAATCTATCACGCATTAATTATCTACATTTTTCACATTTCAAAATAACTTTTAATCTACCACATATTAATTATCCACATTTTTCACATTTCAAGATTACATTTTTCTTTACTACTCACAATTCTTATTATATTATTCATCTTCTGTATTATTGACATAATCTATTAATATCACAGATGTTTAAATATACAATGTTCTTCAAATAATGAGTCTGTCTAATAATTTAATACCCGTGACTTTTAACTACGTAATTTTTCATTACTACTCTTATTACGGTGACAATTATTGGTTCAAAAATGTGAAATATTGTGCATTTGTTACAGTGACAATTATTGGTTCAATAATATAAAATAATGTGCATTTGCAACTATGACATTTATTGGTTCAATAATGTGAAATACTGTAGAATACCGTGTATTACTGTGGAATATCATGTGCTACTGTGGAATACCGTATGCTACTGTTCCTTTATCACTAGGTATTTTAACAGTTAAAGGTAATAGTTCTGCCGACAATTTTTTTTATTAAAAAAGTTATTTATGTCGTTTTCTATATCCGACAATTATTTCATTGTGGGGTCCACCAATGATTGGTTGTTTCGACGCCGTCGTATTTTATCAAATATTTCCCGACTTTTTTTTATTTCTTATAATTTGCACATATCATCCTTAACTTTAACTTTTTTTTATCAATTTAACACCTTACTGTTTAGAATAATATTGATAAACAAAATTAAGTTTTACTTATTAAAAGTTAGAATCTTAAATAATACACTAGTAAAACCCACGACCGAATAACTAATAAATCATTACCCTGTCATAGTGGTCATTAGTCGGACCTGTTGAAGTATGAGTCAATCCCAACACTTCATACATTTTTAATTTCTTAAAACTAAAGGCATCAATTAAAATAAGTTTAAAACTAACATGTTATATAGAAAACATTTGAATATATGACCATAAACATACATATTAAGCAATTGTTGGATACAATAAACATAAGTGGTGATATTAATTATGCGATAAAGAAATGAAAGATTGGAAAATTATTATTTTGAATACTATAATTCTATTTTGACTATTAGTTCATTCTTTTTCGATATTTTGCAAAATATATATTATCATAGTTAAAACAAACTCTTGGATCCACCCCTGATAGTATGTATAATAGGAGTATAACTTTGTCCTCTCCGAAGACAATGGAAACAAGAGCATATTAACTCACCTCTTTACACAAAAATTTAAAACTTTTAGATTGAAGTTGTACTATATTTATTAATCCATCAACATTCTTAATTTCAATTCATGTGAACAACCATTGTTAACATCTCCCTCTTACGCAAATTTAATTACTCCCGCACCAAAGATTTAACAACGAATATCATCGATCGTTGTGCCATCGATTTGCTAAGTATGCAACACTAATAATAGAAGCAGTCCGCCTATGAAGAAGCAATAACTATATCTTAACTTCGTCGTCAACATAAAACTGAACACAAAGAACAAAACCAATTTAGGGATTTGAAGGCAGATAATCATGTCATAAACAGTTAACAAGCTGCATGGCTAATTAACAATGAAATAAAATGAAGGGGCAATTCTCCTTTGGCATAGAAGAACTATGCATGTGCATAATGGTCACCTTGCCAAAGGAGAAGTGCACTGCAAGTCTTATCCCATATATATTAGCGGTTGCTCGATTCTTAACATAATCCAGAGATACGAATAAGAGCTGTCTATATAGTAGCTGGTTCGCACCTTGACTTTGGATGTGCCAAATTAATTAAGCATATAGTGGCGGTATATACCCGGAATAATTCCTATGTTGTACGTAATTTACCTTTATCATGTTCATGATCCAAATTCTTTCACCATGGCTACTCTATGGACGAACTCTTCTGTGTTTTATTTCTTTCAAGGTTTCAGATAGTTTTGCTTTTTGATAGACTCAAATATTACTGTTTTCATGTTAGTACTGTTGTATTTTTATGGATAATTAATAAATGAACTAGTTTCTTAATTTTCGTGCCACTAAATATATGAAGCTTTATGACATTGTCGAGAAACACGTAATAAAGTGATTGATATTCTGATAGCTTTAGTCTCAGACTAATAAAGCTCTGATATAAGTAAGTTTACACTAGCTCCACTAGGGAAAACAACATTAAGAGACTATATGGATGAGATTTTTTTTCCTCCTTGAGCAGTATTTGTTGTGGCCATTGTTTTGTTCATGTGCATGGTGAATTAAACGCTAAGAAGTGTTATTTGATCCTTGGATACTTAATTAATAAATGCATTCTCATTTCTCAATATATCTACCGGTAGCCCTCTCAGCCATTTTAGATCAGAGTTGCATGTAAATTTATGTAAAAAATAAAATACAATAAAATAAAATAAAAAATCTAGTAATTAATGTGTGTGCATACACACATATGGTGCATAGGGAGAATTTCAAAAGACTCTATACACACCATAATAGTGTATGTAAAATTTCAAGAGAATCATGCTACGCAATATTATGGTGTGTCTATATTTCTTCTTTTAAGATTACGTCCATAGACGGTATAAAATGGATTGACTACTTTAACAATTCATATCCAATGTTGATTATGGATAACAGACAAAATATATATATGCTGAAATCATACGGAAAAACATGAAATACTTGCTAGGAGATACATAAACTGATCTATTAATTTGCAATTAAACGGAAATATTGAATTTTTTATATCGATCCATGGCTATGAATGAAGAAGATAAGAATGAGTCTCAAGATATGAGGATAAACTATAGGATCTAAGGAATGTGCTCCTCTTTTTTCTTTTGTTCTTTTCCCCTCATTTCTGATAGCTATGTATTGATCAATTGGAAATAAAAGTTCGCAAGGCACAAATTCTTGATGCTTCTCTTTCGAGAACTTTATTACTTCCATCTGATTTTGTGCTTCTTTAAAGAGAAAATTTCCAGGACCACAATATGTTTTTATTTATTGAAATTATATATACCAACTCAAGAATCAGTACAAATAAATAAATAAAAAAATAAAATAGCAGGCTTCAATTGTATGGAACATGCAAACTTGCATTTAATTAGCATGAAGGTGCAGATTATATAAAAATGAAAACAATAGATTTGCATGATCATTAGCAGAGTAATAAGAAATTGTTGCCCTTGTTCAACTCTAAAGAAAATAGAGTATAAGGTCTTTTTCAATAAAAAAAAAATGCATTTTACATAGCCATGAAGGTTAAGTGGATCAAAGAGGACCACTTATTATATAGTCTGATCAACTTAGGAAATATATAGGATGTGCCCAGAATATCCTATTTGCCCAGAAAATACCAGGCTTCTAAAAACCCTATAAATAGAATTGGATCCGTAAAACAGTTCATTAACACGTTGATGAAGTACTGTATGGATGCATTACTGGGTAAATACTCCGTCGGCAGTAGACTACTCGGCTGCAAAAGCGTGATTAAAATTCACATGGCAGAATAGTAAATATTACTGCCAAGGGAGATTTGCCCCGCAATTCCGCTCTACATTCATGGCAGATATACGTTAGTAATTTTCTTATCTTCCTAATCATATTAAGGTAAACTTTTCTTCACATTTTCGCTATTATATATGTGAATCATACTCGGTCACTTCTTTAATTATTTATCAGTTAATTGTCTTAATTTTATCTTCCCTTGTGAATTGATCATTGATGCATATATGTTTTATAGCATACTAGAAAGTCTACATTATATGCCAGGAATTGGTGAGTTCAATGTGCTTTTTAGTTCTTATTCTTTATTCGGTTCCTTTTCGTTTCTTTTGGTGAGAGGGTTGTTAAGATTTGTGGAGGAAGTTTCTTTTGATGCGTATTTTGTTGACTGTGAGTTTGTTATTAGCCTGCCTTTGATTTTATGGATTCTATATATTTGGATTCCTATCTGCTACCATAGAGTACAGGGGAGGACTATTTTGGCACAAAGATATCATAGAGTTTGTTGTTTTAATAAGAGGATACGATCCTGATAATGGAGTAAAGTAAAAGAAGATGATACTCAACATTGCATTCCAATTTGTTCCGAAAAGTGATGTAGATTCAAGAAAAGTGCAGTTTAGCAGGATAAGTTTAATGCAAGCCTTGGAGCAGTTCTAAGTTTTGATGTTAAGCTGATCTTGCTGGTGAAGAGTGAAAAAGCTACAATGGAGGTTTTTATGTTTCGGCTAGTATTTTTCTGAAGAGCATATCATAATGATATAGAGTAGTTCATAGTTTTGACAACTAGAATTGTGTACTCTGATGTACTTATTTTGTAATTCTTGAGTTAGTATATGAGTGTGACCAAATGTAAGTCTTTAGCTGTTACGGAACATGGTCCTAACCTATTCAAAGAGGGTATAGGATTGGAATAGAGAGTTAGAATTAAAAGTTAAGAAGGATTGACTTAGATACAATCTCAAGTTGTCTAGTATTTTTCTTTTGTTTAAATAGTTGAATATGTGGCATTAGTCAATAAAAATATAACTTTGTTCCCAATCTATCTTCTTCTTCTCTCTAAATCTTTCTCTCTTCCCTCTATAATTTCTAGAGTTATTGCAAGAGACTCAAAATCTTGCTTCAATAGTGCTTTCATTGAGAGATGCGGTTGAATCTGATCCTATTCAAACTGCTCTTGACAAATTTGATTCGAAATTTTCGGCTTCCATGGCTAATTGGTTTGAATCTAGGAGGCAATCTCGTGCAAAATCTGATCCAAAGCATGATCGAAAAGTGCTTATTTGTGGATATACTGAAGAAGAGGATTGCTTATGTGAAGCAACAGATTCCTTCAATTCAGTATACCAAGACCTTAATGATGAAGATAATGTGGATCTGGATCAATATACCAAAACAATTACTTGTGAAGTCTAGGCCATCACACCAAATTGGAACACGATTTCCTCCTCTTAAATTATGAATAAAAAATAAATAACAATGAGTATGAATAATCCATGTTTCATGATAATTCAAAGCCCGCATTAAATTTTAAGACCAAAAAAGTTTGAACAAATGATTCAAAAATCATACACTTCTGAACAAGGCATGAAAATATAGTACACTTCAAAAATCCCAGCCTTAATTTTCACTACAAGAAAAAGGATTATGATCGATGGAATTATCTTCGACGGAATTATAAAATATGTCGAAATTATCTTAAGGTTGACAGAATAATTCGTCGAAGATAAGTCTGTCGTAAACGTGCTAATTACAACGGAATTCCCTCGGAAATAACACACGCCCTTTGGCGCCAATTTTTCCGCCAGCGCCAATATTAATTTCGACGGAATTAACTTATTTTCGACGGATATTCCGTCAAAAATAAGTTAATTCCGAGGGACTTATTGTTGACTGAAATTCCGTCGGAATTACAAAATAAAACCTAATCCTTATCGTCCAGTCGTTTCATTTCCTTATTTTCTCTCTCTCTCCCACCTCTCTCGGTCGATTTATATATATATATATATATATATATATATATATATATATATATAAATCGGTTGACCCCCACAGCTGTCGGATCTCTGAGCTCGTTCGCCGCCAGCACAACCTCACCGGTGGTCCCATTGTTGCGCCACCACCATTAATTAGCTTTACACCGACGGATTTGAGGGATTTCAAGGTATTATCTAAACTGTTTTCTTCAAATTAGTTTTTGGCAGTTTTAGAGGGTGAATTGGCATACATTTGGTATTTATTTTATCCAAGATTCATGGCTAAAATATTTTATTTTATCAGTTTCAATTTTATTAGTTAGTAAAGTTGGGTTTGCATGTTGTCCAAAATTTGATCTTGAATCGGGTATCAAACTGAGTTTGAGTTGTGCTATCAAGTTGGGTTTTGAAGTTATTTGGGTTACATTTGTGTAATGACAGCTATAATATGTTTGTTGATTGTATAATAAAAGTGTATATTCATTTAGGACTGATGAATTACTAATGCAATTAAAGTGTATTACTGATGAATCTTAGAATTAGTTAATATGGGATTGAGTTTGTGCATTTACAGTGTATGTTCATAGATTGATATTATTGATGGTTATATGTCAGTGTATTGAATCGTTAATTTGGGTTCCTTTTTGCGTACCGTATAATTTTATGGTATAATTTGAGTGTTAGTATGTTGTGAATGAATGTGATATTTGCTATTTCTGACGGAATTCCCGATGGAATTTCTGTCAGAATTCTTCATATGCAAAATTTGTGGGCCTTGCTAAGTATTTATATATTTTACTTAATTTTCCAATACTAAATTTACATAATATAATATAAGATAATATAATATAAAATAATAAAATTAAAGAAAATAAGATAATTAATATAAATAAAATAAAATAATTAATTTAAATTAATGAAAATAAATTATAATAAAATAAAAATAAATAACTTAATTTTTATATATCTAATAAATAAAATAAAATAAATGTAATAATAAAATATAATATAAATAAAATAAAATACAAGAAATAATAATAATAAATTAGAATAAAATAAATTTAATTTAATAAAAAGAACTAAGTTCGACGGAATTATTCTTGACGGACTCCAGTCCGTCGATAAAATGAAATAATAATAAAATAAATTTAATAAAATAAAATAAATTTAATTTAATTTAATTTAATAAAATAAAATTAATTTAATTTAACTAAATAATTTAAATTAAATGAGGAAATAAAATGCAATATTAATATATTATATACAATATAATATAATAAACTAAGTAGCATTTACTTAGTTCCACTAATACACACAATAAAGTAGAAATAGTATAATATATTCAATTGATTGTACTAATGTGACGCCCCCAAAATAGGTCCATACAACTCATTTTGAGTTGCCAATAACATTCTATAAAAATACAAATACAAATACGAATTGTCCCATTTACAACTAATAAGTGTTGTGCAAAATACGACAACATAATACAAATACATCTTAAATTCTCAATACACTTATTGCCACACTAATAATAATGTATTGAGATATTTCTATTGCCTCGGTCCATCACTCCATTCCCCGGCTAATCCCCGCTACACTCTCTTTTCCTGAGGAGAACAATAGAACAAAAAAGAAAAGGATGAGCACAAATAGCTCAGTAAGAAATATCATGACTAAGATAATGAAGAATAAAAATTATCTTTAGTCTTCAACAATAATAAATCACAGATTTAAAGATATTATAATTGTTCAACAACAACAACTGCAGCGGAACGAACAATCCATTAGAAGAGTCAAGTAGATTATAATATCTACCATCTTCTATAAGTTAAAGGATCACCACCAATATTTTATCCCAGTAACACCAATCAATAGTTCATGTTTATGAACATCCAAATCAACAGTTTATATTCAACAGCCTCTCTTTGTATTATGTGCCAAAGATATTTATTTGTAACATCACCGGCCATGATCATACCAAACGCCAGTTCATCTTTGCACGACGGACCAAAGAGAACTTTCACCATACACTTTTGTTTGTAACACCAAAAGTCATGATTATACCAATACACAGTTTGGTCAAAATCATGTCACACCAGTTCATCTTTGCACTACGGGTCAAAGAGAACTATCACCACAATTTAAATATGAGGATGAGGATGATGACAATGATACAAAATAAACACAGTGAGATTAAGGATAAGAAAAGATTTATAATTTAATCAGTGTCGAAGATTGACCAAATTGCCAACACGATGACCAAATTGTGGAGTCAAATTCAAGAATGATATTCAAAAATAAAATTCACGATTCAACTATATCGTATCAAACGAAATAGAAAGATTCTGGTGAAAAGATATTAGATGAAGCACAAACTATTAAGGATATTCTACAAATTTTCAGGGATTTTCACCATTTAAAAATAAGGTTTTGGAAACAAACAGAGATTTCTTATTATAAATGGAGAAATGTGAAAGAAAAAGATATCCCTTAAAGAGTACAAAAGAAATGATACGTTATACGAGTATAACAGAATATATGAAACTGCAAATGGATTTTTACCCGTCATGCGTGTAGACACCCAAATTTTGCACTTCGTATACTAACCTTGACAGGAGGGCAAATTCGTCAAATGGATCGGCCTGCGAGAGCAAAAGATGGAAAAGTACGGACACTCGACGCCACCATAATAATTTGCAGCCGAAATCGACATGATAGCAGGGCTATCCGAATTTGGCATTCCCGGAAGGTGTGGCGCGCTTCTCAATGATTCCCGGACTGTAAAATACGAGCCTGTCAGCGAAAACTGACATTGCGGTACGAAAATCGAGGCGTGGCACGAAAATCGAGAAAGTCAAGCCCGCCAGCCGCGGATAGATCTGCGGCCAAGTGGGTGCGCCAGCACGAAAACCGGGAAATCAGCACTCAGCAGCTGAGTGCGATGGGAGGCGTGCCAGCTGGCCAGCCGCAGATCCATCTGCGGCCAGCCGCAGATAGATCTTGCGGCTGGCTTTGGCCAGCCTATTTAAGCTCGGCAGCAGGCAGCATACAGGAGGTTGGGCAGTTTGCGGAAGAAGAAGAAATCAGCAGCAGTTTTTAGCTCGGAAATAGAGAGAAATAGCAAAAAATTCTTGCAACAATTGAGAGAAAAAAGAGAGAAATTTCCTTTGTTGTTAGATTATATCATATACATCTCATATTTCCCTCAATACACAAGTTTCTACACAATTTTGGTATCATTTGCAAGGTGAAAATCTCATTATTTTTGCAACTTCTATCATGTTATTTGGCTAAATTTAATTGAAATTTTCAAGAATATTATTGAGCAATCATGGATTAGGGATTATTGGTGAGGGTTCCATTGGAACACAATTCTTCCTAATAATCCGATGATATCTAATTGGTGAAATTTCTAGTTTGTTTATGGATGTATATTAGGCGTAATTTAATTGAGTGTATTTGTAGGATGTGTTAGGCAATCTACGTTGTATAATTGAGTATTCAATTTGAGAGTGTGTAGCAATCGTGGTTGTGAGCCTAGGAAAGCGACCCCGTGGTTCAAATCCGATGATGGACGTTTGGTGTATGTGATAGATTCAAGAGGCTTGTTTTGTAGTGTGTAACCATTGGGCCTTAAAACGACGCTAAGGCGAGAATCGGGTTTAAGGCCCCGAAATAGTGAAATTTGTGATTGTTGACGTTCGGGGACATTTTGATGGCTTACATGCCCATGAATAGCCCCGACGCGTGTTTATGCTCGATTCGATTTATGACGCGAAATTGATTTCAAAGCCAAACAAATGAAGATTTTTTATAAAATCAATCAAAGTAGGATATTAGAATCACGAGGTTAAAATTTGAGAAGTGCTAATGAATGTCGATTCCTATCTAACGAAAAAGCTAAAGAAAATCGTTTTCAAACATCACACAAAAATGATTTTACAAATAAGTAACGTTTTATTAAACCGTTGTGCATAGGGTTAAAGAGATCCTAGAAATTGCCCATCATTTTATGAAAGCAACGTATAGATCTCGATTCCTATTTTGACGAAGGTTTAAAACTCTTGTTTTGCCAAAACGACACCTAAAGAAAAATCCCATAGCTTTATACAATTAAAATCAAATCCTTCTCAAAAGAATAAAGCTTTCTCGTGTATACCGAAAAGACATTCCGAAGCGTTCTCAAAGTAAAACACGATTTTCCCTAAAATCCAAATGATTCTTTCATACAAACTCACCACAACATTCACATAAGCACACACACACACACACGCACACGCACACACACACATTTCATAAATTAAAGGATAGGAAAAGCATCAAGATTGCGGTAACCGTGTTTCACGGAAGTCGAGGGGTGCCTAACACCTTCCCCTCACTTAAGCAAGCCCCCGAACTCTATGACTCTCGATTCGCAGACCAAATTAATTCGGAGTCACATATGAGCCAGCGATTTACAAAAGAGCGAAAACTCGGATGAGTTGGTACATCCATTTCAAATATACCAACTGGCGACTCTGGTTAATTGGCTCATCATAAAAATGATCTTTCAAAACCCCGTCGACCTCAATGCCGACCTTTTCCAAAAATCATCTAAACCAAAAGGCTAAAATTTGGAAAAGACTAAGAGACCAAGAGAAAGAGAAAAACCCGGCGTCGACAGCTGGCGACTCTGCTGGGGAACATTAGAGGGCTTAAGCCGCTTTCAAATCTTGATGCTATCCTATCCTTAAAAAATTTATGAATATGTATGTGCGTGCAACATTTTGACCTATTTTACTTATTGTTTTGTGAATGTGTGTTGTTGTCCAATGAATGAATGGTTGAATGGAATGGCTTTACTTTAAAGAAATCATTTGCATACGGTGAGGACGATGAATGTGAATGTATGTTGAGAGAGTACCTCCTCCTGAGGCGAACCCGTCGGTTGCTTATTACTGGACTCGATGGGGCTGCTCCCCGGAGATGGCTCAGGAAACGCACCACTCAAATCCGCTCCAATCGAAAGGGCTCAAACGAGTAGATTGCGAAGATTTGGGAACCTTCATGCCGAAAAGCCCGTGAGAGTAACCCTAGGATAGGTCATCCTCAGAATAACCCAACGCAGGAAAAGTCTCTTCATGCCTTTTTACGTTTATATGTCTAAATGTCATGATCTCATTCAATATTCATACATCCCTTTTCTATGTCGAAAGAGATTACTAACCGCTGTGAATTACAGGGAATAGTTGGGGGAGCATAATAAAGCATGTTTAGCATTGGTTATGGCACTAAGGGACTACTAACTTTCTCTTTTGCAGGGAAAGATTAAAGAACCCCAAAACACAAAAAAAAATTACAGTTTTAGCATGCATCCATTTTTTGCATCTCCCCGGGACTAAACTTCGAACCATTTGTCTCTGTAGGATTGCTCCTCAAACCCGTTCGCAGTCTAAGAAAGCCCAGGTCTCTACATCTGAAATGGCTGATCTTCCTAACCATAATTCCATATCTCGGGAGGAGTTTGATGATTTTAAAAGACAGATGATGGAAATGGCCACAATGTTAAAGGAACAGTTCTTAATCAGACAGGATCCGGTAAACCAGGGATCGCATAATACTCCACCACCAGGGGATGACCAGGATCCTCCTAAAAATGGTACAAACTTGCTGAAAGAGGACCAACCCCGACTCAAGGGCGAGCCAGTCGTCCCAAAGGCCATTCCCGTACCCAACAAGACAGTAATTACTATCCCGGAAGAGGGAGATACTGATGACCTCCGGAGAAAAATGAAACACATGGAGGAGACCATCCAATCTCTAAGAGGCATAGGCTCCCTGGGTAGGGTTAATTACTCAGATTTGTGTGTCTTTCCCGGAACCAGATATCCAGAGAAGTTCAAGGTCCCCGAGTTCGAAAAATACAATGGAAAGGGAGACCCCTACACGCACTTGAAAATATACATTGGAGAACTCGGGTCTTATGCCGAGGACGAGGGGCTGAGGATGCAGTTATTCCAGAAAAGCTTAACAGGGGAGGCAAGGATCTGGTATGCCCGCCTTGACAATGCCCTAATCCACAACTGGGAGGAGTTGGCCCATACCTTCTTAACCCAATACAGCTTTCAGGCCCAGATGGCCCCTGATAGATATCAAATGACAAAAATCAAGAAGCAACCAAAAGAATCTTTCAGGGACTATGCACAACGATGGAGGGGTATGGCTGCACAGGTGAATCCCCCAATGAACGAGGCGGAAATGGTAATGACCTTTGTGGACATTCAGGAGGCGCCCTATTATGAGCGGGTGATATCGGGGATTGGGAGACCTTTTTCCGAGATGATAAAACACGGAGAAATGGTGGACATGGGGTTAAAATCTGGTAAGATCCGGGACCTCACAGCTCTGGAAGTGGTTGCGGAGCAAATCCAGTGTGGAAACTATGGCAGCACTTCCCGTAGGATCCAACAGAAAAAGGAGGAAGATGTTTCCCTCATCCTGCAGGGATCATCTAGAAAGGCAGAGAATAATCCTCCAGGGCAAATACAGAGAATTGTGCCACCCCGACAACATAATTTCAATTATCAAAGGTCGGGCGAACGAAGAAGATTTGAGACAGCAAGAGATCGGGTATTCACCCCGCTTGGGGAGCCTCTTGAACAGATTTTGGCGGTATTGATAGCACAGAGAAGGATAGGCGATTTGGCACCCCCAATTGATCCGAAAGGAGGAGAATTTGATCCGAGTAAGAAGTGTGCGTACCATTCGGGTTTCTCCTGGTCATGATACTCAGGAATGCTGGCTCTGAAGCACAAAATTCAGAATATGATTGATAGCGGGAAGATCGTGGTAGAGCAGCCAGAGGTTATGAAGAAGGACCATGAGTAGATGCCAGTTGTTGTCCCTTATTTTAAAATTTTGCATGATTATGTTATTTTGTCATGTTATCTTAAAGATGATCATTGCGAGAAAATGCCCTTATATATGACAAATATTTTGTTTCATGCCAGGTGTAACCAATTTGAGTGTCTCTTGCCTAACAAACGATTCTTCAAATTCGAAAGTTGACTACGATTTTGATATTGAGCTGGATTTCGATTTAATGGGCATTGAGCAGGATGAGACAGATAATGACGGCACGCCTGACGAGATCAAAGGAGGGGTCGAAGACAAACCCCAAACCCAACTCAAACCAAACCATCACCATAAAAAATTGGAACCCCTGACAAACCCAGAGAGCTCAAAATAGGAACAGATCTGACCCCCTAGCCAGAAAACAGAGCTGTTAAGCCAGTATGGAGATATCATTTGCCGATATGGGCAACCTGAGGCCTTAGTCTCCGACAATGCCAAAAAAATTTGAGCAGCACCCTTATGAAGGAATTATATGACCAGTTCAAGATCAAACACCTCAATGCTGTCATTTGCCGTCCTAAGATGAATGGGGCAGTGGAGGCTGCGAATAAGAATATCAAGAAGATCATGGCGAGAATGTCTGCTAAACATCGGGGATGGCCGGATCTGCTACCTTTCACCCTGCTGGCGTACCGAAATTCGGTGCGTATTTCTACAGGGGCAACCCCTTACGCTCTGGTATACGGAATAGAGGTAGTTCTGCCATTTGAGGTTGAGATGCTCAGATAAACGAGGAGGGTTGAATGCAAGGTCGATACGACCAATTGGCCATAATTGATGAGAAAGGGGTGGCTGCTATTCCACGCGGCCAGTTGTATCAGCAAAGAATCTCTCGATCTTACGACAAAAGATAAGACCTCAGAAGTTCAAAGAAAATGACCTAGTGCTAAAGAAAGGCATGCCTTCTCAAATTTAAAAAAAAAAAAAAAAAAAAAAAAAAAAAAAAAAAAAAAAAAAAAAAAAAAAGCGAAGCCAAAGGAAAGCTTGCCCCGAACTGAGAGGGGCCTTTCGTGATTAAGAAGGTGATGTCCGGAGGAGCCCTCATATTGCAAAAGAGGAATGGAGAGATGTTTCCATAACCCCTCAATTCCGACTCGGTGAAGCGGTTCTCAAAAAAAAAAAAAAAAAAAAAAAAAAAAAAAAAAAAAAAAAAAAAAAAAAAAACCAACAATCATCATCATCATTTTATCGTTGTTCTTTGAAAGAATGAACTACGTAGGACCTGATCTCCCGACTTGTGGGGGTACGTAGGCAGCCATCGTGGCACGGTCCCATTCCTTACAAAATAATACTTTCTTCTGTCAAAACCAATCCCCAACAACCAGAAAAGCCTTCCTATACCCTCAAAACCTTCCCGAAGTCAGCCACCTGATCAGCTTCATCTCAAGTGACATAACCCGGACCCAACCAAACACTTAGTCAAAAAAAAAATCTAAGACTCAGTCCGATGAAATCAACAGGGTGTGCGGTAGTATCTGTCAAATTTCCATCAAGACTTGAGAAGAAAAAGAGGGCAAGATATCAAAATCGTGGTTGACTGGATAAAATGAGGATCCGATGAAAGGCAACGATACGAAAAAAAGGGGAAAATGACTGAATATAAATGCATGTCTATATATATAAGTCATTTCGTTACAAGATTTCCTTTTCGATAACAGATGAAACTGACATAATCTATGCAGGAGATAAAATGATCTAAAGATCTGAAACTAACTTAAGCAGGATGGATAAAGTGGTGGATAGGTCTGAAGCATCGGCGTCCCCTGCAATCTACTGCCCCATCATGTCGATACGATCCAATAAAGAAATGGCTCGGCTAACGGTAGTAATCAAGGCCAGTCGGATCCGGCTATCCTGAGTAACCCGACTAGGGGCAGAATCAGCTGAGATGGAGTCATATATGGAGGTCATCCCTGTAGAATCAGGGGGGAATAAATACCTCTGGGGCGGTGTCATTTGTGAAAAGCACTCGAGAGTCATCAAATACTCCAAACTGACTCAAGCAAACCACGACAAGTTGGTGAGCAACCTAGGAAGGCATCCAAGCCAACCACGACAAGATGGTGAGCACCCTGGGAAGGGCTGGTATCCAAGCAAACCACGACAAGTTGGTAAGCAACTTGGGAAGGCATCTAAGCAAACCACGACAAGATGGTGAGCACCCTGGGAAGGGCTGATATCCAAGCGAACCACGACAAGTTGGTGAGCAAACTGGGAAGGCATCCAAGCCAACCACGACAAGATGGTGAGCACCCTGGGAAGGGCTGATATCCAAGCAAACCACGACAAGTTGGTGAGCAACCTAGGAAGGCATCCAAGCAAACCACGACAAGATGGTGAGCACCCTGGGAAGGGCTGATATCCAAGCAAACCACGACAAGTTGGTGAGCAACCTTGGAAGGCATCTAAGCAAACCACGACAAGATGGTGAGCACCCTGGGAAGGGCTGATATCCAAGCAAACCACGACAAGTTGGTGAGCAAACTGGGAAGGCATCTAAGCAAACCACGACAAGATGGTGAGCACCCTGGGAAGGGCTGGCATCCAAGCAAACCACGACAGAGTGGTGAGCAACCTGAGAAGGCATCCAAGCAAACCACGACAAGATGGTGAGCACCCTGGGAAGGGCTGAGATCTAAACAAACCACCACAAGGTGGTGAGTAACCTGGGAAGGCATCCAAGCGAACCACTACAAGTGATGACATCTGTAGAACAGTATCAAAAGACTGTACAGGGGTCATTTTTTCTCAATTTACATGTTGTGTTACACGCATGAATAGATGATAATTCTGTATGTGATCCATGAAATGAAAAAAATCGAGCAGGTCAGGTGTCAAGGTCCTAGCCTATCAGAGTCAAACGCGATGGGTGACCGGCGACGATACCCGGCCCCGACATGACGATCGACCGGCGACGATAACCGGCGATCACGAGATGGATGTCCGGCGACGAAAAACCGGCTCCGACAAGATAACCAACCGGCGACGATAACCGGGGGTTACGCGATGGGTGACCGGCGACGATACCCGGCCCCGAACAAGACGATAGATTGGAAGAAGTAAACCCAACGACTAACAAATACGGTCAAGGGGTTAAAGCATCGACACTCTTGCGGATGTTTTTGCATGCGTTACATCTTGTGTTGCATCATAAATCATATGTGTTGCATCATGTATGTATTGTCAATTCTTATGCATTGCCATTCATGCATCGGGTGTCTGTTTCTTTATCCTGTTCATTTCATTTAACATTTCATAAACATGATAAAGAGGGGCAGCTGTAGACACCCAAATTTTGCACTTCGTATACTAACCTTGACAGGAGGGCAAATTCGTCAAATGGATCGGCCTGCGAGAGCAAAAGATGGAAAAGTACGGACACTCGACGCCACCATAATAATTTGCAGCCGAAATCGACATGATAGCAGGGCTATCCGAATTTGGCATTCCCGGAAGGTGTGGCGCGCTTCTCAATGATTCCCGGACTGTAAAATACGAGCCTGTCAGCGAAAACTGACATTGCGGTACGAAAATCGAGGCGTGGCACGAAAATCGAGAAAGTCAAGCCCGCCAGCCGCGGATAGATCTGCGGCCAAGTGGGTGCGCCAGCACGAAAACCGGGAAATCAGCACTCAGCAGCTGAGTGCGATGGGAGGCGTGCCAGCTGGCCAGCCGCAGATCCATCTGCGGCCAGCCGCAGATAGATCTGCGGCTGGCTTTGGCCAGCCTATTTAAGCTCGGCAGCAGGCAGCATACAGGAGGTTGGGCAGTTTGCGGAAGAAGAAGAAATCAGCAGCAGTTTTAGCTCGGAAATAGAGAGAAATAGCAAAAAAATTCTTGCAACAATTGAGAGAAAAAGAGAGAAATTTCCTTTGTTGTTAGATTATATCATATACATGTCATATTTCCCTCAATACACAAGTTTTCTACAACAATTTTGGTATCATTTGCAAGGTGAAAATCTCATTATTTTTGCAACTTCTATCATGTTATTTGGCTAAATTTAATTGAAATTTTCAAGAATATTATTGAGCAATCATGGATTAGGGATTATTGGTGAGGGTTCCATTGGAACACAATTCTTCCTAATAATCCGATGATATCTAATTGGTGAAATTTCTAGTTTGTTTATGGATGTATATTAGGCGTAATTTAATTGAGTGTATTTGTAGGATGTGTTAGGCAATCTACGTTGTATAATTGAGTATTCAATTTGAGAGTGTGTAGCAATCGTGGTTGTGAGCCTAGGAAAGCGACCCCGTGGTTCAAATCCGATGATGGACGTTTGGTGTATGTGATAGATTCAAGAGGCTTGTTTTGTAGTGTGTAACCATTGGGCCTTAAAACGACGCTAAGGCGAGAATCGGGTTTAAGGCCCCGAAATAGTGAAATTTGTGATTGTTGACGTTCGGGGACATTTTGATGGCTTACATGCCCATGAATAGCCCCGACGCGTGTTTATGCTCGATTCGATTTATGACGCGAAATTGATTTCAAAGCCAAACAAATGAAGATTTTTTTATAAAATCAATCAAAGTAGGATATTAGAATCACGAGGTTAAAATTTGAGAAGTGCTAATGAATGTCGATTCCTATCTAACGAAAAAGCTAAAGAAAATCGTTTTCAAACATCACACAAAAATGATTTTACAAATAAGTAACGTTTTATTAAACCGTTGTGCATAGGGTTAAAGAGATCCTAGAAATTGCCCATCATTTTATGAAAGCAACGTATAGATCTCGATTCCTATTTTGACGAAGGTTTAAAACTCTTGTTTTGCCAAAACGACACCTAAAGAAAAATCCCATAGCTTTATACAATTAAAATCAAATCCTTCTCAAAAGAATAAAGCTTTCTCGTGTATACCGAAAAGACATTCCGAAGCGTTCTCAAAGTAAAACACGATTTTCCCTAAAATCCAAATGATTCTTTCATACAAACTCACCACAACATTCACATAAGCACACACACACACACACGCACACGCACACACACACATTTCATAAATTAAAGGATAGGAAAAGCATCAAGATTGCGGTAACCGTGTTTCACGGAAGTCGAGGGGTGCCTAACACCTTCCCCTCACTTAAGCAAGCCCCCGAACTCTATGAATCTCGATTCGCAGACCAAATTAATTCGGAGTCACATATGAGCCAGCGATTTACAAAAGAGCGAAAACTCGGATGAGTTGGTACATCCATTTCAAATATACCAACTGGCGACTCTGGTTAATTGGCTCATCATAAAAATGATCTTTCAAAACCCCGTCGACCTCAATGCCGACCTTTTCCAAAAATCATCTAAACCAAAAGGCTAAAATTTGGAAAAGACTAAGAGACCAAGAGAAAGAGAAAAACCCGGCGTCGACAATGCGGTAATCCGCGTAGACAGATTATTTCCACAAAAAATTAATAAGTAATAAATACGAAGGGTTATTCACCAGGCATGCGTCAATCCGCACGGACAGGTTATACCCACAGATTAATAAGGAACAAATGCAAAGGGATATTCACCAAGTACGACACTCCGTACATACAGGTTATTCCCACAGCGTAATAAGGAATGAATACAGAAGGGTATTCACCAGGTACGACACTCTGTATATACAGGTTATTTCCACAGAGTAATAAGGAATGAATACAAATGGATATTCACCAGGAATGCGTCAATCCGCATGGACAGGTTATCCCCACAAATTAATATGGAATGAATAACAACTTTTATGAGTATAATATCACTTACGAACAAGGAAGCAAATGATATTACATAAGAGTATGAAAGAAATGATATATGCTACCTTAGTTAACAAGTGACTGGATGTTGCTTTCTATGAAGCTTACTAACTTCGGATAATACTAGTATTCTCACAAATACTCACAATAGTCTAGTACACTTAGAGAACTTAAGAAATTTAGAGAGAGAGAGAGGAAGTATAGGCAATGAAGGTGTGAAAATTTCTTAAGCGAACCCTCCCTATTCATAGAAAAATCAAGGTGAGGGTATTTTAGTCTTGTCCCTAATTTTTCTTGGTTTATTACTCTTATACCCTTGGCATATTCTTTTAATATACTTTATACCATAGTATATTCTTAGAATATGCTTTCACTTAGGTTTTTAACCCTAAGATAAAATAAAAACTGAATTAACTATTTACTGACGGTAATTTACTATTTAATGACATGTGGGTCTCACAAAAAATAAAATCTGAAGAAATTAGTACAAGAAAAATAAATTGTGGGTCCCACCGATCAAATAGTTGCGGGTCCCACGGAATAAAGTGTGGGTCCCACAGAAATATAAGATAACTTACAACAAACGCTTCACGTATATTTAATCAACACTATTTTAAACTTTCAACAATTACTCACCATTAATATTATAGACTTATAATATTGGCAACCAGATCATTCCTAGGAAAAAGGAGGTCTTCCGTATAAACGGCGCGCAATTAAATAACCTTTTTCCTTGACAGAATTTCTAGACATTGTCAATAATGCTAACATATTATATCAAATAATATGAGTTACAGTGTCATGACAAATAATAAAAAGTATTATGCAGATGCTACTGTAACAATTATTGAATCAAAATACCGTGCAATAACTACTTTATCAATTATTGAATCAATAATATAAAATATTGTACAGTACAGTGTGCTTGTGAAATACCGCGTACTACTGTGGAATAACGCGTTTTACTGTTCTTTTTATTACCGGGTATTTTAATAGTTGTAAATGATAATATTGTTGACAAATATTGTCGTTTTTAGTATCCGACAATGGGGCCCACTATCGTTGACAATATTGTCATTTCGGCGCCGTCGTACGGTACCGAATATAATATTCCCCGACAGAAAGAATATTTCCCGACAAAAGGAATATTCCCGGACATACTGTTTATCAGATAATTTGCATATAACACCCTTAACTATCATTTATAACAATTAAGCACTTTACTATTTAGAAAAATAATCATAAAAAAAATAATAAACTTTTTTTTCATAAAGTCGGGATCTTACAACTAATATTAAACTGAGTAGCATTTACTTAGTTTATCATTGGAAAAATAAACTAAGTAGCATTTGCTTAGTTTTCCACAATTACAGTAAACTGCATATATACATGTGCATGTAATATAGTTTGGAGCTTAGAAACTCGTTTGACATTCACTCATTAGGAGTGAATGTCGAATAGTCCCCAGTTTGGGACTGTGACTGGATGTTATGTCTCTCACTTAGGCCGGTGTTAATGAGTTAAGTACGTTTTTAATTGTTTTGACGATTTTTCGACGGTTTGTTCTTCGAGTGCATACCTAGACTAATTTATCTTAGTCTATTTCGTGTACTTGGAGACCATGGGGAGGTGCTGCCGAAATTTTCTTGAAACAGGTAGAAACGTCCTCAACGTGTTGACACTAGTGAGGAGACGCATCCAGGAACGGGATAGAAGCCTAACCCCTATAGAGTGGAGATACTAGGAACATATAATTCATGCATGGACCACATGAATGAATATCCCTGACCTAAATGTGTCTTTTGTTCAGTAAAAGATGTCAGTCGACCGGAGTTGGATGTACCGTAGGATACCCATTGATGGGAGGGGATTAGTGGAAGCTTACCGTGAAGGGGTGTGCTACTTTTTGGGCAAAGCCATAGAACATGCTGATGGTCCGAACGGGAAGATGAGATGCCCGTGTGTCAAGTGTAAAAAATTGATCTGGAAGAAAGCCGACGAGATTAAATTCGACTTATTTTCTCGTGGTTTTGTGGATGGGTATTCCGTATGGATCCATCATGGGGAATCAGCTGAGTTGAGGGAACTGACCGACTCAGTAGACCAACCAGTTCACGGTGATTCAAACGCCGATAACTATGATGTCATGGATATTGGTGGATGCTTATGGGCCTAACAATGTGTAAGCACTAGGATGCTGACGACTTCAAGAAGAAGTCAAAGCAGACAAAGAAGAACCGTCGCCAACTCTGAGTCGTACACACTACTGGCTCGCAGTCTTTTGAGGAGGCGAAGTTGGTAAGTATCATATACTTAGTTGTTTTGTTACTCATTTCTCACAAGTCAACTGAATAACAACTTTATAAATGTATTTATTAGGCCATGCGATAGAGCTTAGGTCGACCTCCGTCCATGTTAGAGTTTTAGGATAGAGTCCACACGCCAAAGGACTCTATTATGTCTCCCGCAACATTAGCTATACGGGTAAGTGTAATCTTAATTTTACGTAATGTTTAATATTAGGTAGTTCATAAAATGATAGAATTAACTCACGTATAAGCCATAAATTACAGGACCGGTTGTAGTCTAGTCGGGACCAGCGTGTAGCTGAGTTGTAGACGGCTAGGGAGATTCTGAAACGTTAGATTCCACCGTCCCTCCGCCCGAGATTGAATTATCTCGAGATAAGGAGCTGGCACTATGGGTCGTGGCTTAGGATCCCCCTACTAGCAATACCGGTAGATATCGAGTGCTGGAGGATACCGGCGTATACATTACCTGGAGGTAATATTATTTCTAATAACTTAAGATTAAGTAACTGCATATATTATTAGTAATGGTATATTTATTTGCGCATGCTCTAGCCAGCGTCAGCGCCCGAGAGCTTCTGTTGGACCATCTTATACAGGCGTTGGCTTGGACGACGAGATTTTCCAAAGGGTCATGGCTGCGATGTCGAAGACGTTCCGTACGGATCCAGTTATCCGTCGTGAGGAGTTTTACAGTCGAGCTCGCCTTCACTAGCTCACCCAGGATATTGCAGTAGTGGCCACCGTCGATAATACGGGTATCTCGCAAGAGCAGTTCGTTGTAATACGCGACGAGGTGCTTCGGTTGGTGGTTACATTACTATCGGAGGCTTTTAGCCCGATTGGGAGTCAGCCCCCGCCTACTCAGGTATTATATTTACTTTTACTTATTTAATCTGCATGTTATTAAATTAATACTCTCATACGGACTAATGCATTATATTTTTAATTGTATTAGCAGACGCTATTGATAACACCGGTGATGGCGAGCGGGGTGACGATGGCGACGGCGACGGAGGGGATGATGACGTGAATTTGCATACACCATAGTCCATACCCATGCATTGCATATATAGTTTAGTTTGCTTAGGTGTTTTTAGAATCTACTTAGATGTTTTGTAAATCATATATTGTATAGTTTAGTTTGATTCTTTGTAAATCGATGTAATATACTTTTGTTTTGAAAGTATTTCGGCACATAATGAGTTATTCTTTATAGTTTTTAAGTTAGATCATTGTTATTTAACGTTATGGGTTGATTATGATATATGTTGTTGTTAGATGTAGTTATTGGTTTGTATTATATGTGTTATTGGGATAAAGCAGGTTACAGGTACAAAAATGGGGTTTAAAAACCTGAAAAAATGAAAAAACAAAAAAATTATTTTTTAAAAAAAACATGCTATTTCCGACGGAATAAGGTATTTTCGACGGAATTTCCATCGGAAATAAGCTTTAATATTTATTTTAAAAAATAGAATTTCCGACAGAAAAGGCTTATTTCCGATGCAATTTCTGTCGGAATTTTCTTATTTACGAACAATTTGGAAAGCGCCATATGGCAGGTTATTTCCGACAGATTATTCCGTAGGAATTGATTTTGTCTAAAACAAGTTATTTTCGACGGACTATCCGTCAGACTTATTCTGTCGAAATACTATTATTTCCGACTAAATATTCCATCAGAAATAAGCCTTTTTCTTGTAGTGTTTTGATATGAACTGATGAGTGTGTTTTATATACACAAATTGGGTACTTTTAGCCTTAATAATTTGTAAGTCTTTAGCTATTTCGTTTGGTTTTATGTGTTTTCATCTTATTGTTGTGTAATATAGTTTTGTATTACTTTTATATGTATTTGTGTGTTTTTATGTGTTTTTACGTTGTTTTGTAGGTATTGAAATAAAGGCCCTAGGGATCAATGCGTTTTCGGCGCGATTTTGGCATTTCATCTGCTTGTTTCTCAATTTCCCTCATGATGCAATTCGAATCTCTCAAAACTCAAAGGATGAAAGTTGTAGATCTTTGTCTTAGCTTTTCAGAGCATCTTGAATCATCCAATTTGAAGTTCGTATGAGAGAGTTATGGTCATTTTACCATCGGATTCTGCATGACTTTTACACAGCAGTTGCTTCGGGCTCAATTTGAACCTTGCTCCGGCCATTTACTCGTCAAACTCCAGTTATGAAAGTTGTAGAGCTACTTCTTAGCTTTCCATAGCCTATTTAATCGCCTTAATCCGAGTTTGGACGAAGAAGTTATGGTCATTTTACTGGAGCTCGCCGGGGCGGGAATTTCCTACACAAATTCCTCGCCGCGGCGAGAAAACGCAGGCCAAAAAGCTCGCCGGGGCGAGCTCTTCGCGGACAGAAGCAGATTTTTCAAGTTTTTTGGTCATTTTGGAGGTGCTAAGCTAGGTTTACTCATACCCAACACTTATAACATATCCAGGGGCTCGAAAATCAGCAACTACACTTGTGGAGGCTGCACATAAACATCAAAATTGAAGAGAAATGGGCTGCAATACAAGGAATTTCCAGCAAAATCAAAGGAACAATTGAAGAAAGGAGTACCAAATCAAGGAGGAAAGCTAGAAATCATCAACCCTCAAGCAAACAACGTTGGGAAATCTTCAAAAGTGGTTTTATTTCTAGTATTTTCTTCTTATTTTGTAAATCCAATATGATGATATATAGATCAAATTTGATGTTTTATGTAGTTACCATGAACTAGGACTCATTTGCTAAGATTTCAATGGAACCCAATACATAGTTTGAATTGAATGCTCTCTCTTTGATGTAGGTTAATTATTTGTGATTGGATATCATAATTTGTGCTTTATATATTAATTACCTTGCTAGTAATTACCTTGGGAACTTATATGGAATTGAGAGAGGAAGTATAGGTTGAGACCTTGTTATGATATCATGTGAAAATTAAATATTCCTATGGGTAATTCATGAAATTAAGTGACGTGTGTTTTATTTATTACCCTCATGAATGGATAATTTGATTGTATTTAGGATAGACATATACATAAATACCACATGTATCCATTGGAGAATCATGCTTAATGATTTCTATTGCGAAAGTTGGTAATTGATAGGGTGATTAATGAGATTTGGTGACACGTGTCTTGTTGATTATTCTTGATATGGGATTCTTGCTAGTGTGTAGAATAGAGATATATCTATACACCGCATTGGAAAATACGTATTTGACCATCGAGAGAGGCTTGTATATACTTGTAAATTCTCGGATAACAATTCTTGTGATTTAACTAATTGAAAAGAGAGAGTTAGGATATTCAAGTGAAGTATTGGGGGAAATTGTGATCTTAGACTTGTTAATATTAGATTTCATTATATTAAAGCTTTCCATAGTTCTTTGATTATTTGTCAACTTCATTAATGCAAAACAACAAAAATAATTATCGTTTGTTTAAATAAGATTGAAATGATAAAAGGTTAATACTTGGAAAAGACTAGTAACAATTCCTCGTGGGATCGATACTTTACTTACTCTTTATTACTTGTTGACCGCGTATACTTGCGCGTAAATTGTTCATATACAAATCGGACAACATGAACACAAGCAAAACAACAAAAATGTTGCGTGCAATAGGTAGTATATATATCTATAATATATCTTAATCTCTATATTTTAATAAAGATATAGAGATTAAGATATAATACACAGTCGTCAACTACATACTATCAACATACTTGAGTTCAAGTTTCAAAAGCAAATAATCCAAACTCATAACAAGTCATGAACCACAAACTACCAACATACTTGAGTCCAAGTTTCAAAAGAAAATAATTTTAATAACACACAAGTTATGGCAAGAATATAGTCCAATATTGAAATTTGACAAAAACATTGATTTAATGGAAGGAATGATAAATAACACTGAATTGAAGGAATATAAAACAACAATGAAAGGAGGAAACCCTTGACAAGTACATGTGGTACACAAAGGGGTTTTCTTCTATGAAAGTAGCAGTTAGTTTATTTGAGGCAGAGGGGTGAAATCAAGCCACCAATGAAGGAGAAGAAGAACAAAGCAAAGTGAAAGTTCATATGTGTTCAATCTCGAAAAACATAATCAAAGAATTGAGTAAAAAATGCGTAATAATCCAAATTGAGTAGTATTTCAACTAAAATTGTCCACACATCAGTACCTTTATCCAAGAAATTGTCTTCGAGCTGGGATTTAGGTTTGCGATGAAGAAGGAAATTAGCAGTGATTGGGTATGAGAAATTTAGGCTCCAGTATGAGAGATTAGGGTTGTATATGAGAGATTTAGGCCTGGGTATGGGAGATTACGACTTAAATTGCAACGGTGAGAGGCTGGAATTTCAGTCATGAGGGGCTGGAGAGTTGACAGATTTTAGGGAGTTAGATATAGTTAGGTATGAGCTTTAGGGAGTTACATATGTCTGGGTTTGAGATTTAGCTGAGTAGCCTGAGAGAGTTTTTTAGAGCGTGAAAACTGGATTTGGATGTGGAGTTAGGGTTTGAGGACTTCGAAAAGGGGAAGGGAACAAAGGAAGTCTAGTTTGATTAGGAAAGAAATGGCACATACCTCCGAATTTTTTTCTTACCTAACTTTCAGGCTTCCCTCCGTGCTTCTTACATACATAACGTTTTTTTTTAAAAACGTTAAAATTTTAAAACCAAAAATTGCCCCTTATAAATCCACAACGTTTTTACATATCTAACTACAACATTTTTGTCAAAAAAACGTCGTGCTTAAAAATACCATAGCGTTTTTTTATAAAAACATTGTTGGTTAAGTGTCATCATTTTACTGTTTTATAGTAATGGGATTTTAAGGAAGAAGAGAGCCCTCAAAGGCAATTGCAGATCCGACAAGACGATGTCCAAGTTATCCCTGAGGTTGGAGATCGTGAGGAGGCAACAGTTGAAGACCCAAGCTCAGTCGTTAATCAAGTTTGTGTTGAATCAATTCATAATAAGGTGATTTATAATAGACTCAATGGCACGTCTGCGTGAGGTAGTCGTCGCTCGGATCGTTCTAGCAATGGTTATGGGTGGAACATCAATGACACCTTGACCTCTTGCTTATATTGAAGCGATAATCTTGGTACAATCAACGGTTGATGTATGGTAGAAGACACCACAAACACCTATTGATTGATGCTTGATAAGTCGGATTGATCGCCACGAACACACCGATAAAATCAAGAGTTCTTGAAAAGAACAAAGATAGAATACTCTCAAGTAATCTAAAAAAAAAGTATTATTAAATCAATCAATGCCCAAAACCCTTGGCCTTGAGACCTATTTATATTAGTGCAAGGACTTATTTATGGTAATAAAAACTCTAAAAGTGTTGCCCTAATTTTATCCTAATAGAAGTCTCTAGAAATGCAATCAAAATAAATCATAACCTCCCCTAGAATCATGTTAAATAACCTAAAACAAAAGGAAACAAAATACAATATAATCTTCCTAATATGTTAGGAAATAAAATCTTCTCTAATTCCTAAATTGGGCTTGTATCAAACTAATCCAAACTTATGTCTCATGCTCCTTAGCCTCCTTCTTGGGTCTTTTTGAGTTAGCTTCAGCCCAAACATCATGAATGTAATTGGTCCAGCTAGTACTTGAATTGGATCACCCCACGCTTCTTTAGAACTAAACCAAAAATTGATTGTCCAAAAAGATATATATACAAGGACCCATGACCCGTGCCCAGCCTGGCCGGTCGGTCGGCAGCGCGTGCGTGTGGTCAAACCAAGCCTTGGCTAGGTCCTCTCCCTTCCACAAAAGTGGGGTGCCCTTTGGGGCCCCAAACCCAAGAACAATTTTATTGTATATATACCAACTTAATGTTTAGTTCATAGTCGATGTGGAACTCTTCCTATAAGTATTTATTTATCCTTTTTAATGAGTGATCTTTGCGAGTAAATTTCTCATTCATTACCCCATAGATTTGAGCTTTCTAATACTTGATATTCATCTACTCATGGAGTAGATAATGGAACCCACTTCAATTTAGGCTCAAATTCTAACAATCCCCCACATGAATGAAATTGAATGCCAACCTATGCAAATGTTATGCAGACACTTGAGAGAGACAGAATTGGAAATCATCTGTATAGAGAAAGGTGGCTTCTAGCTTTGAACCTTCCCTTTTGAAATACTATCGAGTTTATTAGTTGTCCAGTGAACGTGAAGTCTTGAACTGTCCAACCGTTTATGTAAATCGAGACAATAGAAATTCACACAAAAAATTTTTCTAGACATTATTTGGTTCTCATGACTTTGTTCATTTCGGCCCTGAACATTCCCGGATTTATGAGTGCTTTAGAGAAGTATATCTTTATCATTCTCATAAAATTGACCCAGTTCACACTCACATAGGTGATTCTTAATAAGAGTATCCTGTCATACCCCAC
This sequence comes from Aralia elata, assembly GCA_034770075.1. Lineage (NCBI taxonomy): Eukaryota > Viridiplantae > Streptophyta > Magnoliopsida > Apiales > Araliaceae > Aralia > Aralia elata. The sequence goes on along the minus strand of CM068379.1, from coordinate 69,575,516 downwards.
TTGTTTATCAAGATATAAGAATTATCAAAAGCACAGTTTATCCTAAAACCGTTGCATGTATCACTATCTCGTATCATAGGAATGGACAAAAGAAATTAATTTTGTCATAGTGATTTGGTTGAATCGTTCACAATTTAGTTGTCCCTTTGAACCTAGATCTTGGGATCTCCAGTCAACTAGGTTGGGTTTCTACCATGACGATCCTTATTTATAGGCTTTTAGACCCATTCCACTTGATGTTATTTTTACTTGCTCTTTAGTCAAACCTTTAGTTAATGGATCCGCTATATTTTCTTTCAACTTTATGTATATACTCAATAGACATAATGTCATTAGAGATTAATTATTTTATAGTATTGTGTCTACGACGAATATGTCTAGACTTACCATTATACATGTGATTATGTGCCCTTCCAATTACTGATTAAGTATTACTATGGATACAAATAGTAGGCACAGGTTTAGGCCACATAGTAATATCTTCTAAAAAATGACGAAACCACTCAGCTTCTTCTCCAGCCTTATCCAATGCAATAAACTCAGATTCCATTGTTGATCGAGAAATGCATGTTTGTTTAGAAGATTTCCATGATACTGCTCCTCCACCTAGTGTAAACACAAAACCACTTGTGGATTTAGAGTCTTTTGTATATGATATCCAGTTCGCATCACAGTATCCTTCAAGTACTGCCAGATATCTCGAGTAATGCAATCCAAAGTTTTGAGTATATTTTAAATACCTTAAAACTCTTATGATTGCTTTCCAGTGATCTTATCCTGGATTGCTTGTAAACCTACTCAATTTATTAACAGCATGTGCTATGTCAGAACGTGTACAATTCATTACGTACATAAGGTTTCCAATTATTTGTGCATACTCAAGTTGCGATATGCTCTCTCCTTTATTTTTAGACAAATGTAGATTTATATCTACAGGTGTTTCCACATGATTACAATCATATTGCTTGAATTTCCTGAGTATTTTCTCAATATAGTGTGATTGTGATAACACTAACCCATCTGATGTTTTAGAAATTTTAATTCCTAATATTACATCGGCAACATCCATGTCTTTCATGTCAAACATATTATTTAACATTTTCTTGGTAGTTTTAATGATTTCATTATTACTACCTATAATGAGCATATCATCTACATAAAGGCAAAAAATAACAAACCCTTTCGTAGTGTTCTTGACATATACACATTTGTTACACTCATTTATTTTAAAACCATTTGACATCATTGCACAGTTAAATTTTTCATGTCACTATTTAGGTGCTTGTTTTAATCCATACAGAGACTTTACAAGCTGGCAAATTTTCTTTAATTTCATGTCCTGGAAGGATAAACCCCCCTAGTTGTTCCATGTATATTTCTTCTTCTAGATTACTATTCAAGAAGGTTGTTTTCACATCCATTTGATGTATCTCCAAATTGTATAGCTGCAATGGCTATTAACATCCTAGTTGAAGATATTCTTGTGACAGGATAATAGGTATCAAAATAATCCAAACTCTCATTTTGCTTGTATCCTTTGATTACAAGTCTTGATTTATATTTATCTATAGATCCATCTTCTTTCATTTTCATATTGAATATCCACTTGTATCTAAGAGGTTTAGAGCTTGGTAAGAGATCTACTAATTCCCACGTATGATTGTGCAGTATGGAGCTACGAGACTTGATACCGCTTCTTTATAAGTTTGAGGCTCATTTTCTAACAAATAAGTTAGAAAATCCAAACCATAAGGTTTTGATATTCTAGCACATTTACTACATCTAGGTTCATCAATATCTTTTAAACCATGATCACTGTCACTAACAGTGTCATAAGTCCTTTTATTAGAACTTGGCTCTTGTGTCTTATTATTAGGAAATACTGTTTCAAAATTTTTTGCATCTTTTGACTCAATAATAATATTTTCATGTATTTCCTCTATTTTTGATTTATTAACCAAAAATCTATATGCACTGCTATTATTAGCATAGCCAATGAATATACAATTTATTGTTTTTGATCCTATTTTTACCTTTTTACATAGAGGAACCATTACTTTTGCTAAACACCCCCACACTTTTAAGTATAAGATGGTTTTTGTCCTTTTCATAATTCATAAAGTGATGCAAAAGACTTCTTTTGAGGTATTCGGTTGAGAATATAATTTGCTGAAACAATTGCCCCCCCCCCCAAAATTCTGAGGTAGCCCAGAACTTAATTAATAATAATGTATTATCATTTCTTTTAAAGTTCTATTCTTTCTTTCAGCAACACCATTTTGTTGTGGTGAATAAGGGGCAGTTGTTTGGTGTATTATACCATGTTGTGAACAAATTTCAGCAAAAGGTGATTCATATTCCCCACCTCTATCACTTCTAATTATCTTGATCTTTTTATCAAGTTGATTCTCAACCTCATTCTTGTAATGTATAAACATTTCCAATGCCTCATTTTTACTTCTCAATAATAACAAAAACAATATCTTGTACAATCATCTATAAAAGTAAGAACATATTTCTTCCCCTCTTGTTTGTATATATTTTAAATCACAAATATTTGTATGTACTAATTCAAGAGTTTTTGTACTTCTTTCAATTAATTTGCTAGAAGATTTTTGAAGTTTTGCCTCAACGCAAATTTCACATTTATGATTGGAGTTAATCTCACATTTTGGTGGACATTCTATATTAATTAATCTACGTATATTATTATAATTAACATGTCCTAATCTACCATGTCATAAATTAGATGACTCAGTCATATAAGTAGAAGATGTATTTTTCTTAATATTGGAAGGTACAATTGTCAATACATTCATTTTAAAGAGCTTATTGCTCATATATATCTTCCCCACATACATCTCCTTTTTGGTTAGGACAAACTTGTCCGATACAAAGACTAATTTAAATCTCTTTTGACTAAGAAGAGATCTAGACACTAAATTCTTTTGAATATCAGGCACATGGAGCACGTTATTGAGGGTAAATTCCTTGCCAAATGTCATCTTTAGAACCACGTTTCCTTGCCCAGCAATCTTGGATGTGGAAGAATTTTTCATATATAATTATTCTCCAATCTCAATTTCTTGATATGTTGAGAACATCTTCCTGTCAAAACACACATGATGGGTTGCTCCAATATCTACCCACCATTCTATGGGATTTCTAACCATGTTTACTTCAGAAACTATCGTTGATAGGTTCATTTCAGAAACGTCTTCATGAAGACCATCAACTTATATTACATTAGCTTGTGTGGACTTCTTGTTTTGGTCTTTACGTTTATGACAATTATTTACCCTATGTCCTGGCTTGTCACAAATGTAGCACTTACTTTGGAACTTTTTATTGGTTCCGTGTTGAGGCCCATTTCCAAAGTGTTTCCTCTTATTTGACTTTTGACCTTGTTCCACCACGTTGGCTTTGAATTCCATAAAGGTTTTTCCTGTTCTCTTTTCGAAAGCACGGTTGTCCTCTTCTATCTTTAATCTCACGATCAAGTCTTCAAGTTTCATCTCTTTGCGCTTATGCTTAAGATAATTCTTAAAATCTTTCCACATTGGTGGTAGTTTTTCAATGATCGCTGCTACTTGGAAAGATTCACTCAAGGACATATCTTCTGCATATATTTCATGCAAGATTACTTAAAGTTCTTGGACTTAATTGATGACAGCCTTGGAATCCACCATCTTTATAGTCCAGAAATCTGCCAACTACGAACTTCGTCGTGCCAGCATCTTCCGTTTTATATTTCTTATTCAAGGAATCTCATAGTTCTCTTGCTGACTTGAGAGAACTATACACATTGTATAATGTATTGTCCAATCCATTGAGGATGTAGTTTCAGCACAAAAAGTCAGTATGTTTCCATGCATCTATTACAGCAATATGTGCCTATCTGTTTCATTCTCGCTAAGTGCAGGGGGGTCTTCATGAAAAAATCTTGCCAAATTAGTGTACTGAGATAAAAACATCTTTTGTTGTCATCTTTTAAACTTTGTTCCGTTGAATTTTTCTAGTTTTTCACCATGGTTCACAAGCACATTAGGTAATATTGGTGCAGAAGAAGAACCGACTATGGTTACAGATTCGATAGCCATTTATTGCAAATATAAAGTAAATAAATATATAAAAATAATTGTCTTAAGATTGTTACAAAAGATATATCTAGATATATATATTTATATATATATATATATATATATTTGCAACTTAGGAATGATAGGAAAACTGAGTATATATAAATATATATATATATATATAAACTTATCTGTTGTAAAGTAGAAAATTGTATGTCAAGCGTAGTACTTATTACTATGTCCTTAAGACAACTGTGCCCTCCTTATCGGTTCTTAGAGTTATTAGCACTTGTCTCTCAGGATACAATGACAACGTATGTTATAGCAACACTACAAATAGCATACACAACGAACCAAATTTATACTCTGAACTCTCTCAAATATATTATGTATATGCAGAGGCGGAACCAGGGGGCGAGAGGGGTCACTTGACCCCGGTAGCAGCGGCGGATCTAGGAGTAGCATCGGAGGGGGCGGCGGATAAGAAAGGAGTGGCAGACTTACCAAGACCGGGCGATGACCCCCTATTTTGATGCTGCCGACGATTGTTCTCTTGATGTTCTGTTACTCAAAACCAAAAGGGGCAACAAGATTGTAGCTTTTTATCTGAAAAACCCTTATGCCAAGCTCACTTTGCTCTACTCCCATGGAAATGCTGCTGATCTGGGTCAGCTCTATGATCTTTTTGTTCAGCTGAAGTATTGCACAAGATTTTGTGTCGGAAGAGAGAGAGGTTGCAGCAGCTGTAAGCCCAAAAATTCTACCATTGCCGTTGTTTTCCTCCCTGTTTCATGGTATGTGAATTTTATTTTTTTTTTCTTCCCACTAATTTCTTGCTTATACAATCTGCTGCTAAGTCTTTGAAAAATAAATAAAATGAAACATGAATTGGGTATAGCTAGCACTGTCATGAACTTATTACTTATTGCCCCTTTGATATAAACACCATACCCAAACTGCAGAGTTTCTTTTTTTCATTCTGATTCAGTTTCCAAACATACAAGAACGAATTGAAGCTATTAATTATTGAGGAAGGACTAGAAATCAATTGCAACAAAACAAAGCTACTGTTGAACATCATCAGTATTGATAATTGTATCAAGCAAGGTAAGATAACATCTATTTATAGAATTTATGAAAAATTGAATAACATACTGCTGAAAATTGTTGTTATTGGTATATTTTTGTTGTGCTTCAGTGCTTGGGTTGTGATTGGGTATGAAGAAGATGTTATACAGGGTATGCGGAGTAATAAGGGTGGAATTTTTGGCTAGACTTATATGTAAACCTCCATGAAATTTTGTTTTAAAAACTGTGCACGTAGCGTGTTTGAAAAAATGCCTCTTAGAGGCTATTGGGCTTTAAAATCAAAAATACAGTTTTGTGTAGAAAGAAAATCATAACGAAAGAAGCACTTCAAGCGTCAATAAATAAATAAAATTTACTGATATATTTTGACCCCCTCCAAAACTATTCTGGTCCCGCCACTCTGTATATGACTAATGAAATGATGAAGAATTAACTAAATTCAATGAATGAAATAACTGACTTCATATGGTATTTATAGGAGGACTTAATGACCCTTTAGATAGGACATGTCCTTTGTGAACCAACTGGATGCAAATGAAAAGGTATGGCTGAACAGGTGTGATCAGGAGAACCAAACTAATCAAGCGTGCACGCCTTAGAGCACTGTTGCGCTAGGTTGGAGAGCAGTTGTGCTGACCCTAGCGTTGTTGCGCTAGTGTCAAGCGCAATTGCGCTTGACTCCCTGTTAATCCTCTTACCCCTTGCTTTGCTTCTCAAAATAATAAATAAAAACTTAGAACTAAACCAAAAATTGATTATCCAAAAAATATATATACAATGACCCATGCCCAACCCATCGGTCGGCGACGGCGCGCGCGTGGTCAAACCAAGCCTTGGCTAGGTCCTCTCCCTTCTATAAAAGTGGGGTGCCCCTTGGGGCCCAAACCCAAGAGAAATTTTATTGTATATATACCAACTTAATGTTTAGTTCATAGTTGATGTGGGGTTCTTCCCACAAATATTTATTTATCCTTTTTAATGGGTGATCTTTGCGAGTAAATTTCTTATTCATTACCCCATAAATTTGAGCTTTCTAATACTTGATATTCATTTACTCATGGAATAGAACACATTGATATGTGGAACTATCTCTAATAATTAATGGAATCCACTTCAATTTAGGCTCAAATTCTAATAAATACAATATAATCTGCCTAATATTTTAGGAAACAAAATTTTCTCTAATCCCTGAATTGAACTTGTATCAAACTGATCCAAACTTGTATATCATGCTCTTTAGCCTCCTCCTTAGTTCTTCTTAAGTTAGCTTCAGCCCAAATATCTTGGATCAATCTATTGAGGCCTTGCTTGAACCTCCTATTTCTGGCCTTTGTAATTGGTCCAACTAGCACTTGAATTAGATCTCCCCATACTCTTTTTGTCTTGTTTGAATCATCTCATTTCATGTCCTCATTAATTTCTGTTCCCAAAAGTGATTTCTTATCTCCTTTTATGGTGAACAACATGGTTGGAGAGATCTTTGATCCAAATCGAAAGGGGTTTATTATTGCGAGCAAGGTGTTCGATGAAAGGCCTAAGAAAAACCCGTTGTCTTGAAATGTTTTCATTGTTGGCTGCACTCAATGGGAGGATTGTTTATGTGTTGTGATGAATAATCTAAACAAGCCTATGTACAATGATAGTGGGTAAAACTAGGGATATGCATACGACAGATTTGAGTGTGAATGATGTGGGACGAAAACTACCAATTGCTGAAATCTCAAACATAAGCAAGCATTTAGCCTCTACAGATGATATTGTTGATCTAGTTGCTGAATTGGGAAGTTATATGGTACAAGTTGAACAAATCCACCTTGAGGACAAGGTGAAATTTGAAGAGGGGAATGTGTGGATAATATTGGATTGGTGTAAAGATAAATCACTATTGGAGACTAAGGTCGCTCATGATATTATAAATCACTATTGGATTTGGGGGAATATCAGCAAGTCAAATCTGTATGAGCCTTCTGTTAATGGAAAGACATTCGATGAAAGTTTAGAACAGGAATGGATAATTGGGATGATGTAATGAACAATATCAAGGCCTCAAGGTACTTTTCAAGTGTATATTTGATCGACACTGACTTTGAAGAATTCTCACTAGAAGGGATATTAAATTCAGTAACACTCGAGTCTTCATGTGACTATTGAAAGTAGTAATTATATTGCAAAGGTGAAGTATAATCAAGCTATTGATGGCAAAACAGCAGCTTGTGAGTCTTTAGGGTATAGTTTTGATCCGAGTGGGATATTTGTCCTAGCTAGAGATGAAAGATACAAAAAAAACTCTCAACTCCCACCTTGAGGGCAAAACGGATTTCAAAAGAAAAACGAAGAATGAAGAAGCCTACAGCCAAACAAGGAAGATCTCGTTGCTTTCACAAATTCAACAAAAGGGAAAGGATTTGAAGGTTCCTCTCATTCCCTCTTATCATCTCTCTACTCCTATCTCCTCTACAATTCTTTTTGTTGCATATGGACTAAGATTATTTGATAAAATTCTCAAACTACATGACAATTTTAGTAAATCCAAATTGAAGGGAAATAATTTGTTTTGGGGTGAAAGAGGAAGGACTGAGGTCATTGAGGAGTTTGATTGATGATAGATTTAATAAAACGTGGGGGCAATGCAATCACAGACTTAAAGGAACTACAAAATTAGATAGGACTGCGCAAATTGTCTATTTGATGAAGTGGTCATTTGGGTTGTATAATTGCGGGAATCCCAAGAAGCGGGTATTAACCTTTGAGGTTTTGAAATTTCCTTTGGGTATACGTGTGCATGAGTTTCAACGGTGGAATGCTCATAAAAGTGGATCTGCTATGTTTGTTTGCGAATTTCTTGTGCATCATAACAAAGTTGTGTTAGAGGATAAAAAGGCATTGAGAATTGAGGTGCAGGAGATGATCAACAAAAGACCGTAGAGAAATTTATATTTTGTAGTACAATGGATCATTGAGGAGAGTGTTGTTTGGGAATATATGGGTTTGATATATATGATAATGTAAAAGTTATATTTGGGTTTATGGCCGTGTTTGTTCTTATGTTTTGCTATAATTATACTTGTCCAAGAAATGATTTGAGTACATTGATATGGTGGAGAATATTGTCCAAATATTCAAAGCTGGCGACTGTGAAATGGTCGGTCTCATAGTGGACTCCTGTAATAGATGTTAGAATCACCAACAAGACTTATTTGTGCATGAGGTTTTGCAGTGCAAAAACAATCCATTTTTGTCATTGCGATTCTTTTATTGGGTGAAATGCATCTATGGACAGTGGTTATTCTCAATATTTTTAAATATGCAGCCGTGGAAAAGTGTTCGAAGAGGTTGGACTGTGTTTTTATACGAGGCAAATCGCGTTGTTTTACTTCAAGCAGCCCTTGCAATAATGGAATTTTATTTCCCTGTATTTGTTAAAACTAAGGGTGCTGAGGTGTAAAACTGACAAAACCTCTCAAGTCAGCTGTGTTTGAGAAGCTTCGAAGCCTGCTTGGAGTTTGTTCAAGAAAGGAGGCTGGTTGTGATGATGAAAAGCTGGGTTGTTGGAGTTTCCTCTGTTGTAAATGCACGCTTCACTCTTGCTGTCCCTCGATAAAAACTTGGATCATTGGGATTACTACATCACAGGGGGAATGAAGAGTGCTCTTGAACAAAATCAATCTCGATCAGCTTGTGTGTGAAGATGGTGAAGATGACAGTTCTTACATGAATACCATACTAGTGGAGAACGTATCTTTTGATTTTAGTACAGACACCTTCAAGGGATTCACTATTGTGCCTATTCAAGTTCCTAATGTGTGTTTGGCACCTGGAATTCAGATCATCGAAGAATTTCATAGCCTTATGATGTCTCCCTTCTTTTACACTGGTACAATCATGATATCTACCAGGACCACAAATATTAATGACAACATCTGGACATCCGAATTGAAGGAAAGAGACCTGTATTGGGGTGTTATATTTGATCGGGGGGGAATAATATTGCTACCCATTGCTGAAGAATGCAGAAGCACTCTTAAATGTCACCTTGAAGACAAGGTGGTTGTCAACAGGGGGGATAATAATGTTGCAGAAACCGAGTTATCAATTCAGGAATGGGTTCAGTTGCAAGGTATGCTAAATACAAAGAAATTTGACAATATCTCATTTAGGGACAATGCTCTCCACTGTCTTAAAGTTTTAGTAGCAATGAAAGGTTTATATTTGCTCAAAGCTAGTGAAAGGGTGGTTGAATCTGCTTCCTCAATTAATTTAGTTGAAGAGACAGCTGCAGGTAGGAACTTTGATTATGTTCACCATGATCCAAATGACATGCCTATGATGAGGATTGTTGCTGTAAATTTGTATGTACTAAAATTGGGTAAACAAGTCATTAGTCAAGTTAGTTGTCGATATTGGGGGACATTTAGCATCACTGAAGCTCTACAAGCAGGCGTGGTAATTGCATTGGTTAATAATATAACTCCATGGCCTCACTTCTATGATGTTATCTACCAAGTTTATAAAGGTGCAAAATTGAATTGTTATAACGTAAAAAGAGCAGCTCCGCAGAACTATAGGTACAAGGAAATTTTAAGCATTTCCACGTTGAGGACAAGGTGAATTTTGAAGGGTGGAGTATTGTTACGGATCATGGTCCTAGCCTATTCAAAGAGGATATAGGATAAGAATAGAGGACTAGGATTAAAAGTTAAGAATGATTGGCTTAGATACATTCTCAAGTTGTTTAGTATTTTTTTTTAGTTTAAATAGTTGAATGTGTGGCATTAGTTGATATTAATGAAAATATAACTTTGTTCTCAATCTTTCTTTTTTTTCTCTCTAAATTCTTCTCTCTTTCCTCTATAATTTTTGGAGTTATTATAAGAGAATCTAAAATCTTACTTTAATATTCAAATCTTTTGGATTGCCATACTTTGTAAGACTTTTTATATAATATAAAAATCCTAATTTGCTTTTCAAAAAAAAAAACATTATATGCCAAAAAAATCATTAAAGTGAACAACACTAGCCAAATATATTTACATCTCTCATCATAAACTTCAAACACGGAATCCTCATAAACTTAACTTTTAAAATTAAAAGCTGCTAGAAATGTTAAGTTATAAGCACACATGCATAATAAAAATCAATCACTTTGTTTGATTGTTTCTAGTATTGAAATAAGTTATTGATATTTCTACATAGAATTTATGCAGAAGAGATCCTAGTAAAATATAAAAAATTTATATAAAAGTATCAATTATCTTACAATAAAATAAGATGACTGTTTATGTTAAATTAATATTTACGTTGACAGAATAAATAAATATTTAACGACATTTTTACACTTGTTTATCACTTTAAATTTTCAATCATAATTAATCAAATAAAATCACGTGGACACAATGAAAAGTTTCGCATGAAATCATGCTCAAATTTATTTATATTCAACCGGAAATCTTACGTGTGAATAATAATAATAATAATAATAATAATAATAATAATAATAATAATATTATTATTATTATTATTATTATTATTATTATTAAGGTAATTGCGTAGTCATTGACTTGATTCTCACACATTCCGGTCAAAGATGAAAGATCCGTGTCAGAGTAAGCTGCCAAATGACTAGTAAAACTGTAAAAGAACACGGAATATTAATTTACTTACCCCAACAAAAAAAACATGGAATATTGTTATGCACCAAACTAATCCATTAATCCAACACCACCTTCCTTAATTTGGGAAGATTACATTTTCCACAGCTTGCCATGCTTTACCATTAGTCAACCTTCAAAAGTTTGACTATAAAATTCCCCTCTACGTATTTTAGGTAAAATTGAACTTCAAGAATTCAAAGTCTCGCAACTGAACCTTGGAGCTATATTTATTTGTAAGGATTATATTTTGAATAGGACTATTAATTTTAAATGTCTTGTTTATTTTTAAATTTAGATTTGAGAATATTAGTCCAGAAATTATAAAATATTGTAATATAGGAGGACTATTTAATATCATATTTAACTAGATATTATAATTCTCACCATTTGGGACTAAAAATTTCTAAACAAAATTAACATCAATATTTTTCTAAAATAACCATAATATCCTATTCTATCCTTTTACTTTCTTAATAAATATTTCATAATATCCCAAGTAAAAGCACGTAGGCATGAATAACAGAAGAAGACTATCGTCAATTTTGAAAAGTAATATATAGAAGACTGATGGAAAAGCAAGTGAAGCTGACGATGGTTTTTATTTCTTTCTTTTTTTCTTTCTCCTTCTAACAAAATCTCGGATTTTCCTTCACATTTTTTATTTTAAGTTTAAATTTGTTAAACAAGTATAATTTGTTAATTTATTTTAGTATAAGTTTTTAAATCTATGTAAGTGTAATTTTTAAAATGTATAAATTAGTTTATATATATATATATATATATATATATATATATATATATATATATATAACGAGTCTCTCCAACGAACTAAAAATAAACTAAAAAAAATACGTGTTGCTTTCTATGGCTGGGTTTAAGTACATTTGTTTACTACTATTATCTCCATTTTCTACCGACATAGTATAATTTATTTATAAAAGTTAATGTCCTACAATACTTTAATAATATATATATATATATATATATATATATATATATATATATATATAACGAGTCTCTCCAACGAACTAAAAATAAACTAAAAAAAATACGTGTTGCTTTCTATGGCTGGGTTTAAGTACATTTGTTTACTACTATTATCTCCATTTTCTACCGACATAGTATAATTTATTTATAAAAGTTAATGTCCTACAATACTTTAATAACTAAAAATCCTGCATCATGTTCACACTTCACCTTAGCATCACCACTACTGGGATGGGTACTTTGGGTAGTAAGGGAGAATTATTAAAAGTAAAATTTTATTTTCCAAAAAATCATTTCATATAAATACGAGTCTCACGTTTTTGTGAAAAAAATAAATCTTGTATAAATAATAAATTTTAATTATGAAAATAACTATTTTGTTGCACGTCAACCATTCATACCCCATAACACACCCCCCTGCAAAATCTTACTAAAGCTTGGACTAAGAAATGAATCATCGCTGCAAATGTTTCACACTGCTAAAATCAACAAGAAACTCCAATACATTCTCAGAGATGCTACGAGTGTCGATTTGGCCGCGATTTCAGTCGACTTGGTCGTTCGTGAACTGAAATTGGCAGAGCTTAGATTTGAGAGAGTAAAGAAGAGCAGAGAGAGAAAGTAGTTGTTGTAAATGAATTCAGATGGTTTTTTTTTTTGTTTTCTCAGTTGACCCATTTGACCCTAAACCGAGCCAAAGAAAGCAACACATGTTTTTTTTAGTCCGTCTTTAGTTCGCAATTTAAGTTCGCTGGAGAGACTCATTGTGTGTGTGTGTGTGTGTGTATATATATATATATATATATTAATTCTTAATATAGAGCATCATTGTCACATCATGTTTTAATCTATTAAATAGTCCACATAAGCGTCCAACATAGTGTCGTGTAGATATGTTGTTAACTTTTAATACCTTTGGACGGTTTTTAAAATACAAAAATTTATAGTTTAATAAGTTGACCGGAAAAAAAATCGATTGAGTGATGTAAATATAAATTGGGGTTTAATTCGGTGGACAAAAAATTATTTAACCCATAAACTTTATTGACCATATTAACATCATTTTGTTAGTTTATTGATAAAATTTGTAACAATTTGGAAAACCTTAAAATAAATAGATAGAAAATAGATTTGAAAGTTTATAATTAATTGTTCATCATTTTTTTATGTATAAATAAGTTTAAATTATAGTTTAAAGTATATTATTATTGGTAAGGGTATACTAGTTCAAACAATATTTTTTATCCAATCCTTTAATTAATCCTGAAAAAAACAAACATAACATGAGATTATTTTAAGTTATCCCATGAATAATCTCATAAAAAATAAATATGTGATTAGAAATATTTAATTTTAAGATTAATAGTCTTGAAATTATAATCTCATGAAATATAATTTTAAAATTATAATTCTTACAAACAAACATGTCCGGGAGACTTAGGAGTCAAGAGTTACGTCCAGCGCACAATTAAAAGATAGTGGTAGTGAAGCCCCTGATTTATTAAAAAAATGGAATTTTATGATAATTACTAAAATAAATAGAAAGAAAATATGTACACTGGGGAAGCTTGGAACACTTGATATAAGTAACAATGGTAGTGTCAAGTAGTTAACTCCTTTGGCCTCGAGTGTAAGACAATCTTTATGAAGTACAAAAGGAAATTTGGCTATTTATAGTAGTTGAAATGTTGGATACAAGCTACATTAATAATTTTACTTTAGCTATCTATTATATAATACTCAATCCGTTCTCAAAAGATGAGTAAGACATATTTTGCACACAAATTTAAAAAAATAAAAGTAGAAAAAAAGAGAATAAAAAAATTATCAAATTTATCATTAATGGTCTCAAAAGATTACATAAAATAATGAGTCTTTTTATTTTATTTTTATACTAATAGACCCCACTAAATGACATATTTACTATTTACTTTATGTATTTTAGCTCATCCTTTTGTGGACAAAAAAAATTATACTTTTAGTCATTCTTTTGAGAATGGAGAGAGTAAGAGAGAGAGTTTCACAAAAACTATCTTTCGATTTTATCCAATAAGTTTGGTTATATTATAATTCATTTTTCTTAATTTAAATTTTTATACTTTCTAATTTATTATTTAAATTTAATATGAAAATTATTACTCCGTTCGTCCTTAAAATGATGTACAAAATATATACAAAAATTTATACTTAGTTATCCTTTAAACGGCGGAGGGAGCAGAGTAGAGGCAACAAATTGTTAATTTCGTCACTTGTAGTGTGGGGGGTCATTTGATGCTTTGATCATCGTTGGGTCATTTGATGCTTTGAACATCGTTCGGCGTGGGCTCTGATCATAAATAGACCTGTCCGGCTGTACCACCAAATAAGGCCTCCATAATGGTTCTTGCTTCTTCTAGTCTCATCCACAACAATGAATGACATCTTTTCTAGGACGTAGCTCCATGACATGTAGTCGGTCCAATTAGTGTAAACATTCGCTAAAACGGTTAAGATTAAAATCTTATTCCTCTAATACCAAAAGTAAACTTTTATTCCTCATTTGTGTATATATTTTTCTCTTAAAATTCTTATTATTAATTATATAATTTATTTATACTTGTGCTCATATTCCTTTAAAAAGAAGTATTCAACAAAAAGTTGACGAGTACATAATTACTACCTCCGTGCCTAAACAGTTGACTGAAATAATAAAAAAAATTATTCTCAAAATAATAAGGTAAAATACATAAAGTGAATGATAATTAAGTCATTTAATGAAATTCATTAGTAGAAAAAAAATAAAAATATTTATCATTTTATATAATTTTGTATAAACATTAAATATATATTTTTTTTTAAAATTATTTTTATTTTATTAATACGTGTATAAATTGTACTTTTTTGTATGTTGAGACGGAGAGAGTTTCTTTTTATCACAAAGGTCAAAAGAAATTTTACTTCTATCTACATATAAGAAACTTCAGGGCAACAAATCCAAATAGTCCTAGAATATTACCCACGAGCCGATAGGCAAAACGTGTACTCCTAATTCACATGTTGAAGCCTTTTGGCAATATTCACGTGTTAAAAGGGCATTTATGTCCATAACTTGCATATATATTACTCTCATAAGCTTAAACTTTCTCCTATATTCTTACAACACCACGAAGTTTGATAAGCTTCGGCCGCCATTAATGGAGCCGGAAGATGTCATAGCCCTCTTTGATTCCCGCTGGTTCAATCCCAGAATTTTAAAAAAACCTTCAATCCCATCAATTTTTAAAGAAAACCCAGATCACCAGTTTCAAGAAAATTCATCAGAACACCTTCAATTCTCAAAGCTGCCTTCAATTCTCATGAGGTCCAAAAGTGATCAGCTTAGCTCCATGACCAGCTTCAATTCTGATTTTCTCTCTCCAAATTCAGTCATTTTCACACCTCACCTTCAAAAAATCCTCTCAGGAAAAGAAGCTACAGAACAAGAATCGATTAAACCCCAACAGATTGAAAAAAAATTACAGCAGCCAGAAAAAAACAGGGGAGATGAAAACAGGGGAAGAAGAAGAAGAAATAAGGAAAAAAGTATGAGTAAGAGCTTATCAGACCTTGAATTTGAAGAGCTAAAAGGGTTTATGGATCTGGGTTTTGTGTTTTCTGAAGAAGATAAAGATTCAAGTTTGGTGGACATTATTCCTGGATTACATAGATTGGGCAAGAAAAATGATGAAGAGGAAGAAAAAAATGTTGATGAATCTTCAGTTTCAAGGCCTTATCTTTCTGAAGCATGGGAAGTTTTGGAGAGAGAAAAGAGAGAGAATAATCCATTGATGAATTGGAGAGTTCCTGCTCCGGATAATGAAATTGACATGAAAGATAGTCTCAAATGGTGGGCTCATACTGTTGCGTCTGCTGTTAGATGATGATGATGATGATGCTGGGCTGCTGCTGCTGCTGCTTAAGACTTGAATCATTTTGTTTTTGTTAACACTTTCTCACTGCTCCTTGAGAAAATTAAAATTCCAAATTTATGCGACATCTCTTACATTGTACTACTTAATTGTAGCATAGTGAATTGTAAATGCAAAATAAAAGAGTAGATGTAAATAATAAATAATATTCAGTTCTTTTCTCCTGTCCAAAAACATAAATATATTTTTTTAAGACGAGCACCATGTGCATGAAAATTTAAATGTTTTTTTTAAAAAAAAAAATCTTAAAAAGGGGCATATTTATTAGTGCAAATATAAATTTGCACATATGTAACAATATGTAATGCAGGTACAATGTTAAGAAGGAGCATATTTACTAGTACAAAAATAAGCTTGCAGATATGTAACAATTTTTAATGCAGGTCATTCAATGTTCTTTAATTAACAAAATGAAACAAAATGTTATGTCCATGGAATATATTTTGAATGCAAAAATAAAGATTAACATTAACATTGATATATGACCCAGTTATATTTGTATAAAAAAAATAAAAAAGTTGCACTCAGTTATATTCAAAAAATAAATTTAAATTGACAACATAATGGTAAAGATTTTTCTTTTTATATTGTGTGCAACAGTGTAAGATTACAGATTCAGAATTTAGAAGGCGTTTCAAAAGATTAAAAAGATAAAATTTTCCAAATTTTTTTTTCTTAGGTCTTCTCCTCTTCTTAAGCTCTTAGAATTGAAATGTATCCGGATTCTAAAAAATGAGAAGGAAATTTTTTCTTTGAATATAGCATGTTAACTGAAATGAAAATGCAGGTTCATGCAGCCTCATTTATTTGAGCGTGAGGAGAGCATGGGTGTACACCACTATATGTCATGAGATGGGTGATGGGAAGTCACAATCAAAAGTACTTGAGTTATACTTGTTCAGCATGTTTGATTACATGTATCTTAATAACTTACTTCTTAATGCATATTAATGCTTGAAATTAGAATAAATTTTTTTTTCTGAATACCTTTAAATCACGTAAATACAAAATTAAATTTAAACTATTCAGATAACCACATTAAAATGCATTAATTTATAAACAAAAGACAATCATATAGTACACAAATAATTTATCTGGTTTACATTATACACATTTTGTATACTGTTACGTCTAGTCTCAAGCTCCTCTCAAGGGTTTGAAATCCTATGACTATAATAAATTACTGCTTACTTAGATGGAGAAACATTTATAAAGTTTGAGAGTTTAAATATATAATTGTCCTACAACTAATTGTTTTGAATGTGGCTCTCCACTGCTTTTTCAAATTTGTTGTACATGTAATTATGAGATCAATTTTATTTTTAAATTTGGTCTTGAAACTAAAGGTCTTTTCCTAGCTTCACAATTACTCTAGACTAAACACTAAATGACATTTGTAAGACTCTGGTCTTAGTTTGGAATCACTCTATCTCTCATCAATACTAAACATAAATTATCTCAAGTATACATTTTTAAGAAAAATTGTTTGTTTAAATATATTGCTTCTAAATTAAGTAGATATAATTTTAAGCACAAATTAATCTTGATTCGGATATATAACAGTTACGAGCAATTCAAGAATGCTATATCACAAGTATAAAGATATATGACAATGGTGAGTACAATATTTGATATATGATCAATTTCAAGTATATGATGAGATTTAACTTATAGTGCTTAAATACAAGAAGTATGAATGTGAGCAATCAAGTATATATGATATAACAATTATAAGTGCAATACTTGATTTAAGAAAATAGCCAATAATATGATGAGTATTTCTTTTGACCTTACTAATTTAGAAGATATTCAAAATTAATATAAATATTTTCTAGCTCAAGGTATATATTGTTTGTAAGACCCCGATAATTTTAACAAAGAAAATTTATTTTTCTTCTGATTATTATTTTTAAACAGAAAGGTGTTAAATCGATAATGATAAAGTTACTAGTGAAATGTGAAAATTGAGAAGTCTAGTAATAACGCTAAATCACTATTCACGGGAGACTATTCACGCTAAAAACGCTTTTACACTTTCTTCGACCTTCGAATTACGTCATAACGTTTATATTAGCTGAATACAAAATTATACGGTATAAATACGAAAGTACTATTCATACGAGTATACTATCCATTTATACAAAAAGTCAAACCTGTATGTCGGGGAATATTCCTTCTGTCGGATAATATTCGTTCTGTCGGAGAATATTATATTCGGTAAAGTACGACGGCGCCGAAATATCAAAATATTAGTGGGCCCCACAATGGAAATATTGTCAACGATAGTGGGCCCCATTGTCGGATACTGAAAATGACAGTATGTTGTCAACAGTATTATCACCAGCAACTGTCGAAATACCCGGTAATAAAAAAGAACAGTAAAACGCGTTATTCTACAAGTAGTACGCGGTATTTCACAAGCACACGGTATTGCACAGTATTTTAAATTATTGATTCAATAATTGATAAAGTAGCAATTACACAGTATTTTGATTCAATAATTACAATAGCATCTGCATGATACTTTTTATTATTTATCATGGCACTGTAACTCATATTATTTGTTATGATATTTTAGCATTATTGACGGATTAAAAGTGGAGTAACTTAGGGGTACCTAATTGAAAATTTGAAATTCACATGATGTGAACTATTGGTTCACATGATGGAACTATTGGTTCACATGTGGGAACTATTAGGGGATGTTATGCAAGATTGATAATACTTGAGGGATTATATTAAAAATAGAGGCAAAGATGGAGGTACTAAAGTGTAATAAGTCGAGCCCTTTTTGTGCAATTAATGAAACTTGGTTTTCCTATAAATAGGAGGGATTATCTTAAGAAATCTTCACACCTTCCTTGCATATACTCCCTCTCTCTCTAAATTTCTTGAGTTCTCTTAGTGTGCTAGGCTATTGTGAGTATTTGTGAGAATACTAGTATTATCCAAGTTAGTAAGCTTCATAGAAAGCAACATCCAGTCACTTATTAACGAAGGTAGGGGATATCATTTCTTTCATACTCTTATGTAATATCATTTGCTTCCTTGTTCGTAAGTGATATTATACTCAGAAAAGTTGTTATTCATTCCTTATTAATTTGTAGGAGATATCATTTCTTTCATACTCTTATGTAATATCATTTGCTTCCTTGTTCGTAAGTGATATTATACTCAGAAAGGTTGTTATTCATTCCGTATTAATTTGTGGGGATAACCTGTCCGTGCGGATTGACGCATGCCTGGTGAATAACCCTTCGTATTCATTACTTATTAATCTTGTGTGGAAATAATCTGTCTACGCGGATTACCGCATGACGGGTGAAAACCCTTCGTATTCATTACTTATTAATCTTTTGTGGAAATAATCTGTCTACGCGGATTACCGCATGACGGGTGAAAACCCTTCGTATTCATTACTTATTAATCTTTTGTGGAAATAATCTGTCTACGCGGATTACCGCATGACGGGTGAAAACCCATTTATAGTTTCATATATTCTGTTATACTCGTATAACGTATCATTTCTTTTGTACTCTTTAAGGAATATCTTTTCTTTCACATTTCTCCATTTATGATAAGAAATCTCTGTTTGTTTCCAAAACTTTATTTTTAAATGGAGAAAATCCTTGAAATTAGTAGAATATCCTTAATAGTTTGTGCTTCATCTAATATCTTTTCACTTGAATCTTTCTATTTCATTTTATACGTTATAGTTGAAGCATGAAATAATTTCTTAAATATCATTCTTGAATTTGACTCCACAATTTGGTCATCGTGTTGGCAATTTGGTCAATCTTTGATACTGATTAAATTATAAAGCTTTTCTTATCCTTAATCTCACTGTATCATTGTCATCATCCTCATCCTCATCCTCATACTTAAATTGTGGTGATAGTTTCTCTTTGGCCCGTAGTGCAAAGATGAACTGGCGTGACATGATTTTGACCAAACTGTGTATTGGTATTATCATGACTTTTGGTGTTACAAACAAAGGCGTATGGTGAAAGTTCTCTTTGGCCCGTAGTGCAAAAGATGAACTGGCGTTTGGCATGAATCATGACCAGTGATGGTACAAATAAATATCTTTGGCATGTATTGCAAAGAGAGGCTGTTGAAACTGTTGATTGGTGTTACAAATAAATATCTTTGGCACGTAGTGCAAAGAGAGGCTGTTAAAATTGTTGATTGGTGTTACAAATAAATATCTTTGGCACGTACTGCAAAGAGAGGCTGTTGAATATAAACTGTTGATTTGGATGTTCATAAACAGGAATTGTTGATTGGTGTTACAGGGATAAAATATTGGTGGTGATCCTTTAATTTATAGAAGATGGTAGATATTATAATCTACTTGACTCTTCTAATGGATTGTTTGTTCCGCTGCAATTGTTGTTGTTGAACAATTATAATATCTTTTAAATCTCTGATTTATTATTGTTGAAGACTAAAGATAATTTTTATTCTTCATTATCTTAGTCATGATATTTCCTACTGGGCTATTTGTGCTCACCCTTTTCCTTTGTTCTCTTCAGGAAAATAGAGTGTAGCGGGGACTAGTCGGGGAATGGAGTGATGGTCCGAGGCAATAGAAGTGTCTCAATACCTTACTATTAGTGTGGCAATAAGTGTATTGAGAATTTAAGATGTATTTGTATTATGTTGTCGTATTTTGCACGATACTTATTAGTTGTAAATGGGAAAATTCGTATTTGTATTTGTATTTTGTGGAATGTTATTGGCGACTCAAAATGGGTTGTGTGGACCTATTTTGGGGGCGTCACAGTTGGTATCAGAGCTTAGGGATATGATCTCTGGTAGAGATCTGGGATTAGAACTAGGAGGGGAGAGACGAGTAAAATCCTTCGCTAGTGTGTCCTACCTAAGCTATTTTGTTTTTTTTTGTAATTGGTTTGGTTATAGGGATAAGATGTTTCATGTCTATTTCTTTAACTATAATTGTTTTGTGATCACATTTCAGAATGACATCTGAAAACCAAGAGATTCACTATGAGACCATTGTGGCTGAAAATCAGGAAGCCACAAATAATACGGGTGCAAACTTAGAATATCATGGTGTTAATCATGATGCTAACAACCGGATGAATGATGAAATGTTTAGGAACTTCATGCAATACATGCAGAACCAGGCGAGAAGAGCTCCTGTCTACAATACTAGCAGAAACGCTGATAATGTACGGATGGTTACTGCCAAGCAGTTCAAAGAATTGGGACCGCCTGAATTTTTCGGCAAACCAGATCCACTCAAGGCAGAGTCATGGCTTAAACAATTAACAAAGATATTTGATGTACTGCGCTGCACGAACGACCAAAAGGTTCCTTTTGCCACCTTTATGTTGCGAGGAGAAGCGGATCATTGGTGGGAATCTGTGAAACGTACCCATCACTCGGCACTCGAGATGTCTTGGGTCGAGTTCCAGGAATTATTTAACGAGAAGTATTTCCCGGAAAGTATTCGCCATATGAAAGAGGTGGAATTCATCAAACTGGAACAGAACAACATGACGGTGTCGCAGTACGAAGCCAAGTTTGCCGAGTTGTCGCGTTTTGCATCCCATTTGGTGGACACTGAGAATCGGATGACACGAATGTTCCTACGAGGTTTGAAACCAGAACTTCGTCAGTATCACACACCTCGTTTCTCATAAAATTTGTATATACGCAGATGCTGTGGATAGGGCTCAAGTAGTGGAGCAGGAAAGAGGACTACTACAACCAGGAAGCAACACCCAACCACGAGAGCAAAATCACGGTAATAATCGTAATGGCGGTAGTAATTATCGAAATAAGGATAATCAGCGAGGAGGGAATCACAATACCGGAAATGGTAACCACTTCGGTGGTAATCCTGGCCCGGATAACAGAAAGAGTGAGTCAAGCGGCAACAATTCCAAGAAGAGAAGATTCAACAATGATCAGGGAAATGTACCAGCATCAGCAGCAACACCAGTACCAGTTTCGAGGGAAGAGGAACGACCACCAGTCATATGTTATAAGTGCGGAAAGGAGGGACACATCAGTTCAAACTGTACACAACCATCCAAGGTATGTTACAATTGTGGAAAGGAAGGCCACATATCTCGATTCTGTCGTGTAGCAAAATCAAGTCCAACCGTAACGATGACACCAAGGGCTGACACGGACAAGTCAAAACCGGTGGTACAAGGCAGAGCTTTTGTCGTAACCTCTCAAAATACGTGGAAACCAGATGACGTTATAACCGGTGAGCTAATCATAAACTCTTGCGAATCTATACCTTATTAGACACTGATTCTACCCACTCTTTTATTTCATCTGCTTGTGCCCAACGTTTAAACTTGACCCTTGATAAATTAAATTTTGACTTATTTGTTGAAAAACCATTGGAACAAACATTCGTTACATCTATAGTCTATAAATCTTGCTTTGTTCAAATCAGCACCCTCACATTACCTGTTGATCTTATCTCCTTGGACATGCATGAATTTGATTGGTTAACTACTCATCATGCTAAAATTGATTGCTTTCGTAAAGTCATTAGTTTTCATATTCCTAATCAGCCTATTATGCGAATTCAAGCAACCAAACCATTGAAATCAATAACCGTCATTTCTAGTCACAAAGTCATTCGTTTATTGAAAAACGGATGTCAAGCTTTCTTAGCCCATGTAACTGATTTAAACAAAAATACGTCAAATTTGATTGATATTTCTCTTGTTAATAAGTTTCATGACGTATTTCCCGAAGAACTTCCTGGCCTACCCCTAGACCGTCAAATCAAATTTTTATATCGACCTTGAACCCAATACAAAACTCATTTCTAAGACCCCATATGTATGGCTCCTATTGAATTTTCTGGAGTTAAAAACCTAACTACAGGAGTTGTTAGATACCGACTTCATACGTTCGAATACATCGCATTGGGGTGTTCCTATTTTATTCGTAAAGAAGAAAGATGAGAGTAAATAGAAATCTATGCAAATCATAAGAGCCTCAAATATTTCTTCACCTAGATGGAACTCAACATGCGACAACGACGTTGGCTCGAGCTGTTGGAGGATTACGACCATACCATTCAATACCATCTTAGAAAGGCGAACCTAAAAGCTGACGCATAGCGTAGAAGAACGTATGCAAGTACGAGTACGATGCTGACAACGTAAATGCCCATTTTGGATGACTTACAAAGGATGAATATAGAGTTAAAGACTCCACGAACCCACGTGAAGATGATAACGTATATAAGCAGCACAAGATCGTCAATAGAGTTATGTTGATCTTCATCAAAGGGATGATGAATTCAAAATCGGAGACCATGTATTCTTACGTGTTACTCCGTGGAAAGGAGATACAAGATTCGAAAAGAGATGAAAGCTCAACCCTCGATTTATCGGTCCATTTAAAATCCTCAACCGAGTAGGAATTGTGGCCTACAGACTCGCCTTACCACCAAGCATGTCTCGTATTTATAATGCTTTTCACATATCCACGCTACGTAAATATGTGAAAGATCCATACCACGTTATTGAATTAGAACCAGACGAGATAGTAGAGGATTTAACGTACGAAGAGATACCTGTCAAGGTCTTGGATAAGAAGGAACAAATTCTACGATCAAAGGTTATACCTCGAGTCAAAGTTTTATGGAGAAACCATGATATAGAGGAAATAACCTGGGAGTTAGAATCTGAAGTAAGAGCAAGGTATCCTCACCTCTTCGATATGCCAGGTACCTACGTAAATTTCGGGGACGAAATTTCATAAGGAGGGGAGATTGTAAGACCCCGATAATTTTAACAAAGAAAATTTATTTTTCTTCTGATTATTATTTTTAAACAGAAAGGTGTTAAATCGATAATGATAAAGTTACTAGTGAAATGTGAAAATTGAGAAGTCTAGTAATAACGCTAAATCACTATTCACGCGATCACTATTCACGGGAGACTATTCACGCTAAAAACGCTTTTACACTTTCTTCGACCTTCGAATTACGTCATAACGTTTATATGAGCTGAATACAAAATTATACGGTATAAATACGAAAGTACTATTCATACGAGTATACTATCCATTTATACAAAAAGTCAAACCTGTATGTCGGGGAATATTCCTTCTGTCGGATAATATTCGTTCTGTCGGAGAATATTATATTCGGTAAAGTACGACGGCGCCGAAATATCAAAATATTAGTGGGCCCCACAATGGAAATATTGTCAACGATAGTGGGCCCCATTGTCGGATACTGAAAATGACAGTATGTTGTCAACAGTATTATCACCAGCAACTGTCGAAATACCCGGTAATAAAAAGAACAGTAAAACGCGTTATTCTACAGTAGTACGCGGTATTTCACAAGCACACGGTATTGCACAGTATTTTAAATTATTGATTCAATAATTGATAAAGTAGCAATTACACAGTATTTTGATTCAATAATTACAATAGCATCTGCATGATACTTTTTATTATTTATCATGGCACTGTAACTCATATTATTTGTTATGATATTTTAGCATTATTGACGGATTAAAAGTGGAGTAACTTAGGGGTACCTAATTGAAAATTTGAAATTCACATGAGGTGAACTATTGGTTCACATGATGGAACTATTGGTTCACATGTGGGAACTATTAGGGGATGTTATGCAAGATTGATAATACTTGAGGGATTATATTAAAAATAGAGGCAAAGATGGAGGTACTAAAGTGTAATAAGTCGAGCCCTTTTTGTGCAATTAATGAAACTTGGTTTTCCTATAAATAGGAGGGATTATCTTAAGAAATCTTCACACCTTCCTTGCATATACTCCCTCTCTCTCCAAATTTCTTGAGTTCTCTAAGTGTGCTAGGCTATTGTGAGTATTTGTGAGAATTCTAGTATTGTCCAAGTTAGTAAACTTCATAGAAAGCAACATCCAGTCACTTATTAACGAAGGTAGGGGATATCATTTCTTTCATACTCTTATGTAATATCATTTGCTTCCTTGTTCGTAAGTGATATTATACTCAGAAAAGTTGTTATTCATTCCTTATTAATTTGTAGGAGATATCATTTCTTTCATACTCTTATGTAATATCATTTGCTTCCTTGTTCGTAAGTGATATTATACTCAGAAAGGTTGTTATTCATTCCGTATTAATTTGTGGGGATAACCTGTCCGTGCGGATTGACGCATGCCTGGTGAATAACCCTTCGTATTCATTACTTATTAATCTTGTGTGGAAATAATCTGTCTACGCGGATTACCGCATGACGGGTGAAAACCCTTCGTATTCATTACTTATTAATCTTTTGTGGAAATAATCTGTCTACGCGGATTACCGCATGACGGGTGAAAACCCTTCGTATTCATTACTTATTAATCTTTTGTGGAAATAATCTGTCTACGCGGATTACCGCATGACGGGTGAAAACCCATTTATAGTTTCATATATTCTGTTATAACTCGTATAACGTATCATTTCTTTTTGTACTCTTTAAGGAATATCTTTTCTTTCACATTTCTCCATTTATGATAAGAAATCTCTGTTTGTTTCCAAAACTTTATTTTTAAATGGAGAAAATCCTTGAAATTAGTAGAATATCCTTAATAGTTTGTGCTTCATCTAATATCTTTTCACTTGAATCTTTCTATTTCATTTTATACGTTATAGTTGAAGCATGAAATAATTTCTTAAATATCATTCTTGAATTTGACTCCACAATTTGGTCATCGTGTTGGCAATTTGGTCAATCTTTGATACTGATTAAATTATAAAGCTTTTCTTATCCTTAATCTCACTGTATCATTGTCATCATCCTCATCCTCATCCTCATACTTAAATTATGGTGATAGTTCTCTTTGGCCCGTAGTGCAAAGATGAACTGGCGTGACATGATTTTGACCAAACTGTGTATTGGTATTATCATGACTTTTGGTGTTACAAACAAAGGCGTATGGTGAAAGTTCTCTTTGGCCCGTAGTGCAAAGATGAACTGGCGTTTGGCATGATCATGACCAGTGATGGTACAAATAAATATCTTTGGCATGTATTGCAAAGAGAGGCTGTTGAAACTGTTGATTGGTGTTACAAATAAATATCTTTGGCACGTAGTGCAAAGAGAGGCTGTTAAAATTGTTGATTGGTGTTACAAATAAATATCTTTGGCACGTACTGCAAAGAGAGGCTGTTGAATATAAACTGTTGATTTGGATGTTCATAAACTGGAATTGTTGATTGGTGTTACAGGGATAAAATATTGGTGGTGATCCTTTAATTTATAGAAGATGGTAGATATTATAATCTACTTGACTCTTCTAATGGATTGTTTGTTCCGCTGCAATTGTTGTTGTTGAACAATTATAATATCTTTTAAATCTCTGATTTATTATTGTTGAAGACTAAAGATAATTTTTATTCTTCATTATCTTAGTCATGATATTTCCTACTGGGCTATTTGTGCTCACCCTTTTCCTTTGTTCTCTTCAGGAAAATAGAGTGTAGCGGGGACTAGTCGGGGAATGGAGTGATGGTCCGAGGCAATAGAAGTGTCTCAATACCTTACTATTAGTGTGGCAATAAGTGTATTGAGAATTTAAGATGTATTTGTATTGTGTTGTCGTATTTTGCACGATACTTATTAGTTGTAAATGGGAAAATTCGTATTTGTATTTGTATTTTGTGGAATGTTATTGGCGACTCAAAATGGGTTGTGTGGACCTATTTTGGGGGCGTTACATTGTTCATATGCTTTAGACTTCTTTGATTAAATCAAAGACTTGAGATTACAAGTGGGTCTTAAGATATAAATCTATGATCACCACATCAATTATTCCGAGGAAGTGTATATGCACTCTTTGAATATCTTTTTTAAGTCAAGAATCAATCTCAATAACTCACAAAATATCAAATACTTATTAGGAAAAAATGTATATACACAGCTGTGTAGTGCACAGTCGGCTATATTGACGGTTTTTTGAAGCTACAGTGACGGTTCACCCTGAACCGTCGTTATAGCCCAAAAAAATCGTCGCTATAATCCGACTATGCAGTACACAACTGTGTACCTATATATAGCCCTACTTATTATGTAAATGTGTGTTACTTAGTGTACGCAACAATTATAGCAAGTATATCAATCAATTTAAAGCACAAGTATTTGAGAGTATTTAAGAGTTTGAGCTTTGTAAAATGTACTCAAGATTTTCAATATTTGGCTTATTTTCGCAAATGAATTTTAGTGGGGTATTTATGATTTTTTTTGTCTTGGGTTGACCCGAGTTTAACTTGACCCGAGAAATATAAAGAAGAAAAGCATTTTGGACCGCTTAATTGAGAGAATGACACTTGTCATGTTGTTTTGATAAAAAGAATGGCCCAATGTCATTCTTTTTTATCAAAATTTGACCAATTTTGTTATGTACCCAAAGGTTACTTATGAAACTAGTATGCCTGATTGCTAGAGCCAGAATGACACATGGTCCCATTAATTTTAACTTTGACAAATCTCTTTTTGGACCAAGGGAGTATAAACCCGGATACCTTAATTTTTGGGCCGCAAATTTATAGTAGATTTGGACCTGGATAACATAATAATTCAAATGTCAATTTGGCCCGAATAAAAATTTGGGCAGCTTTGAAGTTTTTTGGCCGAAACTATTTTATAGATAGAAATTTTGAAATAGTTTTGAAAAACATTTTTCAAGCCAAATTTAAGATTCCTTACCTTAGAAAATATTAATTTTTGAATTTAGCTTTCTTAACTTTCGACATCATTTTGTCAAAGTTAATTGAGTGTTATTTTCAATGTATAGAAAAAATCATTTGAAAATAATATAATTAATAGTAAATATAATGTATATAATTAATCCTATTTATAGACCGAATTCACTCACTAAGGTATTCCTAAGGAGATGATTTCTAGCCTAGACAAATCTAAACTGTGATCCTAATAATTAAAGGTATAAATTTCTCAATAATATAAATTAATTTTTTTTCCTTCTATTATCATCAAAATAATGAATTAAAATTGAAAAATGTCCCAACAACTCCTTTGTGAATTCATGTGATCGCAAAATTTTAAGTTCAATTCTTGTAATTGATCCTGGTTGTTTACTAGTCTTCCACTCTCAGTAATTAAACCTCCTCTACAGTCCCCTAGTTATAATATATTAGGGTTCTATGAGAATCAATCTATATATATTTTTCCAATACTAGGTACATAACGGACACTTGCTCTTAAGAGTCTTAGACATGTGGATTATTCTATTTTACTTTTCTTAATATATATATTTTAGATTCACGTCCTGCGTTTGTTTTATAGTCTTAGTGTGTATGGTCCATTAGAAAAGAAAAGGACTTGAAATCCTATTTAATTTTTTTATTCCATTTTGAGAAAGGAAAAGAGTAAAAACCGAAAGTGGACTAAAAAAGGGTTTTATATTATTTCCTTTTTCTTCCTTTTTGGTCTGCCTGTGGAGTTTTCGGAGGGGGTTATTTTCCAATGATTTTCCGGAAATAAATTGCTATATTTTCCTGAAGAAACAAATATAATAAAAGGAAATTCTTTTTAATTGTGGTTCACTGTCTTTGGTATATCTTTTGTTAAGTGCACATTGCATAGGTTGATACATTTTTTTGGATCATTCTATACAAGTTCTTGTTTTAGTTTATCCTTTTGTTCTAGACCGCCATGTTTTTTCGAAGTAAAAGTTCTAAACAATGAGGAAATGAAGAATACTATTCTATAACAAAGTAAAGATGTTAATGGGACATATAATATCACAAATATCATATAATCATTAGTTCACCATAAATTTTTCACTTAAACTTCAATAAGCACGTACTAGTCCTAACACAGATAAAATTCTAAAGACCAAAAAGGAAGATACAGGACACACTGAAGGTGGAGATCAAACTCTTTTTTTTTTTTTTGTAAATTTCTAAGTATATCAAATTTTAAGATAATCAGAGGTGACGATGGGCTTGAAGAAATCAGCAGCCTGTGATTCTATCAAGTCCAATTGTCTCTTGTACAGGTGCATATAAACAATCCAGTCCCCATTTCCCACCAAACTTGGCATCGGCATCACCAGAGCCGGCCCTGGGCCAGGGCGACCGCCCAGGGCCTAAAGTTGAAGGGGGCCCAAAAATAATTATAAACTTGTGTATATATATGTATATATGTGTACATAGAATTAAATCCTCATTTGTTCAGCGGTAGGATAGTTCTTGTCCCAAGTTTTTACCTGGGTTCGATTCTTAGCTGCTACATTTTGCTTTTCATTGTTTTTTACTAACAATCCAAAAAAAGACAAACACAATTTAATAATTTATTAATTCTTACTCTGCAGTCTTTACCCGTCATCAAGATGAGACTTGAGAAGTTGAGATTACATAATATTAGTTTTTTTCTTAGTTGATATGTAGATAAAACTAATTTTTTTAAAAATAATCATTTACGTCCTCAAAGTTGACATAATTTATCTAGTCACTATCAAACATAATTTTTCAATGCTTAAATTTTAAGAAAAAAAGAAAGAAATAGTCTAATATGACAAATGACTAACCATAGGGTTAATTTCACACAATGACCTTAAATGTAGCACAATATTGACTACAAAGGCAACCTTACTATTTTTTAATTTATTTTTTTAAAAATACTTTTACAATTGTTGATATAAAACATTGTTTTAATTATGTTGTGAAATTTTTTTTTGTCAAATCTTTATATTAAAAAAAATATTTCATATCGACACACTACGAACTCCCGTCAAATTTGAAAAAAAAAAATATAAAAGTATTAAAAAAAAATTAGCTCGGGGGCGCTGCCCCCGAACCCCCGCCACTAGGCATACTTGAGAAATTTCGCCCTGGGCCTTAAAAAACCCAGGGCCGGCTCTGGGCATCACATAGCCCACCTTTGCTCCCCGATGGAAATGATACGACCCGAATACCGGCTTATTCCACCCGAAATTTACCCTATCCATTGCAAATCGCCGCCCTGACGACACCACAATGGCTGGCGCCTCCTCTCTGTCACTGCTGCTGGCATATATCTTTGCTAGCATCTGCTCGGGGCGAGTAGCCTCCACCAAGTCTATTAGCCCTAGGAAATGCTCCTCGGTCATGGCAATCTTTAAGAAGTTGTGGACACAATTTGCTACCCAGCTCAATGGCTTATTTTTAAGGTCTGCGCATTTTTCCTTGCCAAAGGGGATGGATAATACATTCCCAAAGTATGTGGCCATCAGGTTTTTGTTATCATCTCCTTGGCTCAACTTCAACCTCCCATCAACAACAATGCCCATCCTGCATGCATATAGTTGTAGGAGTCAAAAATAATACTTATAACATGAAAGTGGGACTTATGTTTCCTTTGGATTTTGCTATCTTGGCAAGTATTCCTAGTTACAAAAGTTTTTATATGACATGAAAGTGGGACCACAATGCAAGACGGTAACCGTCTAAAACCAGCAAAACTAATTTGTGCAAATAGTTTCCCACATCCCCAGAAAATATTCGACGATATAAATAAAACACAAGAGATAAATATGTGGGCCATATTTATATTTTCTCTCTCTTCCTCGTCAAGAGATGACATACACACTTTCTTTGCATGACGACTTTATATCACATTTGGATTAGATATTTTCTCCCACATCTCCGGCCACACAAAATCAACTTCTTTTCTCCTTTTAGTTAAAAGAAAATAAGAGTCGTTAACGCTCGATTCTGTCCGCGCGTTCAACTAACTCGCCGAACGTGTACCTGCACCAAAGTCTAATGGCTTGAGCCGTTTATGGACTCCTCCGGTGTGAGAGTAAGTAACATGTTCAAGTATGCTAACAATGGAGGCTAAATATTTAGTAGGGTAAAATATGGCGTACCTTGCTTTCATTGTTATTTGGGTATTTATAGGATTCACTTGGCTACTCCAATTAGGAGTGTTCTACCTAGAATCCTTATTGGGCCCGGATCTAATTATTGTGATCCAAGGGAGTATCAACTGGTAAGGAACCACAAGGGTTTAGGACTCTTACCCAAGCCTTTTCGGACTAGAGAGTCCTCTTATAACCTGCTAAGCATGATGGGCCTTTGGGCCGAGCCCAAGGTGAGGAGTCCGATCATGCCCATGAGAATATATATCTGATCATTGCCCCCTACTCCCCCAGTATAAGACATGTGCTGGGGGGAGTAAACTGAGAGCTCTAGCAGTCCGAGAATTCAGGCTACTAAAAAGGAATTGATCTCCTCGGGAGCCTGAAGGTGTCAAACCGAGGGTACTTCTTCTTCAAGCGCCCGAAAGCGTTGACCCGAAGGGTGATGCTTCTAGGGATACTTGAAGGCGCCAGATCGAGGGTAAATGGAGTTGGTTCAGCGTTGGGCCCCTTTTGCGGGCAGATATATGTGTACCCAGGCCCAATCTCTTGACTTTGAGGCCCAACAACCTTTCCCCAAAAATAACCACGTTAGAATTTTAAAAATAGGGTAGAAGAACAGTTGGCAAGCAACACGATCACTCAGAGATAACCGTCCCGCCTCAATCATCTGATAAAACCCTATCCGTTAGATAGAAGCGATCTCAGTCGTCGAATATTTACTCATATAGGGAGAGTTAATCCAATCGCCACTTCCCATCAGCAAATCCATTATTCTCCATAGAAACTGATCTTCTCTTGCAAAGAAACCTGCTTCGCTGTTGCTCTTGACCTAGAAATCGTCCGTTCATCTTATTCCCAAAATACCTCAAGTAAGTCATTCGTAGCCCTTCTTTCATTTCTCAATGGCTAGGGTTAAGAATACTCAAGAGGCACGTGCTTTGTCTTCCCATGTTGAAGATGAGGTTACGGTTGCTGAGGCCAGAATTCTTGAGCAGAAGGGCTAGTGAAGACCGGGGAATCCAGGGGTAAAAGGAAGAGGCTGGTGCGTCATTCCTCGGTTGAGGCAGGAGACGAACCAATTCGAATGATTAGGATCGAGCCCTCCTCGATGACTGGGGGATCTTCCAACGCTGCCTCGAATATTGGTAATCGGGAGAAGGAGCTTACCACAACTGCTTCTTTTGGCGCCGAATCTCTTCCTCTAGAGGAAGAGGCATTACTGAGGAAGAAGAGACAGAGGGGACCTTCTCCTCCCCCCACTGTGACAGAGCAGCCGAGGGTAGAAGGTGTTGGAACATCTGCCGAAGGTTTAGGATCGTCCATGATCCCGTTTGACACAACTGGGGCCGATCAGGGCGATTTGAAGACCTTAATGGAGATGTTGTTTTCTTTTCATGCCAAGTTAGTAGGTTTTTTTTGATGAATGTACCCAATCATTTACTTGCTATCTTTTAATTCCCGAACATTGTCTTATAGGGAAACAACCTTCTCCTTCAAGTCTCTGACCGAGTGAAGATTTTGGAGCATGATCTGAAGAAGTCCTCCGAAGAATGTGCTAAGGCAAATGAGATGCATTTAAAGGTCCGAACTCAACTTCACGCTCAGCACGATAGCTTTCACCTCATGATGAACGATTATGAGGCGATGAGATCAGAGAAGGCCAAAACCGACAAGGAGTTGGCCACCTTGAGGGATCAAGCGCACGTTGCTGATATCAGAATATATGAAATTGGAGCCCGAGTTGAGGAGGCCGTTAAACAAGCTGAGGCTGCAACAAAACGAGCCGAAGATGCGGAGACGAGGAATAAGGAACTTGAGTTTCTCGTTCAAAGGCAGGAGGAGCAACTTGGCCAATCAGACGACACGATTGGGATCCAGACCGATCAAATGAGGAGCCTTAAAGATAATGTCCAATCGATTATTGAAGGTTGGACTTCGAGAGAAGCTGATTGGTTGAAGGGTCCCGTTGCCCCCACTTCTCCAAGTGTTCTGGCACCAAATCTTTGGCAGAGGGTTATTGAGGAGTATAAGACATCAGATCAATTCCACGAAGATGTTTAAGATGTAGTGGTAAACGAATTTAATGACGGCTTTGAATACGCCCGAGAACTTGTTCGTGGGAAATGGCATGATCCTGATGAGGTTAGAATTATTATCCCTGAAGACTGATTTGTAATTGTTTCTTTCTGGAATACATTGTAATTTTTTATAAGTATCAATATTAGATTTATCTTTTCTCATGAGTTGACCCTCACTATCTGTATGTGTGGCTGTTTGTTTATACTTCTTATTCCCTCTGCTAACCTTATTAGGAAAATTACCGATGAGGATAACAGATGTTTTTAAAGTGTATGTAAAAACATTAAACACAATGATAGGATATAAGAAGAGATCTCATTTATTTCGAAAAGATAACATAATTGGCCAATATTCTAACTTCAAAAGACTGAGTAGATAAGACCCTATAACTATTGATAATATTTTCGGAGCCGAGCAGCATGCCATGTGTTCGGGATATCCTGTCCATCTATTCTCTGAAGCCTATAGGTTCCCGATCCCAATACTTCTATAATCCTGTATGGTCCTTCCCATGTATGCATTAATTTTCCAGTTTCTCGAGGTGTAGACGCTTCTGCTTGCCGAAGGACCATATCCCCTACCTTGAATGTTCTATTCTTGACATTTTTGTTGAAGTGCCGAGCTGTACGTTATTGATAGGTAGCTAGCCTGAGAACTACAACGTCACGCTCCTCCTCCAACAAATCTAGGTTTTCCTGAAGCCCCTCGCTATTGAGACTTTCGTCGAAGTTTTGGACTCGAGAGGAGGGTATCCCAATCTCAATAGGTATTAAGGCTTCGGTCCCGTAAGAAAGTTTGAAGGGTGTTTCGCTTGTTGTTGTACGAGGAGTTGTTCGATAAGCCCAGAGGACATGTATGAGCTCTTCGGGCCAAGCTCATTTTGCTTCCTTAAGCCTTCGCTTTATACCCTTTAGCAGCAACCTGTTCGTGACTTCCACTTGACCATTTGCCTGAGGGTAGGCCACCGAGGGCCGTCGATGTTGGATGTTAAGTTCTTTCAGAAAGCCTTCAAACTCTTTCCCTACGAACTGTAAACCATTATCCGAGACTAGGACCCTCGGGATGCCGAATCGGTAAATCACTTATTCTTTAAGGAACTGAAGACATGTTTTCTCGATAATCTTTGCCAATGGTTTGGCTTCAACCCATTTGGTAAAATAGTCAATTGCTACCACCATGAATTTCACTTGACCCTTACCTTGTGGGAGTGGTCCGAGAAGAACTATCCCCCTAACTGCGAAAGATATTGGAGATAGTATGGGTGTAAGCTCTTCGGGAGGTTGGTGATGTACCGCGACAAATAGTTGACACTTGTGACATTTCTTAACAAAGTCTTTAGCATCCTGAAGCATGGTCAGCCAAAAATATCCTTGTCTTAATATCTTATGTGCCAATGTCTTTGCTCCTACATGATATCCGCAAATTCCTTCGTGAACTTCCCGAAGGGCGTAATCGGATTCCCTAAGACCTTGGCATATAAGCAACGACGATGAGTAAGATTTTTTGTATAGCTTCCCCTCGATTAGACAGTATTTGGTGGACTTGAATTTTATCCTTCTGGCCAAGGCTCTGTCTTCGGGTAGCTCATCATTTTTGAGGAACTTAAGTATGGGGGTCATCCAGGAGTCTTCAGATTCAATATCCATCACTGTTTGAACCGTTGTACTCGGTTCCTGCAGGTTTGCTTGGTAGACTGATCCTTCCAAGTCTCCTTCGTCCGTCGTTGCTAACTTTGAAAGCGCATTAACCATTATGTTTTCTGATCTAATTACCCCGATGATTTGATATTTAGGAAAGTGAGTAAGGACTGTCTCCACGAGCTGAAGATAAGCCTGAAGGTGCACTTCCCTGGCCTCATATTCCCCCAGAACTTGCTTCACCACTAGTTGGGAATCACTATAAACCACCAGATTTTTCACCTCTAGACTTCAAGCCAGTTTTAGTCCTGCTATAAATGCTTCATACTCCGCGATGTTGTTGGTGGCCGCGAACCCGAATCGCATAGACTGTTGGACTTTGAATCCCTCGGGCGAGGTAAGGATTACTCCTGCTCCGCCGCGTGATCCGATGCTAGACCCATCAACAAATAAGGTCCATGCTGAATCTGTTGTAGACAAAGTGATGAGGACATCCTTAGCCTCGAGACCGATGACGAAACCCGAGAAGATCCATTGCATTTGCCTCTTGGACACATTACGAGAGCTCGAGCCAAAACCTTCAAAGAAGGACTTAACGGAATGATCCACGAACTAAGGAACGAGGTTGGATCAAGTATAGAGTTTATAGAGATGGAGCCCAAGCGTATAAAGCCCGTGAACATGTTGCGAATGGACGTGGCGAACAAAACAGCGAAAGAAACCAACTTGGATGAAACAGGCTTCACCGCCCCGGCGGTAGGAAACAAGGCATTTCTACCGCCCCGGCGGTAAGCTCGCCCCGGTGGGAAATCCAAGTCATTCTACCGCCCCGGTGGTGAGCTCGCCCCGGCGGAAAATACAGTTCATTTCCACCACCCCGACGGTGAGC
This sequence comes from Aralia elata, assembly GCA_034770075.1. Classification (NCBI taxonomy): domain Eukaryota; kingdom Viridiplantae; phylum Streptophyta; class Magnoliopsida; order Apiales; family Araliaceae; genus Aralia; species Aralia elata. The sequence continues at coordinate 69,540,295 of CM068379.1, read as the reverse complement.
TCGCCCCGACGGCAAAACGCAGTTCTTTTCCACCGCTCCGGCGGTAACCTCCTGGATGCAAGTTGTGAATTTTTGACTACTTGATATTTTCGAAATTCTTTTCACCCAAAACATGAATTCAACATTTAGATTCAATTACATGATTGTAATGCTATATTTCAACATTTGTGTGCTTGTATTTTAACCATTGTGTGCTTCCAAGCTTAGTATAAATAGGTGATTGTTGTAATGGTTACTCATCAATCATTCATATCAATTTTCAGATTATCAAAACTATTGTGAGTGTATTTCTCTTCTTGTAGTTCTTTGAAGAATTCCTAAGTGTTCCTTAGTTCTTCTTTTTAGATTCATAATTGACTTATCATACAACCATTCATAGTTGTGTATGGCATCTTCTACCGCATCAATCGTCGATTATACTGAGATTTCCGCTTTAATATAAGCGAGGGGTCGAAGTGTCGTTGGTATTCATCCTCCATAAATTTCCTAAGCAAGCAATTGTACTAAGATTACCGTCTACATATAGGCGAGGGGTTAAGGTGTTGCAAGCTATCCATCCTATCAATTTGTTGGAAACGATCCGGGCGACGACCACCTCACGCAAGCGTGCCATGGAGTCTATCATTTGGTATCAAAGCTAAGTTTCCTATCAAGTTACTTATCATTACTTTTATTGTTGAATTATAGTAAAAAAAACTGCAGAAAATATATTGCAGAAAATTATTATTGTTGAATTGCTATTATTGGGATTTCATTTGTAAAGTCATATTTGACGATTGTGAAGTCTTGTTGGTATTCCGAGAGTTATACTTTCTATATTATATCGTGATAAGTTCTTATTGAATTGTAATTAGAAAATTGAGGTAATATTTGTGTGAATTCAAAAAGAACCTATTAGAGAGAACTTCGAGCGGAAAAAAGCAAGAGTAGTAAGATTACTAGAGGGTAAAAGTCATTAGTGTGATACACGAGCGTGTCATATTTGTGAAATACATTGTTTGAGCAAAACACGTAAGGGAGTGGTGAGGAACTTGTTTTCTACTAATCTTTGTTTTGCAGAAAATATGTATAACACAAGAGATAAATCAATTGAAAATGAACCTTCTACATCTAATTTTGACCCAAAACTCATTATGGAGGCTATGATAAAAGAATTTTCCCGACAGTTAGGGATGACTATGGAGCAAGTGCATGATCGCATTGACCAATTGAGTGACACTCGAGGGGAACAAACTCAAATCCTTCCGGGTGGGCGTCCTAAAGGAAAAGCCTAACAAAAGGAAGCTAGACTAGAAGAGACAACTTACTATGATGAAAGGTTTAACGAGGAAGAGGATCGAGAAGCTGGCTTTATCCCTAGGAGACATTTTGCAAGGGATAGAGGCGGGCGAAATCGAGAGGACAACAACCTTGATAGCATCAAAATGAAAATTCCCACTTTCCAAGGCAGAAGTGATCCCGAGGCATATTTAGAATGGGAAAAAAAATGGAATGGATATTTGATTGTCACAACTACTCGGATCTCAAGAAAGCTAGAATTACAGCTACCGAATTTTCAGATTATGCAGTTACTTGGTGGGATCAATTGATGACCAGCGAAGGAGGTGCAGAGAACGTCTAATAGAGACTTGGGCAAAAATGAAAGCTGTGATGAAAAAGAGGTTGTACCAAGCCACTATTATCGAGATCTGTTTCGAAACTTACAAAACTTGAAATAGGGAAATAAGAGTGTGGAGGACTACTTCAAGGAAATGGAGATGTTAATGTCTAGAGCTGACATCGACGAGGATAATGAGGCAACCATGACCCGATTTTCAGCAGGGTTAAATTGGGATATTGCAGATTTGGTGGAGCGTCAACATTATGTGGTATTGGAAGACATGGTGCACATGGCTATCAAAATAGAGAAGCAACTTAAGAGGAGAAGTGGCCAACGAATAAATCCTACCACAGGTCCATCATGGAAGCCAAATAATGTGAAACGAGAGGACAAGCCAACTGTTTTCAAACCAAAGCTAGAAATCAAGTAGGGAACGACTACTCAAGGAGTGCAAGGTAAAACTAATCAACCTTCTACTAGTCGTAATCGAGATATTATATACTTTAAATGTCAAGGCAGGGGACATATTGTAAATCAATGCCCAAATCAAAGAACTATGTTATTGCTTGATAATGGAGAATTGGAAACCGAGGGAGAAGATAGTGACAATGACTCTATGCCACCATTGGAGGAAGATAGGGAGGTTGCTATGTATGGTGAAGTGTTGGTTACTCGAAAAATGCTTAGTACACAGGTAAAGGAAGAAAGCAGTGATTAACGAGAGAATCTATTTCATACTAGGTGCATGGTAAATGGTAAGATCTGTTGTGTTGTAATTGATGGTGGGAGCTGTACAAATGTGGCAAACATCACTATGGTGGAGAAATTGGGACTTACAACATCCAAACATCCTCATCCATACCGATTGCAGTGGCTCAATGACAACGGCGACATCAAAGTTACCAAGCAAGTATCAGTGCCGTTTACAATTGGAAAATATGTCGATGAGATTCTATGTGATGTAGTTCTTATGCAGGCAGGTCACTTACTACTTGGGAGACCTTGGCAGTTCGATCGGCGGGTAAAACACGATGGTTTTACTAATGAGTATTCTTTTGTTCACAATCAAAGAAAAGTTACCTTGTGTCCTATGTCACCAAAACAAGTGCATGAGGATCAAATGCATTTACAGAGAGATCATGAGAAAAAAACAAAAGAGAGAGAAAAAAAGAAAGAAGAGAGAAAAACAAACATTTTTGCAAAAAGGAGTGATGTGAGGCGAGCTTTGGATTCAAAAAGGCCAATGATTGTACTTCGGTATAAAGAGGCACTTTTAAATACTAACGCTAATAAATCTTCTTTGTCTAGTGTTATTTCTACTCTTTTGCAGGATTATTAGGATGTATTTCCCGAGGAGCTTCCACAAGGATTACCACCAATTCGGGAAATTGAACATCAAATTGACTTTGTCCCTGGTACAACCCTTCCAAACCGTCCAACATACCGCAGCAATCCCGAGGAGACAAAGGAATTGCAAAAGCAAGTTGACGAACTAATGGACAAGGGGTTTGTGAGGGAAAGCATGAGTCCATGTGCGGTTTCGGTTATCTTAGTACCTAAAAAGGATGGGAAGTGGCGCATGTGCATTGATTGTCGAGCGGTAAATAACATCACGATAAAATATCGACATCCCATTCCTAGGTTAGATGATATGTTAGATGAATTGCATGGATCTTGTGTGTTTTCTAAAATAGATTTAAAGAGTGGTTATCATCAAATTAGAATGCATGAGGGAGATAAATGAGAAACTGTTGTTAAGACAAAATATGGGTTATATGAGTGGTTAGTCTTACCTTTTGGTTTAACTAATGCTCCTAGCACGTTCATGAGATTAATGAACCATGTGTTGCGTTCCTTCATTGGAAAATTTGTAGTTGTCTACTTTGATGATATCTTGATCTACAACAAGGATTTAGGTGAGCTTGCATTGCATATAAAATCTGTCCTAGAAGTGCTTTGAAAAGAAAAATTGTATGCCAATATGGACAAATGCACATTTTGTACGGATCGAGTTGTGTTTCTTGGGTTTGTTGTCAGTGTACAGGGAGTACAAGTTGACGAAGAGAAAATAAGGGCAATCCGAGAATGGCCAACTACTACGAATATCAGTCAAGTTCGTAGCTTTCATGGACTCGCGAGTTTCTATAGACAGTTTGTAAGGAACTTCAGCGAAGTCACAGCACCACTCACCGAAGTAATAAAAAAGAGTGTAGGATTCAAATGGGGTGATGCGCAGGAAAAGGCGTTTAATTTGATTAAAGAAAAATTAACTAATGCTCCTTTACTTGTATTGGCTAATTTCACTAAACCTTTGAAATTGAATGTGATGCTTCAGGTTTAGGCATTGGAGCTGTGTTGATGCAAGAAGGAAAACCAGTGGCATATTTCAGTGAAAAATTGAGTGGAGCAGCTTTGAACTATCCTACTCATGACAAAGAGTTATATGTTTTGGTTCGATCATTGGAGACTTGGCAACATTACCTATGGCCTAAGGAATTTGTGATTCACACGGATCATGAATCGTTGAAATATTTGAAGGGCCAACACAAGTTGAACAAGAGACATGCACGATGGATGGAATTCATCGAGACATTTCTATATGTCATTCGCTATAAGCAAGGTAAGGACAATGTTGTGGTTGATGCTCTTTTGCGAAGGTATGTGTTGTTAAATACTCTTGACACAAAATTACTTGGTTATGAACAAATCAAAGAATTGTATATTAATGACCATGATTTCTGTGAAGAGTTTGAAACTTGTGAAAAGAATGTTGTAGGTAAATTCTTCAAGATGGATGGATTCTTGTTTCGTGAGAATAGACTATGTATACCTGCATGTTCTTTGCGTGAGTTATTGGTTCGAGAATCACATGGAGGTGGTTTAATGGGACATTTTGGTGTTGATAAGATATTATCTGTGATAAAAGAACATTTTTATTGGCCCCATATGAAACGAGACGTGGAAAGAATTTGTGATAAGTGCATTACCTGTCGTCAAGCTAAATCTCGTGTTCAACCCCATGGGTTATACACACCATTGCCTATTTCAAGTGACCCTTGGATTGACTTATCTATGGACTTTGTGTTGGGTTTGCCTAGATCTAAGTATGGTCATGACTCTATATTTGTGGTTGTGGATAGATTTTCAAAAATGGCACATTTCATTCCATGTCATAAAATTGATGATGCATCCCATATTGCTGATTTGTTCTTTAGAGATATTGTACGTTTGCATGGCATGCCCCGAACCATTGTTTCGGATAGAGATGCTAAGTTTTTAAGCTATTTTTGGGAGACTTTGTGGTGTAAACTAGGAACTAAACTGCTGTTTTCAACTACTTGTCATCCACAAACTGATGGTCAAATAGAAGTAGTAAATAGAACTTAATCTGCATTATTGAGAGCCATCATTAAAAAGAACATTAAACTTTGAGAAGAATGTCTACCACATGTTGAGTTTGCTTACAATAGGTATGTTCACTCTGCTACTAAATTCTCACATTTTAAAATTGGGTATGGCTTTAATCTTTTAACACCATTGGATTTATCACCATTACTTATTTCTGAGTATACTAACATGGATGGCAAGAACAAAGCTGATTTTGTTAAGCAGATACATGAGAAGACAAGACTCAACATCGAGAAAAGAACGGATCAATATGCCAGACAGGCCAACAAAGGTCGGCGTCAAGTAATCTTCGAACCCGGGGATTGGGTGTGGCTACACTTGCGTAAGGAAAGATTTCCTGATCAAAAGCCTTCGAAACTACTTCCAAGAGGAGATGGACCATTTTAAGTGCTTAAACGCATTAACAATAATGCTTACAAATTAGATTTACTCGGTGAGTATACTGTTAGTGCAACTTTTAATGTTTCTGATCTAAGCCCGTTTGATGTAGGTGAAGATTTGAGGACAAATCCTTTTCAAGAGGAGAGGTATGATGAGGACATCCTTAGCCCCGAGACCCATGAGGAAACCCGAGAAGATCCATTGCATTTGCCTCTTGGACCCATTACGAGAGCTCGAGCCAAAACCTTCAAAGAAGGACTTAACGGAATGATCCACGAACTAAGGAACGAGGTTGGATCAAGTATAGAGTTTATAGAGATGGAGCCAAAGCGTATAAAGCCCGTGAACATGTTGCGAATGGACGTGGAGAACAAAACAACGAAAGAAACCAACTTGGATGAAACAGGCTTCACCGCCCCGGCGGCAGGAAACAAGGCATTTCTACTGCCCCGGCGGTAAGCTCGCCCCGACGGGAAATCCAAGTCATTTCTACCGCCCCGACGATGAGCTCGCCCCGACGGCAAATACACTTCATTTCCACCGCCCCGTCGGTGAGCTCGCCTCGGCGGCAAAACGCAGTTCTTTTCCACCGCCCCGGCGGTAACCTCCTGGATGCAAGTTGTGAATTTTTGACTACTTGATATTTTCGAAATTCTTTCCACCCAAAACATGAATTCAACATTTAGATTCAATTACATGATTGTAATGCTATATTACAACATTTGTGTGCTTGTATTTCAACCATTGTGTGCTTCCAAGCTTAGTATAAATAGGTGATTGTTGTAATGATTACTCATCAATCATTCATATCAATTTCCAGATTATCAAAACTATTGTGAGTGTATTTCTCTACTTGTGGTTCTTTGAAGAATTCCTAAGTGTTCCTTAGTTCTTCTTTTTAGATTCATAATTGACTTATCATACAACCATTCATAGTTGTGTATGGCGTATTCTACCGCATCAATCGTCGATTGTACCGAGATTACCGCTTCAATATAAGCGAGGGGTCGAAGTGTCGTTGGTATTCATCCTCCGCAAATTTCCTAAGCAAGCAATTGTACCAAGATTAGCGTCTACATATAGGCGAGGGGTTAAGGTGTTGCAAGCTATCCATCCTATCAATTTTTTGGAAATGATCCGGGCGACGACCACCTCACGCAAGTATGCCGTGGAGTCTATCACAAAGGATCGGATATTTTAACTGGGTCTTCTTCCTTTTTCTTCGGGAAAGGAGCACTCGATGATAAAGTCAACAAGGGTCAGTGCTTTGATTGTCGTTCGAGGACGAAAGTCGATATTAAACTGGCTTAGCTCCATAGCCCATGCTGCTAACCTTCCTGGGAGATTCGGGTCGATACAGCACTTTCCGAAGGGGTTGATCTATGAATACCGTGATTATTCTCCCCTGGAAGTAATGTCAAAGCTTCCGACTAGAAACGATTAGTCCGTAAGCTAACTTCTCTAAGTTTGGGTACCTAGTTTCTGCATCCCGAAGAGCATGGCTTACGTAGTAGACCGACTTTTGTCCCTGTGAATCCTCCTTGATTAAGGCTGACCCGACCGCTAACTCTATTGCAGATAGATATAACTGTAAATCTTCTCCGGGGAGAGCCTTACTGAGGATCGGGGGAGAGGAGATGTATTGCTTGATTTGTTCAAAGGCATTTTGGAATTCTTCCGTCCAAACGAATGTCTTCTGGTTTTGAGCCCCTTTCAGCATGTTGAAGAAAGGAAGACATTTCTCTGCTGATCGGGTTACAAACCTCCGAAGAGCAACAAGTTTCCCAGTTAACCTTTGAACGCCTTTAAAGTTTCTTGGGGACTGTATCTCAAGAATAGCCGATATTTTCTCGGGATTCGCCTCTATCCCTCTTCGGCTAACCATGTATCCCAAAAATTTTCCTGACCTAAGGCTGAAAGTGCACTTGGCGGGGTTAAGTCTCATGGTACCTGACATTTCAGAAGCATTCTTCGAGATCTGTTAGGTGGTCTTCATCCCCCATGCTTCGGATAATCATATCGTCTACATAGCCTTCCATATTTTTTTCAATCTGATCTCTGAACATATTGTTCATCATCTGCTGATATGTTGACCCTACGTTGATGAGACCGAAGGACACGACAGGCGTAGATTGCTCGGTGTGTGATGAAGGATGTCTTCGGGATTGTTGGTTTATGGTATTTTGGTTTAAATGATGACAACTTACTTTGTAGTGTTATTATTATTTTACAGGATCTGCATTTGCATGAAAATATTTATGGAAGTAATTTAATTAATTATGAAAATAATTAATTAAACTTTCAATATGTATATGGATCAAATGTTAATTAATTGATTGAATCATATTCATAGATCTACTACATTCGTTTGATCATTAGTTAATTGAGCATGCTAATGTGTACTTAACATGAATCACTAAAGAATTAATGAAGTCATCTTCATTAAGTTTACATGCTGACAAATGCATTTCATTTTATTATATCTAATGATGTCCACTTTCTTTGTCTATCATCTCAATCATGGACAAGTTCTATTAATGTATTAAATATAATACTAATACTATCCCATCCGCCCACCTCTCATTCTTTGCATAATTTTGATATGGGGGAGCCTTTAATGCATTAAATATAATTTTAATATTGCCTACCCACTGACCATTTGTTTTGCATGAATTCTTTCCATTACTTGTTCCATAAGTGGGTGGCACTTGGTCCCATAAGGGAATATTAATCAGCCCTCCTATCAAGTATAATGCTCAAACTGTTGTTGTCCTTAGTATCATGGGTAGGTCTCCCTTGGAAAATCCGAATCAGTCATTCCCATTTCATATCATATGAAAGTTTTGTTTATTAAAGTATGCTTCCATGCATGTGCTATCTTGCCCATATTGCCCATTACTTTATCTATTTCCCATGACACCATGTGTTGGGCAGAATAGTTTTTGTTGCCCATCATCTCAGAATTATTGGAGGCTCTTGTTATTAATTTCTTTTATCCGAAGCTGGCCAACATCTCTTCATGGCAGACGAAGTGGTATTCCAACAATAGGAAAATTTATCTTCAGCAACATTATTGTCCCACTCTCTCTAACAGCTACATTTATCCTTCTCTACAAAAGCTCATAAGCCATTTGCTTATAGGTAGCGAAAGGGGAGAAAAGAAAGGTGAACGGACACAAAAATACAAGAGCCTCAAAGAAAAAGTTTCTAGCAGATTATTCTTACATAGTTCTTAATTTCTGGTGCTAGGAATTCATACATATATTCTAAACCCATTCGTTCATATTAATACTTATATACACGCCTAGTTTAGCTTGTGTGATCCAGAGGTGGATAGGTCTGTACAAAGCATGCTCTAAAGGTTGCAGTGGTGCAAAAGGTTGTAGAGGTGCAAAGGGGGCAATGGTGTCCAACTAATCAGAGCTGTTTGTACAGGGAGTTAATTTATAAATTGATTGCTTATTAACTGAATAAAAGAGTCTCCAATACCTTTTCGTATTGGACGTGGATGTAGGCCGATAGACTAGAGGTTTAAGGGCTGAACCACGTAAAAATCTTGGTGTGATCTCTTGTTTTATTCTGTTCTAAATTACTTTTATTTTTTTGGAAAAAGTATTTTGTTGTTCTTGAATGCACACTAATTCAGACATCAATTCAGACAGGGTATAACTGTATGTTCATATCACCACGAAGAACATATACTAATTCAGGCACCAATTCAGACAGGGTATAACTGTATGTTCATATCATCCTGAAGAACATATACTAATTCAGACAGCAATTCAGACAGGGTATCACTGTCTGAATGTTCTGCAGAAAGTTATTTTTAAAATTTGTCATTGTTGCTCATTAATTATCAATTACACCTATTCACCCTCCTCTAGGTGTGCTTATCTATAGAATTACAGGGATATCTGGTTTATACATGGCAATTTGGTTATTGTTGGTCGATTTCGCAATCGATAAACACACACGTGCAAGTATACACGGCCCACAAGTAATATATGATAAGATAAGAGTCGAACCCACAGGGAATTGTGACAAATAATAACCAAGTACCAATTGTAAATCAATTTGATCTAATTTAAACGATAAAGGTTTGATTGTTTGATGATTGGTTGAGTTCACAAGTCAAGCAATAAAGAAAATGCGGTAAAATATCAAGATAGAAAGGTCTAAGATTACAATTTCCCCCAACACGTCATTTGAATCTCCTAACTCTCTCTTTTCAGTCAATTATAGCATACGAATTGACAACCGAGAAATCAAAACTACATAAGAGCCTCTGTCGATGGTCAATCACGAATCTTCCTAAGCGGTGCATAGGTATATGTCTATCCTATACACTATCAAGAGACTAATTTCAGGAATGATTTATAGACACGTGTCACTAAATCTAATTAATCCTCCCTTCCATTACCAACTTTCACCTCAGAAGTCATTAAGACTAGATTCTCAATAGGTTGCATGCGGTAATTAGGTATATATCTATCCCAACTACTATCAAGATACCTATTATTGCAGATAATTAATAAGACACACGTCACTTAATCCGATTAATAACCCACAACAATCTATACTCTCGCATGTTATCATAACTAGGTCTCAACCTATAATCCGTTCGTCAAGTTCATATAGGTTCCCACGGTAATTACGGGCCAAGCAATTAATCTAGAAGCAAAGGTTATGACAATCAATTCACAAATGCATAACTAAAATCAATAGGGAGAGAATTCAATTCAAATTAAGTGTTGGGTTCCATTGCAATCTTAGAATAGAAGGTTAGTTCATGTTAGCTACAATAAACATCATTTTCAATTGATACATTGTCAAATTCGAATTACAAAGAAGATAGAAATCTAGAAATGAAACCACTTTTGGAGCTATTGAGTTGGTGTTCCTTTGGTTGCTGATGGTTTCCAACTCTCCACCTTGGCCTTGCAATTCTTCTTGACTGAGTTCCTTGGCTTTTGGCTTGATTTAGCTTGATTTGCAGCCTTGAGCTCTGTTGGTTGATGTATATTGTAGCCTCCCCCTTTCTAGCTTTCCCTTTGACAAGCCTTTCCTTCTTAGTTCTTTGGCTTTTGCTGAGTTTTCCTTGTATTGCAGCACTTTTGCTCTCTATTTTGATGTTTTAGTCTAGCCTCCCTATCCCTAGATATCTGATATGAAGCTTAGAAGAGATTATATATAGCCTCCATCAAGAAACCCTAGCAAAAATCGGACAAAATGGAGCTCAGATCGCACTAAAACTGTGTCAGATCGCACTCAGCACGGCGTTGGCGCGCCCGCACGCCAGCCCGCGCGCACCGCGCGCCCAGCGCCTGGGCCGCACACGCCCAACGCCGCACGCCCACGCCGCGCGCCCGCACGCCAGCGCGCGCGCCCGCGCCCAGCGCCTGGGCCGCACGCTGGCCGCACGCCCACGCCCGCTGCCGAGGCCCCGCGCGCGCCCAACGCCGCACGCCCACGCCGCGCGCGCCCGCACGCCAGCGCGCGCGCGCGCCCGCGCCCAGCGCCTGGGCCGCACGCCCACGCCCGCACGCCCACGCCTGCTGCCGAGGCCCCCGCGCGCGCGCCAACGCCGCGCCCATGCGCCCGCGCCCAGCGCCTGGCCCCTAGCGCCCAACGCCCGCCGCACACGCCCGCACACGCCCGCACGCCCAGCGCGCCAACACGCCCGCACGCCCAGCGCGCGCCCGCACGCCGTGCCCGCGGCTTGGTCGACGCCGCACGCCGTGCACGCATTCCAACGCCGTGCACGCCCAACTTCCAAATGTCATCAAATTAAGCCCCGAGCATCGCCAAACATAAATTTTCACCGTGTTATCATTCGGGCACGGATATCAAAGCACGGGCTTGCCCTTGTGGCTTGGCGGACGCCGCACGCCGTGCACGCTTCCCGACGCCGTGCACGCCCAACTACCAAATGTTATCAAATTAAGCACCGAGCGTCGCCAATCACAAATTTCCATCATACTACCATTCGGGCACAGACGTCCAGGCACGGACATTGAGTCAATACAAACAACGATCTGAGCGGTCTTTATTTCAATTCCTACAAACATAATGAAAATGCATCAAAGCAACATAAAACATGTAAAAATAACTAAAAACTAATTTATGTAGAAATAAGATAAAAATACATAAAAACCACATAAAATACCTAAAGACTTGCAAATTATCAAGGCCAAAAGTACCCAAATTGTGTGTATAAAACACACTCATCAAATACCCCCAAACTTAAATCTTTGCTTGTCCTCAAGCAGAACAAATCTAAACTAAACAATTCAAAAACTTCTAATACAACCTAACTTGAGCAATGAATTAATAAGCCGAAAATGGTCTCAAAGGCATTAACACATAGAACTCAAGAGAACAAACAAAGTGTTGCAAGTCTAAAATTTCAGTTAGCTAGTCATACTTTGCTTAAGGCCCCTTCCGTGTGTGTGTGAGTACCCAATAGCACTACACCAATCAAGCTCGAATGAAACAAGCAACCACATTACCTTATGAAATAATCAAAATAAACCCCAAAACAACATGCTTAACACATCACTCAATACAAAGGTGTACAAATCACAATTCCAAAAATTTTGAGAACTAAGGGCTCTAGGTGAGTGCATTTTATGCTCCATCTCAATCCTTAAGCACGCTCACATGGGCGAGTGCGTTTTACGCTCAACCTCAACCCCATGCAAAATTTGCAATAAACAATTTTCTTTCTTTAATCACAATTATAAGAGAGTGCGTTTTACGCTCTATCTCTCCTACGCATGTGTCTATGAGTGAGTGCGTTTTACGCTCCATCTCAACTCACCACATGACCATCAATTCACACATAACAAATTTGGACCCCTTGGTTCGAGTGATGTTTAAACGAGTTCTAGAGTTTATAGATATTTTTCACAAGCATTCGGTTATAAAAGCCTTCACTAAGCATACAACTAGCTTAATACTCATGGGTAAGTGCATGAAAGTGAAAAGATGCATAAGCAAAATAATAACCAATAAACGATAAGCACAAAGACTAAGCAACAATTGTTTACTTCTCATGAGTTAGAATCTCTTTGAACAAGTCATTATCATAGACCATGGATTATAGTTCAAATCAAATTAAAACAATGCTCAAGGGACACATCCTAAAAATAAATAAATTTTTTTTTTTTTGAATGAAAAGAAAAACATACTTAAATCACACAAAAACTAAATTAAACACACAAATACGCACATAGGAAGTACTACCCCCAAACTTAATTTTGACTACCACACAACACAACACGACTAGATAGACAAGGATAACTCACTTAAACTACCACACGCACACCCCCAAACTTAAAACAAACATAGTCCTCGATGTTTATAATAGACAGAATTAAAACAGAGAACTTCACTGAGGGCAATCAAGCAACAGCATTATAGTGTGGTCACGCTTGGACGCTTTCGGACTAACAAAATTCTTGTCATGGGCTATGATTGGCTTGGACGATGAAGCTTCGCCCCATTTGTTGCTTGGAAGCCATACCAGAACAATGCCTCATGAAGAACAGCCCATATTAGCTAAGAAACTCTCTCAGGCCAAATATCAAACACGTGGCGTGCACCTCCCAAAATCTCAGTTGTCAATGCATTGGGAAGCAGGGCTAGCCCTCCACAAAGTCTTGCAATGGGAGAATTGGAGTGATCCTGCAATAAAACTCAACCCAAGCACAGTCCCAAGTGTCGACGCCAGGTTTTCGCTTTCTAGTCTTTTCCAATTTTTAGCCTTTTGATTTAATGATTCTTTGGAAAAGGTCGGCGTTGATGTCGACGGGGTTTTGAAAGATCGTTTTTTATGATGAGCCAATTAACCAGAGTCGCCAGTTGGTATATTTGAAATAGATGTACCAACTCATCCGAGTTTTCGTTTTTTTATAAATCGCTGGCTCATGTGTGACTCCGAATTAATTGGTCTGCGAATCGAGATTCATCGAGTTCGGGGGCTTGTTTAAGTGAGGGGAAGGTGTTAGGCACCCCTCGACTTCCGTGAAACACGGTTACCGCAATCTTGATACTTTCCTATCCTTTAATTCATGAATGTAGGTGTGTGTGTGTACGTGTGTGTGTGTGTGCCTATGTGAATGTCGTTGTGGGTTTGTATGAAAGAATCATTTGGATTTTTAGGGAAAACCGTGTTTTAATTTGAGAACGCTTCGGAATGTCTTTTCGGTGTACACGAGAAAGCTTTATTCTTTATGAGAAAGGTTTGATTTTAATTGTCCAAAACTATGAGATTTTCATTAAGTGTCGTTTTGGCAAAATAAGAGTTTTAAACCTTCGTCTAAATAGGAATCGAGATCTATACGTTGCTTTCATAAAATGATGGGCAATTTCTAGGATCTCTTTCACCCTATGCACAAAGATTTAATAAAACGTTACTTATTTCTAAAATCAAATTTTGTGATGTTTAAAAACGATTTTCTTTAGCTTTCTCGTTAGATAGGAATCGACATTCATTAACATTTCTCAAATTTTAACCTCGTGATTCTAATATCCTACTTTGATTGATTTTATGAAAATCTTATCATTTAGCTTTGAAATCGATTTCGTGTCATAAATCAAATCAAGCATAAACACGCGTCGGGGTTATTCATGGGCATGTAAGCCATCAAAATGTCCCCGAACGCCAACAATCACAACTTTCACTATTTCGGGGCCTTAAGCACGATTCTCGCCTTAGCGTCATTTTAAGGCCCGACGGTTACATGTTTACAACGAAGGATTACATTGTTCCTAAATACATGCGTCAAAATTTGTCCATCATCGGATTCGGACCATGGTGTCACGCTCCTAGGCTCACATCCACAATTTATCACAAACATCAAATAGATACAATAACATAACTAACAACGGATTGCTTAACGCCCCACAAGGATCCAAAATTAACAATCTACATAGATCAATTCCATCTAATGTATATATCGATATGAACGAGCAACACCTCACCCAATGGATATCATCGGATTATTAGGAAGAACTTTGTTCCGATGGAACCCTCTCTAATAATTCCTAATCCATTGTTCCACAATAATTTACATGAAATCTACATTTAATTCAATCAAATGACATGATAGGAATTGGTATAATAAAAGAGATTTCACCTTGCAATTGATATCCAAATGGATGTGAACTTGTGTATTGAATAGAAGAAAAAGTATTATGTGATACAATCAAATCACAAGAATAATATTCCTCTCTTTTTTTCTCACTTTCTCTTCTATTTTTGTAGCAAAATCTCACTATTTTCTCTCTATTCCCGTGCTTATGTTGCTGCTGGAATTTCCTTCTTCTCCACAATTGCTGAACTTGCTGAACCTCCTGTATGCTGCCCGAAGCGGCTTAAATAGGCTGGCCAGCTGGCACGCCTCCCATCGCACTCAGCTGGTAGTGCTGATTTCCTGGTTTCCGTGCTGGCGCACCCACTTGGCCGCAGATCTATCCGCGGCTGGCGGGCTTGACTTTCTCGATTTTCGTGCCACGCCTCGCTTTTCGTGCCGCAACGTCGGTTTTCGCTGACAGGCTCGTATTCTGCAGTCCGGGAGTTTCCGGGAGACGTGCCACCTCATTTGGAAATGCCTGCCTCGGACGGCTTTATTGTCGCGTAAACTTGGGTTGCCCAAAACATTGCGGCGGTGCCGGGCGCTTGCCCTTGTGCCCGCTCCTTTGCTCCCGCAAGTCGGTTCAATTGACGATTTCGCCCTCCTGTAATGGTTAGTAGAAGGAAACGCAAAATTTGGGTGTCTACAGCTGCCCCTCTTTATCATGTTTATGAAATGATAAATGAAATGAACAGGATAAAGAATAGACACTCGATGCATGAATGACAGTGCGTAAGAATGACAGTACATACATGATGCCACACATATAGCTTATGATGCAACATAAGATGTAACGCATGCAAGACATTCGTAAGAGTGTCAATGTATCAACCCCTTTACCGTGTTTGTTAGTCTTTGGGTTCACTCTTTCAATCTATCGTCTCGTTCGGGGCCGGGTATCGTCGCCGGTCACCCATCGCGTAACCCCCGGTCATCGTCGCCGGTTGGTTATCTGTCAGAGCCGGTTATCGTCGCCGGACATCCATCTCATGATCGCCGGTTATCGTCGCCGGTCGATCGTCTCGTCGGGGCCGGGTATCGTCGCCGGTCACCCATGTCGTAACCCCCGGTTATCGTCGCCGGTTGGTTATCTCGTCGGAGCCGGTTTTCGTCGCCGGACATCCATCTCGTAATCGCCGGTTATCGTCGCCGGTCGATTGTCTTGTCGGGGCCGGGTATCGTCGCCGGTCACCCATGTCGTAACCCCCGGTTATCGTCACCGGTTGGTTATCTTGCGAGTGCCGGGTCTCGTCTCCGGTCGCTCGTCTTGTAATCGCCGGGTCTCATCTCCGGTCGATTGTCCTGCGAATGCCGGGTTTCGTCTCCGCTCGCTCGTCTCGCGATCACCTTATCCCATCGCATTGTCATCAAAGGACGTTATCCTCCTGACTAGTTTGAGAGGCATCCTTGGAGTTCGTCCTTGTACATCGTTCTTGGCCGCCATCGCTTTTGACTCTGATAGGCTAGGACCTTGACACCTAACCTGCTCGATTTTTTTTTCATTTCATGGATCACAGACAGAATTATCCATCTATTCATGCATGTGACCCAACATGTAAATTGAGAAAAAATGACTCCTGTACAGTCTTTTGATACTGTTCTACAGATGTCATCACTTGTAGTGGTTCGCTTGGATGCCTTCCCAGGTTGCTCACCACCTTGTGGTGGTTTTGTTTGGATCTCAGCCCTTCCAAGGGTGCTCACCATCTTGTAGTGGTTTGCTTGGATGCCTTCTCAGGTTGCTCACCACTCTGTCGTGGTTTGCTTGGATGCCTTCCCAGGGTGCTCACCACTCTGTCGTGGTTTGCTTGGATGCCTTCCCAGGTTGCTCACCAACTTGTCGTGGTTTGCTTGGATGCCTTCCCAGGTTGCTCACCAACTTGTCCATGCTTTGCTTGGATATCCGCCCTTCCCCGGGTGCTCACCATCTTGTCGTGGTTTGCTTGTTTGGATTCCAGGTTGCTCACCAACTTGTCGTGGTTTGCTTGGATATCAGCCCTTCCCAGGGTGCTCACCATCTTGTCGTGGTTTGCTTGGATGCCTTCCCAGGTTGCTTACCAACTTGTCGTGGTTTGCTTGGATATCAGCCCTTACCAGGGTTCTCACCATCTTGTCGTGGTTTGCTTGGATGCCTTCCCAGGTTGCTCACCAACTTGTCGTGGTTTGCTTGGATATCAGCCCTTCCCAGGGTGCTCACCATCTTGTCCGTGGTTTGCTTGGATGCCTTCCCAGGTTTGCTCACCAACTTGTCGTGGTTTGCTTGGATATCAGCCCTTCCCAGGGTGCTCACCATCTTGTCGTGGTTTGCTTGGATGCCTTCCCAGGATGCTTACCAACTTGTCGGGGTTTGCTTGGATATCAGCCCTTCCCAGGGTGCTCACCAACTTGTCGTGGTTTGCTTGGATGCCTTCCCAGGTTGCTTACCAACTTGTCGTGGTTTTGCTTGGATATCAGCCCTTCCCAGGGTGCTCACCATCTTGTCGTGGTTTGCTTGGATGCCTTCCCAGGTTGCTTACCAACTTGTCGTGGTTTGCTTGGATATCAGCCCTTCCCAGGGTGCTCACCATCTTGTCGTGGTTTGCTTGGATGCCTTCCCAGGTTGCTTACCAACTTGTCGTGGTTTGCTTGGATATCAGCCCTTCCCAGGTTGCTCACCAACTTGTCGTGGTTTGCTTGGATATCAGCCCTTCCCAGGGTGCTCACCATCTTGTCGTGGTTTGCTTGGATGCCTTCCCAGGTTGCTTACCAACTTGTCGTGGTTTGCTTGGATATCAGCCCTTCCCAGGGTGCTCACCAACTTGTCGTGGTTTGCTTGGATGGCTTCGCCTGTTGCGTACATACTTGTCGTGGTTCGCTTGGATATCAGCCCTTCCCAGGGTGCTCACCATCTTGTCGTGGTTTGCTTGGATGCCTTCCCAGGTTGCTTACCAACTTGTCGTGGTTTGCTTGGATATCAGCCCTTCCCAGGGTGCTCACCATCTTGTCGTGGTTTGCTTGGATGCCTTCCCAGGTGGCTCACCAACTTGTCGTGGTTTGCTTGGATATCAGCCCTTCCCAGGGTCATTTGGCAGGCTTTTCCGCTGCTTTGTTCAGTTCATAGTCGGGCGAAGTGAGATTTGCCCCATTCGGACATCTGCTTATGTGCAATGGTTGCACCGAGACTTTGCCATGGTTGGTTTGAGTCAGTTTGGAGTATTTGATGACTCTTGAGTGATTTTCACTGATGACACCGCCCTAGAGGTATTCATTCCCCCCCCCCCCGAGTCTACGGATATGTCCTCCAGATATGATTCCATCTCAGCTGATTTTGCCCCTAGTCGGGTCGCTGAGGATGGCCGGATCCGACTGGCCTTGATTACTACCGTTAGCCGAGCCATTTCTTTATTGGATCGTATCGACATGATGGGGCAGTAGATTGCAGGGACGCCGATGCTTCAGACCTATCCACCACTTTATCCATCCTGCTTAAGTTAGTTTCAGATCTGTAGATCATTTTATCTCCTGCATAGATTATGTCAGTTTCATCTGTTATCGAAAAGGAAATCTTGTAACGAAATGACTTATATATATAGACATGCATTTATATTCAGTCATTTTCCCCTTTTTTTCGTATCGTTGCCTTTCATCGGATCCTCATTTTATCCAGTCAACCACGATTTTGATATCTTGCCCTCTTTTCTTCTCAAGTCTTGATGGAGATTTGACAGATACTACCGCACACCCTGTTGATTTCATCGGACTGAGTCTTAGATTTTTTGACTAAGTGTTTGGTTGGGTCCGGGTTATGTCACTTGAGATGAAGCTGATCAGGTGGCTGACTTCGGGAAGGTTTTGAGGGTATAGGAAGGCTTTTCTGGTTGTTGGGAATTGGTTTTGACAGAAGAAAGTATTATTTTGTAAGGAATGGGACCGTGCCACGATGGCTGCCTACGTCCCCACAAGTCGGGAGATCAGGTCTTACATAGTTCGTTCTTTCAAAGAACAACGAGAAAACGATGATGATGATTGTTGGTTTTTTTTTTTTGTTTTTTTTTTTTTTTTTTTTTTTTTTTTTTTTTTTTTTTTTTTTGGAACCGCTTCACCGAGTCGGAATTGAGGGGTTATGGAAACACCTCTCCATCCCTCTTTTGCAATATGAGGGCTCCTCCGGACATCACCTTCTTAATCACGAAAGGCCCCTCTCAGTTCGGGGCAAGCTTTCCTTTGGCTTCGTTTTTTTTTTTTTTTTTTTTTTTTTTTCAGAAGGCATGCCTTTCTTTAGCACTAGGTCATTTTCTTTGAACTTCTGAGGTCTTATCTTTTGTCGTAAGATCGAGAGATTCTTTGCTGATACAACTGGCCGCGTGAAATAGCAGCCACCCTTTTCTCATCAATTAGGGCCAATTGGTCGTATCGACCTTGCATTCAAACCCCTCCTCGTTTATCTGAGCATCTCAACCTCAAATGGCAGAACTACCTCTATTCCGTATACCAGAGTGTAAGGGGTTGCCCCTGTAGAAATACGCACTGATTTTCGGTACGCCAGCAGGGTGAAAGGTAGCAGATCCGGCCATCCCCGATGTTTAGCAGACATTCTCGCCATGATCTTCTTGATATTCTTATTCGCAGCCTCCACTGCCCCATTCATCTTAGGACGGCAAATGACAGCATTGAGGTGTTTGATCTTGAACTGGTCATATAATTTCTTCATAAGGGTACTGCTCAAATTTTTGGCATAGTCGGAGACTAAGGCCTCAGGTTGCCCATATCGGCAAATGATATCTCCATACTGGCTTAACAGCTCTGTTTTCTGGCTAGGGGTCAGATCTGTTCCTATTTTGAGCTCTCTGGGTTTGTCAGGGGTTCCAATTTGTATGGTGATGATTTGGTTTGAGTTGGGTTTGGGGTTTGTCTTCGACCCATCCTTTGATCTCGTCAGGCGTGCCGTCATTATCTGTCTCATCTTGCTCAATGCCCATTAAATCGAAATCCAGCCCAATATCAAAATCGTAGTCAACTTTCGAATTTGAAAAAATCGTTTTGTTAGGCAAGAGACACTCAAATTGGTACACCTGGCATGAAACAAAATGTTTGTCATATATATAAGGCATTTTCCCTGCAATGATCATCTTTAAGACAACATGACAAAATAACATAATCATGCAAAATTTTAAAATAAGGGACAACAACTGGCATCTACTCATGGTCCTTCTTCATAACCTCTGGCTGCTCTACCACGATCTTCCCGCTATCGATCATATTCTGAATTTTGTGCTTCAGAGCCCAGCATTCCTGAGTATCATGACCAGGAGAACCCGAATGGTACGCACACTTCTTACTCGGATCAAATTCTCCTCCTTTCGGATCAATTGGGGGTGCCAAATCGCCTATCCTTCTCTGTGCTATCAATACCGCCAAAATCTGTTCAAGAGGCTCCCCAAGCGGGGTGAATACCCGATCTCTTGCTGTCTCAAATCTTCTTCGTTCGCGACCGACCTTTGATAATTGAAATTATGTTGTCGGGGTGGCACAATTCTCTGTATTTGCACTGGAGGATTATTCTCTGCCTTTCTAGATGATCCCTGCAGGATGAGGGAAACATCTTCCTCCTTTTTCTGTTGAATTCTACGGGAAGTGCTGCCATAGTTTCCACACTGGATTTGCTCCGCAACCACTTCCAGAGCTGTGAGGTCCCGGATCTTACCAGATTTTAACCCCATGTCCACCATTTCTCCGTGTTTTATCATCTCGGCAAAAGGTCTCCCAATCCCCGATATCACCCGCTCATAATAGGGCGCCTCCTGAATGTCCACAAAGGTCATTACCATTTCCGCCTCGTTCATTGGGGGATTCACCTGTGCAGCCATACCCCTCCATCGTTGTGCATAGTCCCTGAAAGATTCTTTTGGTTGCTTCTTGATTTTTGTCATTTGATATCTATCAGGGGCCATCTGGGCCTGAAAGCTGTATTGAGTTAAGAAGGTATGGGCCAACTCCTCCCAGTTGTGGATTCGGGCATTGTCAAGGCGGGCATACCAGATCCTTGCCTCCCCTGTTAAGCTTTTCTGGAATAGCTGCATCCTCAGCCCCTCGTCCTCGGCATAAGACCCGAGTTCTCCAATGTATATTTTCAAGTGCGTATAGGGGTCTCCCTTTCCATTGTACTTTTCAAACTCGGGAACTTTGAACTTTTCTGGATATCTGGCTCCGGGGAAAACACATAGATCCGAATAATTAACCCTACCCAGGGAGCCTATGCCCCTTAGAGATTGGATGGTCTCCTCCATGTGTTTCATTTTTCTCCGAAGGTCGTCATTATCCCCTTCTTCTGGGATAGTAATCACTGTCCTGCTAGGTATGGGAACGGCCCTTGTAATGACTGGCTCGTCCTTGAGTTGGGGTTGGTCATCCTTACCCAGGTTTGCAATATTTTTAGGAGGATTCTGGTCACCCCCCGGTGGTGGAATATTATGTGGTCCTTGGCTTACCGGATCCTGTCTGATTAAGAACTGCTCTTTTAGCATCGTGGCCATTTCCATCATCTGTTTTTTGAAGTCATCAAACTCTTCCCGAGATATGGAACTATGATTAGGAAGATCAGCCATTTCAGAGGTAGAGACCTGGGCTTTCTTAGACTGCGAACGGGTTTGAGGAGCAATCCTGCGAAACGATGGTTCGAAGTTTAGTCTTGGGGAAATGAAAGAATGGATGCAATGCTAAAAACCGTAACTTTTTGTGTGTTTTTGGGTTTTTTTTAATCTTTTTCTGCAAAACAACTCGTTAGCGGTTCTTTATTGAAATAATACATGCTAGATATGATTTAATGCTTCCCGTGTCGTTCCCTGCAAAACACAGAGGTTAGTATTTTCTTTTGACATAAAGGGGAAGCATATATGAATATGTTTGCAATGGAATTATGGCATTTATGCGCAGAAAAACGTAAAAGGGCATGAAGAGACTTATCCTGCGTTGGGTTAATCAGAGGCTGACCTATCCTAGGGTTACTCTCACGGGCTTTTTTTCGGCATGAAGGTTCCCAAATCTTCGCAATCTACTCGTTTGAGCCCTTTCGATTGGAGCGGATTTGAGTGGTGCGTTTCCTGAGCCATCTCCGGGGAGCAGCCCCATCGAGTCCAGTAATAAGCAACCGACGGGTTCGCCTCAGGAGGAGGTACAATCTCAACATACATTCACATTCATCGTCCTCACCGTATGCAAATGATTACTTTAAGGTAAATCAACTCCATTCAATCATTCATTCATTGGACAAAAGCACACATTCACACAACAATAAGTAAAATAGGTCAAAATGTTGCACGCACATACATATTCATAAATTTTTTAAGGATAGGATAGCATCAAGATTTGAAAGCGGCTTAAGCCCTCTAATGATCCCCAGCAGAGTCGCCAGCTGTCGACGCCGGGTTTTCGCTTTCTAGTCTTTTCCAATTTTTAGCCTTTTGATTTAATGATTCTTTGGAAAAGGTCGGCGTTGATGTCGACGGGGTTTTGAAAGATCGTTTTTTATGATGAGCCAATTAACCAGAGTCGCCAGTTGGTATATTTGAAATGGATGTACCAACTCATCCGAGTTTTCGTTTTTTTATAAATCGCTGGCTCATGTGTGACTCCGAATTAATTGGTCTGCGAATCGAGATTCATCGAGTTCGGGGGCTTGTTTAAGTGAGGGGAAGGTGTTAGGCACCCCTCGACTTCCGTGAAACACGGTTACCGCAATCTTGATACTTTCCTATCCTTTAATTCATGAATGTAGGTGTGTGTGTGTACGTGTGTGTGTGTGTGCCTATGTGAATGTCGTTGTGGGTTTGTATGAAAGAATCATTTGGATTTTTAGGGAAAACCGTGTTTTAATTTGAGAACGCTTCGGAATGTCTTTTCGGTGTACACGAGAAAGCTTTATTCTTTATGAGAAAGGTTTGATTTTAATTGTCCAAAACTATGAGATTTTCATTAAGTGTCGTTTTGGCAAAATAAGAGTTTTAAACCTTCGTCTAAATAGGAATCGAGATCTATACGTTGCTTTCATAAAATGATGGGCAATTTCTAGGATCTCTTTCACCCTATGCACAAAGGTTTAATAAAACGTTACTTATTTCTAAAATCAAATTTTTGTGATGTTTTAAAAACGATTTTTCTTTAGCTTTCTCGTTAGATAGGAATCGACATTCATAAACATTTCTCAAATTTTAACCTCGTGATTCTAATATCCTACTTTGATTGATTTTATGAAAATCTTATCATTTAGCTTTGAAATCGATTTCGTGTCATAAATCAAATCAAGCATAAACACGCGTCGGGGTTATTCATGGGCATGTAAGCCATCAAAATGTCCCCGAACGCCAACAATCACAACTTTCACTATTTCGGGGCCTTAAACCCGATTCTCGCCTTAGCGTCATTTTAAGGCCCGACGGTTACATGTTTACAACGAAGGATTACATTGTTCCTAAATACATACGTCAAAATTTGTCCATCATCGGATTCGGACCATGGTGTCACGCTCCTAGGCTCACATCCACAATTTATCACAAACATCAAATAGATACAATAACATAACTAACAACGGATTGCTTAACGCCCCACAAGGATCCAAAATTAACAATCTACATAGATCAATTCCATCTAATGTATATATCGATATGAACGAGCAACACCTCACCCAATGGATATCATCGGATTATTAGGAAGAACTTTGTTCCGATGGAACCCTCTCTAATAATTCCTAATCCATTGTTCCACAATAATTTACATGAAATCTACATTTAATTCAATCAAATGACATGATAGGAATTGGTATAATAAAAGAGATTTCACCTTGCAATTGATATCCAAATGGATGTGAACTTGTGTATTGAATAGAAGAAAAAGTATTATGTGATACAATCAAATCACAAGAATAATATTCCTCTCTTTTTTTCTCACTTTCTCTTCTATTTTTGTAGCAAAATCTCACTATTTTCTCTCTATTCCCGTGCTTATGTTGCTGCTGGAATTTCCTTCTTCTCCACAATTGCTGAACTTGCTGAACCTCCTGTATGCTGCCCGAAGCGGCCTTAAATAGGCTGGCCAAAGCCAGCCGCAGATCTATCTGCGGCTGGCCGCAGATGGATCTGCGGCTGGCCAGCTGGCACGCCTCCCATCGCACTCAGCTGGTAGTGCTGATTTCCTGGTTTCCGTGCTGGCGCACCCACTTGGCCGCAGATCTATCCGCGGCTGGCGGGCTTGACTTTCTCGATTTTCGTGCCACGCCTCGCTTTTCGTGCCGCAACGTCGGTTTTCGCTGATAGGCTCGTATTCTGCAGTCCGGGAGTTTCCGGGAGACGTGCCACCTCATTTGGAAATGCCTGCCTCGGACGGCTTTATTGTCGCGTAAACTTGGGTTGCCCAAAACATTGCGGCGGTGCCGGGCGCTTGCCCTTGTGCCCGCTCCTTTGCTCCCGCAAGTCGGTTCAATTGACGATTTCGCCCTCCTGTAATGGTTAGTAGAAGGAAACGCAAAATTTGGGTGTCTACACCAAGCAAGTAAAATTTGAAATTAATAGACCTTGTTACCTTTTCTTGGGAAACTAATGAAAAGCCATGGGAATTCTTCAAAATCTGCTAAATCCTTGTTGAATTTCAAGTTAGAAGATGACAATGCTGATGGATTGCAGAGATTGGATGCCCAATTGGAGTGATGGGGCACGAATTTGAGTTTGGGAAAAATGCATGTAAGTTGGCTTTCGAGTGGGAGGAGAGAGATATGAGTTGGACTATAGAAATGAGCTGATGGGTGCATAAAAGCTGTTATTGGCTGTCATGGCTAGCATGCACGCTGCTGAGTGTGTTGCTGCTGTGTTGCTCAGCGTGCTGGTGCCTGTTGCTCAACGTGCTGATGTTGTGCTTCTGCTATAGTTTTCACTGGTGGTCGTAAGCATCAAACTGCAGCAAGAAATATTACACACATTAAACACACTTAAACATAAAATCAAAACCAAACCACACCAAACTTTTTTTTTTTTTTTTTTTTGATATTAAAATAAAAAAAAAATAAAGACAAAATAGCTCAAAAAATAAAATGGAGATTTGGGTTGCCTCCCAAATAGCGCTTGAGTTAAAGTCCTCAGCCTGACTAACTTCCTGTTTCCTTTTAGTCCGGCTCGATTGCAAAAATGACCTTAGCATGCCTTCGTGCTGTCATTTCCATAATTTGCATGGCATGCATGCATACTAGGCGACTTCCAAACTCAATTTCATTCATCAGCAACAAGAAACTTTCTTCATTCGTTTCATCAATCAGTAGGGGTGAAGCATCTAAGGGCATTTCTTCGGTGAGGTCCATAGTCTCAAGCTCACCTAGCTTATTATTCTTATATAAATCCTCATGTATGAACTGAAAGTAGCTAGGAGCTTGCTCAATTGTGTCTATGAATGACATAGTGAAATTAAGTTTCTCAAACACAATTGGATCCTCATTTATCTTTTCATGAACCTCAACTTCATCATGCCATGGCTCAAACTGTAAACTAGCTCCCATGTCACCTAGAGCTTTGCCTACGACATGACTACTCAATGGGCACGGGACTGCAAAACCGCCCAGATCCTTGAGCTTTGGAGGAGAAGGTATATGGGATAACACTCAAAATTAGCTCATCATCATCATTGGGGCTCAAGGCTAGATCCTCGACCTCCTTTTCTTGTTTCCCACATGTCTCTTCCATATCAGAATCATCATCAATTAGCACGTCTGGTTGCAGCTTTGGCATGTGAAATCCATCAGTTTCGGGAACCATGTCATTGGGCCATTCGCCTTGATATCTATCGTTGAAGGCGATAATAAGCTGTCCCAACTGGTTCTCAAGATTTTGAATCGACATATGCTGACTTTTCACAATCTCCTCAATCGAAGTTATGGTCTGGGACCCAAGTTCCTTCACATTTGAATTTTCTTCTTGTGGCAATGAAGGTGGACATGAGAATTCCGGTGCATATGCTGGACTCGGAGCATAGTATTGATCTTCATAATTGTAGCTCCATGTAGAATCTGGGTAATACCCCCAATCTTGGTGATAAGCATCGGAACAGTCATAACTGTTGGAGTAATCGTCGGCGTTGCTACCATACCATGCCGACTCGAAATTCATGGTGCATAGATGACTCGGATGGTTTCCATCACAATAATCACAATTCACCGCAACACGTTGAGTACGTTGGGCCACTAGAGCGTTAACATTCCTTGACAGCTCCTCTATATGTGCCGCCACCGCATCAATTCCGTCCATCCATGCCGCTTCTGATTGGGTCATTCCCGTGTGAGGCCATTGGTAATTATAGTTGGCCATGGTGTACCTCGTAACGAAGAAAGCATTAAACAGAAAAATACAAAAAAAATGTTAAAAATAAATTAAAAATAACTTTATATACAAGTTTAAATTGAGACCAATTTGATAGTAATTAATATTGGTAAAATTATTAGAACAACAATTCCCCGGCAACGGCGCCAAAAACTTGTTGGTCGATTTCGCAATCGATAAACACACACGTGCAAGTATACACGGCCCACAAGTAATATATGATAAGATAAGAGTCGAACCCACAGGGAATTGTGACAAATAATAACCAAGTACCAATTGTAAATCAATTTGATCTAATTTAAACGATAAAGGTTTGATTGTTTGATGATTGGTTGAGTTCACAAGTCAAGCAATAAAGAAAATGCGGTAAAATATCAAGATAGAAAGGTCTAAGATTACAATTTCCCCCAACACGTCATTTGAATCTCCTAACTCTCTCTTTTCAGTCAATTATAGCATACGAATTGACAACCGAGAAATCAAAACTACATAAGAGCCTCTGTCGATGGTCAATCACGAATCTTCCTAAGCGGTGCATAGGTATATGTCTATCCTATACACTATCAAGAGACTAATTTCAGGAATGATTTATAGACACGTGTCACTAAATCTAATTAATCCTCCCTTCCATTACCAACTTTCACCTCAGAAGTCATTAAGACTAGATTCTCAATAGGTTGCATGCGGTAATTAGGTATATATCTATCCCAACTACTATCAAGATACCTATTATTGCAGATAATTAATAAGACACACGTCACTTAATCCGATTAATAACCCACAACAATCTATACTCTCGCATGTTATCATAACTAGGTCTCAACCTATAATCCGTTCGTCAAGTTCATATAGGTTCCCACGGTAATTACGGGCCAAGCAATTAATCTAGAAGCAAAGGTTATGACAATCAATTCACAAATGCATAACTAAAATCAATAGGGAGAGAATTCAATTCAAATTAAGTGTTGGGTTCCATTGCAATCTTAGAATAGAAGGTTAGTTCATGTTAGCTACAATAAACATCATTTTCAATTGATACATTGTCAAATTCGAATTACAAAGAAGATAGAAATCTAGAAATGAAACCACTTTTGGAGCTATTGAGTTGGTGTTCCTTTGGTTGCTGATGGTTTCCAACTCTCCACCTTGGCCTTGCAATTCTTCTTGACTAAGTTCCTTGGCTTTTGGCTTGATTTAGCTTGATTTGCAGCCTTGAGCTCTGTTGGTTGATGTATATTGTAGCCTCCCCCTTTCTAGCTTTCCCTTTGACAAGCCTTTCCTTCTTAGTTCTTTGGCTTTTGCTGAGTTTTCCTTGTATTGCAGCACTTTTGCTCTCTATTTTGATGTTTTAGTCTAGCCTCCCTATCCCTAGATATCTGATATGAAGCTTAGAAGAGATTATATATAGCCTCCATCAAGAAACCCTAGCAAAAATCGGACAAAATGGAGCTCAGATCGCACTAAAACTGTGTGTCAGATCGCACTCAGCACGGCGTTGGCGCGCCCGCACGCACGCCAGCCCGCGCGCCCGCGCCCAGCGCCTGGGCCGCACGCCCAACGCCGCACGCCCACGCCGCGCGCCCGCACGCCAGCGCGCGCGCCCGCGCCCAGCGCCTGGGCCGCACGCTGGCCGCACGCCCACGCCCGCTGCCGAGGCCCCGCGCGCGCCCAACGCCGCACGCCCACGCCGCGCGCCCGCACGCCAGCGCGCGCGCCCGCGCCCAGCGCCTGGGCCGCACGCCCACGCCCGCACGCCCACGCCTGCTGCCGAGGCCCCGCGCGCGCCAACGCCGCGCGCCAACGCCGCGCGCCCGCACGCCGCGCCCATGCGCCCGCGCCCAGCGCCTGGCCCCTAGCGCCCAACGCCCGCCGCACACGCCGCACACGCCCGCACACGCCCGCACGCCCAGCGCGCCAACACGCCCGCACGCCCAGCGCGCGCCCGCACGCCGTGCCCGCGGCTTGGTCGACGCCGCACGCCGTGCACGCATTCCAACGCCGTGCACGCCCAACTTCCAAATGTCATCAAATTAAGCCCCGAGCATCGCCAAACATAAATTTTCACCGTGTTATCATTCGGGCACGGATATCAAAGCACGGGCTTGCCCTTGTGGCTTGGCGGACGCCGCACGCCGTGCACGCTTCCCGACGCCGTGCACGCCCAACTACCAAATGTTATCAAATTAAGCACCGAGCGTCGCCAATCACAAATTTCCATCATACTACCATTCGGGCACAGACGTCCAGGCACGGACATTGAGTCAATACAAACAACGATCTGAGCGGTCTTTATTTCAATTCCTACAAACATAATGAAAATGCATCAAAGCAACATAAAACATGTAAAAATAACTAAAAACTAATTTATGTAGAAATAAGATAAAAATACATAAAAACCACATAAAATACCTAAAGACTTGCAAATTATCAAGGCCAAAAGTACCCAAATTGTGTGTATAAAACACACTCATCAGTTATACCCGGAGAAAGCATCAAGGAAGCTCATTAAAGTGTGTCCCGAAGTGGAATCGATTAGCTGATCGATATTCGGGAGAGGATAATAATCTTTCGGACACGTCTTGTTTAAATCTGTATAGTCCACACACATCCTCCACTTCCCATTATGCTTTTCCACCAGCACCACATTGGCGAGCCATTCTGGATAAGTTATTTCATAAATAAAGTTAGCAGCCAATTATTTTTTAATTTCTTCATCAATTACCTTTTGTCGTTCGGGAGCTATATTCCGCCTTTTTTTTTACGGACTTGTGGTTAGGATTGATGCTCAATTTATGTTCGGCCACGCTCCTGTCTATCCCTGGCATATCAGCTGGCGTCCATGCAAAAATATCTGAGTATTCTCTGATCAAATCGATGAGCTTGGTTCCGACGTCCGTCTGTAAACCGGTGCTGATCTGTATTATTTTCGTGTTGTCTTCCTATAATAGCGGTATCTCTTCGGTCTCTTCAGTAGGCGCTGCTATCGGCTCCGAGGCTCCTTCCGTAAATGGTTCTTGCTCAATCTTCATTGTAGTTTTCTGTTTACTGACCCCTATGGAAGTCTCCTGAATAGTCTGAAGATAACATCTTCGGGATAGATCCTGATCGCCAGTAACATCGCTGATCCCATGCTCGGTTGGGAATTTCATTTTTAGGTGAGGAATCGAGGTGACTGCTTTTAGGGCTAACAAGGTTGTTCTTCCTAGGATAGCATTGTAATTACTTTCTACCTGGACCACATAGAATCTTATCATGATGGAGGCCTGTTTCGGAGCTGTGCCGAAGATCGTTGGTAATTCAATCGTCCCTGCTATTCGGACTGGGTTATTTCCAAAGCCATATAATGGAGACTACTCATTGCAGATCTCCAGCTTCCTTCCCCCCCAGATCCAGTCAATTGTAAGCATGATTGTAGAGTACGTCGACCGAACTCCTGTTGTCCACCAACATCTGTTTCAAATCCATGGTTCCCACTTGAGCCGTGATGACCAAAGCGTCTTGATGTGGTGTGACTATTCCCGGAGGGTAATCCTCATCAGAGAAGGTTATGGGTTCGGTTGGGGTGGCCTTAGGCTGTCTGGTTAATTGGTGGACTTCTTTGGCGAAGGCTTTTCTTTTTCTGTTAGAAAGGGCCGATATCGGTCCTCCAGAAATAACATCTATAACTCCCCTTGCGGCTCCCGAAGGTGGTGGTAGTGGTATCTGATCAAAAGGACTTGGTTTGTACTGATCGGCTATGTAGCAGTCCAGGTTACCTTTTTGTACTTGCTTTTCCAAAAAATCCTTCAACTGATAGCATTCCTCAGTATCGTGCCCCTTGGCTTCATGGTAATTACAATATCTGTCTCCATTCTTCTGTCTGGCGAAGACTCGGATCTTCGGGGGCTTTTCGTAGAAAGGCTGATTTTTGATTTCCTTGATAATAATGGCTCTACTTGTAATCTTTGTCGTTATCCCTGTTTCCTCAATCCTTCGAGCCGTTATTCTTCCGTTGTCGATTATCCTGGGAGTCCTTCTTACCATTCCCTTTGTTGTTGGTATACTTTTTATCGGCGTCTTCATCTCGAGGGTCTCTCTGGTGAAAATCACCTGCATTTTTCGAGGTACCCTGAAAATTAGTAACCACCTCTTCCAGCTCAACAAACTTGTCAACTTTATCATAAGCTTCAGGCAAAGACTCAGGTGCTTTAAAGATGATTTCTTCAATCAACCTACTGGATTTGTCCACGTTTAATCTTATGGTTAAAAAGTGGATAACTTGTTTTGGATCTATGTTATTGACTTCGGATACGGCTTCTCAAAATCTTTTAATATATTGCCAAGTGTCTCGTTCGGCCTTTGTTTAACCTACATGAGGGACGTGATCATCTTGGCACGTCTCTTATTACTGCCGAAGCGGGTGAGGAATTGTTCTTGCAAATCGTCCCATGAACGTATAAATGCAGAGGGGAGGGAGATAACCCACTCTCAAGCGGTTTTCTTCAGGGTGGATAGGAATAGATGACACATGGCTACCTCATCATGACCATGGAAGAGCATGGCCTGCTCGAAAGTCAAAGTATGGTCATGAGAATCCCCGGTTCCATCATACATCTCCAAGTTCGAGGGGATTTTATTCTTTCTATCAATCTTTGCATTGGCAAGGTTTTTGGTGAAAGGAGAGGCCCGAGGCTTCTTCGTTCCTGGAGGTTGGTTCATAACCCTTCGAGGGGATGATTCTCCGGTGCGGCTCCTTTCAGTGCTTTATCGGGAATTTTCGTACCGGTCTCTTCTTGATGGTGACCGGGCTCATTTTCTTAGATCCCTAGTGTAAATGGATTTGGATTGGATCGGACTGTTGTCTCGATGTCGCCTGGGAGGTCAGTCGGCCCCTCTTTCGGGGGGGGGTGTCGAGCGGGAGGCCGAGCCTCTCTAGCTCAACAGATTTTGCCCAGCTTTATTCAATTGCATGTACTGTTTATCTAGCTCTTCTTGTTGGAGATCGAGAGCCTTTTTCCGGTCGAGAATTTTCTGGAGGCGCCATTCCCTTTCCACTACTGTTTCGAGGTGCGATCGAGACTGAGATCTGTCCGTGTGAATCATGGTGACTTCGCTGTGAGTGTGAGGTCGCCATGTGGATCTATTTTGATTGACAATAAAGATCACTACTAAAGGCCCTCCTTCTAGCGCCAATGTTAACGCTCGATTCTGTCCGCGCGTTCAACCAACTCGTCGATCGTGTACCTGCACCAAAGTCCAACGGCTTGGGCCGTTTGTGGACTTCTCCAGTGTGAGAGTAAGTAACAGGTTCAAGTATGCTAACAATGGAGGCTAAATATTTAGTAGGGTAAAATATGTCGTACCTTGCTTTCATTGTTATTTGGGTATTTATAGGATTCACTTGGCTACTCCAATTAGGAGTGTTCTACCTAGAATCCTTATTGGACACGGATCTAATTATTGTGATCCAAGGGAAGTATCAACCGGTAAGGAACCACAAGGGTTTAAGACTCTTACCCAAGCCTTTTTGGACTAGAGAGTCCTCTTATAACCTGCTAAGCATGATGAGCTTTAATTTGGGCCGAGCCCAAGATGAGGAGCCCGATCATGCCCATGAGAATATATATCCGATCAAGAGTTGTATAAAGTCTAAACTCCATCATATACTCACTCCGTCCTCCAAAAAATTGATATTCAAAGTATATTTTTCAAACAAATAAACAAACAAGTCGAGTAGAGAATTAAGAGAGTAAAAAACATTTGAAGTTATCCTTAATAGCCTCACAAATTTACATAAAATAATGATTTTTTCTTTTTTTATATACTAGTGAGTCTCACTAAATATCATATTTACCATTTACTTTATATATGTACTTATTGTCATCATTTTGAAGACAAAAAAAATTATACTTTAAACCATCGTTTTAAAAATAGAGAGTATAAAAGTAGATAGTAATATTGATAATTAATTGTCAAAGTCAAACTTATTTAAAAAATGTATATATTTATAAAGTTGGACTCTTTTACTGGGACCAAAGAAAATATTATATACTAATAGTATGTATATTAGTTTTAATTGATATGTCAGAGTTTATGTTATAAAAAATATGCGACACTTCAAACTTTTAACGACATTACTCTAGCAACAAAGTTATTGCTCTGACGTTATCAATGTCTTTAATTTTCTTTAAAAATTAAAAAGCATATTTAGCTCATAGTTCCCTTGCCTGCACGTCTTGTTAACCCTCACGTCTTCTGCGGAGAGGGCCATCACTTTCCACAAAAATGCACTAAATGCCTCAAGCTTCGTCCTCTTGCAATTTGCAATGCTAGCTAATGCTTGGAGTTGACTAATCCGATTCGCTTCAATGTAGTATATGCGACTTATAAGTTGATCGCTTTCAGTACCAAGCTGCAACTCTTTGGGAGGCGGCAGGGAGGATATGCAAATGTACATGTCCTTAATGCAAGGATCGTAATAGCCAGGGCGTCTAGGGTTAAGCCAGGACCGACAAAATGAGGGCAGCTGAGACAGTGGCTCGGACCGAGCCACCTCAGCCCATGATGTAAGAAACATGTTGGCGGAGTAAGCATCGGCCACTCGATGATCAAACGTACAACCCACTATTAGCCCCCCACATTTGAGTGCTGTAACCTGTATACATATTTGTCACCGGAAACAATAAAGTAGTTGTTCCTTTAAAAGCCTTAATCATGATTCCCAGCGAAAATTTGCTTCAAAGAAATACAAGTACTCATTAATATAATTTTATATGAAATTATGTAGAAATTCAAGTACCTTTTTGGCGTTTTGCCATTATTCAAATATTCCAAACACGTTGGGTGAAAAAAAGCAGGCTATTCCCCATGAGATGGACGGGTCAATCCAACAAACACAAGTCAAGTGGGACTTTGGTTTATTGAGTTTGGATTTATTTAGAAGTTAAACAAGTAGAGTTGAGTTGTACATTAAATCAACTTAAAAAAAAATTCTATGAACTCAATAAATTTAATAAACAAGTTGAGCTTGAGCTTTAGTCAAGCATAATCGAGTCGAGCTTAGTTGAGTTTAAGTCCAATTCGTTATATGTTTTTATTATAAAATAAACATAAGAAATTAATTAAATGCTAAATCAATCGAGCTCAAACCGAATACTCTACTCGTTGAACTCGGCTAGTTCAACTAAATATACACAGAAGTTTGTTAGTCTGAGTCCTTTAACATGCATGATCAAGTTGGACTTAGTTGAGCCCAACCGAATTCACATACAGTATAATTCATTTGCAGCTTTACTTGAATCATTGCACTTTACATATAAAGAAAAATTAGAAGAAAAAGCGACATACTTAAGAAGCTAATTTGGATTTTGGGTAAACTTATATTCCGGCCGGACAGTTGCTATGTTTGTACAATTTCATTTGAACACGTTGGTCGGGTCACATCATAGGAACTGACGGGTTTCATAAATATGTAATCCAAACATTTTCATAGATCTTTTCTACAACAAATATAAAAATAAATTAATACAACTTTGATAGATATCTAAAATGAGTATTAACTATTTTATCTATCCTTTTATAGAATATTAATATGATTTGTTAATATGTTCTTTTTGAATAGCCGACTTTAATCTAAAAATTAGTCAAAGACTCCAGATTGTCAATATTTCAATATCATGGGATTTATAATCTTATTAGTTGTACGTGGGGTTAATATGGGAAAAACTGACTGACCTGAACTGAGAGAACCCCTTGCTTCTTCATAGGCACCAGTTTTCCTTCAACGCTATCATCAGGATTGTACAGGTTAAGATTTCGAAGCTCTACATCTGCAAATGCTTCAACAAAATCCACGCCGCGATTATTACAATAAAGCTCAGGCTCCCCCATCGTGTTTAGCAACATTTCTCCGGCAAATGCATAGTAGGCAGCTAAAGTTTGGGCCATGGATTTCTTAAGTTGAATGCTTACTGTTGATCCAAACGTCGTGAGCGAGCAATCTTCATCGGCTATGGGATTCCGGTAACAAAAGAAAACGCTGACGTCCACTGGAGGCAAAAGCTTGTCTAGGTTTGAGAGTGGTAGCCAATGCTCACGCATTGGCGGCATTGCTACCACTACATCTTTGCTCCTAATATTTACTACGAAGTCTCCTTTGATACTACCCATTAGAGAGAAAAAGAGAGAGGGATTATTTCTAGCGAACGTGAGTAATGGCTATGCCTACCAAAGGAAGATCCAAGGGCTGCATAAAATATCCTCCGCTCTTCTAGACAAAAAAATAATAGGCCCCTCTTAGTCACTCAGGGCGGAAGGAGAAATTAAGTCTATTCTTAATAATAATAATAATAATAATAATAATAATAATAATAATAATAATAATAATAATAATCAAAAAACTTGTATTAATTATAGTTTGAATGAATTATGATCATGGGGGGATTTTTAAAACTCAACTATTATTAAATTCTTGTGAATCAATGCAATAGATTTTTATTTTATCAAAGAGTTTTAATTTATTTTTCATGCATTTTTCCTTCATAAAATAAAATATTTTTATTAAAGTTTAAAGTAAAAGCAGATTCACATAATTTAATTTAATATTTTTGTACTAATTTATTTTAATCCGATAATAAAAATTACATAATTATACAATAATGATAGATACAACAAATTTTCACTACTACAAAACAATAAAAAGATGACACTTAAACAACAAGGTTTTTATAAAAAACGTTGTGGTGTTTTTATGCACAACGATTTTTGAAAAAATGTTGTGGTTAGATATGCAAAAACGTTGTGGGTTTATAAGAGGCAATTTTTGGTTTAAGGTTATAACGTTTTCTTGAGGGAACCTGCTTGAAAAAACACCATTTACGCGCAGAAGCTTTTCAGCTTGAAAAATAGGGAGGGAAGCCTGATTATTAAATGAACAAATTTCATAACAAAGGAAAAGTTTCACTCAATACCCATCCAAAAGAAATCCCTCCCCACGACTGAAGCGGCTCTCTCTTGACCCCAAACTCATTTCAATCTGTCACTTAATTTCTTCGATTGATTCCTGTTGGTTATTCTTCAATCTCATAACTTGCTTAGGTTTGGACGAGAGAAACAGGAAAGAGAGAGAACAGCCCACGCGCCTCCTCATCTTCTTCTATCTGTTTCCATTCTTCACTTTCCCTCCTTTTCCCTTCAACTTTCTCTCTAGGGTTTCGTATTCAATCTGTTCACCATGAGTAACCCTAACGAAGAGTTTGACATGGCCGATCTCGGCGCCGCCCTGCCTACCGCCGCCGCCGGTAACTTTCAAAAACTTAAATCCACTCTATTATCATACCTCCGTTTAAGTAAGCACTAATTTTCACTTCCTGTTTACACAAAAATATAAAAGTTAAACCATAATTTTTATTTCTGTTTAATGTTTTGTAGCTCTCAGTGCGGAGGATCGTGCTGGTCTTGTAAATGCCCTGAAGGTTAGCCATTTTTTGCAGAATTTATGTTTTCCTTATTTATTCTGAATGCCTGTTATTGGTTTTTGAAACTTTTTCTTGTTTGCTTAGGACTTGAACTCCGATGCTGATGCTCAAGCAAACTTGGAGACATTCTGGCTTTATTAAACTAAATATTTTTATTTGTCCTCGATCAATCTTGTGAGTGTTTATAGGATCTCTGTATTGCTGCTAAAATACACAATGCTAAAAAAGGGGAGTACATCCCAAAAACAAAGAAGAATTGGTTAACGTGCAACGTTCTTATCAACTCCTTGGCTTCGTAAGAGACGACGGTTAACTCCAAATAGAAAGTGCTCAATTTTAATACAGCAGTGTATCAAAAGATCCATGGGCATGTGCCATTTGAAAAATCCAAATTAATTGCATGAAATTAGTGTTCCTGCTCCTTTTTTAGTATGTATAATTGTATCTACTGCCATATATTCTTTGTTTAGCTTATCTTCCTATATATTACTAGTATTACTAATAAGGTTTTATTATTATGCTGGAGTAAAAAATAGAATCATATTTTGAAATTACACACTATTACATCCTATCTATATTATAAAGCGTTTATGGAAACTTTCTCTACAAATTTAGTGTAATTGGATCATTTTTTTTATTCTTGCGCCCTTACGACCTTAAATATATTACTATTTTATTCTTTTTAATGTTAATTGTTTATATCTTTCTATTTATTTTTTAAAATTTTATAAAATTTTTATTTTAATTTACGGATTAATTATATATAAAAGACTTACGCTAATTCACTGTTTAAAAATTTTTGACTACCATTTAGCAGTTGGTGGCTTTAAATTGAACTTTGGAATTTCTAAAGCTAACTACCACTAGTTCTTGTTTTTTTGATTAAAAGACAGATGGGTGATTGTTGTCATTATCTCATGTGGATCAATTTAAAATACATCTTTAATTTCGAACACAATGCTTTAAACAAAGTGAATTAGCGTAAGTCTTTAGACAGATGGGACTGGCTGGCTGTACAAGGACAATTAAAGAAAGATACCTTATGTGGTATGGTATGTATGTTCTCATATATGCACTGGTAGAAATAACTAATTGTTCACTTTTGCTATTCAATTTGAGGGGTATTATTTTACAACATTCTCTTTACACCATAACTATCCAAAAGAAATTATGTTTTATTTGAGCCACAACTATCCTACACCATAACTAATTCTAATAAGTCATATGGACCTTGATTTCTAGACACTATTATCAGCTAAATTCCCTCTTTACTTGCTACTCTCATAGGAATATTCTTGAAATTGCAGTAGTAACAGATTGTGCTCTAAGGCTTGGCCCTAACGGGCTGTCTTTCTGTTATTTGCTACTTCTACTCTGACATCTTAATACAATCCGGATTAATGGTTGATAATGTTCCTTGTGTAGTATTGATGTGTATTACCAGTGTTGTCATAAAGAACTAAATACATGTTCTCTTTGATTATTGCATTTATCTAACTTCAGAGTACTTTTTCTTAGAATTTGGCTGATCCTATAATTAAGTTTACCAAATAAATCAAATACTTGGTGAACTTCATAATAATCTATATAATCTTCCTTTATCTCAAGTTTTTGTTATGAGCATGCTTTAATTTTGTCCTTAAGTATAAGTCCATTCAAAGCAGCTGAAGGTTGGTCCCCAGAATGAGGTCTTTGATCCTAAAAGGAAATTACCAGTTAAAAAAACTCTGAAGGTACGCGTGAAATACGAATTTTCACTTTCTTATTGTTGATGCCAATGAGTGTCTTTTGAATTGAGATTTCTGTGTAGGTGAAAATTTATATGGGAGAAGGCTGGCATTTAGATTTCAGTCGCACACACTTTGACTTATATTCCCCACCTGATTTCTATGTGAAGGTATCAGCACTGCATTTCCCCTTTACGATATTCGGTTACTAGTGAAGTATGAGGACTGGAAATTTTATTTATGCAGGTTGGAATTGCTAGAGTCCCTACTGATTCAGTGATGAAGAAAACAAAGATAATTGAAGACAATTTGGATACCAACATGGAATGAGGAGTTTGAGTTTCCTTTGACAGTTCCAGAGTTGGCATTGCTTCGGATTGAAGTTCATGAGTATGACATGTCGGAGATGGATGATTTTGGAGGACAGACATGTCTACCTGTTTCGGAATTGAAAACAGGAATTCGAGCTGTACCTCTTCACAACCAGAAGGGAGATAAATACAAATCTGTGAAGCTCCTCATGCGGTTTGAATTTGTTTGATATAGATCTTTTATCAACATTAGTGGTCTGTGTGTGTATGTAATTTTCTCACCAGAAATCAAAAAATATTTTCAGGTCATCAGAGAGTCGAGCACGAACAACCAAGCTGGAGACCGACCTTTTTATGACTATCTTGAAGGTTGTCTCCGTCACAAAGAAGAAATGGTTATCTTTGAAGCAGCTAGGGCAATCACAGAGTTAAGTGGTGTGACTAGTCGAGAATTGACTCCTGCAATTACTGTTCTACAATTATTGTTAAGTTCTTCTAAGCCAGTACAGCAATTTGCTGTTGCCCGTACTTTGAACAAGGTGACTGTCTTAAAATCAAATTTTGGATTCGCTTTTACTTCGGTTTTTATTATTTTTTGTGGTTTGTTATATGGATGGTTGTTGTCTTTATTGATTAGACCTTTGAATTACATTCAGGTGGCTATGACCCATCCCTTGGCTATAACAAATTGTAATATAGATATGGAGAGCTTGATTTCTGCTCAATTGTGATCCTCATAAGAGATATCCCAGATGCAAAAGAAAGTGGGTTGCTTCACCTTTGTGAATTTATTGAGGATTGTGAATTCACATATCTTTCTACACAGGTTGTCAGTTTCTCCTCCCATTGCTTTCATTAATTTCCTGTCATAGCATGGCACAACAATCTTATCAGCTAGTTTACTAAAACTTCATTCAATGAATTGGTTGTCAGATACTACATTTTCTTGGAATTGAGGGACCAAAGACCTTTGACCAAAGCAAATACATAAGGTAGATCTACATATTTGAGGGGAAACTATACATATCTATTTAGCTTTATCTATACATATATCTATTTCTTGGTTGAGGATGGTAACAAATAGTTCTTTACCTTTACCTTTATATAAATATTTCATATCTATTTAGCTTAGTTTGACAAATTATTGTGATGCGCTTTATGAAGGAGATAGTTGAGGACGGTAGTTTGGACTTTGTAGCCAAGGTTAGTTATTTTTTTTAAGCTTTATTTTTTGCATAATTTATTTTCAAATCTTAACTAATAGACTTGGCCAATTAGTCTACAGTGGGAGACTAAACTTTTTGTTATTTTATTCAGTGAGATAAGAAAAATGAATTAACGTACACACAAGACCAAATTCACGAAGTACGGGGTGAGTGGACAACTTATGTGAGCAGGTACATGTAGAGCCTCGAGTTAACGGTGGATGCACAGGGTTAGATGGATGTATTTTGGGAGAAGGTTTTTTTGCACATGATAGGTAGTAGCTTAATTTTATGGATAGTTTGGTATATTTTGTGGATTTAGTCAAATTCACAATTCAATATAGTAGTATTATATTGAAAAGTGAATTTGAGATGTATGGATAGTTTGGTATATTTTGTGGATGTAGTAATTTGAAACTGTAAACGTATGGTATTATTGGGATGTATTTTGAATGGTTGATACATTTTGGCTTTAAATGAGAATTTAGATCTTTTTTTAGCTATATATCATGGTATTAGCAGTCCTACACAACATTGCAGGTGCACCACTGTGTATGTAATTTCAAATATAGGTGAACCACAACTTTTTCTTTTCTGAAAAATGTTGTGTATGCAGCACAGCTACAATGTTTTTTACAAAATAAACGTTGTGAAATCATACCATCTACAATGTTTTCAAGCATCTAAGAATTTATGGAAAACAAATATACAACGTTTTTTAAGAAAAAAACGTTGTGTGATATGTCAAACTACAATGTTTTAAAAACATTGTATAAATGTGTCTAATAGATGATACCGTTAACCTCGACGTTTCTGGGGGACCAATTACAACATTTTTAGGCGTTATATATTTACTATTTTCTACTGGTGTTTATTAAAATATAATACGATCTAACCAATAGGGTTTCATGTCTTGTTGCTTTCATGTATAGATTCTTTTGTTTCGGAAATTTAATGAAATGGCACTGATCACAAAACAAAAACTATATAGTTTGAGAGAGATGGCTGTTTTTTAGCAAATGAGAGTGATCGCTAATCAACCTGCCAAAAACTATATGGCTGAGAAATATATATATTTAGGGCTTGAGTGAGATCTTAAATGGTGGCATGATAAATGTTGGGAATTGGCTTATACGAGTCACGGGTTGTCACAATTTTGTCCTCACCTAAGTTAAGTATGCAAGTGTCCAAGTCCTCGCCTAAGTTAAGTATGCAAGTGTCCAAGTCCTCACCTAAGTTAAGTATGCAAGTGTCCAACATGGCAGCAACTAAGTTTCCACATTCACATTACAATTCAATTCGAGGTAGTCTGTGCATTTAGAAAGAAGACTTGCAGTGTTGCAGAGCAAAGGTAGGCATGCAGAATTCATATTGCAATTTTAAAGATTGCAAATAGAATTCACATAACGTATCGAGGCTTCTCTGCTATAAATAGAGGACATCAGATGAATTGATATCACACACCGAACGAGTTCAGCTAGAGCAATAAAGAGAGTGAGAGTCTGCAGAGAAAAAAATCAATTAATTTATTTCTTAGTTAGAAATTTGTATTCTCCATATTCTTTTATAGTGGATTTCTAATATCTCTTTTTGTGATTTTTTTCAATTGTGATTTTCACGTAAAATTCTTGTGTCATTAATTTATATCTCATACAGTAGTACGAGTATGTTTATCTTAGTATATTTGTGTGTTCTTGATTTCTCAACAATAAAAAGTAATTGGTTTCTAGTAAATTATGGATCAACTCGCTTCCAATATACATTCTCTTTAATGTATTAATTATTTAATTTTTTAAATATCAAAATTGAAAGCATTCTAATAGAATGGACCTTTGTATTCTCTCTGGACTATAGACACTCAAGAAGCCTCTCTGGACCCTAGATACTCAAGGAGACTCTTGGATCCTAGAAGTCCTGCCACGTGTTACTAGAGTAATTGCTCACATGTTCTTCTCCACTCTTCAATTCATTAATCAATTCCGTACTCTTCGTGAATTTCTCTCCTCCTCAATCAACACGAAACCTAACCCTAACAAGGTACGATTTCCTTGCCCACATTTTTTTTTGCGACTCTACTGGGGAGGTGTAGAATTCGTGAAGGGTATGCCCATAACTCGAAGTGGGAGAACTACGAGAAGAGTTTCACCGACCACAAATATTACCTTACCGGATCCGGCTCCAAGGCAAGCGAATCAAGCTTTCCAAGGCACGAATTTGGATTTTGACGGACCAATCCTAGAAGACACTTCAGAAGAGAGTTCAACTTCACCACAGATAGCTGATCAACAACCAACCAACACCAGGCAGGTGAGCATATGCAGGTAAGGTGAGGAAAGAACCAGAGAGCAAATGACAATGAACGATGTGCAATAGGAGATGCTGAAGGCGTTGAAGGAGGCGCTTGGAGGACAAGGGTTGATGATGACAATGATGACAGAAATGCAGAAGCAACAGGAGGAAATAGGTAATTTTCTCCAACAATTAATGCAAATCCCAACTTTCAAAGCCATGTTTCTAGGAAGTTCTCAGGCAGTACGGACAGAAGTGGATAACAACAACAAAGATAACCAGAATGCGTCTCCAACAACGGAAAGCCAACAGGTTCCAATCGTCAATCTAAAGCCCCAAAATAGTGGTGACGTACCACAACCCAAAATGGAGACCAACCAGCCTCAACCAATAATTAGCCCAGCCACACTCCTAGCCTTCTCCCAAATATAGATTTCGACCATCCCAAGCCATACTCAACAACCCATGCAGGTTTTGCATGATGCAAGTGCATACCAACCGATCTCTTTACCACACACACCGCCAATGCATCAGTATATTACGACATCCTAGAGAATTTATACATCGAGCCAGTATTTGACCAAGGATGATATGCTTGACGTAATCAACCAACTCCGAAGACAGACAACCAGACCTTCAAAATTGGACTTCACTCCACCTTACCCGGCACATATCCGGAGACAGCCTTACCCAACATAGTATATTGAGCACCCTCCGCAGTTCCTAAAGTACAATGGAGAGAAAGGGAATGCCAGAGAACATATAGCCAGGTTTGTAGAGTCGATGTCCCCATGCATGGATTGGTTATGACAAAGTAAGCAACCACAACCTTTTGCTACGAGAATTCAACAAGACATAAACAGATAGTGCCTTCAGTTGGTACTATAATTTGAAGAAAGGATCAGTCCAAGATTGGGATGATCTGAAGTTACAATTTTTTAAGAAGTTTTTCTATGTACAGAAACAGGTGACCATTGTACAACTCATGAGATTCAAGCATAAGCCGGACGAGGAGCTGTCGGACTATGTAAACAGATTTAGGGCTTAAACGTAGAAGTGTGCAGAGCCAATTGAAGAGAAGAATTTGGTGAGCATATGCAACAATGGTGCCCTAG
This sequence comes from Aralia elata, assembly GCA_034770075.1. Lineage (NCBI taxonomy): Eukaryota > Viridiplantae > Streptophyta > Magnoliopsida > Apiales > Araliaceae > Aralia > Aralia elata. The sequence goes on along the minus strand of CM068379.1, from coordinate 69,498,334 downwards.
ATGCCTTTAAGCCCCACCTCATCACTAAAGCCTATGATTCCTTTGCAACGCTCTCATCATCTTGGGAGGAATCATGACATTGCCCGCAAGCCATGTGACTGTTACATGGAAGGGCAAGAGGACGGCTATTGTGACTTTAGTATACTATCAGCAAAAGCCACAAGGGGGCAAAAGGGGGAAGAATGAGAGAAACGAAAGGAGTAGAGGAAAGCCGGGGACAAGTATTCAAGAATGTCAGTCCTAGAGGCTATTACATGTAGTGAGAAAGCATTCAGGGATTTGTACGAGCAATGGGTGGACCATGGAGTGGTGAAACCTCCAAGGCCCAGATTTGTAGTGACGGAAGAGATGAAAAGGAGACCAAACTTCAGTGTGTACCATCAATACGTAAGACATTCCACTATGGACTGTTACAGTCTACGAAGAATCTACCACGAGAAGTTGGCAGTAAGAGAAATTAAATTGGAAAGAGGAAGCAGCGTGTTGGACAGTGGACAAGCCATTGTCCAACCACAAGGGAAAAGAAACGTGCAACACTATTACTCATAGTGAAGCACTAGAAGGAAGAGAATTGGAGATGATGGAGCATACAGAAATGATGGAAGAAAGGGAGGATGATTCTGATCCAAGTCTGTAGGTGACCGCGTTGATGAATAGAACGAAGCTCAGAAATTTTTTTGACCAGATAGGATTGACCAAGGAAGAAAGGATATAAGCGACTAAGGCTATCATTAAGGCTGCAAAAACAAAGGAGACCTGCATGACAGTAAGTAAAGGGTTTATGAAAATGGTGGAGGAGGAAGAGAACAAAATCTCTTTCTCTAAGGCTGATAGAGAGGTAAGATACCCGCACAATAGACTGATGTATGTGACAGCGATAATTAATGGTATAGAAATGCGGATGACGTTCATCGACAATGGAGCATCTGTAAATATCATGCCCTACACCGTGTTTAAACGGTTAGGCCTACCAAAAAAGAAAATTGTGAAGAAAAGGACAAACATCACAGGGTTCTCTAATCAAAGCACGAGAACCCTTGGACACATAAGGGCAGACATGCAAGTGGGAAAGATACGGGGGACCTGTGATGTTCCATGTAGCGGAAGTTGACGTAACATATCATGTGTTATTCAGAAGAGCTTGGCAGAATGATTATAGAGTGGTACCATCAGTCTTTCACCAATGCATGAAGGTAATTTGGAAAGGCAAAGAGGTTAAAGTACTTGCGACAAGGAACCCTTTCGGGCCGGAGGAGGCATACACCACCGAAGTAACTTTCTTCGATGATGTTGCCGGAGAAGGAGAAAACCATATTGCCAAGCTTGATTCAATGAAACTAGCAAGCTGGGAAGAGGTGCAAGAGGACAAGTTTGTGCCTGTAAAGAAGGAAAAGAAGCTGACCTCGGAACAAGATGAATATTCCAAAAATAAGAAACTAGTGGTGGTAGATTTAGAGAAAGAAGGAAAAGACCAAAGGAAACGGGTAGCAAACCCGAAAGATGCCAGAAATATAATAAATGCCAAACGAACATCCCAATCGAAAGTTGACAAAGAAAATAAAAGAAAAGAAGAACAGAAGGCAAAGTGGGAAAAGGTTGTTAAGCCCGATGGAAAGATAGTGTTTCGTTTGTGACGATGCAATGGGGAAGAGCCCGAGGGTACACCCAAACTTGATGGCTCAAGAGGTGTCCCCCACTCCAGTAGTAATGAAGAGAAAGAAATTGTGTAGCAGAAGGTGGAACCAACTCCAGAATGCTTTGAGGATAGGCCAAAACCTCAATTACAAAATGAATTGGAGGAGGTCGATTTGGCAACGGAGGGAGGAACGCCAAGACCGACTTATATTAACAAGGAGATGAACGCCAACCAGAAGGAAAAACTAATGAAGTTACTACGAGAGTGATGTGTTTGCTTGGAACTATAATGAGATGTCCGAGATCGACAAAGAATTGATAGAGCATAATCTGAACATAATCCCGGGAGCTAAACTAGTAAAACAAGCACCTCACACCTATTCACCAGAGGTCAAAACACAAATAAAGAAAGAAATCAAGAAATTGTTGGATGTAGGATTCATTAAGCCAATTTAGCATCCAGTGTGGCTATCCAGCATTGTACCGATAAAGAAATCTAATGGACAATTGCGAATATGTGTGGATTTCAAGGACTTGAACAAGGCATTCCCAAAGGACATGTACTCGCTACCCAATATTAACACTTTGGTGGATACAACAGTCAATCGTGAGGTGATGTCATTCATGGACGGGTTCGTGTACTACAATCAGATAAAGATGTCCCTAGGAGATGCAGAGATAACAGCTTGTTGTATCCCGTTTGGGAATTTCTACTATGTAGTAATGTCATTCGGGTTGAAGAATGCGGGAGCAACTTACCAGCGGACAATGCACACCATCTTTCACGACATGATTCATGACACGGTGGAGGACTACGTGGATGACATAGTGGTAAAATCTAAAAAGGAGACAACCCACATAGAGGATCTGAGAAAGGTGTTTGAACGTTGTCGAAGGTACAAGCTAAAAATGAATCTGAAAAAATATGCCTTTGGGCTGATAGCTGGAAAATTTTTGGGCTTCTTGGTACACAACAGAGGTTTGGAGGTAAAACTAAGTAAGGCGAAGGCTATTACAGAAATGCCCCCACAAAAAACGCAGAAACAGTTGAAGAGCTTTCTAAGGAAAGTTACCTACCTTAGGAGATTCATGACAGCATTGGCAGAAGTCGTGGAACCTTTCGGGAAGTTACTAAAACGAAAGGCAGAATGGGACTAGGGGCAGGACCAACAACAAGCCTTCGAGAACGTAAAGGAAATTTTGGCCTCGACAAAAATGATGGTAGTACCACAAAGAAGGATACCGTTGCAATTGTATATTACATCTACCGCAAAGTCTGTAGGAGAATTAATCACAAATGAGCTAAATGGGGAAGAAAAACCTGTGTACTACATCAACAGAATTATCAGAAGACCGAAAACCAAGTACTCACAGTTGGAGAGACACTGCCTGACATTAGTATTAATTTGTCACACAAAAAATACGATATTATTTTTTAGCACATGAAGTGAGGTTTGCAACAAGGACTGATACGATAAGATACTTGCTGACTAGGCCGGCGTTGGTAGGAAGACCTGCAAGTGGATGAGGATCCTTTCAGAGTATGACATTAAGTGTGTAACGCCGAAAATAATCAAATGTCAAGCTTCAGTAGACCTGTTTGCTTAATTTTTGGATGGAGAATATGAACCTCCTTTTGAGGATCTTTTAGGGGGAGAAGTGCAAACAATTGAAGTAGGGGACGAGGACTTAGAATGGTGGAGTTTGGCCTTTGAAGGGTCGTCCACAGAGAGGAAAGGAGGAGCAGGTGTAGTATTAACCACCAAAGAAGGAAAAGAAGTGGCTTTGTCATACAAACTGGATTTTCCTTGCATGAACAATGAAGCAGAATATAGGCGTTCATATTGGGATTACTGGCGGCTAGAGAATTGGGAGCCAAACGTCTCAAAGTAAAGGGAGATTCAAATCTGATAGTAAAGTAAGTAAGAGGTCAATTCACAGTAAAGGAACCTATCGTGGCACCATACCAAAATGTGACACAAAAAGTAATGAAAGCCTTCAGGAAGGTGGTGATTGAGTGCATGCCAAAAGGACATAATAGACAACCTGATGCATTAGCCACAGTAGCATCTAGAGTGCATTCATGTCAAAGGAGAAGACTTGGATATGAAGGTGATCAAAAGAACCCTCCCAACCACTGTGCTGGAACTATTCCCTAAAAATATGACAGATGATTGGAGACACGACATCTCTTATCAATTACAAACAAAAAAAGGGAACATATCACTGGTGGAGCTTCAGAAATACAACATCATTAAAAGGGTCTTGTACCACAAGGAAGCAGATGGTGTATTAACAAGATACATGGGGAGGCATGAAGCAAATAAAGTTTTATATCAGGTACATGAAGAAAACTGTGGATTAGTAGATATCGGGTTATACTGGAGGTTGCAGTGTCAAGGGTATTATTGGTCGAAATGAAGAAGGAAGCAGATGCACTTCAACGATAATGTCTTTCGTGCAAAGAATATCTTGGCGAGGAGGAATGCGTCTTCATTGACGACATAGCGGATCGGCGAATCCCATATGTGGAGTTTTTACAGAGTGACAATCTTCCTGTCAAAAAAAATGACGCAATCATGATAAAAAGAAAGCACAACGATTTTTCTTATAAAACGGAGAGTTGTTTAGAAGAGGGTTTAACGGTAAGCCCTTACGGTGTTTGGAAGTAGGAGAGACCAAGGATTTTGGTCTATCAAATACACAAAGATGAACACCAAGGGGGAGCCAAGTTATACAAACAACTAATTGATCATGATTATTACTGGCCTAGGATGGAAGGAGATTGCTTAGAGTTTATCAAGAAATGCCACGTTTGCCAAATCTATGGAAACTTAATTCACGCCTATAATGTGGACTTTTGGACCATAACAATGCCATGGCCTTTTCATACATGGGGAATGGATCTCAAAGGTCCTATTCATTTTAATTCCAAGGGTAACATCTAGATCTTGACCGCCATTAAGATATATATAAATTGGGTGGAAGCAATACCTTTAAAGAGGGTTATAGGGTCGGCAGTGGCAAATTTCATCAAAGAACACATTATTTGTCATTTTGGGATCCCGAAGATTATCTTATCAGACAATGAAACTCCCTTCATCAATAGGGACGTCAAGAGTCTGATGGATAGATACAGGGTGAAACACTACAAATCGTCACTCTATTACCCGAAAGGCAATGGACAAACAGAGGCCACAAACAAGACTTTGATTAAGATTATATCAAAAACCCTAGACGATCATCCGAAAACATGGTCAGAACAGTTACCAATAGCATTATGGGCTTATCGAACTTCAAAAAGAAAGCATATGGGTGAAACCTCATATACTTTGGTCTATGGTGAAGAAGCGGTCTTGCCCGTCAAAATAGAAATCCCTTCGGCTAGGATGAGACTCTAAAGCTTAGTTGAGGAAGAGAACCGACCAGCTGCCCTAGAGGCCTCATCTAACTTCCAAGACAAAGCTAAAGAAAAACTGGATCGGTACCATGAAAAACTACGACAATAATACAATACTGCAGTGGTACCCCGACAAATTCTAGTGGGGGACTTCGCGCTCAAGACAGCGAATCGAGTCATGAGGGGAACACCAACCACCAAATTTTTCCCCAAATGGGAAGACCCGTATTGGGTACGAGAGATCTCTGAAAGTAGGTATTGCAAAATATCTCGTGTGGGATCAGATGCTATCTCCGACCCACTGAACTTGAAATAGGTAAAGAAATACTATACATGAGATAGTCATTACAAAAGTTACACTTTCAACTTTAAAAGTGATTGAGGCACCTGACTTTAAGTCCTCGGACCCGACAAGTTACACTTTTAACTTCAAAAGTGAAAGAGGCACCTGAGTATAAGTCTTCAAACCCGAAAAAGTTACACTTTATCAATAAAAGTGGCAAATGCTATGCTTTTTTCTGTCAAAAGCAAGATTGATTATTCTTTATTTTATGAAATTTGAAACGTTATGCTTTTCATTAAAAGCAAGATGATTATTAATAAGATATCAAACTTTCACTTATACTTGGATAATTTCTTATTATTTAAAAGTACGAATTCAAGTGTTAGTTTGAGAGAAATCTGAAAAAAAGCAAAAACATGTTTTTGATTAAAAAAAATTCATGTTTACTCTTATGTTATGCATGTTATTGTCTTGAAGTATTAATTTGAATAACTTCAGATTCAATGTTAAATATTGGGTCTTAAGGAAAAATTTAAGTTAAAGACAATTAATAATGCTAAATAAACTCTATTCTGATAACTGAACTATACATGAAAAGAGTTTTTTTTGATACATTAAATGAAAAAAAACTACAAAAAGCCATGATCTAAAGGCCATGACATATCGAACTAAAGAGGGGGCATAGCTAAAGTCTCTAAGTCAGCGATGACGGTGTCCCGAATCTTCGCATTTGGGTCTTCAATTTGGTTGTGGCATCTTGAAGGTCCGAAAGTTGTACTGAAAGCAAGTCATCCTCATGATAACATAAAGCGACCTCCGAGCATAGTGCAATAACCAGAAAACTAGAACTAAGGAAATCTGACCTAGTACGGAAAGGATACATGTCAAAGCCCACAGAGGAAAGATCATCAACCTCACAACTAAACCTATCTAAGTCCTCTGCACGCAAAGAATAGAGAAAAAGACTGTGCATCTCAAGAACAAGGCTCGCAAGTCAATCTAGAAAGAAGGTCTGGGCAGAGGCCCCGCGAATAATCAAACGATCAAGTATCTGCGGGAACCAAGCTAGGAGATGCTCGAGACTTTCCTGACTGGGAAAAAAAACCTGAAAACCTGTCCCAAGGAACAAGATTGTCGATTGGATTGAGGGAAGCTCTAGTAAAAGCCACTTTGGAAGCAACCATAGCATCCAATGGGGCAAGAGCTGTAGGAATCGGTGGTTGTGAGACTACCGATAACTCCATGAGACCCTGGTTGTTGGGTGGATAGCCAAGGTCAGTAAAAGGCAAAGTGGCAGAATCAGGATGAAGGGAATCGAATAAGGCGAGCCCCTCAAGGGGCAAATGCAGATCCTTCATCTTCTCAGCCTGAAAAGGAAAATGACATAGCATAATAAGTTATGAAGAAAGAAAGAAAAACTTAAAAGACAGGTGTACGTCAACTAAAGAAAAATACTCACAAGGTAATCGATTGAGAAAGTGTCGCGAGACTCCACAGAAAGCAAAACCTCAGTTCCCCCACCCAAAGAACTAGCCATTGTACCCTCCCTATCAAGCGAGATCTCGACAAAATCCTTCTAGGGAGGATGGAAATCAACAACAAGCTTTAAAGGATTCTCCCTCGACGTAGGAGGAATCGCGGTCATAGGATCATCAACATCAGCATGGGTATCACCGGTACCCTCAAGGTTGTCATGTGGAGATGCAGTAGGAGGGAGTGAAGAGGGAGTCGTACCATCTACAGTAGGAACCGAGCCTACATCTTACAAGGAATCGTCAGCATCAAGACTGACACGGTCATCACGTGGTAAAAAGGACTCGACAACAACAGTGACAGATCGGGGAGACCCATAAGTAGTGGAAGCCGCCGCCTCACTTGCAGTACCCACAAGAAAACCAATGGGGAAATTATCATCATCATCCTCGACAATCTGAAAATCAAGGAAATAATGACATAAGGAAACACGAAAGCAGCCATACGAATGTTAAAATACGTAAATGAAAATGACAAAAAGTTTACCACAAGCTGTCGGCATCTCTTAATTGGATCCTCGCCTGCTAGCATATTAGAACTAACATCATCATGAGGATGTTTTGCCAACGACTTCAAGATAAGTGTGGTCCCATTTATCGTTCGCCTAATAACAGAATGACCAGTCAGGCCCATGGTAGAATCTGCAGGGGCACCACCTTAGAAGCAGTAGTAGTAGGTGCTCTCTCTCTAGAGCAAGTCACTCTCATCTCCTCGGCAACATAGGATCCTTGGGGAAGAGCTGGAGGTATCCGAGACGGAGGTACCCGAGACGAATCCCGTGGAGGAAGACACCTGGAAATGATAGGAGCATGAGCTGGGGGAACATCAAGAGGATTCCGAAGAAGATTCTTTACTAATTGAAGAGGAAGAAACTTGGGCATTGAAGCCTCACGCTCAAGAAACCGACTATTGATTGACCAACTCTCTAAACGGGTGTTGAGTTTGGGAGAACATAGCAACTTAGCCCATTGGAGATACTTGGGAGGAAAAAGCAGTAATGAGCAAGTCATAATGTCTTCCTGCCACATTTTAAGATTGGTAAGCCAGTAGTTGCCCTCACTAGTAGAATAATGTCCTTCCCGAGAAACATCCGGTATGATAAAAGGGAGAGGGTTATAATAAGCAGTCGGGAGTCTCGGAAGCTCCCATGAAAACGAGCGGGATACAGAGACAAAATTATTAAAAACACGCTCGTAGTCCCCAAGGTAAGAACGAGCGAAAGGTCGATGCTGATCGAAGCCAAACTACCTCATGACTCTCTGAAGAAAATAAAGAACGGTGCCAAACTCTTCATCCTCAACAAAGTATGGAAGTTCCGTAGCTCGAAGGAATAAGAACCAAGAAAGTGCAGACCCATGTAAGCCCTCGAAACTCGGGAAGGAGCGGGAGTCGTTCCTATAGAAATGAGGTAGAAGATTGCCCTCCGAGACTATAGTATAAGGACGAGAAATGAAACATGAAAAGTCATCAATGTAGAGTCGCAAGTTCGAATTATCCCTGTGATCAATCCAGCGAGAGGTGCGGGGAACAATATTCGCCAATGAGAAAGGGGGTGGAAGCTTCTTCTTTTTCTTAGAGAAGTGCAACGAGGTACGTAGAATAGCCCCGAAAGCGCTCGAAGAGGAAGATTTGAAGAAAAGAGCCCATGATGAAGCAATTCACTTCGTAACTAAATAAATGGGAAAACGTTGATGAGCAAAAGGAAGGTGCAGTATGAAAGATAATTGATACAAAAATCAGAAAGGGTTACCTTCCAACAAACTCCCTCATAGCAAAGACAGTTTCGACCAAGCAACAATACAAGGTCACCAAAAAGAGAGGAGCAAGGGGAACTTGCAAACCCCAAGCTAATAAAGCTGCCAAGTTGAACATGCGGGTTGAGGGATCATCTACCAGTCAGCCAGGAAAGATAAAACGGGATAGCCACATAGTCAGATAAGCGGCTAGTGGAAAAGGGCACTGATCCCCATGAAAAACGAGAACGGACTCCTTGTGAATGGAACTATTCCAGTGACCAAACTTGTAGTCTTAGAAGAAGTAGCGTACCCAAGATAGCCACGAGGTCTTTTGCCGAGTGGGAGTCTCAAAGTCAGGAAGAATTTTATCACCCTGAAACCGCAAGGTGTAGCTAGAGGCCCGCATGAAAGCCTCTATCAGATATGTGATGCACTCAGTATCCCTAGGAAACAAGCTAAAGGGATCGCACGAGACTGAAGCAGTGGCAAGAAGGTTACAAGATATAAGTCAGAATAAGTACATAATCCAAGAAAAAAATGAACGACGATGAACGAATGGAAGGAAAAGGAAACTTACTGGTAAATGGCATAGACGTCCTCTAAAGTAGGGGTGAATTTCCCCCGAGTGATGACAAAGGTGCAGGTAGAGGAGCACCAGCGTGAAAGCAATAAAGTAAGGGCGTCATGGTATTGCTGAATGTGCAGATCCCTACACAGGTGAATGCAACGCAGAATGCCAGCATCCTCAAACATCTTTACATGTCCTGAATTCCCAAGGATCTCGTCAGTCCAATGATGCCATCCTGGGAGGCGGTTGCAGGAGTCGAATAGGAAGCGGACCAGGCTAAAAGGGTATTCTTGCTTCTCGACACACATACGGGGAATACGATCAAAATGGGGGAAACTCTCCCGACTTTTGTAAGCCGCATCATACAAAAACATACCCTCTTTGTCACGTGGAGGAAAAGCTAAACGATCACAATCCTTCACGTGTTCCCAAAAGACATCAAAGGGCACATAGAAAGGAGTTTTTCCCCATTCACTAAGGAAATGGATTTTCTTAGCAGTTTTTAGGTCCGCAGAACGCTCATCAGAATTGGCCTACAATGATGAGGACTTGGCATGAGAATTCTATGAAACAAGAAAAGAAAGTGGAAAACATTCAAAATTAAGTGCTTACCATGGTAAAAGAGAAACGATGAACCCCGAGCAAACAAGGTCGCCTTAAAAACAATCTCCCTTTGACAATATCTAGCGGAAAAGAAGTTTGAAGCTCGAATGAGAAGACATAACCCGGAAAAGGAAAGATTAAGAGCACCTGAAAAGGAGGACAAGATCAGCAAATGATGAAAAAACCCCTAGGGTTCGGCCCCCTAGGATTCAGCCACCCTAGGGTTCAGCCACTATAGGGTTAGGCCCTCTAGGATTTGACCACCCTAGGGTTCGGCACCCTAGGGTTCGACCACTTAGGGTGGTCCTACTATGGTACATTGCTTCCTTTCATGGTTTATTATTTGATTGATCAGAACAAAGTGTCGCTTTGAGTTCCCAAAAGTATAAGTCTTCCTTTAATATCCGAGGGAAAAAATAAAGATGTAATCAAGGTAATATGGCCCAGAAAAAGAAAGACTAAAGTTACCTGAAAGAAAAAAACAAGCAAGAAAGAGCACAAACATAAGAAGCCATTCAAAAAAAATGGAAGAGGCCAAAGCCCCCTAGGTTTCGGCCACCTAGGGGGCTCCCCTCTTACCTTTTGACTTTTCCTAGCTAATTTTTGATCAATTGCCCGGAATAGATACTTCTTCATTATGGAAAAAATGTAGCCTTTCTTTGAGAATATCTAGAGAAAAGTCCAAGATCCTGTTAAGGTAAAATGACCCGAAAAAGGAAGTCTAAAATCACCTGAAAAAAATAGATGAAGAAATCACAAAGAACTAACCAAATGAAAAACTAGTACACCGAAAACATATAATGAATCTATTCATAATAAGGTGATTTATAATAGACTCAACGGCACACCTGCGTGAGGTAGTCATCACTCGGATCGTTCTACCAATAGTTATAGGTGGAACATCAATGACACCTTGACCCCTTGCTTATATTGAAATGATAATCTTGGTACAATCAACGGTTGATGTATGGTAGAGGACGCCACAAACACCTATGGATTGATGTTTCATAAGTCGGATTGATCGCCACGGACACACCGATAAGATCAAGAGTTCTTGAAAAGAACGAAGATAGAATACTCTCAAGTAATCTAAAAAAAAGAAGTATTATTAAATCAATCAATGCCCAAAACCTTTGGCCTTGAGACCTATTTATATTAGTACAAGGACTTATTTATGGTAATAAAAACTCTAAAAGTGTTGCCCTAATTTTATCCTAATAGAAGTCTCTAGAAATGCAATCAAAATAAATCATAAACCCCCCTAGAATCATGTTAAATTACCTAAAACAAAAGGAAACAAAATACAATATAATCTGCCTAATATGTTAGGAAACAAAATCTTCTCTAATTCCTGAATTGGGCTTGTATCAAACTAATCCAAACTTGTGTCTCATGCTCCTTAGCCTCCTTCTTGGGTCTTCTTGAGTTAGCTTCAGCCCAAACATCATGGATGTAATTGGTCCAACTGGCACTTGAATTAGATCTCCCCACGCTCCTTTAAAACTAAACCAAAAATTGATTGTCCAAAAAGATATATATACAAGGACCCATGACCCGTGCCCGACCCGGCCGGTCGATCGGTAGTGCGCGTGTGGTCAAACCAAACCTTGGCTAGGTCCTCTCCCTTCCATAAAAGTGGGTGCCCCTTGGGGCCCAAACCCAAGAGCAATCTTATTATATATATACCAACTTAATGTTTAGTTCATAGTCGATGTGGAACTCTTCTTGTAAGTATTTATTTATCCTTTTTAGTGAGTGATCTTTGTGAGTAAACTTCTCATTCATTACCCCATATATTTGAGCTTTCTAATACTTGATATTCATCTACTCATGGAGTAGAACACATTGATATGTGGATCCATCTTTAATGATTAATGGAACCCACTTCAATTTAGGCTCAAATTCTAACAATCCCCTACATGAATGAAATTGATTGCCAACCTATGCAAATGTTATACAGACACTTGAGAGAGACAAAATTGAAAATCATCTGTATAGAGAGAGGTGGCTTCTGGCTCAAACCTTCCCTTTTGAAATACTATCGAGTTTATTAGTTGTCCAGTGAACGTGAAGTCTTGAACTGTCCAACCGTTTGTGTAAATCGAGACAATAGAAATTCACACAGAATTTTTTTCTAGACATTATTTGGTTCTTATGACTTTGTTCATTTCGGCCCTGAACATTCCCTGATTTATGAGTGCTTTAGAGAAGTATATCTTTATCATTCTCATAGAATTGGCCCAGTTGGGAGCTGTCGTTTTACACTCCAAAATTAATACCTTACTAACACTCTACTAGCACAAAACTTAGTATAATGACAAGCAAGGATCGATCCCACAGAGAAGTGAATTAATCTTTTACTTATTCTAGCATTCCTATTATTTCTATTAATGAGGGGTTTTTGAGTTTGATTCACTAAACTAACAAAAGTAATTAAGAATGATCAATGAATAAAAAGCTTCAGTTCTTCAGTTCAGTATCACCTCATCACAATTATGGAAAAGTCAAGTTTATTAATATTTACCCTTCAATGAGATTAATAACCCTAGATAACCGCGATCGCTAATTATCCGAAATTCTCCTTATGTGCAAATCTAATGTGACAATCGCCTCAAGAGACTCTAACTATCATATAACCTAGAACTATCAGTCTAGATTTAATATAACAGCAGCATAAAGAATGAGAGAATTAGGTTATTCCAAGCAACAATTGCACAATCAGGAATTATTTAACTTGCCTTCTAATAATCTTAATAATATCCAAAAGCTTGTCCACAATCAGATACTATCAATTGCTACCTATGATCAGACATAATATCGTTTACTTAATACTATATCTTAATCTAGCAGATGGTATCAATCAAATTAATTCAATTGGCCAAATCAAATCAAAAGATTAGATAACATATAATCAATTAAAACAGATTATCAGAATAAACCTCATGCAAGAAGAAATAAATAAATAAAACCTGATTAAGCCATTAATTATGAAAAAGGTTCAACATCCCTTAGAACTGAAAGTAAGAGTTTAGCCTGACATGCCTTCAATCTCCTCCTATTAGAGTTACAATTGTAGTTGCCAAGATCTCTAGCTCTAGAATAATAATAATATATCTAACAAAAGTCCTCAAGTTCCTACTTATAGTTTTCCTTCTTTACTATCTGATCATAATGAATAGAATCCTCTTCCGAATCAACTTCCTTTTCCTCCTTCAGCTGGCCTTTTCCTTCAAAATTCGTGACCTAGCGCCGCTGGCGCTGTCCCAAGCGCTTCTAGCGCTACTGTACAGTATGCTCAAGTTGTGCCTAGCGCCGCTGGCGCTGATGTAGCGCTTCTAGCGCTGGGCTGATGAATGGTGGGCGCTGTTGGCGCTGTGCTGAGCGCTTCTAGCGCTGTGTTGTGAAGAGCTAGGGCGCTAATGGCGCTGTTTTGGGCGCCAATGGCGCTAGTGTGCAGTGGCTGATGGCTTGTGTAGCGCTGCAAGCGCTGGTCCTAGCGCTTCTGGCGCTAGGTCTCTCCCTCACATTTACAAAAATGCCATTTAAGCCCCAATTTTCCATCTTTTTCCACTTTTGACCTTGAATTCTCCTGAAATCAATAAATAACCTAATAAGTGCATATACACAATAAAACATGCAATAAACTAGATATAAAGGAATAAAAATAAATGAATAATATGCACTTATCAAATTCCCCCACACTTAGTCTTTACAGGTCCTCGTGTAAACTAAAACAAAGGTTATAATGAAATCATTTGAATTCTATTCAACCAAGCTCCCAAAGGTTCAAATTCAATTAGCATCCAAGAATACCAACACCAATCAACAGAAATTCGTTCTATACATCATCAATCAATTCATAACAATAATTCATCAGTCCCCACTGAACATCTCTAAATCAAATTGAAACCACATAAGCAGCTCCTATGATTAACACAGATACTCAACTCAGTTTATATGGAACAACAACCATGCACACTGACTCACAACCAGAACATGTTTTTTTCCTGCCATTCATTTTTTTCTTCATTCAGGTGAATGCATTTTATGCTCCATTTCACCTTCCTCATTCTTTTCTTAAGTGAGTGCATTTTATGCTCCATCTCACTTTTCTTCTCACCAACGAGTGCGTTTTACGCTCCATCTTGTTTGCATGTGTTTATGGGTGAGTGCGTTTTACGCTCCATCTCAACCCACCACATGTTTTCCTTTTGAGACAAAATGTTTTTTTTTTTCAATTTTTTCCTTGCTCTCAATTTTTCTAATTTCCGATTCTTGATTTTGTCTTCACATGATCCTAGAAACAAGATAAGCAGTTAAACAGTTCTAAATCATGAAAGCAGTGCACATAGTCAACTCCACAACTAACCCAGTCAAGTAAACATGTATCTCACACTCAAATACTCATGCAATACCAACTCAATCTAAATCAGTCAACTATGGGTCCTAACTTCATTATCATCTTTTATCAATTAATTCAGCATCAAACAAATTCTATCAATTAGCATCAATTTTCATTCTAAAACCAAAAACCTTTGAAAACTTGACCAAACACAAAAACTTTTGGAAAATTTAAGTCCTCAACTCAGATTTCCAAACTTAGAACAAAAGCAAAACCTATTCTATATTAACCTAAACCTAAACCTAAACCTAAACCTAAACCCCTCCCCCACACTCAAACCTTACATTGTCCCCAATGTAAGACAATCATGCAAACGACGAGATAAATAAAAAAAACAAATAAAGAAATAAAAAGGGATAGAAAAGCAAATTTGATGTCTTGGGTTGCCTCCCAAGCAGCGCATTTGGTTAACGTCGTTAGCCCGACATCAATTCTCCTCAATCATTCATAGCTCGGATCCACTAGGTCTATCATCTCCACACTCTCCATTAAAAATCCTTCACGGAAAGGTTTCAGCCTATGTCCATTGACCTTGAAGACTTTCCCTGTCTTTGGATTCTTTATATCTATAGCACCATGAGAGAACACTTTAGTAATAACAAATGGACCCTCCCACCGAGAGCGCAACTTACCTGGAAATAACTTCAGCCGCGAATTGAATAGGAGAACTTGTTGGCCAACGGTGAAATCTTTCCTCAAAATCTGCTTGTCATGGAAGGCCTTTGTTTTATTCTTGTATAGTCTAGAACTCTCATAAGCTTCATTCCTCATCTCTTCCAATTCGTGTAGCTGGAACTTCCGATGCATTCCCGCGTCATCCAAACTCATATTACATTGCTTGATCGCCCAAAAAGCTCTATGCTCTAATTCCACGGGTAAATGACAGGGCTTCCCAAAAACCAATCTGTACGGAGACATACCAATGGGGGTTTTGTATGCAGTTCTATACGCCCACAATGCATCTTCTAACCGCAGACTCCAATCTTTTCTGCTTGGCTTGACAACCTTCTCCAAAATCGATTTCACTTCACGGTTGGATACTTCAGCTTGACCATTGCTTTGCGGATGATAAGATGTAGAAATCTTATGCAAAACATTATATTTCCGGAAAAGTGCCGCTAGCATCCTGTTGCAAAAGTGAGTTCCTCTATCGCTGATGATAGCTCGAGGAGTTCCAAATCTGACAAATATATTAGTTTTGACAAAATCTGCAACAACTTTAGAATCATCAGTCCTGGTGGCTTTAGCTTCCACCCATTTAGAAACATAGTCAACACCAGCCAAGAGAATGTAAACATTACCATAAGAAACAGGAAAAGGTCCCATAAAATCAATACCCCAAACATCAAAAATCTCAACAATTAAAATGGGAGTTTGTGGCATTTGATTTCTATGTGATATGTTACCTGTTCGTTGACAATTCTCGCATGATTTACAAAATAGATATGAGTCTCTAAAAATTGTTGGCCAATAAAAACCACTTTCTAAAACTTTATGAGCAGTCCGTTTGGGTCCAAAATGACCTCCACAAGCATAGGAATGCCAAAAATTTAGAATAGACAATGTTTCGGTATTAGGCACACACCTACGGATTATTTGATCAGCACAAAATTTCCACAGATATGGATCATCCCAAACATAATGTCTAGCATCACTCCTAAGTTTATCCTTCTGGTTTTTAGAAAATTCATTGGGAATAAATGCACTTGCCAAATAATTAACAATATTCGCGTACCAAGGCAATTCCTCCTGAATAGAAAAGAGATGCTCATCTGGAAAGGAATCATGCAAAGGTAGTGCCTCCTCATCTCTCATCAATCGACTTAAGTGATCTGCTACCAAGTTATCTGCTCCCTTCTTATCCTTGATTTCCAAGTCAAATTCCTGCAACAGCAGAATCCATCTGATAATCCTGGGTTTAGAGTCCTTCTTGGTTAACAAATACCTGAGAGCTGCTGCATGGTCAGAATAAACTACAACTTTAGTGCCAAGTAAATAAGATCGAAATTTATCTAAAGCAAAAACAACAGATAAAAGTTCTTTTTCTGTTGTCGAGTAGTTAATCTGAGCTGCATTCAATGTTCTAGAGGCATAATAAATGGCATGGACAACTTTGTCAACTCTTTGGCCCAAAACAGCTCCGACTGCATAATTGCTTGCATCACACATTATTTCAAAGGGAATATTCCAATTTGGCGGTTGAATCACGGGTGCGGAAGTCAATAGGCTCTTCAACATATCAAATGCCTTCTTGCACGTTTCATCGAACTGGAATTCCACATCTTTTTGCAGCAATTTACATAATGGCAGAGCTATTTTGGAGAAGTCTTTGATAAATCGCCGATAGAAACCTGCAATGTCCAAGAAAAGAGCGAATCTCCCGCACACTAGCAGGGTAAGGCAAAGCAGACACAATATCTATCTTAGCTTTATCAACCTCTAAACCTTTAGCTGACACAACATGACCAAGCACTATACCCTGTTCTACCATAAAGTGACACTTTTCCCAATTAAGAACAAGGTTAGTTTCCAAACATCTATCTAGCACACGCGTTAAATTTTCCAAGCACAAATCCAACGAATCACCATGTACTGTGAAATCATCCATAAAGACCTCGATGCAATTTTCCAAAAGATCAGAAAAAATGCTTACCATGCATCGCTGGAAAGTACCTGGTGCATTACAAAGTCCAAACGACATCCTCCGGTATGCAAAAGTACCAAATGGACACGTGAATGTGGTCTTTTCCTGGTCTTCGGGTGCAATCACGATCTGATTATATCCTGAAAAACCATCTAGAAAGCAATAATAAGTATGCCCCGCTAATTGTTCTAGCATTTGATCAATAAAAGGAAGAGGAAAGTGATCTTTTCTGGTTACAGCATTTAGTTTCCTGTAGTCAATACACACTCTCCATCCTGTTTGTATCCGTGTGGGCACCAACTCATTATTGTCATTCGTGATGACAGTTATTCCAGACTTCTTCGGAACTACCTGTACCGGACTCACCCACCGACTGTCGGAGATGGGGTAGATTATGCCTGCATCTAGTAATTTAATCACCTCTTTCTTGACTACCTCCATCATGGGTGGATTTAATCTTCGCTGTGCTTCTCTCGTGGGCTTTGCTCCATCATCCAAAAGAATCCTATGCATGCACATCGCGGGGCTTATACCTTTGATATCTGCTATCGTCCAACCAAACACTGTGACATGGTCTCTTAAAACTCTCAACAATTTCTCTTCCTGCACTTTGGTTAGATTACTAGCAATAATCACAGGTAAAGTTTCATTTGTCCCTAAATATGCATATTTCAAGTGAGCAGGTAAGGGTTTCAATTCTAAGATTGGAGCTTGCTCCACAGAAGGTAACTGTTTTTTATGAGAAACAGGCAATTGAATTGATTGAACTGCATACTTATCTGTGAATTTTGGCAACGAGTACAATGCAGCCACAACTTCCTTCAATTCCTGATTCTGATCAAATTCTTCCTCTTTATCCATGTCCAAGTTGTTAGCAATAGCCATCTCCAAGCTTTCCCTGTGGTCTTGTTCAAAAGATCCCTGCACTATAGAATCAATGATGTCAATGGCAAAAACATGATCAACATCACTAGGGTACCTCATGGCGTCATATATATTGAACTGAATTTTCTCTCCATCAAATTCCATGGTCAAGGTCCCATTGTGCACATCGATCATTGTCCTTGCTGTTTTCAAGAATGGCCTTCCTAGCAAGATGTGCGAGGGATTTGGAGATCTATCATCTTCCATATCCACAATGTAAAAATCTGCAGGAAAATATTAACTGATTCACCTGCACTAAGACATCTTCAATTACCCCTTGAGGGTAAGTGTTAGTACGATCAGCAAGTTGAATGATAACACCAGTTTGTTTCAAAGGTCCTAGATTTAAAGAGGCAAATACAGACAATGGCATGACATTTATTGACGCTCCTAAATCTAACATGGCTTTCTCAAATCTGGTATTACCTATTCTGCATGGGATTGTAAACATTCCTGGATCTTTACATTTAGGAGGCATTTTCCTTTGAAGCACTGCTAACACATTCTCTCCTACAGTGATTTTTTCATCATCTTTCAATTTTCTTTTGTTAGTACACAATTCTTTCAAAAACTTTGCATACCTGGGCACTTGTTTGATGGCATCCAATAGAGGAATATTTACCTCTACCTTCCTGAAGGTTTCCAAAATTTCCCTTTCATTTTCCTCCTTCTTTGAAGTCTTGTGGGTTCTAGGTGGAAACGGCAATGGTGGAGTCTTAACTGGAGTAGATGGGGTAACAACTTCCCTCGGTGTCTCTATCTCATCACTAGCCTCCTCTTTTTCAATTTCCGTCACTGTTTTGGGTACTTCCAACTCCTTTCCACTCCTTAGTGTAATCGCACTAGCATTCTCCCTTGGATTGACAACTGTTTGGGAGGGCAACTTTCCTGAACCCTGAGCATCCAACCTCCCCACTGTGGTGGCAAGTTGACCTATCTGATTTCTCAAGTCCTGAACAGAATTTTTCGTTTCCTGCTGGAACTGCTGTGTCTGTGTCATGAATGCCTTGAACATGTCTTCCAAAGATGTTCCAGGATTTGCAGGAGCTGCCTGTCTAGGTTGATATTGAGGTTGAGTTGGTTGAGAGCCTTGTGGGAACCCTTGTTGTCTAACCGGATAAACACCTTGCGCTGGTGGCCTATTTCCTCCATAACTCAAATTAGGATGATCCCTCCATCCTGGATTGTAAGCATTGGAGTACGGGTCATACTTCCGCTGTGGTTGTGCCTGATAGTTCCCCATCGCATTAGCTTGCTGTGTTGTGTCTTCCTCTTGCAATGTTGGACAAGAATCGGTACTATGACCAGTCATTAAGCAAATCCCACAAACTTTTGCTGCTGGTGTATTTCCTGTAGCCATTTGTTTAAACCAGCACAGTTAGATCAGAAATTTGTTGTTCAAGGTTGCTCGTGGTCATCTCATTCACTCTTGCAGGTGCATGGTTATTCCTTGTCCCATACTGCTGAGAATTAGCAGCCATATTTGCAATTAGAGTCCTTGCAGCCTCCGGTGTCTTATCTACTAGTGCTCCTCCACTGGCAGCATCGATCATACTCCGATCCATTGGTAATAATCCCTCATAAAAGTACTGAATCAGGTGTTGATCGTCTATTTGATGGGGAGGACAACTGGAACACAATTTTTTAAATCTTTCCCAATACTCATACAGTGTCTCTCCGTTGAACTGTCGAATGGCGCATATCTCCTTTCTGATGTTGGCAACTCTTGAAGCAGGAAAGTACTTCTCCAAGAAACAGCCTTTTCATGTCATTCCATGACTGTATTGACCCTGAAGGAAGATAGTACAGCCAGTCCTTCGCTAGATCTCCCAGTGAGAATGGAAATGCCCTTAGCTTGATTTGATCCTCTGTTATTCCATGTGGCTTCATGGTGGAACACACCACATGGAATTCCTTCAAGTGCTTGTATGGATCTTCACCTGTGAGACCACGAAAAGTAGGCAAAAGATGAATTAGTCCCGATTTAAGTTCAAAAGCAGCAGTTAAAGTAGGATATTCAATGCACAAGGGTTGTTGATTAAGATTGGGAGTGGCTAATTCTTTGAGTGTTATGTTGTTATTTGGCACCGCCATTTCTTCTTCCTTCTCTGAATCGGTGGATGATGTATTTGACAGTAACTCAAGTGCTATGTTGAGTCCCGGTGATGGAATTTCGTCTGACTCTGCAGTGATGCCTCGAGCTTGACGAGCTTCTTTCCTTAGCCTGCGTGCAGTTTTCTCAATTTCTGGATCAAAATTCAAATCACCGGATTGAGAGGATCGTGTCATAAACTACAATAATAAACAAAAATAAAATGAAATAAAGTAAAATGAAGAATAAATAGAGATAAATAACACTTCCCCGGCAACGGCGCCAAAATTTGGGAGCTGTCGTTTTACACTCCAAAATTAATACCTTACTAACACTCTACTAGCACAAAACTTAGTATAATGACAAGCAAGGATCGATCCCACAGAGAAGTGAATTAATCTTTTACTTATTCTAGCATTCCTATTATTTCTATTAATGAGGGGTTTTTGAGTTTGATTCACTAAACTAACAAAAGTAATTAAGAATGATCAATGAATAAAAAGCTTCAGTTCTTCAGTTCAGTATCACCTCATCACAATTATGGAAAAGTCAAGTTTATTAATATTTACCCTTCAATGAGATTAATAACCCTAGATAACCGCGATCGCTAATTATCCGAAATTCTCCTTATGTGCAAATCTAATGTGACAATCGCCTCAAGAGACTCTAACTATCATATAACCTAGAACTATCAGTCTAGATTTAATATAACAGCAAGCATAAAGAATGAGAGAATTAGGTTATTCCAAGCAACAATTGCACAATCAGGAATTATTTAACTTGCCTTCTAATAATCTTAATAATATCCAAAAGCTTGTCCACAATCAGATTACTATCAATTGCTACCTATGATCAGACATAATATCGTTTACTTAATACTATATCTTAATCTAGCAGATGGTATCAATCAAATTAATTCAATTGGCCAAATCAAATCAAAAGATTAGATAACATATAATCAATTAAAACAGATTATCAGAATAAACCTCATGCAAGAAGAAATAAATAAATAAAACCTGATTAAGCCATTAATTATGAAAAAGGTTCAACATCCCTTAGAACTGAAAGTAAGAGTTTAGCCTGACATGCCTTCAATCTCCTCCTATTAGAGTTACAATTGTAGTTGCCAAGATCTCTAGCTCTAGAATAATAATAATATATCTAACAAAAGTCCTCAAGTTCCTACTTATAGTTTCCTTCTTACTATCTGATCATAATGAATAGAATCCTCTTCCGAATCAACTTCCTTTTCCTCCTTCAGCTGGCCTTTTCCTTCAAAATTCGTGACCTAGCGCCGCTGGCGCTGTCCCAAGCGCTTCTAGCGCTACTGTACAGTATGCTCAAGTTGTGCCTAGCGCCGCTGGCGCTGATGTAGCGCTTCTAGCGCTGGGCTGATGAATGGTGGGCGCTGTTGGCGCTGTGCTGAGCGCTTCTAGCGCTGTGTTGTGAAGAGCTAGGGCGCTAATGGCGCTGTTTTGGGCGCCAATGGCGCTAGTGTGCAGTGGCTGATGGCTTTGTGTAGCGCTGCAAGCGCTGGTCCCTAGCGCTTTCTGGCGCTAGGTCTCTCCCTCACATTTACAAAAATGCCATTTAAGCCCCAATTTTCCATCTTTTTCCACTTTTGACCTTGAATTCTCCTGAAATCAATAAATAACCTAATAAGTGCATATACACAATAAAACATGCAATAAACTAGATATAAAGGAATAAAAATAAATGAATAATATGCACTTATCAAATTCCCCCACACTTAGTCTTTACAGGTCCTCGTGTAAACTAAAACAAAGGTTATAATGAAATCATTTGAATTCTATTCAACCAAGCTCCCAAAGGTTTCAAATTCAATTAGCATCCAAGAATTACCAACACCAATCAACAGAAATTCGTTCTATACATCATCAATCAATTCATAACAATAATTCATCAGTCCCCACTGAACATCTCTAAATCAAATTGAAACCACATAAGCAGCTCCTATGATTAACACAGATACTCAACTCAGTTTATATGGAACAACAACCATGCACACTGACTCACAACCAGAACATGTTTTTTTCCTGCCATTCATTTTTTTCTTCATTCAGGTGAATGCATTTTATGCTCCATTTCACCTTCCTCATTCTTTTCTTAAGTGAGTGCATTTTATGCTCCATCTCACTTTTCTTCTCACCAACGAGTGCGTTTTACGCTCCATCTTGTTGCATGTGTTTATGGGTGAGTGCGTTTTACGCTCCATCTCAACCCACCACATGTTTTCCTTTTGAGACAAAATGTTTTTTTTTTTCAATTTTTTCCTTGCTCTCAATTTTTCTAATTTCCGATTCTTGATTTTGTCTTCACATGATCCTAGAAACAAGATAAGCAGTTAAACAGTTCTAAATCATGAAAGCAGTGCACATAGTCAACTCCACAACTAACCCAGTCAAGTAAACATGTATCTCACACTCAAATACTCATGCAATACCAACTCAATCTAAATCAGTCAACTATGGGTCCTAACTTCATTATCATCTTTTATCAATTAATTCAGCATCAAACAAATTCTATCAATTAGCATCAATTTTCATTCTAAAACCAAAAACCTTTGAAAACTTGACCAAACACAAAAACTTTTGGAAAATTTAAGTCCTCAACTCAGATTTCCAAACTTAGAACAAAAGCAAAACCTATTCTATATTAACCTAAACCTAAACCTAAACCTAAACCTAAACCCCTCCCCCACACTCAAACCTTACATTGTCCCCAATGTAAGACAATCATGCAAACGACGAGATAAATAAAAAAAACAAATAAAGAAATAAAAAGGGATAGAAAAGCAAATTTGATGTCTTGGGTTGCCTCCCAAGCAGCGCATTTGGTTAACGTCGTTAGCCCGACATCAATTCTCCTCAATCATTCATAGCTCGGATCCACTAGGTCTATCATCTCCACACTCTCCATTAAAAATCCTTCACGGAAAGGTTTCAGCCTATGTCCATTGACCTTGAAGACTTTCCCTGTCTTTGGATTCTTTATATCTATAGCACCATGAGAGAACACTTTAGTAATAACAAATGGACCCTCCCACCGAGAGCGCAACTTACCTGGAAATAACTTCAGCCGCGAATTGAATAGGAGAACTTGTTGGCCAACGGTGAAATCTTTCCTCAAAATCTGCTTGTCATGGAAGGCCTTTGTTTTATTCTTGTATAGTCTAGAACTCTCATAAGCTTCATTCCTCATCTCTTCCAATTCGTGTAGCTGGAACTTCCGATGCATTCCCGCGTCATCCAAACTCATATTACATTGCTTGATCGCCCAAAAAGCTCTATGCTCTAATTCCACGGGTAAATGACAGGGCTTCCCAAAAACCAATCTGTACGGAGACATACCAATGGGGGTTTTGTATGCAGTTCTATACGCCCACAATGCATCTTCTAACCGCAGACTCCAATCTTTTCTGCTTGGCTTGACAACCTTCTCCAAAATCGATTTCACTTCACGGTTGGATACTTCAGCTTGACCATTGCTTTGCGGATGATAAGATGTAGAAATCTTATGCAAAACATTATATTTCCGGAAAAGTGCCGCTAGCATCCTGTTGCAAAAGTGAGTTCCTCTATCGCTGATGATAGCTCGAGGAGTTCCAAATCTGACAAATATATTAGTTTTGACAAAATCTGCAACAACTTTAGAATCATCAGTCCTGGTGGCTTTAGCTTCCACCCATTTAGAAACATAGTCAACAGCCAAGAGAATGTAAACATTACCATAAGAAACAGGAAAAGGTCCCATAAAATCAATACCCCAAACATCAAAAATCTCAACAATTAAAATGGGAGTTTGTGGCATTTGATTTCTATGTGATATGTTACCTGTTCGTTGACAATTCTCGCATGATTTACAAAATAGATATGAGTCTCTAAAAATTGTTGGCCAATAAAAACCACTTTCTAAAACTTTATGAGCAGTCCGTTTGGGTTTCCACCATAACGATCCTTATTTATAGGCTTTTAAACCCATTCCCCTTGATATTATTTTTACTTGCTCTTTAGTTAAACCTTTAGTTAACGGATCCGCTATATTTTCTTTCAACTTTATGTATATACGCAATAGACATAATGCCATTAGAGAGCAATTATTTTATAGTATTGTGTCTACGACAAATATGTCTAAACTTACCATTATACATGTGATTATGTGCCCTTCCAATTGCTGATTGAGTATTACAATGGATACAAATAGCAGGCACAGGTTTAGGCCACATAGTAATATCTTCTGGAAAATGACGAAGCCATTCAGCTTCTTCTCCAGCCTTATCCAATGCAATAAACTCAGATTCCATTGTTGATCGAGCAATACATGTTTGTTTAGAAGATTTCCATGATACTGATCTTCCACCTAGTGTAAACACAAAACCACTTGTGGATTCAGAGTCTTTTGTATCTGATATCCAGTTCACATCACAGTATCCTTCAAGTACTACCAGATATCTCGAGTAATGCAATCCAAAGTTTTGAGTATATTTTAAATACCTTAAAACTCTTATGATTGCTTTCCAGTCCAGTAATCTTGTCCTGGATTGCTTGTAAATCTACTCAATTTATTAACAGCATGTGTTATGTCACGACGTGTACAATTCATTACGTACATAAGATTTCCAATTATTTGTGCATACTCAAGTTGTGATACGCTCTCTCCTTTATTTTTAGACAAATGTAAATTTATATTTACCGGTGTTCCCACAGGATTGCAATTATATTGCTTGAATTTCCTGAGTATTTTCTCAATATAATGTGATTGTGATAACACTAACCCATCCGATGTTTTAGAAATTTTAATTACTAATATTCACTACAAAAAAATGGACATTTGGCAACGATTTTTGAGGTAACGACTTATAAAGTCGTTGCCAAAAATGCATGTTTAGCAACGAAATTTGTCATTCGTTGTAGTTTGTGAAAGGCTTTCATTTTACGCAACGAAATTCATGAGTCGTTGCCAAATTTCGTTGCCAAATCATTGGCGGAAAAACAAAACCCCGCATATTCGTTGCCAATGTGATTTCTCCTCATTGTGGGTAACGAAAAAAAAAATTGTTGCTATATTTTGTTGCCTAATATTGGGTCACATTCATTGGCAACAATATTTTTTTCGTTGCATATTTTGTATAATTTTTTGCAATGAGTAGTAAATTGTTGCCCAAAATTAATATATACTCAATAAGCACGTTTTGGCCACTTCCCCCCCCCCCCCAAACGCATCATTTTGCATTTTAAAAATTTTATTTATTTAGATGCAATTTTATACTATCAAATATTTCACTTCTTCTGTCTTAAAATAAATGCCCAGTTTAAATTTTTTTGCTTAGAGTTATAATGTTTGAAATTAAAATTGAGCACATATAAATATAATAAATATATTTTCTAATTTACAAAAATTAGAGTTTCTAGTAAATTGAATATAGTTTATAATAATTAACTCTTGTGGGCAACGAAAGGTTTTTGATTGTCTTATTTCGTAGCCTAATGAATATCATAAGTATGTGTGTGAATATATATATATATATATATATATATATATAATATTTTGTAAATATATATTATCTAATACATTAAACATTTCAATAAGAATCTAAAAAAATCAACAACAATATTAGTTCGAACTTGTATAAGTATCTAAAAGATTAACTTTCTGTTCATCAATATATAATCAACCTTCAAGGTTCACATATAATACCTTCCGGTGGTGATTGTATCACAACTCTTCCTAATAAATATACTATCCCTCCCATGTCCTAATAAAGTAATGAGGCAACAGTATATCACATTACAACCCTCACCCCAAAAACTCTTCCATTCACAAGCATTATTACAGTTCTTCATATATAAAAACCAACAATCCATTTGCACATAATTACTCCAGCCAACGCATGTTCTCTAATTCTCAATTACTAATTTTTGGCCATCATCCATCAAGAATTAAAAAAAAAAATTTAAAAAAACATTTGAGTTTACCAATATGTGACATTACCATTGATATAATATTTATTTGTGACAAATATATTTGTCACTAAATATGAGTATGGTAAAACTTTAACATACAAATAAAATTTGACCAACAACTAATACGAATTTTATTTTGGGTTTACAAGACTTTGTTTTAGTTGATATTTTCATCCCATAAGTCTTCAACAAATTTTTAAGGTCCTTCATCCGATATGAAGAAGAGTCGCAGGTTCCCCTTCTGCTGTGGAATTTCATTGATTTTTTGACATTCTTTAGTACTCGGCTTCTTCTGTTGCCATAATAGAGGGCTCATTTCCACCTTGTGAAATAAAGTCAAAAACATGCTTAATATACACTTCATCCATTCCAAAATTAGAGACACATTTTCTTTTTTGTCTCTCTTTATTCCAAAAATAAATATATATTTATATTTATAGATTATAAACTGACATGAAGTTCCTAGCATGCCATTAGTTTAATTCAAGTAAAAGTTCCTAGCATACCACTGGAAACTTGTATATGTTTCAATCAAGTAAAAGTTGAAACAGAATTCCAAGAAAATTTGATAGATTCAATATCATAAGGCAAGCAGTTTTAAACTATCATTTACATTAGATAATTTGAAATAAGTTTAAACGAAAGAGTTCAAGTTCTTCGATCAGCAGACAAATAATTTCTCTAACTTAGGATTTACTGCATATGCACCGCTAAGCTAAATTTCTGGGTATGCCCAAGTTAATTAGCAACTGGTTGTAGGTTTAGCTATGTCAACAGATTTGTTAAGAAACCTTTTTAGAACTGTGGTTGATAAAGCGAGGCATGTACGGTCTTTAATAGTTCTGAGCTCCCCCACAAATGACGGGAGAAAAAAGAAAAAAAAGGCACCGTTCTCAATATAATCATTTTGGAACACATGGGCATAACCTTGTCTAATTCTTTAACAAATAAAGCAAGCAGAAAGTACAGAGTAAATCTCAAACAACTTACCTCTGTTTTCTAGGCACAGCAGCCTCATGTGCAGATCTTCAGTCATCTCCAGCCATTCGGTTCCTATGCACCTCTTGGTCTAAAACATTAATGCATAACCGGTCTTTGTTTGATTTTTGACCTTGTTCTATTTTGGCATGATAATCCTTAGGCCTTGTCAACCTCTTGCAGATACTAACAGCGCTTAGAATTCAAACTACTCGAATCTTTGACATTTTTATTTTCAACTTTCATCTGCTCCTAATGCCTGGCGTTCTAGAATGGTGTGCACGTAATGTATTAATGATGGAAATACTCATTGCACCGTAGACAACACAAACTGTTACAAAGTTGGTACTTGATACATGTGGCTAAAATATTATAACAAGGTATTACATTATTGAAAGAAATGATGGAGGCAATATATTCACACCAACCAAATGAAGACAGAGGATTTAAATTAAACTCACATGCAGAATATAAGTAATTTAATGCCTAATGTATAACATTGATGAGTCAACATTCAAGTGAAACATGAGAGATTGTACAATGCATAAGAGATCATACAACCTAAAACAAAACTGGCACTTAACTTGAAACCAGATATTAATAAATGAAGAGCACCTTTTGAATAATTTATTAATCAAAGACATTCATGATGAACACATCATAATCAAAGTATCTACACCATATTATTAGAGCTTACTGAGGGTCCTGCTATCAGTTATCTCTAAAATTTATTTACTTATTCTACCACCATTCACTTAGTCTTTTTGCAATAAAATACCACTGTCTTGAGTATTCTACCACGATTCACTCGGTCTTTTCGTAATAAATACCAGTGTCTTGTGTATTAATCATAAAGGCTGTTACCTCCTTTTTTTTTGAAGTTTACTAATGTTACATGTATAGCATAAAGTAGAGGCAGACCACAAGCCTTAGTTCTATAACTGAACCACTTGGTCAATGACCACTCTAACAATCTCCCAAATTGGCAAGAAGTCATATAGACATTTAAGCATGTACAACAGTAAATGGTGGAATAACACACATTGTTAAATAAGAAAGAGAAATTAATACTTGAAATACTTGCTATAACCAGAAAATTCTTTATCACATTCACTAAATATTCAACAAGACTAAGAATATTGTCTTTTTTACCCTTTTTTTGTACAAGTATCCAATTAGTTAAGAATGTCAAAATAAAATGACTGGCATTGAATAATAAGATCTTGCACACTATATGGGTGTTGCTGAGATGGTCCATTTGTACAAATCAATAACAAATTACCTATGCTACGAAACTGAGAAAGACCCCTTTAAATAATTGAGGCATAAAATCATAATATAGCAATTGAAAAGACTTTGATTTATTTTCCACTCTATTTCTAGTCATTTTCAGCAATCTGACAACAACAGGTAAAAGAAATTTCAAGAAGAGATTTGTAACATTTAATTGAAGAGAGTTTGAAGAGGACTATTGATTATAGAGTTCGAATTCATTGGCCTCCATGTCTCTTGAGAAATCATAAGCCAACATCATTAAATGAATAACAAAATCCAACCCACTTGCAGCTCAAAAATTACAACTATACAACTTTATCTTAAGATAACACCACAAATTTATGGTCAGAAAATAAGGCATGATCATCATCCTAAACAATATTGAAGGACAGGAACAAAATCTAGAATTTGATGAAATATAGTACAATCGATCCACAATTAAAAAAACAATACACGAACCTCAGTAATCACTACCGACTTAATTAATATATGTTCTTTGATTTCTTAATATATTAAAATTAAACTATAATCTTAATGATAATTTTATAGAGAAGAAAGTAAAATTAAAGAGCACTTGCTAAGTAATTAAAGAACATATATTAAAATTATAATTTTCTTCTAAGTAAACACTAATTAATATATGTTCTTTGATTTCTCATTCCTCACTACCAATTCAGTACACACCTCCATGTATATACTCACGCTTGGGAAAAGAAATCGGAGTGTACAACCTGCAGTACATGCCATCCTCACGAAACATCTAACATGTGCATGGATTTCGAAGGGCTAATATGAGTGTGTACAATGAAAATACTATTAGCAGCCACAGTTCAAACTTCTTTTTATTCAAACTATTCCCAATATGTCATATTTTAAATCATACTTAAAAAAATAATCAATTGCAGGATAAATTTTATGATGTCCTAATACTCTATTAGAGCATATAGGAATAAAAGAACATCATACCTAAAGAATAGAAACACCATCAAAATTGTCTTTCATGCAAATGTTAATAGCTAGAAGACAGCAAACTAAAATAAGCCAACCACAACTACGTCTACCAAACAATATGTGAAATAAAATGATTACATACGCATGATAGAAGCAATCAAAAAACGTACAGGGGAATGATAACTAATGTCTGAGCATAAACTAAAAATCAAGGGTGCATGAATCATGATACTACCATACTAAAACTCAAGGCTACATGAATCACACAATCATAGAATCATTGGCAACTTCATGCCTAATCACAGAGAAAACACATATTTGTGTGTGAACAACTACATAATAGGTATCAATAAATTGCCAGAAAGTTAAATTTCCCATTTATGAGAATATGCAGAGTGACAAAATAAGACATCAAAAAGTATAAGACTAGTGTCTCTTACACAAACAAATACACACACACATACATGTGTCTGTATATATGAATCATTTCAGCAACTAATGTAATACGGAGGAACAAAGTTGTTGGAAAAAATACCTTCGAACAAATTGACGGGTCTTTGGGTCTTCGCAGTTAGGGCTTCTGCAATTGGGACAGAAAGAGCAGATTTGAAGATGCGAAGATAAAGTTGGGGGGGGGGGAATTTTGGGATTAATGACAATCCCTTTAGCTGTAGGAAACATTATTTACACAACCAATAATCGATCTATTGCGACAAAATTTGGCGCTAAGTTTTTCTTTCTCCCGCCTCAACTATGGCTAAGGAAGATGGGGGAAACCCAAATTGGTAGAGAGCTAGCCCATCTATCAGCTGGTTGAAACATCAATTTTGGCTAAGGAGAAGAGTGAAACCCTCGATCTCTTGCTTTCTTTTCCAGACCACGCACGCACGCACGAACGCACTGAACACGGCTCTGTTCCACACACACAAAGGGAATACTGATCTGCTCCAAAAAAACAAAGAGTTAATTAACAATTTTTTTTAAATAACTCTTTTACAAGTAGTATTAATTATATGTAAAATTATTATTTCAAAAACTTAACATTTGTAATCTAATTCACAACAAAAGTCATAATTATTATAATTTTATTTATTTTCAATTTACAATATTTAAAAAGTTAAATTATTGTAACTTAATATTTTAATTAATATTGTAAATTACTTAAAAATTATTAACAATAATAAAATTTTTATTAAAATATTAATTACATTATAATTAGAATTTTAATATATTATAAATTAAAGAACAAACTTAAATTTAATTCTTTCCGTAAAACATATGAGTATTTTTTTTGGCATCTATGCTCTATATATTCCACAAATTAAAGAGCACCACTATATATCTTCTTCTTTTTTCTCTTTTTCTTCTCATGATCAATGTATAAAATTTTAAAGTTTAACGTAGTGTAAAGTTATTTACTTTATAGTTTATTAAAATAAATAGTTGATATTGTAAGTTACTTAAAAGTATTATTAAAAATAAATTTACTATTGCAAAAATTTTAATGTATTTATATTACAATTTATATTCACCACAATTAATTCTAAAAAAATTATTTAGAACAAGACAACGACCAATTTTATCTCTCCCAAAAAATCTCTGAACAATAATATATAGTGAGTAATAATAACTTCATTAATAAAAAATTTTCTCGCAAATTTTCATCATAAATTGGCGCCAAATTTTTTTATGTCACTTTAATTTTGAGAGGAAAAAAAATATAAATTGTGAATGATGTTTCTTTTGCTAATAATTATATTGTCACTATATTTTTTCGCTTCACTGTTCCTTCGCTAAAAAACTCCTCATGTGAAGGAATAAATTCCTTCACAAAATTTCCTTCGCTACATCCCTAATTTTTTGTAGTGTTTGAGTATGAATTTAACTTTGCGAGTTTACTCCAAACAACCCTCTGTTTAGTTCAGTTCAACTCGTTTACACTTTTACAACTAGATAATTAAAATTGCACTTTTAATATTTAGAATTTCTGTTATGACTAATGAGTTATTTGGTTATTACTAGTACTAAATAATATATTGTCTATCTAACTTAGTAATAGTGACATGATAACCGATTTGACCATGAGTGATTTTATATTGTTTGACCGTAGTCAATTACGGTTTAACTTCATTAAAAAAATACTAATTATACCGTGTATATATATACACTTTATATATTAATCAAGCTCGAAGGTGATCTCAATTAGTATATTTTCTTCCGGTTACATTTTCAAAATTATGTATTTTGCTTATTTTATATATGAATGTTTGGCCGATGATGACTTTATAAGTATAAATATATATATCATCGGATGTGATCCTTAGGTATATTGTATAAAGGATATTAATTAGTTATTTTTTAATGAAGTCAAACCATATAGAAAACAGAACAAAAAATTTCGACACGAGCAGTTTAATAATAAAATGTTATGATTATTATCTCACACCTAAATATAAAAAATCTATCAACAATTAACACAAGTAATTTCACCTAAAAATGTCTAGAATAAAAAAAATAAAATCTCATAAATAAAATTTTATTACAAAGAGAAGTAATCAATTATCTCAGAAAAAAAAATAAAATCCAATATAAAGATAAATAAAATAGCTTGAATATTTCCCCAAAATTTTTCCCTCCCTCTCTTTGTTTCATTCCCACTATGTACCCTCTAACCTTTCATCCCCATCTCCACAATTTAGGGCTTTTCACTTACTGATAAAGCAAAGAGAGGGTGTTGGTTCAAAATTCTAATCAAATCCATAATCCTTCGGCAACACCAAATCCATTCACTATCGTCGATTATCTGCTCTGGCTCGTCACCTCGAAGGCTCATCGTCGACCATGGAGTCGATCGTCTCTGCTTCTTCCACATCGGTGACCTCCAATGGCAACTTTGTTTTTGCTCACCTTGTTCGTGCTCCTAGAGATCCTATTCGTAGTCAAAGTATACTCTGACTTTTAACTGATGCTACCGTGATAGACTCGTAACATCTGTTCTTTGCCTACAAGTACTTAATCTCGTTATCATAGCAAAAAAGTTCAAAGTAGATGTTCTGCATATAGTAAATGTGTTTCCCTTCTTACTTTTGCATATAGTAAATAGAGTGATGTTCTCCTTTGGTTTTCTAGTAATTACTGTTAGTAATGTTATATGTTTGCAGATAATGATGTTATAGTATTAGTGCTATTATAGAAGTCTAAAGATAATGTTATTATTACTATATTACAAATTATTTGCATTCAAGCTTTTGGGTCATGAAAGTGTTCTAGCTTTTTACTGAGGCAAATTTTGTTACTTCTGCAGAGTTTCTTGATTGTGTATGCGCTGATGTCTTTAGATTGGGTAATGGCATAAATCATAAGTACGTGAAAGTATGGTTCTGAAAGTATAATTTAGATCATTGTTAACATTGATGGTTAAAGAGATTCTCAAAGTTAAAACTTTAACTTGGTTTGATTTATTTTAGTGAAATACGTACTGAGTAGCATTCTCAATTTATATTACTGGTAGAACTATTATTTAAGTAGTGAGTTACATACTGAGTTGTATTCTCAATTTGCAACACTGTTAAACTATATAACTATACAACTATAAGAGGATTTTACTACTTCAAGCTACAATACAGTGATAGAATTGGTCAGGGAAAAAACATTTTGGTGATTTAGTGAATTTAGGTAACAATTATCTTGGGAGAATTGATGACTACAAATGAATCAAATGATAAACATGAGAGCTTTATGCATGTTTACTCAAAATTCTTAGGCATTGGTGCATTGCCTATAGATTTTTCAGTTGTATTGTTGCTGAAGTTAATTGTTCAATGTGATATGGTCAACAGACATTCTTGCTGAAGCTGTAGCTTGTAGCATACTAATAACAATTGTCAGTTCTATTCTTTGGGACTTCATTTCTGGTGCTCTCAGCTGTGGATCATGATTGGTTTTTGTTTATTATGGCTCTGCTTTAATTCTTTGTTTATTGGATTGTCAGGTGCGCTTGCTTGGCAGGTCAAAAATAACCTAATAAAATGATCTTTTTTTGTGGTTTTGAAGGGAGATGGCACGGGGGTTTGCCCGACTCTCTTCTTTTGGTGTCTCGTGTCACTTTATTTTTACCTTGCTTGGTAACTTCCAAACGTCAAACCGTCAATCTCCATTACACGTGTCAGTCTTTGGGTATTGAATGGCTTTAGATATGTCTATTCATCTAAATCCATTCACTCAAATATGACGTCCAATGGCATAGTAACATGATTGAGCAAAGCAAATTCCTGGATTGGATTCACTGAGTTACCTCAGTGCAAAGGTACAAATTACAACTGCCTTCAATTAATTTCATATGCTCACAGTTCAACTCTATTCATCTTATTCATGCACTGAGCAATTATTATTTAACACACTTCTACAACTAATTTAATACAAGTGTTTCATATTCAATAACGACATTATTTGACAGCTATTTTAATTCAGCAAGTTTTTAACATTTGATAACATCATTATATATAGATAGTAGTCCTGATATATATTAGTGGATTCAATGTTCATCACTGATAAAATAGAACTATATTTACAAATGATAAGTATTAAACACAACGTACACAAAAATCTCTATGACACTTTCTAAGTATTGTTTATACAACATCCACAAGTGTAGTTGATTAATTATAAATATACTTTCATTAAAGCAATAACCAATTTAAAACCATAAATTTTCAATATGTTGCTCATCAACTGTTAGTTCGATAACATCATTATTTATAGATAGTAGTTTGATATGTATCAGTTGATATAGTGCTCATTACAGATGATAAAATAGAACTATATTTACAAATGATAAATATTAAACACCACAGACACAAATCTCTATGATGCATTCAAAAGTACTTCTTATAGAACAATCAAAGTATAGTTCATAAATATGCTTTTATTATAAAGTAATAGCTAATTTGGAACCATAATTGTCAACTATTTTGCAATATGTTGCTCATCAACTATTAGCTCATGTCCACTTGTTCATGTTTTTTGTAGAATGTTAGTTATATTTATTTCTATTTTGTTTGGGGAGATTGTATACTATGTATTGTTGAGAGAGAAGTTGAGTGATGATTGTTGGTCAACATGGTGACTTGTAAAGAGTGAATGTCTTATTTGTAGCCTGCTCATTTCAGGATTTGAAGCCGTTGTGTTGTACTGGCCAGTAAATTCAAAATGTTACCCATATTCTAAAGGTGTGTTTATGCCATCGTTCAACGGAGAAATTTGTTCATCGGTTGGTATATTGGATTGCTGTTCGATTCGAAGTTTTTGTTCTAAGTTATAGTCCTTACCAGGTACCAATACATTCTAAGACATCAAGTTTTGATTACGTTGATCAACATGTCTAGTGGATCTCATGTCTGATTTTCATTTTTGAAAGTATCAAATAGTGATCCAACAATTATTCATTGGTCATACTACTTAATTAATGCCATTGGCAGTTTCCTACAACAATTATTTTGGTATGAACCAACCAGATTTTGGTTGTGCATGCTATCACATGTCATATCTTTGTGTTTTATTTACTTCTTCTAAGAGTAAAAAAAAACAAGACGCATGAAACATTATTTGGATATTTTATTTTTCTTTAGAAAACTCTGAACCATCATTCTTAAGTGGGAGCAGATTCATTAACCAAAAATGTGTTGTTTGATGATATCTGGAGTATAAATTAGTTACACACTTAATGGTATTGAACTACTTTTTCGGTGTTTGTCATCATGTGTATCTTCATACTTGTTCTTACATATGTGTACTCTATAGGTGTTTATGCCTAGTTGTCTACTGTAAATTTTGATTTTCTATTAGTTGTTGAACTTTTCGAGACTTTGTAGATTGTCCTTGCTATTAAACTTGAAATGAAACCTCAACAGGCAATACCTAAAGTGAAAACTCTTTCTGATGTCGAAGGGTTATGTGTTGCATTTGCAGGCAATCATGGGTCTTTGATCCTGGTAAAAAAAAATTTCTTTCGTTAAGCAAATAAGCTTACAGGTCTGTGAAGAAAGGAAAATGAGATGAGCAAATTTTTATATATTTCATGGTACTTTTTCACTGGAGGATGATATTGATGACATTGCATTTGTTATTTACAGCAATTGAAGGATCCATAATTTAATATTGTTCTTATGGAGCTGGAAAGTGTAAATTCTTGTTATTGCTTTGGAAATTTTCTAGTTGTTGGTTTTTGTCTCTTAGACAATACTAGTAAATTACTTTTATTATGGTTACTGATCTGCTAAAGACGAGGCAATCCGTGTTATGTATTACGTTTTTGCTTCTTCTACATTTTCATGATATTATTAAATACTCATAATTCAGATTGCACAGAAATGACACTCTATTTTGTAGTTTTCTACTATTGATTTTTTTCCCTTTGCCATGGAAATCATATAGGGGCTGTAATGCTTGCTTGTTTCCTACTAGTTTGTCACTACTTTGGAAGATTTACACAAGGTTTAGTGGATTCTTATTATATTCCACACTTATGATGCACATATAATGATTGCTAACTATTCAGTCTATTCCTTATGGGTAATTTTCAGATTGGAGTTCTTTTCAGAGGTGTGTCACTCTATTTTGTAGCTCGTGGACTTCAAATTTGGGAAGAAATTGTTCGAGGAAAGAGCATTTATCATATGTGGGATAGCAGACTCTTTAGCTCCAGAAATAGTCCAAGGGACAATCATAGTCATAATTATCTATAAACGTGTGAGTGAATTTTAATAATTCATGAAGTGTGTTCACTGTTCAACCAAGTGTGGTACATTCAATTTGTAACTTATAGCATTTGAATCAAACAAAAGAAAATTAGATAAATAAATAAAGCAGGATTGAACATCAGGTAGAAATATATTAATTTGACAAGTTATTTCTCTTTCTCTTTTCATGATTATTGGTATTTTGCGAGAAACTTTAAGTCTTTGCATTTAGGAGTTGCGTTGTCTAGCTCATGATGTTTCTGGGACCACCTGAGCTTCTCTAGAAATTGTACGTTTCTTAACTTTCTTGTGCTTTACTTGTTTATTACTAATATTTTCAACATGTTCCATTAAGCTCTTGTTAGGTATATTGAAGCTAGTAAAGCTTGGCTTAACAAGTCTGAAGGTTTTCATCCAGTTTCTTCAGTAACCCAGACTGTTATTTTTTATGCTTTCAAGAACATAGTGAAAATGTTAAATCATTTCATGTTTTACGTAACTAAAGAACTGTGATAGATTTAGATAGTTGATTGTAAAGATAATGAATGATTATGTATTGGATGATTTTATTTAGTTAATAATATTTGAGTTTTTTTTTCTCAGTATTTCGACCATAATTTGATATGGGGTTATTGAGCTATGATTTATTTTGTTTGTAAAATAATTTTGACATAACATTTATATCGTTGCAAATCATAACAACTTTCGTTGCATATATAAAGCGAATGATAACATATAATTTCGTTGTTAATCGACAATAACTTTCGTTGCTCTTGAAAAATAATTAGCATTGAACATTATCGTTGCTAATTGACCATAATTATCCATAACAAAATCAACGACAACGAAAAATTTCGTTG
Organism: Aralia elata; assembly: GCA_034770075.1. NCBI lineage: Eukaryota > Viridiplantae > Streptophyta > Magnoliopsida > Apiales > Araliaceae > Aralia > Aralia elata. The sequence continues at coordinate 69,461,729 of CM068379.1, read as the reverse complement.
TAAATTAATATATGCCCTATTTATTTTGTACATTTAGCAACGAACATTGTTACTAAAAAGTATACAATTAACAACGAAAATCAATTAAGGCAACAATTTTCATACTGTTCAGCAACGGCAAACATCGTTGGTAAATGTATATCAAATGCAACGAATTTCATCTTCGTTGGAAAAAAAAAGATTCTTTTCGTTGCCAATTAAACGGATTTTGCAACAAAAGTTGTTTTTTAGTAACAATTTCTTAATAAATTTGCTACGAAACATTTCATTGCTAAATAATCAATGATTTTTCACGAAAGCAAACCTTCGTTGCGAAATATCTCACTTTCGGCATCGAAATTTTTTTTTCGTTGCTAGACAATTAGCAACGCTCATTGCGCAACGAAAGGTCCAACGACTGAAAAATCGTTGCAAATGGCCTTTGGCAACGAAATTTAACACCTTTAGCAACGGAAATTGTTTGTTGCAAAATCACCATTTTTTTGTAATGATTACATCGGCAGCACCCATGTCTTTCATGGCAAACATATTATTTAACATTTTCTTGGTAGTTTTAATGATTTCATTATTACTACCTATAATGAGTATATCATCTACATAAAGGCAAAAAATAACAAACCCTTTCGCAGTGTCCTTGACATATACACATTTGTTACATTCATTTATTTTGAAACCATTTGACATCATTGCACAGTTAAGTTTTTCATGTTATTGTTTAGGTGCTTGTTGTAATCCATACAGAGACTTTACAAGCCGACAAATTTTCTTTAATTTCATGTCCTGGAACGATAAACCCCTCTACTTGTTCCATGTATATTTCTTCTTCTAAATTACTATTCAAGAAGGTTGTTTTCACATCCATTTGATGTATCTCCAAATTATATAGTTGCAATGGCTATTAACATCCTAATTGAAGATATTCTTGTCACATGATAATAGGTATCAAAATAATCCAAACCCTCATTTTGCTTGTATCCTTTGATTACAGGTCTTGCTTTATATTTATCTATAAATCCATCTTCTTTCATTTTCTTATTGAATATCCACTTGTATCCAAGAGGTTTAGAGCCTGGTGGGAGATCTACTAATTCCCACGTATGATTGTGCAGTATAGATTCTACTTCACTATTTATAGCGTCTTTTCAATATGGAGCTATGAGACTTGATAGCGCTTCTTTATAAGTTTGAGGCTCATTTTCTAACAAATAAGTTAGAAAATCCAAACCATAAGATTTTGATATTCTAGCACGTTTACTACATCTAGGTTATATCATTCCAATCGTTTAACATATCATATGTTATTAAACAATTTAATCTGATCGCGTCGTGATCTTATTTTATAATTATTTCCTCTTATCCTTAAGATCATTTTATTCTACGATCTTTTTATTTTTCTCTTTAATCATATTATATTATGATTTTATTCACACTTTTCATCTTATAAGCAACGTCTATTTATCTTTACTTCTCATCTTTATTATCAGAGTCGGGTAACTCCGAATTCTTATTTTTATAACTCTTTAAAATTCTTTTTTGAATCTTCTTCCAATCTAAATAATGAATTTTTTTTAAATTCATCTTTTAGCACTTAAACTCAATTTGAGTTTATTTCTTATCATCCTTATCATCATTTCTACGGCTATAACCTAAGGTACTCCTACCTAAGGTTTATAACCTATCAGCTCTGATACCAACCTGTAACGCTCCCAAATTCGTGTCCCTTGAACGTCGGACCTGGTACGTCACGATACATCATCTTCGTACATATTCTATAAACTAACACGGAATATATAAATATACATTATTTATTTTAAATAATTTTACAACATTTCCCAAGGTCTACAACCTTAATTTAATACCTACCTTAATAATTCAAAAGGTTTACATAATCACTTTCATAAGATAACATAATAGTTAACACATATTAAGTTACTATTGAACTTTTCCTCTTGTCTTTGTCCTTCCTGAAGCACTCGAGCTTAACTGAAATATTATCATAATATAGCAAGAGTGAGCAACTACTTTGCTCAGCAGGTTTAAATACAAGAAATATATATCATGATTGAAAAAGAATAGGCTTTCGAATTTTCAACAATATATAATAATTATGGAAGAACGATAATCAAATTTCAATTAATGAATAACTGAATCAATAACGTTGAGTGGCCAACAATGACCATGAACAAATTTGATAATCAAGGTGATCAGCCTTTCATACCAGGTAAATATATGCAACTTGCACTAAGTGCGATTAAACAATAAATTTCATTGATGTGAAATAATTGACAATAATTAAACCACTAGCATGCTTGAAAATACTAACTCAAGCTTGAGTTAGGAAACTTGCAATAACGTAAGAAGTTTAAGGTTAGGAACTTGCCTTGTTCGTCGATTACTGCTACAGAATCTAATTTAATCTCTTATGAAAGACCTAACATTTATAAAATTGATCTTTCAATCAGCATATCATATCATACCTCATAATACTACTACTTTTATAAATAAATCATCTAACATTTAGCCACATAATCAAATGTTAGATAACACCTTAAACCATCAATATTATTATTGTCCTTTGATAATATTTCAATCACTTTATCATCATCCTAAAACTCTCGTCTAATATTATTAATCATTTTATAATATTTTAATAATATCCTAGTCACTTACAAATATTATTAATCATTTAATAATATTCTAATCACACTTTAATATTATTAATCATTTAATAATATTCAAAATCACTTCTTAATATTATTAACCATTTAATAATATTTTATTCACTTTCTAATATTATTAATCATTCAATAATATTTTAATTCACTTTCAAATATTATTAACCCTTTATTAATATTTTGATCACTTAATATCATTTATTAATGTCTTAATCATTACAAATATTATTAATCCTTTAATAATATTTTAATCATCTCATAATACTTTAATCTAATATTATTAATGATTTGATAATATTTTAATAATTTATTAGACTCATGAACAATTTAATTTAATTGTTTATCCTTTACTATTTAATTTAGTTAACATACATATTTGGTCATACACATAATATTTTATTAAAAATGACCAAATTACCCATATAAAATCTTAATATATCATATTAAAGGCCATTAAGCAATAAAATCACATTTACACATTATTCAACTTAACATAACTTAATTTTCTCATTTATTTTTAACTTAATCATAGGTATGAAAAATACCAAAACAACTTATTATTTTTTTTATCTTTTGAGAAATATCAGTATATAATATTTTAGTTATAAAATAATTTTTCTGTAATTTTTCAATGTCGTTTCCTATTTTTAAATAGACTAAAACCGTCCAAAATGGCTACATTTATCATAAATTATCCTTTTGTTCAAAAATTCTGAAATTTATACGGTAGACTCATACTACCATATATACTATTTTTAGTTAAATTTTGACAATTTGCTGGGTTGTATTCACTGCGTTATAACAGTTTACTTTTAAAATTGTATTTTCTTATAAAAGCCATAACTCCCTCTTAGGACATCAAAAAATTCTCATCTTTGGACAGCATCTAGTTAACTTGATATACTAACATATCACAAAAGGTCAGAATTTTTAGAGCAACAAAAGTGGCCGAAACAGCCTTCACAAAAACTAGATAGTATGCTCATAAGGTTTTTTTTTTCCAAATTTTTTTGTGTTATTCGTTCATTTGGTTTGATTTCTTGATTTCTCTCGTTTGATTCTTGTTTATACAAGTTTAAATCATCCCAAACATACATAAACATATTCTTTATACATAAATTTCATAAAACTTAACATCCATACGAAAATCAAAGTATTTTTATAAGGGTTTAGATATATACCTTTAGCTAGTTTTCTTCCTTTTTTTTGTTTCATAGCTTTGCTTCCTCTATCATGCTCCATGGTTACATACCATTTAAGACATATACAAAACACCATATCATGGTAAATATTTTTAGATTCTCAAAAGAAAATTATTGAAGAATTTAAGTTTAGTTATTACCTTAATTAATTTTTTCTTTATTCTTCATTTCTTCATTTCTTCTTCCTTCTCCTTCTTCTACCCGTGACTCCCCCTTTCTTCTATTTCTTTCTTCCAATTTCAGATTTTGCAGAGCAAGGTTGTGAAAGAGTGGTTTGATAGTTTTATTTTTGGCTTGTATTAGAAAAAAAATGAGAAATGAAGAAAATATGTGTTGTGTTTATTTTTCCTCTTTCCCATTTTCTTCTTTTGTCCTCTCCTTCTCTCATTTCTTTTTCTTCCCTCTTTTCTTTTCTGAAACTAAGGCTACGGGAGGGAGTGTAATGAGAGAAGAGTACTGGAAATTTGCCTTAATAGGCTCAATTACATAAGAAACATCAAGGCCCCTCCATTAGTCAACCAACCAATCACATGTAGGTTTGGTGAGAAATTTGGAGAAAGGTTTGGAACATGTGGGAAATAATTTCAACATTTCCCCCACATTAATCAGCTCTAGCCGCCACCCCATTCTAGAAGATTTAATCCCTCCTTTCTTATTTACTCACTTATTCGTTTAATTGACCATTTGGTCAATTCGAGTCTTGAAAAAATTAACTTTTTCGTGAATGCAGTTGATTCCTACTAATTTCGATGTTCCGGACTCAACTGTCTAGTCCACGTCTCCAAATTCCACTCCAAACTCAAATTCAATTTTTGACTTCTTTCATACAATTACACGCTTCGTTAGTTAGTTCACACTAATTAAATTAATTAGCTTGGACAAACTATTAATTCACATCCATTTGACATAATATTAAATATCATTTCATTATTCATATTACATGTAATTATTGTAATATAAATAAAATTATCATCATTAACTAAATAAATTTCTTTATTCAATTAATTAAAACAAATATTTTAACCCACTAATTTTTAAATAGTGAATTAATTCATATATGAAATTTAGTTCATAATAATTCTATCGACGTCCAAGGCTAAATATTCAAATTATATTATTTCATAATATAATTTTAATTTAATCTCAATCAATTAACATTAATTAATTAATTAATTTCATCCACTTTCTTTAATGATTTAATTAAATATTAAATCTCATTTTCCCAATATATGTATATATTTCACATATATATATATATACACACATTTAATCAATTATACAAAATCACATACTTCACATTATATGAAACACATATATACATATATGTTCAAATATACTTTATCTCTTGATAACAATTTTATTTATTAAATTTTTATTTTAAGTTTCTGAAATATCTGGGATATTACAGTTATTCGCACTTAGTGCAAGTCACATATGTTTATCAGGTATGAAAGGTCGATCACCTTGATTACCAAAGTATTTGTTCATAGTCATTGTTGGTCACTCAGTGTTATTGATTTAGTTATTCATTTATTGAAATTGATTCTCATTCTTTCATAATGGTCATATATTGTTGAAAGTTCAGAAAGCTATATTCTTTTCTTCAATCATGATATATCTTTATTGTATTTAAACTTGCTGAGCAAAGTAGTTGTTCACTCTTGCTATATCATGATAGCATTTCAGTTAAGCCCGAGTGCTTCAGGAGGAACAAAGACAAGAGGAAACGTTCAAGAGTAACTTAATATTGCATTTATCTTATGTAAAATGATTATGTAAATCTTTTTAATTATTAAGATATATATTCAGTTAAGGTTGGTAGACCTTGAGAATGATGGAGAATTTATGTAATATTTTTCGCGTTAGATATAGAATGTGTAAGAAGATGATGTACCATGACGCACCAGATTCGAAATTCAATGGACCCGGATTTAGGGGCGTTACATATGTTATCTATTATGTATTATCCAAGGGATTCAAATCTGAACTCTATTTACGATTCATTATTTCTATCTCATCGGCTCTTTTTACTTCTTATTTCAGCATGTCAATTTACGTCTAGCCTGTTCTTTGCATTTTTTTTCTTTTTTATACCTTTTCATATATAAAATCCATATATTTTCACATCTAGGATTTATATATACAACATATACCACTTCAAAGGGAATTTCTTATTATTTAGGTTATATTAAGGTATTTCATTTCAAAAAAAAAGTAAAAAAAGAAAATCTACCCATTCGTTTGTGTATGAAATTTATGGTTTCCATTGGTGCAAATCAAATCACCTCAATTTAAAATGAGAAGCAATTTTGCATTGGTAGCAAATGGTTATCCATTGAGTAACAGGGTTAGCTACCCAGCCAATCTTCATAATTAAATACCGTTACTTTATAGATAGATCTCATCGTGAAAGACCTATTACTAGATAATTCATGAATAGAGCCAAATAATGTGAACTATACAAGTTACCAATAACATTGATTAAATGACGTAAAGGCTCCGGTGTATAGAGAAAACCTCACTGTTTAAGAAGTAATCATAGAAACGATGTAAGCCGTTATATCTTTATCCATTTATATTTTATTTTCTAGTAACTATATTTTGAAACCTAGTAGAATACAATTTCTTATTTTGAAGTGAAATATCTAGAGAAAAAAATAGTGATCGGGAAGGTTATAACAACCAAAGGCATTGGAATTTTTAGTTTATACATTGGAAAAATAAGCTTTGTTATTAATAGACTAGAAAAGGGAAAAAGAATAACTGAAAGAAATGAAATCTATTAGTTATTCGTCAAAGTTTTATTTATTCAATGGCCAGAATTAGACGGGGATATATAGCTCGAAGACGTAGAACAATTTTTTTTTTTATTTGCATCAAGCTTTTGAGGGGCTCATTCAAGACTTACTCAAATAATTACTCAACAAAAAATTAATAGATTTGTGGTGCACACATTCATTGAATGTAGGGGGTGGTTATGATCGATTTGATAGAAAATAAGGAATGGTGTGTATTTTTCTTTGGGGATTTTTCGAAAACAATCGTCGCATCTTCCTCCGATCCCTTATAAAAGATATTCAGTCCGTCAGAATAAAAGTTAAAGAGGGCATTTATGTTCGTCATGTCCTTTATATGGACATTAGAGGTCAGGGGGCCATTCCCTTGATTCGTACTGATGAGAGTGTTAATCCACAGAAAATTGAACAAAAAGTCGCCGAATTGGCCTATTCCTTACGTGTACTGATTGAAGTATTTTGATATAATGATAGAAAAGAATATTCATTGCTTAAATGAAGTGGTTCTTTCGAGCATTCATCAAAAGGAGATACTTGCTTCGAATTTGACTAATTGCGATATCTGGAAATAATATTTTTTTTTGATTATTTCTTCATTCGAAGTGGTTTCCTAATCTATTTTTGTATTCTTTCTAGATTCAAAGAAAAACTGTGAAATCACGAATAAAAAAATTTGAATAGATTCATAGGTTCAATACCTTGTAATAGAACTCATGCATGAGAGAAATATTAATTGGATCGCATAGAGTCAACTAATGAGGTGGGTTCATTAAAAATTCACAGATACAATAAAAAATGGCAAAAAAGAAAGCATTCACTCCTCTTTTATATCTTGCATCTCTAGTATTTTTGCCCTGGCGGATTTCTCTCTTATTTAATAAAAGTATAGAATCTTGGGTTACTAATTGGTGAAATACTATGCAATCTGAAAATTTTTTGAATGGTATTCAAGAAAAGAATATTATAGAAAAATTCATAAAATTAGAGGAAATCCTTCTCTTGGAGGAAATGATCAAGGAATACCCGGAGACACATCTACAAACCTTCGTATAGGAATCCACAAAGAAATAATCCAATTCATCAAGATACACACCGAGGATCGTATCCATACGATTTTGCATTTCTCGACAAATATAATATGTTTCGTTATTCTAAGTGGTTATTCTATTTGGGGTCGGATGCAGCTTTTGCATTGTAGCCAGCTGCCATAGTTGGACTTTTAGGATAACTTTTATATATACCTTTATTAAAACTATAGCGTTTTCGAGATTCTTTTAAAAAACAAGTAGGGTCGCGGGTGGTATTTTTATAAATAAAAAGAAAGCAAGTGGGACCACTTTCTTTTAATATTATTTTGTTTTTTAAAAGAATCTCCAAAACGACGTAGTTTTAATAAATGTATGCTATTTAGAGAGATATGTTATTTAAGATGTATGTTTTAGATCCGTCCTATATATATATATATATATATATATATATATATATATATATATATATATATATATATATATGGGGGGAGGGGCGCATAGTTATAATATCTTTGAATATTTAACTCCAATAAGTTAAATAACTTTAAAAACTCATCGACATAAGATTTATTTATTTTTGATTAAACAGTCAAATCGATTGAAATATATTAGAACTGTAAACTGTTACAAACGATGAAAATATTACAATACAAATAATTGAAATGGTAATTCTTTCAAACATAATAACAGATAATCAGGAAAAGGGACAATTGTAGCAACAACTAGTGGACACTAGATATACTCCTAAAAAACAGTCATAATTCCAAAGTAATAACAGAATATGCAGATCTGAGCAGTTCTTCAATACGAGCAAAAGAAAAATTGGCATTCATGATAATGTCATACCCAAATCTGAACAATTTATCTTCAACCATTCACGCACTAGAAAAATTCCCACAAACAAACAAAAATCTTCCAACTGGAGAAAGCAAACTCTCAAGAGATGATAATGAAATCTTCTCACAAAGAGAAAGAAATCAGTCATATCATGGAGAAAACAAATCCCGCAAAAGGAAAAAATAAACTCTACAAGTAGGGAAAAAGTATTAGAGCATAAGAAGAGTGATCTTGGGGAGGGCCTCTCCAAAATAAGTAGAGCCTCCCCAGATCTAAGATGGAGGCTAGGGTTTTTGTCCAAAGAGAATAAAGAGAAAATAAGCCACAAATTGATTAGTCACATTATGTTCTTCGTCGACATAAGATTTAAGTAATCACCCGATGATAAAATTAATCAATTAACTATATTTAAAAATCTCAAAATAATCACATTGTCAATAATTTAACAAGCATGTTTATTTACTTGTAATTTATATCTCTTCACCGTTATATAACTAAATACATAAAAAATGGAATTAAAGTAAGTGTGCATTCATTTACTTTCTCGACTCTATCATTATCATTAGCTTGACAATTGTTGAAACTAATTGAGTTCGATTTTTTTTGTTGCATTAATTATTGTGTGTTTATTTCTTGAGAAATGATTCTTAATCAAAAATCACTGCAAGTTTAAAAAGTTTATACTTCATGTTAGAATTAAGACTGTAATATCGCACAATCACACAGATATTAGATGAAGAATGAAAAAAATAAGAACGCACGATATACCTAGGTTCACTAATTTCGTTAGTATTATTTGTCTATGTATTCACTAAATATCTCACACGTTATACAATGATATACACACCAAACAAAGTTTATATAGTAACTAGAAAACCCTAGCGACTATATCCTGGGGCTCAAACCCATGAGGCCCACGACCCCAAATTCGGGTCTACACAACCCAATTTAAGTCGCCAAAATACAAATAACATACATAAATTCTCCTTTTTTATTATCACAATGTTGTGTATAATACGACAGCACGCACACTAAGTGCTCACTATAATTATTGTCACATTATTTTATAACATGGTGAGGACTACTACATGCAGCTACTAACTCGGACCATCATTCTATTGTCCTATTCACCCCGCTAACCTCACCTACACTCGCATTGCCTGAAAGGAGTTATGAAACAAAAGGGTGAGCTCAAATAGCCTAGTAAAAAATATCATGACTAAGATAACGAAGTATAAGTTATCCTTAACCGTCAATAGTAATAAATTAGAGATTTAGAAAATGATAGACAACATAAGTTTTCAACAAATAACTACGGTGGAATGAGCAATCCATTAGAAGAGTCAAATAGACCATAATGTATACTATCTTCTTCAATTTAAAAATTCACCATTTGGACTTCAACATCGGTAACACCAAAGGTCATGATCATGCCAAACCACAATTTCTCTTTGCACTTAGCCCAAAGAGAACTTCCACCACGTGTCCTTGCCACACAGACTAAAGACATTCAACAACAATATTTTTTTTTCTCTTAGGCCAAAGACATTCACAATAACTTAAGGTTATGATCAGGTAAAACAACAGTTCTTCTTTGCACCCATGCCAAAGAGAACTTTCACCACATGTTTTGTCACACAGGCTAAAGACACCTAATAATCAGATTATCTTTGCACCCAGGCCAAAGACATTCACAACAACTTAAGTCCTAATGATTAGTACAAATAACAATAAACAGAAATAATAAGAATAATAAGATAAAGAATAAACATTAGAGATTTGTAATTTAATTTGTCCATAGTCCAATAATGTCCAAATTGTCAACACGATAACTAGAATATCGATTCGAGTTCAAGAATAATATTTAAGGTTCACAGTTCAAATATAACGATTAAAATTCAACAAGAAGGTTCAGGTCAAAAGATATTAGATGATGCACCAACTATTAAGAAAATTCTATTATTTCAGAATTTTTTACCGTTTAATGTTAAGGGTTGTAGAAACGAACAATACTTTCTTACCATAATAAGTTTAAATTTATGAGTATGAAAGAAATGATATCACTTACCTTAACACGTGGCTAAATACTACTTTCTATATAGTTGATCAACCTGAACAATTCTTGCACTTTTACTGATATTCACCAATACTTAAGGTAGCCTTAGCATACTCAAAGAAACACTTACATTAAGCAATTTTTAGAAAGTGAAAGGAAAGATAAGCAAGAAAGTTATGAAACTATTTATGCTAAGCCTCCTATTTATAGCTAAAACTTAACTAACATCTACCCCACATCAATTAACCACACTTTTAACATTTCAAGATTATCTTTAATCTATATCATTCATCAATTAATCACACTTTTTACATTTCAAGATTATCTTTAATCTATACCATTCGTCAATTAACCACACTTTTCACATTTCAAGATTATCTATAATCTACCACGCATTAATTATCCACATTTTTCACATTTCAAAATTACCTTTAATCTACCACATATTAATTATCAACATTTTTCACATTTCAATATTACATTTTTCTTTACTATTCACAATTATTATTATTATATTATTCATCTTCTGTATTATTGACTTAATGTATTAATATCACATATATTTAAATATATAATGTTCTTCAAATAATGAGTCTGTCTAATAGTTTAATACCCGTGACTTTTAACTACGTAATTTTTCATTACTACTCTTATTACGGTGACAATTATTGGTTCAAAAATGTGAAATACTGTGCATTTGTTACTGTGACAATTATTGGTTCAATAATATGAAATAATGTGCATTTGCGACTGTGACAATTATTGGTTCAATAATATAAAATACTGTAGAATACCGTGTATTACTGTGGAATATCATGTGCTACTGTGGAATACCGCGTGCTACTGTGGAATACCGTATGCTACTGTTCCTTTATCACTGGATATTTTAACAGTTAAAGATAACAGTTCTGCCGACAATTTTTTTTTATTAAAAAAGTTATTTATGTCGTTTTCTATATCCGACAATTATTTCATTGTGGGTCTACCAATGATTGGTTGTTTCGGCGCCGTCGTACTTTATCAAATATTTCCCGACTTTTTTTTATTTCTTATAATTTGCACATATCATCATTAACTTTAACTTTTTTTTTTATCAATTTAACACCTTACTATTTAGAATAATATTGATAAACAAAATTAAGTTTTATTTATTAAAAGTTGGAGTCTTAAACAATACACTAGTAAAACCCACGACCGAGTAACTAATAAATCATTACCCTGTCATAGTGGTCATTAGTCGGACCCGTTGAAGTATGAGTCAATCTCAACACTTCATACATTTTTAATTTCTTAAAACTGAAGGCATCAATTAAAATAAGTTTAAAACTAACATGTTATATAGAAAACATTTGAATATATGAACATAAACATACATATTAAGCAATTGTTGGATACAATAAACATAAGTGGTGATATTAATTATGCGATAATGAAATGAAAGATTGGAAAATTATTATTTTGAATAATATAATTCTATTTTGACTAATATTAGTTCATTCTTTTTCGATATTTTGCTAAATATATATTATCATAGTCAAAACAAACTCTTGAATTCACCCCTGATAGTATGTATAATAGGAGTATAACTTTGTCCTCTCCGAAGACAATGGGAACAAGAGCATGTTAACTCACCTTTTTACCCAAAAACTTAAACTTTTAGATTGAAGTTGTACTATACTTATTAATCCATCAACATTCTTAATTTCAATTCATGTGAACAACCATTGTTAACATCTCCCTCTTATGCAAATTTACTTACTCCCGCACCAAAGATTTAATAACGAAAATCATCGATCGTTGTGCCATCGATTTGCTAAGTATGCAACACTAAACAATAGAAGCAGCCGGCCTATGAAGAAGCAATAACTATATCTTAACTTCGTCGTCAACATAAAACTGAACACAAAGAACAAAACCAATTTAGGGATTTGAAGGCAGATAATCATGTCATAAACAGTTAACAAGCTGCATGGCTAATTAACAATGAAATAAAATGAAGGGCAATTCTCCTTTGCATAGAAGAACTATGCATGTGCATAATGGTCACCTTGCCAAAGGAGAAGTGCACTGCAAGTCTTATCCCATATATATTAGCGGTAGCTCGATTCTTAACATAATCCAGAGATACGAATAAGAGCTGTTTATATAGTAGCTGGTTCGCACCTTGACTTTGGATGTGCCAAATTAATTAAGAATATAGTGGCGGTATATACCCGGAATAATTCCTATGTTGTACGTAATTTACCTTTATCATGTTCATGATCCAAATTCTTTCACCATGGCTACTCTATGGACGAACTCTTCTGTGTTTTATTTCTTTCAAGGTTTCATATAGTTTTGCTTTTTGATAGACTCAAATATTACTGTTTTCATGTCAGTACTGTTGTATTTTTATGGATAATTAATAAATGAACTAGTTTCTTAATTTTCGTGCCACTAAATATATGAAGCTTTATGACATTGTCGAGAAACACGTAATAAAGTGATTGATATTCTGATAGCTTTAGTCTCAGACTAATGAAGCTCTGATATAAGTAACTTTACACTAGCTCCACTAGGGAAAACAATAGAAAGAGACTATATGGATGAGATTTTTTTTCCTCCTTGAGCAGTATTTGTTGTGGCCATTGTTTTGTTCATGTGCATGGTGAATTAAACGCTAAGAAGTGTTATTTGATCCTTGGATACTTAATTAATAAATGCATTCTCATTTCTCAATATATCTACCGGTAGCCCTCTCAGCCATTTTAGATCAGAGTTGCATGTAAATTTATGTAAAAAATAAAATAAAATAAAAAATCTAGTAATTAATGTGTGTGCATACACACATATGGTGCATAGGGAGAATTTCAAAAGACTCTATACACACCATAATAGTATATGTAAAATTTCAAGAGAATCATGCCACGCAATATTATGGTGTGTCTATATTTCTTCTTTTAAGATTACGTCCATAGACGGTATAAAATGGATTGACTACTTTAACACTTCATATCCAACGTTGATCATGGATAACAGGCGAATTATATATATGCTGAAATCATATGGAAAAACATGAAATACTTGCTAGGACATACATAAACTGATCTATTAATTTGCAATTAAACGGAAATACTGAATTTTTTATATCGATCTATGGCTATGAATGAAGAAGATAAGAATGAGTCTCAAGATATGAGGATAAACTATAGGATCTAAGGAATGTGCTCCTCTTTTTTCTTTTGTTCTTTTCCCCTCATTTCTGATAGCTATGTATTGATCAATTGGAAATAAAAGTTCGTAAGGCACAAATTCTTGATGCTTCTCTTTCGAGAACTTTATTACTTCCATCTGATTTTGTGCTTCTTTAAAGAGAAAATTTCCAGGACCACAATATGTTTTTATTTATTGAAATTATATAGGGCTAATGACAAAAGTGTCCCTCCAAGTTTGGATGAAAATCAATTTGATACTCAAAGTTTGGAAATGTGCAATCAATACCTCTAAGTATTTTAAAACAACAAAAGTGTCCCTTTTGGCCAGAAAACTCAATTTTTTGCCGGAAATTGCCATGTGTCAGGAGAGAGAAGAGAGGAGAGAGAAAATGATAAAAAAAATAAATTTCTTTTTTTAATCAAATTTCTCTCTTTTTCTCCTCTTTCTCTCTCCTATTTCCTTCTTTTCTCTCTCCTCTTTCCTCCTTATTTCTTCGCCTCCTCTCTTTCTCTCTCCTCTCCTCCTTTTCTTTCTCTTTCCTCTCTCCTTTTCGCTAGTCTCTCTCACTCTCTTCCTCCATTTTACTTAATTAATTAGTATTTTAATATTTTATTTTAAATTGAAATAATTTTTTGGATTATATATATTTGTATAAAATCATAATACATGCATTCATACATTTAAAATATATAATACATTAAAAAATATCAATAGTAAATTTTTTTCTTATTTTAATTTAAAAAATTAGATTTTGTTTAATTAAATTAAAATTTTTATTTTTTTCTTTTTTCTTATTTTTTTTCTTTATCAACTTCGTTTTGGGAAAGTATTATCAAATTTGTTCTATTTGATAAAGAAAAAAAAGAAAAAGAATCTATTTAATTTTTAAATTTTGTAATTATTTTTTTATAAGTTATGATCTTGTTGTTAATTTTGTTTTCTTATTGTTGATGTTTTTTAATATATTATACATTTTAAATGTATGCATACATGTATTATGATTTTATACAAAAATATATACTCCAAAAAATTATTATAATTTAAAATAAAATATTAAAATACCAATAAATTAAGTAAATAAAGGAAGAGAGTAAGAGAGATTAACGAAAAGGAGAGAGAAAGAAGAGGGAGGAGAGAAAAAAAAAGAGGAGAGGAGAGAGAAAGAGAGAAGGCGGAAGAAATAGGGAGAGGAGAGGAGAGGAGAGAGGAGAGAGAAAAGGAGAAGGAAATAGGAGAGAGAAAGAGGAGAAAAAGAGAAATTTGATTTAAAAAAAAGAACTTTATTTTTTTATTTTCTCTCTCCTCTCTCCTCTCTCCTGACAAGTGGCAATTTCCGGCAAAAAAATTGGGTTTTCCGGCCAAAATGGACACTTTTGTTGTTTTAAAATACTTAGAGGTATCGATTGCACATTCCCAAACTTTGAGTATCAAATTGATTTTCGTCCAAACTTAGGGGGACACTTTTGTCATTAGCCCAATTATATATACCAACTCAAGAATCAGTACAAATAAATAAAAATAAAATAAAATAGCAGGCTTCAATTGTATGGAACATGCAAACTTGCATTTAATTAGCATGAAGGTGCAGATTATATAAAAAAGGAAAACATTAGATTTGCATGATCATTAGCAGAGTAATAAGAAATTGTTGCCCTTGTTCAACTCTAAAAGAAAATAGAGTATAAGGTCTTTTTCAATAAAAAAAAAATGCATTTTACATAGCCATGAAGGTTAAGTGGATCCAAGAGGACCACTAATTATATAGTCTGATCAACTTAGGAAATATATAGGATGTGCCCAGAATATCCTATTTTCCCAGAAAATACCAGGCTTCTAAAAACCCTATAAATAGAATTGGATCCGTAAAACAGTTCATTAACACGGTGATGAAGTACTGTATGGGTGCATTACTGGGTAAATACTCCGTCGGCAGTAGACTACTCGGCTGCAAAAGCGTGATTAAAATTCACATGGCAGAATAGTAAGTATTACTGCCAAGGGAGATTTGCCCCGCAATTCAGCTCTACATTCATGGCAGATATACGTTAGTAATTTTCTTATCGTCCTAATCATATTAAGGTAAACTTTTCTTCACATTTTCGCTATTATATATGTGAATCATACTCGGTCACTTCTTTAATTATTTATCAGTTAATTGTCTTAATTTTATCTTCCCTTGTGAATTGATCATTGATGCATATATGTTTTATAGCACACTAGAAAGTCTACATTATATGCCAGGAATTGGTGAGTTCAATGTGCTTTTTAGTTCTTATTCTTTATTCGGTTTCTTTTCGTTTCTTTTGGTGGGAGGGTTGTTAAGATTTGTGGAGGAAGTTTCTTTTGATGCTTATTTTGCCTGCCTTTGATTTTATGGATTCTATATATTTGGATTCCTATCTGCTACCATAGAGTACAGGGGAGGACTATTTTGGCACAAAGATATCATAGAGTTTATTGTTTTAATAAGAGGATACGATCCTGATAATGGAGTAAAGTAAAAGAAGATGATACTCAACATTGCATTCCAATTTGTTCCGAAAAGTGATGTAGATTCAAGAAAAGTGCAGTTTAGCAGGATAAGTTTAATGCAACCCTTGGAGCAGTTCTAAGTTTTGATGTTAAGCTGATCTTTCTGGTGAAGAGTGAAAAAGCTACGATGGAGTTTTTTATGTTTCGGCTAGTATTTTTCTGAAGAGCATATCATAATGATATAGAGTAGTTGTGACGATACGTATTTTTTTTTTTTAAATAAATAAATTCTTATTATATGCATAAATGTTATGTGTTCATGTGAAAGTATAATATTTAATACTTTTAATTTTGTGCATGTGAATTAAATGTTAATTAAAGCTCCAATACATTCATATATGTATATATATAGGTTGCAGTTAATAAGTTTATTCATATTGAATAAATAAAAGAATATATTAATGTATTTATTAAATAAATTGTGAAAAACAATTTATTAAAGAAAATAGAGGATTTAAATTTTATTATACAAATAGAATTTGTATTTACTAAAGAAGTGAATTAAAATTATTAATAGAATTAATATTAATTAAATAACTATCGCGTAAAAAGTGATAAATTATAATTATGAATAAGAATTTAACTAAATAATTTTTCTTTGATATATTATACTGCGTATGTGAATACGTGCGGTGTAATATGAATATGTTTGTGAAGGGATGAATATATTTGTTATATATTTAATTTTTCATGTGCATGAGTTACTAGAAACATTTTGTAAGACGAAAAGAAAATAAGGAATTATTTAATTATGCAAATTTTATTGTATATACTAAATAAGGTATATTTAAATAATTTATGAAATTAGATTATTTAAATATAAAGAGATGATTTATTTAGGATATTAAATTATTTCCATCTTTTTGATGAAAAAGAAAATAATTAACTTATGAATATCAAATTAGCATATTCATCAAATTAAGTGGATTAAAATAATTTATGTCATTAAATTATTTTAATAAGGTAAAATGATTCATTAAATAAATTATTTATTTAATGTATATCATTTATTTTATGAAAGGAGGTATGATATGTAAATATATTATATTATGTTTATATGTTGTGTGCGCTAATTAAGTAAATTAGTATATATAATAAATGATATGAGTGTATCAGATATTATGTAAGTATTGTATATTATATATATATATTATATATATATATATATAGGTGTTATGCAAGTTGGCCAAGTATTAGAAATTAGTGAAGTAACTTCCACGGTAAGACTTAGCAATAAGAAAGCTGAGTCTATAAAACGGGAAGCAGGAGCTGTCATGTAATAAGGCTATATAGGTCTAGCAGCTCAGCCATTCTAGTTCGTGCGCAGCAAGGAAATTATGTGCTCATCAAGTATATTGAGGCTTATATAACCAATTCTGAAAATTCGTTAAGGTTCATTGTTTTCGCAGTCCAAATTCCAAAGATCTATATTGCTAAATTATCTACACCCATATGATTCTAAAACTCTGCTGAACCATCTTAATCTAGTAAGGATTTAATTTGAGTACTATTGGTGGAAATATATGTAATGCAATAGCAGCAGAGAAGAATTAAATGTACTGAATTGAAGATCATAAGAGCAAGAAATTCAATCCTAAAAGGTATTATTTTTATCCTGTTATATTGTAAGCAATTGGGTTGTGATGTATATAAAGGAATGTGTATGATTACTATTTGATTTGGGTTGTATATAATTTCATTAAGAAATCTGGGATAGAATCTGATGGAAATTATACTCCAATTTGAGTTTTTATGTTATATTCACAAGGTAATTGATCAAATGCTCGAATGAAAGTTGATTTCCAAAATCTTAAAAAAAATTATAAATACATTCAATACATGAAATAAATTAGAATTCGCTATGTAAACTTAAGTTTATGCATTCATGTATTGATATTCTAAAGCTATTATGAAACATTTTAAGTAGGAAATTGTTTAAAATACAGTAAATCACTAATAAAAGAATTATATTTATAAACATACTATATATTTAGTATGTTTATACCATGATATTGAGATATAACGTATATAAATGTAAGATGAAGAGATTATATCAAACAAAAATTGATAAAGACTTAGCAATTAAAGAAAGAAAAGAAATCATGTGGAACAATTACATTAAGTAGGTGTATTGAATAATTATGATCTAAGTGTCATATGCTTAGTATATATGGCTAATGAATACCTATACTTGAACACAAATGTGTAGGATACTTGAAGTAAAGCTGTAATCGTACACTACGAAAAAGGCAAGTTTCTTCACTTACTCTGCTATTGTAGTTGAGCAAGTGTTCTAACTCGTTGCAAATTCTTTAATTCAATTTATACATTGAATGCAAGTATTCTAATTCATTTCAAGTTTCCTAATTATATTCGATGTATTTGTTGATAAGCTTTGATTTAAGAAATATCTTTCAGTTCTAGTCTATGCTCTTGTTTCAGCTAGACTAGAGTAAATAATTCTTCATTATCCATTGCAAGTCTTGAAATATTATTGAAATTAGATAGAGCGTTCCAACCAAATTGTTTTGGTATGGAATTCAAGTCTGAGACGAACATCCCTTATTTGGAAAAACTTTTAATTGTGCCGAAAGGCAGTGAGAAGGACGCAAGTAGTGTTGATCAACGCAGGGCATAAAAGGCTGATCACCCATCGTTCCCGTAAGCTAAGACGGTTTACAGTTGAATTACTGTTAGACCTTTTCAAAAGTATGAAAACAAAGTTCTTGGTCTTGTGACCGCTCAGCATGATTAGTCAGTACGTCGTTTCAAATATAATAAATGAAAAGTTTTGTATTCAGAATTAATTCAGTGACTTCACAACTATTGTTTCGTTGTAGAAGTATTCTTCAATGAAAATGTTTAATTCTGATATATATTGTTTTTATTATCTGTTAATACTTGCTGGGCAATTAAATGCTCATTCTTGCTTTGAAATTAAATGTTTTCAGTGAAACCCGAACGTATAGAAGGATCTGGCAAAGACAAATGAAATGGGAAGTTGTATGAGTAGTTGAAGACCACTATCTGTAATAGTTAGGTGTTTTGTAATAATATCTTATTCTCATGTAATAAAGAACTTAAAGTTCTACGAACCTGGGTAGACAAGCTGAACTTGATGTAATGATATATTTTTGGTTTAAATGTTAATGTTAGCGGTTTGAATGAATAACACCGTGTAGCACTGAATACGGGTTTGAAAGTACCCGGATTTGGGGGCATCACAGTAGTTCATAGTTTTGACAACTAGAATTGTGTACTCTGATGTACTTATTTGTAATTCTTGAGTTAGTATATGAGTGTGACCAAATGTAAGTCTTTAGCTGTTACGGACCATGGTCCTAACCTATTCAAAGCGAGTATATGATGAGAATAGAGAGTTAGGATTAAAAGTTAAGAAGGATTGACTTAGATACAATCTCAAGTTGTCTAGTATTTGTTTTTTTGTTTAAATAGTTGAATATGTGGCATTAGTTGATATCAATGAAAATATAACTTTGTTCCCAATCTATCTTCTTCTTCTCTCTAAATCTTTCTCTCTTCCCTCTATAATTTCTAGAGTTATTGCAAGAGACTCAAAATCTTGCTTCAATAGTGCTTTCATTGAGAGATGCGGTTGAATCTGATCATATTCAAACCGCTCTTGACAAATTTGTTTCGAAATTTTCGGCTTCCATGGCTAATTGGTTTGAATCTAGGAGGCAATCTCATGCAAAATCTGATTCAAAGCATGATCGAAAAGTGCTTATTTGTGGCTATACTGAAGAAGAGGATTGCTTATGTGAAGCAACAGATTCATTCAATTCAGTATACCAAGACATTAATCATGAAGATAATGTGGATCTGGATCAGTATACCAAAATAATTACTTGTGAAGTCTAGGCCATCACACCAAATTGGAACATGATTTCCTCTTCTTAAATTATGCATAAAAAATAAATAACAATGAGTATGAATAATTCATGTTTCATGATAATTCAAAGCCCGCATTAAATTTTAAGACCAAAAAAGTTTGAACAAATGATTCAAAAATCATACACTTCTGAACAAGGCATGAAAATATGGTACACTTCAAAAATCCCAACCTTAATTTTCACTACAAGAAAAAGGATTAAGATCGACGAAATTATCTTCGACGGAATAAATCTGTCGAAATTATCTTAAGGTCGACGAAATAATCCGTCGAAGATAAGTCTGTCGTAAACGTGCTAATTACGACGGAATTCCCTCAGAAATAACACACACCCTTTGGCGCCAATTTTCCCGTCAGCGCCAATATTAATTTCGACATAATTAACTTATTTTCGACGGATATTCCGTTGAAAATAAGTTAATTCCGAGGGACTTATTGTTGACCGAAATTCTGTCGGAATTGCAAAATAAAACATAATCCTTATCGTCCAGCCATTTCATTTCCTTATTTTCTCTCTCTCCCACCTCTCTCGATCGGTGTGTGTATATATATATCTAAATCGGCCGACCCCCGCCGCCGTCGGATCTCT
Organism: Aralia elata; assembly: GCA_034770075.1. Taxonomy (NCBI): domain Eukaryota; kingdom Viridiplantae; phylum Streptophyta; class Magnoliopsida; order Apiales; family Araliaceae; genus Aralia; species Aralia elata. Next base: position 69,440,907 of record CM068379.1, on the reverse strand, counting down.
GAGCTCGTTCGCCGCCGGCACGACCTCACCGGTGGTCCCATTGCTGCGCCACCACCATTAATTAGCTTTACACCGGCGGATTTGAGGGATTTCAAGGTATTATCTAAACCGTTTTATTCAAATTAGTTTCTAGCAGTTTTAGAATTTGAATTGGCACACATTTGGTATTTATTTTATCCAAGATTCATGGCTAAAATATTTTATTTTATCAGTTCAATTTTATTAGTTAGTAAAGTTGGGTTTGCATGTTATCCAAAATTTGATCTTGAATTGGGTATCAAACTGAGTTTGAGTTGTGCTATCAAGTTGGGTTTGTTGTTATCAAGTTTGGTTTTATAGTTATTTGGGTTACAGTTGTGTAATGACAGCTATAATATGTTTGTTGATTGTATAATAAAAGTGTATATTCATTTGGGACTCATGAATTACTGATGCAATTAAAGTGTATTACTGATGAATCTTAGAATTGGTTAATTTGGGATTGAGTTTGTGCAATTACAGTGTATGTTCATAGTTTGATATTATTGATGGTTATATGTCAGTGTATTGAATCTTTAATTTTGGTTCCTTTTTGCGTACTGTATAATTTTATGGTATAATTTGAGTGTTAGTATGTTGTGAATGAATGTGATATTTGCTATTTCTGACGGAATTCCCGACAGAATTTCTGTCAGAATTCTTCATATGCAAAATTTGTGGGCCTTGCTAAGTATTTATATATTTTACCTAATTTTTCAATACTAAATTTACATAATATAATATAAGATAATATAATATAAAATAATAAAATTAAAGAAAATAAGATAATTAATATAAATAAAATAAAATAATTTAAATTAATGAAAATAAATTATAATAAAATAAATAATATAATATAATGTAATAAAAAATAATGTAAAGAAAAGAAAATAAAACTAAATGAAATAACATAAATCATATCTAATAAATCAATAAAATAAATAAAATTAATTATATTTAATTAAGTAATATAATATAATATAAAATAATAAAATTAAATAACATAGGATAATTAAGATAAGATAAAATAAAATAATTTAATTAAAATAATTTAATCTAATGAAAATAAATTGAATAATGTGATATAATGTAATATGAAATAAATTAAAGAAACTAAAAGAAAATACAAATAAATTAAATAACATACGATAATTAAGATAAAATAAAATAATTTAATTTAATGAAAAATAAATTAAATAATGTGATATAATGTAATATGAAATAAATTAAAGAAAATAAAAATAAAATAAATAACTTAATTTATATATATCTAATAAATAAAATAAAATGTAATAAATGTAATAATAAAATATAATATAAATAAAATAAAATAAAATAAAATATAAGAAATAATAATAATAAATTAGAATAAATTAAATTAAATTTAATAAAAAGAGCTAAGTTCGACGGAATTATTCTTGACAGACTTTAGTCCGTCGATAAAATAAAATAATAATAAAATAAAATTAATAAAATAAAATTAATTTAATTTAATTTAATTAAAATATATAAGTTAAATTAAATGAGGAAATAAAATGCAATAATAATATATTATATATAATATAATATAATAAACTAAGTAGCATTTACTTAGTTCCACTAATACACACAATAAAGTAGAAATAGTATAATATATTCAAATTATTGTACTAATATTAAACTGAGTAGCATTTACTTAGTTTATCATTGGAAAAATAAACTAAGTAGCATTTGCTTAGTTTTCCACAATTACAGTAAACTGCATATATACATGTGCATGTAGTATAGTTTGGAGCTTAGAAACTCGTTTGACATACACTTATTAGGAGTGAATGTCGAATAGTCCCCAGTTTGGAACTGTGACTGGATGTTATGTCTCTCACTTAGGCCGGTGTCAATGAGTTCAGTACGTTTTTAATTGTTTTGATGATTTTTCGACGATTATCTCTACATGTTCTTCGAGTGCATACTTAAACTAATTTATCTTAGTCTATTTTGTGTACTTGGAAACCATGGGGAGGTGCTGCTGAAATTTTCTTGAAACAGGTAGAAACGTCCTCAATGTGTTGACACTAGTGAGGAGACGCATCCAGGAACGGGATAGAAGCCTAACCCCTATAGAGTGGAGATACTAAGAACATATAATTCATGCATGGACCACATGAATGAATATCCCTGACCTAAATGTGTCTTTTGTTCAGTTAAAGATATCAACCGACTGGAGTTGGATGTACCGTAGGATACCCATTGATGGGAGGGGATTAGTGGAAGCTTACCGTGAAGGGGTGTGCTACTTTCTGGACGAAGCCAAAGAACATGTTGATGATCCGAACGGGAAGATGAGATGCCCGTGTGTCAAGTGTAAAAACTTGATCTAGAAAAAAGCCGACGAGATTAAATTCGACTTATTTTCTCGTGGTTTTGTGGATGGGTATTCCGTATGGATCCATCATGGGGAATCAGCTGAGTTGAGGGAACTGACCGACTCAGTAGACCAACCAGTTCACAGTGATTCAAATGCCGATAACTATGATGTCGTGGAGATGTTGGTGGATGCTTATGGGCCTAACAATGTGTACGCACTGGGATGCTGACGATTTCAAGAAGAAGTCAGAGCAGGCAAAGAAGAACCGTCGCCAGCTCCGAGTCATACACACTACTGGCTCGCAGTCTTTTGAGGAGGCGAAATCGGTAAGTGTCATATACTTAGTTGTTTAGTTACTCATTTCTCACAAGTCAACTTAATAACTACTTTATGAACGTATTTATTAGGCCATGCGACAGAGCTTAGGCCGACCTCCGTCCATGTTAGAGTTCTGGGATAGAGCCCACACGCCAAAGGACTCTACTATGTCTCCCGCAGCATTAGCTATACGGGTAAATGTAATCTTAATTTTACGTAATGTTTAATATTAGGTAGTTCATAAAATGATATAATTAACTCACGTATAAGCCATAAATTACAGGACCGATTTCAGGCTAATCGGGACCAGCGTGTAGCTGAGTTGCAGGCGGCTAGGGGGATTTTGAGACGTTAGATTCCACCGTCCCTCTGCCCGAGATTGAATTATCTCCGGATGAGGAGTTGGCACTATGGGTCGCGGCTCAGGATCCCCCTACTAGCAGTACCAGCAGATATCGAGTGTTGGGATTACTGAGGATACCGGCGTATACATTACCTAGAGGTAATATTATTTCTAATAAGTTAAGATTAAGTAATTGCATATATTATTAGTAATAGTATATTTATTTGCGCAGGCTCTAGCCAGCGTCAGCGCCCGAGAGCTTCTGTCGGACTATCTCATATAGGCGCTGGCTTGGACGACGAGATTTTCTAGAGGGTCACGGCTGCGGTGTCGGAGACGTTCCGTACAGATCTGGTTATCCGTCGTGAGGAGTTGCCCAACCGAGCTCGCCTTCACCAGCTCGCCCAGGATATTACAACAGGGGCCACCGTCGATAGTACGGGTATCCCGCAGGAGCAGTTCGTCGCGATACGCGACAAGGTACTCCGGTTGGTGATTACATTACTATCGGAGGCTTTTGGCCCGATTGGGAGTCAGCCCCCGCCTACTCAGGTATTATATTTACTTTTACTTATTTAATCTGCATGTTATTAAATTAATACTCTCATACGGACTAATGCGTTATATTTTTAATTGTATCAGTAGGGTGGCGTTGCTGATAACACCGGTGATGGCGAGCGGGGTGACGATGGCGATGGCGACGGCGACGGAGGGGATGATGACGTGAATTTGCATACACCATAGTACATACTCATGCATTGTATATATAGTTCAGTTTGCTTAGGTGTTTTGTATTTAGAATCTACTTAGATGTTTTGTAAATCATATATTGTATAGTTTAGTTTGATTCTTTGTAAATCGATGTAATATACTTTAGTTTTGAAAGTATTTTGGCGCATAATGAGTTATTCTTTATAGTTTTTAAGTTAGATCATTGTTATTTAACGTTATGGGTTGATTGATATATGTTGTTATTGGATGTAGTTATTGGTATTGTATTATATGTATTGTTGGGATAAAGCAAGTTACAGATATAAAAATAGGGTTTAAAAACCTTAAAAATGTAAAAACAACAAAATTATTTTAAAAAAAACATGATATTGCCGACGGAATAAGGTATTTTCGACGGAATTTAAGTCAGAAATAAGCTTTAATATTTATTTTTAAAAATAGAATTTCTAACGGAAATGGCTTATTTCCGATGGAATTTCCGTCGGAATTTTCTTATTTACGAACAACTTGAAAAGCGCCATATGGCAGGTTATTTCCGACGGATTATTCCATCGAAATTGATTCAGCCGAAAATAACTTATTTTCAACGGACTATCCGTCAGAATTATTCTGTCAGAATACTATTGTTTCCGACAGAAGTTCCGACGGACTTAATTCTGAGGGCGTTATTTCCGGCCGAATTTTCGCCGGCACATTCCGTCAGAATTAAGGTATTTTCAACAAAATGGGCTTATTTCCGACTGAATATTCTGTCGGAAATAAGCCTTTTTCTTGTAGTGTTTTGATATGAACACAAGCAAAACAACAAACATGTAGCGTGCAATAGGTAGTATATATATCTATAATATATCTTAATCTCTACATATTATCAACATACTTGAGTTCAAGTTTCAAAAGCAAATAATCCAAACTCACAACAAGTCATGAACCACATACTACCAACATACTTGAGTTCCAGTTTCAAAAGAAAATAATTTTAATAACACACAAGTTATAGCAAGAATATAGTTCAGTACTGGAATTTGACAAAAACATTGATTTAATGGAAGGAATGATAAATAACATTGCATTGAAGAAATACAAAACAACAATGAAAGGAGGAAACCTTTGACAAGTACATGTGGTACACAAAGGGGTTTTCTTCTATGAAAGTAACAGTTAGTTTATTTGAGGCAGAGGGGTGAAATCCAGCCGCCATTAAAGGAGAAGAAGAATAGAGCAAAGTGAACGTTCATATGTGTTCAATCTCAGAAAATATAATGAGAGAATTGAGTAAAAAATGCGTAATAATCCAAATTGAGTAGTATTTCAACCAAAATCGCCCACACATCAGTACCTTTATCCAAGAAATTATCTTCGAGCTGGGATTTAGGTTTACGATGAAGAAGGAAATTAGCAGTGATTGGGTATGAGAGATTTAGGCTCCGGTATGAGAGATTAGTGTTGTATATGAGAGATTTAGGTATGGGTATGAGAGATTACGACTTGAATTGCAACGGTGAGGGGCTAGAATTTCAGTCGTGAGGGGCTGGAGAGTTGACAGATTTTAGGGCGTTAGATATGGTCGGCAACACCCATGTCTTTCATGGCAAACATATTATTTAACATTTTCTTGGTAGTTTTAATGATTTCATTATTACTATCTATAATGAGTATATCATCTACATAAAGGCAAAAAATAACAAACCCTTTTGCAGTGTCCTTGACATATACACATTTGTTACATTCATTTATTTTGAAACCATTTGACATCATTGCACAGTTAAGTTTTTCATGTTATTATTTAGGTGCTTGTTTTAATCCATACAGAGACTTTACAAGCCGACAAATTTTCTTTAATTTCATGTCCTGGAACGATAAACCCCTCTACTTGTTCCATGTATATTTCTTCTTTTAGATTACTATTCAAGAAGGTTGTTTTCACATCCATTTGATGTATCTCCAAATTATATAGCTGCAATGGCTATTAACATCCTAATTGAAGATATTCTTGTCACATGATAATAGGTATCAAAATAATCCAAACCCTCTTTTTGCTTGTATCCTTTGATTACAAGTCTTGCTTTATATTTATCTATAAATCCATCTTCTTTCATTTTCTTATTGAATATCCACTTGTATCCAAGAGGTTTAGAGCCTGGTGGGAGATCTACTAATTCCCACGTATGATTGTGCAGTATAGATTCTACTTCACTATTTATAGCGCCTTTCCAATATGGAGCTATGAGACTTGATACCGCTTCTTTATAAGTTTGAGGCTCATTTTCTAACAAATAAGTTAGAAAATCCAAATCATAAGATTTTGATATTCTAACACGTTTACTACATCTAGGTTCATCAATATCTTCTAAACCATGATCACTGTCACTAACAGTGTCATAAGTCCTTTTATTAGAACTTGGTTCTTGTGTCTTATTATTAGGAAATATTGTTTCAAAAAAATTTGCATCTTTGGACTCAATAATAATATTTTTATATATTTCCTCTATTTTTGATTTATTAACCAAAAATTTATATGCACTGCTATTATTAGCATAGTCAATGAATATACAATTTATTATTTTTGGTCCTATTTTTACCTTTTTAGGTAGAAGAACCATTACTTTTGCTAAACACCCCCACATTTTTAAGTGTTTATAAGACGGTTTTTGTCCTTTTCATAATTCATAAGGTGATGCAAAAGACTTCTTTTGAGGTATTCGGTTGAGAATATAATTTGCTGAAAAAATTTCCACCCCCCCTCCCCAAATTCTGAGGTAGCCCAGAACTTAATTAATAATAATGCATTCATCATTTCTTTTAAAGTTCTATTCTTTCTTTCAGCAACACTATTTTGTTATGGTGAATATGGGGCAGTTGTTTAGTGTATTATACCATGTTGTGAACAAATTTCAGCAAAAGGTGATTCATATTCCCCACCTCTATCACTTCTAATTATCTTGATCTTTTTATCAAGTTGATTCTCAACATTATTCTTGTAATGTATAAACATTTCCAATGCCTCATTTTTACTTCTCAATAATTAAACATAACAATATCTTGTACAATCATCTATAAAAGTAAGAAAATATTTCTTCCCCTCTTGTTTGTATATACTTTAAATCACAAATATTTGTATGTACTAATTCAAGAGTTTCTGTGCTTCTTTCAATTGATTTACCAGAAGATTTTTGAAGTTTTGCCTCAACGCAAATTTCACATTTATGATTGGAGTTAATCTCACATTTTGGTGGACATTCCATATTAATTAATCTACGTATAATATTATAATTAACATGTCCTAATCTACCATGCCATAAATTAGATGACTCAAGCATATAAGTAGAAGATGTATTTTTATTAATATTGGAAGGTACAATTGTCAATACATTCATTTTAAAGAGCTTATTGCTCATATATATATTCCCCACATACATCTCCTTTTTGGTTAGGACAAACTTGTCCGATACAAAGACCAATTTAAATCCCTTTTGACTAAGAAGAGATCCAGACACTAAATTTTTTCGAATATCAGGCACATGGAGAACGTTATTGAGGGTGAGTTCCTTACCAAATGTCATCTTTAGAACCACATTTTCTTACCCAGCAATCTTGGATGTGGAAGAATTTTCCATATATAATTGTTCTCCATTATTAATTTCTTGATATGTTAAGAACATCTTCCTGTCAGAACACATATGGCGGGTTGCTCCAATATCTACCCACCATTCCATGGGATTTCCAACCAAGTTTACTTCAGAAACTATCGCTGATAGGTTCATTTCAGAAACGTCTTCAAGAAGACCATCAACTTATGTTACATTAGCATGTGTGGACTTCTTTTTGGTCTTTACGTTTACAACAATTTTTTGCCTTATGTAGTGGCTTATCACAAATGTAGCACTTACTTTGGAACTTTTTATTGGTTCCGTGTTGAGGCCCATTTCCAGAGTGCTTCCTCTTATTTGACTTTTGACCTTGTTCCACCACGTTGGCTTTGAATTTCATAAAGGTTTTTCCTGTTCTCTTTTCGAAAGCACGGTTGTCTTCTTCTACCCTTAATCTCACGATCAAGTCTTCAAGTTTCATCTCTTTGCGCTTATGCTTGAGATAATTCTTAAAATCTTTCCACATTGGTGGTAGTTTTTCAATGATCGCTGCTACTTGGAAAGATTCACTCAAGGACATACCTTCTACATGTATTTCATGCAAGATTACTTAAAGTTCTTGGACTTGATTGAGTCGCCTTGGAATCCACCATCTTTATAGTCCAGAAATCTGCCAACTACGAGCTTCTTCGTGCCAGCATCTTCCATTTTATATTTCTTATTCAAGGAATTCCATAGTTCTCTTGCTGACTTGAGAGAACTATACACATTCTATAATGTGTTGTCCAATCCATTGATGATGTAGTTTCGGCACAAAAAGTCAGCATGTTTCCATGCATCTATTGCAACAATCATCTGCCTATCTGTTTCATTCTCGCTAAGTGCAGGGGGTCGTCATGAAAAAATCTTGCCAAATTAGTGTAGTGAGATAAAACATCTTTTGTTGTCATCTTTTAAACTTTGTTCCATTGAATTTTTCTGGTTTTTCACCATGGTTCACAGGCACATTAGGTATTATTGGTGCAGAAGAAGAACCGATTATGGTTACAGATTCGGTAGCCATTTATTGCAAATATAAAGTAAATAAATATATAAAAATAATTGTCTTAAGATTGTTACGAAAGATATATCTAGATATATATATTTGCAACTTAGAAATGATAGGAAAACTGAGTGTGTATATATATATATATACTTATCTGTTGTAAACTAGAAAATTGTATGTCAAGCCTAGTACTTAGTACTATGTCCTTAAGACAATTGTGCCCTCCTTATCGATGGTTAGAGTTATTAGCACTTGTCTCCCATGATACAATGACAACGTATGTTATAGCAGCACTACAAATAGTATACACAACGAACCAAATTTATACTCTGAACTCTCTCAAATATACTATGTATATGACTGATGAAATGATGAAGAATTGACTGAATTCAATGAATGAAATGACTGACTTCATATGGTATTTATAGGAGGACTTAATGACCCTTCAGATAGGACATGTCCTTTGTGAACCAACTGGATGCAAATGAAAAGGTATGGCTGAACAGGTGTGATCAGGCGAACCAAACTAATCAGGCGCGCGCGCCTTAGAGCACTGCTGCGCTAGGTTGGAGCGCAGCTGTGCTAACCCTAGCGCTGCTGCGCTGGTGTCAAGCGCAACTGCGCTTGACTCCCTGTTAATCCTCTTACTCCCTTGCTTTGCTTCTCAAAATAATAAATAAAAACTTAGAACTAAACCAAAAATTGATTGTCCAAAAAATATATATACAAGGACTCATGACCCATGCCCAACCCGTCAGTCGGCGACGGCGGCGCGCGCGTGTGGTCAAACCAAGCCTTGGCTAGATCTTCTCCCTTCTACAAAAGTGAGGTGCCCCTTGGGGCCCAAACCCAAAAACAATTTTATTGTATATATACCAACTTAATGTTTAGTTCATAGTTGATGTGGGACTCTTCCCACAAATATTTATTTATCCTTTTTAATGGGTGATCTTTGGGAGTAAATTTCTCATTCATTACCCCATAGATTTGAGCTTTCTAATACTTGCATGATATTCATTTACTCATGGAATAGAACACATTGATATGTGGATCTATCTCTAATAATTAATGGAATCCACTTCAATTTAGGCTCAAATTCTAACAAATACAATATAATTTGCCTAATATTTTAGGAAACAAAATCTTCTTTAATCCCTGAATTGGACTTGTATCAAACTGATCCAAACTTATATATCATGCTCTTTAGCCTCCTCCTTAGGTCTCCTTAAGTTAGCTTCAGCCCAAATATCTTGGATCAATCTATTGAGGCCTTGCTTGAACCTTTTATTTCTAGCCTTTGTAATTGGTCCAACTAGCACTTGAATTAGATTTCCCCATACTCCTTTAGTCTTGTTTGGATCATCTCATATCATGTCCTCATTAATTTCTGTCCCAAAAGTGATTTCTTATCTCCTTTTATGGTGAACAACATGGTTGGAGAGATATTTGATCCAAATCGAAAGGGGTTTATTATTGCGAGCAAGGTGTTCGATGAAAGGCCTAAGAAAAACCCTTTGTCTTGAAATGTTTTCATTATTGGCTGCACTCAATGGGAGGATTGTTTATGTGTTGTGATGAATAATCTAAACAAGCCTATGTACAATGATAGTGGGGTAAAACTAGGGATATGCATACGACAGATTTGAGTGCGAATGATGTGGGACGAAAACTACCAATTGCTGAAATCACAAACATAAACAAGCATTTAGCCTCTACAGATGATATTGTTGATCTAGTTGCTGAATTGGGAAGTTATATGGTACAAGTTGAACAAATCCACCTTAAGGACAAGGTGAAATTTGAAGAGGGGAATGTGTGGATAATATTGGATTGGTGTAAAGAATTGGAGACTAAGGTCGCTGATGATATTATAAATCACTATTGGATTTGGGGGACTATCAGCAAGTCAAATCTGTATGAGCCTTCTGTTAATGGAAAGACATTCGATGAAAGTTTGGAACAGGAATGGATAATTGGGATGATGTAATGAACAATATCAAGGCCTCAAGGTACTTTTCAAGTGTATATTTGATCGACACTGACTTTGAAGAATTCTCACTAGAAGGGATATTAAATTCAGTAACACACTCGAGTCTTCATGTGACTATTGAAAGTAGTAATTATATTGCAAAGGTGAAGTATAATCAAGCTATTGATGACAAAACAGCAGCTTGTGAGTCTTTAGGGTATAGTTTTGATCCGGGTGGGATATTTGTCCTAGCTAGAGATGAAAGATACAAAAAAAATTCTCAACTCCCACCTTGAGGGCAAAACGGATTTCAAAAGAAAAACGAAGAATGAAGAAGTCTACAGCCAAACAAGGAAGATCTCGTTGCTTGCACAAATTCAACAAAAGGGAAAGGATTTGAAGGTTCCTCTCATTCCCTCTTATCATCTCTATACTCCTATCTCCTCTACAATTCTTTTTGTTGCATATGGACTAAGATTATTTGATAAAATTCCCAAAATACATGACAATTTTAGTAAATCCAAATTGAAGGGAAATAATTTGTTTTGGGGTGGAAGAGGAAAGACTGAGGTCATTGAGGAGTTTGATTGATGATAGATTTAATAAAACGTGGGGGCAATGCAATCACATACTTAAAGGAACTACAAAATTAGATAGGACTGTGCAGATTGTCTATTTGATGAAGTGGTCATTTGGGTTGTATAATTGCGGGAATCCCAAGAAGCGGGTATTAACCTTTGAGGTTTTGAAATTTCCTTTGGGTATACGTGTACATGAGTTTCAACGGTGGAATGCTCATAAAAGTGGATCTGCTATGTTTGTTAGAGGATAAAAAAGCATTGAGAATTGAGGTGCAGGAGATGATCAACAAAAGACCGTAGAGAAATTTATATTTTGTAGTACAATGGATCATTGAGGAGAGTGTTGTTTGGGATGCAATAATATATGGGTTTGATATATATGATAATGTAAAAGTTGTATTTGGGTTTATGGCCGTGTTTGTTCTTATGTTTTGCTATAATTATACTTGTCCAAGAAATGCTTTGAGTACATTTGATATGGTGGAGAATATTGTCCAAATATTCAAAGCTGTCGACTGTGAAATGGTCGGTCTCATAGTGGACTCCTGTAATAGATGTTAGAATCACCAACAAGACTTATTTGTGCATGAGGTTTTGCAGTGCAAAAACAATCCATTTTTGTCATTGCGATTCTTTTATTGGGTGAAATGCATCTATGGACAGTGGTTATTCTCAATATTTTTAAATATGCAGCCGTGGAAAGTGTTCGAAGATTGGAATGTGTTTTTATACGAGGCAAATCGCGTTGTTTTACTTCAAGCAACCCTTGCAATAATGGAATTTTATTTCCCTGTATTTGTTAAAACTAAGGGTACTGAGGTGTAAAACTGACAAAACCTCTCAAGTCAGCTGTGTTTGAGAAGCTTCGAAGCCTGCTTGGAGTTTGTTCAAGAAAGAAGGCTGGTTGTGATGATGAAAAGCTGGGTTGTTGGAGTTTCCTCTGTTGTAAATGCACGCTTCACTCTTGCTGTCCCTTGATAAAAACTTGGATCATTGGGATTACTACATCACAGGGGGAATGAAGAGTGCTCTTGAACAAAATCAATCTTGATCAGCTTGTGTGTGAAGACGGTGAAGATGATAGTTCTTACATGAATACCATACTAGTGGAGAACGTATCTCTTGATTTTAGTACAGACACCTTCAAGGGATTCACTATTGTGCCTATTCAAGTTCCTAATATGTGTTTGGCACCTGGAATTCAGATCATCGAAGAATTTCATAGCCTTATGATGTCTCCCTTCTTTTACACTGGTACAATCATGATATCTACCAGGACCACAAATATTAATGACAACATTTGGACATCCGAATTGAAGGAAAGAGACCTGTATTGGGGTGTTATATTTGATCCGGGGGGATATTGCTACCCATTGCTGAAGAATGCAGAAGCACTCTTAAATGTCACCTTGAAGACAAGGTGGTTGTCAACAGGGGGATAATAATGTTGCAGAAACCGAGTTATCAATTCAAGAATGGGTTCAGTTGCAAGGTATGCTAAATACAAAGAAATTTGACAATATCTCATTTAGGGACAATGCTCTCCACTGTCTTAAAAGTTTTAGTAGCAATGAAAGGTTTATATTTGCTCAAAGCTAGTGAAAGGGTGGTTGAATCTGCTTCCTCAATTAATTTAGTTGAAGAGACAGCTGCAGGTAGGAACTTTGATTTTGTTCACCATGATCCAAATGACATGCCTATGATGAGGATTGTTGCTGTAAATTTGTATGTACTAAAATTGGGTAAACAAGTCATTAGTCAAGTTAGTTGTCGATATTGGGGGACATTTAGCATCACTGAAGCTCTACAAGCAGGAGTGGAAATTGCATTGGTTAATAATATAACTCCATGGCCTCACTTCTATGATGTTATCTACCAAGGTTATAAAGGTGCAAAATTGAATTGTTATAACGTAAAAAGAGCAGTTCGGCAGAACTATGGGTAGAAGGAAATTTTTAAGCATTTCCACGTTGAGGACAAGGTGAATTTCGAAAGGTGGGGTATTGTTACGGACCATGGTCCTAGCCTATTCAAAGAGGGTATAGGATAAGAATAGAGGGCTAGAATTAAAAGTTAAGAATGATTGGCTTAGATACATTCTCAAGTTGTTTAGTATTTTTTTTTAGTTTAAATAGTTGAATGTGTGACATTAGTTATTAATGAAAATATAACTTTGTTTTCAATCTTTCTTTTTCTTCTCTTTAAATTCTTCTCTCTTCTCTCTATAATTTTTGGAGTTAATACAAGAAACTCTAAAATCTTGCTTTAATATTCAAATCTTTTGGATTGCCATACTTTGTAAGACTTTTTATATAATATAAAAATCCTAATTTGCTTTTCAAAAAATAACATTATATGCCAAAAAAATCATTAAAGTGAACAACACTAGCCAAATATATTTACATCTCTCATCATAAACTTCAAACACGGAATCCTCATAAAGTTAACTTTTAAAATTAAAAGCTGCTAGAAATGTTAAGTTATAAGCACACATGCATAATAAAAATCAATCACTTTGTTTGATTGTTTCTAGTATTAAAATAAGTTATTGATATTTCTACATAGAATTTATGCGGAAGAGATCCTAGTAAAATATAAAAATTTTATATAAAAGTATCAATTATCTTACAATAAAATAAGATGACTGATTATGTTAAATCAATAGTTACGTTGACAGAATAAATAAATATTTAACGACATTTTTACACTTGTTTATCACTTTAAATTTTCAATCATAATTAATCAAATAAAATCACGTGGACACAATGAAAAGTTTCGCATGAAATCATGCTCAAATTTATTTATATTCAACCGGAAATCTTACGTGTGAATAATAATAATAATAATAATAATAATAATATTATTATTATTATTATTATTATTATTATTATTATTATTATTATTAAGGTAATTGCGTAGTCATTGACTTGATTCTCACACATTCCGGTCAAAGATGAAAGATCCGTGTCAGAGTAAGCTGCCAAATGACTAGTAAAAGAACACGGAATATTAATTTACTTACCCCAACAAAAAAAACATGGAATATTGTTATGCACCAAACTAATCCATTAATCCAACACCACCTTCCTTAATTTGGGAAGATTACATTTTCCACAGCTTGCCATGCTTTACCATTAGTCAACCTTCAAAAGTTTGACTATAAAATTCCCCTACGTATTTTAGGTAAAATTGAACTTCAAGACTTCAAAATCTCGACCCTTGGAGCTATATTTATTTGCAAGGATTATATTTCGAATAGAATTATTAATTTTAAATGTCTTATTTATTTTTAAATTTAGACTTAAGACTATTAGTCCAAGAATTATAAAATGTCTTAATATAGAGGACTATTTAATACCATATTTAACTAGATATTATAATCTCCACCATTTGGAACTAAAAATTTCTAAACAAAATTAACATCAATATTTTTCTAAAATAACCATAATATCCTATTCTATCCATTTACTTTCTTAATAAATATTTCATAATATCCCAAGTAAAAGCACGTAGGCATGAATAACAGAAGAAGACTATCGTCAATTTTGAAAAGCAATATATAGAAGACTGATGGAAAAGCAAGTGAAGCGTACGATGGTTTTTATTTCTTTCTTTTTTTCTTTCTCCTTCTAACAAAATCTTTGATTTTCCTTCACATTTTTTATTTTAAGTTTAAATTCGTTAAACAAGTATAATTTGTTAATTTATTTTAGTGTAAGTTTTTAAATCTATGTAAGTGTAATTTTTAAAATGTATAAATTAGTTTTATATATATACATATATAATGAGTCTCCAATTAACTAAAATTGCGAACTAAAGATGTACTAAAAAAAATAGGTGTTGCTTTCTTTGGTTGGGTTTAAGTACATTTGTTTACTACTATTATCTCCATTTTCTGCCGACATAGTATAGTTTATTTATAAAAGTTAATGTCCTACAATACTTTAATAACTAAAAATCCTGCATCATGTTCACACTTCACCTTAGCATCACCACTACTCGGATGGGTACTTTGGGTAGTAAGGGAGAATTATTAAAAGTAAATTTTTATTTTCCAAAAAATCATTTCATATAAATACGAGTCTCACATTTTTGTGAAAAAAATAAATCTTGTATAAATAATAAATTTTAATTATGAAAATAACTATTTTGTTGCGCGTCAACCATTCATACCCCATAACACACCTCGCTGCAAAATCTTACTAAAGCTTGGACCAAAAAATGAATCATCACTGCAAATGTTTCACACTGCTAAAATCAACAAGAAACTCCAATACATTCTCAGAGATGTTACGAGTGTCGATTTGGCCGCGATTTCAGTCGATTTGGCTGTCCGTGAACTGAAATTGGCAGAGCTTAGATTTGAGAGAGTAAAGAAGAGCAGAGAGAGAAAGTAGTTGTTGTAAATGAATTTAGATGGTTTTTTTTGTTTTCTCAGTTGACCCATTTGACCTTAAACCCAGTCAAAGAAAGCAACGTACACGTGTTTTTTTTAGTCCGTCTTTAGTTCGCAATTTAAGTTCGCTGGAGAGACTCATTGTGTGTGTGTGTGTGTGTATATATTTAATTCTTAATATAGAGCATCACTGTCACATCATGTTTTAATCTATTAAATAGTCCACATAAGCGTCCAACATAGTGTCATGTAGATATGTTGTTAACTTTTAATACCTTTGGACGGTTTTTAAAATTTTTATAAAAAAATTTATAGTTTAATAAGTTGATCGAAAAAAAAAATCGATTGAGTGATGTAAATATAAATTGGGGTTTAATTCGGTGGACAAAAAATTATTTAACCCATGAACTTTATTGACCATATTAACATCATTTTGTTAGTTTATTGATAAAATTTGTAACAATTTGGAAAACCTTAAAATAAATAGATAGAAAATAGATTTGAAAGTTTATAATTAATTGTTCATCATTTTTTATGTATAAATAAGTTTAAATTATAGTTTAAAGTATATTATTATTGGTAAGGGTATATTAGTTCAAACAATATTTTTTATCTAATCCTTTAATTAATCCTGAAAAAAACAAACATAACATGAGATTATTTTAAGTTATTCCATGAATAATCTCATAAAAAATAAATATGTGATTAGAATTATTTAATTTTAAAACTAATAGTCTTGAAATTATAATCTCATAAAATATAATTTTAAAATTATAATTCTTACAAATAAACATGTCCGGGAGACTTAGGAGTCAAGAGTTACGTCCAGCGGTCCGGTGCACAATTAAAAGATAGTGGTAGTGAAGCCCCTGATTTATTAAAAAAATGGAATTTTATGATAATTACTAAAATAAATAGAAAGAAAATATGTATAGTGGGGAAGCTTGGAACACTTGATATAAGTAACAATGGTAGTGTCAAGTAGTTAACTTCTTTGGCTTCGAGTGTAAGACAAGCTTTATGAAGTACAAAAGGAAATTTGGCTATTTATAGTTGTTGAAATGTTGGATACAAGCTACATTAATAATTTTACTTTAGCTATCTATTATATAATACTCTCTCCGCTCTCAAAAGATGAGTAAAACATATTTTGCACGCAAATTAAAAAAAAAAGTAGAAAAAAGGGAATAAAAAATTTATCAAATTTATCATTAATGGTCTCAAAAGATTACATAAAATAATGAGTCTTTTTATTTTATTTTTATACTAATAGACTCCACTAAATGACATATTTACTCTTTACTTTATGTATTTTAGCTCATCCTTTTATAGACAAAAAAAATTATACTTTTAGTCCTTTTGAGGACGGAGGGAGTAGGAGAGAGGGAGTTTCACAAAAACTATCTTTCGATTTTATCCAATAGGTTTGGTTATATTATAATTCATTTTTTTTAATTTAAATTTTTATACTTTCTAATTTATTATTTAAATTTAATATGAAAATTATTACTCCGTTCGTCCTTAAAATGATGTACAAAATATATACAAAAATTTATACTTAGTTATCCTTTAAACTGCGGAGGGAGTAGAAGAAATAAAGCTTCCGTAGAGTAGAGGCAACAAATTGTTAATTTCGTCACTTGTAGTGTGGGGGGTCATTTGATGCTTTGATCATCGTTCGGCGTGGGCTCTTATCATAAATAGACCTGTCCGGCTGTCCCACCAAATAAGGCCTCCATAACGGTTCTTGGTTCTTCTAGTCTCATCCACAACAATGAATGACATCTTTTCTAGGACGTAGCTCCATGACATGTACTCGGTCCAATTAGTGGTAAACATTCGCAAAAACGGTTAAGATTAAAATCTTATATTCCTCAAATACCAAAAGTAAAATCTTATTCCTCATTTGTGTACATATTTTTCTCTTAAAATTCTTATTATTAATTATATAATTTATTTATACTTGTGCTCATATTCCTTTAAAAAGAAGTATTCAACAAAAAGTTGACGAGTACATAATTACTACCTCCGTGCCCAAACAATTGACTGGAATAATAAAAAAAATTATTCTCAAAATGATAAGATAAAATACATAAAGTGAATGATAATTAAGTCATTTAATGAGATTCATTAGTAGAAAAAAATAAAAATATTTATCATTTTATATAATTTTGTAGAATTATTAAATATAAATTTTTAAAAAAAATTATTTTTATTTTTATTAATACGTGTGTAAATCGTACTTTTTCATCTGTTGAGACAGAGAGAGTTTCTTTTTATCACAAAGGTCAAAAGATTTTACTTTGCTATCTACATATAAGAAACTTCAGGGCAACAAATCCAAATAGTCCTAGAAAATTACCCACGAGCCGATAGGCAAAACGTGTACTCCTAATTCACATGTTGAAGCCTTTTGGCAATATTCACGTATTAAAGGGGCATTTATGTCCATAACTTGCATATATATAACTCTCATAAGCTTAAACTTTCTCCCATATTCTTACAACACCACGAAGTTTGATAAGCTTCGGCCGCCATTAATGGACCCGGAAGATGTCATAGCCCTCTTTGATTCCCGCTGGTTCAATCCCGGAATTTTAAAAAAACCTTCAATCCCATCAATTTTTAAAGAAAACCCAGATCACCAGTTTCAAGAAAATTCATCAGAATACCTTCAATTCTCAAAGGCCAAAGCTGCCTTCAATTCTCATGAGGTCCAAAAGTGATCAGCTTAGCTCCATGACCAGCTTCAATTCTGATTTTCTCTCTCCAAATTCAGTCATTTTCACACCTCACCTTCAAACAATCCTCTCAGGAAAAGAAGCTACAGAACAAGAATCGATTAAACCCCAACAGATTGAAAAAAAATTACAGCAGCCAGCAAAAAACAGGGGAGATGAAAACAGGGGAAGAAGAAGAAAGGAAAAAAGTATGAGTAAGAGCTTATCAGACCTTGAATTTGAAGAGCTAAAAGGGTTTATGGATCTGGGTTTTGTGTTTTCTGAAGAAGATAAAGATTCAAGTTTGGTGGAGATTATTCCTGGATTACATAGATTGGGCAAGAAAAATGATGAAGAGGAAGAAAAAAATGTTGATGAATCTATAGTTTCAAGGCCTTATCTTTCTGAAGCATGGGAAGTTTTGAAGAGAGAAAAGAGAGAGAATAATCCATTGATGAATTGGAGAGTTCCTGCTCCGGATAATGAAATTGACATGAAAGATAGTCTCAAATGGTGGGCTCATACTGTTGCGTCTGCTGTTAGATGATGATGATGCTGGGCTGCTGCTGCTGCTTAAGACTTGAATCATTTTGTTTTTGTTAACACTTTCTCATTACTCCTTGAGAAAATTAAAATTCCAAATTTATTCGACATCTCTTACATTGTACTACTTAATTGTAGCACTAGTGAATTGTAAATGCAAAATAAAAGAGTAGATGTAAATAATAAATAATAAATAATATTCAGATTCTTTTCTCGTGTCCAAAAACATAAAATATATATTTTTAAGACGAGCAGGCATGTGCATGAAAATTTAAATGTTTTTTTTAAATAAAAAAAACCCTTAAAAAGGGGCATACTTATTAGTGCAAATATAAATTTGCACATATGTAACAATATATAATGCAGGTCATTCAATTTTAAGAAGGAGCATGTTTACTAGTACAAAAATAAGCTTGCACATATGTAACAATTTTTAATGCAGGTCATTCAATGTTCTTTAATTAACAAAGTGTTATGTCCATGGAATATATTTTGAATGCAACTTTTTTATATAGAAATGAAACTTTATTTTATATATCATACAAAATATTAACATTGACATATGACCCATTATATTTGTATAAAAAAAATAAAAAAGTTGCACTAAGGTATATTCCAAAAATAAACTAAAGTTGACAACATAATGGTAAATGTTTTTCTTTTTATATTGTGTGCAATATAATGCAAGGTCACATGTTCAAAATTTAAAAGATATTTCAAAAGATTAAAAAGATAAATTATTTTTCTAATTTTGTCCTTAGTTCTCCTCCTCTCCTAAACTTCTAGAACTAAAATGTATCCAGGCTCTAAAAAAGAGAAGGAAAATTTTTCCGTGAACATAGCATGTTAACTGAAATGAAAATGCAGGTCCATGCAGCCTCATTTATTTGAGCATGGGGAGAGCATGGATGTACACCACCACTATATGTCATGAAACGGGTGATGGGATAGAAGATATACATTAACAAACACTGGAGAGCAATGTTTTCGGAACTGGACCGTTCATCGAACCGGAAAAGGTACCTGGTGGATGGGTCACTGGTCCAACCAGTGGTCGGACCGTTATTGACCCAGTGACGTCATTAATATGTAATAAATAATAAATAATTAAATATATTAATTATTATTATATATTATATAAAATATTTAGTAAATATGTAAAATTAATCAATTTATCTACACACAAAAAAATTAAACCTATTTGTACAATGTTTACGTTATACAATTCAAATAAATACTAAATTTATATAAAAAGAAATATATTAAATCATGATCATAACTCAAAACTCAAGAGTGATAAAATCAAACACAAATAAATATAAACATCTCTAGGATACATTCAATCAAATTTGGTAAAAAAAAAAACTAAATCTATTTGTACAATGTTTACTTTATAGTTTATACAATTCAAATAAATACTAAATTTATATGAAAAGAAAGATATTAAATCATGATCATAACTTAAAACTCAATCAAGGATACATTCAATCAAATTCGAAAAAAAAAAAGTGTTGAGGTAGGGAACCGGTAAAACTGGTGACCCGGTGACCGGGTCACTGGGTCGACCGGTCCAACCGCCGGGTCACTGGGTTTGACCGGTTTTTGACCAAAAAATGATTTTTTCAAAAAATCGGACCGGAGTGCCGACCAATTCCGATTTTTACCGGTCGGACCGGCGGTCCGGTCCGGGTTTAATTACAGTGCTGGGGAGTGGGGACAGCTGCTATTTTTTTTTTAATTTTTTTTTTTACATGAGAAAAAAATACTGAGGACAGACTTGATGTTACCTAAATGTCTCTAGCTAAAAGAATGAAATGAGACCATATGAAATGAATTCCTAAAAATGGTGACAAAGTATTGGTATATTAAACAAAAGTTGTACTAACCGGATGTAACCTTCCAAGATCAAGGCTTCGTCAATTTATGTGAATCTTCAAGTGGTTAAAAATTAGAAACTTGCATTTAAGAATTAAGAGAAAGGAGAACAGGTTTCTATGATTATTAGTGGTTAGCGTGTTTTGAGCGATAATGTTTTAAATTCCAGTTGATGTGTTTTCGAGTTAAATAATATAATTTTGAAATAAGATGTTAGCCAAATAAGATACTCAATTGTATTTTAAACTCTCATCCACACTAAACACTCAAAACACCGGTAGAGAAATAAACAAATTATCAAAAAGTCCAAACTCTTTAAATTGGAGAAGAAAAAAGAAGAATTAGCCATATATAGTATTTCATTCTAGCTCACTCTTTTTTATTTTTCCAAATAGACATACCTAAGATACATTTGTAAAATTAAGGACTAGATATTATGTTGCTTTCAAGACCCTCGCTCCTACATACCCTAAGCTGGTGATAGTTAGACCCAAGAAATATCTCATGGATCGTGACACAATAATTGTCTTGCGCACGAAGGAAATTGATGAGGAGAATGAGCCAAGTTTCCGAAGGCAATACGAAATTATCAAAGTTTAGTTTTTTTTTATTATTATTATTATGTGACGTGTCCAAATGAAATTTAATGTTGAAAATTCACAATTTGACTTTAATATTGGTGGACAAATGTACTCATTAGAGTACATTTGTAAAATTAAGGACTAATATTAATTTGCTTTCAAGATCCTCGCTCCTACATACCCTAAGCTGATGATAGCTAGAGCCAAGAAATATCTCATTTGTCATGCATGACCTAAAACCAACCAAACGGTAGATTACAACTTGACAAGTGCTTTTCAAACCTTCTCTAATTGTCCAATTTTCTTCATTCTTCTCAAACTAGCTAGGTAATATAAGTTGTCACACTATGTATATAAAGATGAGGTATCGTGACACAATAATTGTCTTGCGCACGAAGGAAATTGATGAGGAGAATGAGCCAAGTTTCCGAAGGTGATACGAAATTATCAAAGTTTAGTTTTTTTTTATGTGACGTGTCCAAATGAAATTTAAAGTTAGAAAATTCACAATTGACTTTAATATTGGTGGACAAAAACTCATTAGAGTACAATAAAGATACCCCTTTTCAAAGGCCTAAATCAAATTTAATTCGAAATCTAATATAAAGAGAAGATGCCACGAAAATGATGGAATGAACATACATTTGCTACCCTCTAATTTAGAGATATTAGACCTTTGCTAATTACAGATAAAATGTATTCGCCCAATTTCAAAGTGTATGGTCTATTTTAATTTTTTGTAGTCATCAAATTCAAAATCAATTTGTATTCATTTAATTTTAACAAATATAATTATTAAAATTATAAACTATTTAAAAAATACAATTAATTACAAAATTTATTATTCTCTAATGTTAAATAAATCATATCACTGTAAATTTAAAAATATCTCAAATCAACTTTAAAAAAAATATTAATTTCAAAACCAAGGGAGTATCTACTTATACAAACTCTGGCCACTCATGGAATCTTCTTGATGCCGCGAATTTTTAGAAGAAAGGTGGAATTAAAATTATTAAACAGGCAAGCATCTCCAAATGTATAAAATCTTTTTTTTTTTTTACTTTTTTTAAAATAAAATACTTATATTCACATCACATTAAAACGTGGAAACATGCACACAAAGTCAAGAGTTTATAACCATTTAAGGAGGAGTGGTTCTCCCTTCAAAATCAAACTGTAGTAGATTGTTCACAAAAGAAGGAGAAGAAATAAGCAAACACAAAATGTATAAAATCTTAATAAAGAGTCTGAAAGTAACACTTCCCAAATGTATAGTAAGCTATAAGGGGAATTCCCCGATCTTCGTCATTCCTTATTGAGTAAATAAGGTTAAAAATCAACAAATTTATATTTATTTTCTGTTTTAAATAATTAAATATAAATCATCATCTATATATATATATGTGTGTGTGTGTGTGTGTGTGTACATACAAGTTTTACTTTCTGGGTTGATTTAGAGATAATATGAATTGTGCTTAGATTTTTGATTTTAGGAAGAGTTTCTAATTTTGAATTGAGGATGATGTAATTAGTGTTTTAGATTATTTGGCTTTTGATATTTGGGTTTTCAGATTGCAATTGAATGGATGATAATAATTTTTTAATTTTGGTTTTATTAATTTGTTGTTTTACTTTTTTGTCCTTTCATCTTTTTTCTTTATATAGATTTTTGTCATGTTGTAATGTCCATGTTATTTTTTTGGTGTCAATAAATAAAAATAAATGTCATGTATTAAAATATAAACGGTCAAAGATGGTCAATTAATGTCTGTCAAAAAAAAAGTGAAAATAAATTCTCATTCTTTACTTCAATATTTAAATAGAAAAATTTATGATTGATTATTTAAAACAAAAAATAATAAATGTAACTTCGTTAATTTTTAACGTCATTTATCCTTCCTTATTCTATTAAGTTTTAAAATATATGAAAAAGTAAAGCTTTTTTATGTCAAATTATCTTGATCATTCTTATTTCTAAACCTTTCCAAATTCATCAATTTTTGGACCAAAAGGTTTCGTATTATATCCCTCGAGTTGGGTTCAGCTACAGTTTGAACTCAACTTGTTAATCGGCATTATGAATTGTAGCTTTTGACATTATATGTAAAAAAAAAGAAAAGAAGAAGAATTCCAATGCTGAGAGTGAGATGCATTCAATCAAACCTATGATACCCCTAGACTTTTTTGGTTTTTAGAAATGATATAATTTCAGAGTCTGAGATTCTGAAATGTAAAGTATAAAACAATAAATGGGAACAGAGCTTTAATGTCCCAAAATTGCAGTACCCGTGTTCATTATTCTTGCCAGTTGTTGACAATTAATTATTATGATACTGCAAAAAGTAAATTACAGTTGTTTTTGACCGTTAGTTTCAAACTTCAATGTAAAAAATGGCATAAAAGCCACTGTCGTATCATATTTCAGTTGTAGTGTTGTACTTGTACTAGTGGACTACAGAATTTTACAAAGAAATACAGAGTGTAAAGCGCCCATGGTTATATCGCTAGTCTGTGAGTATCATTTAAGACCAAAATACCCTTCCATTATTGATGAAAATTTTGAGCCAACAAGGCTAGTTACGTCAATTGAAAGAGAATACATTATAGCAATTGTTCTGCAGTCCTGGCTCTTGTATACCATTTCAAACTGTAGCTGAATACAAGTCTCTCTCTCTTTTTCTCTTTCTCTGTTTCTTTTGATGGAAGGTGTAAAGATGATAGAAAGCTTAGACTCTGTTTGGTTCTTCTCAAATGTCATGTCATCAAAAAAGATTCAAGCTTTGGACAGATCCCATGGTTATGAAGATGATAGGATGAATTCCAAGGTGAAAATTTGTGGTTCCAAATTGGAACAATCAAAACCCATTACTCAAATTCTTGAAACCCATCAAGCCCAGTCTCCAATGGATGAGATTTTGGTGCCCAAATTGGAAGAAGCAAAACCCATTACTCAGATTCTTGAAACCCAGCAGTCCCATTTTCCAATTGGTGAGATTGTAGTGTCCAAATGTGGTGGTGATTTTGGTTCTGAAGAAAGAAAGAGAAGCAAGACAAGGGCGAGGAAGAAGAAGAATACTCAGAAGAATACTGATGGGATTAATTGGGGTGGGTATGATTTTGGGTTTGGACTTGATGTGAATGAGTTTTGGATGCTGATGAAGGGATATGATGAGGAGAGGAGGTTTACAAGTCAAAATCTGCCACCATTTAGTGATGGGCTGGCCATGAAGCAGCATCTTAAGTCATGGGCTTATGCAGTTGCTTGTAATGTCAGATAATTCTATTCTTTTTTTCCTGATTTTATTCATTCATTACAAGATGTGTTCACTCTGTCTCTTTCATGGGTTGTTTGATCTGGATGATGAACAGTTCCTGAAAATGGTGTCCACATCTTTTATTCTTAATTTCCTTTATTTTTATTTTTTTTGGCTAACCACAGAGTCCAGGGATGTAGATTAGATGAGATGATAATATTAGTGGAGTATTATTTTTATTTTAACAAAATGGAGAAGAATTGTTTCAGCTGTGATTTTATTTTATTTTATTTAGAATGGAAGTCTTGATTTGTGTGTATCATATATCTAATTCAAATGAATCCAAGTGATTGGAATTTTTTGGCATCGGGAAGTATAGGATTACTTCTGTTGAATTTGGTGTGGATAAATATTTACTACCTTTGGCAGGTGTGTACCTAAAATTAATTTATTATAGCCATAAATCCATGAATGTACCATTTGATAAATCATTTCAAAATCCAGGATTTGGATTGATGTTCTTTCATTGATTCATCTTAAAATTGTATTGATTTATTTGAAAATTTTGGTTTCAATTTGAAATTTGGTGATTCGTCATGCAAGAACAAGAGAGAAATATTAATACTCCATCCGTCCCAAATTAATTGTTCAATTTTGACTTTTTTAAATTAAATTGATTATTTTTAGAATTAATAATTAAGCATATATAAATATATTTCTAAAATTATAAAAATTGGGGTTAGTTATAAATTGTATATATTTTCTTTTGGTTATAATCTCTTCACCTATATTTTAACAAAAATAGTAAAAAGATTAGTTTTAAAAATGGTCAATTTGACTTTAAAAAATCAAAATTGAGCAATTAATTTGGGATGGAGGGAGTAATAATAAAAGAGAAGAAAAACCGTAAATCATACCACAAAGAAAACTACAAATAATCAGGAGTGTGAGAAGGAAAGCGAGGGAGACGGACAATGGCAGAAGCAAGAAGACTATACAGATCTTTCACTATCCACATCCCAAAATGAAATTCAAGACTTTCCAAAAAGAAGTGTCATTTAACTTTACTCCAGTTAATTTGCGAAATTTCAAACTTTATATTGTGATTTTAAATTTTAAAGTAACAAAATTTATACTTAATAATATTTCTTAAGTAGTTTATAATATAAATCAGTGCATACACTAAAATCAAATATATTTGCATCAATTTTGAAATTTATTATTCTACGAGTTTTGAGTAAAAAAGAAGAAGGGAAGGAAGGAGTAGAAATATAGAATATCTTGAAATTTTGGATCAAGCTGGGTACTAGACAGTGTATATAATGACTCCAATTCCCCAACAAATAATTTTTTAGGATTGATGAGCTTCTAAGTTTCATTTATATGTTCTTTTCAAATAGGTACCAACCTAGAAATATATAAAATACTAAAAATTTCCCTTCTTTTCCACTCAACAGAGAATTTTAGAACTTTCAAGCTCTGATTGTCCCTGTTTTTTCTTCTCTATTTTATACTCCTTTTGTTATTCTTGTGGTTAATGGGTTCGGTGACTTTAGTCTTTAAAACCTTCAGGCTCAAGTTTGGTTGGTTGTTTGGTAATGGGTTAAGAAGTTCCAAGCCTAACCATAACTTTCCTTCAAACTCCAGCAAAATTTCAAATCTTGTCTCTCTTTCACTGCAAAAAGCAAATATGACACCAACACCCCAACTTCCATGCCTTACACCATCACCACCATACCAAATATACCACCAAACCCTTGCTAATTGGGTTTGTCTTTTAGCATATAAACAACAAGAGATTGAACTCTAGCCCTATCAAGGATTTGGGAAAAAGGGTGTTTGAGAGATCAAGATCAAGATGATGCAATCTGGGGTTCCTATTTGCATCAATTGTGGTGAACAAGTGGGTTTGGATCATAATGGTGAAGTCTTTGTGGCTTGCCATGATTGCAATTACCCCATGTGCAAATCTTGTTTTGATTACGAGATTAAGGATGGCCGAAGTTCCTGCTTAAGATGTGGTGTTCCTTATGATGGTATCTCTAACTTCAATTCCTTAGTTGAATTTTGTTGTTTTTTTAGTTGTTTCTACTAATGTATCTCTGCCTAAGGATGTTAATTATGCAATATATGAAGCAATTTTTTATTAAATGCTTCTTGCTAAATTTTGATAAACGAGAATCTCCATTTTAGGATAGCAATGTGTATTTGTAGCATTGCAATTTGCTAATGAATGACATTGGTTTATCAGTAAGGTGTTTATGAAATTAATATTACTTTGTGAGTTTCCTTTAGAAAGTTTTCTCAATTGTATGCCAATAGTTAGGTTTTCAAAAAGTTACAGCATAATGGGGTTTGCAACTACGCAGATCATAAGACATAAGATGAAATTGTGAACATATGATACTACCTCGGTCCTGAATAAAGTGTATGATTTTCTTTGTTAAATGTAAATAGAAAGTACGATTCTTTTTTTATGGATGGATGGATGGAGTACTATTTGGTGTTTGGAGTGACAATGTGCCTACATGGACTTGGTGATAAGTGATTGATAGCTTTTATAGTCGAAGTAGTATGTCTAAGCTAGATAAATTGCTAATTGCACAGAGATTTCAACAATTGCTGATGTGGAAACAAAGGAATCTGGCAGCCGGAGTACAATGGCAGCTCACCTTAATACTGTTCAGGTATAAATGTCCAAACCAATCTTACAAAGTTTCCCCACTAGGAATGATGTTAAATAACAAGAGTGATTCAACTTATAGAAACTTAATCTTTTGTGAAAACTTATTTTGGAAGAGTGAGTCCTGAGTAGTAGTGTTTGAAAGTTCAATCCTCTAAACATAATTCTTTCTTTGTACAGGAGGTTGGACTTCATGCAAGAAATATAAGCACCGTGTCTACAGTGGACAGTGGTGAGTAAATTGAATTTTATCACAATCATCAATTATCCTTTTTGTTTTTATTTAAAGAAATTGTAGTATACTAACTTATCCGGTCCTCTCTTTGAAGAAGTAGTTGATGAATCTGGGAACCCAATATGGAAGAATAGGGTGGAAAGTTGGAAGGAGAAGAAGAATAAGAAGAAAAAAGGTGCAACTAAGGTTGTCAAAGAAGCTCAAATTCCCCAAGAGCAGCAGATGGAAGAAAAGCAGCAGTAAGTATATACATGGAAAATTACGAATTAGGATGATTTCTAAACAGCGAAAAAAAGATAGCATATAGTTCAGTTCAGAGACGAGTTTTCTAATTTTTAATGGAAACTTGAGTCGATTTTATCCATCTTTTGGAGCTATATTAGGCCACATTCATTATGTGCATAATGGACTTGCTTGTGTTTGTCTAATTTTCATGTAATCGGGATGTAATTATTACTTGCAGGTCAGCAGATGCTTCGCAGCCACTCTCAAGCATAGTTCCCATTCCTAAGAGCCAACTTGCACCATACAGGACTGTGATAATTATGCGATTGATCATTCTGGGCCTTTTCTTCCATTACAGAATAACAAATCCTGTTGAGAGCTCTTATGGTTTGTGGCTCACTTCTGTCATTTGTGAGATTTGGTTTGGTATTTCTTGGGTGTTGGATCAATTCCCTAAATGGTTTCCCATCAATAGAGAGACATTTATTGACAGATTATCTGCAAGGTATACATTCACACTCCAACACGTACATACGTATTGTTAACATAAAATGATCAAAATAGTAGATCCTGATATTTATCATTTATATAAGATTATTCTTCTTTTTGTTGCATCAGGTTTGAAAGAGAGGGTGAACCTTCTGAGCTTGCTGCGGTGGATTTCTTTGTAAGTACAGTTGATCCTTTGAAGGAACCGCCTTTGATTACTGCCAATACCGTGCTGTCAATCCTTGCCGTGGACTATCCTGTTGATAAAGTCTCCTGTTATGTTTCTGATGATGGTGCTGCAATGCTTAGTTTTGAGTCTCTCGTCGAAACAGCTGATTTTGCAAGAAAGTGGGTTCCATTTTGCAAAAAATTTGCAATTGAACCCCGTGCACCCGAGTTTTACTTCTCTCAGAAAATTGACTACTTAAAAGATAAAGTCCAACCATCTTTTGTGAAGGAACGTAGAGCTATGAAGGTTAGCATCTGTATCCATGTAGTACTAGTTAATAGTTACAGTTCTTAGAAAATCATTTATGTCCAGTCCAATATTTATATCATCTGGATGATGTAACCGGCTAAGTTATATAGTTAAAAGCAGTGTCATACATTCACACACACGTATCTGTATGTACTTATGTCCAATATTGGTTTCCAAATGAATTACAGAGAGACTATGAGGAGTACAAAGTGCGGGTAAATGCTTTAGTAGCAAAGGCTCAGAAAACACCAGATGAGGGTTGGACAATGCAAGATGGAACACCTTGGCCAGGAAATAACCCACGTGACCATCCTGGCATGATTCAGGTTAATTTTAACTGTCTAATAATTTTTTTTTATTTGGCTTGATCTTTTATACACACACCTATTTTCCATCATTCTTCACGATGATATGAAATGATTCAAATGGACACGGTATGTTTTACAATCAAAGAGATTCCTCTAGGGAATTTGTTAATCCATGACAAGGTACAATTACAATCAGTTGCCGTAGAGAATACCCTTGTAAATGTTTCACCAGCATATATAAATAAGCCACTTAAGTATTAAAATAGGAAAAGTATTCAATTATGACTTTAATGCATCTTTGAGCAGATGCTTTTTTCAGATTATTTATATATCTACTTTGGGTGCCTAATAAGCAATCATTAATCCAAGATGAAGATTCATTTAAGCAAACTTTAGGTGAAAAGGCAAAACCAACATCACCTCTGTATTCAACCCTTTTCAGGTTTTTCTTGGCCATAGTGGTGCACATGACATAGAAGGAAATGAACTTCCTCGGCTGGTTTATGTCTCAAGAGAGAAGAGACCCGGATATCAACACCACAAGAAAGCTGGTGCTGAAAATGCTCTGGTATATACTAGAAAAGCAGTATCTCAGGTGTTTTGTTTTATTGTTCCAAACACAGAAAAGTTTAGACTCAATGATTGTTTTTTTTTTTGCAGGTAAGGGTGTCTGCAGTTCTTACAAATGCACCCTTTATTCTCAACCTTGATTGTGATCACTACGTTAACAATAGCAAGGCAGTTCGTGAGGCAATGTGTTTCTTAATGGATCCACAAGTAGGTCGAGATGTATGCTATGTGCAGTTCCCTCAAAGATTTGATGGTATTGATCGCAGTGATCGATATGCCAATCGCAACACAGTCTTCTTCGATGTAAGCTCCAAGCTATTTTAATTTTATATAATCATGGTCCTTACCAGTATAGTACTAATGAAAACATGTAGCTTGGCACTCGAATTTTGATAAAGCTTTACTTATTAAAAAAAAAAGGGGGATTTTTGAAAGTTGCTCAAATGAATTGGAAAATTGGCAGTTGTTCCTGTGAATTTTATCCGAAGTTCAGGAGCTATCCAATCTGGATTTGGATTATTCTTTATTAGCTTTCAGTCCAAAATCGTTAATAAGTTAATGATTCTTGATTTTTTTATGATTTCAGGTTAACATGAAAGGACTGGATGGCATCCAAGGGCCAGTTTATGTGGGAACAGGTTGCGTTTTCAACAGGCAAGCATTATATGGTTATGGACCTTTTTCCTTGCCTGCTTTGCCCAAGGCGGCTTCTTCATCTTGTGGGAGCTGTTGTTGTTGCTGCCTTCCCAAGAAGCCCTCTAAAGAGCTCTCTGAGGTTCAACGTGATTCAAAAAGGGAGGATCTAAATGCTGCCATTTTTAACCTTAGAGAGATTGAAAGTAAGCTATCTTCATTGAAACACTCGATGCAACCATTAAGCAAAAAATAATTCTATTATCAAGATATAATTAAAATTATTCCTGCAGATTATGATGAATATGAGAGGTCACTTCTCATTTCCCAAATGAGCTTTGAGAAGACTTTTGGCATGTCTTCTGTATTCATTGAATCCACACTAATGGAGAATGGAGGAGTAGCTGATTCTACTAACCCTGCGACAATGATCAACGAATCTATTCATGTCATTAGTTGTGGGTATGAAGAGAAAACTGCATGGGGTAAAGAGGTTAGAATTTCTTGCCCTCATATTACAATTTTATTGCACACTTGAAATTTCTGAGCATAATGAGGGAAGTAAGCAAGTTTGTCTAAAGAGATCCTAGTTTTCAAACTTTGGGATCATAACTCATTTAATATTGGGTACAAATGTGGTCGTTTACTTGTTAAAATGATTTGACTAATAAAGTTTTCTTGGAAATGAGTAAGTTTATGTATTTTTTTTTGCCATTGGTGTTTGGAAATGATCAAATTTATGGGTTCTTTTTTCTCAGATTGGGTGGATATATGGATCAGTCACTGAGGATATCTTGACGGGTTTCAAAATGCACTGTCGTGGATGGAGATCAATTTACTGCATGCCCTTAAGGCCTGCATTTAAAGGATCAGCTCCTATCAACTTGTCCGATCGTCTGCATCAGGTTCTCCGATGGGCCCTTGGATCTGTTGAGATTTTCTTGAGTAGACATTGTCCCCTGTGGTATGGATTTGGGGGAGGCCGCCTCAAATGGCTTCAAAGACTTGCATATATAAACACCATTGTCTACCCATTTACATCTCTACCTCTTGTGGCATACTGTTTACTGCCTGCTATATGCCTTCTGACAGGAAAATTCATCATACCAACGGTAATTTCTTTCACTGTCCATTTTCAACAGCTTAACATCTTTGATATTTTATCTAATAAATTCACTAGATAAGTCTTTACAGAGAATTAACTTGGACTTCGAAGATAGGTTGTAAAAAAAAGCATAAATTCCAATTATTATGTGCGATAACACTAGTTTTTCTTCTGTCTCGTTATTAAATTGTCTTTAAGACCATTTGCACAAGAAATACTTACACTACACTATGCTTTGTACCTTAATCCAGCTATCCAACATAGCAACCATATGGTTCCTTGGCCTTTTCTTTTCCATTATCGCAACCAGTGTGCTTGAGCTGCGGTGGAGTGGTGTTAGCATTGAAGCATTGTGGCGTAACGAGCAGTTTTGGGTGATAGGAGGCGTTTCGGCCCATTTATTCGCGGTCTTCCAGGGATTTCTCAAAATGTTAGCTGGCGTCGATACCAACTTCACTGTGACAGCCAAAGCAGCCGATGACGGAGAGTTTGGTGATCTCTACATATTCAAATGGACAACAGTGTTGATCCCTCCAACAACCATTCTCGTTGTCAACATGGTTGGTGTTGTTGCTGGCTTTTCTGATGCACTGAATAAAGGCTATGAAGCTTGGGGCCCTTTATTTGGCAAAGTGTTTTTCGCCTTTTGGGTGATTCTTCATCTATACCCATTTCTTAAGGGTCTCATGGGTCGACAAAATAGGACTCCAACCATTGTTGTTCTATGGTCAGTGCTCTTGGCTTCTGTCTTCTCTTTGGTTTGGGTTAAGATTGATCCTTTCGTAACCAAGAACACTTCAAACTTAACCCAAGGCTGCATTTCCATCGACTGTTGAGATATTCTTCGAATACATTACAGTGTAAAATTTAAGCATTGCTGATTTTTGTCTTGAAAGAATTAAGTGAAAGAAATATCAATGTAAGTACAAAATATGGTACAATTTGCAGAAAGAATATGAATTATATGAATGAATTGTTTGGTTGTTTTGGCATATTTTTTTCTACAGCTAATGAAGAATCATATTATCTGATTAAGGATGACTCATATATACATACATTGATTTTGATGGGACAAAAAACTGTTTAGTGTGCCTCAGGAAAACATTTTGAAGCTTCAAGATGACATTTTTTTTTTATGAAATAAGTGTTCCCATCATTAAAGTATCTTCTTCGTTTGTGTGACATATTTCTACTTTATTCTTTTCTAATAGTTTGTTTCCAACATGTGGAAATTATATTTCTACAAAATTAGAGAGAGAAAAATTTAGACTCTGGCAGCAATGTATAATGTGATATTCGTAAGGCAATTTGGTCTTGGTTCACCAATAACCCCTACAAGAGCAACACCCATCCTTGAAATGGTGAAAACGATTAGAATCTCTTAACACAATTTCGCTCCCAACAACTTTTGACATGTATTTGGCCATCTCATGACAGTCGCCGCATACTCTGAGATTCTTGGTAACTCTTATGGTTTTCCCAGGCGGCAAGCTTAATATGCCAAAAGCCATGGCCAACTTCTCACTGTGCCCACAAAGAGCCACTTCCTTCCGCATCTCATTAGCATTGATCAGAGCATACCGCATATTTGGAGAGTAGCCTTCTTCTTTCATCTTTTTCCTCAACTTCTTTAACAACAACTCGATATTTTTTGCCAGGGGGTGTGCATTATTTCCTGCAACAAAGATATGAACTTTTCCCTTGATCTCTATCCAACTACAGCCCGGTTCCTTTTTTAGGCGACACACACCAATCCTCTCCCTCAACTTCTTTACTTCTTCCCATTTTTCTGCCTCTGCATAGATATTCGCAAGAAGAACATAATAACCTGTGTTCTCTGGCTCGAGTTCAAAAACATATTCTGCAACTTTCTCTGCTAGTTTCACATCATGGTGGATTCTGCAGCCACAAAGCAAAGCACCCCAGATAAAGCCATCTGGCTCAATTGGCATAGCTTTAATGAATCTATATGCCTCATATAATTTGCCAGCACGAGCAAGAAGATCTACCATACAAGCATAGTGCTCCAACTTGGGCTCTATCTTGTAGTCATTTCGCATAATGTTGTAAAATTTCCACCCATCATCGAGTAATCCCGAGTGACTGCAAGCATAGAGAATAGAAATGAAAGAAACATCATCAGGCTCAATACCAGCATGCCTCATCTCAGAAAAGGTAGCACCAGCTTCTCTCCCAAATCCATGCATGCCATATCCAGCTATCATTACTGTCCACGAGACTAGATTTTTCACATGAATCATATCAAAGAGTGAGCGTGCAAGAACTAATACACCACATTTAACATACATGTCAACAAGTGCATTCATAACAAACAGATCTGAAGACAACCCATTTTTTAAGATGAAGCAATGAATCTCCCGGCCTCTATCTAGAGCTGCTAGGCTGCCACAAGAGGGAAGGATACAAGTCATAGTCACATTGTCTGGCTTTAACTCATTTTGCATTTCAACAAAAAAATTGAGTGCTTCATTTGGAAGACAGTTCTTTGAGTAACCTCCAATGATAGTATTCCACGAGACAATGTCCTTCCTCGGCATGTCCAGAGAAAACTGTGAGAGCTTCCTCCATGCTTCCACATTTTGCATACATGTCCATGAGAGCATTAGAGACAAACAAACTCGACTGCATATTGGTCTCCCTGATGTAACTGTGGACTTCCTTACCATTCTCTAGCGAGCCATTACAAGCACAAGCGTGAAGAATGCTTGTGACAGTAAAAACATCTGGGTTAATACCATCTTTTTTCATTTCATTGAACAACTTAATCGCCTCAGTGGACAGGTCTTCTCGAGCATATCCAGCAATCATTGAAGTCCATGTCACAACACTTTTATGACTCATGTTCTCAAAAATTTGAATTGCACCATCCATATCACCACATTTTGAATAAACATCCAGCAAAGTATTATTAAAAGTAACTTGGTTGTTTAATCTGGCTTTTATTGCATAAGCATGAAGTGCTCTAGCTAGTAAAACACTGTCAAGACTTGCACAAGCTGCAAGAACACTAACCATTGTGGCCAAATCCACACTAATCCCAGAACTTAACATCTCCTTAAAAATCCCGACTCCCTTTCCCGCGAGGCCATTCGTGACATACCCACTTATCATAGAATTCCAAGTTATCACATCTCGATCACTCAATTCATCAAATAGCTTACATGCACTCCCAGTTTGCCTACACTTAAAGTAGAAAGAAATTAAAGAATTCACAACAGTATTATAAGAACCAAATCCCAACCTCAACAAGTACCCATGAACCCTTTCCCCTTCCACTACACTTCCTAGAGCTGCATAACACTTCAATACACAAGAAAATGTGTAAGAATTGGCTTCAACACCCAAATTTCTCATTCTCTTGTACAAATATATACTTTCTTCAAAATTACCAATCTTTGCATACTCATTAATCAATAAATTCCAAAGGAAAACCTTTTCATTTGCAATTGTATCGAAAACCCGCCTCCCTTCTGCCAAATCCCCACAATTCACATACATAAACACAAGTTTTGCACCCAGCAAAGTGTCAATTTTGCCACCATTGGAACATATAATGTTATGAACTTTTTTACCATCACTCAGCGACTTAAGCTCAGCACAGAGCTGCAAGATACAACAATAAGTCCTCGATTCAAGACCAGATTTTTCAGACTGGCAAAGCAATTTCATCGCCTTTTCGAGATTACCCACTTCACAGGCTTTGTGAATATCGACATTGTAATCCATAATTTGGTGATTCTTGGTTTTGTTAAGTGACAAAGAGCTACCAGTGTTAATGGTGGTACAAGAATTCCTACTTGATGATGGAACAGAGATTCTTGAAAATGGCTTGACAATGAGTGGACCATTTTCATGCCCGACTGATTTTTCTCTCTCGCTATGGAACGATGGAATAACCCAGAATTGTGGCGTGGTTCTGTAAATCAATAGCATGGCTACCACTGAAAGTAGGAAAAATGGCGGGAAAGCTTGTAACCTCAAAACCTAACTGTAAAACAGATTAAACCCTCCATAGGCTTGCATTCGATTCTCTGGCGTGTGGTTATCACGAGCGTCAAATAGTGTGGATTACGGACCTTAGTTATAAAAACCGGACCGGACCAACCGGTTCAACCGGTTGAACTGGAAACTGGACATCATACCGGTCCGATTTTGTTAAAAGACGGAAAATGCAATTAGATCGGAGTGAATCATTTGAACCGGTCGGTATTATTTAAAACCGATAAACCGGTCGATTTCTTAAAAATCGCTCTGGTTCAGCATACTCTCAAAAGGTGCCCAGAAAATCTCTAGCCATCATCGGAAAATCGCTGTAATAACCTTCCAAGCGTAGATATACATAGGCAAAAAGGGTAAAAAAAAATTTAATTAAACTTTAGACGTACAATATAGTTGCACAAAACTTCTTTAATTTATATACTCTCTTTGTATAATAATATTAACTTTTGAAAATTAATATAAATTAATTAAACGTTAGACGTACAATATAGGTATAAAATTTTTATTGTACGTAAATAATACTACTAATTACAAGATTTTATTATTTTTAAAAGTTGAATGAATTTTATCATTTTTAAATTTGAATATGTCAAATTTAACTTTAAAAAAATCGAACTTGATTTTATATTTTGAAACGGAAGAAGTATTATGGACTTGGTGTGAAAATTTTAAGGGGTTGTTTGGTTAGACACATTAAATTTGTAAATAAATATGGAATTTAGTTCGTTTGTGCCAAAGGTATTTTTGCAAATGAAAGTTGCATTTAGTTAATTAAATTGTTAGTTAGGATTAGGTGCACAATTGTACCCGACAATACAAGGCGATTGATATTGTCAAAAAAAAGTTAAAATTTTTTAAAAATATTATTAAATGTATAATTATTTTGACAATATCGGCCATAAAAAAGGGATTATTTGTATATATTAAAGAATTGTATAGCTTCATTACACATTTATACGATCTTTCCTAAATATTTTTTTTTCTAATTTATCCATCTTTAACATCTTATTTACAAAATTGTACAAATGACTCCAAATGAGAACGACTATTACTTGTTTGGTAATGATTATTTACAAAATAAATATAAAATTTATATTATTAGATATATTTTGTATTGTTAATATTACACATAATAATATATAATTGTCGACTTTTTTCTATATATCTCTTTCCCTCTTTTTGTTGACCCTCCTTTTTTTACTACAAAGGGTAGTGCTTAACAGCTTAAGAACTCCTTCATTTAAAGGGTATATTGGCAACTGAACGACTCTAATCCATTTGAAATCCTGAAAAATCTCATATTGTCCAGGAAAATATGGACTCAATCGTTTTCTATCCTTCCTCTGTACTTCGCTTGGCTTCTTTCTCCACTCTCAGCATACGGAAGTTGGAAAGACCCTTTCTCGCTCTGAAAGGTACGAACTTTACCCTTATCCTAACCCTAATTTCCCATTTCTATAAAATCCCATTTGATGAATTTTCCTTTGGGTTTTCAGTGTTAGTTGTGAATGAAAGAGTGAAGCTATTTGGTTTGGATTTTGGAGTTTCTGGGTTGTAAATTTTAAGCTGAAAGTTGGGATTGGTCTTTGAATCTACTGAAATTGAAACTGAATTTCATGGTATTTGATATTTCATCGGTGAATGCATTTCATGTTTTTGCTTTTTATGTTATGCTATTGAAACATATAGTAAATTAACTTGAATGCTTTGAAATTATTTACTTCGGCGAGCACAGTGGTATAACCATATGTCTCACTTAAATTACTTTTCTGCTTTCGTATATTGTGATTTAGCTTTATGAGGAATCTGCAGTCATGCCTTAGGGTTGAAATGAAATGTCTAAAAATAACAACTTGTCGGGGTTGAAGAAGTGTCCAAACAACCGCAGTTTGTTGGGTTCATGGTGCCCTTTCATGTTTCTAATACAAGTTTATGATAGAAGTTAGAATCTTTACAAGTTTATGATAGAAGTCATGCAATGGTTTATAGCTTTTTCTTTTTCTTTATATTCCTACCAAGAGTACAAGTGAGAGAAAATTGGATACTACATTGATATGAAGTCAAAAATGAGGATTGATGGTCTGTACTCATTCACAAAGTTGAAAACATATGACGGCTGTTTCCAAGGACTTTCAAGTACAGTGATAGCCTTCTTGCATATCGTGTTACCAATGCAGTTAACTGATTATGCTTCGCTTCATGTTTGTGTTAATTGTGCAGTTAAATTAATTATGCTAGTGGTTGCTTCATGTTTATGGTAAGAGTGTTATATCTAATTTATTTAAATGCATCCTGCACTTTAAAACTTGGAATTGGTTTCTCATTAGAATAATAAGCAGAATTTTCCTGTCAAAGCACAACCTCTGTTTACCATCCGCCTTTTACCTCTACTTTTTTTTATAGATAGTATAAAGTGGATTGGTTACAAATTTTAACATGCAGACCTTACATTCTCAATTCTCATTCAAAGAAACTGGAGCTGATTAATTAATCATGCCTAATTATGTTTATGGAAAGACTCATAATCAATTTTCTTTAAGGCATCAAATTTTGGCTTTTGTGGGTTGATCTTGTATAAGGTAATGCATTGTGACGACTAAACCGGGCATGTATGCAGCTACAATATGTATGTACCTTATACAATTTAAATTATTCTACACAGACTTGAGTTTGCACTAGTATGCCTTGGGGTTAGGGGCATCCTCAACTCTCCTCTTTGTGAGATGATTGGATATAAGTTGTGTTTTATCAACTTTCCGATACTATACATACATATATATATATTGAGAGAGAGAGAGAATGTATGTAAAGCAAATATTCATAAATTCTGCTAGTAGGCATGATTTTTTGCAGAAATCAAACTGAGGAATCATTTCTTGATGCAGCTTGTTGAATTTGGCAGAGATTGCAGATGGGCCTTCACTTTTGGCCTCTCGAAGGGGCCATGGTCAAGTAACTACTTTAAGCATAAGAGTTGATGGAAATAGGAGTGGCCAACCTTCTCAAAGAACTTCTGCATCAGGAAGATTTCGGAAGAGTGATGGTGAGAAGATACCTCAATCATCTGATGGTAACTCATCGAACCAGGAAGAGATAATTTCTCTATTTAGACGAATACAGTCTTCTATCTCGAAGGGAGAGTCCATAAGTTCCAAAAAAAGAAATTCCAAGTCCTCCGAGGAGAAGCCTTCTGCTGAATCAGTTTTGGAGGTTCTTCGTCAATCAAGGAAGCAAGTGAAAGGTATGGCAATGTACAATATATTTTTAGAATGGCTCACATTTTCGACTTCCTATAAACCCCTCCGAAGTTGTCATTTGAAATTTGGAATAAATTTCATATGGCTGAAGCATATTAATGTGTTTTTTAGATTGCATACAGAATGAGTTTGTAAGTGTAGGCCCATAGTAAATTTTAGTCAAAAAAAAAAAAAAAACAGAGAGAACCTTGGAACCTTAACACCTGCCTTGCTTGTTAATAAAAGGAGGAGAAAGAGGAAGAGTACTAGTTCCGCCGGATCCTTCTACACAAACACCTGTAAAGGGCTAGTTTCCATTTTCATTATCATCACTGCTTACATTTCTATGCAGCAACAAGCACAAAGTATTTGCTCTTCCTGGACAGCTGAATGTCAAACATAGCAATAATGATATCCGTGGCGTAACGCTACATCTGATAAAAGAGTCTTTTTACTAAACCAATCCTAACTGATTATTATATTAATTTTTCTGTTGCTGATTTGATTAGCAAAAACTTTGAACGAGCGAGGAGAGAAGGTATTGGCAATCAGGCGAGGCCAATTGAAGAATGAAGACAAAACAGATTATCCCTCAGTACCGGACCTTAAGTTTACTCGGCCACCGTCTAACTTTGTGAAGAGGTCTCCAATCCCATCTACAACAAGCTCAAGAGTAAGAAGCGAGGAGAAGGGCGA
Organism: Aralia elata; assembly: GCA_034770075.1. Taxonomy (NCBI): domain Eukaryota; kingdom Viridiplantae; phylum Streptophyta; class Magnoliopsida; order Apiales; family Araliaceae; genus Aralia; species Aralia elata. The sequence continues at coordinate 69,401,920 of CM068379.1, read as the reverse complement.
AGAATCATCTGTCACCGGTGGTGAAAAGGCACTAGAGTTGGAGAAAGTTGAGGAGATGAAACTTCCTGCACTTAAGGAACTGGCAAAATCTAGAGGACTCAAAGGTTACTCAAAGTTGAAGAAAAGTGAGCTTATAGAGTTGCTGAGGCCATAATATGTGCATCAAACCCGTCCATTTCCTCTTCTTTTTTTTTTCTTTTTTTTTTTTGAAGAATGTCGCACTCAGTCATGTTCTTATCCAATATTGTTTAGTAAATTGTTTGGTTTTATTAAATTTCATCTTTGTTTTTGCTTTAATGTTATGGAATGCAACAGAATCAGATTGGGTTCGCTAGCTTCCTTGCTGAAGCCTAATTAAGCACAACAAAACTGTGTGCAGATAACTTACAATAGTATGAATGTAGCAGAGACTTAAATATAGCATATAACTATCAGACATCAGTGGCATGAATATAGAAGAGACTAAAATAAAAAATACAAAAATTTATGATTCCGTTGCCGGGACTTAACCCGGGTCTCTCGGACGAGAACCAAGTATACTAACCAACTCGACTATTACGGATCGGTGATTTAAGGACACTCTACCTTCTACAAACTCATACTAATCATTTATTTTTTGTGATAAAATGACAATGTGCTTAAATTCTTTGTGATAAAATGACAATGTGTTTAAATTCGTCGTCATAATTTTATTAGCATGCATCTACTATTATTAAACTATAAACTTATGCATCTACTATTATTAAACTATAAACTTATTGTCTTTAAGAGCAAATATGAAACAAAATTACATACCCTCTCTGTTCTGAAATAAACATCATAATTTCTTTTTTAGGACGTTTCAAAAAAAATGTCCTATTTCTATATTAATAACTATTTTTATCTTATTTTTCCACTTATATCTCCATAATCTTTTTAGTCAACTTTTGTTGGAAACTTAAAAAATGATAAAAGATTTACATTGAGAAGTGATGTATTGTTATACCATTTTCTCTCTCATATTATCAGTATACCACTATCTCTCATATTTAATGTTGGGGTCATAGAAAAATGAATGGATCCTTCAATTAATAAATAATTTAAAAAGGACAATTTAGGTAAAAAAATATTATTAATTAACGTGTCAAAATTAATTACAACGTTTATTTTGAAAGGGAGAGAGTAGTTTATATACGTGACTTTTCAGATTCATGGCCCGCCATCCTTTGAGAGGAGTGGGTACCAAAATGGAGTAACCTCCTAGTTTTAGATGAATAGGTGGGGACATTGGGCACTGTCATTTCAATAAATGAGATTCTTTTTACAAAATAAAGTGAATAATGAACTTTATTACTGTATCATAATTCTTCTCTCTCATAATCAGTGGCGAAGCCAGAACTTTTATCCAGTGGGGTCAAAATATTGTGATTCTATACCTAATTTCGCGGGGGTTCGGGGGTTGCGCCCCCGAGCTAATTTTTTTAGATAATTTTGTGCTTTCCGGTCGGTTGCATATGTAAAACATGTATTTAGTTACAATATTGTTAATATAACATTATATATATATATATATACACACACCCCTTATTGACCCCTAATACTCCTTTCTAATCACAAATTTGTTAATAAATATTTAAATTTCTTATGTTATGAAAATAATCTAAATTAGATTATTATTTATTTTAAAAATATTAGAGGAAGATGCATACATAAAGGAGTAGAACTAATATGGAATTGAGAAAGTTATAAAAATTTAAATTTGACCCCGTATATTAAAAAATTATAAAATTTCAGTGGGGTCAATTTGTTCATTACACTTAAATTTTTTCTAAATTTATCATATATCATAAAATATTTTTTTTTTCAGTGGGGTCAATTGACCCCACACCCTCCTATGTGGCTTCGCCACTACTCATAATATATGATGTTTTAGAGTTATGCATAAGAATTAAAGAGATGTTTGTATAACATTAAATATAGTATTAATTGTCTATAATACCCTTTACCGTATATTTATCTCATATTCTCTCTCTTTTGTAACATTTTTTAATGAGGAGTAATTTTGAAAAGATTGTGGTTAATTCTCCTAGATTATATAAAACGTTAAATAATTTGAGAAAAATAAAATCATCTAAAACGTCATATATTATGGGACGGGAGAAGTATAAACGTTTTCACACGCGAAATATTGAAAATATGAGACCCTGTTAGCTAAAAATATTTTTCTCTGTTGACAGTATTTTCCTTGTGATTTGACCTAATAGTATTTAACGATTTTGTATGAGAACATTAGTATTACAAGGAGAGTAAGTTTTAGAAAGTTCGCATCTATTGCAAAAGCCTTAAATTTAGGTGGTGATAATGTCAGCTATTTTTTCTCATGTCCAAAAAAAAAGGTCATAGCTATGAGCTATAGCCTATATATATAAACACTATAGTGGCAGAGCACATTTAAGATCCTTAATACAAATAGACCGTTTCTCCTAATAATTTTACCCTCTCTCTTCCAAATAAAAAAAAGAGAAGACATTTATCATTTTTTTGTCATCACAAAAAGAATTCTTTTTTTATTGATAATAATACAAAATAAATAATGTCCACTACTACGGCTTGAATTCTGTTTTTATTGATAATAATATGTAATAAATAATGTCCACTACTACAATTAATAACAACTCTGAATCTGAGCCAGCAATAGGACAACAGTACAGATTATGAAACGGAATTCATAATTCACTGCTGTTAAATGTAGCAACATTCAATAAATCTGTAACGAATTTAACTTGTAGTACCAGAAGACAAACTCTGAAAACAAATGGCATGCATAACTTAACTTGTAACAGAAGAAAAACTCAGAAAACAAATGGCATGCATAGTTTAACCTCCATGAGTTTTTCCTTTTTCAACTGGAAGTCCATGCCAACACACGACGACGAATTTGCAAAAGAAAATGACTAGCCATTGTCATCGTCGATATGGAGTTAATCGTCGAGAAGACAACTTTGGGAATTCCCGTATATTCATGGACTAAGAATTTAGCACCACTTTCCAAGCCATATAAGCCACCTCACGATCAACATGATGCGCAATTGAAAAGAAGGCATGAGACATGATGACACATGGTTGAAACTTAAGATCTCTTTGCTAAAACATATTTACACGAAAAAACCATGGTAGCACGAAGGCTATTACCAGGCATGCCATCAAGAAGTTACATAATGGCTGTCCCCTCCAACACCCTCCACTTCTTTCAGATGAGTGGATACCATTACCACTTGATCTCCTATCATTCCACTCTTCCATAAATCTATTATCCCCAACGCCTGTAATATTTTTTGCAGTCTCACCACAAATTTCGCACAACCTGCATATAAATAACATTGTTCATGTTATCATTCAAAGCATTTCCCAGAAGAAAATAGGATGATGACAATGATCAATGAAAAGAATAAAGAAATAAAAAAAACGAAAAAAAAAACATACACAAAGAGGTATAAACTAAGAAGTTTCTAATTATGGTGATGCTAGGGGTCTCAAATTTTGTCTCAAAAAGTGTCTTAAATGATGTGTCACCATAACATTGGTTGGGAAATCTCATGTGATTAGCTATGCCGTAAATTATTATCAAAATATTCAATGTCATGCATGGTTCAAATTATCGGCCATTACGCTGAAATGTTGGCATATCGTTTAGGTATCGGTCAAGGCCGAACCACAACTTTGACACGAATCGCAAAATTAGGAATTATTCATGTAAAGGGTAAGTTTCAACGAAATTTTGGCAATTCGGCGTAACGTAGCGGTTTCAGACCAAATAAATGAGAAATCACGGCGTAAAGGAAATTATTCATGTAAAGGGTAACTTTCGATAAAGTTTCGGCAACTCGGCATAACGCAGCGATTTCAGACCAAATAAAGAAGAAATCACGGCGTAAAGGGGAGAAACGCCACAAAAAAATTGAATATATTGAAAGCTATAAAAGAGAGATGACAAAAGAGAACGAACCTTTTTTATAAATTATACTTAAATGTACCTATGTAGTACCTAGTTAAGTATAACTTAGAAAAAGTAAAAAAATATCGTACTTCAAATGTACTTAATTAAGTAAATTGTACTTAAAATATACTTATATAGCTAGCCCCTATTAAAGTATTACTAAAACAATATAAAAAAATGTACTTAATATATAATTAATTAAGCTAAATTGTATTTAAATTATAATTAAATTGTACCTATATAGTACATAGTTAAGTACAACTTGAACAAATTTGAAAAAATTACACCTAAAATATACTTAGTTAAGTTAAATTGTACTTAAATTTTACATAACATGTGTGCTTTATAGAACATGCGTGCTCAACCATTAATCTAAGACAACATCAATATCAACTTTATTCAAATGTAAAATTGATTAAATATATATGCGAAATATTTGTTTTATCATTTGGACAATGTTCTGTGCACTAGATGGTGTTTTTTGTGAATTTAATTGATTTATCTTGCTATTCTTATTATTTAGAATTTTTTCATATATTTTTTGAAGCTCTAATTAGCTAACGGTGCATATCACCCAAAACCGATACCGAATCAAAATATTACTCTTATTATTAAGCAAACTTGGAATGAATGTTAACATCACTAAAAAATCTTTCCCCGTGATGAGGTAACTATATAAAATAAGAAAGGAAGATTTTGCATTAACATACAAATAGGGTTAGAGTGTAGAGTATTTTGTGAAGAACAAAGGCAACAGTAGAGCAAGTAATTAACTAAAACAACAATTACACGTGATAGTTTTAAGAGTCATGCTATACATTGCAAAAGTTTTCAACTGAATTATGATTGCGACATATGTGCATACATGGGATAGGTAAGAATTAAGAAGGGTCCCATTTTAATTTATTATATCTTGTTGCATACACTTTCACGTTAGTTGCAATGTCGACATGTATATCATTTTCCTAGTTTTAAAGAGAAAATTGAAAACAACTTGTATGGAAGTGGGGTAAATTACAAAGAAATTTTGCTCTGCCCATACACAACAAGTATCTCTTAATATATATATATATATATATACACACACACACACACATATATCCCTCCCTTCACCATCTTCCCCCGCCCTCTTTTCATTTATTCCTCTCTCCTTTCTACCCTCTTCATAAACATGGTTGTAGGCCAATGAAAACAAATGAAATTACAAAGAAAGATATAATACTTCAACACCTTGCATTGTAGGATGCTCTAAAATGAAAATGACATTCAGTGATTTATAAATAGTGCACGGGCTTGAAAACAATCCTACATTGGTTCAAAGTAATGTCTTTCTTATCTTTTCACGGTCAAAATTATGTCTTTCTAATAATTCTTTGGAAAGAACATATTCTTCCAACAAATCAAATTTGAACAGCTTTTCCCAAAACTTAATTTGATTTCCATTATTTCAGTGTGATTTGTGAAGACCATAACAAACTTGCTGAAAAATAAGTTTACATAAAATAGGGATTCCCTTTCTTTTTGATTGAATATCAAAATATTTCTGCAGAAATTTTTCAAGGGTGGCGTTTTGAATTTTATTCATAGTATGCTAGATAGCCAGGCAAAAGGTAAAAATAACTTATAGTAAGTAGCATACAAGTAAAATTCTGTATTTAGATTCTTATGGCCTTCAGCTAAAAGATAAATAATTCATAGTAAAAGACACCCTTAGAAATCATAATGGACAAACAAAATTCTACAACATATATATAGCTAATAAAGCAAACACAATTTGAGTACTATGACAAGGGAAACACAATGAATGGCAGTTATCACAAGAAAAGAGGAAAAGTTTTGTACCTATTTCCTTTTAGTTTGAACCATGCCTCAGCACAATAAGAATGCGCAATCCCAAGCTCATCTTTACAACCACAACCAAGCTGAATCAGTTCCCTTTCATTACGAGCAGTTGTACTAGTAGTTTCCAATGATTGATCCGAACTCAAATGACATATCCTACAAACCCATTCCCCATCTAAATTCTCCCCAACTCCTCCCTCACCGCCACCGCACTTCACATCAATGACACAGGATGAATACTTCTCGTCATTTAAATCCTTTATCTTCACCTCATCCTCCAACACCTTACTCACCATATCCGAATGAATCAAATCCCTATTTTCTCCACTAACACACGCCTTTTCTTCTTCCACTGATTTTACCACAATGGCCATCTCCAAGGCAACCCGATTATCCGAATTGCTCGAATCACCTCTAATTTCATCCTTAATTGAGTCATTAGTTGAATTCACATTATCATTAACAATTCCTCTAGTATCATTCACATGATCCATAACTCTGTCTCTCTCAACCAATTACTCAAACACTTAACAAACAATCAAATGTATACAATCATGCTGATCGGTGCAACAACAACACTTCATAATTCCAAAAAAAGAAAAAAAAAAAAAAGAAAAAAAAAGATCAGATCTTTAAACTCAATTAGAGAACTAATGATTGAATCAGCAGCTAAAATAAACAAATTTTGAAGATTGGAACCTCGTTGCTTTAGGAACAATTCAAAATCTTAAATTACCTAATACCACACGCATTCTCCATCGTCGATTACTTCAAAACCACGCAGAGATTTAGATTTTAGCAAGGGTTAGCTCAAGTTCACCGCAACCATTTTGGTTGACCTCATTTTAGCTTAGATTTGGTAACTTAAATAGTACAGTGAAAAATGTTACATATGGGTGGGTGTGGGTGTGTGTGTGTGTGTATATATATATATATATATATATAGACATGTAGTAGGAATCTAATCCTATAATAGAGATACAGTCGTACTGATAGAGATTTATGGATGAATAGATAATTGATTACTGTGACTTGACTGTGACGAGGATAAATTTGAATGGGTAAGTCGGTCAGTCGAATACCGTGACGGGCGGAATGGGTAGGTAAGCCCTATTAATTATCGAGGTTGTCGGGTATTTATTAGCCGCTGGATAGTCCATGTGACTGTTAACCAACCACTCTTTTGTTGCCATTTCATTCACCATTAATGCTTTTCCTATTTTAACCATAAAATATGAATTTTTTTTTAATTTTTTTTTATAAAAAAAATTGCAATTTTTTCATAGATAGGTGTAATTTTCTTTTATATTACATTTTACGAGTACAATTTTTTCCATGTATATAAAGTTATATTGGATTAACCATTTCTCAAATTGCTTTAGTATTTAATACACATGGAATAGTGTTACGCACAGCTAACTTTAGTAAGGAATGACAATTTAAATTAAAACCGAATTGAAATCGATTAATTTTTAATTGAATCGATATATTATACAAATATAAATATATTAAATAAGTGTTGTTGGGTTTGAAATCATTAAAAAGAAGATGAAATCCACAAGTACATTATAATAATACTTGTTACAGTTTTTTTATATGAAAATTATTACTATTATTAAGTTATGCAAATTCTTAATCTATGAAGTTGTTTTACCTTTTAAAATATTTTATTTTATTTATAATTATTTGCTAGTGCAGTGTGATTCAAGAGAATGAACTGTCTGATTTAATTTTAATAAAATATTTTTATGAACGGAAATCAATTTGGTGCATTTCAATTTTAATACAAGTTTTTTTAAAAATCTCACTTAATAATTACTGCTGCACAGCGGTATCAAATCACTTAATAATTACTGCTGCGCTGCACGGCACCACTGGTCTTTAGGCCCTTTTGTATAGTTAGGGTGACATTATTGTAATATTTTAAAAATGTATCTAGTCATTGTATTAATGTGATATTTTATGATGTCTCTTTGCAAGTAAAATTACGTCTATAATCATTTTTTTATCTACTAGTGACGTGTGGTTGACTGGTTCCTAATTACAAAGAATAAATATATTAAAAAAATATAGTTATAATCCATGAGATCCATTCAATGTCCACAAACAGTCAAATTAACAGCAAATGCATATAGAGTGATTCTACGGCGACCGGAGCCGGCGACCCTTTTGGTCGACCGGCCGATTTTTATTTTTTTTTTGTGCACTCCCAAATAATTTATGTATGTACAACATTATTTTATATATGTATCCAAATTAGAATAATCTGGATTCTGGGGGACCAAAAGCGGTATAGTTGCACCCCAAAAAAAAAAACAATAATTTTGAGCACAACTAACAGTAGTGTATTTTGCAATGAACAGAAATCAGACACAACAAACACCAAGTAAAATTGTAGGAGTAGAACATAAGTAAATCAGAATAAACAACCAAGGCACCCCAACTCGATCTAGTTTCAACTGATCTTTCAAACTATTCTTTCTGGGGCCTTTCGAGCTATTTGTACACTTTCTAGTTTTTACTCATGCAAAAAGCTTTCTGATAAGTACAACCAAACACATATACAAAAGGAAGAACTCTTTTCTTTTGTTCTTTCTTGGTGACGATGGGGTTGTTGGGAGAGAGGAATGTCAACCCAAAAAAAAATAGAAGAAACTGAAAAGCATCATGTAAAAGTCAGGGCAGCCATCCGGTGCTGTAGTCTGTAGACCAAGATGGTGCTGCTCAGGCAGGCCTCAAAGGGAGGTGATATTTTATCCCTTCCTGTTGAACTTGTCAATGAGCTGAACTCAATTGCCTATCCTCGAGGATTTTTTATGTCCCTGTTGGATGCAAAAACTGTTGACCCATTTGGCGTTTCACGTGCTCTGGTAGAAGCCTATTAATAAGATCTGGAGATGCTCCTGACAACTGTAATTAGAAAAATCTCAGTAACTTCGACCAGCAATGGTTGGTAACAAAAATATTCTGATCTATAATCATCTAGAATACCAATAAACTTATTACAGTAAAGCCTTATCACGACCATATGCCAATAATCTAAAACATTAAAAGGTATATGTATAAATAAGATGACACACCTCTTGTTTAAAGTTGAAAAGCGGTGGTAATGGACGACCATTTGGTAAGCGAGCATTGGGCTCTCGTAGCTCATCAAAGAAAGGATGTGAACATGCTTCTAACTGCAATAGGAAGAATCAAATCTAAAACAGGAGAGCTATAGACATATAAGCTTGCCCCAATCAAAAGGCAAATAAAAGAAATCCTTGTGGCTCTACAGTCATCAGCACAAAATAAAGACCACCGATAAGATAATAAGAAATGGACCAGCTACTCAACAATTACAAACTATTAATTTGCACTTAAGCCAATGAATGAAAACTTGTTACTCCTAATTCCTAAATAACAACATAACAGATATCTATCCATAACAAAGAAAAGCTGAATGAAACTCACAGCACTGCAGCGAAGACTTGGTGAGTATTGCAGCAGCCGTGAAGCAAGATCAATTGCTTCTGGAGGCATTCGTTTGTGGAAAACCTGAAACCACGAATGTAAGAATACCAACTACATCTGAATATACCGGAAAATAACTATAAAAATTTGTAAATAAATGGACAGTTTAGCAGATCAGTCATGTGTGGGGTTGAACAGCTGAATTACTTATGATGTCCACAAAAATTTAAGGAGTATAAACTTAATGATGGAGAAATTAGAATATAGTCTTGAGTCTCTCGAGTACAAGATAGAGCCCACTTAGGACCTTGCATGCTCAATTTTAATTTACTTGAAAAAATCTGTAAGTCCAGTTGTTTTTTCAATTTAGTATGTTAGTTTTTACTTTTTAATAAGTACTGCCAATTGATATGTTACTGACCAGTTTTATAGAAAATGTAACGAGGCAACAAAGAGAATGTCATACTTCGAGCACCATCAACACTAGTTACATACATCTTATAAGTGGTGAGAAATTGATAATTTTCTAGTTTATGGTAATTAACTTTTGGGATATGATGTAGCAGGAGCAGAAGAGTAAAAAGCATACCTTGTGCCATGGATGTGCCTTGATTTGGGGAAACCTAAAATCAGTATAATTTGGATTCATACAGCGAATTTCTTCTCGAGTTGGTGTGCCAAGAACCTGGAAGATGAAACGTAAGAAACTTTAACTTGAAACACAATCTAAACTGTTTATAGTTCTGATTGTCACACCTTGATAATTTCTACCAGCTGATCCACAGCGTTTTCTCCAGGAAACAATGGCTGTAAAATTATTCGAGTGATGAGAGTCAGAATAGCACAAACCAACAAAAGATACTAAAGAACATGAGAACATTGACAAAGTGTAGAAAACTACGAATGGCTGCCAACCTGGCCTAGAAGAAGCTCAGCCAAAACACAACCAGCTGACCATATATCAATTGAAGTTGTATATTCAGTTGCACCAAATATGAGTTCTGGAGCACGATAGAACCGTGAACAAATGTATGAAATATTTGCTTCACCCTTCACCTGAATGGTAACTCATGGTGAAAATATGACAAAGAAAAACTGTTGCAAGATCACATCTGACATGGAGATATCAACAGAGAACATTTTAAAGGGTTATTCTCTAAGCAATTCAAATACTACAATGCAAACACTCATCAAAAGATAATGTACACTGACATACCCTACTCATACTTTTCATAGATAAATAAAATGTATATTTTAATTGGATCCTTTTCAACCCTACCCCTATAGGGGAGAAGCATGTTTTCACAGAAATGCAAGGAGAACCACTCTTAACAAGATGCAAACACTTGTAATAAGATGATATACAGCTCATACCTGTACATTCTTTTACAAAAATTAAAATGCTTAGTCCAGTATATTTGATATTTAATTGGATTCGTTTCCCAGCTCTGCTGAAGGCTATCCTAATAGCTAGGAACCAAAGAGTGTAGCACACTTATACTATTCATACCCGTAGCACACTTATATTATTAATGCCCGTAGCACACATACTATTCATGCCCGTAAACTACACAGTATAAGCAAGTGGCCTTTTTGCAACTCACCACCGCTCCGACTGGTGAGCAAATCCTTATTACGCATCAAATATAAACAAATTTACGGATAACATAATTGACTCATTGAGCGAATAAATGAATGCAAGAATAGAACAATTTCGAAGTTGCATAGCTAATGATGACCTGCCATCAGTTTCAACACAAGACAGTTCTATATTTTTTTTTTGATAAATAGTTTCAACACAGTCATATACACACATGCAATTATAAAAAACAGTAATATGCTTGGAAAAAGTTTAATTAGTCATCAAAAAGCCACTGGTTAGGAAATGGAATTTAAAGAAGTGAACATACTAGCATTTTTGCACTTCCAAAGTCGCAAATTTTGACCTGGTGTGAAAGAGGATCAACCTGTGGAAAGCCAACGTTGACGTCAAAAAACAGCTACAACTCTTAATCCCAAGTCACAGTTTGAAAGGTGCATACCAGAACGTTCTGAGGCTTCAAGTCCCTATGACATACTCCAGGAACAGCATGCATATATGCCAGTCCCCTGAAAATCTGGAAATATTCCCCAGTTAAGATCAGTAGGTGAAATGGTAATGATTATTACATTAAATGCGGACGACGAACCACACAAACCTGATACGTGTAAAGTTTTACATATATGAGTGGCATTCTCTGGTTTGCATTGCTATAGTGCTTCAGAACCCGATACATGGTCTCAGGAACATATTCCATTACTAAGTTCAGAAAACAGCTCATTTTTGCTGGTAGTTGAAAAAGAAACAATGCTTAAGACCAACTACATTTGGATGATCCATGGTGCGCATTAACTGCAATTCACGATTCTTGTATCTTCTGTCTTGCAAAACCTTCTTTATAGCCACGGTTTCTCCGGTTTCCAGGCATTTTGCCTAGAGTGAAGACAGGCATCAGAAAAATGACATGGAATGATAGCTTTTATCAGAATAGCACCAAAATCAGTATAATTAGCTTACCTGAAAAACAATTCCAAATGATTCCAGTCCCCACTACACGCTCTGCCATGTAACTGACAGTCTACATTAAGCACCACATCAAAAATTAGTAATAAAAATACTTCCAAAGTCAAAAAAAACTAAGCCGCGTCTGATAGAAAAAGCATTAACGTTGTTTAAATTACTAATACTGAAGTCAAGATGCACTCATGGATTGGATGATATCTTGGAAATATAACAGGATGAAAAGAAGCATTACAACATTAGTGTGGGATGTGAGCGTGGTATGAACATTCAACTAACTACAGAAAAACACTTAATCACTGAGCAAAAATATTCAAGTAGCACAGTTAGCAAGTCAAATATGGTGCAGTAACCTGTTTGGGTTCACCGTTCTTGCCTCCAATGGTCGTAGAAATGATGTGACCAGTGACGGCATCATTTCCATCAACAACAGGATCAGACATCTCCTGCAACAAATGTGAAATAACGAAGTTAGACAACCATTTATCGATCATTGAGTTACACAAATAACAGAACTGAAACCAACAGTAAGACATATACCAAAGCTCCAACAGAGAAAATTTAAAATGTTAATAAAGAAAAAAAAACACTGATTAAACAAGAAAAGATTATCATAGAATCAGACCCACCAACCAGGTGAAAAAAAAAAAAAACACTGATGCAGAAACAAATTGGTGACATTTTACAACAGCAGTTTTACCAAATCCAACAGAAAAGCATCATAAGAGAGCAACCAAATAAATGACAAAGTAGAAGAATAATTGGATAAATCTATAAGCATATGAATAAACCCATATGAAAAAAATTCTAGCAAAGATCTAACTAGAGTTAGCTAAGAAAAAGTTTAGATTTTTACCAAGTCCAAGAAAACCAAAATCACAAGAAATTAATAATTCCAAATCCACGGACAAAATCAAATCCATGTCAAAACAACAAGCAAAACCCAACAAAGTTCTAATCTTTTGATTTAGATAAAGGGTCTTGTTTTCACCATTCAAAATTTTGTTTCTTTTCTGAAAAAGAGAACTTCTTTTCATTTTCAAGATCTTCTTGGGTATCAAAACACGCTAATACCTAGATCAAGAACTGTAAAAACTTTACCGGAAAATGTGAAAAAGATGTTACCTTATCGTCGGCCATAATTTCTCCGGCGAGAAAATGGAGAAGAAAAAAATTGTTTTTTTTTTCTTTTTCTTTTTATTTTTTGTTTAAATGGGGAGGAAAGACTTTTCTTTGTTCAGCTCATAATTGTCGGGCGGAGGAAGGAGGAAGAGGGAGGCCCATCAGGCAAACAGCTCCATGTGATTCCAGCTCCCTCTTTCGCTCTTTCTCTCTCTTCCTTTCTCTGTCTCTGTCTATGTCTATGTCTATGAAGAGAGATAATCCATTTATGCCCCTACAGCTGCATGAAATTACAGCAATGACTTTTTCTTTTCCACTGGATAATTCACTCACTCAAGTTTCTTGTGCTTTGTTTGGTTGGAAGGATAAGACAGGGAATTTATACTGTCCTCATTATACTTTCTCTCCTTCCCTCAAATAAAGTTCCTAATAAGTAAAGAAATTCTCAAAAGTTGTTATGGCCAACAACATAGAAAAGGGGAATGCCAAGTAAACTTTAGACCCTTATCTTTTGCTCCCTTTTATTTTCTTTTTCATTCCCATTATACTTTCTAACTAAAAGGGACAAAAACATGGATACTTGTAGCGAATTAATATCTTTACAAATAAAGTAATACTTCAATAAATTTTGTCAGCTGAATAATAAATAAGTCTTGCGAGAGAAATCTTACTGATAAAAGAAACGCTGAATGCATCGATAAGATTTCTCTCGTAAGAATATAAATTTTTTCTTAAGATATTAATTCGCTAATTAAACTCTGAATATGATCAAATAATCACCTTATGAGTTATAAAAAGGACGAACGAACCAATTAAATGCTCTGAACTCTCTTAAAAAAATGATGAATGCATCAATAAGATTTCTCTCATAAGAATATAAACTTTTTCTTAAGATATTAATTCGCTAAAATTATTGTTAAGTTCTGGGCTACCTCAGAATTTGTGAGGGAAAACAATTCTTTCAACAAATTATATTATCAACCAAATACCTCAAAAAAAATCTAATGTATCACCTTATGAGTTATGAAAAAGACAAAAATCGTCTTATAAACACTTAAAAGTGTGGAGTGCTTAGCAAAGATAATGGTTTCTCCACCTAAAAAGGTAAAGATATGACCAAAAATAATAGATTGTATATTTATTGGTTATGCTAATAATAGCGGTGCATATAGATTTTTGGTTAATAAATCAAGAATAAAGGAAATATATGAAAATATTATTATTGAGTCAAAAGATGCTGAATTTTTTGAAACAATATTTCCTAATAATAAGACACAAGAGTCAAGTTATAATGAACAAAGAACAAGTTCAAACAAAAGAACTGATGACATTGTTAGTGACAGTGATCATGGTTCGGAAGATATTGATGAACCTAGACGTAGTAAACGTGCTAGAATATCAAAAACTTTTAGACCGAATTTTGTAACTTATTTGTTAGAAAATGAGCCTCAAACTTATAAAGAAGCGATATCGAGTCCCGAAACTCCATATTGGAAAGAGGCTATAAATAAGGAAGTAGAATCCATACTACACAATCATACGTGAGAATTCGTAGATCTCCCACCAGGCTCTAAATCTCTTGGATACAAGTGAATATTCAAGAAGAAAATGAAAGCTGATTGATCTATAGATAAATATAAAGCAAGACTTGTAATCAAAAGATACAAACAAAATGAGGGTTTGGATTATTTTGATACATATTCTCCTGTGACAAAAATATCTTCAATTATGATGTTAATTGTAAGACCCCGACTTTTATGAAATAAGATTTTATTTTTCTCTATGATTATTATTCTAAATGGTAAAGTGTTTAATTGATATAATGTTACAGTTAATGGTGATATATGCAATTTATCAGATAAACAGTATGTCGGGGAATATTCTTTTTGTCGAAAAATATTCGTTCTGTCGGGGAATATTTGTTCTGTCGGAGAATATTATATTTGGTAAAATACGACGGCACCGAAATAACAAAACATTGGTGGACCCCATAGTCGTATACTGAAAACGACATAAATAATATTTTTTTATCAAAATTATCAACGGTACTTTTACCATTAACTATTAAAATACCCGGTGATAAAAGTACAGTAACATGCGTTATTCCACCGTAGCACACGGTTTTGCACAGTATTTTATATTATTGATTCAATAATTGCTACAGTGATAATTGTGTAGTATTTAATAATAATTGTCACAGTGTTTTCACATTATTAAATCAATACTTGTCACGACACAATAATTTGTATTATTGATATGATATTATTAAACCAATTAATATTATTGATAATGTCTAGAAGTTCTGTCAAGAAACGAGGTTATTTAATTGCGTATCGTTTCTACGGAAAACCTCCCCTTTCTTAGGAATGATCTGGTTGTCAATATTGTAAGTCTATAATATTAATGGTGAATAATTGTTGAAAGATTGAAAATGTGTTGATTAAAGATAAGTGGTAGGTGGTAGTTATTTGTTCAATTTTTGGGGTTTATCATGAAGCGTTTGTTGTAAGTTTGACTGATTATTTCATAGGACTCACCACTTGCCAATTCGTCAAACTGTCGACAGAATTTTCAGAATTTTTTTTATATAAAACATAAAACTTTTTTTATATTATATATAAAGTTATTTGTTTTATTAGATTATTATTAGAATATTTTATATTATATATAAAGTTATTTGTTTTATTAGAATATTGTATTGCACAGTAAAAATCAGACGAATTTCGATTGTCTCGTCTGTGATTCCTTCTTAAACAGTACGCTGCCATTCTCCTATAAATAGGTTTCTTAGTTGAGTAATGAAACTCACATCAGAATCAGAAATTTCTTCTTCTATAATATTGTGCGTATTTCTTTCGAGTATAAGGATACTTTGAGTGTAACTTATAGTGCAAGATTTTCTCAAGATAATCTCCTTTATACCAGTCAGATCTAGTCTCCTACTAAGGTAGGGGATATCATTTATTTCATACTCGTATTTAATATCATTTACTTTCACATTCGTAAGTGATATTATTTTACTTCATACTCATAAGGATTGTCATTCTATTCCATGTATTAACTTATGGAAATAACCTGACTACGCGGACTACCGCATGTTTGGTGAATAACCCTTCATATTCATTCCTTATTAATCTGTGGGAATAACTTGACTACGCGGACTACCCTATGCCTGATGAATAACCCTTCGTATTCATTCCTTATTAGTCTTTTGTGGAAATGATTTGTCTACGCGGATTACCGCATGACGGGTGAAAATCCATTTGCAGTTTCGTACATTCTTTCATACTCGTAAGTGATGTTATTTTCTTTCATACTCGTATGAGATATCATTTCTTTTGTGCTCGTCAAGGGATATCGTTTTCTTTCATATTTCTCCATTTATGGTGAGAAATTATTATTTGTTTCCATAACCTTATTATTAAATGGTAAAAATCCCTGAAATTAGTAGAATATCTTTAATAGCTTGTGTTTCATTTAATATCTTTTCACTTGAATCTTTCTATTTCGTTTTACACGTTATAGTTGAACCGTGAACTTTATTTATTTTATTTTTGAGTTATAATCGAATTTCTTGATATCATGTTGGCAATTTGGATAATCTTCGACATTGAATAAATTAAATTACAAATCTCTAATATTTATTCTTATTCTTGATTTCATTGTTTTTATTGTTTCTATTCATCCTCTATATTATTGTCATAATCCTCAGACTTAAATTGTGGTGAAAAGTTATCTTTGACCCGTAGTGCAAAGATGAACTGGTGATTGGCATTATTATGACAAGGAATTGTGTATTGGTATAATCATGATTATTGGTGTTACAGACAAAGACTTGTGGTAAAAATTCTCTTTCGCATATAGTGCAAAGATGGACTGGTGTTTGGTATGATCATGACCAAAAGTTGTTATGAGGTATGATCATAACCAATGATGTTACAAAGAAATATCTTTGGCCCGTAGTGCAAAGATACACTATTGAACAGAAATTGTTTATTGGTGTTACAGGAATATAATATTGGTGGTGAACCTTTAACTTGTAGAAGATAGTAGACATTATGGTCTACTTGACTTTTCTAATGGATTGCTTGCTCTGCTGCAGTTGTTGTTGAAACATTTTTAATATCTTTAAATATCTGATTTATCACTATTGAAGGCTAAAGATAATTTATTCTTCATTATTTTAGTCGTGATATTCTGTATTGGGCTATTTGTGTTCACTCTTTTTCTTTTTGTTCTATTGTTCTGCTCAAGAAATGAGAATGTAGTTGGGACTAGCCGGGAAATAGAGTGATGGTCCGAGACTGTAGAAGTATCTCAATACATTATAAAATAGTGTGATAATAATTGTATTGAGAACTTAAGTTTGGTGTGTATATTGTTGTACTAGATATGGTACAACATTTGTATTGAGACTTACAGTATGTGTGTTGTCGTATTTTACACGACAGTTTATTAGTTGTAAATTAGAAATTTTGTATTTGGATTTGTATTTTGTAGTATGTATTTTGACGACTCAAAATGGGTTGTGTGGACCTATTTTGGGGGCGTCACATTAATAGCCATTGCAACTATATACAATTTGGAGATACATCAAATGGATGTGAAACAGCTTTTTTGAATGATAATCTAGAAGAAGAAATATACATGGAACAATCAGAGGGGTTTATTATCCCAGGACAAGAAAAGAAAGTTCGTCGGCTTATAAAGTCCCTGTATAGATTAAAACAAGTACCTAAACTATGGCATGAAAAATTTGACAGTGCAATGATGTCAAATAGTTTCAAAATAAATGAGTATTACAAATGTGTATATGTCAAGGACACTGCGAAAGAGTTTGTTATTATTTGTCTTTATGTAGATGATTTGCTCATTATGGGTAGTAATAATGAAATCATTAAAATTACCAAGAAAATGTTAAATAATATGTTTGACATGAAAAACATGGGTGTTGCCGATGTAATATTAGGAATTAAAATTTCTAAAACATCGGATGAGTTAGTATTATCACAATCACACTATATTGAGAAAATACTCAGAAAATTCAATCAATATGATTGTAATCCGGTGGGAACACCAGTAGATATAAATCTACACTTGTCTAAAAATAAAGGAGAGAACATATCACAACTTGAGTATGCACAAATAATTAGAAGTCTTATGTACGTAATGAATTGTACGCGTCCTGACATAGCATATGTTGTTAATAAATTGAGTATATTTACAAACAATCTAGGACAAGATCACTGGAAAACAATTATAAGAGTTTTAAGGTATTTAAAATACACTCAAAATTTTGGATTACACTACTCGAGATATCCG
Organism: Aralia elata; assembly: GCA_034770075.1. Taxonomy (NCBI): domain Eukaryota; kingdom Viridiplantae; phylum Streptophyta; class Magnoliopsida; order Apiales; family Araliaceae; genus Aralia; species Aralia elata. The sequence goes on along the minus strand of CM068379.1, from coordinate 69,383,642 downwards.
GCAGTACTTGAAGAATACTGTGATGCGAACTGAATATCAGATACAAAAGACTCTAAATCCACAAGTGATTTTATGTTTACACTAGGTGGAGGAGCAGTATCATGAAAATCTTCTAAACAAACATGCATTGCTCGATCAACAATGGAATCTGAGTTTATTGCATTGGATAAGGCTGGTGAAAAAGCTGAGTGACAGCAATAGAATTAGATTCCCTTCAACCTAGCGCAACAGTGCTCCAAGGCGCGCACGCCTGATGAGTTGCTTGCCTTCGCCTAACTTACTTCATCCCTATTCAGCCATCAGCCATGCCACTTCTTTACATCCAAACTATTTCAAAGGGACATGACCAATCTGAAGGGTCCTCCTATAAATACCATATTAAGTCAGGCATTTTAGTCATTCAATTCAATAGTACATCATTAATTCATTCATATTCACAGTTTCATTTGAGAGAGTTCAGAGAATTTAATTGGTCCGTTGTGTGTGTTATTTATATACAATATGACATAGAATTAAGCAAAGAAGTCTTTCAGGCTCCACTTTTGTGTAGCCATTTGAGTCTGCTACTTAGATTTGTTTTGCTAAATATAGTATTTGGAATTTGTTATTTGGATCGGTCATATTTAAGAGTGCACTAAACATTATCAAAATAGTAGTGATACTTTTGAATTGAGGGCTTTCTTTGTAATACTAAAGGTTAATTACTAATCATAAAAATGATGCGAGTTCCCCAAATAGGTACACTAATGAAACTAAGCAAACATTTCAGAGGTGAAGATCAAACTCCGTCATGTGGAATGGATATTCTTAGTTCAATTAATGGGCCACAATTATTTTAGTATATAAGGATGAACATTAATGTCATAACATAAGTAGGGGTGCTCATCGGTACAAAACCGTACCGGAACCGAAAATACCGAACCGGTACCGATCCGAAACTACCGAAAAAACAAGAACCGATACCGGTACCGAATTACCGGTTTCGGTACCGGTTCGGTACAAAATCGGTACCGGTTTTTTCGGTTCGGTTTTCGGTTATACCGCATTATAATATAATTTTTTACAAAAACTTAGAAATCATTTTTATAATTTATTGTGAAGTATTTACACAAGTGCTTTGACAAGTGGGTGGATTCTATTGGGGGATTGGGGCCTCGATGCATGAGGATTATTATAATTGGGGCATTGTTTAGAGGATTATTATAATTGCATGCTAGAATCTTTTTGTGAGTTGTGGATAGTGGAGTTTGTTTTTTAAGTTTGCTTTTTAATTTTAAAGTCTTTTTTCGTGAGGTGCACTAATGCACATGTCCGGCTTCCATGTCTAAGAATTGTAAAACAATTTATTTACCTAATTTATTTAATGAAACCCCATCATTTGTGTCTCCCAAAAATCTTTTAGATAAAGATTCTACAGTTATTAATTATTATATCATTAAATATCGGTATTTTCGGTATTTCGGTTTTTACCGAATTCAGATAATTCTTTACCGCTACCGGTACCGAAAATCATTAAAATACCGAAAAACCGGTACCGAAAAAACCGGTACCGAAAAAAACCGGTACCGCCGGTACCGGTATCAACCGGTTCGGTAAAAAACCGAAAAAACCGAATTTTTTGAGCACCCCTAAACATAAGTGTGCCTTTTATTTCATTTTCTCATTCACATTTGAGCATATAAACATGATGGGTCCCCCAATTTAATACTCCAATTATGTCCAAAATTAAAGACGCTATTCAAAAATTAACGATATATTTCAAATATTCTTGATATCTCATTACATTTTGTTATATTTTCTGCTAATGTTAAAGATGTTTGAATTTTTTCATTTGACAGTCTTCTTGCCCAATTTTCCTTGTTTTCTTCTTCTTAGAAGGTGTCATATTAGAAATGTTTTTAGGATAATGATATATTTTGTGATTTTTTAATTGCGAGTTATGTGGATAATTATAATTGATAATATTTTAACGATGTATTTGATATAATGAACTAATTTTATATTCTTACTTAATTTCATATATTGATATACGTTACAATCGTAATTTGACAGAAAATTCTCGCAATACATAACATGACTCATGTTTTTATAATTTTGGAACGAATGGAATCCTCTCTGTCTGCCCCTGATTTTTTTTTCTTTCTAATATGTGCAAATAAGAAAAAATTGTTACAGCTAAGACACGTATAAAAATGTTCTCATCGAAGCCCTTTTCTACACAGAAGCCCTTTTCTACACAGTATACCAAATAAAAATAAAAAAATACCACGAAACTATAGCAATATCTTCATTTGCTTTGCTCTCATTAAAATATGGGTCATACCATACCCCAAAAATTAAACATTCATTTTCATTTAAGTTCATCTAATGAACTGGACATACCGACATATAATATATGTCAGTTATAATTTATCACCCCCGGAATAATTGCAAAGGAAGTAATTCTGCATCTGTAGACTGTAGCGTATATACCTTGTTGTAAATGAAAGCACTGAATTCACATTTAACAACTTATGCAGCAGGGATTCAGTCAATATGTATGTGTTGTCAGAGCCGGTACTGGGTTTCTGAAGGCCCGGGGCGAAATTTTTCGAGTGTGCCCAGTGGCGGGGGTTCGGGGGCAGGCGCCCCCGAGCCAATTTTTTTTAATACTTTTGTATTTTTTTAAAAAATTGACGGGGGTTTGTAGTGTGTTGAGATGAAACACTTTTTTTTAATATAAAAATTTGACAAAAGTTTTTTGATTTGACAAAAGTTTTTTCACAACATAATTAAAACAGTGTTTCATATCAACAATTGTAAAAGTGTTTTTGAAAAAACATAAATTAAAAAAATAGTAAGGTTGCCTTTGTATTCAATATTGTGTCATATTTAAGGTCATTGTGCGAAATTAACCATATGTTTGGTCATTTGTCATATTAAGATGTTTATTTTTCTTTCTCTTTAGAATTTAAGCATTGAAAAATTATGTAAGTGAAAAAGAAATGGAAAGCAAAATAAAACACACCTATCAAGAATTGAACCTGGGTTTGTACTATGACAAGATACCATTCTACCACTAGACCATTGGTTCTTTACATATATATAAACATATATACATATATATACATAAGCTTGTAATTAATTTTGGCCCCCCTACAACTTTGGGCCCTGGGCGGTCACCCTGTTCGCACTGGGCCAGGGTCGGCTCTGTGTGTTGTTATATTTTTAAACTTGAGGACGACCTTTCACAGTCCTCCATTGATTAGCTAAATGGAATAAATCATTTTCTTCAAATGGAATAAACTTCTTTTTACGAAACTCCTATAGAAAAGAAATCCATTAAGAATTAAGTGTTTGTTTAGGAAGAGTTTTATTTGAAAAGGATTCCTATTTTTCAAATATATTATTATTACATTTAAGAGTCCTACACGTGGTGCTGGGAGAGAATTGGGTAAATTCGCACATTATCTGCGCGTACACAAAATAACAGTAACAAACATAGTAGAATCCAACTTGACCCAAAACTTTAATTCATCGCTCTCTTGTTATTTCTATTATATGAGACTCTAATTGAAATTATTAATTCCTAATAACCTACTTCTCACAAGTGAGTTCATTACAACCACTTTTTTTCTCATCCACAATCAGCACCAAAGGTGGGAAAGCTAGACTAGAAGAGGCATAAAAGTTTGTCTTTAGACATATCATATCCTTTTAAAATTATGGATATATTTCAAAACTGACAATTTGTATGGACAATTTTTCTTTACTATTTTAGTCCTGAAAAAGTATAGCACTTCAATTACTTGTAAGAAAAAATATTAGTCGTACATAGAAATAATGGATCTTCAATTTTGAAACACAGGAAAAAAAAAACTCTTATTTTGGAATCGAGGGTACCGGCAATGTAATTTGTTCAAAAATATTGTATCTAAGAATGTTATACAAAAAAAGTTGGACTCTCATTTTCTATATATAGTATTGCCTTGCCTCCTTGATGCATTGGAAAATTACAATGAAAATTAAAATTTTCATATATTTTATTATTTATGGAGTTTTATATAGTTTATTTAATATATTTTTATTTATTATTTAGAAAAATTCAGTAGTTTAATTTATATTTAGTCCGTTTATGTTTTGGGCTTTAGTTTTTTAGTTTTAGTTAGTTTAAGATTTAATTATTTTCTTTTTTCAATTAATCATAGGAAAGTAGTTTAACATTATAAATATGTTATCTTAGGTTTTATGAGATACATCTTTTGACAACTATTATTAATCCTATTGTGTTATTGGATTTATTTACCTTTATGCTGAGTAGGTTAAATTAACAATTATATTCCGCTGCATCAATTGGAATTAGAGTCTCGTTAACTGTATCCATTGGTCATGGTTGAAGGAGTAGATAGAGTAAAATCAAGTGTGTTATCTCGAGAATTTTCTAATTTTTAGTGAAAATTGAATTCTAGACCAAAAAAATTACGTAACTCGTGACGGTTTTTACCTAAATCGAGGTTGAGCGTGGTTTTTATTTATCTTCTTACAAAAATAAAAATAAATCTTTATTCTTCAATTGTTGGAATCTATCATCCAATTCATCATCAACATCACAAACCGTCATCCACGCCCCATGACCAACAACAGGAACAAGGAAAGAGGATAAATTTTTTTTTAATATTTTTATACGTAAGGTGGATCTCACCTTCATATGAGAAAGAATCATGTGAAAATATCAAAAATATATATGAAAATAGTGTTCCCCACTAAAAATAAAATGAAAAATTGAAACCGTAGCCAGCCTTCATCACCAAAAGCAATTGGGCCAAAATCAAACCCAGTCACTCCTGCAGATTGTTGGAGGCCTTTAAAGCAATTTTGGCAAAGTACTATCAAGGCCCCTATAATTGGGTAAACTTTCTAATTTGATTCAAGAAATTTGGTTATTTGCACAGTAAACTTTGACTTTTGAATTTTATTCTCATGAGAACAATGAAACCAAGTAGAGATTTTATGCACGCTCTGTTTTATGATGACATTCTTTATTTTGAGGGTATTATGACACAAATTATTTTCTTTATTAGTTGTTTAATATTGAAAAATATTTTTATTATTATAAAATCCGTGAAGAATATAAGGTCAAGTTGACAGTAGACAAATTTGTTGGGTATGCAGTTGAAAGTTGGACTCAAATGCAGTATATGAGATCACGAAATGGTATAAATTTTTTTTTTATTGGGAAGATATGAAAGATATATTGATTTCTGAATATTATTGACAACACGTCACATACATTCATCGTATGTTGGATCAATGGGTTGCAAAATATTTGAGATATTATGATGAGTTTTTTTGTTCAATCATACATTGATATCCAGAAGCAAGTGAAAAGAAGTTAGTAAAAACATGCAAAAGGTTTCAAATACGGTCTCAAAGAAAATTATCAACGCGAGATTGAAACAATTTGAAGCAGAATTTATAGTTGATGATACACCAATTTCAAAGACAACCTGAGATTGAAGTTAGTATAGTCGAAGAATCACAAGTACTTGTTGAGTCACCTATTATCAACGCGAGTATGGAAATTTTTGTGATGTCAAAGGATGAAAATACTACAACAGACACCATTGATTCAGAAGTTATTTCTATTCAGGTGTTCGAGGACATCGAAATTATTGATTTTGTTATTCTTGATTTTTTCTGGTCATGCAGGTTAATTGAAAGATATTGGTATTTTCTCACTTATTTTCAGGATTATCTTTTGAGAAGAAAAGTCATGGAGTTTTGATCCTGCAAAGATTGAATATACATTCTTGGTGTTTGATACTTGTTCGCTTTAAAATTTGAAGACGAATTTTTTCTAAGAAGGGGAGTTTGATGCAATGAAAAATTACAACTAAAATTAGGATTTTCATATATTTTATTTTTTATGGAGCTTTAGTTTATTTGATGTATTTTATTTATTATCTAGAAAAATTTAGTAGTTTAATTTATATTTAGACCGTTAATTTTAGGGTTAAGTGACAATTTTGTCTTATTTATTATATATATTGATGTTATCTTAAGGTTTTGTGAGATACATTCTTTTGATAACTATTATCAATACTATTATGTTTTCTTTTGGAGAATTATTTATCTTTCTTTGTGCACAAGGATTTATTTATTTTTGTACTAGTAGGTTAAACTAACCATTATATTCCGCTACGTCACTCCTTACCGGGAAGTCTATTTTTTCTTTTGAAACATCTCAATTGACAGTTGACTATATACCAAACTTACAAAATTCAAGGTTCCATACTTCATTACAAAATTCATACAATTGACCATTGATTAGTCATTTTTTTGTTTGTTTAATTTGGTAGTCCTAGCTTGGACTTTTTGTCTCATTCACTTCTGAAACTCAACATAGAAGGAGAGTTTGGAAATATAGGATGGTGAAACCCAACATACAATTTTTTCAATGGAGATGTAATGCGCTAATTCGCTAAATAATAATGGAAACAAAGAAAATTTGAAGAGAAAAAATAAATCCGTAAGATTTTTAGACCAACTCAATCAAACCACGCAAAAGCAGAAGATGTTGATCTCAAATTTGACGTCTATGAAATTAAGCTAGCTTATGTGGACTATATAAAAGTGCACGCAAACACCATACGTTGAAAGTCATGGTATTTATTTCCCTTTCATATTCTAGCATATAAAATTATTAACACTCCTGTTGCTGAGTTAAAATAGATGGAAAAGAAATGAAATAGCCGGAAAGTAAGTTTTTTGTCCAATTCTTTATTATGGAATTTTTTTAATGAATAGAAAATAAAAAGAAATGGGCGAAAAAATCAATTACTTTTCTTGCCAAACTTTTTTATCCAAAAATGGACTGACTTGGACGGACTCAATACAGTGGCGGACCTAGGTTAGGGGCAGTGGGGTCAATTGACCCCATTAAATTTTCAGGGGGTGAACAAAAAAAATAAAAATTTAGGGTATTTAATATAAAAATTAAAGTTTAAATTGAAAAATACTATCTCCGTTCCAAAATTAGAGATACGTTTTGACTTTTCCAAGTCAATTCGTGAAATCCTAAAATTTAAAATTAATAAAAGTTATTTAGTTTTAATACAACATATATAACAATTATAAACTAACTATAAAACTCTACTAATTATTATTTTTGTTGTTTTCAAAACTTGAACGAACTTATATCAATTTAATTTGAGATTTAGAATTTCTAGAATTGACTTTAAAAAGTCAAAATGTATATTTAATTTTAGATTGGAGGTAGTATTAAATTCTTCAAAGTTCATATCATATACTACCTTGATCACTATAATACTTTTTGTCTCTCCGTTTCTCGTCTAGCGGCTTAACCTAATTCTTCTCACTAGTTTGACTTTAGATAAAATTCGATATGTTGTATTGTTTTTATTTATAATTTCATAAATTTAGCAATTACATTGAGATTTTTTGTAATTACTTGCGGGTTTTTTTTTTGTTTTTTTATAATTGCTTATGGATTTTTGTAACTAATAAAAATGAGACTATCATATAACAATTTAAGTAATGAAATTTCGAAAAATGTTATCATAAATAATATTTGGGGATTATTTAGTTTTGTAATTTATTTTACTATATTTTTATTTTTTTGTGAAAATTTGTTTTTTTTAAATTTGACCCCACTAACCAAAGAGTCTGGATCCGCCCATGACTCAATATCATCCTCTATAACTTCTGTTATATCCTTTAGATTATAAATATAATAAAACTAATATATATATATATATATATATATATATATATATATATAAAAGGGTAATTACTTAATAAAAATGTGAAACTTAAGTTTTTTATATTTTATATTTTTTATCTTTTTCTTTATAAATTCAGTAACACCATGAAATTAAGAATACATGCAAGTTTTTTATTATTTTCTTTTACATTATAAATTATGTTTTCCATTCTTTTTTTTTCGTCCCAAATTAACTCAGAAGCAGAGTGTGAGAGAAACTTCATTCCCAACAATTGATTATAATATAAGAGGATACCGTACATGTCCTCAAATTGCCATTATTGTTTCAATATTATTGTATTATTATTATTAATTAAACAAACAATTTATTATTTTTAAGAATAAATATGAAATAAAAATACATTTTTAATATTTATAAATTTTATATATGAGACTCTTTTCTTGAAAATTAAAGAGATAATATTATTTTTAGCTAAAGCGAGGAAAGCCAATAACCATGCACTAAGGACCTGTCTTGTTGAACATGTCCCTGCTCGATCCGGGGTCCAATGCCAAAAAAAAAAAAAAAAAACTTGAAATTTCTATTTTTCTATTTTTTATTTATATATTCCTTTGACCTAATCGTAAGACTTTATATATGTTGGGAATTTTTGGACAAGTTTAGTATCTGTCATTAAACATATCGGATTCAAAATTATGGATATATTTCAAAATATTTCAAAACTAACAATTTTTATGGACAATTTTTCTTTAGTATTTTAGTCCTGAAAAAAGTATAGCACTTCAATTACTTGTAAGAAAAAATATTAGTCGTACACAGAAATAATGAATCTTCAATTTTGAAACACAGTAGAAAAAAAAACTCTTATTTTGGAATCGAGGGTAGCGGCAATATAATTTGTTCAAAAATATTGTATGTTATACAAAAAAAAGTTTGACTCTCATTTTCTATATATCGAAGGATTACATATATAGTATGGCCTTGCCTCCTTGATGCAGCGAAAAATTACAATTAAAATTAAAATTTTCATATATTTTACTATTTATGGAGTTTTAGTCTATTTAATATTTTTTATTTATTATTTAAGAAAATTCAGTAGTTTAATTTATATTTAGTCCGTTTATGTTTTGGGCTTTAGTTTTTTAATTTTAATTAGTTTAGGATTTAATTATTTTCTTTTTTTATTTAGTCATAGGAAATTAATTTAGTATTATAAATATGTTATCTTAGGTTTTATGAAATATATCTTCTGACAATTATTATCAATACTATTGTATTATCGGATTTATTTATCTTTGTGTTAGTAAATTAAATTAACAATTATATTATGCAACATCAATTTGCATAAGAGTCCGGTTAACTGTATCCATTGGTCATGGTTGAAGGAGCAGATAGAGTAAAATCTCGTGTATTATCTCGATGATTTTTTATTTTTTGGTGAAAACTGAATTCTAGACAAAAAAATTTGCCTAATTGGTTTTTACCTAAATCGAAGTTGAGTGTGATTTTTATTTATCTTCTTAAAAAAATAAAAATAAATCTTTGTTCTTCAATGTTTGTTGGAATCTATCATCCAATTCATCATCAACTTCACAAACCGTCATCCACGTCCCACGGTCAACAACAAGAAGAACAAGGAAAGAGAACTTAAAACGAAAATTGATAATTTCACATATATTTTTGATATTTTCACATGATCCTCTCTCACATGAGCATAAAATGAATCTTACCTTCATGTAAGAGAGAATCATGTGAAAATATCAAAAATATATTTGAAAATAATGCTCCCCAGTCACTACTGCAGATTGTTGAAGGCCTTTAAAGCAATTTTGGCAAAGTACTATGAAGTCCCCTCTAATTTGGTAAACTTTTTAATTTGATTCAAGAAATTAGGTTATTTGCATAGTGAACTTTGACTTTTGAATTTTATTCTCTTGAGTACAAGGAAACCAAATAGAGATTTTATGCACGCTCCGTTTTGTGATGACATTCTTTATTTTGATGAAGGGTACTATGACACAAATTATTTTTTTCATTGGTTGTTTGATATTGAAAAGTATTTTTATTATTATAAAATTCGTGAAAACTATAAGGTCAGGTTGATAGTAGGCAAACTTGTTGGGTATGTGGCTAAAAGTTGGACTCAAATGCAGTATATGAGATCGCGGAATGGTATAAGGAATTTTTTTTATAGATATGAAAGATATATTGATTTCTGAATATTATTGGCAATACGTCACATACATTCATTGTAAGTTGGATCAATGAGTTGCAAAATATTTGAGATATTATGATGAGTTTTTTGTTCAGCCATTCATTCATATCTAGAAGCAAGTGAAAGAAGTTAGTAAAACGATGCAAAAGGTTTCAAATATGGTCTCAAAAATGTCTAACAAAATGAAAGATTGTTCGTCTAAGAAAATCATTGAGATACATACCAAAAGTTGATCAACAATCAAAGGATAATATTACAAATTGTGAGTTGGAGATATTTGTTGATACCCCGAAAATTATCGGATGCTCAAAGAAAGAATTTGAAGCAAAATTTATAGTTGATGATACACCAATTTTAAAGACAACTTGAGATTGAGTTAGTACAGTTGAAGAATCACAAGTCCTTGTTGAGTCACCTATTATCAACACAAGTATGAAATTTTTTGTTATGTCTAAAGATGAAGATACTATAACAGACACCATTGGTTCAGAAGTTGCTTTTATTCAAGTGTTCGAGGACATCGAAATTATTGATTTTGTTATCCTTAAATTTTTTTTTGGTCATGCAGGTTAATTGGAAGATATTGATTTTTCTCACTTATTTTCAGGATTATCTTTTAAGAAGAAAAGTCATGGAGTTTTGATCCTGCGAAGATTGAAGATTCATTCTTGGTATTTGATACTCATTTGCTTTAAAATTCGAATACGAATTTTTTCTAAGAAGGGGAGTTTGAAACAGTGAAAAATTACAATTAAAATTAGGATTTTCATCTATTTTATTATTTATGGAGTTTTAGTTTATTTGATGTATTTTTATTTATTATTAAGCAAAATTTAGTAGTTTAATTTATATTTAGCCCATTTATATTTTGGGTTTTAGTTTTTTAATTTTAGTTAGTTTAAGATTTAATTATTTCTCTTTTTCAATTAGTCATAGGAAAGTAGTTTAGCATTTAGCATTATAAATACTAGCTCATCATCCCGTGCTTTGGCACGGATTTTGTTATAAAATTATTTTAATTTTCATATTTTTATATATTATCATCGAATCATGTGATAAAAAGATTCTATTTGTCCTTGACTATCCTATGTATTAATTATAATATTTAATAATATTATTGTAATAAAAAATATGAATTTGAAGAACACTAATTAAATTAAAAAAATGTACAGGAATAAGAGATAGTGATAAATATTTAATTATATGATAGTAGAATATAAATAAAAAGATTTCAAAATGAAATAAAAGATGAAAAAATAATTTATTTTCCTAAATTTTAAGTTTTTATTCCTAAATTTTAGTATCGAATGACCATTCCTAAATTTTAGGGTTGAGTGACGATTTTGTCTTATTTATTATATATATTGATGTTATCTTAGAGTTTTATGAGATACATTCTTTTGACAACTATTATCAATACTATTATGTTTTCACTAGGAGAATTATTTATCTTTCCTTATGCACAAAAATTTATTTACTTTTGTATTAGTAGGTTAAACTAACAATTATCTTCTGCGGTGTCACTCCCTACCTGGAAGTCTATTTTTTCTTTTGAATCATTTCAATTGACAGTTGACTGTATACCAAACTTACAAAATTCAAGGTTCCATACTTCATAACAAAATTCATACAATTATAATCCGCAGCGTCACTCCTTACATGGAAGTCATTTTTTTGTTTGTTTAATTTGGTAGTCCTAGCTTGGACTTTTTGTCTCATTAATTCACTTCTGAAACCCAACGTAGAAGGAGAGTTTGGAAATATAGGATGGTGAAACCCAACATACAATTTTTTCAATGGAGATGTAATGCGCTAATTCGCTAAATAATAATGGAAACAAAGTGTAGGTACAGAAATTACACCTTGCTAGGGTTAGGGTTTCGTATTGGCTGGAGAGGAGAGAAATCCACGAAGAGTACGGAACTGATTGATTGATTGAAGAGGGGAGAAGAACAGGTGGGCAATTACTCCAATGACACGTGACAGAACTCCTAGAATCCGGAAACCGGGTTAGGGTAGCAGGGATTCCAAGAGCCTTCTAGAGTCTTCGAGTTGTGAGAGAGTTTCAAGTGTTTAGAGCTTCCAAGAGTCTCAGTGTAATGTCTTGAGAGCCATCCTCTTTTCTTAGAATAGAGGGGCTATTTATAGAGTTTTCCTGGAAAATAGTCACATGCCAGGCACATGTTTTAAGGGAAATTCCCGAAATACCCTTTAATTATGTTTTAAAGGAGAAATTCCAGAAATGCCCTTTAATCATCAAAGTAATGCCCAAATTGCCCTGTTCTTCTAGCCACCAATCCAATCCCTCAATCAATTCCCAAAATGGGTCGCATCCATGCGTCTTATGCCTTGGAACACGTGGAGACTTCCCCGGGTCTAGTACATTTAATTAGGTCACATAAACCCTAATTTGTACATTTAATTAGGTTTTTTGTAAACCCTAATTTGTACATTTAATTCAATTAGGTCATGTGAACCCTAATATGCACTTGGGCCCACATTTTGCCCCCTGCGCGAGAGTCACGATTCCTGAGAGACGCTCGTGCAAAAATACTCCAGGTTTGTGAATGATTTTGCGTGACTCCACTTGTCCAAGTAATGCTTGGTAAATCATCTGAAAGCTTCTCCATTTTGCTCAATATTTATTTCCTTATTTTCTGAGAATTAAAAACAAGGAAGATCATCAACTCCCAAGAATCAAATCTTATTTTATATTTTAGAAACAAAATCTTCCTTTATTAGAATTTTATAAAGCAAGATCTTTTTCAAATATATATATATATATATATATATATATATATAATTTCGAAATTGTCAAATATATATATATTCGAAATTGTCAAATATATATATATTTTCGAAATTTTATTAAAATACCAAATTTAAGCAATTTTTGAAAATTTATATATTTATTTAGAAATAAGCTCAAATAAACTTATCTTTAAATTGCGAAATCTTCCTTAAGAGGAACCTAGAGATTGTTTCCTTTACTATTGCAAGCTTGCAATTGGAATATATATATCTCCCAAGTCACTTAGGCCTTTCTTTTCATCGTGCAAAATTTTTCCTCTCCTCATTCAAGTCTGAAGATCACCAAGAAGTCGTCAAGCCAACAGTTTTCAGCTTGGGAACCAGGTAAAAAAAAAAAAAAAACAATTTCTTCGTCTCTCTTTTTTTTTCCAGTTTATTTGAGTACTTTCTGCCGAACGTTTTCTTGACTTGCTTCTCCTACGTTTCTTCTCAGGTTATTGTAGCTTTTCTTTTGTCTTCCGAGCCCCGTTACTTGGATTATATCTCGGTAGGGTTCCCTCGGATAATAAAGAAAAACACAATATTTATTGACAACGAAACATCCGTTCCGAAAAAGTAATCTGTGGGGCACCAGAATTTTCAAGGTACACAAAATATAGTTTTTTTTTTTTTTTTGCCTAGGGGGCCGAACCCTAGGTTGGTTTTTTTTTTTTTTTTTTTTTTTGCAGGAAGTCGAACCTTAGGGGGGGCCGAACCCTAGGGGGCCGAATCCTAGGAGAAAATGTACTAAAATTTTTAACATTGGGAAGCGTGATCACTGTTTTGATCATAACTTTTGTTCCGTTTGGAGTCTCGGGGCCCATAATATATCAAAACGACCGTATCGACGAGCCCTTCAAAAGTCATCGCCAACAGCCATGACATATATCAAAATAATCCAAAAAATGGCTCCGAAGGATGCATTTTGGCTGTCCGAAGTTTTGTGGAAAAATTTCAAATCTTGTTTTTCTTTCATAATTGTGATTTTGATCCTTCCTTGACTCCATTTCTTCTTATTTTCAGGTATTCTCAAGTGAAAGGCTCAAATTCTCCCTTTGCCATGGTAAGCCTACTTAAGCTCATATGCCTTACTTGACATCCTTAGTATCCTCATGTGGGGTCTTTCTTACTTGCAGGCCTCGTCTACCGGATGTTCTGAAGACTTGAAGACTTCTAGGGTAACTCCCTTCGTCAATGATTGTGGAAAGGCAAAAAAACTTGTTTCTTTATGTCGCGGCTTGCGAAGGTTGGGACGACTTCCCCCATTCCGGTCGCATTCCCCGCATGTGCATAGAGATACCAAGTGCGTTGCATGCTTGATAGAAGCTTTCAGGCGGACTGACCATTATACTTTATGATTTCATGATGACACAATCCTTTCGGACTTCGTCTCGGGTACCTCCTCGAGTTCCTCCCCCAGGATCCTCTGCTGTCGGGGAGATAAGATGTACTTGCTCTAGAGTAAAGCCGAGGATCCTTGTTTTTAAATTGTCAAGGATGATGATGATGATGATGATGATGATGATGATGATGATGATGATGATATTCCCATTGGATGTCGCATGGATACAGCAAGTGAGGTGGCGACCTCCACTACTTGTGAGCCTCGCTGACATAACATGATTATTGTCAATTCCTCCTCACCTCATGATGATCGTGTCAGCCTTAAGGTTGACGATTTCATGTCTGATGTAGGCTTAGGTCCTGCTATGGTTAGTACAATTCCATCGTCATGCCCACATATAACGTCTTCTCATTACAGTTTGGAGGGTACCGGTGACACCCATGTTGATGCTGATGATATTATGACAGTTAATCCTCCTCCCCCGAGGGGGAATCCTGCGAAACCTATTGTTGATTTCCATCCTCCCCAGAAGGATTCTCCCGAGGCTTCACCTAAAAGGGAGGGTATAGTGGCGAGTTCTTTGGGTGGGGCATCGATGCTTTACTTTCTTTGCCCGTTGAGGAGCTCGCTTTCTTCATCTTGATTCTGCCACCTCGCCGCGGCTATCCACCCAACAACAAAGATGTCGTGGAGCTACAGGCATTCTCTAAGCCCGTGATTTGTGCAGCTCCTCTTCCGATGAATATTTTCTCGTGCTGGGCTGGATTTCCTCACTTCTAGGTATGGCTTTTTGTAGCTTTTTGTTATTACCTGTATCAAAGAACTCATTTATCATAGTAGAGTTTCTTTAGCATTAGTGATTGTCTTTAACTTGAATTTTTTCCTTAAGACCCAATGTTTAGTATTGAATCATAAGTTATTCAAATTAATACTCCAAGACAACAATATTCATAATAATGAGAGTAAACATGCAATTTTTCGATTTCTCGCAAACTAACACTTGAATCCATACTTTTAAAATCAAAGAATATTCAAGTATAAGTGAAAGTTTGACATTTTTATTAATAATCATATTGAAAAGCACAATTTCAAAAAAATTCATAATAATAATAGATTTTGCTTTTGTCGGATAAAGCATAACGTTCGCCACTTTTAGAGATAAAGTGTAACTTTCTCGGGTTTGAGGGCTTATAGTCAGGTGCCTCGATTACTTTTAAAGATGAAAGTATAACTTTGAGGACTTATAGTCAGGTGCCTCGATTACTTTTAAAGTTGAAAGTATAACTTTGAGGACTTATAATCAGGTGCCTCGATTACTTTTAAAGTTGAAAGTATAACTTTGAGGACTTATAATCAGGTGCCTCGATTACTTTTAAAGTTGAAAGTATAACTTTGAGGACTTATAATCAGGTGCCTCGATTACTTTTAAAGTTGAAAGTATAACTTTGTGCCTTATCCCTTGGTACGTCGTGCCAATTGTTTGGCGTATAGGGTTTCATAAGGGCTTAAGTTGCATGCCTCGTCACTTGGTCATCCAATTTCTTGGCAAGTGCAATCCACGAGGACTTGACCACCATCGTGGGTGGATTTTTAATTCGTCAATTCTTGTGTCTCCTCCCTTGGTCATCCAATTTCTTGGCAAGGGATACTCTTGATTCTATTTTTTTTTTTTTTTTTTTTTTTTTCGACCTCTTGGGCTACACCCTGGGTAATAATGTTGCATGTTTCTTTTCCTTTGTGGTTTGGAAGTGGCTTTTCATACACAGTGCTTTTCTTTTCACAGTTCGATTTCTCCGGCTGCCAGCTTCTCATGGTATATCCTCCGCATACTATAACAGTCCATAGTGGAATGTCCTGCGTACTGGTGGTACACACAGAAATCTGGTCTTCTTTTCATCTCTTCCGTCACCACAAATTTAGGCGTTGGGGGTTTCACCACTCCGTGCTCAACCCATTGTTCGTACAGGCCCCTGAATGCCTTCTCACTGCATGTGATAGCCTCTGGAACTGACATCCTGGTATACTTGCCCCCAAGTTTTCCTTTACTTTGTTCAAAATTTCGCTCATTCTTCTCCCTCTTGCCCCCTTGTGGGTTTGACTGAGAGTCAACCAAAGCCACAGTTGCTGTTCTCTTACCCTTCCATGTAACCATCGCATGGTTGATGGGAACTGTCACGATTCCTCCCAAATCTTGTGCGAAGGATGAGAGGGTTGCAAATGAATCACAGGCCTTTGTAATGAGATGGGGCTTAAAGGAGTCTAGAGCACCATTGTTGCATATGCTAACCAAGTTCTTCTCTTCAATTGGCTCAGCACACTTCTGTGCTTGGGCCCTAAATCTGTCCACATAATCTGACAGCTCCTCATTCGGCTTCTGCTCGAATCGCATCAGTTCTACAATAGTTACCTGTTTTTGCACATAGAAAAATTTCTTAAAAAATTGCAATTTCAGATCATCCCAATCATGGACTGATCCCTTCTCCAAATTGTAGTACCAACTGAAGGCACTATCCGTCAAAGTCTTGTTAAATTCCCTCATCAACAGATTATGGTTATTCACCTCATCATAACCCAACCATGGAGACATCGACTCCACGAACCTGGCAATATGCTCCCTAGCATTCCCTTTCTCCCCGTTATACTTTGGGAACTGCGGGGGGGGGTGCTCAATATACCCTGCCGGGTACGGTTGTCTCCGTACATGTGCCGGGGTAGGGTGGAGTAAAGTCCAACTCTGAGGGTCGGGATGTCTGCTTGCGAAATTGATTGATCACATCGATCATATCATCCTTCGTCACATACTGGCTCGTGGTATGGACTCTTTGAGGGGCTGTGATGTATTGATGCATAGGTGGTGTGTATGGTAAGGAAATTGGCTGGTGTACACTTGCATCCTGCACAATTTGTATCGGTGGTGCTTGTTGGCTTGTTAGTTGGATATGGCTAGGGATGGTCGGTATCTGCACTTGTGAAAATGCTGGGAGAGTGGTCGGGATGATGTTGGGCTGAGGTTGACTCACTTCTAATCTGAGTTGTGGCACATCACCGCTGTTTTGGGGCTCCAAGTGGATGATTGGAATCGGCTGACTCTCCGTTGTTGGAGGCACAGTCGGATTTTCTTTGTTGTTGCTGTTGTCCTCCACTTCTGCTCGTTCCCCCTGCGAACTTCCTGGGAACATAGCCCTGAAAGTGGGGATTTGCATCAACTGCTGGCGGAAATTCTCCATCTCTTCCTGCTTCCTCTGCATTTCCAACATCATGGCCATCATCATCCCTTGGCCTTCTCGTGCCTCCTGTAATGCCTTGAGCATCTCCATCTGCACAGCATTCGCAGTCGTCTGCGCTCCAGTTACTTCCTCACCTTGCCTTCCTGTGTTTGTCTGTCTAGCGCTGGTTTGTTGTTGATCAGCCATTTGAGGTGATGTTGAGCTTCCTTCCGAAACGTCTTCTAAGATAGGTTGATCAAAGTCCAGATTCGCGCTTTGGAGCACTGGATTTACTTGCCTTGAAATCGGATCCAGTGAAGTGATGGTTGTTGTCGGTGAAACTCTTCCTGTAATTCTCCCACTTCGAGTTGTGGGCATACCCTTCACGAATTCTACACCTCCCCAGCAGAGTCGCCAAATAAATGTAGGTAAGAAAATTACACCTTGCTAGGGTTAGGGTTTCGTATTGGCTGGAGAGGAGAGAAATCCACGAAGAGTACGGAACTGATTGATTGATTGAAGAGGGGAGAAGAACAGGTGGGCAATTACTCCAATGACACGTGACAGAACTCCTAGAATCCGGAAACCGGGTTAGGGTAGCAGGGATTCCAATAGCCTTCTAGAGTCTTCGAGTTGTGAGAGAGTTTCAAGTGTTTAGAGCTTCCAAGAGTCTCAGTGTAATGTCTTGAGAGCCATCCTCTTTTCTTAGAATAGAGGGGCTATTTATAGAGTTTTCCTGGAAAATAGTCACATGCCAGGCACATGTTTTAAGGGAAATTCCCGAAATACCCTTTAATTATGTTTTAAAGGAGAAATTCCAGAAATGCCCTTTAATCATCAAAGTAATGCCCAAATTGCCCTGTTCTTCTAGCCACCAATCCAATCCCTCAATCAATTCCCAAAATGGGTCGCATCCATGCGTCTTCTGCCTTGGAACACGTGGAGACTTCCCCGGGTCTAGTACATTTAATTAGGTCACATAAACCCTAATTTGTACATTTAATTAGGTTTTTTGTAAACCCTAATTTGTACATTTAATTCAATTAGGTCATGTGAACCCTAATATGCACTTGGGCCCACACAAAGAAAATTTGAAGAGAAAAAATAACTCCGTAAGATTTTTAGACCAACTCAATCAAACCACGCAAAAGCAGAAGATGTTGAACTCAAATTTGACGTCTATGAAATTAAGCTAGCTTATGTGGACTATATACAAGTGCACGCAAACACCATACGTTGAAAGTCATGGTATTCATTTCCCTTTCATATTCTAGCGTATAAAATTATTAACACTCCTGTTGCTGAGTTAAAATAGATGAAAAAGAAATGAAATGGACGAAAAGTTTAATTTTTTTTTGTCTAATTTCTTTATTATTGAATTTTTTAATGAATAGGAAATAAAAAGAAATGGACGAAAAAATCAATCACTTTTTTTGCCAAACTTTTTAATCCAAAAATGGACCGACTTGGACGGACTCAATATCATAATATCATCCTCTATAATCTCTATATGATAATAAAATTATCGTGCCAATAAGTCAAAACAACAGGAAAAACTATATGATCATTTTTGAGTGTCTTTGTCACATTGTTTCCAAGAAACTTGATCATCAAGTCTTCGAATTCACATCGGTCTTTCTTTTATTACCTAACTGTATGTATATATATACACATATATACATAGACAACACACACACATATTATATATAATATATACTTCCTTTTGCAACATACATATACATTTAATGTTAACCACAGAACAGTCATGAGAACAGATTTTAGCTTCACTTTTTTCATGGTACTGTTTTTTCATAGCATTATTCGTAGGAGCTGCTCAGCCATAAATAGTCCTCATCATAAAAATCTATCCCTTAACATAACCACGGATGAATCCGCTCTTTTATCCTTGAAATCTCATATAATTTCTGATCCTCACCATACCCTGACAAGCAATTGGTCCGTCGCTAAAGCCTCTTATTGTAACTGGGTTGGAGTCATTTGTAGCAGCAGTAATAAACGAGTCGTAGCCTTAAATCTTTCAACCATGGGCTTAATAGGAACTATTCCTCCGCAAATTGGAAACCTCTCATTCCTTGTTTCGCTTGATCTTAGTAACAATAGCTTCACTGGCTTTATCCCAATCACCATCTTTACAATCTCAACACTGCGAGTTATTGATATTACAAATAATAGCTTGTCCGGTAATCTTCCGGCGGATATTTGCCACGGGATTCCAAAAATTGAAGGGCTTCATCTGTCATTGAACAAACTGTCTGGCTCAATTCCATCAGCTCTACATGAATGCTCAAAACTTAAGGTTTTGTCATTGCCGCGTAACGAATTCAGCGGAAGGATACCGAGAGAGATTGGAAACTTGAGTATGCTAGAGGTGTTGGATTTTGGTCAAAACAACTTGGAAGGTATGGGATATTTTTCTGCATTTTCCTTTGAATAAGCTCCAGTATAAAATTTAGTCAACATATGAATTTTCACTGCTAGTACGTTTTCCATAGAAATTGTTAGTAAGTCAACATTTTTTATAGGGTCTAATGCAATTTACTATATGTGGTTTGCACGTTTTTGTGAATCACCACCTCTGATTAGAAAACCATCACTTAGCCACTCATGGTTTGAAAGATTTGCACTCTCTCACTTTAGTATTAACTCCTTTAACTATAAGTGTTAAAGTACTAGAATCCCTTCTTAACTCATATTTTACATATAACCACCTTATTTGTTATGTATCTCAATTTTCATCAACTAACTTACAAAATAAAATTAAAAAAAAATTCTCTAATCTCAAATCAATATTAAGTCTTGAACTGTTTTTATTGAATCCTTTTCTTTCCGTCAACACGAAAAAAAATATTATTATTTGAAAATTTGGTATTGCATTTTTCTCTTCACGTGTATACTGAAAGAAAATACTTAATTAATATTAAAAATACCTAAAGTTCAGGAGTCTATAACATTTCTCTTCTTTTGAGTACAGATCTACGGAGTACGTTTGAATGCACATGTTCCGGTTTACTAGTTACTCCACGAGTAGCATAATTAGAAAATAAAGAAGACCATCAAGGAAAAAAGAGGAAGGTCAATTGGATTATTAATTGTTGTTAACATATATGAACTTTCGAATCTTATCTTTTGTTAAGGTGGTTCATGTTAGGCATTCTTTTATTTCTAATCATCACTTAGGTAAATATCATTCCAATGATATTAAAACAATATTGCATATTCTTTTGGCAGGTATTATACCACAAGAGATTGGTAGCCTTTGGAATATGAAACACCTCTCGTTAAACTACAATAACCTAAGTGGTATCATTCCCGAAACAATCTTTAACCTCTCAAAACTTGAAGTCATTTCAATTTTTGACAATCACCTTTCAGGCAAACTTCCCTCCAATTTCGGCCACAAACAACCCAATCTAAGAAAAACTTTATCTGGGAACTAATCACTTCACAGGGATTTTACCTGACTCTATCTCAAATGCTACTCAACTCGACTTTTTCGACGTTTCTGGCAACAATTTCATCGGTACAATCCCCAAGTCACTTGGAAATTTGGCACTTCTTGAATTTTTAGGCTTCGGTTCGAATGGCTTCACCAATGAAAAATCATCTTCCGAACTTGACTTCCTCACTAGCTTGACCAATTGCAAAAAATTAACAATATTAATCTTAGATGATAATCATCTAAATGGATACCTTCCGGTTTCCATTGGGAATTTCTCCGCTGCTCTCGAACGATTGTACCCAAGTGAGTGCGGAATCAAGGGAACATTTCCTAATGAAATTGGGAATTTAACCAGTCTTAGTGTTTTAAGTTTACATGGGAATGAGTTGACTGGAAAAATTCCCATAACAATCCAACGGCTATCCAAGCTTCAAGAATTATATCTTCTTGACAACAAGATTGAAGGATTCATTCCATCTGATCTTTGTCATTTACAGAACTTGGGTTACTTAACCTTACAAGGAAACCAAATCTCTGGTCCAATACCTTCATGCTTAGGGGATATTAGTTCTCTAAGATATCTTGATCTTAGTTCAAACAGATTGACCTCTAGCTTACCAGCAAACATTGGGAATCTCAAGGATATTTTGCAGTTTAATGTTTCCAAAAATTCTTTAAGTGGACAACTACCTAGTGAATTAGGTAATTTGAAGGTTGCAATAATAATAGATTTGTCACATAATCAATTTTCAGGGAACATCCCTAGCAGCCTTGGGAGTCTCCAAAATTTGGTTATTCTTTCTTTGGCAAATAATAGATTACAAGGGCCTATTCCGGATACATATAAATATTTGGTGAGCTTAGAAAACTTGGATTTGTCCCGTAACAATCTTTCTGGCGTGATTCTCAAGTCTCTAGAGGCACTCATCTATCTTAGGACTTTCAATGTATCTTCTAATAGCTTAAGAGGAGAAATTCCAAGTGAAGGTCCTTTTAAAAACTTCACTAATCAATCTTTCTTAGGGAATGAAGCATTGTGCGGTGCTTCTCGGTTTCAAGTCACAACATGTCGCGATAGTGTTACACGTGGATCAAGGAAGAGAAGAGTGCTTGTAATTATCGGTATTTCACTAGTGATTTTATTAATAGTGCTAATCATCTTGATCTTTGCATTTGTGTTGATACAGTGCAAATTAAGAAGTAGTGTTTCACCTCAAGTTGATATGTTACCAATAACAACAACATGTGGAAGAATTTCACTCTATGAACTTCAACAAGCAACTGATGGTTTTAGTGAAAGCAATATGCTTGGCATGGGTACTTTTGGTTCAGTTTACAAAGGAACACTTGTAAATGGGAGGATCGTGGCCATAAAGGTATTTAATTCAAAACTAGATGGTGGATTTAAGAGTTTTGATGTAGAATGTGAAGTATTGCGAAACCTTCGCCATCGAAATCTTGGGAAAGTCATTAGTACGTGCTCAAACCTTGATTTCAAAGCTTTGATACTTGAGTACATGCCTAATGGGAGCCTTGAGAAGTGGTTGTACTCTCACAACCATTTCTTGGATCTTTTGCAAAGAATAGACATAATGATAGATGTGGCATGTGCTTTGGATTATCTTCATTATGGCTATTCATCTCCTGTGATTCACTGTGATTTGAAGCCGAGCAATGTCTTGCTAGATAATGATATGGTTGCACACCTTAGTGATTTTGGTGTAGCAAAGTTATTGGGAGAAGGAGAGAGCATTGCGCAAACGATGACTTTAGCTACATTTGGATACATTGCACCAGGTAACACTTTTCTAGCTATGTTTCTTTTTCGTTCTTTCTTTTAATTTGTGTAAGATATTTAACTCATGTTTTGATAACAAGTTTTGCATATGTTGATAAATTTTTTGTTGATTTGTTATGTAAATGTAGAGTATGGATTGGAAGGGCTAGTATCCAGAAAATGTGATGTTTACAGTTATGGTATTATGTTGATGGAAGTATTTACAAGAACTAAGCCCAATGATGAACAATTTCTTGAAGATTTGAGTATAAAGCAATGGGTAAATAATTCACTTCCGAAGTCGGTAATTGAGGTTATTGATGCAAACTTGCTATTGCCAGAGGATGAACAAATAACTGCAAAGGTGGATTGTGTGTCATCTATCATGGAGTTGGCTTTGAGTTGCTGTGCAGATTCACCTGAGGATAGGTTCACCGTGCGAGATGTTGTTGCAGCACTTAGAAATATTAGAATTGATTTCCTTGCAAATCATGAAAGGACTTGAAACAACAAACTACTCATTTTACATATCTGTTAATACAATTGACTTTGTTTTAAGTTATTTTTAGTATTGTTTCTACATGTCAATAATATTTTTTATACACGTATTTAATTTAATATTAGTATCTAGTATTTACAGACCGTTCAATTGCTAATTATAAACCAGTCAAAAATTATAAAGTGATTATCTATGGACACAGTGATGGCACCGTTCCGGGGTATGTAAAGCTTGACTGAACAGTGTCACTCATTCAAATAGATGACTAAACTGTGACATCATTATGTAGACAAGGAAATTATACTTTACTCGAATTAGGGTTTCTTGTGAGCTGAGGAGAAGAGAAATCTACGAAGAGTACGGAGATGATTAAATAATTGAAGAGGTGAGAAGAACAGGTAAACAATTACTCTAGCAACATTTGATAGAACTATTAGAGAGAAAGAGTCTTCCAGGGAGTCTTGGGTCTAGAGAAAAATTTAAAAAATCCCTTATGTTGAAATGGAGAGAGTATTTATAGAGTTTTCTAGTAAGGGATCATGTGCTTGGCATGTGACCTTAGGTGAAATTTTAAAAACACCCTTAGTTCCCTAAGTAATGCACAAATCATCCTGCATGTTTTTCTAACCGTCAATCCAATCGCTCAATCATTTCCCAAAACGAGTTGCTGTGAAAACCGAAAACATTGTACGATATATTTTTGTGAATAAAATAAAAATTTATTACAAAAATATGCTTTATGATTATATTATAATTAAATATAATTATAAATGTGGTATGTGATAATTTTGATGCTATGAATTATTTGATATTTAGAAATGAGAATAAATAAAAAATTGTAAAAAAGAGATTAACTTGTATTAGTTAATCATTTTATAGAGAAAATATTAAGTTCATTAAATAACTTAATAATTAAAGAAGTAACTAAATGATTATTTAGTTATTTCTGAAAGAAAATGGTATTATATATATTTAATGATATAATATGTGTAAATAATGAAAATCAAATCAGTTATTTGATTTAAATAAAATGTTATTATTAAATAAATTGAGCAAGAATAATTTATTAAAGAAAATGAGAAAGAGTAACTATAAATTACTTAATTAAAATATTGAGTAATGTATTTGTTATATAGTTAGTAAATGATTTATATTACATAATTAATTCATTCTAAATATGATATATGAAATATTGGGAATATTGTATGCATAATATAAATTATATTTTCTGTAGGCTATTAGGTAATATGTATTATGATTAGTATAAAATATATTATGTCTGTGTGTATCTTGGAATCTATTTGGGACTTAAGAGAACTTAATAATGCAAGTTACGTAATGGAATGGTAATATAAGGTATTAATATATATTATATGTATGATAAGAGAACATGTGCTGGATAATAAAGGTGCAATAGAGAGAGAGAGTTAAGCAAGTGGGTTTGATGAGTCATGAAATGAAGGTGCAAGCAGGAGGTGTTATTACTCTGATGTTACGTTTAGATTGGAGTAATGAATGTGAGAATAAAATAATTCATTTTTAGAATAAAAAAATTGTATTTGGTTGCGATTAGAATAAAAAAAATTGTGTTTAATTTGTTGAGAGAGGAAAAATATATGGTATAAGTCATTCTAACTAGAATAGAATAAATTATTCCACTTTTCATTTCATTCCTTCGATTCAAACGTAAAACGTACCATAAATTAAGTAAGACATTAAGCATATGCCTAACAATGAGAGAGAGAGAGAGAGCTATGCTTCATCTGATAACTAAATAAACTAGGAAGTATGTTAACCAAATCCTCTGCCCTCTTCATTCCCTCCGTTCTATATCTCTCTCCCTCCTTAATTGCTTAACTATCCAAACTCCCATATTACCGAAATTACAAGGCTTCGTCATGTTAATGTTAAAACCTCCACCAAAATTCAACAAGGAACTAAAAGCAGCGGCAGGAGGGAGTATATAAGCTAATCATCAAAGTAAATTTCAGTACATTAAGCAATTGTAGCAAGGTAAGTTTCAAGCTCTTAGTTTTATTAGCAAAATTGAGTGTTTTATATATAATTGATGGTATGGCTGTTGTGCTAACAATGATTTAATAAGGAGAAGATATTGTGTTGTTGTGCGGAGTAATAAGGGAGGAAATTTTTTTTGGATTTACACATGTATAAGTATGTATGACCTCTTTCCCAAGAATGAATGCTTATGTTATGTTTGATAAAAATTCTCTTAGAAGCTTTCGGGTATAATTAAGGAATTTGGTCAAGCTTGTGGTTTATAAACTCTTCATACCTGATTTATGTAATAACTTAAGTGGATTGAACAAATAAAATTGAAGTTAGAATCTGTTTTGTGAATTATGAACGAGTTAGCTTTTGTGGTAAAACAGTTGTAACAAGGCAAATTTGAACCCTTATTAAGCTTGTCTATAATGTTTGTTTTGGTTAGTTAGTATTTTTTAAAAATAGGTTGTTATACCAACTATAACATATTAAAAATTTGCTGTGATTGAATTTATGGTTTGGAAGATATAAAATGTCAAAGTAGAGACTTTGCAGCTGCGTAGCAGCAGGTAACAGCAGCAGCCGCGCGCAAGCGCACTGCTGGCTTTGCTATGCTGCAGCGGCCAGGTGGTGTCGATTTGCTGTTTTGATGATTTTGAATAGTTAGCATACAAGATAAAAAAATAAATCAATATGTATATATAAATTACTCCCTCCGTCCCAAATTAATTGCTTTTCTAGGATTTTTTAAAGTCAAATTGATTATTTTTAAAATTAATAATTAAACATATATAAATATATTTCTAAAATTATAAAAATTGAAATTAGTAATAAATTGTATATACTTTCTTTTGGTTATAATATCTTTACCTATATGTTAGCAAAAATAGTAAAAAAATTAGTTTTAAAAATAGTCAATTTGACTTTAAAAAGTCCTAGAAATGCAATTAATTTGGGACGGAGGGAATAATATATTAGTTATAATTTATTTATATAAAATCATAAACAAGTTCAATACATGGAATAAATTAGAAATAAGCTATGTAAATTTGAGTTTAAGTAAGAATGCATGATGTATTTATGTAGTGAGCTATGAATGATTTAAAGTACATTATAAAATTAAAAACATAATGTGTTCATATGGCTTGGGCTCTTTTGAAGTATTTTGAGCGTGAAGCTATTTAAGATATAGTAAATCACTAGAATAATTTAACAAAGTATAGTTAATATACAATAGTGTAAATAACTTTAATGAATTTATTAAAATAACATATTAAACTTGTAAAACACAAGTTTAAATAGAATTTGTATGAAATATAGTAATGTTATGTATTGAAATAACATTATATATGTTCATAGGTGTTATACGGGAGCCTAATGCTTTAAATTCGTGTAATTGCGTAGAGTTAATAGCTTTACATCGAGAAGACAAGTATACTAACCTTTCTTTCTAGGTTACAAATCTTGAACAAAGGTTCCTGTTAAGCTTGAAATGAATGTTAGCTTCTTGAATTGGTAATTCTCCTGTGAATTTATTATTGAAGCTTTCTATGATACATGTGTTTGTATTGTCTGTGTTATTTGAGTTCGGTTAGACCAATATTGATTAATGTTCTAAGATTCCTCGAGAAGCTATGCTCATCAGATTTCTTTTGATAAACTTTTGTAATAGACTGAGTTGAACGACCCTTTATATAAGAGACATGTTATCGGAGATTATAGTTCCGAATTACGCTATTGCATTAATATGTTTGTGCACAATACATAGGTACAAAGGGTTGATCCCCCTACATACAAAGATGATCGTCCACAGTCTTTGACTGATAAAGGTTAAGGTAGAGATACTTGAAACCTGGGACATATTTTAATGGTCTTGTGACCCTCAGTTGCTTGATTAAATACTTTATAACAAATCTTTGCATTGAAAATTCCTTATTTCTAAAGACTTTACAGAATTCCTCAGTTAAAGTTTAATTTTATTCAAATGATATTCCTTTCAACTATTATCTGTTTCCTTATTAATTGTTTTCGGTGTTCTAAAAATCCCCACCTAGGCCACGCCTAGTCCCAAGGCGGCAAAAAAATTCCTCTAGGAGATTAGGTGGGACTAGGCGGGGCCTAAACGGGCAAGGCGGAGAAATTAGGCCCCTAAGCGTGGCCTAGGCGGAGAAATTAGGGGTGCAATTGTTTTTTTATTTTTATTTAATAACTAAGCTACAAAATAACGTCGTGGGTGATCTTGAAGGAGTATGGGTATGAGTATGATGTGGACATTATCTTGGAGGGATATGGAGAAGAAGAGTAAGAGATATAGAGGAATATGGAGATGAAGATTATTAGTTTGTATTTCTGATTATTTGTTTGTATTTAAACTTTGAACAATTACATGTTTGTATTTAAACTTTGACATTGGCAATATGGATGTGTTTGAACTTTAAACAAAGGCATTTATTATCTTTATTATAGGTTGTTTTGCTTTATATTATTGTTTTGTTTGGATAAATGTAAGATAAAATATTAAAATTGATTTAAAATAAAAATTCCGCCTAGGCCCCCTAGGCGCTAGTGCCCCTCTTGCCGCCCGCCTCCCGTCTAGCGCCTTTTAGAACTTTAATTGTTTTACTTAAATAGTGTTACTTGCTGGGCAATTCTATTGCTCATTCTTGCTAAATAAATTTCAATTAGAAATGAAAAGACTGGAGGATCATCATTTGATAAGGGAAAAGGAAAAGTGCAAGAGTAGTTGTGTAGTTAACTATAAATTTTGTATTGTATTATGTAGTAATGTAAGTAAATAGTTTTGGATGGAATGTAATATTTTTGGTACCATGTTATGTAATGTTAAAGGTTAGACAACCTGGGATACAATGATGTAAATATTATATTATGAAAAGACTGTTGTAATAATACAGGTTATCGAATGTGATTGGGTAAAATAGCAGGTAATGTAGATGATTGTGAGCACTACATTTGAGGGTAAAGATACCTGGATTTAGGGGCGTCACAGTTTCCTCCATAAGCCTTCTGCCTTGGGACTCATGGAGACCTCTATCAAGTCTCGTATTTCAAGGTATTTGTTGTTCAATCCATGCCTTTTTGTTTTTCTTTCTTTATTCGAACATCATGTCATTCGATCTCATCGTCAGAATCTTTGGAGGAGCTTGGCATGAATCTGGGGAGGCCATGCCCTAGGGGGCGAACCCTATGGTGGCCGAACCCTAGGGGGCCAAACCCTAGGTTCATGCCTCCTTCGATCCCTTTCGTTCGCTTTGGTCTTTCTTGCTCAATTTTCATCATTGTTTTCATGATTTTTAGCCTTGTAAGAAGCTTTGCTTGTCATGGAGGATTCAAGGAAAATCATTTCTAAACTCTCACAAGTTTTTTTGCCTCTTTCCTTCGAGTTCGTTATTCCGTCATTGCACCATTCAATACTTGTCCAACATGTCATTCGAGAGTATGAAGAGGTGTGCCCCATAGGAAGCCAACCCCTTGAGTGGCTGAACCCTAGGGGGTCACCTCAGTTTTCTTGTTCCTTCTCCGTTCATTTTCTTTATTTTTGTCTTTATCTCGTTCTAGTAGTTCAAATCAAATTCATTTGGGAAAGTCATTGTCGAAATTTGTCACAAGGTGGGACCACCTAGGGGTGGCTGAACCCTAGGGGACCAAAACTCTAGGTGTTCTTCCTTTTGTTCATTTATTGATCGTCTCGTTCATTTATTTCCGACTTTTTCGTCTTTCATTCAATTCTTTAGATCATATGTGAACTCTAATTTGTATTTTAGCCCACACATTCTTATTTGCAAGCAGAAAGATCATCACAGTTGCATAATCTGCAATTATAGTTACGGATTCGTCTGTTTATTCTTATATGAATTTGGATGATGAATTTTATGTATATATATTATAAGTTAAAGCTTTTTTCCCATGATAAGGAAATTAAATAGAATGGTAAAAACATAAAAAACATTAGTGTAATTAACATCATTGGACTAATGATTTTTACATTATACTTTATAGAGTATGATGTTATGTCCCTAATCCAGCAAACGTAATTCAAATATTGACACCAGCATCAATGAAAAGGAAGACGAAACTGCAAAACAAAGAAATGAGTTGACTCTTAAATCATTTTGCAAACAAACCATTCATAATAATTTAGACAAGGTTCCACATGATTAGTTTGGGACATGTTCATGACATTGTTACAGTGGAAGTAAGTTAATTTAGAGAGATAAGTAGAGTAAGAAATAATTTAGTCAAGGTCATTTGTTTTCCATGGACTCGGATCCCATCTACTACACTTTTCACAATATTTTCACCAGTATACATATGTTTACGAAAATAATACTTTTTAACAACGATGCCACTGAATCTAACGACTACTAATTTGTTGTCATTAAGTCACTTTTTTTTTCCAGTAATTGTATACTAGAAAAAATTGGATAAAGAGTATGGTGAAAGGGATCCGTGTCCGTTTTCAGTACAGACCCATCCCCCCTCTCAAATACATAATAAATCCTCCCAACCAGCAACTGCCAGGCCAATAAGGAAAACATTAAAATGAAGAAAAAAAATAATTAAATGGATTGCATTGGAGATTAACCGAGTTTATCCATAAGTAGACTCGAATCTGTAAGTTTACACAGTAAAAAAAATGTCTCTACCACTAAGCTAGCACCTTTGTTAGTCGGCAGAACCTTGAATGGAAAGAACTTCATTTTCCTAATACAATAATAACATGATCATTTGTTTATTTATTTGATAGGTAATTTTGGGACAGTTATACAATGATCATTCATTTTATTTCCCAGTTTCTGGCCTGGCTTTTTTGCGTAGTTAAAACATGCAATATTTTTGTACCCACGCTTGATATGTTTGTGTGCGCGCGTATATAATATCACAAAAATACAAAACTCAAATGACTTTGATTCACCATGGAAAATATTTGCTACGTACAATCATTTTCCTCTGTAAGTGTGATATGGTTACAATTTGATGACTTAACAAAGCATAGAGGAAACAATTTGAAAATTTGAAGCAGGCACTACTAATCTTGTGAAGCCAATTCAATTTTTGAGTTTCATGAATGGTTGCAAAGAAAGATGATGAATGATTTGGGTATTTTGAATTTTGAAAATTTTGAGTTTCATGATAGATAGGGAAGATGATGTAAATGAGAAAGATGATGAAGACGAGTTTGGATTTTTTGTTCTTTAATGGACAAATTAATTTGTTGATATATATATATATATATTTGATAGTTTGATAGATCATCATTTGAAGAGATGAATGGTTTGGAGTTTTTGGATTTGAAATTTTTGAGTTTCATGAATTGGGGATGATGAAGATGAGAATTTTCAATTTTTATTTTTTCCAAATACATTCAGATTTGTATTAGGGAGTATGAATAAGTTAACTTGATATTTGATTAGTTTTAAACGATTTTATACGGTCAAATATATAAAAATTAGGTCAAAGCGTACTTATACTCTCTCTACCGGAACATGTGACAATTCCGACAACTTTCCTGGCCGCCGAAAAATTACAAAAGGGTCAATTGTGGTTATTTAAGAGTACTTTGAGTAACGGGATGAGAGCTTTTGAACGTGTGGGTACCAAGTGCAAAAAAGTGTATACTTCAGGGTCTGATATGCAGTTAACTCTTTATAAATTGGCTTATAAATAATTTTTAAAAAGTAACAGTTTTTTATTTCTCAAAAAATCAAAAAAATGACTTATAAATAATTTTAAAATAAATAGGTGTAAAGACTCTTTTGAAGCAGGCACTACTAATCTTGTGAAGCCAATTCCAAGAAAAGAAATTATACTTGCGCCATGACCATCAACATAGAAATGAATTCAGTGATGCCGAATTAAGTGATGCGATGGACAAATTGTTCTGAGGGATATAAGCCTATATATATAATTGGGTAACAGCCATTCCATCCCCTTTCGTGTTGGTGGGCATGCCAGTTTCATAACCCTACAAAATGGGTGTATCAAGATCTTCTCTCGAACTTCTTCTCACTTGATTTTTTTCTCCTCTGTAGATTAAATATGCTTCAAATCTTTAAGTTTTTTTGCTATTTACAACTTAAACCCTCATTATATTGTTGAGATATTAAACTTAAAGTTTCTAATTTCTACAAATAAAATGGCTTGGCCATTAAATTTAGCATTTCTTATTGAAATAAGTCATATAACTCAAAATGAAAGAATAATTAAGTTTTTTAGAAATATATATCATTTATATATACTATAATTTATTTCTTCTTTTCTTCTTCGTCACACACTAATAATGTGCCTACAATTTTTTGTATTTTCAAATATATTCTAGGTATTCCATCAATTTGGACAATTAAGTATCTTAAGTGTGTGTGTCTCTGTGTGTGTGTGTGTATATATATATATATATATATAGTCCAGTTCCTATATATACCTTCTAAACAAACATACCTATATAAATAAACCCTTCCCCTGATTTGGCTTCTCTCTCCTCGTTCACACAAAAATCGGCCAACACTCTCTTCTCTCTCCTCACACCAGCCAAATTGAGTCCTCACACCGTACGTACCAGCCAAATCGTATGCTTCCAGTCTCTTCTCCTACCTGCACCGACTTACTCTGCTAAGAAGACCAATCTGCTAAGGTAAGGGTTTATTTTTTTTTACAGAAAATCAAGTTTTTTTTGGGGGGATGTAACCTAGATTTTGGGGGAAACTTTGGTATGCTTGCTGTGTATTTTCTGAAAACAGAACCCAACCCAACCCAACCAAGATGCTTGCTGATTTTTGCTGTATATTTGCTGATTTTGGGAAAGTTTTTTATTTATATTTTTTTTGAATTTACTAGTCAATTTTTGTACACTCTGTTTTCATGTTAAAATTGCTTGATGGCAAGTATTGGAATGGCCATAGCTTAAAGCTAGTGAAGTAAATAATATAATAATTGTTACAATAATGGTGAAGAGGAATTGAGCCATAGTTGGCTGTGTGTGGAAAATTAAAGAGAGTTCGTTTTGATGGAAGCTAGTTGTGATGGCTGTGTATTTGCTGATTTTGGGGAAGTTTTTGATTTTTTTTTTGCTGATTTTTGCTGTCTATTTGCTGTGTATTTTGCTTGATGTGTATTTTGGTATGTAATTCTATAAATGGTACACATTCTGTAATTTTGTAATTTTGATAGTACTGTAATTGAACGGGCATAGATCATTTTCTCAAGTGATAGTACACATTCTGTAATTTTGTTTGGTTTTATCATAGTTTATGAAACATGTCTTAGAAAAATTGAACTTCTTGGCTGCCAAATGGAAGCTAGCTGTGATACTTTGCTTGGGATTTGAGGGAAATATATGGTTATTGGTTAATGGAATGCATGATTTAAGGGGGACTTTATTCACATGTACTTGTTGAATAGTCTGATTTAGATTGTTTAAAAACAATTGTTGCATGTGTTGATTGTGGAACTAAAATTTTAGTGAATATTGTTTAAGGTTTCAGCATATTATAATCATATTACGTCGATCAGATAACTGATATAAATATGGTATGTTATTCTATTTTCAGGTTCATTAAAAATGGATGACATGGACCATGAAATAGGGAGTTGTGGGGATAATGCAGAAATGAATTTTGACTACATGAACAATTTGGAAATAGAAATGGAGGGGGATGACTTCAGTGCAGAGGGGTTGGATGTGAACAATGAGGAGACTTTTGTCTACTATCCTCAAGTAGCCAATGAGTTTACGCCTAAGTTAGCTCAAGAATTTCAAACATTAGACGATATTCACACTTTTTACAATACATATGCAATGCATGCTGATTTTAGTATGCGAAAGTGGACTGAGAAAAAAAAGGCGGGAACCGGTGAGATTTGTAGGAAAGAGTATGTGTCATAAGTAAGGAAAAGGCAAACTACTAGCTGATGTCGATGTAAAAAGAAACCGTAGATCTACGAGATTTGGTTGTAGTGCAAGAATTGTAGTGGTAAAAAGAAATGACTTGTTCGTAATTACTATAATTGAGGAGGGTCATTGTCATCCATTGTCAACCCCACATAAGAGGCATCTTTTACGATCGCACCGTAATGTGTCAACTGCCCAAAAATGCTTGAGTCAACAACTTGGAATGGTGAATATACCACAATGCCAACAATACAAATTTTTTGCAGTGCAGGCGGGAGGGTTTGAAAATATTGGTTGCACGCAACGAGATTTGTATAACGTTTAAAGAGACAAGCATAATAAGTTGAAGGGACATGATGGCGATACTTCATTCACTTTTACAATTGACACAGATGATGATGAAAGGATTACTCGTTGTTTTTGGGCCGATGCAACTTCTAGACGGTCTTACCGATTTTATGGCGATGTTGTCATTTTTGATACCACATACAATACTAATCGTTACGAAATGATATTTGCACCACTAATGGGGGTTAATAACCATGGTCAAACTATTATATTTGGTTGTGCATTCTTAAGTGATGAGACGATAGATATTTTTATTTGGCTATTCAAGTGTTTTTTGGAAGTAATGTCAGGTGATGCACCTAAGATGATTATCATCGATCAGGATCCGGCTATGACAAATGCAATTTCACATATCCTTCCTCATACATTTCATAGGTATTGTAGTTGGCACATTTTAACCAAATTTTCAAAGAAGATTGACTCAGTAAAATTCAATGCTTATTATAAAGAGTTTTCAGATTGCATTTGGAATTCAGAAACTGTGGAAAAGTTTGACTCCACTTGGGTGGAGCTGGTGGAGAAAAGTGGGTTGAATGCTAATAAATGGCTACAATCAATGTATGACATCCGTTATAGATGGGTACCTACACATGTGAACTATGCTTTCTCAGCCGGCATGTCAAGTAGCCAACGAGCAGAGAGTTCTCATGCATTTTAAAAAAAATTATTTCTAAAAGAAACTCTTTAGTAGATTTTATGATTCAATTTGGTCGGGGCCTTTAACATCAACGACATGCAGAGTTGAGCTCGGATAACAAAGATTTGATTGAGAGGCCGAAAATGAAAATTGGCCATGACTTCTTAATTCAAGTGGTTGAGATTTATACACACTCTATGTATTACAAATTTGAAGATGAGTTGTGTGAGAGCTTGAATTATAGGTTTGAACTTCTGAAGGAGGATGTCAACTACCATGTATATAAGATTTAGAGAAGAAATGTCAACAAGTTTAATGTCAGAGAAATTCATTATGACAAATCTTTGGATTATGCAACATGTACTTGCAAAAAAGTTGAGAGTTTGGGAATCCTATGTCGGCATGTGATAGCTTACTTGAGTAAGTATCATGATCTTGAAAGGTTGCCTACAAAATACATTTTAAAGAGGTGGACAAAGACAGCAAAATCAATTAGTGTAACTCACGATGATGGTGTGACTATAAAAGACGATAAGTCATACTTACTCTTGCGAAGTCAATTTATTAAACATTCTTTAGATTTGATTGATAGGGCTCTCACAAATGAAGAAGCCACAAATATTTTAAAGCCACAAATATTTTAAAAGAGTGTTTTCGTACTGCGGATGAAAAGATTAATCAAGTTATTGGTAAGAATGATACCAGAAAAAACACGGAGATGGAGTGTGGTGGAATGAGTGCATCCAAGTCAGTTAACATGACTTTTACTTACAAACATAGTTACATTGAGCCGAACCAAGTGCGAGCAAAATATTGTGGCAAAAGGCTTAAGGGTGGCAAAGAAAAGGCTTTGGGAAAAATAAAATATCCAAAGGGTAGACGTTGTCATGGATGTGGTAAAGTGGGTGTGACACACGATAAAAGAAACTATCCAGTGCTTAATAATCAGTAAACAAGTTTACTTATCTTCACTTTGCTATTTGTTTAAATTTAACTTTGTTATTTATTTAAATTTGACTTTGTTGACTTGTTTAAATGTAGAACTGGAGTATCAAATGATGATGATACTCAGGATCCAAATGAAGATAACGATGATATTGAGCATGAGCAGCAGGTCAACAGCAACAGCTGAGCCGGACCAGCAGGTCAACAACAGAACAAACTATTCAGCAGCAGCAACATCATGTTGTTTTGGCTTGCAGACTTTTTGGCTCTTGTTAGTTCAGAAATTTCATTTAGTTTCAGCTCCTGTTACTTTCAGTTTAATGAAATCTCAGAAATTTAGTTCTTTTGTGTTAGTGAGTTCCTGTTAGTTTCAAAAATTTAGTTCTTTTCAGAAATTTAGTTCCTATTAGGATACTGTGGTTTTATGTTGTTAACTGGTGTTAATTTCCTAATGCAGCTAAGTATTTGGTTTTATATCCTGTTACTGAGTTCTTGTGGTTTAATATCCTAATGCAGCTTAATATCCTGTTACTGAGTTCCTGTGGTTTTATGTTGTCATAAACTCCGAGTTGATTTTTTGAGTTAAAACTCCAATACCTCCATGCTGTCTTTTTGGTATAGACAAAAGAAGAAAAGAAATATTGGATAGATTTGGGTATACTTGCAGGATGTGGGTATACGAGAAGCAATGCATAACTTTTTAGAAGTTTGCACTTTCACTTGTGAAATGTATGGCTTTTGGGGAATTCAAGCCTTGTGTTCATGAGTTTATGAAGATTAAAGGTTTCTGGATCTTTTTCGCTTTCCGAAGATAAGACTTTTGAGAATTATTTTTAATGGAATTGTAATACAAATACTACAATTGGTATTGCAGAAAAAAATATTCTCGTCTTTAGTGGAGTTATATAAGATTACAGATTTTTTTGGTAGATTAAATTAATAGTGCAAGATTATTTATGTTTATTATAAGTTTTATTATTATTGAAGTTATTTTCACTAAAATGTGTGCGTGAACAGGTAATTGTATTTAAATTACATATTAACACTTTTTGATTACTATCATTTTACCTCGTTGAGGTACACTTTTGATTATTATTTCCACTTGAGTTACTATTAAATTATTATATTGTATTTAAAGTACAGAAGTTGCCATGAAAATTGATTTAGCAATCAAACTTGAACATTAACAATAGTTGTTAAGTATTTGACAATTAACAAAGAAAATGTACCATATGATGATATTAAGGAGGTCAAACAGAGGAGAGAAACAGAGGACACCAAACAGAGGAGACCAATCAATATTCTTACAAAACAAGCAAGGCACCTGTTCCAAATTTTGTGTGAGGAGAGAGAAAAGAGTGAGAAGAGAGTGTTGACCGATTTTTGTGTGAGTGAGGAGAGAGAAGCCAAATCAAGGGAAGGGTTTATTTATATAGATATGTATGTTTAAGTGGGTATGTATAGGATCTGGGCTGATATATATATATATATATATATATATATATATATATATATATATATATATACAAGAAGGCGGAAGCAGAAACTAAAAAAGGTGGTGTTCATCAGAATCATACAACAACTTAGTAGGGTGCAGTGAAGTATAGCAGTGATTTATTAAAAAGAATGTGTAGAAATCATGCAGATATAAAAGTAACAATTTTATAACTTAAAACTTGAGATTTTATTTATAATAAAATTACAAGAACAGGTAGGGAGATGTACAAAACTACAATGTACAAGACTCAGAATATAACTAAGGCTTACAAGTTAAGGGTTTAGATGGAGGAGAGAAGGAGAGAATAAGAGGTACTTAACCAATCCGATTGTAAATGAAAACTGAGCCTTCCTTTTATAGAATAAGGAGAGACTGTTACAATTTCTAACTATTACAACTTTTGAGTAAATTAACAGTAAAAGTACAGGTTACTATTCATGAACAGTGACTTTTTTCACTATTCATCATGAGAATGGCCGACACTGCACTGTTGTAACTTTGCTTTCGGTGGAAAAGCTGAGTGATTCCTGACTTGAGTGAGGCATGCCTGTCTGGTAGTGATAGCACGCCTGATTAACTGGATGACTTATTGCTTGGTGGGTCCTGCTCTATTGGGAGCATGCTGGTGACTCACGCGAATGGGTCCTGAGCATCTTGGAGGTTGACGGTGAACTGCTCATCATCTTCATTAACTGAGTTGGATGAACTAGCTGAGGCTTCTTCTTGGAGTATTTCTGTTCTCCGATGAAGAGCTTGAGCGATTAACTTGAGCTCTGCTGCCGAACAGTTCTGGATATCTGAAACATCAAATAAACCTGATCCTGCTGTAACTTCTTTGGTTTTACTAGATGATCCTTTTGTTGGAATGGATCGTACTGGAGTAATTGGTTTAACTGGGAATTCTTTAAGAACGTAACCAATAATTTTGCTGACGTCAATCTTGTCCCACCATTTGATGAAGAACATTCTGACTACTGTAGGGACTGAACAAATACTGGTTGTTGCTGGGGCTGGATTAATATCTGACTTGAACTCAATTTCAATTGTAGGGGTATGAATTTCATATTGCCACTTAAGAATCCATGGAACTTTATATTTGCTGACAAATTGAAGTGTAATTGGAACACTATCAAATTGCGGATTATGAGGGCATTTACAACTGAAATGAGTGACTGCATTTTCTAACTCTTGCGGGAAAATTTCTAAGTCTGATCCATGTCTGGACCACCATCGGTTGAACCAAACTGGGAAATGAGACTTAAACTTCTGATCAAATTGTACGAACCATGAGTGACCAAACGATTGGGTCTGGTATAGGAAGATATTATCCCATGCTTCAATATAATCATAGTAATTAAACTGAAGATCTTGATTATCTAACTGTTTAAGATCAGAGGGGTGGTTTCCCCAATCTGCCATTATAATTATTTGTTTAATGTATAAGGAATGGTAGATTGCTTTTGAACTGTCATTCCTATCATAGATAGGTTTGATGAAAACTGATTCAGTTTTGAACTAGAATATCTTTGTAATAAGCAAGATTTTTGAAGGTGGCCATTGGAAGGAAGTGCCAGCCGGGGGGAAAGAATTGGGCGGCAAGTCTAACTGGGTCTTCTTTAAACTTCATATGAGGCTCAATATGGAATAGGTTTTGTTGTGAAATAGGAATATAAGGTGAATTTTGACTAGTATTGGGCCTTGGGTTAACTGTTTGAACACAACCAAACGGATCAACTGGTTTGGGTTGACTTGCAAGGACTGAGTTGTATGGTTTAGGGATTGTCCCTAAAACCTGAAATTTGCTAACTAAAGGGGTCGTGGAACTTGGGTTAACTGGGAAAGGAACCATGGCTCCTTTGTGTTGACTTGAACTAGTTGGGCCAGCTTGACTGGTCCTTTGTTTTCCACTACTCCTGACACTCATTTGGGCTGACCTGATTCAATAAACTCTCGTGTTAGAAAGTCTGGAATGGAATTGTCCTCACCTTTAATATATTCAATATCAAATTCAAAAATGCTGAGTAAAGATTGCCATCTGGCGAAAACATGTTTAGAAGCTATATTTTCAACATCCTTTTCTAAAATATATTTTGCCGATTTACAATCAATCCTGACTAAAAACTTTTGGTTTAAAACATCGCTTTGAAATTTATTTATGCATTTTACTAAAGATAAAATTTCCTTTTTAATAGTACTGTATTTAACTTGTGTATCATTCCAAACACCAGAGTGAAATCGGACAATTTGCTCTTTGGAGGTAGGAGTGAGTTTTTGTTTGAGAATCCCTCCAAAGCCTATTTCAGAAGCGTCCGTTTCAATGATTTTGAATACATTTTCATTTGAGATACCAAGACAGGGCAATGTCTTGACATATTTTTTAACTTGCTGAACCACTGAGGTATGGACCTTAGTCCATGGAGGGGGATTTTCTTTTAATCGTTGAAACAAGGGTTGACAGATTTTTCTAAGATCTTTGACGAATTCTCCAATATAGTTGAGAGAACCTAAAAACCTTTGAAGTTGAGTTTTGTTAGTAATTTCGTCTGGGAATTTATCTGCAAACTTGATGGCTCTATCGATGGGGGTGATAAGGCCATGATAAATGTTATGACCAAGAAATCTAACTTTTGACTGAAAAATATCACACTTGGTTGGCGAAAGAACCAAACCATTGACT
Organism: Aralia elata; assembly: GCA_034770075.1. NCBI lineage: Eukaryota > Viridiplantae > Streptophyta > Magnoliopsida > Apiales > Araliaceae > Aralia > Aralia elata. Next base: position 69,344,611 of record CM068379.1, on the reverse strand, counting down.
TTGATTGCTTTGAAGAAGGCATCTAAATGCTTATGATGTTCTTCAATTGTCTTTGAGAAAACAAGAATATCATCGATGTAAACAATGATGAACTGACTGTAAGGAGTTAAAATAGTGTTAAGAATATTTTGAAATTCACTGGGGGCATTCTTTAGTCCAAAGGCTTGTACATTCCATTCATAATGTCCGAAAGGAGTGGTAAATGTTGTCTTATACCTATCCCTTTCATCAATTTGCACTTGCCAGTATCCTGACTTAAGGTCGAATTTACTAAAAATGGTGGAATGACTTAACCTAGCAATAAGGTCCTTCTTAATGGGTAATGGATACCTAATCCATTCTAGTACCTTATTGAGTGGTTTGTAATTAATAATTAACCGTGGGGCACCTCTTTCCTTTTCTGCTTCATTATTGACATAAAAGACTGGACAAGACCAAGGTGATTTACTAGGCCTAATGAGACCTTTCTTAAGTAACTCTTTAATTTCAACTTTACAAAGTTCCATTTGTTCATGATTCATCTGTATGGGCCTAGCCTTGGTAGGAATAAGATGTTCCTTAAATTCCTTTGCATATGGAAGCCTAACAGTATGGACTTTTCTATGCCAAAAGGCATTGGGCCGATCTGAGCAAAGTTCCTTTGTAATATAACTCATTTTCTCTTTAATTTTTTGTTGAACAATATCTCTAGTTAATTGTTCATCAATTTGTTTGTACCTAATTTCATTTTTTAAGAATTTTAACTGAGATTTTTTACAGTTTAAGATATTCAAGTTTTTTGAAATTGCATCATCTTGAATCATTCTTAAATCTCTTTCTTTAGGGTTAAGAATAAACCTAAACGTGATTTCTTCACCTAGGTGTCTAGTGGTTAACCCGGCAGATGTAGTGACAAATGGATATAACAAATAGATAAATGGTAAACCCAAAATTATCTTATCTGTCATGTTTCTAATTAAAACAAAGGATGTTTTAAAGCACACTTTGTCTTGACAAATATGGGCTTTGGATAACTTATACTTGATGTCCATTTGACTACCATTTGCTGAATTAAGTCTTTCACTAGTCTTTTCATAATATTGAGTAGGAATAAGGCCTTCTTGAATACAATTTAAATCAGCACCTGTGTCTACTAATGCTGGTAATTCAATTATGAAGTCCTTATTAATAACTAAATTGATGTTAATATACCATTTCTGAATAGTAACATCCTTAATTCTTTGAAGACAATTATCTATTGAGACAATAGATTCTTCAGCATGTTCTTTATTGCTTAACAACTCATGATCCTCATCTTCTGAGGAATCATTAACTAAAAGAGGCTGCTCAATTGTAGATTCTTTGATTGCCTTTATTTCTTCTTGTAACTTAGGGATTTCTGATTTAATTTTAGAAATTTCTTTTTTAAGTTTGTTAACTTCCAGATTTAAGTCCGCAACTGTAACTACTTTGATAGGGGTTTTAAATCTATCAAGAGTTTTGTTAAGACTGAAAATTGGTTTATCTTGGCTTTTCTTTAACTTATTTTCTGAAGTTGTATCTTTGACCAAAAGTTTTTTCAATTTATCCATATACTGAGTTTTTAACTCAGGGTCATTTATCCTGCTTATTAGGTCGATTAACAAAGACTGTTCTTCTTCTTCCTTCGTTAATACATTAACTGTCTTGACACAGCAACTGTTTGTACAATCTTCCGTGCACAAGGTGACCTCATTATTACTATTACTATCCGATTTATTGTCACTACTAGAATTGTTTGATTGAATATCAGAATAATTGCCATCACTAACCTGATTTCCAATCCTAAATAATTCTAGGATTTGCTCACAATCTTCCACTGAAATATTCAATTGATTTAACTTCTTTTTAACTCTGCATTCATTTTTGTAATGTCCCTTCTGCCCACAATTGTGGCACACAATTTTACTTTTGTCAAACTTCTTATTACTAGATTTATGAGAATTTCGACTGCGACTTGATTTAGATTTTGAATAATACTCATCTTTAGACTTTTGTTGACTAGAATCTCGTTTTTTATGAGATTTGTGATGTCGTTTGTGGTTGTCTAGATGACTATGCCTGGATTTATGCTTTCTTCTAGATGGAGCGATTGAAGGCAAAACCATATTGTTCACAAAATGTTACTAATTCATTTTTTGCTTTTTTCTTATCCTTTCGTGCTTGACGAGCAATTTTGAAGTCAATGCACATTTTTGACCCTTGCTTTGTTATTATGCTAACTAATTCACCATAAGTTAGGTTATCATAGTCTATGTAACCTAGATCTTTGCTTAATTGCTCTCTGATTTTATGGGCAAATAAATTAGGAAGACCATTAACAAACTTTTCTTTCCAGTATGATTGATTGCTATCTGCTCTCATCATAACTCTGGAAATAAAGACTTCTTTGTACCATCTAAAATCACTTAAAGTGGGACATGAGAGATTACTGAGTTGATCATGTATTCTCTCTGTTATGTTACTAGGAGTACCAATAAAATGTTTGATGATTGTAAATATTAAGGTATTTACTCCATCAGGGATTCCAGTTGTCATCCCTTCAGCTAATACTGGGAAACCCTCAGCATCAACTTGAACTGCGTAAACTATGGCATTTCTAGATTCGTCAGTGAGATGCTTTTCCCACCAATATCTAAGAGTTCCGGTAAATCCACTGACGATTAACTCAACTATTTCTGGTTGGGTTAAACTATCATACGATGTCATGTAACTATTAGCAACCATTGACAAATGACTTAGTTTGTTTAGGACTTCTTGCTCATTTAAACCGTCAATATTCCATTCATAAAGCTTGTTTGAGGAAACTGAAAATTGATTATTTAAATTCCTATCTTCGAATTGTAAGTCAATCGGAGTGGGCCTTGATTGCCAATTTCCTTTTGAGTCAAACGTGACTTTCTTAACTTCATTTAACTCTGGCAAAGAATCAGAATCTATGAGGTCATCCTCTGATTCACTAGCTGAAACCTCACTGTTAATAACTTGATCAATTACAGTAAGCGTTTTACTAGATTCTGCCGTGTTTAGTTTTTTAAAAAGCTTATCTAATGTTTGCGAAATTTCTTTGTCCGTTTTAGGCAATCCCAAGCCATCACGGCTTTCGGGAAGTTTTAATAAAGGCTGCTCATTTTTAGCATCTGGCTTTTTAATGACCTTTTCTTCAAATTTTTCTTCAATTTTTTCTAACTGTTTACCTATAGTTGATAGACACTGGTTAGTAAAATTATTTTGTTCAATTATTTTCTTATCATCTTTATTGCCATCTGAAACTTTGAAAGGACTAGCAATAACGACTGAGTTTTTAACCGGAATTTGGATTGTTTCTAGAGGCGGCAGGACCGAAGACACTTTGGAGTTATCTCCGATAATCCACGAATTTCTAGTTAACACATTACAGTTTCCGAAATAGTTATTATACCACTGGTAAAATGAAATATTAATTTGCTCTTTAATTAAGAATTTTTTTCCATTTATTTATTACCTTATCTCTTTCATTTTCAGGATGATTTTTCCTAAACTTGTGTCGTTCACTTTGATTTTCTTTTGAATTAAAGTCAGCAACGAGGGAAGACCAATTTATTTTAAATTCCTTATTGATTACTAGTAACTGATGATCAATATTATGGGTCTCAAAATCTGATTGAGTAGGAGACATAACTTGTTCAGGAACATAGGTTGGTTGACTAGTCTGACCTTCTTGATAAATTCCTTTTATTTTAAAATCAGTTTTAGGAAAATCAAGATTTGAAATTTCACTAGGAATGTTAGAACAACTGTTCCTAGATCTGGGAATTAAAGATGGTGATGAGGAACTCTCAACATCTTCAATGATTAGTCTTCTAGTACGTTCAAAACTTATGTTTACCGTACCATCAGAAAATTGTCGAACGTTTTCAATGTTTAGAAAATTATTTGAAATTGGTTTTTGTGGAACCTCTGTTGAGAGAGACCAATGACTTGGCAGGGTTATATCCTTCCAATGAATTGTTCTTGGAACTTGGATATTAGCATCCCTAGTACTACTCTGAATTAAGACTGTATGGTCTTTAGGACTCCTATTTAATGCATGTACATTTAAATTAGTCTTAATCGTTTTGTAATAAACTCGATAAATTAAGGCTAATGGTTGAGAACCTTCCATCATAAAAGTGTTCTCTCCTGCAGTTTTTATATTTAATATTAACGCATGAATTAAGTTTGGATCACTTAGGCTTAAGGTGAGATCTGGAAAGCAATTGAAATGGATTGGACCATTATGCAAACTAGATTCGACAACACCAATGATGCTTGGGAAATATCTAAGAAACCTAGCATCTCTTAAGCATAAGTAAATACTTGAATTTACTCCTTTAATATTTAAAGGTTTAACTGCAACTTGGACTAAACCTACATGTATGAAATTGTAACCCCTTTTTCTTTGTCTGATAATCATATCAGAAGAAAACAGATGACAAGTTTCATGTTCTTTATTAATAGAATAAACATTTTCAATAGTTTTAACATTATAGTCAACTTTGAAATTATCAGCAAACGATGACTGGTAAATTTCTCTTGGAGATATCCTAGGGATATTCCAATTGTGAAAAGATTGACTAATGTCCTCATAACTTTTTTCTTCACTGTTGACTGTGTTGCTAACTGGGGGTATCGGCGGTATTGCCGGCGGGGTAACTACTGTCCTACGGCTGGTTGTTGAATTGGATCTGAACAATCTATTCATCTTGATTCTATAATCCCCCTAAATCTAACTAGTTTTATTCATCCATTCAAACATTCTTACACGACAAGGCCACGTACCCTAGTCCTATAGTCAAACGCCATACTCTGCCCTTCCTGGGACTTACACCGGCTACACTGACCTACCCGGACAAGAATGGACCATATATAAGAAGATGACTTCTGAATAAAATAGCAAGATAAGGTAGAAGATAGAATCAAAAGAATAAATAACTTCAGACTCAATTCAGATACTCACAGAAGATAGTTACACAACTACAAAGTATCAGAGCCAAGTTGTTTGTAGTTGTGTAACTATCTTCTGTGAGTATCTGAATTGAGTCTGAAGTTATTTATTCTTTTGATTCTATCTTCTACCTTATCTTGCTATTTTATTCAGAAGTCATCTTCTTATATATGGTCCATTCTTGTCCGGGTAGGTCAGTGTAGCCGGTGTAAGTCCCAGGAAGGGCAGAGTATGGCGTTTGACTATAGGACTAGGGTACGTGGCCTTGTCGTGTAAGAATGTTTGAATGGATGAATAAAACTAGTTAGATTTAGGGGGATTATAGAATCAAGATGAATAGATTGTTCAGATCCAATTCAACAACCAGCCGTAGGACAGTAGTTACCCCGCCGGCAATACCGCCGATACCCCCAGTTAGCAACACAGTCAACAGTGAAGAAAAAAGTTATGAGGACATTAGTCAATCTTTTCACAATTGGAATATCCCTAGGATATCTCCAAGAGAAATTTACCAGTCATCGTTTGCTGATAATTTCAAAGTTGACTATAATGTTAAAACTATTGAAAATGTTTATTCTATTAATAAAGAACATGAAACTTGTCATCTGTTTTCTTCTGATATGATTATCAGACAAAGAAAAAGGGGTTACAATTTCATACATGTAGGTTTAGTCCAAGTTGCAGTTAAACCTTTAAATATTAAAGGAGTAAATTCAAGTATTTACTTATGCTTAAGAGATGCTAGGTTTCTTAGATATTTCCCAAGCATCATTGGTGTTGTCGAATCTAGTTTGCATAATGGTCCAATCCATTTCAATTGCTTTCCAGATCTCACCTTAAGCCTAAGTGATCCAAACTTAATTCATGCGTTAATATTAAATATAAAAACTGCAGGAGAGAACACTTTTATGATGGAAGGTTCTCAACCATTAGCCTTAATTTATCGAGTTTATTACAAAACGATTAAGACTAATTTAAATGTACATGCATTAAATAGGAGTCCTAAAGACCATACAGTCTTAATTCAGAGTAGTACTAGGGATGCTAATATCCAAGTTCCAAGAACAATTCATTGGAAGGATATAACCCTGCCAAGTCATTGGTCTCTCTCAACAGAGGTTCCACAAAAACCAATTTCAAATAATTTTCTAAACATTGAAAACGTTCGACAATTTTCTGATGGTACGGTAAACATAAGTTTTGAACGTACTAGAAGACCTTTAATCATTGAAGATGTTGAGAGTTCCTCATCACCATCTTTAATTCCCAGATCTAGGAACAGTTGTTCTAACATTCCTAGTGAAATTTCAAATCTTGATTTTCCTAAAACTGATTTTAAAATAAAAGGAATTTATCAAGAAGGTCAGACTAGTCAACCAACCTATGTTCCTGAACAAGTTATGTCTCCTACTCAATCAGATTTTGAGACCCATAATATTGATCATCAGTTACTAGTAATCAATAAGGAATTTAAAATAAATTGGTCTTCCCTCGTTGCTGACTTTAATTCAAAAGAAAATCAAAGTGAACGACACAAGTTTAGGAAAAATCATCCTGAAAATGAAAGAGATAAGGTAATAAATAAATGGAAAAAATTCTTAATTAAAGAGCAAATTAATATTTCATTTTACCAGTGGTATAATAACTATTTCGGAAACTGTAATGTGTTAACTAGAAATTCGTGGATTATCGGAGATAACTCCAAAGTGTCTTCGGTCCTGCCGCCTCTAGAAACAATCCAAATTCCGGTTAAAAACTCAGTCGTTATTGCTAGTCCTTTCAAAGTTTCAGATGGCAATAAAGATGATAAGAAAATAATTGAACAAAATAATTTTACTAACCAGTGTCTATCAACTATAGGTAAACAGTTAGAAAAAATTGAAGAAAAATTTGAAGAAAAGGTCATTAAAAAGCCAGATGCTAAAAATGAGCAGCCTTTATTAAAACTTCCCGAAAGCCGTGATGGCTTGGGATTGCCTAAAACGGACAAAGAAATTTCGCAAACATTAGATAAGCTTTTTAAAAAACTAAACACGGCAGAATCTAGTAAAACGCTTACTGTAATTGATCAAGTTATTAACAGTGAGGTTTCAGCTAGTGAATCAGAGGATGACCTCATAGATTCTGATTCTTTGCCAGAGTTAAATGAAGTTAAGAAAGTCACGTTTGACTCAAAAGGAAATTGGCAATCAAGGCCCACTCCGATTGACTTACAATTCGAAGATAGGAATTTAAATAATCAATTTTCAGTTTCCTCAAACAAGCTTTATGAATGGAATATTGACGGTTTAAATGAGCAAGAAGTCCTAAACAAACTAAGTCATTTGTCAATGGTTGCTAATAGTTACATGACATCGTATGATAGTTTAACCCAACCAGAAATAGTTGAGTTAATCGTCAGTGGATTTACCGGAACTCTTAGATATTGGTGGGAAAAGCATCTCACTGACGAATCTAGAAATGCCATAGTTTACGCAGTTCAAGTTGATGCTGAGGGTTTCCCAGTATTAGCTGAAGGGATGACAACTGGAATCCCTGATGGAGTAAATACCTTAATATTTACAATCATCAAACATTTTATTGGTACTCCTAGTAACATAACAGAGAGAATACATGATCAACTCAGTAATCTCTCATGTCCCACTTTAAGTGATTTTAGATGGTACAAAGAAGTCTTTATTTCCAGAGTTATGATGAGAGCAGATAGCAATCAATCATGCTGGAAAGAAAAGTTTGTTAATGGTCTTCCTAATTTATTTGCCCATAAAATCAGAGAGCAATTAAGCAAAGATCTAGGTTACATAGACTATGATAACCTAACTTATGGTGAATTAGTTAGCATAATAACAAAGCAAGGGTCAAAAATGTGCATTGACTTCAAAATTGCTCGTCAAGCACGAAAGGATAAGAAAAAAGCCAAATATGAATTAGGAACATTTTGTGAACAATATGGTTTGCCTTCAATCGCTCCATCTAGAAGAAAGCATAAATCCAGGCATAGTCATCTAGACAACCACAAACGACATCACAAATCTCATAAAAAACGAGATTCTAGTCAACAAAAGTCTAAAGATGAGTATTATTCAAAATCTAAATCAAGTCGCAGTCGAAATTCTCATAAATCTAGTAATAAGAAGTTTGACAAAAGTAAAATTGTGTGCCACAATTGTGGGCAGAAGGGACATTACAAAAATGAATGCAGAGTTAAAAAGAAGTTAAATCAATTGAATATTTCAGTGGAAGATTGTGAGCAAATCCTAGAATTATTTAGGATTGGAAATCAGGTTAGTGATGGCAATTATTCTGATATTCAATCAAACAATTCTAGTAGTGACAATAAATCGGATAGTAATAGTAATAATGAGGTCACCTTGTGCACGGAAGATTGTACAAACAGTTGCTGTGTCAAGACAGTTAATGTATTAACGAAGGAAGAAGAAGAACAGTCTTTGTTAATCGACCTAATAAGCAGGATAAATGACCCTGAGTTAAAAACTCAGTATATGGATAAATTGAAAAAACTTTTGGTCAAAGATACAACTTCAGAAAATAAGTTAAAGAAAAGCCAAGATAAACCAATTTTCAGTCTTAACAAAACTCTTGATAGATTTAAAACCCCTATCAAAGTAGTTACAGTTGCGGACTTAAATCTGGAAGTTAACAAACTTAAAAAAGAAATTTCTAAAATTAAATCAGAAATCCCTAAGTTACAAGAAGAAATAAAGGCAATCAAAGAATCTACAATTGAGCAGCCTCTTTTAGTTAATGATTCCTCAGAAGATGAGGATCATGAGTTGTTAAGCAATAAAGAACATGCTGAAGAATCTATTGTCTCAATAGATAATTGTCTTCAAAGAATTAAGGATGTTACTATTCAGAAATGGTATATTAACATCAATTTAGTTATTAATAAGGACTTCATAATTGAATTACCAGCATTAGTAGACACAGGTGCTGATTTAAATTGTATTCAAGAAGGCCTTATTCCTACTCAATATTATGAAAAGACTAGTGAAAGACTTAATTCAGCAAATGGTAGTCAAATGGACATCAAGTATAAGTTATCCAAAGCCCATATTTGTCAAGACAAAGTGTGCTTTAAAACATCCTTTGTTTTAATTAGAAACATGACAGATAAGATAATTTTGGGTTTACCATTTATCTATTTGTTATATCCATTTGTCACTACATCTGCCGGGTTAACCACTAGACACCTAGGTGAAGAAATCACGTTTAGGTTTATTCTTAACCCTAAAGAAAGAGATTTAAGAATGATTCAAGATGATGCAATTTCAAAAAACTTGAATATCTTAAACTGTAAAAAATCTCAGTTAAAATTCTTAAAAAATGAAATTAGGTACAAACAAATTGATGAACAATTAACTAGAGATATTGTTCAACAAAAAATTAAAGAGAAAATGAGTTATATTACAAAGGAACTTTGCTCAGATCGGCCCAATGCCTTTTGGCATAGAAAAGTCCATACTGTTAGGCTTCCATATGCAAAGGAATTTAAGGAACATCTTATTCCTACCAAGGCTAGGCCCATACAGATGAATCATGAACAAATGGAACTTTGTAAAGTTGAAATTAAAGAGTTACTTAAGAAAGGTCTCATTAGGCCTAGTAAATCACATTGGTCTTGTCCAGCCTTTTATGTCAATAATGAAGCAGAAAAGGAAAGAGGTGCCCCACGGTTAGTTATTAATTACAAACCACTCAATAAGGTACTAGAATGGATTAGGTATCCATTACCCATTAAGAAGGACCTTATTGCTAGGTTAAGTCATTCCACCATTTTTAGTAAATTCGACCTTAAGTCAGGATACTGGCAAGTGCAAATTGATGAAAGGGATAGGTATAAGACAGCATTTACCACTCCTTTCGGACATTATGAATGGAATGTACAAGCCTTTGGACTAAAGAATGCCCCCAGTGAATTTCAAAATATTCTTAACACTATTTTAACTCCTTACAGTCAGTTCATCATTGTTTACATCGATGATATTCTTGTTTTCTCAAAGACAATTGAAGAACATCATAAGCATTTAGATGCCTTCTTCAAAGCAATCAAAGTCAATGGTTTGGTTCTTTCGCCAACCAAGTGTGATATTTTTCAGTCAAAAGTTAGATTTCTTGGTCATAACATTTATCATGGCCTTATCACCCCCATCGATAGAGCCATCAAGTTTGCAGATAAATTCCCAGACGAAATTACTAACAAAACTCAACTTCAAAGGTTTTTAGGTTCTCTCAACTATATTGGAGAATTCGTCAAAGATCTTAGAAAAATCTGTCAACCCTTGTTTCAACGATTAAAAGAAAATCCCCCTCCATGGACTAAGGTCCATACCTCAGTGGTTCAGCAAGTTAAAAAATATGTCAAGACATTGCCCTGTCTTGGTATCTCAAATGAAAATGCATTCAAAATCATTGAAACGGACGCTTCTGAAATAGGCTTTGGAGGGATTCTCAAACAAAAACTCACTCCTACCTCCAAAGAGCAAATTGTCCGATTTCACTCTGGTGTTTGGAATGATACACAAGTTAAATACAGTACTATTAAAAAGGAAATTTTATCTTTAGTAAAATGCATAAATAAATTTCAAAGCGATGTTTTAAACCAAAAGTTTTTAGTCAGGATTGATTGTAAATCGGCAAAATATATTTTAGAAAAGGATGTTGAAAATATAGCTTCTAAACATGTTTTCGCCAGATGGCAATCTTTACTCAGCATTTTTGAATTTGATATTGAATATATTAAAGGTGAGGACAATTCCATTCCAGACTTTCTAACACGAGAGTTTATTGAATCAGGTCAGCCCAAATGAGTGTCAGGAGTAGTGGAAAACAAAGGACCAGTCAAGCTGGCCCAACTAGTTCAAGTCAACACAAAGGAGCCATGGTTCCTTTCCCAGTTAACCCAAGTTCCACGACCCCTTTAGTTAGCAAATTTCAGGTTTTAGGGACAATCCCTAAACCATACAACTCAGTCCTTGCAAGTCAACCCAAACCAGTTGATCCGTTTGGTTGTGTTCAAACAGTTAACCCAAGGCCCAATACTAGTCAAAATTCACCTTATATTCCTATTTCACAACAAAACCTATTCCATATTGAGCCTCATATGAAGTTTAAAGAAGACCCAGTTAGACTTGCCGCCCAATTCTTTCCCCCCGGCTGGCACTTCCTTCCAATGGCCACCTTCAAAAATCTTGCTTATTACAAAGATATTCTAGTTCAAACTGAATCAGTTTTCATCAAACCTATCTATGATAGGAATGACAGTTCAAAAGCAATCTACCATTCCTTATACATTAAACAAATAATTATAATGGCAGATTGGGGAAACCACCCCTCTGATCTTAAACAGTTAGATAATCAAGATCTTCAGTTTAATTACTATGATTATATTGAAGCATGGGATAATATCTTCCTATACCAGACCCAATCGTTTGGTCACTCATGGTTCGTACAATTTGATCAGAAGTTTAAGTCTCATTTCCCAGTTTGGTTCAACCGATGGTGGTCCAGACATGGATCAGACTTAGAAATTTTCCCGCAAGAGTTAGAAAAATCAGTCACTCATTTCAGTTGTAAATGCCCTCATAATCCGCAATTTGATAGTGTTCCAATTACACTTCAATTTGTCAGCAAATATAAAGTTCCATGGATTCTTAAGTGGCAATATGAAATTCATACCCCTACAATTGAAATTGAGTTCAAGTCAGATATTAATCCAGCCCCAGCAACAACCAGTATTTGTTCAGTCCCTACAGTAGTCAGAATGTTCTTCATCAAATGGTGGGACAAGATTGACGTCAGCAAAATTATTGGTTACGTTCTTAAAGAATTCCCAGTTAAACCAATTACTCCAGTACGATCCATTCCAACAAAAGGATCATCTAGTAAAACCAAAGAAGTTACAGCAGGATCAGGTTTATTTGATGTTTCAGATATCCAGAACTGTTCGGCAGCAGAGCTCAAGTTAATCGCTCAAGCTCTTCATCGGAGAACAGAAATACTCCAAGAAGAAGCCTCAGCTAGTTCATCCAACTCAGTTAATGAAGATGATGAGCAGTTCACCGTCAACCTCCAAGATGCTCAGGACCCATTCGCGTGAGTCACCAGCATGCTCCCAATAGAGCAGGACCCACCAAGCAATAAGTCATCCAGTTAATCAGGCGTGCTATCACTACCAGACAGGCATGCCTCACTCAAGTCAGGAATCACTCAGCTTTTCCACCGAAAGCAAAGTTACAACAGTGCAGTAGTGTCGGCCATTCTCATGATGAATAGTGAAAAAAGTCACTGTTCATGAATAGTAACCTGTACTTTTTACTGTTAATTTACTCAAAAGTTGTAATAGTTAGAAATTGTAACAGTCTCTCCTTATTCTATAAAAGGAAGGCTCAGTTTTCATTTACAATCGGATTGGTTAAGTACCTCTTATTCTCTCCTTCTCTCCTCCATCTAAACCCTTAACTTGTAAGCCTTAGTTATATTCTGAGTCTTGTACATTGTAGTTTTGTACATCTCCCTACCTGTTCTTGTAATTTTGTTAAATAAAATCTCAAATTTTAAGTTATAAAATTGTTACTTTTATATCTGCATGATTTCTACACATTCTTTTTAATAAATCACTGCTATACTTCACTGCACCCTACTAAGTTGCTGTATGATTCTGATAAACACCACCTTTTAGTTTTTTTAGTTTCTTGCTTCCGCCTTCTTGGTATCTATTGAGACAATATATATATATATATATATATATATATATATATATATATATATATATATTGACTACAATATTTCTTGATTTTTTTTCTTCATCACATAGTAATCATTGCATACAATTTTTCTGTACTTTCAAACTATTTAAGAAGTGGCATTATTCAAAATACTCTTACTCAGATCAATTCTTGCACGCTAATGGCCAAAAAAAATTAATTTTATAAAAATTTAAAAATATTAAAATCAATATCTTAAGATTGGAATATTAGAATTTAAGTTGTAAAAAATGAAAATAAAGGTTATAAATGTATTTAAGCCTAAGAAAATAATATTTATAAGACCATGAATAATTTGGCTGAGGGTCAGGGGTAGGGCCCCGCTCCAAATTTGGGAACAATTTTGTACTCTTCTATTGAATTATGTTTATTTTCATTTGCAGTAATAAGTACCTTTAGAGCATATAGACGGGGGGAAAGAGATCCTAAAATGTGGTAAAAATGATATATTTATGAATTTGAATGAAAGGAAAATGAAAGTAAGATATTTATCATAATTTTATCAGTTTATACTACACCTCAGCAATAATCTTGATATTACATTTTATAAAAATACAGATGAAGGAAATTATGTTTTATTTCTTTATATATTATTCACTCGTCCCATATTAAACATTCACTTTTTCTTTTTTATTTGTCCCAATATAATTGTCCAATTCTAAATTTATATTATTTTTATTCACTTTTTTTTCAAGTATACCCTTTTTTTAATTTATTGATAATCTCAATAATTTTGTTAAAAAATGAAACTATTAACATTTTGATCATCTTGAAAAAATAAAAAATTGCCAAAACAATTTATTGAATCTATCACATAGGACTTAAGTTTATTATTGAGAAAGTGGCATCTATGTTTAGATATAAATACTCGGCTCTCACTAATAATCGTACTAGGTGTCTACAAAAAAAAAGAGTGTTCTTACGCGGCCCCATTTTTGACCGAAATTGGACCGTGGGTTCACTTTTTCACTCATATATATTCTGTCTGTCTCGTATTAAACGTTCTAATTTCTTTTTTAAGATGTTTCACAATAAATGTCTTATTTCTATATTAGTAATTATTTTTATCTTATTTTTTCACTTATACCCTCATAATCTTTTTAGTCAATTTTTATTGAAAACTTAAAAAATGATAAAAAGTTTACATTGGGAAGTGATGTTTGTTATACCACTTTCTCTCTTATATTATCAATATAACATCTCTTCTATTCATGTGGGAACTAACAAGAATAATTAACATTGAGCCAATATTTAATAGTTTGTGGGTAAGTCCGGTTCATTATGTACCAAAGAAAGGAGGAATGACAGTAGTCGCAAATGAGAACAATGAGCTCATTCCTATAAAAACAGTGACCCGGTGGCGAGTTTGCATTGATTATAGAAGATTGAACAAAACAACTAGTAAAGATCACTTTCCCTTGTCGTTCATTGATCAGATGTCAGATAGATTAGCTGGACACCAATTTTATTACCTTCTAGATGGATATTCATGATACAATCAAATTTTCATTGCTTCAGAAGATCAAGAGAAGACCACTTTTACATGCCCATATGAAACTTTCGCGTTCAGAAGGATGTCTTTTAGTCTCTGCAATGTACCAGCCACATTTTAAAGATGTATGATGGCTGTTTTTTCTTGCTTAGTTGAACAAAACCTAGAGGTGTTCATGGATGACTTCTCCATTTTTGGAGATAGTTTTGATCTTTGTCTAGATAATTAGACATTAGCTTTGAAGTGATGTGTTGAGACAAATTTGGTACTCAATTGGGAGAAATGTCACTTTATGGATAGAGAAGGAATAATTTTGGGGCACAAAGTTTCAGCTAAAGGTCTCGAGGTAGACATGGCAAAGATTGAGACTATAGAGAACCTTCCACCACCAACATCTGTTAAGGGAATTAGAAGCTTTCTTGGGCATGGGGGATTTTATCGGCGCTTTATCAAGGATTTCTCAAAAATTTCTAAACCACTGTGTAGTTTGTTAGAGAAAGATGTTCCTTTTGTCTTTGATAAAGACTGTCTTGAAGCGTTTGAGTTGTTAAATCAGAAGTTAATTTCTACCCCAGTGATTGTTGTACCGGATTGGACTAAACCATTTGAATTAATGTGTGACGCCAGTGACTACGCAATTGGCGCAGTATTGGGACAAAGAAAAGAGAAGATGTTTCAGTCCATCTACTATACAAGCAAAACATTGATAGGAGCACAATTAAATTATACGACCACAAAAAAAGAGCTATTGACAATTGTGTATTCATTTGATAAGTTCAGATCATACATAGTGGGAACAAAAGTAATCGTATTCACGGATCATGTAGCTATCAAATATTTGATTGCAAAGAAAGATGCCAAACCACGATTGATAAGGTGGGTTCTCTTGCTTCAAGAGTTCGATCTAGAGATTCGAGACAGAAAGGGCACAAAAAATCAAGTTGTAGGTCATCTTTCTAGACTTGAACATCCAGAATCTCAAAATGGGGAGGATACTAATATTAATGAGTCCTTTCTTGATGAACAATTGTTTGTAGTAATAAATGAAATACCATGATATGCAGACTATGTTACTTATATTGTTAGCCATATGCTTCCCCCAAATTTGAGTTATCAGCAGCGCAATAAGTTTTTTACATGATGTGAAAAACTATCTGTAGGATGAACCCTACTTATTTAAAGAATGTCTAGATCAAATGTTGAGAAGGTGTATTCCACAAGAAGAAATTGAAGACATGTTACAAAAGTGTCATTCGTCAGTTTATGGAGGTCACTATGGGGGTGATCGAACTGTTGCAAAGATACTTCAATCAGGATTTTACTGGCCTACTCTCTTCAAGGATGCACATAGTTTTATGGTAAAGTGTGATAGTTGTCAGCGTGCTAGAAATATTTCTAAACGCCAAGAAATGCCAATGACCACCATACTTGAGGTAGAAGTATTTGATATGTGGGGAATTGATTTTATAGGCCCATTTTCAATATCTCTGAACAAGTAATACATATTATTAGCAATGGATTATGTGTCTAAATGGGTTGAAATTGGACTCACAGGTCCAAGTTTTTGTAAAAAAAAAGACTTATTCAAAAAAAAGGATGATTTACATATTCTATTATATTTTTAAAAATAATTACAACAATAGTGCACTCATAAAATCTTTACACAACTAATTCACTTCCATATTTATTTACAATGTTAGTGCAATTAGAATTCCTTAATTTAGGGAATTAGTATTCAATTAGAATTTCTTAATTTAGGGATTAGTTATACTCATGACTTCTTCTCTCTCTCCTCATCTATAACAACTGCAGTTAATAATCACCCTTCTTCTTCATTCAACGTATTCTTTCTATATAAATATATATATATATATATATTTATATATATATATTTATATATATATATATTTATACACACACACACCATGCCGCCAATGCCACTATAGAATTCATATCCTTTCTCATCCCTACCCTCAAATCTTAATATATATATATATATATATATATATATATATATATATATATATATATATATATATATATATTTATGAGTCAACCAACTGCAGTAGCTTCTCAAAATGAAGGGTCAAAATGGAGGTGGGTATGAAGATTCAGGCGGTGGTGGCGGTGGATATGAATACTGGATGATGGTAACCAAACCCTCATACCAAGGTAACCAAACTGTCATATAAAAGTAACCAATCAACCTCCACACTTTAAATTTTTTTCTTAGTACAGTTTACCAAACCTTCAGATTAAGGTAAGCAAACCTTCGTACCAAGGTAACAAAACCTTCATACCAAAGTAACTAATTCACAACCACACCTGCAGTTTTTTCATAGTGCAGTTGGTAGCCAAATCTTCAGACCAAGGTAACCAATTCAAATTTATTAAGTTACCAATTTCGTTTGAATGTGATGCAGTTGGTAGCCAGCCATTCATACAAAGGTAACCATTTTATTATTTATGAGTAACAAAATAGTTATAAAAAAAAATTCAGAACATTAAAAGTTACATCTATTTATTTTTAAACTTTTTATAGGGCGAATCTTCTTCTTATTCTCATTGGCGTTTTGGACAACGGAGATTCGCGGCGGTGTAGCGGCGGAGTATGTGAAGTGTAACGGCGGACTATTATTTCAAAGTGTATGTGAGGGAGATGAAGATTTGAATTTGAATACTTAAATTTGAATTATTATTTTGAATTTGAATTTGTGTTTGTTGTTAGATCCAAATATTTGAATTTGAATTATTAATTATGGCAGTTATTTGTCCTTGATTTTAGGTTTCCTTATTAATGTGAATTGTACTATTTTTGTAATATGGGTCTTAATTACACTCTTTTTATAATTATTTGGTTGATGCACTTTTCTTGTAATTACTTTTTATTTGTTATATACTTATGTAAAGAACCCAAAAAAAACAGGGATATAGCATAGGGTCGGCCATCATAGCTGAATTAGACCAAAAGGCAAAATTCCCTCCTCTTAATTACACCTGAATATATGCACATTTCTAAATGCTAATGATAATTATGTGAACATAAGTAATTAAAGCATTAAAAATTATATTGAATGAAAGAGAATAAGGTGGTCTTTAATAAAGTTGAGTAACTAAAATTGAATAGTTAATATATCTTAATAAATTAGATCATTTGAGTGAAATAATATCTGAATTTAAAAAAATTGTTTGGTAACTAGAAAGTATAAAATATCTGAATGATTTTTAAATTTAAAATAGTAATTTTAAATTTAAAAATATCTCAAATTGACTTTTCAAAAATCAATAGTGATCTTAAAATTTAGAATGGAGGGAGTACAATATTTATAGAGACTCCATAAATTTAAATTTTTCATTAAGAGACAGATCTTAATGATTTAGATTTATATCTCCATCTAACTGATTAAGAGACGATAAGAAATAAATTAAATTTTATCAAACAATTTTACCCTCTTACCAAATCAGATGTGGAAATGTTAAGAGATATTAAAAGGTAAACAAACACCACCTAAGTTGAAGATATTAATTCAACAGGGGTATATTAGGAAAAAAGTTTTTACCTTGATTTGTAATCCTTCTGTCTATTTGTCCTAATTGGCATTTTATAGTCAAATTGACTATATTTGGAATCAAAATTTATTTCATATAGAGACAAAATTATTATCATTAGAAAGTATATTGAAAATACTATCAAAATCAACTTATTTAATTTCAAAATCTTTAATATATTTATTTAATATTAATATTAAAATCGATCAATTTAATTATAAAAAATCAACTAATACAGATAAAGTCAGACGAAGGCAGGGGCGGACCTAGCATTGAGCCAGCTATGGTAATTGTTTTGATTTTTCTTCTTCTGTATATGCATGTATCGGATGGAATAAAAAGATGAGTTATTATGTTTTGATGGCATTTGGTTGGTGGGAATGGAATGAAATGAGCTTGGAATGGAATGATTATTCTTTCTGAAATGATTAAAAATATGTTTGATTAGTCAATTGGAATGAATATTTCGTTACTTTGGTTATTTCATCCCCTGTCTGAAATATTATTTATCTGAATAGTAGTTTAAAGAGTCTGGAGTGTTCTCGATGCCTGCTGGGGTATCCCTTTGCTTTGGAATATTCTCGTATTTGACTTTCTCTCACTCTCCTCACGACTAAATAATAGGAGTAGCACAAATAGTAGCAATTGGATTTCCTTAAACTAATTGGAGTAGATTTGCATATTTCAACCACAAAAAATTGCACCCCCTTTTTTTAAATTATTTTTATCAATTGTCGTTCATATATATTGTACATTGGGAATGATGATGGAAAAACAATTATGGCCAAATATAGGTACAATGAAGAAAAAAAGTTGCACTCGTTTTTGTTTATAATAGATAAATACTATTGACTAATACGAAGACATGATTATTTCAAGACAATTTTATAAGAGCTTTAGTTTTTAATTTATAAATCAAATATAAAAGCGATTTTAAATAAAAATAAAATAAAATATTTGACCATGTATAAATTTAAGTCACCATAATGTGCTCAAACTTGTTTGAGGTAATAGAGTTTTATTGTGGTAGGGCCAACTCACTCTTGTATTATCATTGGTAAATGATTAAATTAATATTACCTCCATTTTTAATATATAAGATCATTATTAATTTTTTTAAAATTAATTTATAATATTTTTGAAGATAAAATTGGTATTAATTCTTTTAAGTTTAGTTTAATATAAAATTTATTATTTTATAAATTTAATGACAACTCAATTTTGAATTTAAAAATGTTTTGAATTGACTTTCATAAGTCAACAATAATCTCATATTTGAAATCTAATTTTTTTGAAAGTATATAGAATAATGTTAGGGGTCTCAAAATTTTAGTTTTAAATTTGTCTCAAATGACATAATATTGAATAATCTAATAATAATTTATGGTATAACCAATCACATTAGATCTATCTAAATAATATAATGGTGACACATTATTTAAGATATTTTTTGAGACAAAAATTTAAAATCTTTACCATCATCCAAGTATATATTGTCACAATTGGGTAAGATTTTTAGATCCGTCATTGGACGGAAGAGCATGTCATTTAAAAAGTGAGCGTGTAATACGGGACGGAGGAAGTAATCTTCCTTCTCCTTTCATTTCCTGCTAAGTTTTTCAAAATAAAAACATTTCCTTAACTTTCCACCTAGCAAGAGAACGAAATCTGCAACAATCATTTGATTCCACTCGACTTAAAATAGGTAGACCACTAACTAAAAGATTCAATTAAATATTATAGGAGTACCACTCTTTAAATAATTGCAACAATCATTTTATTCCACTCAACTTAAAATAGGTAGACCACTGACCAAAAGATTCAATTAAATATTATACCACTCTTTAAGTTTAAATAATCTGCAACTATCATTTGATTCCACTCGACTTAAAATAGGTAGCCCACTAACTAAAAGATTCAATTAAATATTATACCACAATTTAAATTCGTTATTCGTGGACCATTCTTCTCCCGCTAACACGTTAAAGTTTTGACGAAAGATCGTAATGTTGAAAATGAAGTGAGCCAAAATAAACAATAAAATAAAAAGAGAAAATAATACGATATTTGACGTGAAAATTTTTTAAAAAAAAAAAACACAGGTCAAATATCAAATTTCCACTATATCAAATTATCAATATAATGAAGTTACAATAATTTTTTCAAGTTGTACACTTTAAAACTTGAGGTTCTACAATATACCACGACACAACTTTTTACACACAGTAAAAGCTACAAAACTCACTCACTCACAATACAACTTTTTTTGCACATAATATAAAAACCGCAAAAACTCTCTCCCTCATACAAACACAAAACTCACTCACACCCTTAACTTTTAGGATGTTACATGATTTTTGATTGTGCTATACACTTCAACAACTCAACATAATACTCTATTTATACCGTAACCCGCAATTTTCTTCTTCCTATTCAAAATAAGACACTTCCAAAATAAATTTCTACTACAAATAGACTCATTTCTAAAATAATACTCCTATAAAATTAGTAGTTCTTCCTTTCCATATTAACAATTCATTTCTGAATAGGACTCGAGGAGTAACCCAACAATTCTTCTCTCGACTCGAATCCCTGAATACTTCAACTTCATGTTTGAATAGGATTTGAGAAGTATCCCAACAAGTTGTTGGTGGAGAATCGGAGTCTGCGCATCACGTGCGCATACATAAAATACTAACATACATATTTGGAACTTAACTTGACCCAAAAACTTAAGTCATTAGGTCTTGAGCCATTCATGTATACTAATCCATCACTTTTTTCGTTATTTATCTAATGTGACACTTTAAATCACTTGTGATATCCTAACAATCTTCCTCTCACAAGTGAGTTCATCATATCAAGAGTTCCCTATTACTTGAACACTTCTCTTCAATCACCGCAATACCAATTGTCGCCAAATCCAATTAAATATCTTCCTTTCTATCACTGCAGATCACCAATTCTCACTACATCCATCGAGAATTCAATATCACCATCGGGAGCATCCAAATGGAAGCACCAACCTTTCATCAAGAATTCACCACCATTGTGTGTCTTTTGAAGAGGCTGTGTTTGAAATTAATTTTCGGACCATCATCGCGTATTTGTTTTGAAGAGACTCACCAGCCTGGAATCAATCTTTCGTAACTCTGATATCAGTTGTTGGGGAAGAATTGGAAAATATGCGCGTCGCGTGCGCATACATAAAGTACTAACATACATGTTTGCGATCCAACTAAATTTAAAAGCTCAAGACATTAAATATTGAATCCATTCATTAATTCTTCACTTTTTTTATTATTTATTTAATGCGGGATTGCTATTTACTTATGATGTCCTAACACATAACAAGAAGAAAAGGCAAAGATTCTCCCACCGGACCAGCCACCACTTTTATTAAATGCGGTGGCCAATGGAACGCTTTGAATAGTCAACAGAGTGTGAAACCCACTTCCTTTATTACAATTACTACTTTACTGGTCTAGTTAGGTTTGCTCAATTAGATCGGGTTGATCATAAAGAGAAAGTAAAAGGTGGCCAGCTCATGCATGGTGCGTAGGGCCTTTGATCAATAATAGATGTGGCATTAATATAGGTTATAAACTATTGAGTGAATTAAATTAATTAGAATTATTTGGGTTGGTTAATTATTTTTTATTATTTAGGTTGAATAAAGTTTAAATTTATATTTTTGAAAAAAAACATAGGCTAAAACTGGATAACTATTGTTCAAACCACTTTATTATGTACGGTGATTTGCTGGTATTGAGCTTGGATGATATGGTAGTTTGAGGAGGCGAGGGAAGGATATGGATCGGAAGATGATGGTGGTACCTTTGCTTTTGGTTCATTGGTGTTAAGGTAGTGATGGAGGTGGAGTTGAATTAGTTTAGTTTTATTATTTTGTAGTTTAATTTAATTATTTTGTAGTTTACTATTATCATTTAGTTTAGTTAATTATTCTATAGTTTACTGTTATTGTTTGGTTTTTATTTAGACTTTTTGTTTTTATAAATTAACTAGCTAAGTGCTCCGTGCGAATTACGAATTATTTTTTAAATAAAATTATTTTTAATTTTTTATTTATATTATATATAATAATTTTAAAATATCTTTTTTGAATTTCAAATTAATTTACTATTATTATTAGAATGATTACAAATTTTGTTTAAAAAACGAATGACTACAGATTACATTCAATTGTCAAACACTCACAATTTTGAATTTAAAAGCATCTCAAATTAATTTTAAAACGTCAAATTTAATTTTATATTTTGGAACGGAGGTAATATTATTTTTATTCTATTGTTAGCTAAGTTAGGATCAATCTTATTTTAATTTCTCAAAAATTTATCTAGTCAAATGAGATTCTCATCCATGTCTAAAATAAAATAAAATGAGATTCTCGTACTGAAGTAGTATTAAAACAATAACAGTTTAAATTACAAAGAAAAAAAAAATCCGTTGAATGAAGTTCAATTATCAAAATAGTTAGTATATTATGCACTTCGAAGAGAAAATCAAGAATGTTGTAATGACATATGTGCCATGTCGGTAGGAATTAGGATATATCTCTAGCTTTACTATTTGGGCGGGGGAACACATATCTACTAATTGTTAGATAGACTAAAATATGGTTAATTAGATTTAACCCATAATCATATTCAAACTATTTTAACCATATTATAAATGAGTTTATACAATTTTGATTTCTAATTGACTCATAATTACTTTTTTATAACCCAAAATTAATTATAACTATTTTTTGTGAGGTCTAATCAATAATAATTAACTGGGAATAGTCGAATTTAGAAATAAAGTAATATTAACATTTTTAAATTTTTTGTCTGAATTGAATCTCGAAAAATCTAATATTAAATATAACAAATGAAACTTTATAACATAGTTAATCTCCTCCATCAAAAAATAAAATATATAATTAATCACTAAATATATTCAACAAATATATTAATGTCAAGTTAGTTTAGACATTACTAGTGATAAGTTTTGAAATGCATAACATTATCTATCTAAAAAAGCGCGCGCGCACACACACACACACACACACATATATATATATATATATATATATATATATATATATATATATATATATATATATAGGGTGTCAATTCATGGCAACCAGTTGCTAGAAGTACTATTCCAGCAACCATCATCTCCACCGTTAATTAGAACAATCAATTGCTGAAATTTATTTAAAATAATATGTAGCGGCAGTCCATCACCTTGTACCGGCTGAAATAATTACCAAAAAACCCTTCTTAGTCATATAAAATACTAATTAAAATCCAAATGTGTCACTACAACATGTAGCGGCTGAGCATTTTGCACTATTAATATATTATATTATAATATAATATTATAATATAAATATGCCGCTACATGTTGTAGCGGCTGAGCTTCTATACTATTAATATATTATATTATTAATATTATTATTATAAACTACGTCGTTGCATGCTGTAGCGGCTGCGAAGTATGTTATATTATATTATTATTCTAATATTAATATATTATATTATTAATATGTAATATTATATTATTATATTATTTAAACTATAGCCGCTACATGTTGTAGCGGTGAGCCATTCTCAGGGTATTCAAAGTTTATTATTCAAAGTTTATTATTAGTATATTATTATGTAATATTATATTATATTATTATAATATGTAATATTAGTATTATTGCATGCCGCTACACTATGTAGCGGCGGACTCACATGCTTTGCTTCCTCTTACTAGCTTACTGACATGCCTTATTAGCTTACTTCAAGCATACAAGTTCATTTCGTTGGGCCATAATTGATTGAAATTATGATGCATGAATTTTATTTTATATTATTATTATAATATTAATATATTATATTATTCTAATATTAATAATATGTATTATTTATATTAATAATATGTAATATTATATTATTGTATTATTAAATTATATAATATTAATTATTATTATATTATTATTTAATATAATATTAATTATGTAATAATATTATATGATTAGTATATTATTATGTAATATTATATTATATTATTATAATATGTAATATTAGTATTATTGCAGTATATTAATTAATAATATAATAATATTATTAATTAATATACTGCAATAAAAGTTAAAGAAGAGAAGGGAAGAGAAGAAAAGAAAAAGTTGTTTTACTTTCTTTTCTCTAACTTTTCTTTTCAAAAGTTAGAAGAATTTTTTTTGCTCAAAATTCACTCATTTTTCTTAGTTTTCTTTTCGTTTCTTTCTTAACTAAAACTCCAAGACACTGCTTTTATTTATCTTTTTTATTTTTTCTTCTATAAAAAAAACTCCAAGACACCCTTCTTTTTTTCTTTTTTCTTTTCCTTCACTTTCTTTCTTTTCTCTTCAAATTAAAACTCAATCCAAGATAGGGTTACAGCGTATAGACCGGGGCAAAAGAGATCCTAAAATGTGGTATTCATATAATAGTACTCAGAAAATGGAAAAAATGATATATGAACGAATTTGCTCATATTTAATTTGACTTAAGAATTAAAAATGAAAATAAGAAATTTATCATAATTTTATCATTTTAAACTACACCTCAACAATAATCTTGATATTACATTTTATAAAATTACATACGAAGGAAATTATGTTTAATTCTTTATATTTTTTACTCCTTCCATCCCATATTAGCAGTCCCTTTTTTCCTTTTTATTTGTCCAAAATTAATTACTCCATTTATAAATTTATATTTTTTGTACTCTCCTTTTCAAGTATACCCCTCTTCAATTTACTGATAATCTCAATAGTTTATTGGAAAGTGAAATCATTAACAACATTTTCTTTTTTGAAGTCCCACACATTTTTTGGGAGTACAATATAATTTTACCTAAGTGACAAATAAACCTGAGATTTAAAAGTCACAATACTCCAGTTTTAACCACTAAGCTAAGATCTCATCAGTCATCATTAACAACTTCGTCATCTTGAAAAAGTAAAAAAAAAATGGCAATATTGAATCTATCACATAGGACTAAATTTATTACTAAAAATTGGCACCTATATCGAGGATGTGGCATTTGTGTTTAGGTATGAATACTTAACTCTCACTGATAATCTTATTACACCTGAATTAGACCAAAAGACAAAATTCTCGAATTAGGATCCTCTCCACTTCAAATGAAAATGAAGACTTTATTTCATAGTTCAAATTTAAAATATGTTGAAATGTGACAACATGATGATAGGGGGGAGAGAGATGATGATGGAGAATGTACAAAAAATAAAGAGTTTCTATTTCATTTGAAATAGAGAAGATCCTATTTCAAAATTCTCTCCTCTTTATTACACCGGAATACATGCACATTTTTAAATGCCAATGATAATTTTGTGAACATAACTAATTAAAGTATTAAAAATTGAAATATATTTATATATTGAATGAAATAGAATAAGTTGGAGATATTAATTTAATAAGAGTATATTAGAATTTTTTTACGTTAATTTATATGTTATTTAAAAAGTGAGCCTTTAACACGGGAGAGAGAGAGAGTATAACGATGAGTAGGTTTTATACTTATTATTTGGGTACTTTTAGGCTTAATAATTTGTGTGTTTTTTCAGTATTTTATATTATTTTATAGAGTTTGTATTTAATTTATTGATTTTATTCATTTAGTAGGAATAAAGGAGTTAAATGGTAAAAATCGTAATATTTGGATCAATTGGGCGAGCAAGGAAGAAAAGCAAGAAAATGATCAGAGATCATGGGCCGCGACACTCGCTTTTGGAAGCCGTGGCGCGTGGTTTTATGGGCCGCGGCGCCCAAAGACTTTTCCGCGCACGTGTGGTGCGTGCGTGCTGCAGAATTAGGGTTTTCTTTAGCTTTTAAATATCGAACGATGCTAAAGAGGAGGATATACATAATACAACAAAAGGAGGCAGAATATTATTCAATTTGGAGGAAGAGAAAAGAGGATTGAAGATCAAGATCTGAAGAATTATAGCGGGAGTTGTTTAACAGATTCTTTTCCTTTTTCCTTCTCTTAGATTCTTGTGTTTATAATGACCATGATTGATGAGATGTTGTTCTTTTCTTTATTCATGAACTAAATTCCATTTTCAAGATTGCAATGGAAACCGATGATTGATTTTTATTAATCTATTGACTATTTAACTTCTATCAGATGTTTACAAGATTGTTTATTAAATTTTGGTTTTCACTAAATAGTTGTCTAGCAACAATTAATTTATTAGTCTAGATGAGATGGATACGTTGATTCTAGATTGGATGTGAAATATGATACATGTGTTGGATTAATTCATGTTAAGAATTATTATTCAATTTGCATGAGGGATAGAAATATACCCAAGTGTCGTAAGAACTAGTTAAGAATTAGTAATTATAGCATCCTTGTTGATTACTCACATAAGAATATAGTGTTTTAATTGAGAGTGATGACATTTATCTAATATTGGAATAAGTTAGATGAATACTTTTGAATTCTTGGTTAGCAATCTGCAATATTTGATTGATTAAACATGGAGTCGATGAATATGGAACATCATCAGATGAAATTGTAATGTTGATAACTTCATTTCTATAATATTATTCATAATTATCTATCGTATTAGTTTAGCTATTTGTGATTACGAAACAATTATTTCTTGTTTAAATAGAATTTGGTTAATTAAAGGTTAGCTATTGGATTAATTAATTGAATTATTAGATTATTCCTCGTGGGTTCGACACTCTACTTTCACTTTATTACTTGGTTGATCGTGTATACTTGCCCATATGAAACTTTTGCGTTCAGAGGGATGTCTTTTAGTCTCTGCAATGCACCAGCCACATTTTAAAGATGTATGATGGCTGTTTTTTCTGGCTTAGTTGAACAAAACCTAGAGGTGTTCATGGATGACTTCTCCGTTTTTGGAGATAGTTTTGATCTTTGTCTAGATAATTTGACATTAGTTTTGAAGCGATGTGTTGAGACGAATTTGGTACTTAATTGGGAGAAATGTCACTTTATGGTTAGAGAAGGAATAATTTTGGGTACAAAGTTTCAGCTAAAGGTCTTGAGGTAGACATGGCAAAGATTAAGACTATAGAGAACCTTCCACCACCAACATCTGTTAAGGGAATTAGAAGCTTTGTTGGGCATGGGGGATTTTATCGGCGCTTTATCAAGGATTTCTCAAAATTTTCTAAACCACTGTGTAGTTTGTTAGAGAAAGATGTTCCTTTTGTCTTTGATAAAGACTGTCTTGAAGCGTTTGAGTTGTTAAATCAGAAGTTAATTTCTACCCCAGTGATTGTTGTACCGGATTGGACTAAACCATTTGAATTAATGTGTAACGCCAGTGACTACGCAATTGGCGCAATATTGGGACAAAGAAAAGAGAAGATGTTTCAGTCCATCTACTATACAAGCAAAACATTGATAGGAGCACAATTAAATTATACGACCACAAAAAAAGAGCTATTGACAATTGTGCATGCACTTGATAAGTTCAGAGCATACATAGTGGGAACAAAAGTAATCGTATTCACGGATCATGTAGCTATCAAATATTTGATTGCAAAGAAAGATGCCAAACCACGATTGATAAGGTGGGTTCTCTTGCTTCAAGAGTTCGATCTAGAGATTCGAGACAGAAAGGGCACAAAAAATCAAGTTGCAGGTCATCTTTCTAGACTTGAACATCCAGAATCTCAAAGTGGGGAAGATACTAAGATTAATGAGTCCTTTCTTGATGAACAATTGTTTGCAGTAATAAATGAAATACCATGATATGCAGACTATGTTATTTACATTGTTAGCCATGTGCTTCCCCCAAATTTGAGTTATCAGCAGCGCAATAAGTTTTTTACATGATGTGAAAAACTATCTGTAGGATGAACCCTACTTATTTAAAGAATGTCTAGATCAAATGTTGAGAAGGTGTATTCCACAAGAAGAAATTGAAGACATGTTACAAAAGTGTCATTCATCAGTTTATGGAGGTCACTATGGGGGTAATCGAACTGCTGCAAAGATACTTCAATCAGGATTTTACTGGCCTACTCTCTTCAAGGATGCACATAGTTTTATGGTAAAGTGTGATAGTTGTCAGCGCGCTGGAAATATTTCTAAATGCCAAGAAATGCCAATGAACACCATACTTGAGGTAGAAGTATTTGATATGTTGGGAATTGATTTTATAGGTCCATTTTCAATATCTCTGAATAAGTAATACATATTATTAGAAGTGGATTATGTGTCTAAATGGGTTGAAGTTGTTGCATTACCAGCAAATGATGCAAAGGTCGTGCTGAACTTTCTCCGTAAAAATATCTTTACAAGATTTGGTACACCACGGGCAATTATCAACGATGAAGGTACGCATTTTTGTAATAAATCGTTTGCCGCTCGCTCTTCTTGCTCGGTACGTGGTATCTTATAAAATGGCTATGACTTATCATCCACAAACAAACGGGCAAGCTGAGATTTCAAATAGAGATGTGAAAAAGATCTTGGAAAAGATTGTTAATCCAAACAGGAAAGATTGGTCTTTGAAACTTGATGACACTTTATGGGCATATAGGACAACGTATAAAATTCCAATCGGAATGTCATCATACAGATTAGTATTGGGAAAGACAAGCCATTTACCAGTGGAATTAGAGCATAAAGCATATTGGGCCATTAAAAAGTTAAATTTTGATTTACATGCAGCAGGAGAAAAGAGATTGTTGCAGTTAAATGAGATGGATAATTTCGTCTTCATGTTTACGAGAATGTGAAGCTCTACAAAGAAAAGATCAAAAGTTGGCATGGAAAGAAAATAATTGAGAGAAAGTTCAAGCCAGGGCAATCAGTTCTTTTATTCAATTTACGGCTTAGACTTTTTCCAGAGAAGCTGAAATTCAGATGGTCGGGACCATTTATCATCCAGAAAGTATTTCCACATGAAGTAGTATAAGTTACACCACTCTAATCTGATAGATGATTTATGGTTAACGGTCAGCGTCTCAAACACTACTACATAGGAGATATCGATCGACAGAGGATCTCCATTTCATTAACTGACCCAGTTTAATAAAGGGAAGTAATCGGGCTGACATTATAAATTAAGCGCTAATTGGGAGGTAACCCAATACTTTTATGTTATAAGTAATTTATTCATTTATTAATTTACTAAAAAAAAGCAATTTAGTTAATGTGACTTTTTTTATAATTTTGTAGGAATATAACCCCAAGCAATGGAATCAGCAAGAAGGAACGAAAAAGGAAAAACGGAGCTAGACAGAGTTTGTGCACCGCGACGCTTGTGCGAAATCAAGAATGCGCGCATTTTGTATTCTTAGTTGGAAAAGAAATCTTGCATACTTTAATTCAATTACAATTATATTTTCTTCTTTCCTTTTGCAAGTCAATTTCTAACTTTTGAGTTCAGTTATAAATCCAGGGTTCAATACAATTGCAATATCAGATCTTAATAGCATCATATAGCGAGAAGAAATTAACTTGTGCAGTAAGAAGCTTTCAGTTCAGGCGACATTCATAATGGTAGGGAAATGTCAAAGGCATGACAATGACAGTTATTCTCCGATCAAGGTTTTCGCCAGTGACGAGTATGATACAAAGAAGTTTGTCAATTGGGAGGCATCAATTTTTTATGAATTATCATTGGCACACTCGAAAAGAATTCCTGAACGTGATTTTTATCCCGATGAACATGTTGATAGCGATGTCTTTGCGTTGATTAAGGCCAGTAAATGGGAAGCTTTAACTGAGTAACCCGGTGCCCCAATTTCAGATTTGGTTAGGGAGTTCTACGCTAACGCAATTGACACAGAGGCAAACATAGTGCAAATGCGTATTAAACTAGTGTGGTTCTCGCCATTAACAATCAATTCATATTTTCGTCTTTTTGATTTGACTGGGGAGGAATATGAGAAATATAGAGCTGGTGGAAATCAATGGCATAAGGCACTACAATGTTTATGTAGACCAGGTACGGTTTGGGACACGAATATGAGCAATAAGTTATTTATTTCAACAACCGAACTGAGTCGATATAGCTTAGCTTGGTTCTACTTCATCTATGCTCACTTGCTTCCATCCTCCAAGCTCACGGAGTTAAATCGTGATCAAGCGTCTCTATTGTATGCCATTGTAAAAGGAAAGAAAATTGACGTAAGAGTCATAATCTACAATTCCATTCGCCAAGCTATGAATGAAGATTTTGTGCACGGTATGCCGCATCCGTCATTAATTCATGGGTTGTGTCTGAAGGCTAGAATGGATGTAGGATTTGATTAAGAACGCTAATCTCCACAGGCACCTATCACGACTGATTTGATAAGGAATTTTCGACTTAGGAATGGAGCGGACTCTCACCCCACTAGAGTATGATTCATTACTAAGCAACGATTAGTGCGAAAATTGTCAACCTCAGCCACTTTAATTGATCAACTACTTACAAAAGTTAGTGAACTTGAGAAATTTTGTTTAGTAGCTCGTCCTCAATTGCGTAGGGTTGACAAGTTAATGCATAAAATGGACAAGCAGCTTCACCAAACAAAGGAAGTCAACTTTGTTCTAACTCAATTGCTCGAAGAAGGAAGGTTCAATGATGTCATGTATTCTCCACCCTTATCTAGGAAGAACGTTCACAATGATCCATAGGTTGAGGAAGTTTCATCCAATCCACAATGAAGATGCCCAGGAAAGTCCTCGTGCTTAATTCTTTCTATTTATTACATTGAGGGCAATGTTTGTTTCAAGCTGGGGGGGATGGTTTAGTTTATTATTTTTGTTACTTTATTTTAGTAAGTCAGTTGCATTTTAGAATTTTAGAATTTTAGTTGAATAATATCATTAGTAATTTAATATTGTTGCTTGATGGTCAGTGATAGTGTCTTAGATTAAAGTGATGCATGCAAATTGATTTTTAATTCGTTTATAGTTTATACATGAGTTGCAATCTTTGCATGATGATGTGTGGGTTCCATAAGTTGAATAGGTAGAAAATTATGAAAGAATTTATAAATTTGGAAGAATCTTATGCAGTTATGTGGCCATGGTAATCTTGTTGAGACTGAAGAATATTTGATTGAATGATTGGTTGAAACTAAAATGTGGCATATCATAAGTTTGGGGGAGAAGCGAGATTAGTTTGTAGGTAAGATTATGTGTTTATTGTTGAAAGAAATGTACGGTTGAGATGGAGCGTAAAATGCATTCAATCAGATATATGTGAGGATGAGAAGGAGCATAAAATGCACTCATCGAAATATACAAAAAAATTATTATTATTATTATTGTGAAGAATGAGCATAGAAAATAATCTTATGTACCGAGCTTGATATTTTAATGTTTCGCTTATTTGCTGAACTTATGTGTTACCATGATTAGTGGAAATTGATTTGTCTGGAAGGTTTCAAAGGTGGATCTAAGATTTCTATGGAATGTTGATTGTGTGAATTCTTCTAGATTCTATCTATTGTAAGTTGTAGGGGTTCATGCGCATGTGTAGAGAGTTGTAAGTCCTTGTATGATTATCAATTAGATTAATTATTGAATTTGCATGCGTTGAATTAAGAGTGTAATGTAGAATGAGATTGTCTTGAGGCCAAGTGTCAAATAACATTGTCCATTACTGATGTTTGGTAATTTAGTTGTAGTTTGATTTAAGCTTTTGCTTAAGGACAATCAAATAATTAAGTTTAGGGGTATTTGACGAGTAAGTTTTATACCTATTATTTGGGTACTTTTAGGCTTAATAATTTTTAAGTATTTTATGTTATTTTATAGAGTTTGTATTTAATTTATTGTTTTTATTCATTTTGTAGGAATAAAGGAGGTAAGTGGCAAAAATCGTAATATTTGAAGCAATTGGGCTAGCAAGGAAGAAAAGAAAGAAAATGATTAGAGCTCATGGGCCGCGATGCTCGCTTTTGGAAGCCGCGATGCGTATCATGGGCCGCGACACGTGGTTTTGTGGGTCGCGACGCTCGAAGGCTTTTCCGCGCGCGTGTGGCACGTGCATGCGGCAGAATTCACTACAACAAAAAGCCTTAATTCCGACGGAATATTCCGTCGGTCATAAGTCCTTTCCGTCGGGGATGACCTTAATTCCGACGGAATATTCCGTCGGGAATCCGGTCGTATATAACCGCGTCGATCTTAAGTCCGTCGATGTTTTCGTCGGAAATAATTTGGGTCGACGGACTTATCTCCGACAGAATATTCCGTCGAAGAGAGTTTATGTCCGACGGAAAATAGTCCGTCGAGGATATTCGGTCGATACTTACGGTGCCAGGTGGCAAACTAGGAAAAATGGCGAAATACTTAAACTCGACGAAATTCCGTCGATACTAACTATATTCCGTCGAGGATAAGGTAATTATAATCGACGGAATTGCGTCGATACTAACTATATTCCGTCGAGGTTAAGTTTTTTTTTTTTAAATATTTTATTTGTTTTTGTAATGTCCAGGGATTTAACCCACATCTTGTACCTGTACCTGTTTTCCCAACATCACAAACACAAGCTAACATTTTACAATTACAAACTATAACAAACATTCACATCCCATTAAGCTAAATTAAACTCCGTTATAAACCGCAAAGTAATGATAAGGTTTAAAATACAATATGTACATCAAAAATTAGGTAAACTACAAAAGAATTTAAAGTACAAAAAAATGTAAACTAAGTCAATCTAGCAGAGCCCCCGGTGTGAGGAGAATCATCGGGCGGGCGTCGACGCTGCTCTGGAGTATGAAAATCGCCCTCATCATCATCCTGCCCGTCAGTCCGCTCGTCACCCTGTTGATACAATATAATGTAACGCATTAGTTCATGTATATGATTCAGTTAAAGATAACTAAATGAAAATTAAATAACATGCAGAATATATATTTGTATTTAAAACGAAGTATACCTGAGTAGCTGAGCGCTGACTCAACATCAGCCCAAACGCGTCCTCGAGTAAGGTAACCACCATCCGAACAATCTCGTCGCGTATCGCGGCCCACTGCTCCGAAGGAATACTTGTACTCTCGGCGGTGGCACCAGCTACAACGTCCTGCGCAAGCTGGTGGAGGTGAGAACGGCTGGGCGGGTCCTGACGATGGAACAACGGATCGGTGCCAAACCTCTCCGACACCGCATCCACAACACGCTGGAACAAAGCATCATCTAAGCCAGCGCCTGTATGTGATGGTCCCACGGGGGCTCTCGGACGCAGACGCTGGCTAGAGCCTACAAAAATAAATTTAAGATGAATAATATTACAATTTTACTTTATTCATAAACACGAAATAAACACAAATATTATACCTCCTGGCAGTGTATAGGCTGGTATCCTCGGTAAGCCCAGCACTCGATACCGCCCGGTGGTATTAGTGGGAGTATCCTGAGACGCGACCCACAGAGCCGTCTCCTCGTCCTGAGATAAACTAATCTCGGGCAGAGGAACGGTGGAATCTAACGTATCAGCATCGCCCCTAACAGCCTCCAACTCTGCTATACGCTGGCTGCGGAGCTTCTCAAACCGCTCCTGTAATTTGATATACAAGTAAGTTATCTTGGTATCATCGTAATTGGAAATATTATCCTAAATCATATTTATTATAGTAAATGTATTACCCGTATAGCTAGTGCTGCTGGAGATATCGTCGACCCCGAAGTAGAGCCCTTCGGCGTATGGACTCTATCCCAGAACTCTATCATAGTAGGAGGTCGGCCCAAGCTACGCCGCATGGCCTAAATCATATACATTAAATAATATTACCTTAATTTACTATAGTTGCAGTATAATATTAAAGTCATATAAAGTGAAATACATACCGCTTTAACCTCCTGAAACGACTGCGAGCCAGAAGTATGTACAACTCGCAGCTTGCCGCGATTCTTCTTCATCTGCTCTGACTTGGTATATTATATTATATTATTATATTATATTATATTATTTTATTTAGTAATGCAAAACTAAGTAAATGCTACTTAGTTCAATTCAATATTGGAAACTAAATAAAAACACATAAATATTATGAAGTAGGGCCCACAAATTTTGCAGTTGAATAATTCTGACAGAATTCCGTTGGGAATTCTGTCAGAAATAGCAAATATACCTAAAATTGATACATCAATTGAACAAAACTACAATTGAACAAATTGAAACCCAATTTCAGCAATTCTATTCACATTCAACTCTAAATCAATATGCAGATTACTTCCAATATGCATCAATAATTTGCAACTCACAGTATGAATCAACACATTCCAATTTCAGTATGCATCAACACATTCCCATTCACATTCAACTCTAACTCAATATTCATATTAATTCCAATTCCCAATTTCAATTTATGCAATTCCCAATTTCAGTATATGTAATATTCAAAAATATAGAATATATTGAACTCAATATTTAGTAAATACAATATCAAACCATCCCCAATTTCAGTTTCAACAATTATTCGCAATTTCAGTTCATGCAAATTGAATGACAAAATTATCTTTATTTCAGCATAACAAAATGAATGAAAAATCAAATATTTTCGCAAATTAATAACTTACCTTGAAGAATGAACGACTGAAGAGAGGAGAGAGAGGACTGACGTGAGGAGCTAGTGAATGCCGACGAAAAAGCTCAGGTCAGGCGGCGGCGAAGGAGCTCAGGCGGCGGCGAGAGAGAGAGAAAGGAAATATAAAGGAAATGAAGGAAAAGGACGATCTGTTTAGGTTTTATTTTTGTAAGGTCGACGGAATTCCGTTGTGGATAAGTCCGTCGGAATTAACTTATTTTCGATGGACATTCCGTCGAACATAATACCCATCTGTCGACTTTAATATTGGCGCTGGCGGGAATATTGGCGCCAAAGAATCAGCCATTGCTTCTGACGGAATTCCGTCGTACTTATCACATTTACGAGGGAATTATCTTCGACGGATTATTCCGTCGACCTTAATCTAATTACGACGAAAATTATTCCGTCGAGGATAATTCCGTCGAACTTAGCCCTTTTCCTTGTAGTGATTAGGGTTTTCTTTAGCTTTTAAATATGGAACGATGCCAAAGAGGAGGATATACGTAATACAACAAAAGGAGGCAAAATACTATTCAATCTGAAGGAAGAGAAGAGAGGATTGAAGATCAAGATCTGAAGAATTATAGTGGGAGCTGTTTAACAGATTCTTTTCCTTTATCTTTCTCTTAAATTCTTGTGTTTATAATGGCTATGATTGATGAGATGTTGTTCTTTTCTTTATGCATGAACTAAATTCCATTTTCAAGGTTGCAATGGAACCCGATGATTGGTTTTTATTAATCTATTGACTATTTAACTTCTATCAGATGTTTGCAAGATTGTTTATTATATTTTGATTTTCACTTAATAGTTGTTTGGCCAACAATAATTTATTGGTCTAGATGAGATGGATACGTTGATTCTAGATTGGATGTGGAATATGATACATGTGTTGGATTAATTTATGTTAAGAATTATTATTCAATTTACATGAGGGATAGAAATATACCCCAAGTGTCACATGAACTTGTTAAGAATTATTAATTATAACATCATTGTTGATTATTTACATAGGAATATAGTGTTTTAATTGAGAATGATGACGCGTATCTAATATTGGAATAAGTTAGATGAATACTTTTGAATTCTTGGTTAGCAATATGCAATATTTGATTGATTAAATAAAGAGTAGATGAATAGGGAACATCATCCGATGAAATTGTAATCTTAATAACTTCATTTTTATAATATTATTCATAATTATCTATCGTATTAGTTTAGCTATTTATGATTACGAAACAATTATTTCTTGTTTAAATAGAATTTGGTTAATTAAAAGTTAGCTATTGGATAATTAATTGAATTATTAGATTATTCCTCGTGAATTCGGCACTCTACTTTCACTTTATTACTTGATTGACCGTGTATACTTGCAAGTAAAAATTGCTAGTATAGATTTAGTCCATCATATAATTTTTGTTCTCCTTTATTTTCCTTTTAAGTTTTTCAAAATATAAACATTTCCTTAACACACATTTTAATATTCAACTCGACTTAAAATAAAATAAAGTAGGTAGACCACTAGCCAAAAGATTTAATTAAATATTATACCACTCTTTAAATTTGTTATTCGTGGACCATTTCTCCCATTAACACGTTAAAGTTTTGTTAGAAAGATCATAACTTGAAGAAAAAACAAAGATGGAATGACTTGATGAATAGTCAACAATGTGTGATCCCGTTCGCTGTATGGGGAATTGATATGTTGGGGCCATTATCTAAGGCAAAAGGACAATTCAGCTTCGTAGTAGTTACTGTCCATTACATGACCAAATAGGTGGAGTCCAAACCACTTCTAACAATCACGAAGCAGGGATGTCGTAAGTTTTTCAAGGAGTTCATGTTTTTTCGCTTCGGTATCCCCATAGTGGTGGTGTCAAACAATGGTAGACAGTTTGTGGGATAGAAGTTTGAAGAGTTCCTAAAGCATTTGGGCATCCAACATCGAAGGACTTCAGCTGCTCATCCTCAATCTAATGGTCAAGTATAAGTCACTAATCGGACTCTACTCAATAGACTTAAAAGGAGATTGGGTGAAGCTAAGGGAAGGTGGCTCGAGGAGTTGCTTAGTGTTCTGTGGGTGTATCGAACCACTCCTCGGACAACGACAGACGATTCGCTGTTCAAATTAGCCTAAGAGTTATATAATGATGAAGCCTTTCGCCTTAATCTTGATTTATTAGAGGAGGTTAGGGAGTCAGCCTTGGAAAGGCTAGCAGTCTACCAGAGGAGATCGACCAGGCATTACAATAAAGGTATAAAGTTGAGAAGGTTTGAAGTTAGAGATCTAGTCCTCGGAGAGGTGGAGGCGTCGTCGCCCCAAAACCTCGAAAAGCTAATGCCTAGTTGGGAAGGACCCTATGAGGTTATTGAAGTGCCGAAGCCAGGAACTTACTTACTTTGAGCAATGGATGAAATAGAAGTTAAAAACACTTGGCTTGCCAGGAGACTTAGGAAGTATTATCAGTAATGCATGTTAAGTAGTTTTCTTTATAACTCTGTAATTTTGTCTAAGTATTTAATGGTATAAAAATTTAATTTTGCTCAAATAATATTTTCATTAATTTTGAATGTATATACATCGGAGATTTGATTACATAAAGATCATAATGAACTATTACAAAAAAAAATTGTTATGGAGAAGCAGGTTCGCATCAGGTTTTGGCTTCGTCATCCGAAGAGTCTAAAATTGTTGCATTAAGGTTGTATGTGTATGCCTGCATCCTTTCTTTGTCCTCGTCGTGCGCACTCTGATAGCCAACATTAAATTATTGTATCAATTTTTCCGTCAATTCGGGGGACCTTCGATACTCTTGCAAATTTACTACTTGACTCCTTCGGTTAATGGGGGACTTAACGCCTTGTAGCTAGTGAACTCTTTCTCCAAAGTATAGTGAACATCCATGGACATTTTGAGCTTTACGTCCACGGTCTCGAGTTTTCCTTACGAGGCTGCATTGTCACATTTTAATGCGACGCATTCCTTCTTCATATCTTCATAATTCTTCAGAAGCGTTCTTCGGTATTTTTTGCCTTCGTTAACTTCCTCTTTGGCCTTCTTCAGTTCAGTTTAAAGCTCTTGACAATGAAAGGCGGTGTTGAAGTGTCAGCTCTTCTCTTTTTTGAAGCCAGCTATCGTAGCCTGAAGCCTAAACTCCTGACGTGCGGTTTCGACCTCTTACTACTTTTCTTTCTCTTTGGCCTGGGCGAGGTGACGTATGATTCAGCCGGTAATAGTAGTGGTCTAAAAGCAAAGGAAATAGGAGTTAAATAATGAATTTAATATGTGAGCTCGGAGGTAGGATTAAACTAGAAATATTTACCTAGCTTAGATGCAATGCATTGAAGTTTATAAGTTCTTGGAGACCTACTCCTTCGAACCTTTCGTCATCTTTGGAAAGAACGAAGTGCTCAAAGAGGTTGGTCGGGAAGTCTTCCGCGTTTTGAGGCCATAATGTTGCTGAAGTAGGAGCCTATTGGTTGCGGTTGGGAGTTAGTGAAGGATGTTGGGGAGAAGGTAGAGGAGATTGATGATCATAGGAGGTTTCGGTGTGTTATTTTTTGGCTGGGGATTTGAATGAGGAGCCTTCGTGTTCTTTTCTTTTTTCTGTTTGAGGGGTTTCGAAAGTTGGTGGGTTGGTTTGAATGTTTTGTTTTGCTTCGGGTAGAGGGTTTTGTTTAGCAGTCTTCAGTGACGCCTTCTTTTCACTCGAAGAATAGTGCTCCTCTCGGAAAGGGGGATATCTAGAAGGCTTCTTTCGGTGAAGCTGGGTGTGGGGATGATGGAAGATGAGAAAGATTGTGACATCGGGATTGCAGTGATAGGTTGGATTAGGGGTACGGTTTTAGTTGGTTATGGCAGAGGAATTGTTTCTTCAGTGGGTCCGAAAGATGATTGACTGATGTCGGCGACTGGGGTCAGTTTGATAACACACACTGTACGAAATAAGAAGTTCTATCAGAAGGGAAAACTGGAACTAATATGAATTAATTTGAAGGGTTTGAGACTTACATTTAAATTCCAACTCCTAAAGAAAGCATCAGGATATAATTCGACTTCCTTTCTTTAAGGAGATTCAGTTTACTCCCATTAATGTATCTAACCAAATGAGGAGTTCTATTTCCATATGGGGACGAACATGAAGTTGGTGGTGTGATCACTATAAATACAAGGTTAAACCCTAATTCATAGGTAATAATCTTTTTTCAGCACTAAAGCATTAAGCCTGTATTATTAAACCTTGTTCAACCTATACTTATTCTCACACTAGAGCTATTCCCCGACGACCTAGGCCGTCAGCTCTCTGAGTATGGTTTCATTTCTGTGCAGGATTGGACGCGCAGTTTGGTGATTAGGCGCATGGACGAATCTTGGTGTTAACACTATTGTATTTAAATGGCTATTAAGATTACCAAATTCTTGACTACATATTTGCAAATATATATATATATATATATATATATACATATATATATATATGTATATATATAGTAAAATTGAACGATCCATCCCACATCACTTCATCACTTATCATGCGCACCTATATAGACTAGGCCAACAAGCATGTTGAGTCACCATCTTACCTAAAAAGTTAACCTATTAGGTTAAGGTTCCAACATACTTATTAACCGAACTATACTTTTGAATTTATTCGATGTCGGATTCATGTGAAATATGCCAACTATTTCCACATTTCCCTTGAATACCCATCACAAGTATCATCTTAGAGTAGTCACCATTAACCAAACCTTCTTTGAGTCCTTCGAGAGCCCTCCTCGACTCTAATACTATTCCACCACGCCAACGCTTAACGTGGGAGTACAATCTTGCTCCTTGTGAACCCTTCACCTTGAGCAACCTTACTTTTATGAACCTTTCACCCTAAGCAATGTTGTTCTTTGTGAACTTTTCACCCTGAACAACTTTCCAGAGCCATCTTGAGCCAACTCCATTCGACTCAAATTATACTTCACCGCGTGTAGTAGGAAACGTGTGAGTGATCCCTTTGTGCTCCACCCGACTTAACTCTATTTGCTCTGTCGCCCAGACTGGGTAACACGCGGCCTGCGAATGCTCCACTACAGAGTACTAACTTGATACTTGGGCCCATCGAACCATGGGCTGTGTGACGCCCCCAAATCCGTGTACTCGCTACATCAGACTTGTTGCTCAGTATTCATCCACATTCACAATAACTAGCTATTAATATAAGCCAAGTTACACAAATACATTTTATTAATAACACAATTTAGTTTTACAAGCCCAAGTCTTAATTACACTACATGAACTATTACATCAGTTCCAAAATAGTACACCATTAATTATTTGTTAATTATTATTTATTTATCTTCTTCGCTTGCTTTGTCATTCCCTTTGTCCTTTATGCCTGATCGCTCGGGCCTATTTGTTTTAGCTATAAACATGAGGTTCTTGCAAGAGTAAGTAACTAATTTGCTTAGCAAATATAACATTTTAAACAAAATAGAAATAACTTGAATTGAATTAATACTTAATGATTTAGAAAGAATTAATATTAATTGTCATTCAAGGAAATCAACGAAATATTTTTACAAATTGTTGAACTTCAAATTTTTTGAATAGAATTAAATTTTAGAATCTCAAAGCTCATTATATCATAAGGGATATTTAAAGTCATTTAGTGGTCGTAAGGACCATGAACTATCTTAAATGTTTTTCAGTCATGGACTAAGGACTCTCCAATAATGTTCAACAGTCACAAAGACTCCGAACTCTCCATAGAGTATCATCATGTGATCAGCTTAACAATACTCCATGTTACGCATAACATCATCTTCACTCTATATTTCTACAACGTATGTGTCCCGATCATAACATAATATCTCTTATTTCTAGGGTTATTTTTTCTTAGTCATAATATCAGAGTCTGCACCAAAGCAATTTGGATATGATTAAATTTAAATATCTCCAAAGAATCATAAATAATTTAACATATCAACTGAGTTTAACCGAACAAATGACATAAACTTTTTTTTATAAACAGTTCAGGAAGCAACAAGAACTTTACAGAATAAATTATAGTTCAATGAAGAACGAATTGTAAATGCACAGAAGTGCGACAACTTACTTGTTTTAGGTGTACTTTTCTCATTATTTTCCATCTCCAAACAGTAACTTACACCATACATAAAGATTTATTTAATTAATTCATCTAATATTATTAATAGTTAACGTCGGTAACTATTTGTAACCCCACTTTTGTGGAAGGGAGAGGACTTAGCCAAGACTTGATTTGAACCCACACGCGCACCGGGCCGGGCTCAGGGGTCTAGGTCCTTGTATATATTTTTTGGACAAAATTTTATTTGAATTTTGTTTATTTTATTTTAGTTCTATTATCAAAACTATGTCGTTTTGAGAAATGTTATTTATTATCATACTACGACGTTTTGAAAGTGCTATTTGCTGAACGAAACCAATAATACTACGTCGTTTTGAGAAGCGCCTACCCGAACGGATGCGCCCATTCTGCTAAGGCCCAAAACTACGTCGTTTTGACCGAACAGGTGCTATGCCATACCTTTTCGTATGCATTCGATGCCCTTTCAATGGGTTGTGTTCCATCAGATGGGTCACGAACCCTTCCTATAAATAGATAGAGGGGGCTGTCATTCGAATTCATTCAATTCACAAGCAATTCAAAGTATTTTCGTCTTTGCATTCTTTCATTCATAATAATCAGTTCAAGTACAGAACATAGAAATTGAATTCGAAGAATTCTTAATTTTGAAGTGCTTCTAATTAAGAATTGAAAATCCGTTTTATCTTGGAAAGTAATTATTCAAAAATCCTTTAGCACCACTGACGAAATAAATTTGCTTCAAGGAAACTTTGTGAATTCAAAGGACTCGGATTTATAATAAATATTCTTTGTTTTTTTCAGATTTGATTTTCAAGTAAGTACACTAGACTTTCTAATTCTGATTTAATTATTTATCTAATACTATGATCGAATATTAAATATTAATTATATTTACAGTTGTTACAGCCAATTCCAAGAAAAGAAATTATACATAGAAATGAATTGTCAGTGATGCCACGGACAAATTGTATGATTTATCTCAGGGACATAAGCCTATATAATTGGGTAACAGCCATTCCAACCCTTTTCGTGTTGGTGGGCATGCCAATTTCATAACCTACAAAATGGGAGTATCAAGATCTTCTCTCGAACTTCTTCTCACTTGATCTTTTCTATAGTTTAAATATGCTTCAGATCTTTAAGTATTTTGTTTTTTACAATTTAAACTTTAATATTATATTTTTAAGACATTAAATTTTAATATTTCAATTTCTATAAATAAAATCATTGTCACTGAATTTAACATTTTTTACCGAAATAAGTCACATGATTCAAAATGAAAGAATAATTAAGTCTTTTAAAAATATATATAATTTATATAGGCTCCAATTTTTTTTTATCACACGCTAATCACGTGCCTATAATTTTTTATTCTTCCCAATATCGTTAAAGACTTAAGGTATTCTATCAATCTAGGTAATTAAGTATCTTAAGGATATATATTGTTTCTATCATGACTCTAATATATTGTTTCTAATATTTTTTTTTCTTTTTCTTCATCACACACTCACAGGGGCGGAACCAACAATTCATATTGGGAGGGGACAAATTTATCAGAACAAAATAATATTAATTTAATGATTAGTTTTGTTTGTAAACATACAAAAAACAAGAAAAAGTATTTATTGTACCTCATAATTTTTTTATATACATTTTGATTGTTGAATATCATATTCTTTTTAAAATATAGGATTAATTTTGACTTCTTGAAATGAATTTGAGATATTTTAAAATTTAAAACTAAAACGAATTGAATTAATTTTACACAAATAACTATAAAAATTGTGAACTAACTAAAAAGTAGTAGTAGTTACAAAAGTTATTGTTGTTAAAAAATTAAAAATATCTCAAATTTATTTTTAAAAATATCAAAATTAAACGGATGAAATATTTTTATACCAATAAATTTTGACAAGGTTATAAATGAAATTTAATAAAAGCATAAAGGTATAATTTAAATTGTTGAAAAATTTGACCGGGCCATGGATGCCTCCGGCCATGCATAAGGTCCACCACTGCACACACTAGTCTTATGCATATAAATTTTATGTGCTTTCAAAGTTATTTATAGAGTGAAATTATCCAAAATACTCTTACTCAGATTAATTATTATACCTTAGTGGCCAAATAATTCAATTTTATAGAAATTTAAAAATATTAAAGTTCAGTATCTTAAAGTAGGTTTTAAATATATTTAAGCTCATAATTGTTTTATGTTGCAGTAATAAGTACCTCTACATAGTGTCCAGGAATTTTATAGTCGTAGAAAAAAAAATAAAGTAAAAGAAGAGAAGCTGTTTTATTTTATTTTTTCTCTAGCTTTTTTTTTAAAGTGAGAAGAAATTTTTTTGCTCAAAATACAGTCACTTTCTTTAGTTTTTCTTTTCTTTTTTTTCTTAACTAAAACTCCAAAACATCGCTTTTCTTCACCTTCTTTTCTTTTATCTTCTATAAAAAAAACTCCAAGTACCTCTTTTTTCTTTTCTTTTTTTTCCTTTTATTTTCCTTCACTTTTTTTTTCTCTCCAAATTAAAACTTGATCCAAGACAGGGTTAACAGCGTATAGACGGGGGCAAAAGAGAACCTAAAATGTGGTATTCATATAATAGTACTCAGAAAATGGAAAAAATGATATATGGACGAATTTGTTCATATTTAGTTTGACTTAAGAATTAAAAATGAAAGGTAAATGAAACTAAGAAATTTATCATAATTTTATCATTTTATACTACACCTCGGCAATAATCTTGATATTACATTTTATAAAATTACATATGAAGGAAATTATGTTTATTTCTTTATATATTTTACTCCTTTCGTCCCAC
Organism: Aralia elata; assembly: GCA_034770075.1. Classification (NCBI taxonomy): domain Eukaryota; kingdom Viridiplantae; phylum Streptophyta; class Magnoliopsida; order Apiales; family Araliaceae; genus Aralia; species Aralia elata. The sequence continues at coordinate 69,301,266 of CM068379.1, read as the reverse complement.
ATTAACCGTCCATATTTTTTATTTGTCCCAAATTAATTACTCCATTTATAAATTTATATTATTTTCACTCCTCTTTTCAAGTATACCCTCTTCTTTAATTTACTAATAATGTCAATAGTTTATTGGAAAGTGAAAAATCATTAACAACATTTTCTTTTTCGAAGTCCTTCTCACTTCTTAAGGAGTACAATATAATTTCACCTAAACGAGAATCGAACCTGAAATTTAAAGGTCACAGTATTTCAGTCTTAACCACTAAGCTAAGATCTTTGATGTGATAAAAATATGTAACTGCAAGTGTACAATGTCAAATTTAAGAACTGACAAATATAGGTCGAATCCCACAAAGACTAGATTAATTTCAATGTATCATTAATATCTATTTTAGGTGATTTAAAAATAAAGATTGAGAATTGATTAATTACAATTAAACTAATTAGAAAATGAAAACTAATAATAAGGAAGTAATCTAAGAATCTGAATCTATTAAACAATAAACATAACAAGTAATTCAATCTATTCTATTTTTATAATTTAACTATGATTTTGGTCTCTCTTCTCTTTAATTTAGTAATTTTACAAGTATAGACTATGAAAATTTAAGGATTAACTATAACCGATCAAAATTTCTTCGAGCAAGCATGAATTATGAAAAACTCATATCTTAACAATATTCTATCAAAACCTCTTAATTAATTTAAAATCATATAAGAACTATAAAACGAAGGTATTTCAATAACGAAACATGAAGTCGAAATCAACTAAACATAAAAGCATAAGTAATAGAAGAGATGAAAAATATTATAATGAATAATTATTTAATTTCATCTTCATCCTAGATTAAAAAAATTAACTAGACATGAAAATGAATAAACTAACTAAAATAAAGAAGAAGAAGTAGAAGATTAAAAATAAATAAGAAAACTCATTTTATTAACGATCATCCAACGAGTGTACAAATGAAAAATAATTTAATCTTACTCTTAACCTAAACTAATACATAAAAAAAACTTAATATCTCCCCCTCTCTCTAAAACAAGAGACATATTTATAGGAAAAATAAATTTGTGACCTAATTTAGATTAATTGAATTTGATCTCTTTTGTTTCTTTTTTATCCCCTTCTTTCCTTCTTGACTTTAACATCTACATGGTAATCTTCCAAGAGTCTTTTTCTATGTTTAAAAGCTAGAACAATTATCTTTTACTTATTCATCAAGATTAATAAGATAAATCCTATAAAATCAAATAAAATGTATTAATTAAATAAAATAAACATATAAAATAATAAAAATAAAAATATTAAAATGTATAAAAAAATGTGTGTATCAATCTGATAAGTGATAGGCAATCATTAACAACTTGGTCATCTTGAAAAAGTAAAAAAATTGACAAAACTATTTATTGAATCTATCATATATTGAGAAAGTGGCATTTATGTAAATACTCAACTCTCACTAATAATCTTATTCACCTGAATTAGACCAAAAGGCAAAATTCTCTCCTCTTTATTACACCTGAATACATGCACATTTTTAAATGCTAATGATAATTATGTGAACATAAGTAATTAAAGTATTAAAAATTAAAATATATTTATATATTAAATGAAAGAGAATAAGTTGGAGATATTAATTTAATTAGAGTATATTAGATTTTTATTATTATTTTAATTTATATGTTATTTAAAAAATGAGCGTTTAACACGGGAGAGAATATAATTTTTCTTCTCCTTTCTTTTCCTTATTAGTTTTTTAAAATACAAACATTTCCTTAACACGCTTTCACCTAATAAGAGAAACGAAATCTTTAACAATCATTTTAATATTCTCGACTTAAAATAAAATAAAATAGGTAGACCACTAACTAAAAGATTCAATTAAATATTATACCACTCTTTAAATTTATTGTTCGTGGACCATTTCCCCCATTAACGCGTCAAAGTTTTGTTAGAAAGATCAACAGTGTATGAAACCCACTTCCTTAATTACAACTAGCTGTCTACTTTTCTAAAATTAGATCTAGTTCATCATAAAGAGAAAGTAAAAGGTAGCTGAATTAACCGGAAATAGTTGAATTTAGAAAAAGTAATATTAACAGTTTAAAATTTTTGTCTCAATCGAAAAAAAAAAAAGTAATAATGCAGATGAGTTAGGCTCATGCATGGTACGTAGCGCAAGTATAATTTTTTTCTCTCTTTTTCTTTTGTTTTAATTTAGGCTTGTGGGCTGTCGGGCATAAGTAAGAAAGCTCCAAAGAAATACTCCAATAATAATATATCCACCTCCCACCGACGAAACAGCAAGCAAGCAACTAAGCAAATAAAAAATTATGTCAATACTCATACTTGAAATAAAAAATTTACTTCTCATCTCCGTCAATCACAAATAAAGCATCCAATCAACCATCAAAAAGATTATGTCAATCCTCATACAGCAATTAACAAAAGTAGAGAGCATAAGCCAATGAACTCATTGTAAGACCATCAATTCACTTCACTGTTATACGCTACGCAATTTCCATATAACTTTACACACACACACACACACACACACACACACACATATATATATATATATATATATATTATTACCATCTTATTCCCAAAAACAAATTAAGAGATTTATCATCTTCAATAGTGTGGTGATTGTTGAATGGTTTATGATAGTTGAAGTTAATTAAAGAGTTTCTATAACTCGAATAAGAAACGTGAAAGAGAGAAAGGAGGTAGGATTGGAGGAATGTGAGAAAACGTGATGTGTTAGATGTCGTGGATAAAAAATTGAACTAATAATGAAGTGGCAATATGTTAACCATTGATGTTATATAAATGGTTAAGATTTAAGGGATTTTAAATTTTAAATTACATTAGGAAGTCGAATCCGCCGGATCAATTATTCCCAATCAATTATTATTGATCAAAGACCCTACATACCATGCATGAGCTATTCCCAGTCAATTATTATTGATCAAATATTTTAAAATTGTTAATATTACTTTTTCTAAATTCAACTATTCCTAGTCAATTAAATATTATACCCCTCTTTAAACATTAAATTAACATCTTAAATATGAATTTTAATTAAAATTAATTATATGACTACATAATTAAATGACTTTTATAAAAAATAAAATTATTGAAGAATTTTGAAATTGTTGTTAAAGTATTTACATGTTTATAGTTGAGATTATGAAAAAATATGTGAAATAGTCAAATTAAAAATTTATATATTAGGCTTTATATTGTATGGCGATCTTTTTGTAGGGTCTTTTATCCTCTATTTTAGAATTTTTTACATAATTATATAAATTTATAATTATAAACTTTTTGTCATACAGAACGCTTGTGTCCTGCTACTAATATATATAAAAGATTTGCTTAGACATAAATTTTTGAATATTTACTAAATTAATTTGAAAAACCAACATTTACTATTAAAAGAACTAAAATTGTGAAAAAAAATCCACCAAAAGAGGAGAACTCCAATTCGGAATAGCTTAGTTTGGATCTGGCTCCCCTTCATATATTATACCTTCTTTCTAATTATTTAATCTTAATAATTTTATTAGTAACGATCAAAATAATTTAATAAATAGCCGATGATATTAAGATCAATCCTCTCAAAAATTAAAATAATAGTAAAACATATTTTTACCGTTAAAAGTTTAAAAGAATTTTAAATCGCTAAAATTTTAATGAAAAATTCACGTGTTTATCAAATAGTGAAAAAGTAATTGAATATTTTTATTTTTAGAATAATTAAGTTGTTTAATATAATAAATTAATTGATTCATAACTATAAAAATATGATATATTAGATGATCGGAAAGAAAAGTGTAATAAAAGAGATCCAAATCCGTATAATTTAAATTATTCCGCAACCCAACCCAAACCACGCAAGACGGCAAGAGTCTACCAGCTTATAGTTTATGGGGACTATATTTGAAGTAGTGGTATTGCTTTTCCTTTCCACAGTCTTCCCGTGGAAATAATTGAGATAAATTTCTCCGAAAATTATCGACAAATTCGTTGAAGAATATGATTGAAGCGACTAGTGGTGGATCCAATTAATAAGACCATGTCTTCACTGGGGGATTGTAATCACTAAAAATTAACTACTCCCTACATTCCAAACTATAAAGTATATCTTTTTTTTAAAAAAATTTAAAATATATATGTCTAATTTTCAAATCGAATGGAGTAAAATTTTCCTATAGTACTATAGAAAAGTAATTAATATTACATCGTAAACGACTACTATCAATTGTTGTATATAATATTATATTTAAATAAATATTAATCTCAAAAGAAGATGTGAGGTAAGTTTAGAATAAAAAGAAAATAAAATCAATGATGAAATTATCTAGAAGAATAGAAGAAAACAAATTAAAATGGAATAAAATGAATATGTTGTCTTGTATAGGAATTTTACTTCTTTACTTTACGATTTACAAATATGAATTGGTGCATGATCTGATTATATTCTGATTCATGATTTTTGTGACATTTATCTTCAATATAAATAACAAAGAAATGAGTCAACTCTTAATCATTTGACAAACAAACCATTCATAATAGAGCGCCAAAGTTCCACATGACCAGTTTGGGACATGTTCATGTCATTGTTATAGTGGAAGTAAGGTCACTAGATATGCTTCTGTAGAAAATTTTGAGAAATAATAAGAGTAAGAAATAAATTTAGTCGAGTTCATTTGTTTTTTATGGACTTAGATCCCATCTACTATACTTTTCACAATATTTTCACCAATATCCATATATTTATGGAAGTAATACTTTTTAACAACAACGTCACTGAATCGATACTCCCTCTATTTCAAATCAGAAATACATTTTTCATTTTGGTCCGTTACAAAATTATTAATACATTTCTATTTTAGGAATATAAAGTGACATGATATTCTTAATTTATCATAATTTTTTTTTTATTTTCATTTTCAATACCAAATTACTATAACTAAATTCCTAACTAATAGTAAGGTTATATTTGAGAATATAAAATTATTTTTAAAAATTGTTGTTAATTTTATGAATATATATATAATTTTAAAACGGAGGGATTACAATTTAGCGACTATTAATTTATCGTCATTAAATCTCTTTTTTAAGTCACTAATTGTATACTAGAAAAAATTGGATGAAGAGTCTGGCGAAAGGGATCCATGTCCGTTTTCAATACAGACCCATCCCCCCTCTCAAATACGTAATAAATCCACCCAACTAGACACCACCAGGCCACTAGGGAAAACATTAAAATGAAGCAAAAATAATTAAATGTATTGCATTGAAGATTAACTCGGTGAGCTTACACAGTAAAGAAAGATTCCTTGAATTTCCTTGAATTGGAAGAACTTCATTCATTTCCTTCTGGTCTGCCATTTTTGTGTAGTTAAAACATGCAATAATTTTTCTTCTCCTTTCTTTTCCTTCTAAGTTTTACAAAATACAAACATTTCTTAAAATAGGTAGACCACTAACCAAAAGATTCAATTAAATATTATACCACTTTTTAAATAACACGTTAAAGTTTTGTAAATAAATAATTGTTTGGGAAAAATCATTTACTTCTAAATTCTAATTTCTCTCTCCTCTCTCTCTCTCTCTCTATATATATATATATAGTGCTTAAGGAAAGGAGGAAGTATTATATATTGCTTAAGGAATTTTTAAACAGTAGTTATGAATTTGACTGTTTTTGAACAGTCATTCTTTACGTATTTTATGTTTCAACATAAATAAGATAATTTTATTATTTAAAAAGACTTAATGACCGAAAAAATTATTGAACTCTTGTCAAGTTATCAAAATAACATGCACACAATTTTTGTTGCACCAAAATTATTGAACTTTCAAGAAATGTAAAAAATAATTAAAATTTTACCATATCATATATACAAGGCAGCAGACACGTTAGCTCATATGAAACATTTTTGACACGTCAACAATCAACTCGAAATTAGAATCATAATAATTAAATAATTAAATAGAAATCAAGTCCCTATCTATACGTTGTAAATATAGCTATAAAATATTTATCTTTCTATTCTTGTAATTGTTTTTCTTTTTTTTCTCTTTATATTCTGATCACCAATGCATATACGCGGGAAAGAAGAGAGAGAATTCCTAAACCACTATATATACTTCATTTTGCAACATGCCTTGTTTGCTAATAACATAAACAATTCCAGTCAGTGTTTCGAAGTGTGTGAACTATTAAAGAGTCATGAGGACTTGCATCATGATCTTTTCTATTGTAGTAGTACTCTTGTTGCTTCATACTATTCTTAGGAGTTGCTCAGCCATAAGTACTAGTCTTCATCATCATGATGATCATGTAACTCTAATTAACATCACAACGGATGAATCCACTCTTTTGGCCTTGAAATCTAGTATCATTTTTGATCCTAACCATACCCTGACAAACAATTGGTCTGTCGCGAAAGGCTCTTGTTGTAACTGGGTTGGAATCACTTGTGGCACTCTCCATAAACGAGTCGTCGCCTTAAATCTTTCAGCCATGGGCCTAATAGGCACCATTCCTCCGCAAATTGGAAACCTCTCATTTCTTGTTATACTTGATCTTAGTAAAAATAGCTTCAGTGGTTCCCTTCCCAAAGAATTGTCTGGTTTGCGTCGGCTTAAAGAAATCAATCTAAGATTCAACAACTTTGGAGGGGAGCTTCCCTCATGGTTGGGTAAAGCAACCAAACTTGAACATTTGTTGCTTGATTATAACAATTTTACAGGCATTATTCCACCTTCTTTTTCCAACATAACAAAGCTTGTGCAGTTGAGATTAGGGTTCAACTCTCTTCACGGAAGTATTCCCCCCGAAATTGGTAGTCTTGTTAACTTGGAAGTATTTGAGATGCAATGTAACCAGCTTACTGGCTCCGTCCCACTCATCATCTACAACATCTCAACACTGAAAGTTATTGCGTTTGCAAATAATAATTTGTCTGGTAATCTGCCAGCAGATATTTGTAAACGTATCTCGAAAATCGAAGAGCTTTATCTGTTTCTGAACAAACTGTCTGGCCCAATTCCTTCATATCTACATGAATGCTCAAAACTTAAAATTTTTGCTTTGTCAGCCAACGCATTCAGTGGAATCATACCAAGAGAGATCGGAAACTTAACTCTGTTGCACACGTTGTCCCTGGGTTCCAACTACTTGAAAGGTATGGATTATGGATATGATGCTAGCTGTTGCTTTTACCTTTAAGATCACTTTCTTCTTCTTTCTTTCAAAAATAATAATTTAATAAATTATAAAACTTATTTGTTAAATTTTTTACTTCCTCCTCCGGCCAATTTTCCTTCTCCTAGTTTAAAAATACACGCTTATTAAGATTTTTTTTATTTTCAAATTACTCATCTTAACTACTCTATTATCATTGTGTTTGTTTTAATTAATCTTGACTCTTTCTTTCCCTTTATTGGAATAATAAAATAAAGGAGAGAAAGAGGGGAAAAAATGAGGATGATTGTGTTTACAATGTCAAAGTTAATAGTATTAATTTTCAATAAGTCTAGGTCGACATTGCTAGCGACATTATTTTTATTTTTTATTTTTTGTTTTGACTCTCAAATAATTTATATAATTTATTGGAACTAAAATTTGAAAAAGAAAATAGTGATTTAGGCGTAATTCGGATACATATATAATACTATTTTGTATATGTATCTAAATTACACCTAAATCAACTCTTTTTAAAAAAAAATTAGTTCCAATAAATCATATAAATTATTTGGGAGTCAAAACTAAAAAAATAACTAAAAAAAAAATATCACTAGAAATGTAGCCAGGCCAATGTCGCCGTAGAAAGATTCATTAATTTTTTCAATATATGTCATATTGTTTTTAATAAATTTTTTTAATAAAGTTAAATAATGATAGAAAGTAGTGAGAGAACTAAAGTTATATTTAATATTTGGGGTAATATTGGAAACTAACAATTAATGGTTAATTGAAATTCTTAAACTATAAATATTAAGAGACAAAAATACTTTTCTAAGACGATATTTTAAAAATGACGGAAGTAATAAATTTCAGGGTAGTAATTATCTGAATAATTCATCATTCCGTAACTCCAGGCAATTATTTGCCTGTTGCCAACTGGCTTTTTTGTTCGCTACATATTTCGAATCTTGCTTTACCAATATTTTCAAGTGCACGCGTCTGCTCTTAATTGTGCTTTTGTCATTAATTCTTTTTTTCATTTCGAATTTTCGACAAGTACAATTCCCCAAGAGATTGGCAATCTTTATAATCTACAGGTTATGGACTTAAGTTTCAATAGCTTTACGGGTACTCCAGACTCAATTTTCGGACTCAATTTTTAAATGAGGATAGTATTGAATGAATAGGGTAAAAATAGTATTAAAATAGAAAAAAAAATAGATTTGGACAAATCAAAAATAAAAATAAAAATTAAGATCAATAAATTTGGACGGAGGGAGTACTACATAATAATATATATCCAAAAAATTGTTATTAAATATGTTTATATTTTAATAATAGTCTCATATTAATATTAGATAATTCTTTTTTTCATTGTGCTTTCGTCATATATGTATAATAGTCTCATATTAATATTAGATAATTCTTTCTTTTCATTGTACTTTTAATAATAGTCTCATATTAATAATAATCTTATATTGTTATTAAATAAAGACTTTTATTCTGAGACATGGAGAGTAAGAAATTTCGAAGAAGTTTCTTAATCCGGTTAAATGTAGGAAAAAATCCAACATGCAATTTGACACTTTCCAAATTAATACATCTTAATAAATCTATATTATATATAATAGGCTTATTTTCATGCCTAAGAAAAGCAACCAAACACACGTACACCTTAATTCAGCTCTGAATTTTGAGAAATAGTGCCATTACAGTCTCCAGTGAAGATGAAATTCTCTAGTGCTTCAAGCCTTGTATTATTAACATGTCTATTTTTTTGTACAAAACTGATCAATCTCATTAACGCAACTGCTCTTAATTGTGCTTGTCATTAATTCTTTTTTTCATTTCGAATTTCGGCAGGTACAGTTCCCCAAGAGATTGGCAATCTTTATAATCTACAGGTGATAAGCTTAAGTCACAATAGCTTTACGGGTACTCCGGACTCAATTTTCAATCTCTCCAAAGTAGAACTCATTGAAATGAATGACAACCATATTTCAGGAAAACTTCCATCCAATATTGGCCACAAACAACTCAATCTAAGAACACTTAATATTGCAACGAATAATTTCACAGGGATTTTGCCCGACTCCATCTCAAATGCTACTAAACTAGAGCATTTAACGATTTCTGGTAATAAATTCTCTGGTACAATTCCCAATTCACTAGGAAATTTGGAACTCCTCGAAATCCTCACCTTTGAGGAGAACAACTTCATTGAAAAATCATCTTCGGAAATCAGCATCATCACTAGCTTGACAAATTGTAGAAACTTAAGAGTTTTAGCTATATCACGTAATTCTCTAAATGGATACCTTCCGGCTTCCATCGGAAATTTCTCGACTGCTTTTGAAGAATTTTATGCAGAAATAATCGGAATTAAGGGCATCCTTCCCAGTGAAATTGGCAATTTAAGTAGTCTTGCAACATTATATGTAGGTCACAATGAATTGACTGGAAAAATTCCTGTAGCAATCAGAGGTTTGTCGAGCCTTCAAAGATTAGATCTTGTTGAAAACAAGATTGAAGGATCCATTTCGGATGATCTATGTCTATTACAGAACTTGGGTAGTTTACGCTTAGAACAAAACCAAATTTCGGGTCCATTGCCAGAATGCTTAGGAAATATTACTTCTCTAAGATATCTTTATCTTAGTTCCAATGCATTGACCTCTAGATTACCAACACATCTTGGGAACCTAAAGGATCTTTTGGTGTTCAATGTATCCAGAATTTTTTTCAGTGGTCATCTACCTATTGAGCTGGGCAATTTGAAGGTGGTTATACTAATGGATCTATCATCTAATCAATTCTCGGGCAAAATGCCTAACATACTTGGCCAGCTCCAAAACTTAGTTAATCTTTCTTTGGCAAATAATATGCTACAAGGACCTATTCCTCATACATTTAAATATTCAGTAAGTTTAGAATACTTGGATTTGTCACATAACAACTTTTCTGGTGTGATTCCCAAGTCATTAGAGGCACTCTTTTATCTTCAATACTTCAATGTATCTTTTAATAGTTTAAGGGGAGAAATTCCAAGTGAAGGTCCTTTCAAAAACTTCACTAGTCAATCTTTCATGTCCAATGAAGCATTGTGTGGTGCTCCTCGATTTCAAGTCCCACTATGTCATAACAGCTCTGTTCATCATGGATCACAAAGAAAAAGGAGAGTGCTTCTAGATATATGTATCTCCCTAGTGCCTGCATCAATATTTGTTACCTTGACCTTTGCATTTGTGTGGATACAACGTCGAAGAAAAAGTAAGGTTCCATCTCAAATTGATTTGTCACAGTTAATTGCCCCTTTAAGAGTCTCATATTATGAATTACAACAAGCAACTGATGCGTTTAGTGAAAACAATTTGCTTGGCATGGGTAGCTTTGGTTGCGTTTACAAAGGGGTACTTGCGAATGAGACATTCATTGCGATTAAAGTATTCAATTTGCAATTTGAAAGAGCATTCAAGAGTTTCGATGTAGAATGTGAAGTATTGCGCAACCTTCGCCACCGAAATATATGCAAAGTCATTAGTAGTTGCTCTAACCTTGATTTCAAGGCATTGGTACTTGAATACATGTCGAATGGGAGTCTTGAGAAGTGGTTGTACTCTCAGAACCATGTTTTAGATATTTTGCAAAGAATAGACATAATGATAGATGTGGCATGTGCTTTAGACTATCTTCATTATGGTTATTCAACAACAGTAGTTCACTGTGATCTGAAGCCTAGCAACGTCCTTCTAGATGAAGATATGGTTGCACATCTGAGTGACTTTGGCATAACAAAGTTATTGGGAGAAGGGGAAAGCATTGCACAAACCATGACTTTAGCCACAATTGGATATATTGCACCAGGTGACCCTCAACCATTGCATTAAATTTGCTAGATCATAGATACTATTTTGCTAATCTTTATAAGATAACAGTTTTGTTTTCATTGTTGATTTGTGATGTTGGATGTGTAGAGTACGGATCTGAAGGATTAGTGTCTACAAAATGTGATGTCTATAGCTATGGTATTATGCTAATGGAAATATTTACAAGAACGAAGCCCAGTGATGAACAATTTCTTGGAAATATGAGTCTAAAGCGTTGGGTAAACGACTCATATCCTAACTCAGTAATCCAAGTTATTGATTCAAACTTGCTAAAACCAAAGGATGGAGACATAGCTGTAAAAGTACAATGTATATCATCTATCATGGAAGTGGCTTTGAGTTGCTCTGCAGATTCACCAGAGGAGAGGTTCAACATAAAAGATGTTATGGGAGCACTAAAGAAGATCAGACTTGATTTCATTGCAAATCAGAGATGGGTTGAAACATCAAAGTACTCCTTGGTAAATTATTTGTGTGTGTGTGTGTGTGTGTTTTATTTTTTTATTTTTATTTTTTTGGGACATCTGATTCATAGCCCGATTCTCTCTTTTAGTTATTCAAGAATTTGACATTATTTTACATGTCATGTTTTTTAATGGTTTACAGGGCTAGCAAGGATGGAGGAGGTGGTAACTTTTGTGCTTCATATTCTCAAATCGATCTAAATACAAGAAAATTGTTACGACCAAGGATTTGTTCATGAACAATATGCTTTGGTACAAGATCTTTTGGTTGATTGTAGACTTTGCGTTGTCCTTTCTATGTATCGTGGTGTGTTATTGTGTCATAAACATCTTAAATTAGTTCCCTCTTCAAATAGAAAAGGGTTGATAATTATGTATGCCCTACTATATATTACTCCCTCCATTTCAATTTAATTATAAGTTAACTTTTTAAAAATCAACTGAGATTTATATTTTTAAACTTAAAATTGATATAAATTCACTTAAGTTTAGTCAATAAAATGATGAATATTTTAAATCATCTAAAATGTATACTAATTTGAATATTTATTGATTTGTAATTTAAAATAAATTTATATCAATTTTACATTTATAAATATTTCAAATTAATTTTTTTTAAATCAATAATAATTTTATAAATTAGAACCGAGAGAGTATTCCTCTTAAACTTAATTTTGAAGAATATAATTTGAATTGTTGAATCGATAATAATAATTTTGGTCCGCAATATACTAATGGTATTTGTCATGTGTGTTGGAAAAAATCACCTCCCAAATACTGTTGCCTTTGATAAATTAAATGGCCAAAAATATCAGTACACGCCAAACAGATTAAATTTGCAGTTCCACCAAAAATAATAACCACTGCAGGAAATGATGAGAAGAAATAACCAAGCACGAGACACCAAGATTTTTTACGTGGAAAACCCTCTATAACTAAGAGGTAAAAACCACGGGACGATCTCCGAAAAATCCACTAGAATCAATAGAGAGAATACAAAGATATCCTAATTTGAGTACACACTCAAATTACCTCACCACAATAACTATGTAATGAAAACCCAAACAAAATAACTATTTGTTTGATCTTATTTTCTCTCTGTTTTTCTAAACTCTCGGATGAAATTTCCTCACTCTTTTCTCTCTTGCTCTCGGATGTTTTTGTTCTTTCACACTCTGATAATTTCCTTCAGCAGCATGGGATGATATATAAAGCAAATGAAAACTAGACCCGTGACCTATGCTAATCACCTAAGCTAAGCCACTAACAAGAAAAATCAAAAACTTGTGACCTATGCTTTTCTTTTCTCAAAAGCTTGTCTGCCATTTTTCTTTCTTTCCCGTGACATTCTTTATTCTCCTCCATTGTCTGCTAGTTTTCTTATTGGTGAGGACCCACCACCCACCATGGAGTACAACAATCTCCCCCTCCGAACCCATAAGAGAGTATTTTCTGTGACCCCGTCACTTGGAATTCATCCCAACCAACTCCTTGCAAAATTCCAGCTTGTCGCGTGTCACAACTTTTGTCAGCATATCCGAGGGGTTCTCATCGGTATGAACTTTCTTGACTTTCATCAACTCCTTTTCCATCACTTCTCGAAGCCAGTGATAACGAACATCAATATGCTTGGTACGATTATGATAAGTGGCGTTCTTGGTTAAATCAATTGCACTTTGACTGTCACAATAAACCACATACTCATCTTGTGTCAAACCCAACTCTTGGAGAAATCGTTTTAACCATAACATCTCCTTGCCTGCTTCCGTTGCGGCAATATACTCTGATTCAGTTGTAGACAAAGCAACACACTTTTGCAACTTAGACTGCCATGATACAGCTCCCCCTGCAAAAGTAAACAAATACCCCGAAGTAGACTTCTTCTCTTCAGAGCCTGCCATGTCTGCATCTGTGAAACCCTCCAAGACTGGACTCGAACCACCAAAATCCAAACATAAACTGGAAGTAGCTTTCAAGTATCTAAGAATCCACTTAACTGCTTCCCAATGTTCTCTACCAGGATTTGATAAATACCTGCTCACAACGCCAACTGCATGAGCAATATCCGGCCGCGTACAAACCATTGCATACATAAGACTCCCTACAGCAGAGGAGTAAGGAACTGCTGCCATAGCATCTCTCCCTTCCTTAGTAGAAGGACACATACTCTTTGTCAACTTAAAGTGATTGGCCATTGGTGTGCTAATTGGCTTAGCATCACTCATGTTGAACCTTGCAAGTACCCGCTCAACATACTTCTCTTGTGACAACCGCAACCTCTTAGCTTTCCTGTCACGAACAATCTTCATGCCCAAAATCTGCTTAGCAGGACCTAAGTCCTTCATATCAAAGGACTTGAACAACTCACCCTTGAGCCTGTGAATCATGTTAGCATCTTGCCCAACTATCAACATATCATCTACATATAGCAACAGAATAACGAAGTTACCATCTGGGAACTTTTTTACATACACACAGTGATCTGCAACTGTTCTACTATAACCTTGATCCACCATAAATGAATCAAATTTCATGTACCACTGTCTTGGAGCTTGTTTCAGGCCGTACAAACTTTTCTGCAACCTGCAAACCAAATGCTCTTTCCCTTTAACTTCAAATCCCTCTGGCTGCTCCATGTAGATTTCCTCCTTCAAATCACCATGAAGGAATGCAGTTTTCACATCTAGTTGCTCAAGCTCAAGATCCATACTAGCTACTAATCCCAACACCACTCGAATAGAAGTCATCTTCACAACTGGAGAAAAAATCTCATCGAAGTCAATACCTTGCTTTTGAGCAAAACCTTTGACGACCAACCGAGCCTTGTACTTCACTAGTTTTTCACCATCCTTTTTCAGCTTGAACACCCATTTGTTCTTCAATGTTTTTCTGCCCTTTGGAAGTGTAGTTAACTCATAAGTATGATTCTTGTGCAAAGAATCCATCTCTTCCTGCATAGCTCTCAGCCAATTGCTCTTCTCCTTATGAGTCTTAACTTCTTGAAAATTCTCTGGCTCTCCCTCCTCAGCAACTAAAAGATATTCAGATGAAGGATATCTGACTGATGGCACACGTTCTCTCGTGGATCTTCTTAGCTGAGGTTCTTCAATGTCAGGTTGCTCCCCCTGATCAACACTCTCTGCATCTGACCCATCACCATCATGCAAATCTGTATCAGTCAAATCTTCATTCTGCCCTCCTTCTCCAACTGTGGCATTCTGTAATGGAGAAGGAACTCCGCTGAGGTCTGGAACTCTATTATCTCTGGGCTGTGCAACATTATCAAAATCCTCATAATTTTGGTGCTCGTGAAACACCACATCTCTGCTTCTGAATAATTTCCTCTGCACTGGATCCCATAGCCGATATCCAAACTCTGCATCTCCATAGCCAACAAAAATACATGGAGTAGATTTGTCATCAAGCTTCGATCTTTGTTCCTTGGGGATATGTGCAAAAGCCTTGCACCCAAATATTCTCAAGTAAGAATATGACACATCCTTACCACTCCAAATCTCCTCTGGAATCTGGAAATTCAAAGGCGCTGATGGAGATCTATTAATCAGATAGCAAGCAGTACGAACAGCTTCACTCCAGAATGACTTAGGCAGTTTAGCCATTCTCAACATGCATCGCACTCTCTCAACAATAGTGCGGTTCATTCTCTCAGCTACACCATTATGTTGTGGGGTACCAGGAACAGTCTGCTCATGCCGAATGCCAATTTTATTACAATAATCAGCAAACTCCTTTGATGTGTATTCCCCTCCGTTGTCGCTGCGAAGGCACTTCAATAATTTTCCAGTCTCTCTTTCAACCATAGCATGAAAACTCTGAAAATGCTGGAATACCTGGTCTTTTGTTCTCAACAAATATACCCACACCTTCCGTGAAGCATCATCAATAAAGGTAACAAAATACCTATTTCCACCCAAAGACTCAACCTCAATGGGTCCACATACATCAGAATATACTCTCTCTAGTAACTCTGATTTTCTTTTAGCTGAACTACTAAAAGAAACTTTATGTTGTTTTCCAAATAAACAATAATCACAAGGGCTTAAAACAGTACCTTTAGCAAAAGAAATGAGTGACCTTTTTGCTAATAACTGCAACCCTTTCTCACTCATGTGACCAAGCCTCTTATGCCACAAGTTTAGCGAACAATCATCCTCCGCTGCATTCAATTCGCTGGAACACACCTTCACATGAGTCTTGTACAACGAGCAACAAGCAGCACCTCTTGCAATCACCATAGAGCCTTTGGTAAGCTTCCACTTTCCACTGCCAAAGTGATTTTCATAGCCTTCTCTATCCAAGGCCATGCCAGAAATTAAGTTGAGACGCAAATCAGGAACGTGTCTAACATCCTTCAAGGTAATAGTGCAACCAACACCTGTCTGAATGCAAACATCTCCAATTCCAATAATCTTGGACTGATCAGTATTCCCCATTCTCACATACCCAAAGTCTCCAGCTTTATAAGTTGTGAAGAATTCCCTCTTGGGTGTAGCATGATACGAAGCACCAGTATCCACCACCCAATCAACTTTCTGATCATCAACATGCAAGCATTCTTCTTCCCCAAATGAAAGAATCACAACATCTTCGGTGACTGTGGCTGCAGTGTTCTTCTCCTCAACCTTTCTTTGCTCACCATTTTTCTGCTTGTCTAACCAGCTCTTGCAATTTCTTTTGTAATGACCTTCCTTATTACAATAGAAACATCTATACGTATCGCCTTGTCTGGTCTTTGACTTGCTCCGGTGATTTTTGCTTTTGCTACGACTTTTATCTCCTTGGTGAGATCCCCTGAAATTGCTTCTGCCTCTGTTCTCTGCAACAAGAGCATGTGTCTCGAAATTAAAGCCTTGCTCCTTTCGCCTAGTCTCCTCATTATGAAGACTGTCTTTGACCGACTGCATGGTTA
Source organism: Aralia elata (assembly GCA_034770075.1). NCBI lineage: Eukaryota > Viridiplantae > Streptophyta > Magnoliopsida > Apiales > Araliaceae > Aralia > Aralia elata. The sequence continues at coordinate 69,284,784 of CM068379.1, read as the reverse complement.
TTTTTCCTGCGGGAGCTGAATTGCTTAGAGACACCACCAAAGTTTCCCAGCTGTTCGGCAATGAACTGAGAAGCAAAAGAGCCTGAATCTCATCATCAAGATTCAACTCCATGGTAGACAACTGGTTCACCAAACCTTGAAACTCACTCATATGCTCCGACACACTGCTCCCGTCTTTGTACTTCAAGTTCACAATTTTTCCGAATCACAAAAGTTTTATTTTATGCATTCTTCTTCTCGTACATGGACTTCAGTGTTGTCCATAGAGCGTGAGCATCCGTCTCCTGCGAAACATGGTGGAACACACTTTGATCAATCCATTGCCGGATGTGACCAATAGTCTTCCTGTTCATCTTTTTCCAATCAGCCTCAGATTTATCCGCGGGCTTCTTTCCCTCGAGTTCCAACGGTTCATATAAATCCTTACAGTAAAGGATATCCTCCATTCTGGACTTCCAGATCGAAAAATTTGAAGAGGTCAATTTAATCATGGCTCCACCTGATTCCTCCATAGAATTTATCAGAAATAACTGAGCAAAATAACCTTAGCTCTGATACCAATTGTTGGAAAAAATCACCTCCCAAATACTGTTGCCTTTGATAAATTAAATGGCCAAAAATATCAGTACACGCCAAACAGATTAAATTTGCAGTTCCATCAAAAATAATAACCACTGCAGGAAATGATGAGAAGAAATAACCAAGCACGAGACACCAAGATTTTTTACGTGGAAAACCCTCTATAACTAAGAGGTAAAAACCACGGGACGATCTCCGAAAAATCCACTAGAATCAATAGAGAGAATACAAAGATATCCTAATTTGAGTACACACTCAAATTACCTCACCACAATAACTATGTAATGAAAACCCAAACAAAATAACTATTTGTTTGATCTTATTTTCTCTCTGTTTTTCTAAACTCTCGGATGAAATTTCCTCACTCTTTTCTCTCTTGCTCTCGGATGTTTTTGTTCTTTCACACTCTGATAATTTCCTTCAGCAGCATGGGATGATATATAAAGCAAATGAAAACTAGACCCGTGACCTATGCTAATCACCTAAGCTAAGCCACTAACAAGAAAAATCAAAAACTTGTGACCTATGCTTTTCTTTTCTCAAAAGCTTGTCTGCCATTTTTCTTTCTTTCCCGTGACATTCTTTATTCTCCTCCATTGTCTGCTAGTTTTCTTATTGGTGAGGACCCACCACCCACCATGGAGTACAACAATGTGAGCCCATTTTCCGCAGTACAATTTGTGGATATTCTCCAAATTATACTGTGGATGGTCGTAGTAGAAATCAAGAGTCTATCATCACTTGCTTAATGCCATATGCCCATATGTATAAATCAATTGTTTACGGTGACGGGGATATGTTTGTTCTTTTGCAATCAAATTCCAATCAGTTTTAGTATAAATTAAACATATAATACTCTCTTATGTTCTTGGTTTCTTTTTTATTGGTCCCCGCAAAATATGTATATTTTTCTTTTATAATATGTATATAGGCTTTAGTTTTTATAGTAACATGGTAAAACACACTTTAATTAATTCACGATCTAATCAGGCCAATCGTCCTCTTGTTCATCTTCTTCCGCCGTATGTTACTCTTGTTTGTGGGTTTAACTCCATTATACTCAAGTGATACAAAAGCAATTCCTTCATTCTTCCAAATTGCATAATTTGAAACCTTAGAGTTTAATGATGCAACATGTGGTCCAATCCTCCATTTAATTCACATAAGAAACCACAAAAATAACAAACACTCTCATACCACCGTTGGAAAAGTGACCTAAAATAATTTCAATCACAAGAATTACTTTTCTCACTTTGTGCAATTAAATAGAAAATCAACAAACCCAATAATGAGAATAAAAATAACAAATTACCAACTACAAGCAATACTTAATACTTAATGCGGAAAACCCTTAAATGAAAAAATAACGGGCCAAACTCCGAATATTTATTATACCAATAATAATGGGTTTATGATAATCCTTTCGAGTTTTACGTCCTAAAACTTGAAGTTACTTAATAAATTGAGAGAATACAAATTTACCTTTAGTTAAGTTGAGAAACTTAATTAACTTCACCACCAGACAAGGACACCCTAAATAATAAAGTTTTCAAGCTTTCAATTGAACGAAGATGATGGCGGAAACTCACGAGCAACAATTTATAATCCACTCAATTTATTCTTTCGATACCTTCTTGTTACCGAGTTTCTCTCTTAATAATAAAATTATCTCATAGCCTTATTTATAATGCTTTTCTTACTCCATTCCTATTACGGATCAAAAATAAACTCAAACACACCACATGTTCTTGTCTAACAAATTATTCTCCTAATTAGATTAAGGATCACATTTATTGATCTTGGTCACCAATTAAGCTAATAAGTAAATTCTTTTTAAATTTAAATTCTTTTCGTGGGTGAGGACCCACACCCAATAATTTCGACTGTTCGATGTTTGTTAAATTTACATTAATAAAAATTATGAATTTTACAAAATTAAATTAATACACTACACAATAGTAGTCACACAACTTTGTCTTTTTTCTTTATTTCTTTAATGAAATAATTTTACTCATTTGACAATATGTAAATTTTTACATTTGTTTTCTTTTATGTTAGTTGGTGTGTAATGTTGGATGTTTTGAACGGATTGAAAGGATTAGTCCCCAAAAAATGTGCTTTCTATAGTTATGACATTTTGTTGATTGAAATGTTTTCAAGAAGGGTCTTAAAATTTAGTTTTGAAAATTTTAAGAGCTAAAAATTTGAAGTACGGAATCGTAATTAAGAAAATATCATGTGTATCATCTGAAAATTAAACCATCTGTTATGAATTCATGCATTTGTCCATACATAAATTTGTAAATATTCATTGAACTCTTCTAATCCAATGTATCCTTCAAATATATGTATCTCTTTAATATATATATATATATATATATATATAAACCTAATCTAATGTACTTTTCAAATACATGCATCTCTTTAATACATGTATATATATTTATTTCTAGTTCATTCCCTGTCCATCCTTGTAAACCTATAAATAGAGGCATCTTATTTGATGTAGAACTTACTTGAGAATGAAATGAAATAATTCTCTTATATATTCTCTCTTAATTGTTTTTTTTTAAATTATATTTTACAACACTCTCAATATAATTGAAATTTATCGTTTTACCTTTTTACTATCTGTTGAGGTGTGATTATTTGGGCCCGGATGGTACAGTGGGCCATAGTCTACGTGGAGGAATTTTCCCCACGTGGAAATCTATTTTGGCAGTGGAGAACTTTAAAGAATCAGGGATTCCTAATTACATTTAAATTCCAACTCCTAAGAAAAGTGTGATGATATAATTCAACTTCCTTTTTTTTAAGGAGATTCAGTCTAATTCTATTAAGATATCTAACCTAATGAGGAGTTCTATTTCCATACGGGGACAAGCATGAAGTTGGTGGTGTGATCACTATAAATCCAAGGCTAAACCCTAATTCACAGGTAATAATTTTTTTTCAACACTAAAGCATTAAGGTTCCATTGTTAAACCTTGTCCAGCCTGTACTTATTCTCACAACGGAGCTATCCCTAGCAGCCCAGGCCGTCAGCTCTCTGAGTGTGGTTTCGTTTCCGTGCAGGATTGGACGTGCAATTTAGTGATTGGGCGGGTAGACAAATCTTGGCGTTAACGTTGGCGCTAGAAGAAGGGCCTTTAGTGCTAGTCATTCTTTCAATCACTTGAATATTCGTATGAATCATGGCGAGTAGGGTGAACACTGTTTCTTGTCAAGATGGGGCTTCGACGGCCCCTACTATACAACCTCGAGGTTCAGTCAATGATAAGCCGGAATTAGTCCGTTCTTGAGGCTATGGAAAGTTTGTAGCATGAACTACAACATATATAAAAATCATAAATTTTCAGGTTCTCTAACTAGTCGAAATAGTGGCTCCAAAGAGCCAAGTCGAACTTGTTTTCTGCGTTCTTGAACGCTTTGACACATTTTCTCAAAATCACTATAACTCCTTCATCCGGATTCAGAATGAGGTGATTCTAAAGCCCATGACTACGTAACTTAATGTACTACAACTATTCAAAAGCTCAGAATTTTATAAGCAACACATTAATACCAAAATTTGATTCAATGGTAACTATCCATATTAAGTAATCGTGTTCTTGACATGGTTTACTAAAATTTTCATCATAGATTCGTTTTAAAAGCTTTTTACTCCATTCCAAATAGGTTATGAAGATAACCCATGGAACTACAATATCACAACAACAAACAAAGCAAACGAACATAGAAACAAAGCTAAAAGTCCTCTAAAACAGTCTGAATGTCCATATTTGTCCAAAAATGTCCATGTTCTTCATCATTTATGCATGGGGTTCAGATTTCTTTCTATTTCGTTCCACTTTAATGTTATTAATGGTTTACATAACCTATTAACAATATTATTACTCGTTCATAAACAAAAAATAACAATCACAATAATAATATCCCAATCAAACATGAGGTTTAAGAGAAAATATGAAAGTTAAAGGTTTCAAGACTTACTTCTTGGTTTTCTCCTTCTTGAATGCTAAAACTTCTTCTAGATCTTTGCTAGAACCTCTTTTCTTCTTTCTTTAATACTCCCGAACTTTTCCTTAAAGTTTTAGCTCTCACCCACTTCTTTCTCTCTCTAAAATATTGAAGTTTTTTAATGGTAGGAATGAAGAAGATGAAGATGATGAAAATGGTGTTGTATGAATCTCTCCTCCTTCTTGAAGCTATCGCCGAGCTTTCCTTTTCCTCTTCTCTGTAAATTACTCTCTTCTCACTTTCAAGTAAACTAAGCTTTGGAATAAGGAAGCAACAAATGGAGTTTCTTGGGAGGAGACGGGTTTCTATTACTAAGCTTCTTTAAATTGTTTCTAAGATGAATGTTGGCATTATGGGACTCTCAAGACATGAAGCTCATTAAATGGTCACCTGCCGAACACTCCCTCTCTTACTCAATTCATATTGGTTCATGGCATTACATTGTCTCCTTATTCTCCCTCATTGCCCAGACAAAGCTTTCTTTTAATCAAATAAAATACAATTACTCCCACACATTTGGTCTCTCTCTCTCTACCCACTACCCGTATACTTCTTCTTTAATAACCAAATTGGTTCCTTACTCTACCAAATAACCACATAGGTCATGCAAATGGTTGGGTCATGGGTAAAAGTAATGGATCTTGGGTTGGGCCATTTATTAGGGTCACCCATAATAAACATTTGGGCTACCAATTAAATCATCATTGAGCTCAAATAAATAAATCCAACACTTAGAAAAAAATTATCACTTCACATACACGCTTTAACGAAATTAATAGAATTCGAAAAAAACGTGAAAATATTCCGGCGTGAATAGTGCCCGGGAATAATAACTAATAAAATAGTGATTTTGCGACATAACGAAAAAAATCAAATTATTCGCTTACGCGAAACTTGCTACACATAAAATTCAGGCATTCATATAATCTAGGTTATAATATAATCGTTAAACACATCACACAAAAATAAAAATTTAATATATTCCATAATATTAATAAATCCAAATTACAAAGGTATACACAATTCGCGATCGTTATATCCTCCCCTCCTTATAAGGATTCTGTCCCCAAAATCACCGTACAAGGTTAAACAAAAAGTTGGGGGTAATTCTCTCTTAATCTTTTTTCGAGTTCCCATGTAACTTATTCGGCATTGTGGTTCCTCTATATTATCTTTACAAAAGGTATAACTTTGTTTCTTAAAACTTTCTCTTTTCTGTCAACTATTTAAACTGGAACTTCTTCATACGATAAGTCATTTTCAACTTGTAAGGGTTCATACTCTATCACATGTTTATAGTCTGGTTTGTAAGGTCGTAATACTGACACATGAAACACGTTATGAATGTGTTCCATCTCGGGAGGTAACGCTACCTCGTAAGCCGCTTCTCCAACACGTCTTAACACTTCAAAAGACCCAATAAACCTCAGACTCAGTTTTCCCTTCTTCGCGAATCGTATCTTCCCCTTCCAGGGAAACACTTTTAAAAACACGTGATTGCCGACATCGAAGTCTCTCGTATGGCGATGCTGATATGCATACTTCTTTTGTCGATCTTGGGCTGCAACTAATCTTGCTCTTATCACTTTAACAATTTCCGCTGTCCGCTGTACTAATTCTGGTCCCAATAATTGACGTTCACCTACTTCATCCCAGCACAGTGGCGTCCTGCACCTTCTTCCATACAACGCTTCGTAAGGCGGCATGCCTATACTTGCGTGGTAACTGTTGTTGTATACACACTCTACCAACGGTAAATGATCATCCCAATTTCCTTTGAAATCTATGATACAAGCTCTCAGCATATCTTCCAACGTTTGAATCGTCCTTTCACTTTGCCCATCAGTCTGAGGGTGATACGCCGAGCTCAATCTCAACTGCGTTCCCATAAACTTTTGTAAGCTTTTCCAGAAATTTGATGTGAAACGTGGGTCTCGATCTGACACGATCGATACCGGTATTCCATGCTTTGATACAATTTCTTTGACATATAGCTTCGCCAATTGTTCCAGATTAAACCTAATCTTGATCGGTAGAAAATGTGCTGACTTTGAAAATTAATCCACGATAACCCATATTGTGTCATAACCTTTCTGAGTAGCTGGAAGACCTACCACGAAACCCATCATAATATGCTCCCATTTTCATTCTGGTATCTCCAAGGGTTGTAACAGACCACTGAGTCTTTGATGTTCTGCTTTAATCTTTTGACAAGTTAGGCACTTTGCAACACATTCTGTAACTTCTCGTTTCATATTTGGCCACCAAAAATATTGTCGAAGATCTTGATACATTTTTGTGCTCCCCAAGTGAATTGAAAACCTCGAACTATGAGCTTCTTGCAAAATTTTCTCTCTCATTTTTGGTACAGACGGATCTCAACAGTCCTTCGTTATTGAGTTTAAACTTAACTCTTTCCCCTTCGGAAATTATTTTCCTTATCTTTTCGCACTCCTCCTCTTGGAGCTGTGCTTCTTTCACTCTATCCAACAAAGTTGGGCGAGTCTCCATCGTGAATAACATGTCCACCGTGTCCTTCAGATACTTCACTTCTAACACTACAAAAAAATGGGCCTTTAACAACGATTTTTTGGGCAACGACTTTATACGTCGTTACCAAAAGTATATGTTTAGCAACGAAATGTGTCCTGTGTTGCAGATTGTGTCAGCCTTTCACTTTTTGCAACGAAATTCATAAGTCGTTGCACAATTTCGTTGCTAATTCATTGGCGGGAAAATTTTCGTTAGAAATTCGTTGCAAAATTTTAGGCCACTTGCTTTCCCGTCATCGTGGGCAACGAAAGTTTTTTTTGTTGCTAAAAATGGGGCTTTAGCAACGATTTTTCAGGCAACGACTTTATAAGTCGTTGCTAAACGGGTATGTTTAGCAACGAAACTTGTCCTTCGTTGTAGACTGTGTCAGGCTTTCACTTTTTGCAACGAAATTCATAAGTCGTTGCAAAATTTGGAAACAAAATTCGTTAGAAATTCGTTGCAAAATTTCTAATCACTTGATTTCTTCTCATCGTGGGCAACGAAAGTTTTTTTGTTGTTATATTTCGTTGCCTAATATGGACCACATTCATTGGCAATAATTTTTATTTTCGTTGCATATTTTATACAACTTTTTGCAACGACTATTAAAATGTTGCCTTAAATTAAGATAATCCCAATAAGCATGTTCTTGTAAGACCATATTTTGTATTCGGAGAATTGTCAAAAAATATTCGTATTTAGTATTTAAAAATTATGTCCAAATGCGAAAAATATTCGTTTCTATTTTTTATTCGAATAAACAAATTATTCAAATATCCGAATTCGAATGTCAATCACTTAATAAACAATTTATTCAATTTATTTATAAAAAGTAAAAATAAAAAAATATTGACCAATTACTAAGAAATCACAACTATTTAAAGTTGTAAAAATACATATCATAAATGGGAGACATATCAAATACATCATCATTCATAATTGATCACAAAAATCAATTAAAATTTACTAATATAAATTGTACATATAAGCTGTATAAATTTTAAATAATAAAATAATAATAATAATAATTATAATTATTATTATTAATTTATTATTATTATTATTATTTTAATTATTACAAGTATTATTATTATTATCATCATTATTAGTATTATTGAACTCTAGCAAATCTTTCTATTATAAATATTTGTTATTCGCTAATGTACTCATCTTTGTAATTTATTAGATCGATTCTTATACTTACCCATGGGTTTTTTTAAATTTAAATTTAATTTGTTCGAGTCCTATAACAATAAAAAGAAAAATATGTCAAAATTATAAATTTTACTCGAAAAACATTGATACCCACGTGACTAGTACAAAAAAATAAATAAATTTGATTCAGTGGTTAAAAAAACTTTGAATGTAATTTTATATTTAGGGTATTTAATTTGTAACTTCTTTATATTATTTTAAGGTATTTTAATTATTGTTATTATTTTAATTATTATTATTATCATTTTAAGTATTTAAAATTTATTATTATTATTACAATAATAATTATTACAATTATTATTATTATAATTATAATTATTATTATTATTACAATTCCTAGTACAGTGGCCAAAAAGTGTATTATCTCATTTTCACATGCATAGAAATGATGCTAAGTGGTTTAAATAATAGTGTTACATAAATTTTAACATGATAGGTAGTTGGTTTAGTGGCTTTTGTTGGAATATAAAGTTTCTAGTGTCTAGAGGTCTAGAGTTCAACACTCATGAGCAACATTTTTTTTAAAATAATTTTTAAGCATGGCAAGCCAGTTAGTATTAAGACTTGAACAAAATACAAAAGATGATATATTGAGATATAAATTTCAACATAGATTTGGCAGCCATGAAATAAGTCATGCTGCTGCATGCCTGCATTTACCAATGTTAGAAACTAAAAAGTGTTCACAAGACAAAAGTGTTTACCAATGCGATAATTAAAATTTTAAATAATAAAATAATAATAATTATTATTTTAATTATTTTAATTATTATTATTATTTTAATTATTACAAGTATTATTATTATTACAATTATTAGTATTATTGAACTCTGGCAAATCTTTCTATTATAAATATTTGTTATTCGCTAATGTACTCATCTTTGTAATTTATTAGATCAATTCTTATACTTACCCATGGGTTTTTTTAAAATTTAAATTTAATTTGTTCGAGTCCTATAACAATAAAAAGAAAAATTTGTCAAAATTATAAATTTTACTCGAAAAACATTGATACCCACGTGACTAGTACAAAAAAAACAAAATAAATTTTGATTCAGTGGTTAAAAAAACTTTGAATGTAATTTTATATTTTGGGTATTTAATTTGTAACTGCTTTATATTATTTTAAGGTATTTTAATTATTATTATTATTTTAATTATTATTATTATTTTAATTATTATTATTATTTTAATTATTATTATTATCATTTTAAGTATTTAAAATTTATTATTATTATCACAATAATAATTATTACAATTATTATTATTATTATTATTATTATTACAATTCCTAGTATAGTGGCCAAAAAGTGTATTATCTCATTTTCACATGCATAGAAACGATGCTAAGTGGTTTAAATATTAGTGTTACATAAATTTTAGCATGATAGGTAGTTGGTTCAGTGGCTTTTGTTGGAATATAAGGTTTCTAGTGTCTAGAGGTATAGAGTTTAACACTCATGAGCAACATTTTTTTAAAATAATTTTTAAGCATGGCAAGCCCAGCTCCACGTCAGCAAAAATATGCACAGTCAGCATTCCGTCCGTTTTTTCGGACGAAAATTAAAAATAATGACCATTTTATAATTTTTGAGAGTACAATTATTCGATTGTAACAAAAAAAGTTTCGGTAACCACAATAAAAATCGGACCCTAGTACACTGACCAAAAAGTGTATTAGGGGAAATTCTTCATTACTTTGCTTGAAGTAAGTCTTAGAGAATCAATGATATATTTTCACAAAAATATTTCTAATTTTAAAGATAGATAATAAATTAATATAAAATAATTTTTAAAATTTTAAGTATATATTCTATTAAAGGTACATGTTAATCATTTTAATTACATTAACTAAAGTTTAAAATTATAAACTATATTTGGTATACATATATACATAAATATTTTTAGAATTATATAGAGGTACAAATCATACGTTTACGAATAACTGAATGATATAATTTAAGTATTTGGATAAGTAATATCAATATTATTGATGGAGTTATTGAGCATTTTTTTTTGTGACAGAGTTACACAAATTAATTATTAACACTAAAAGTAACCGTCTAAAAAGTGGTTGACTTTATAATATAGATATATACATACTTTCTACCAAATGATGAATAATAAATGACTTTGACCCTTCACTTTAAATGACTTTATTACCTTGATTATCCTTATCTACTTCTGAACAATGATGAAAACTTATTTATATATATATATAATTAGAATATATATATATATATATATATATAATTTAATATAATTAATAATAAAATACTCTCTCCGTCCCAAATTAATTGCTCAATTTTGACCTTTTAAAGTCAAATTGACCATTTTTAAAACTAATCTTTTTACTATTTTTGCTAAAATATAGGTGAAGAAATTATAACCAAAAGAAAGTATATACAATTTATTACTAACCCCAATTTTTATAATTTTAGAAATATATGTATGGAGTACAATTTAAATGTTATTAGGATACTAAGAAAAAAATGAGTTTATATGATAAATTATAGGGACAGTTGTTGATTTTATGTGCAAGGAGATATGACGTGTTCCAACTCTCCATACTCATCTGCCAAACACCAAAAAAAAAAAAACAAAAAAAAACAGATATGACGAGTTCCATCTTAATCTGCACCAAACAAACCCTTCCATCTAGATCTAGATCTGCAACATCTCCACCCAAGTTCTCTGCTGTCGCTGCCTCCTTGGCCAGCAACGCCGCCTAAGAGTACCGCCCTGCCGAGTGTGAATGCGCAGGCCTCGACGGCGGAGTCTCCACCTCCGAGTCGGAGGCCGGTGGGAATGTAGTGGATGGTTGGAAGGACCAAATAAGGTGTATATTCCGTTTTTGGCTTGCGGGGACCTCAGTGGGTATGATTCTGACCGTTCTTATCCACTTCCTAAAGGCCCAGATGGAACTTACCAGAGCTTGGATCCTGTACAACCACCGATTGCTCCACCTTATAAGAGAGCTCTTGAAATAAAGAAAGCTTCTAGTCAAGGAATCCGGGATCTTGAGAAGTTCTCTCTTGATTCTTAATCATTCTATCAGGTATTACCTTTCAATAGACGCCCAATTTTTATAGTGAGATGATATAGACATGCAACTGATTATTGAATTAATTTTTGGGGGACCATCATAATTCATAATTATACAAGTTGTTCATGTCGCTGTGTTGAATTGAAATGTCCAGATTTGTATACATAATAATATCATCATGTATTCTATCATACAGAAGTATTTATTTTGAGTGGATGCTAAAACTCCATACATATCTCTCTCGTCTCACTCCATCCCTCTGTCCCGCTCAAAATTGGAACCCTTAAAGCAATTCTGCATATTGAAACTATTTGAGCAGGTAATTATCATTAATTATTATATAAAATTTCTAGGTCTCGTGTGTATAGCTTATCAGTTCTTTAATTCAAATTACCTAATTGACCAAATCAGGATTTGAAGCTTGTGGTCATAAATATTACGTCTGAATAATTTCCAGTTTTGAAGAACCATCACAAGCTTACCTACTAATTATATATGTGAGAGTATATCATTTGTTACTAAGAACTATCTTGATTAGAACGTTTTTTCACCTGTATATGTTAGTTTGCACCACAAATCACTTGGGTCTACTTTCCTGTATGGAAAATTTTAATGAAAGAAAGAACACACTCTAGTATGTGTGGAGGCACATATAGTGTTTGGAGCTATTCTTGATGTAGTCAGCTTCATACCATTTAATTTTGTTTGGTTGTTTACTTGTTTTTATTTTATTTTATTTTTTGTGTGTTTGTGTTTTTTTTTAAAAAAAAATATTAAACTTGTTGGTGTCTACCTATGTTGTTACTTATGTTGATCATTGATGTTTGTCCATAAAAAAGTGATGTATAATGTATTTATTAAGGTTCATATTAAGGCTTGGACTTGCTTGACAATGTTGTTTAAGGTTTGTCAACTTTTTTTTGTTTGGAAAGGATGGCGCACTGTTTGAATATTGAGATTAGAGAAACCAAAGATGAAAGTCTTGATACTATGTGTACCTACAGTAGTACAGTTTGCCTGTTAATATTTAATCACATCATAAAATATTTTTTTTAAGTGCTTGTATCTGTATTTTTTTATTAATAAGTGCTTCCTTCCAATGAAGATGTGCGAATATGGAATAAGTCTAATCTATAGATATTATCTTTAAAGATGGATATTGTTGTGTTACTAGTGCACGGAACGCAAGTTATGTCTCAATATAGATGGTTCGCTATATGTAATCACATAGGCAGACCAAAGATTTTCTTTTGAAGGAAGTTTCAAGTGATAACTGCTGGCAATTTTGTATTGTTTTGTCAATACGGAGCAGAGTTCACCGTACTTAATATTCAAATTCACTAATATAAGTTTCCTTTTGCAGGAAAAGAAAGCATTGAAAGAAGAGAAGATGAAACAAGAGAAGTATATGTGGGCCATTGTTGATGGTGTGAAAGAAAAGGTTACCTACTCTGAGTTATTTATCTTGGTTTGAGATCTCGATTGGTCATATCTTGTTATAAGTTCATGCATGTTTACCTGTCGAATAGAGAAGTGTAGTGACAGATTTACTTTTACCATGTCAGTACTTTTCTAGTTTTTATGAACTTGTGATTTGGAATTCGCTGATGGGTTTTGTTTTTATTTCATATGGGAAAATTGGAAAAACGTATACGGCCAAGTGACATTACTATAAATATTGGAAAGGATGCCCCAATTCCTAAATGTCCAGTTCCTGGGCAAAGGTTTGCATAATTATTTTTTTTCTTCTTATTTTCTCCCTCCCCATTGTTGAGTTAGGAAATAACTAAGGTCTTCTCTTCTCAAGTTATGTTCTCATATAATTTTGTATTGTTGTGACTTTGATTTCTGGCAGCTGGAAAAAAATTAGGCATGATAATACTGTCACTTGGTTAGCCTTTTGGAATGATCCAATCAATCCAAAGAAATTTAAATATGTGTTCCTAGCGGCTAGCAGTTCGTTGAAAGGACAGAGTGACAAGGATAAATATGAAAAATCAAGGAAGTTAAAGGTACCTCAGATGCAAGTTTACTTGACAGTATTGTCTAACAAGTGTCATTTGTTTTGTCTTATACTACCTAATAGCTGTAACAAAAAATACCAAGGAAAAAAAGACCTTATAGCTATATTTTTTTTAATTTTAGGGTTACATAGAAGGCATCAGAGTAGCTTACACTAAGAAATTTTCTAGTAAAGATGTCACAAAGCGACAAGTAGCAGTGGCAACTTATCTAATCGACAAATTAGCTCTGAGGGCAGGCAATGAGAAGGTGCGATATCAATGTAACAGAATATATTATCTTGCACTGTGTCTGAATATATTATTGTTAAACTCTTCCACTTGTATTTGCATTGCACTTAATTCAAACAGGTTGTTGAAGTTTCTAACGCCGAGAAAAACTGAGAGAATCAAATGGCAATCCTGAGATTTCATTGAGGCTAGAAGCTGCTGAAGCAAAGCTGATGGAGCTAAAATCAAACATGGCTATATTGGGTAAAGAAGTTATCGCGACAATGGATGCTGTGGAAGGTCAGCAACAGAGGTTGACACTCTAGCGACTTATAACCATGGTAATTCCTTCTGCTTATCTTATATTATGTAGACCCCAATTTGTTCTCACTGGAATTGTTGTCCGAAAGGTTCTTAACTTACTTCACTGTGTGATCCTGTTTTAATTCCTTCTTGCTGTTGTTTACTTCCTTGACTTTTAGTTCCTATTGGCGATTTAGAAAATTTGTTGATCATCATTTAATGTAGAGATATATATTTGTGTTTGTGTGTTTATACCATTGGTAGAAACAAATGGCTTTATAGTTTGTTAATTCAGGTTCCGCTTTATAATAGGGCTTCATTTTGCTTCCAGTCCTGTGAAACTTAAGAGATATGAGTTTACATAATTCTGGAAGTAACAAACAATCTTGTGAAACTCTTATAAGAAAAGTATTACTCCTCCATCTACAAAAGAGAGTGTTTATTTGGGGATTTTTCTGCCTGGGTTTTAGGAGATTGAAAACACATTTATACATTTATAATTTATATTATTTTAAGACTTTTAGGTTTATAGTGTCCTGCAAATCTGAAGGGGTTAATGTTGTGATATTGGGATTATAAAACAGTTGCTATTTACAACTTAAACCCTCATATTATATTTTTGAGATATTAAACTTTAAAGTTTCTAATTTCTACAAATAAAACAGTTTGGCCATTAAATTTAGCATTTCTTATCGAAATAAGTCAAATAACTCAAAATTAAAGAATAATTAAGTCTTTTAAAAGTATATATCATTTATATATACTCTAATTTATTTTTTCTTTTCTTCTTCGTCACACACTAATAATATGCATACAATTTTTTGTGTTTCCAAATATATTCAAGGTATTATATCAATTTGGACAATTAAGTATCTTAAGTATATATATTGTCTATATTGACTATAATATTTCTTGATTTTTTTCTTCATCACGCAGTAATCATTGCATACAATTTTTCTGTACTTCCAAAACTATTTAAGGAGTAACATTATCCAAAATACTCTTACTCAGATCAATTCTTGCACGTTAGTGGCCAAAAAAAATTTAATTTTATAAAAATTTAAAAATATTAAAATTTAATACCTTAAAATTGAAACATTAAAATTTAAGTTGTAAAAAATGAAAATAAAAATTATAAATGTATTCAAGTCCAAGGAAATAATAGCTGTAGGACCATGAATAATTTGGCAGAGGGTCCGCCCCCCTCCAAATTTGGGAGCAATTTTGTACTCTTCTATTGAATTATTATTGTTTTCATTTGCAGTAATAAGTACCTTTAGAGCATATAGACCGGGGGGAAAGAGATCCTAAAATGCGGTAAAAATGATATATTTATGAATTTGAATGAAAGGAAAATGAAAGTAAGAAATTTGTCATAATTTTATCACTTTATACTACACCTCAGCAATAATCTTGATATTACATTTTATAGAAATACAGATGAAGGAAATTATGTTTTATTTCTTTATATATTATTTCATCCGTCCCATATTAAACATCCACTTTTTCTTTTTTATTTGTCCCAAATTAATTGTCCAATTCTAAATTTGTATTATTTTTATTCACTTTTTTTTCAAGTATACACTTTTTTAATTTATTGATAATCTCAATAATTTTGTTAAAAAGTGAAACTATTAACAACTTGGTTGAAAAAATAAAAAAATTGCCAAAACTATTTATTGAATCTATCACATAGGACTTTAGTTTATTATTGAGAAAGTGGCATCTATGTTTAGATATAAATACTCGACTCTCACTAATAATCGTACTACACCCACTACAAAAAAAAACAGGGTTATAGCGAGGGTCGCCCATCATGGCTGAATTAGACCAAAAGGCAAAATTCTCTCCTCTTAATTACACCTGAATATATATGCACATTTTTAAATGCTAATGATAATTATGTGAATCTAAGTAATTAAAGCATTGAAAATTATATTAAATGAAAGAGAATACGGTTGTGTTTGATAAAATTGAGTGATTAAAATTGAATGGTTAGTATATCTTAATAAATTAGATCATCTGAGTGAAATAACATCTGAACTTAAAAAACTGTTTGGTAACTAAAAAGTATAAAATATCTGAATGATTTTTAAATTTAAAAATATCAATTTTAAATTTAAAAATATCTAGAATTGACTTTTCAAAAATCAATAGTGATATTAAAATTTGGAATGGAGGGAGTACAATATTTATAGAGACTTTATAGATTTAAATTTTTCATTAAGAGACAGCTCTTAATGATTTAGATTTATATCTCCATCTTACTGATTAAGAGATGATAAGAGAAACAAAATTTTACCAAAAATATTTATCCTCTTACCAAATAAGATGTAGAAATGTTAAGAGGTAAACAAACACCACTTAAGTTGGAGATATTAATTCTATAGGGGTATATTAGGAAAAAAGTTTTTACGTACCTTGATTTGTAATCCTTCCATCTATTTGTCTTAATTGACTTTTTATAGTCAAATTGACTATATTTAGAATCAAAATTTATTTTATATAGACACAAAATTATTATCATTAGAAAGTACATTAAATATACTATCAAAATTAACTTATTTGATTTTAAAATTTATAATATATTTATTTAATTATTAATATTAAAATTGATCAATTTGATCATAAAAAATTAATTAGTACAAGAAAAGTGATACGAAGGTAGGGGCGGACCTAACAAGAGCCAGCTATGGCAATTGCCATAGTTGGGTTTTGATTTTCCTTCTTTTATATATGCATGTATGGGATATAATAAAAAGATGAGTTATTATGTATGGATGGCATTTAGAGATAATTAGCAAATCTAACCTTTCTATTTATCATATTTTTGCTAAACTGTTTCTCATACTTTTTTTTTGTCATAACTGTTCCTCAAAGATACATTAGTTGTGACGCCCCCAAAATAGGTCCATACAACCCATTTTGAGTCGCCAATAACATTCCACAAAATACAAATACAAATTTTTCCATTTACAATTAATAAATGTCGTGCAAAATACGACAACACAATACAAATACATCTTAAATTCTCAATACACTTATTGTCACACTAATAGTAAGGTATTGAGACACTTCTATTATCTCGGACCATCACTCCATTCCCCGGCTAGTCCCCGCTACACTCTCTTTTCCTGAGGAGAACAATGGAACAAAAAGGAAAAGGGTGAGCACAAATAGCCCAGTAAGAAATATCATGACTAAGATAATGAAGAATAAAAATTATCTTTAGTCTTCAACAGAATTAAATCAGAGATTTAAAGATATTTTAATTGTTCAACAACAACAATTGCAGCGGAACAAACAATCCATCAGAAGAGTCGAGTAGATTATAATATCTACCATCTTCTATAAATTAAAGGATCACCACCAATATTTTATCCCTGTAACACCAATCAACAATCCCTGTTTATGAACATCCAAATCAACAGTTTATATTCAACAACCTCTCTTTGCACTATGTGCCAAAGATATTTATTTGTAACATCACCGGTCATGATCATGCCAACCACCAATTCATCTTTGCACTACGGGCCAAAGAGAACTTTCATCATACGCCTTTGTTTGTAACACCAAAAGTCATGATTATACCAATACACAGTTTGGTCAAAATCATGTCACGCCAGTTCATCTTTGCACTACGGGCCAAAGAGAACTATCACCACAATTTAAGTATGAGAATGAGGATGATGACAACGATACAGTGAGATTAAGGATAAGAAAAGATTAATCAGTATCGAAGATTGATCTAATTGTCAACACGATGACCAAATTGTGGAGTCAAATTCAAGAATGATATTCAAGAATAAAATTTACGATTTAACTATATCGTATCAAACGAAATAGAAAGATTCAGGTAAAAAGATATTAGATGAAGCACAAACTATTAAGGATATTCAATAAATTTTCAAGGATTTTCACCATTTAAAATAAGGTTTTGGAAACAAACAGAGATTTCTTATCATAAATGGAGAAATGTGAAAGAAAAGATATTCCTTAAATAGTACAAAAGAAATGATACGTTATACGAGTATAACAGAATATATGAAACTGCAAATAGATTTTCACCCGTCATGCGATAATCCGCGTAGACAGATTATTTCCACAACAGATTGATAAGTAATGAATACAAAGGGTTATTCACCAGGCATGCGTCAATCCGCACGGACAGGTTATACCCACAGATTAATAAGGAATGAATACAAAGGGTTATTCACCAGGTACGACACTCGTACATACAGGTTATTCCCACAGAGTAATAAGGAATGAATACAGAAGGGTATTCACCAGGTACGACACTCGTACATACAGGTTATTCCCATAGAATAATAAGGAATGAATACAAAAGGGTATTCACCAGGTACGATACTCGTACATACAGGTTATTCTCACAGAATAATAAGGAATGAATAACAACCTTTATAAGTATAATATCACTTACGAACATGAAAGCAAATGATATTATATATGAGTATGAAACAAATGATATTTCCTACCTTAGTTAACAAGTGGCTGGATGTTGCTTTCTATGAAGTTTACTAACTTGGACAATACTAGAATTCTCACAAATACTCACAATAGCCTAGTACACTTAGAGAACTCAAGAAATTTAGAGAGAGAGAGAGGGAGTATAAGCAAGGAAGGTGTGAAGATTTCTTAAGATAACCCCTCCTATTTATAGGAAAATCAAGTTTTATTAATTGCACAAAAAGGGCTTGACTTATTACACTTTAGTACCTCCATCTTTGCCTCTATTTTTAATATAATCCCTCAAGTATTACCAATCTTGCATAACATCCCCTAATAGTTCCCACATGTGAACCAATAGTTCACATCATGTGAATTTCAAAATTTCAATTAAGTACCCCTAAGTTAGACTCTACTTTTAATCCATCAATAATGCTAAAATATCATAACAAATAATATGAGTTACAGTGTCATGATAAATAATAAAAAGTACCATGCAGATGCTATTGTAATTATTGAATCAAAATACTGTGTAATTGCTACTTTATCAATTATTAAATCAATAATTTAAAATACTGTGCAATACCGTGTGCCTGTGAAATACCGCGTACTACTGTGGAATAACGCGTTTTACTGTTCTTTTATTACCGGGTATTTCAACAGTTGCCGGTGATAATACTGTTGACAAAATACTGTCGCTTTCAGTATCCGACAATGGGCTCACTATCGTTGACAATATTGTCATTGTGGGGCCTACTAATATTTTGTTATTTCGGCGTCGTACGTTACCGAATATAAAAGTGGTTATTTCAACGGCGCCGTCGTACTTTACCGAATATAATATTCTCCGACAGAACGAATATTATCCGACAAAAGGAATATTCCCCGACATACAGGTTTGACTTTTTTTGTATAAATGAATAGTATATTTGTATGAATAGTACTTTCGTATTTATACCGTATAATTTCGTATCCAGTTCATATAAACTTTATGACGTAATTCGAATGTCGAAGAAAGTATAAAAGCGTTTTTAGCGTGAATAGTACCCCGTGAATAGTGATCGTGTGAATAGTGATTTAGCGTTATTACTAGACATCTTAATTGTCACATTTCACTAGTAACTTTATCATTATCGATTTAACACATTTCTGTTTAAAATAATAATAAGAAGAAAATTAAATTCTATTTATTAAAATTATCGGGGTCTTACATTAGTCATGCAAAAGTGTTCCCTTCTATTTTTGGTCAATTTCCGTTAGTCAAACCGTTAGTCAAATATTTCTTTTGGTTAAATGTTTCCCAAAGCTTTTATCATTTTCATTTATATATCTACTAAATATAAATATGTATATTATCATTTTCTTTTAACTTGATCTAATTAATTAAATTATGAATTTGTGCATTAAATAACATAAATGTCAAAAAATAATAAATATTTATTTATCAAGAAAATAAATTCACACACTTTTGCTAATTAAATTTCTCAAATATTAAAATTTCCATAATATACATTCAAACATAATTTTTTTGTAATTTAAAAGTTTAATACCCATAAAAAATGCAAATTAACTCAAAAACATTATATTATATATATTTTTTAAATATTAAAATTTACGTAAAACAAACTTAGAAAAAACGTGTTACGGAACGAATCATATAATTCATATAATATAAAAAAGTATTAAAAATTATGTTAAAAATAAAATTACTACTAAGTATACATTTTTTATTTTGCATTCGTTAATAAATTATATCAATTTTAAATTTAAAAATATCTAATATTGACTTTTAAAAATTATTAATAATTTTATAATTTAGAATAAAGGGAATTTTAGATAAACATTGTTTTTTATTGTTTGTATGTTTCTGAATATGCCCTCGTAAAAACTTGTTCCGTTCCAAAAATGTCAATTGATTCTTACCTTCATGTACGAATTGGTTTGCAACTGACATTTTAGGACTGGTTTGTGAGGATAAATAAGGCCTTATCAATTGACATTTTAGGACAGTATCCCTAACAAATTATTTATTTTTAACATATTTTTTAATATTTTTTTATATTATGTGAATTATAAGATTCGTTCCGTAATAAAAAAAAATTAAGTTTATTTTACGTAAATTTTAATATTTTAAAAAATATAATATAATTTTTTTGAGTTAATTTACATTTTTTATGGGTATTAAACTTCTAAATTAGAAAAATAATGTTTGAATGTATATTACAGAAGTTTTAATATTTGAGAAATTTAATTAGTAAAAGTGTGTGAATTTATTTTCTTGATAAAATAAATATTTATTATTTTTTGACATTTATGTTATTTATTGCACAAGTTCATAATTTAATTAATTAGATCAAGTTAAATGAAAATGATAATATACATATTTATATTTAGTAGATATATAAATGAAAATGATAAAAGTTGGGGAAACATTTAATCAAAAGAAACATTTGACTAACGGTTTGACTAATGGAAATTGACCAAAAATAGAAGAGGAACACTTTTGCATGACTAATACATCTTTGAGAAACCGCTATGCCAAAAAAAAGTATGAGGAACAGTTTAACAAAAACATGACAAATAGGAGGGTCAAATTTGTTAATTAGTCGGCATTTATAGTAGTTTAAAGAGTGTGGATTGTTCTCGATGCCTGCTGGGGTGTCCCTTTGCTTTGGAATATCTTCTCGTATTTGACTTTATCTCACTCTCCTCACGACTAGATAATAGGAGTAGCACAAATAGTAGCAATTGGATTTCCTTAAACTAATGGGAGTAGATTTGCATATTTCAACATGTACAATCAACCACAAAAAATTGCACCCCTTTTTTTTAAATTATTTTTATCAATTGTTGTTCATATATATTGTACATTGGGAATGATGAAGGAAAAAAAATTATGGCCAAATATAGGTACAATGAAGAAAAAAAGTTGCACTCGTTTTTGTTTATAATAGATAAATACTATTGACTAATATGAAGACATGATTATTTCAAGACAATTTTATAAGAGCTTTAGTTTTTAATTTATAAATCAAATATAAAAGCGATTTTAAATAAAAATAAAATAAAATATTTGACCATGTATAAATTTAAGTCACCATAATATGCTCAAACTTGTTTGAGGTAATAGAGTTTTATTGTGGTAGGGCCAACTCTCTCTTATATTATCATTGGTAAATGATTAAATTAATACTCCCTCCATTGTTAATATATAAGATCATTATTAATTTTTTTTAAAATTAATTTATAATATTTTTGAACATAAAATTGGTATTAATTCTTTTAATTTTAGTTAATAAAGTGGTGAAATTTTGTAAAATATTTAAAAAATACTACTTATTATAAAATTTATTATTTCATAAATTTAAAAACAACTTAATTTTGAATTTAAAAATATTTCGAATTGGCTTTTATAAATCAACAATGATCTCATATTTGAAACGGGTGAAGTACCAAATAAAATTGTTAATTTTCTTAAAAGTGTATAGAATAATACTAGGATCTCAAAATTTTAATTTCAAATTTTTTTCATGACATGATATTAAATATTTTAATAATAATTTATAGTATAAAAGGTAAAAAATTTTGATCCGCCGGTAGACCGAAAAGTATGTCAATTAAAAAATGAGTGTGTAATACGGGACGGAGGAAGTAATCTTCCTTCTCCTTTCATTTCCTTCGAAGTTTTTCAAAATAAAAACATTTCCTTAACGTACTTTGAATTGAAACAATCATTTGATTCCACTCGACTTAAAATAAATAGACCACTAACCAAAAGATTCAATTAAATATTATAAGAGTATCACTCTTTAAATAATTGCAACAATCTTTTGATTCCACTCGACTTAAAATAGGTAGACCACTAACCAAAAGATTCAAATATATCTATAGGCACATCTGTTTTATTCTCTCCTTCCTTCTCGACGGATCCACTTATTTATTTTTGCCTCTTTCTTTATCTCTCTCCCACTTATCAATGTGGTCTTTCTTTACCAATTTTTCCTCCATTCTTTATCTCTCTTTATTTTCTTTATTTATTTAATGTTAATTTATTAAAAAAAAATTACTTATTTAAATCTTTTTTTCAAAAAAAATTAAAAGGATTGTCGCGTAGGCAACTTTTAATCAAATTACCATTTGCAAAATTTATGCTAAATTTTTTCATAAATAAAATAAATTGAATTTAATAATGGTAACATAATTACTCCTTCCGTTTCAATTTACTTGTCCTAATTTTTTTTAAATTGTTCCAAATTTATGCTAATTTTTTTTCATAAATAAAATAAAATAAATCAAATTACCCTAAAAATAATACTAAAATAAATAAATTGAATTTTATTTTACGCTAAAAATAATCAAATTACCCTTCGCAAAATTTATGCTAGTTTTTTTTATAAATAAAATAAATTGAATTAAATAATGGTAACATAATACTCCTTTCGCCCAAATTTACTTGTACTATTTTTTTTTGAATTGTTCAAATCTATTTGTCTTTATTTTTCTATTTAATGCTATTTTTAACATTACTTTTCAAACTTATTCTCATTTTAAAAAATTTATTAAAAATAATATGACATACAATTTATTTTATTTATGAAAAATATTAGCATAAATTTGAAACAATTCAAAAAGAAAATTAGGACAAGTAAATTCAAACGGAGGGAGTATTATGTTACCAATATTAAATTCAATTTATTTTATTTATGAAAAAAATTAGCATAACTTTTGCAAATGGTAATTTGATTATAAGTTGCCTACGCGATAATTTTTTTAAATTTTTTTGAAAAAATTTTTAAATAAGTAAAAAAAATAAATTTAATAAATTAACATTAAATAAATAAAGAAAATAAGGAGAGATAAAGAAAGGAGGAAAAATTGGTAAAGAAATACCACATTGATAAGTGGGAAAAAGAGATAAAGAAGGCGGAGGAAAATAAATAAGTAGACCCGTCGGGAGGGAGAGAGTAGAATAGATATCCATATAAATTTACCCATTATATATTATACCACTCTTTAAATAATCTGCAACAATCATTTGATTCCACTCGACTTAAAATAGGTAGACCACAAACCAAAAGATTCAAATAAATATTACACCACTCTTTAAATTCGTTATTAGTGGACCATTCTCCCACTAACACGTTAAAGTTTTGTCAAAAGATCCTACTATTGAAAATTAAGTACCGCGAAATAAATAATAAAATAAAAAAAATAAAATAATACAATATTTAATGTGAATTTTTTTTTTAAAAAAATCACAAACTAAATATCGAATATCCACTATATCAATATAATGAACATATAATTATCCTCCCAAGTTGTACAACTTAAAATTTGAGGTTCTACAATATACTACGACATAACTTTTTACACGGACTAAAAGCTGCAAAATACTCTCACTCATAATACAATTTTTTTGCATAGAATATAAAAGCTGCAAAAACTCTCTCACTCACACAAACACAAAACCCACTCACATCCTCTCTTAACTCTTAAAATGTTACATGATTTTTGGTTGTGCAATACACTTCAACAACTCAACATAATACTCTATTTATAGAATAACCCACAATTTTCTTCTTTCTATTCAAAATAGGACACTTCCAAAATAAAACTTCTACTACAAATAGACTCATTTCCAAAATAATACTTCTATAAAATTAGGAGTTCTTCATTTCCATATTAACAAATCATTTCTGAATAGTATTTGAGGAGTAACCCAATAATTCCTCTCTCAACTCGAATCCCTGAATACTTCAACTTTATGTTTGAATAGGATTCGAGAAGTATCCCAACAAGTTGTTGGGGGAGAATCGGAGAGCCTGGGCGTCACGTGCGCATACATAAAGCAATATCATACATGTTTGGAACCTAACTTGACCCAAAAGCTTAAGTCATTAGGTCTTGAGCCATTCGTGTCTAATAATCTATCACTTTTCGTTATTTATCCGATGTTAAACTCTAATTCACTTGTGATATCCTAACAATCTCCCCCTCACAATTGAATTCATCATATCAAGAGCTCCTCCTAATTATTTAAACACTTCTCTTCAATCACCGCAATACTAATTGTTGCCAAATCCAATTAAATATCTTCCCTTCTATCATCGCAGATCACCAATTCTCGTTAAATCCATCGAGAATTCAACATCACCATCGAGAGCATCCAAAGGGAAGCACCAACCCTTCATCAAGAATTCACCACCATCGTGTGTCTTTTGAAGAGACTGTGTTTGAAATTAATTTTTGGACCACCATTGCATATTTCTTTTGAAGAGACTCACTAGTTCGAGATCAATCTTTAGTAACTCTGATACCAATTGTTGGGGAAGAACCGGAAAGCCTGCGTGTCGCGTGCGTATACACAAATTACTAACATACATATTTGGAACTCAACTTACTTCAAAAGTTTAAGCCATTAAATTTTGAATCCATTCGTATATATTAATTCTTCATTTTTTATTATTTATTTAACGTGGAACTGCAATTTACTTATAATGTCCTAACACGTAACAAGAAGAAAAAGCAAAGATTCTCCCGCCGGACCAGCCACCACTTTTATTAAATGCGGTGGCCAATGGAACGCTTTGAATAGTCAACAGAGTGTGAAACCCACTTCCTTTATTACAACTACTACTTTACTAGTCTAGTTAGGTTCTCAATTAGATCGGGTTGATCATAAAGAGAAAGTAAAAGGTGGCTAGCTAATCATGCATGATACGTAGGGCCTTTGATCTTGTGAAAAAGTAATTTTAAAATAAGTAGGTGTAAAGACTCTTTTGAAGCAGGCACTATTAATCTTGTGAAGCCAATTCCAAGAACAGAAATTATACTTGCGACATCAACATCGAAATGAATTGTCAGTGATGCCGTGGACAAATTGTATGATTTACCTCAGGGATATAAGCCTATATAATTGGGTAACAGCCATTCCATCCCTTTTCGTGTTGGTGGGCATGCCAATTTCATAACCTACAAAATGGGTGTATCAAGATCTTCTCTCGAACTTCTTCTCACTTGATATTTTCGGCAAAACTAATGAATTACTCACTATAGTTGGCACGTTTTACTGATTACGCCATTGAACTTTTAATTTTTCAAATTACCCCAGTAAACTAATTATTATTTTGAAATTGGGCCATTCCGTTAAAAAAATAAACGGACGTTAATTTCTTATCGGCAAAATTAATGAATTACCCACTGTAATTGACACATTTTACTGATTACACCATTGAACTTTTAATTTTTTAAATTACCCCAGTAAACTAATTATTATTTTGAAATTGGGTCATTCTGTTAAAAAAATTAAACAGACATTAATTTTTTTATCTATGTGGCTTTGGAAAAGAAGTACAAAAATAAAAAATATTACTTATGTGGCAAAAAAATAATAAAAAACTTGAAAGTGAAAACAAAAAGATCAAAATATTTTGAATACTCGGATCTCAGATGCTTATCAATAGAAGAAACTTCCTCGTGAATGGAAAACAATGCATCAACAGCAGAAATGAAAGCGCGGTAATTGGCAACAACCACCTCTTGCATCTGCCTCTGAATTCTCTCTACATCCACCCATAAAATGGAGGCAATCGAGAGTGAAGGACGGGAGTTCCGAAGACATAAGGCTGCTGAGAGTCGGAGGCAAGAGGGAGGAATCCTACTATAATACCATTTACTTCGTCTATTGTTATTGTTGTTGTTGTTGTTGGGATTCAGACTCTATTGTTATATTTAATGTTGAACTTTGAAGCTCAATTCAATGTTTTGGGGAATTTTTATAGATTTTATAGAGAGAAAATACGCAGATCTATTTGATCTGGAAGAAAGGAGAGAAGAGAGAGATGGAGGAAGGAAAATAGAATAAATCAGATTTATTTATTTTCTTTTTTCTTTTTTAAATTTATTTTTTTTCTTTTTTCTTTTTTCTTTTTCACGTCCACGTAGGATAAAAACTAAAACGATTTAACAATCGTGAGGTAGAGATAACAGAATGACCCAATTTCAAAATAATAATTAGTTTACTGGGGTAATTTGAAAAATTAAAAGTTCAATGGTGTAATCAGTAAAACTTGCAAACTACAATGGGTAATTAATTAGTTTTGCCGATAAAAATTTAACGTCCGTTTAATTTTTTTAACGGAATGACCCAATTTTAAAATAATAATTAGTTTACTGGGGTAATTTGAAAAATTAAAAGTTTAATGGTGTAATCAGTAAAACGTGCCAACTACAGTGGGTATTTCATTAGTTTTGCCTGATATTTTCTATAGTTTAAATATGCTTCAGAACTTAAGTTTTTTGCGTTTTTACAATTTAAACCTTAATATTATATTTTTAAGACATTAAATTTTAATGTTTCAATTTCTACAAATAAAATTTTTTCGTCACTGAATTTAACATTTTTTACCAAAATAAGTCACATGATTCAAAATGAAAGGAGTCTTTTAAAAATATATATCATTTATATAAGCTCTAATTTATTTTTATTTTTTTATTTTTCATCCCACCCTGTCTACAATTTTTTGTTCTTCCCAATATACTTAAGGTATTCTATCAATCTAGGTAATCAAGTATCTTAAGGATATATATTGTTTCTATCATGACTCTAATATTTTCTTCTTTTTTTCTTCATCACACACTCAGAGGCGGAACCGACAATTCATATTGGGTGGGGCCAAATATTTATCAGAACAAAATAATACTTATTTAATGATTAGTTTTGTTTGTAAACATACAAAAAACAAGAAAAAGTATTTATTGTGCCTCATAATTTTTTTATATACATTTTGATTGTTGAATATCGCACTCATTTTAAAATATAGGATTAATTTTGATTTCTTGAAATAAATTTGAGATATTTTAAAATTTAAAACTAAAACAAATTCAATTAATTTTACACAAATAATTATAAAAATTATAAACTAACTAAAAAGTACTAGTACTTACACAAGTAATTGTTGTTAAAAAATTAAAAATATCTCAAATTTATTTTTAAAAATATCAAAATTAAACGGATGGAATATTTTTATACCAATAAATTTTGACAAGGTTATAAATGAAATTTAATAAAAGCATAAAGGTATAATTTAAATTATTGAAAAATTGGACCGTGCCATGGCCGCCTCCGGCCATTACTAAGGTCCACCACTGCACACACTAGTCTTATGCATATAAATTTTATGTGCTTCCAAAGTTATTTATGGAATAAAATTATTCAAAATACTCTTATTTAGATCAAATATTACATCTTAGTGGCTAAAAAAAATTTAATTTTATAAAAATTTAAAAATATTAAAGTTCAATATCTTAAAGTTGAAATATTAATGTTTAATTTATAAAAAAACTAAAATAAAAGTTTTTAATATATTTAAGCTCAAGGGCATAACAACTATAAGACCAAGAATAATTTGGCAGAGGTTCCGGGGGCGGCCGCCTCCAAATTTGTGAGAAGTTCTGTACTCTTCCATTGAACTATAATTGTTTTATGTTGCAGTACTACCTTTACTTAGTGTCTAGGAATTTTA
Source organism: Aralia elata (assembly GCA_034770075.1). NCBI lineage: Eukaryota > Viridiplantae > Streptophyta > Magnoliopsida > Apiales > Araliaceae > Aralia > Aralia elata. Next base: position 69,256,864 of record CM068379.1, on the reverse strand, counting down.
TAGTTGTAGAAAAGAAAAGAAAAAAAAAGAAAGTTAAAGAAGAGAAGAGAAGAAAAGAGAAGATAAAGTTGTTTTATTTTCTTTTCTCTATAGCTTTTCTTTTTAAAAGTTCGAAGAAATTTTTTTGTTCAAAATATATTACCTTTTTTTTTAATTTTCTTTTCTTTTCTTTCTTAACTAAAATTCTTTTCTTTTCTTTTATCTTCTATAAAAAAACTCCAAAACACATCTTTTTTTATTTTTTATTTTATTTTTTACTTTTATTTTCCTTCATTTTCATTTTTTTTCTCTCCAAATTAAAACTCGATCCAAGACGGTGTTACAACATATAGACCGGGGCAAAAGAGATCCTAAAATGTGGTATTCATACAATAGTAATCAGAAAATGGAAAAAATGATATATAGACGAATTTGCTCATATTTAATTTGACTTAAGAATTAAAAATGAAAGGTAAATGAAAATAAGAAATTTATCATTTTATACTACGTACACCTCGGCAATAATCTTGATATTACATTTTATAAAATTACATATGAAGGAAATTATGTTTATTTCTTGATATATTTTACTCCTTCTGTCTCATATTAACCGCCCATTTTTTCTTTTTTATTTGTCCCAAATTAATTACTCCATTTATAAATTTATATTATTTTTACTCCCCTTTTCAAGTATACTCCTCTTCTTCAATTTACTAATAATCTCAATAGTTTATTGAAAAGTGAAATCATTAACAACATTTTCTTTTTGAAGTCCCATTTACTTTTTGAGAAATACAATATAATTTCACCTAAACGAGAATCGAACATGAGATTTAAAGGTCAGAATACTTAGAAAATCATTAACAACTTGATCATATTGAAAAAGTAAAAAAATGACAAAACTATTTATTGTATCTATCACATAGGACTTAAATTTATTACTAAAATGTGGCACCTATATTGAGAAAGTGGCATTTATGTTTAGATATAAATACTCAACCCTCACTAATAATCTTATTACACCTGAGTTATATTCAGACCAAAAGGCAAAATTCTCTCCTCTTTATGACACCTGAATACATGCACATTTTTAAATGCTAATGATAATTATGTGAACATAAGTAATTAAAGTATTAAAGATTAAAATATATTTATATATTGAATGAAAGAGAATAAGTTGGAGATATTAATTTAATAAGAGTATATTAGATTTTTTTTAACTTTAATTTATATGTTATTTAAAAAGTGAGCGTTTAACACAGGAGGGAGAGAGTATCATTTTTCTTCTCCCCTCTTTTCCTTTTAAGTTTTTCAAAATACAAACATTTCCTTAACTCGCTTTCACCTGGCAAGAGAAAGAAATCTTCAACAATCATGTTAATTAATATTCCACTTGACTTAAAATAAAATAAAGTTGGTAGACCACTAACCGAAAGATTCAATTAAATATTATACCACTCTTTAAATTTGTTGTTCGTGGACCATTTCTCCCATTAACACGTTAAAGTGGGTGAAATTAGATCCTGTTCATCATGAAGAGAAAGTAAAAGGTTGCTGAATTAACTGGAAATAGTTGAATTTAGAAAAAGTAATATTAACAGTTTTAAAATTTTTGTCTGAATTGAATCTCAAAAAAAAGAAAAAAAAGAAGTAATAATGCAGATGAGTTAGGCTCATGCATGGTACGTAGTGCAAGTATAGTTTTTTTCTCTCACTTTTTCTTTTGTTTTTAGGCTTGTCGGGCATACTAAGAAAGCTCCAAAGAAATACTCCAATAATAATATATCCATCTCCCACAGACGAAACAGCAAGCGTAAGCGCTAGCTAGCTTCCTTCCCACCGGGCCACCACTACTCCAGATATATCTTTTATGAGTAGCTATTTAGTGTTAATTAGTTATCCCATATCTATATTATATATGTATGCTTTTAGACGGATAGTATTATGAATTTTAAAACTTGTCTCAAGTAATGTGTAAACTAACGTGATATTGTTATAATTAATTTGTTAAGTATATTTAGTAATTAATTATTTTATAAATATCATTTGTTATATTTAACATTATATTATTTGAGACTTTTTTGAGATAAAAATTTTAAAACTGTTAATTTTATTTTTTTCTAAATTTGATTATTCCCAGTCAATTATTATTGATCAAAGGCCCTACGTACCATGCATGAGCTAGCTACCTTTTACTTTCTCTTTATGATCAGCAGGATCTAATTGAGATTACTAGACTAGTAAAGCCATCCACCAACCACCAAATCCAGCTAAATCCTCCATAGAATGATGAGGCAAAATAGGAAAGAAATACTACTAATTAAAATCCAATCAAAAAAAATTTCTTAAAGAGGCACATCAGCAAGAAAAACATGGCAAGCTATACACAAACTGTTTATTTATTGCAAACAAATACTATTAATTAAAATCCAATCAAAAAAATTTTCTGTTTAATTTTTTTGTTTGTAGGATTTTCATATTTCAAGGCATCTACCAAAGATCGTGTTGCACACTGCATGATGCTCCCGCTGATATGCCGTAAAAAATGACATACACACACTAAGGGCATGTACCGGAGTGACTTATAAGCAGTTTTTTTACGGTTCGAATATTCGTGTATGATTTATATTTAAACTTATAAATTGGTTTATAGGTAGTATTTTAGAAATAAAAATTTCTTACTTTTCAAAAAATAATTTATAAGTTATTTTAAAATAAGTAACTTTGATCAAATATAAAAACTCTTTTATCTTTGTTTTAGTGAAATAGTGAAATTTCGTTGGATTAAAGTACTATTAGCCCTAAGGACATATTTAGTGCACCTTTAGAATTGAAAATTTTCTTGTAATTTTAAATACCTCCAAATTACTCTGGACTTTATAATATAGTAAATCTTTACCTTGTGGTATATTGTTAGTACAAAATCTTACTATTCAAGATATAATTAATATTTAATAATGCAAAATTGACATGAAAGATATACTTTTACATTATAAATTGTACCATAAGATATTAGTTTGCTATATTATAAAGTCAGGTTATATATCTTTATAAATTGATAAACTCAAAGTACACTTTTATATTTTAATCTAATTTTATTATCATAAAACACTATTAAACTAATAATTTATTATCTATAAGTAAATACACAAAACAAATATCATTTCCCTCGTAAATTTTACAAAATATTGGCTCAACTTTCTTCTCATTAATTTTCTTCTCTCCTCATATATATTCGAACACAAAGGGATGACACGTTCTCTCCTTTTGTCTACTTTTCTATCCAAAAGGACCAAAACCACTCCAATCAAATTAGTTATGAAAGAGAAATTAAAGAAGAAGAGGGTATCGGTGGTCTAAAGGAAACCAAAAGACAGAGATTATAAGCAATTAAGCATTAAGCACCATCAACTGAATAATGTTTGAAAGTGTAGTGGGAGGAGGGAAGAATACATGATAAAATAATCAGTAAAATATGATGAAAAAAATCTTAAACTACGAGACTACGAGACTTTAAAAGTTCATTAGCCTTCTGATTATGTATACTCGGACAATTATATAAGGATCATCACTACTCCCTCCACCAGTTCTTAAATTAGAGAGACTTTTACAAGACGACTTTTATTTTATTTTTTTATTACTTTTTTTCACAAATTGATATTAATTTGGTTCAATCCTTAATTGATATTCACAAATTTTAAAATTGGACCTCTTTTATGGAACGGATGAATTATTTCATATATTCATAATGTAAATAAATAATTGTTTGGGAAAAATCATTTACTTCTAAATTCTAATTTCTCTCTTCTCTCTCTCTCTCTCTATATATATATATATATACTGATACACACATACACATACAGTGCTTAAGAAAAGGAGGAAGCATTATATTTAATAATGATTTTATATATTGGAAAGGAGGAAGTATTATATATTGCTTAAGGAATTTTTAAACAATAGTTATGCATTTAACTGTTTTTGAAAAGTCATTCTTTACATATTTTATGTTGCAACATAAATAAGATAATTTAATTATTTAAAAAGACTTCGTGACTGAATAAATCATTAAACTCTTGTCAAGTTATCAAAATAGCATACACACAATTTTTGTAGCACCAAAATCATTGAACTTTCAAGAAATGTAAAAAATGATTAAAATTTGACCATATCATATATACAAGTCAACAGACACGTTAACTCATATGATATATTTTTTGGCACGTCAACAATCAACTCGAAACTTTTTTATGTGTAGTGTACTTCAATTACAATTTGGTTCCAAAAACCAACTCAAAATTAGAATCATAATAATTAAATAGAAATCAAGTCCCTATATATATACGTTGTAAATATAGCTATAAAATATTTTTCTTTCTATTCATGTAATTGTTTTTCTTTTTCTTTTTTTCTTTTCTTTTTATTCTGATCACCAATGCATATATATGCGGGAAAGAAAGAGAATTCCTAAAACACTATATATACTTCATTTTGCAACATGCCTTGTTTGCTAATAACATAAACTTCCAGTCAATGTTTCGAAGTGTGTTAACCATTATAGAGTTATGAGGATAGCTTGCTTCTTTATCTTTTCTATTGTCGTAGTACTCTTGTTGCTTCATACTCTTCTTAGGAGTTGCTCCGCCATAAGTACTAGTCTTCATCATCATGATGATCATGCAACTCTAATTAACATCACCACGGATGAATCTGCTCTTTTGGCCATTAAATCTAGCATTATTTCTGATCCTAACCACACCCTGACAAATAATTGGTCCATCGCTAAAGGCTCTTGTTGTAACTGGATTGGAGTTACTTGTGGCACTCGCCATAAACGAGTCGTCGCCTTAAATCTTTCAACCATGGGCCTAATAGGCACCATTCCTCCGCAAATTGGAAACCTCTCATTCCTTGTTACACTTGATCTTAGTAAGAATAGTTTCAGCGATTCCTTTCCCAAAGAATTGTCTAGTTTGCGTCGACTTAAAAAAATCAGTCTAATATTCAACAACTTTGGAGGGGAGCTTCCCTCATGGTTGGGTGAATTAACCAAACTTGAACATTTGTTGCTTGCCCATAACAGTTTTACAGGCATTATTCCACCTTCTTTTTCTAACATAACAAAGCTTGTACGGTTGAGTTTAGGGTTCAACTCTCTTCGAGGAAGTATTCCCCCCGAGATTGGTAGTCTTGCTAACTTGGAAGAATTTGAGATGGAAAGCAACCAACTTAGTGGCTCCATCCCACTCACCATCTACAACATCTCAACACTGAAAGCTATTGGGTTTACAAATAATTGTTTGTCTGGTAATCTGCCACCGGATATTTGTAAACGTATCTCGAAAATCGAAGGGCTTCATTTGGCTCGGAACAAATTGTTTGGTCCAATTCCTTCATCTTTACATGAATGCTCAAAACTTAAAGTTTTCGGTTTGGCATACAATAAATTCAGTGGAATCATACCAAGAGAGATTGGAAACTTAACTCTGTTGCACACCTTGTCCCTCACTTTCAACTACTTGAAAGGTATGGATATGATGCTAGCTACTGCTTTTACCTTTACGATCACTTTCTTTTCTTTTCAACAATAATAATTGAATAAATTATAAAAAATGTTTGTTATAAATTCTTACTCTCTCCGTTCAATTTTACTTGTCCTATACATCTATTAAGAAATTTTTGTTATCTCCAAATTACTCATCTTAACTACTCAATTATTATTTTGTTTATTTTAATTAATCTTCCAACTCTTTCTTTCTCTTTCTTAGAATAATAAAATAGAGGAGAGAAAGAGGAGAAAAAATGAGTATGATTATGCTTTCAATGTCAAAGTTAACAGTATTTTTTTCTTCAATACATGTCATGTTGTTTTTAATAAATTTTTTTAATAAAGTTAAATGAAGATAATATTGAAAAAATAAGGTCAAAATATTATTAAAATGGAACAAGAACAAATAAATTTAAATAAATCAAAAAAAAAATTAGGACAAATAAACTTAAACGGAGAGAGTATTACGTAATACTATATATCCAAAAAATTGTTATTAAATATGTTTATATTTTAATAATAGTCTCATATTAATATCAGGTAACATGTTCTTTATAAGAAAATTATCCGTATTTTGCTTTACAAATCTTTTCAAGTGCGTATGCTCTTAATTGTGCTTTTGTCATATAATTCTTTTTTACCATTTCGAATTTTTGACAGGTACAATTCCCCGAGAGATTGGCAATCTTTATAATCTACAGATCCTACGGTTAGGTTTCAATAGCTTTACAGGTACTCCATACTCAATTTTCAATCTCTCCAAACTTAACTAATAATTAATAATTAATTCAGATAGTTAGTGATTGTATTACATGAATTATATATTCCTATATCTTAGTAATATTAATAGATTAATATTAGTTAAGATGGTTTTCATAGGAATATTAGTTCCTTCTAGAACTGTATCATATAACTATGATATTTTATATTTAATTAATATCAAATATAAAAAGATAACCAGATTCAACAATAATAAGTTAATAAACTATAAAAAAAATATGTGTTATAGATTCTTATTACGTCATAATATATATCAAAAAAATTTGTTATTAAATATGTTTATATTTTAATAATAGTAAAATTAATATTAGGTAACATGTTCTTCACAAAAAAACTGTTTATTTAAAACTATATTATATACTCCCTTCGTCCCAAATTAATTGCTCAATTTTGACTATTTTAAGTCAAATTGACTATTTTTAGAACTAATCTTTTTACTATTTTTACTAAAATATAGGTGAAAAGATTATAACCAAAAGAAAGTATATACAATTTATTACTAACTCCAATTTTTATAATTTTAGAAATATATTTATATATGCTTAATTATTAATTCTAAAAATAGTCAATTTGACTTAAAATGGTCAAAATTGAGCAATTAATTTGGAACGGAGGGAGTAATATTTACATAAGTGTATTGCTTTCTATTAAAACTGTATAACCTCTCGAGCAAAATTCGTGTGACCAAAATCGTGTTGACTTATTAACTCGGTTCAAATATCATAAGTATAGATATATTTTTCACGTGTTAGAAGACTAAAATTGTCAAGTTAACTCGGTTTAAAATACACACTTCTGCCTTATCATATATAGCGTAGATAAAATAGTTACAAAAACAAGTGATCACACAAAAGCAAGTGATCTTAATTTTAAAGTAAAAGTAATATTAAGGTTTTATCAACTAATAAGTCTTTCTAGGGGGAATTTCAATATCCACACTAGTATTTTATTTTTTCCAATAATTAATATTTGTTGGCCACATTTAATTTGTCTCAACAATGAGATTAACATCATTTAGCTAGAACATTTAGGATAAAGAAATGAAAATCAGAAAGACTAATACAATTTCCTTGTCTGGTTACGACAGAGAATAGGAAGATAGAACGAGGAAAGAATGAAAACAATCTAAAATTCAAGGTTTCAATATAAATTAATTAATCTTTTTTAATTTCAGTGATTGTCTTTAATTTTAGCAATTATGTGATTAATTTTTTATATTTTTTTTCACTTAGTTTAATTGAACATGTATATTATGTCATAAATTGATGTCGTGAACTGCTAACAAAGTCAACTAATTTGTCGGCACGTGTAATTAAAAAAATATTTTTTCACATTTACTAAACATTAAAGAATAATTACGTCATTAATTTCATGAATCATTTGGATAGTAATAACTTGCATCATATTTCTCGTACACAAATAAAATAAAAAAAATAAAAATTTGAGGATAAAATGCCAAATGGCTTTTTTGTCCGCTACATATTTCGAATCTTGCTTTAAAAATTTGAGTATTTTTAAGTGCACGCGTCTGCTCTTAATTGAGCTTTTGTCATTAATTCCTTTTTTTTTATTTCAAATTTTCGGCAGGTACAATTCCCCAAGAGATTGACAATCTTTATAATCTACAGGTGATAGGCTTAAGTTTCAATAGCTTTACGGGTACTCCAGATTCAATATTCAATCTCTCCAAACTAGAACTCATTCAAATGACTAACAACCATCTTTCAGGAAAACTTCCATCCAATATTGGCCACAACCAACCCAATCTTAGAACACTTAATATTGCAGGGAATAATTTCACAGGGATTTTGCCCGACTCCATCTCAAATGCTACTAAACTAGAGCGTATAATGATTTCTGGTAATAAATTCTCTGGTACAATTCCCAATTCACTAAGAAATTTGGAACTCCTCGAACTCCTCAAGTTTGAGGAGAACAACTTCATCATTGAAAAATCATCTTCGGAAATCAGCTTCATCACTAGCTTGACAAATTGTAGAAACTTAAGACAATTATCCATATCACTTAATTCTCTAAATGGATACCTTCCAGCTTCCATCGGAAATTTCTCAACTGCTTTTGAAATATTTTCTGCAGAAATGATCGGAATTAGGGGCATTCTTCCCAGTGAAATTGGTAATTTGAGTAGTCTTACAACATTATATGTAGGTTACAATGAATTGACTGGAAAAATTCCTGTATCAATCAGAGGTTTGTCGAGCCTTCAAAGATTAGATCTTGTTGAAAACAAGATTGAAGGATCCATTCCGGATGATCTATGTCTATTACAGAACTTGGGTAGTTTACACTTGGAACTAAACCAAATTTCGGGTCCATTGCCAGAATGCTTAGGAAATATTACTTCTCTAAGATATCTTTATCTTGGTTCCAATGCATTGACCTCTAGATTACCAACACATCTTGGGAACCTAAAGGATCTTTTGGAGTTCAATGCATCCAGAAATTCTTTCAGTGGCAATCTACCTATTGAACTGGGCAATTTGAAGGTGGTTATACTAATAGATCTATCATCTAATCAATTCTCGGGCAAAATGCCTAACATACTTGGCCAGCTCCAAAATTTGATTAATCTTTCTTTGGCAAATAACATGCTACAAGGACCTATTCCTGATACATTTAAACATTCAGTGAGCTTAGAATTCTTGGATTTGTCACATAACAACTTCTCTGGTGTGATTCCCAAGTCATTAGAGACACTCTTTCATCTTCGATATTTCAATGTATCTTTTAATAGTTTAAGAGGAAAAATTCCAAGTGAAGGTCCTTTCAAAAGCTTCACTAGACGATCTTTCATGTCTAATGAAGCATTGTGTGGTGCTCCTCGATTTCAAGTCCCACTATGTCATAACAACTCTGTTCATCATGGATCACAAAGAAAAAAGAGAGTGCTTCTAGCTATATGTATCTCCCTAGTGACTGCATCAATATTTGTTACCTTGACCTTTGCATTTGTGTGGATACGACGTCGAAGCAAAAGTAAGGTTCCATCTCAAATTGATTTGTCACAGTTAATTGCCCCTTTAAGAATCTCATATTATGAATTACAACAAGCAACTGATGCGTTTAGTGAAAGCAATTTACTTGGCATGGGTAGCTTTGGTTCCGTTTACAAAGGGGTACTTGCAAATGAGACATTCGTTGCAATTAAAGTATTCAATTTGCAATTTGAAGGAGCATTCAAGAGTTTCGATGTAGAATGTGAAGTATTGCGCAACCTTCGTCACCGAAATATATGCAAAGTCATTAGTAGTTGCTCTAACCTTGATTTCAAGGCATTGATACTTGAATACATGTCGAATGGGAGCCTTGAGAAGTGGTTGTACTCTCATAATCATTTCTTAGATATTTTGCAAAGAATAGACATAATGATAGATGTGGCATGTGCTTTGGACTATCTCCATTATGGTTATTCAACAACAATAGTTCACTGTGATCTGAAGCCCAGCAACGTCCTTTTAGATGAAGATATGGTTGCACGTCTGAGTGACTTTGGCATAACAAAGTTATTGGTAGAAGGGGAAAACAATGCACAAACTATGACTTTAGCCACAATTGGATATATTGCACCAGGTGACCCTCTATCTTATTAATTTTATTTTTTCTTGGCTCAAATATATATATTCTTCTGCTAAGAAATACGTTTTTGTTTCTGATGTTGCTTTTGTGATGTTGGATCGGTTTTCAGAGTATGGATCAAAAGGATTAGTGTCCAAGAAATGTGATGTTTACAGTTATGGTATTATGTTGATGGAAATATTTACAAGAACTAAGCCCAATGATGAACAATTTCTTGAAAATATGAGCCTAAAGCATTGGGTAAGCACTTCATTTCCTGACTCACTTGTCCAAGTTATTGACGCAAACTTGCTAAAACCAGAGGATGGTGACATAACTTTGAAGGTAAGTTGTATATCATCTATCATGGAATTGGCTTTGAGTTGCTCTGCAGATTCACCTAAGGAGAGGTTCGACATAAAAGATGTCATGGTAGCACTCAAGAAGATTAGAAGAAGATTAGACTTTATTTCAAGATGTCATGACAAACTTGAAACATCAAAGTATTCCTTGTAAATTATGTTTTGTAACTCTATTAGTTATTTAACAATTTTAACATCTTTTTAAATGTCATGTTTGTCAATGGTTTGCAAGGCTATCAGATGAAGGTGGTGGTAACTTTTGTGACCTCAAATTCTCCTATTTAAATACAAGAATATTGTCATGATCATAGATTTGCTCATCAACAGTATGTTTTAGTACCCAATCTTTTGGATGATTGTAAACTATGTATTGTCCTTTAATTCTATGTATTATGGTGTTATTGTGTCATACACACTATGTTTTTTCTCCTATTTAAATACAAGAATATTGTCATGATCATAGATTTGCTCATCAACAGTATGTTTTGGTACCCAATCTTTTGGATGATAGTAAACTATGTATTGTCCTTTAATTCTATGTATTATGGTGTTATTGTGTCATACACACTATGTTTTTTCTGCTGTATATTGTTCCTTTTAAACTTAATTTGGAAGAATATAATTTGAATTGTTGAATTGAAGAATAATCTTAATTCCTTTTTTCACCATTGAGTGAAGTGAAATAGGCATATATATATATATATATATATATATATATATTGTCAAATATGCTAATACAACTCAAATAGACATTCAAATTTCATAAAATTGTCACACACTTGACCATATGTGCATTCATAAATTTATGTTCATTTGTTGTAGAAATGTTACATCCGTAGTGTCCAACAAAAAGAGCCTTAGATGACAAATATAGCATATGCAAATTTTGCTATAACAAATATAAATTAAGGGTGTGCTTCATGGAATCCAACTCCCTCAAATAGTATCAGCAGATAACCAAACGATCGGATTTGTTTGACGCAAGCTAGCTACTAATATGCAAATCAATGAGCAGAACGGATCATAATTATCAGTTGCAATGATCACGCTGTTAAGCAATATCAGATATATTTTTTTTCCTTTGTGGAGATATGATTTTTTTTTTAAATAAAAATCTACCCTAGCCTATCACCTTTTGTCTAAGTTAGGAGAACCTCAATTTTGGAGGACCTTGAACGGAAAGAACTTCACTTTCTTAATGCAACAATAATATGATCATTTATTTGTTTGTTTATTTATTTGATAGGTAATTTTGGTACAGTAATAAAATGATCGTTCATATATATTCATTTTTTTCGGGTTAAATTATTTTATGCCCATTGAACTGTCCTTCAATTTATATTTGCATTACTGAATTGATTTTTTTTTTCATTCGACTCATTGAACTGTAAATTTTTTTACAAAACCGTTACAAAATCAATTAACCTGTTTGACTTTTAACATAATGAATAATATGTGAGAGAAAAAATGTATCTAAGTTATATATATGTCAACGTGGCATGGCATGATAGGAAAAAAATTACTTAAGAAAATAATAGATTAACTAATTACACATACGAAAATCATACCTACACTAATTAAAATTTTGCAAAAATCAAATTTATTCTAAAATTTATTAAAAAAAGCCACAAGAAATTCAGATAATAAAAAACTAAAATCAAGTGCTTTTTATTAGTAATATATAAATTTAAAACAAATTATATATTTTAAATAAATTCAACAAGCAAATCAAATTAAACAAGAAAATCCATTACACTAATCTAAAATCATCAATTCATCATGCCATTTCTTCCGTGTAATAACTAAGACTACAAAAGGCAGTACTTCACCTTTTTTTGAAGAAAAAAAAAATCACCAATACCTCACTTGAATCCTCCAAAAACTTTTGATAAGTGAAATACAAAGAAAATATCATCATTGAATTTCTTACCATTTTTAATTTTTTCTTCTTGTTTGCTGCAAATCTAGAAAGCTAAGAGTCGCCCGAAATAATTAATGGAGGCAGTTAAACTCGTTAACTCTCTCACTAACCTCTCTCCAAACACACATGGCACACATGATTAACTTTCTTCAATCAAACTCTCATGATCTATCATTTCCCAAGTAATCAACCAATTTTTTAAATTTGATTTTATTTTCTCCTTTATTAATGAAGTTTGACTAGATCTGTGCTAAATTGGACTGGATCGTTGATAGCTATTGATAGTTTTGGGCGATTAAGTTTGAGATCCAAAATATGAGCAATTGATTTCTCTTGTTTGATCGAAAAAATGAGTTATGGAATCGGGGAAGAAAGAGAAATTTGGTCTCTTTATTTTGCGATAGTTCTGAGATTTGGAGGTTCCGACGGAGTTGAATCTTGGCTAAATCTGAGTTGTTGAGTTTGGACTACTGGTAAATGATTTGTTGTAGAAGTTTGAGGTGTAAATATTGGTGATTTTGGCAAATGGTTATGGCTTAACAGTGGATGTTTTGGTGGAGTTCATGTGAGGAAGATGAAGGGTTTTTTATTTTTATTTTCTTTTCTTTTGCTTTCTTTAAAGGAAGAAGAATCTAAATTTATAAAATGGTTAAAAATAAGTTTTTCTCCCTTAATTATTAATACACATCATCATTGTCAAATCATGTTTTAATCAGCTAAATAATCCACATAAACATTACCTTTGGTGCCACATAAATTTTCTGTTAACTTATAACACTCTTGGGCGGATTTTTTAAATTTTGTAAATAGAATTTAGTTCAATGAATTAATTGAAAAAAAATCAATTCAATAATGCACATTTAAATTGAGGATCAGTTGAGTTAGGAAAAAAAATAATTTAACCCATTTCCCCCCCAGCTTCTGGCCTGCCATTTTTGAATATGTTTGAATGTGTGGGGTATATACATGACATTTCAAGAGCAGAACATTTAATGAGCAGAACCCTTAAAGAGCAGAACATTTATAAGGTTCCTCCGTGTTTTTTTTCCAAGTTGCCTTCTCTTTCTCTCTCCTCACTCGGCAGTAGAGTTGTCCTTCTCCAAATTTGGAATCGACCGAGGGCTTCTTCCTTCTCCAAATCTTTACAAAACGAAGCCCTAGAATCGGAACCACTTCGAACGAAGAATCTCCTCTTCAAATCGGTAAGCCCTAGAACGAATAACCTAAATTGTTATTGCGAAGTATAGATCTCCGTGTGTGTGATTTTGACATATATATCTGCAAATAACTACTTGTATGCATTTGTTTATGAGAAAGATGGAAAAGAAAATTTCTTTAGTTTCTAGATGGAAAAGAAAATTTCTTTAGTTTCTAGATGCAAATAACCATGATTTTCGCCTACTGATGAAATCATATAAAACAACTCAAAATAAGATGCAAGATCAGAGTGAAAATCATATGACCTTAAATTTTTAGCCACAATACAAAAAACCCTTAATATAAAATATGCTAACAATATCCTATTTATTGTTATCAACAGCTTGAACTGAAACTTGAACAATATTTGATACAAATAATCATAAAGAATCACTATCATTGTTAAGAACATATATGAAAGCTACATATATGTGTTTAATAATTTATAATGAATTAGTTTAGTTTAGTGGATACCAAGATAAGCAGTAGCTGAAGGATGAGACGACGAGAGGAGAACTGGAGACCCATACTTTCTTGTTTCCTTGAAAGAGGGTAAGAAATCAAATGAAAAGAAGGAAGGAAGTTTTCTGAAGAATGATGGAGAGTTTGATAAAATGTCTTTTTTATTTCTTTTAAACTTAAATTAGTTGGAGGAATTAAGTGTCTACTTAAATTAGAACTAGCCACTCCTAAACTAGCTCTACATGATTATAATTTTCTCACTATATCTTTCTTTTTCTGTCTGTTTTCCTATTTTATAACTGCAAATAACTATATGCAAATAACCATGATTTTGTTGCAGGATAAGAAAGGAGATTGCAGAAACAAAGCCAGGGACATTACATGTGCTTCATAAGGTAAAAAAATAACTTAGTTCTTGAAATCTTGATATTTATTTACTTTTTCATCTCTTGCAAATTAATTTTTTGCTAAACAAATATTGTTTGGTTCTTATCATAATGGAGGTGGTTGAGTGGCATGTAGTCATAGTCGATATTATTTAGTGTCCAATTTGTTTGCACATGAATTTAGCCTCCAAACTCCAATTCATTACCCTTATAATATACATTCATTGTTAGAAACAGAGAGCTCTGACACCAGCAGGGCCATAATTTGCATTTTAAATTGTCCTAAAATGATTCATGAGATGTTATCTTCATGAAAAATGTAATTCTTTAAGCTTTTAATTAATCTATATATAAGTAGTTGTTCTTGGTTTCTGTATAAAATTGTTGAGTTCTTTATTTTTTATTATCTACATTGAATATTATTGTGCAGGTGTAAATATAATGGATGACATGGAGCATGAAATAGGGAGTTGTGGGGATAATGTAGAAATGGGTTTGGAAATAGAAATGGATGAGGATGACTTGAGTGCAGATCAGGGGTTGAATGTGAACAATACTAAAACTTTTGTCTACTATCCTCAAGTAGCCGAAGAGTTTACACCTAAGCTAGGTCAAGAATTTCAAACATTAGATGATGTTCACACTTTTTACAATACATATGCAATGCATGCTGGTTTTAGTGTATGAAAGTTTTATGAGAGAAAAAAGGCGGAAAGCGATGAGATTTATAGGAAGGAGTATGTGTGTTCTAAGCAAGCAAATGGCAAATTATTAGCCGATGTGTTTGTAAAAAGAAAATGTGGATCGACAAAAGAAGGTTGTAGTGCAAGAATTGTAGTGCTAAAAAGATATAACTTATACGTAATTACAAAAATTAAGGCAGGTCATTGTCACCCATTGTCAACCCCACATAAGAGGCATCTTTTACGATCGCATCGTAATGTGTCAACCGCCTAAAAATCTTTGAGTCAACAACTTGGCATGATGGATATACCACAATGCCAACAATACAATTTTCTTGCAGTTCAGGCGGGAAGGTTTGAAAATATTGGTTGCACGCAACAAGATTTGTATAACTTTGAAAGAGACAAGCGCAATGAGTTGAAGGGACATGATGGTGACATGTTGAATGAGTGCTTAAAGTTGGAACAACAAAAGAATCATGCATTCACTTTTCACAATTGACACAAATGATGAAAATAGGATTACTCGTTTCTGGGCCGATGCAAGTTCTAGACGGGCTTATAGTTTATATGGTGATGTTGTCATTTTTGATACCATATACAATACTAATCGTTACAGAATGATATTTGCACCACTATTGGGGGTTAATAACCATGGTCAAACTACTATATTTGGTTGTGCTTTCTTAAGTGATAAGACCATATATACTTTTGTTTGGCTTTTCAAGTGTTTTTTGGAAGCAATGCCAGGTGATCCACATGTGATGATTATCACCGATCAGGATCCGGCTATGACAAATGTAATTTTACAGTTCCTTCCTAATACATTTCATAGGTATTGTAGTTGGCACATCCTGACCAAATTTTTAGAGAAGATTGACGCAGTAAAATTCAAAGATTATTATAAAGAGTTTTCAGATTGCATTTGGACTTCGGAGACTGTGGAAAAGTTTGACTCCACTTGGGTGGAGCTCGTGGAGAAAAGTGGGTTGAATGCTAATAAATGGCTACAATCAATGTATGACATCCGTTGTAGATGGGTACCCGCACATGTGAATCATGTTTTCTCAGCCGGCATGTCAAGTAGCCAACGAGCGGAGAGTTCTCATTCATTTTATAAAAAATTTGTTTATAAAAAAAATTCTTTATTGGATTTTATGATTCAATTTGGTCGGGGCCTTCAACATCAACGACATGTAGAGTTGGTTTCGGATAACAAAGATTTGGTTGAGAGGCTAAGAATGAAATATTGTCATGACTTCTTAGTTCAAATGGTTGGCATTTATACACACTCTACATATTATAAATTTGAAGAAGAGTTGTGTGAAAGCTTGAATTATAGGTTTGATCTTATGAAGGAGGATGCCAACTATCATGACTATAATATTTACCGAAGGAATGTCAACAACTGTAAAGTAAGAGAGATTCATTATGACAAATCTTTGGATTATGCAACATGCACTTGCAAACGGTTTGAGAGTTCGGGAATCCTCTACCGATATGTGATAGCTTACTTGCATAAGTATCATGATCTTGACAAATTGCCTACAAAATATATTTTGAAGAGGTGGACAAAGACAACAAAATCAAGTGGTGTAGTTGATGATAATGGTGTGGCGATAAAAGATGACAAGCCATACTTACTCTTGCGGAGTCAATTAATTCAACAATCTTTAGATTTCATTGATAGGGCTCTCACAAATAAAGAAGCCACAAATGTTTTAAAAGAATGTTTTGGTGATGTGGATGAAAAGATCAATCAAATTATTGGCAAGAATGGTTCCAAAAGAAAAAATGAAATGGAATGTGGTGGAATGACTGTATCCAAGTCAGTTAACAAGCCTTGTACTTATGATCATAGTTACGTTGAGCCGAACCAAGTGCAAGCAAAAGGGTGTGGCAAAAGGCTGAAGGGTGGCAAAGAAAGGGCTTTGGAAAAAAAAAAGTCCCAAGGGTAGACGTTGTCATGGATGTGACAAAATTGGTGTGACACACGATAAAAGAAGCTGTCCGATGCTTAATAATCGGTAAGCGAGTTTACTTATTTTCAGTTTGTCTATTTGTTTAAATTTGACTTTGACTTTGCTATTTGTTTAAATGTAGAACTGGAGCATCAAATGATGATGTTACTCAGGATCCAAGTGTAGATGACGATGATAGTGATTCACCCCCAGGATTGCTATAACAATAGAAAATTCTTAGGTTTCTTACAAATCGCTTTTCATTTGTATTGTATCATTGTAAACATTTTTTGTATGCTTCTAGACTTATTATTTTCGTGTTAGTTTGAGAAGTGAATGCTATGGTTTTGGAGTTTTATAGCCTTATGTAGGAGCCATTTTGCTATGTGCCACTTGTTTGGATAATTCTTAATTTGTTTCTAAATTATGATTCCTTCATGTATCAGATGTTATATAGTGTGCTTGACACTGGAAACTTCTTTGTGATTCCTGGATCACCAATGGATGTGTGGGCTGTAGAAAGCTATAGTAGAACTCACTCCAAACCACAGTTAAGGCAGGAGAAAGGATTGAGTTCAGCAGGAAGATATGGTGGTTCTGGTTGTTGGAAGTCCATAGTGAATTTGGCATTATTTGCAATGTAATATTTGTAGGTCTGGCAACTCTGGTGTAATGTGAATTTGGCATTATTTGTAATGTGAATTTGGCAGTATTTGTAAGTTGGAATGTAATATTTGCAAATGAATTTGGCATTATCTATTTGTACATAATTTTGCAGATGTTATTATGCCTCTGGAATTTGGCGTTTTTTGTTTTTAAATTCATACAGGTTCATTATAAAAAAGAAGGAGAAGGCTACTTGAAAAAAAATTGTTCTACTTTTAAAAGAGTTCTGCTCTTAAAATGTCCTGAGAGTATATATACCACAAAAAGTGCAAAACATGGAAAACATGCAAAACAATCATTTGGAGATCCAAAATATGAGCAATTGATTTCTCTTTTTTATCCAAAAAATGAGTTATGGAATTGGGGAAGAAAGAGAAAATTGGTCTCTTTATTTTGCGATAGATCTGAGATTTGGAGGTTCCGATGGAGTTGAATCTTGGCTAAATCTAAATCTGAGTTGTTGTGAAGTTTGGACTACTGGTAAATGATTTGTTGTAGAAGTTTGAGGTGTAAATATTGATTATTTTGGCAAATGGTTATGGCTTGACAGTGGATGTTTTGGTGGAGTTCATGTAAGGAAGATGAAGGGTTTTTTATTTTTATTTTCTTTTCTTTTGCTTTCTTTAAAAAAAGAAGAATCTAAATGTATAAAATGGTTAAAAATAAGTTATTTTCCTTAATTATTAATACACATCATCATTGTCAAATCATGTTATTATTTAGTGCCGCATAGATTTTCAATCAACTGTTAATACTCTTGGACGAATTTTTTAAATTTTGTAAATAAAATTTAGTTCAATGAATTAACTGAAAAAAAAAATCAATTCAATGATACACATGTAAATTGAAGTTCGATTCAAATTGAAAAAAATGATTTAACCCATTTTGTTTCCCAGCTTCTAACCTGCCATTTTTGCGAAGTTAAAACATATGTGTGGGGTATATATATCACAAAAAGTACAAAACATGGAAAATATTTGCTACAATCATTTTCCTCTGCAAGTGTGATTTGGTTACAATTTGACGGCTTAACAAAGCATAGAGGAAACAATTCGTAAATTTAAAGCAGGCACTACAAATCTAGCCAATTCCAAGAAAACAAATTATACTTGTGCCATCAACATAGAAATGAATTGTCAGTGTCTCAGTGACACCATGTACAAAATTTATGATTTATCTCAGAAAAATATGCCTATATTGGGTAACAGCCATTCCATCCATTTTTATGTTGGTGGGCATGACAGTTTCATAACCTCCAAAATGGGTGTATCAAGATATTCTCTCGAACTTCTTCTCACTTGATCTTTTCTCCTCTGCTTCCCGCTGTCTTTACTGCCTGTAATTGAGTGTAAAATGAAAGGCTTTGACTAATGTGACTAGTGATAATGTCAATTTAAAGCAAATCATGTTGATTTAAATGAATCATAAGATCAATATTGACTTCTCAAAAGTTAATTTCAAACTTAAATTGATATAAATTCATTTAGTTTATGTCAATACAATTACCGATATCATAAATTACTTACAAAAAGTACTACAAGCTATAAAATTTATTGTTTTCAAAACTTAAATGAATCATGTCAAATTTAAATGTGAAAATATTTCAAATTGACTTTTAAAAAGTCAATATTGATCTTAAAATTTGGTATGGAGGGAGTATATGAGAAAACTGTCAGATAGTGAGACTGAAAAGATCATGAACCATTCCCTGGGTCCGGTGCAACTGAGATCATATATACTAGTTAACGGGCTGATTTGTTGACTCGTTAAAAAATGCATCCAACCAAATTTATTGACAACAATAATATGCCAACACAACCAAGTCACATCAGCTTGTTTTACCACATAATAAGTTTACATATGACAATATGGATATTCAATTATAGCAGGAGCAATATCTATGTTTGTTCAGTTCTACAAGACAATGTCACTTCAACACATTCACAAAGAACGAGTCCTATATCCAAAAAGGGATCAACTGTCATTTCAATAAGGAAAGATGGATCTACTTTTATGCCCTTGGTTAAATCCTGTAGTTTAATAATTAATGGAATGACAGAAAAATGGATTTATTAATATGACCTTGATTATTAAAGTATGGAATTTTAACTGCAATCTGGAAAAGAGAAAAATGGTAATATAATGCATTTGAAAAGTACATCAAGAAACTGGAAAACCTGCAAGACATGAATACCAGGAGATATATAACACTGGTAAAGAGTATACAGAACTTACGCAAAAGAAGAGTATCCAGTACCAGCATTAGGAGCAGATAGCACTGCCGCAGACACAGAATCCTGCCCACCCGTGGCCAAAGGATTCCTTCGATCACCATCCACCTAAAACAATAAATTACAAAAATGATGGTGACACACCACCATATCTTCAAGAAGGAAAAGGAATAAAACAGAATATACACATGGATGAAAACCTCGTCCCACTTTGATTTCTTATTCGGCCTACTATCCCGAACTACAGTATCAATAGGAGCAGGATTTGAAAGTAACCCACCACCAGCCACAGATGATATACCTGTAGAAGCCAGGAACCGACCAAAAAAATTCAGGACATAACTCTTCTTCTTTTCTTGCTACTTCCTCTCGACTTTGACCAAAAATATTCCAAGTTGAGTTCCTCCAGAAATATATTCAACCTTTTGACTCTTCTTCTTTTCTTGCTCCTTCCTCTCCATCTCACGCGCTTCATATCAGCCTCTGCACCAAGAACAGACATGACAAATATGGTTGTTAATTACGTCTAATACCTATATATGATAGCATCCACCCAAAAAATGTAGATATATCAAAACTTGGGAACTATTGACAGCATGGAAGAATCTAGAAACACATGTTTGTATCCATGATAACGAGGATCAAACAAAACTCAGCGTGACCATCAGTATAGCAATGCAAGAAATCGAGCCTGTCAAAAGAGAATATAGGTAAATAATCAAACTCCCGAAAGGTCTAACAAGACTGAAACAGATGTACTGCACACATATCACAAACTAATGAATTTAATTAGACACGGACAAAAAGACATGGATAAATAGATAGGCAGATAGGAAAAGAAAGCAAAGAGTTGCTAGTGACCAAATTCATCAAAGAAGTCACTTTTGTCAATATCTTGATCCGTCACTGCATGCAACAAGAATTCGGGATTGCGATAATCCTTCCTATTGCGCACCTCTGCATTAAAGCTTCTTCCAGTTGTCTTCTTCAGAGAAAGAAATTTAATAATCTTTTCCTAGACTAAATAAAATATATATATATATATATATATAGAGAGAATGGGGATCCAGTCCGGGATCCCGGATTTTAACAAAATCCGGACCTTTTTTTTTTTTTTTTTTTTTGCTTTTTTTTTTTAAAACAACTAAAAAAAAATAAATAAATAATTATGGAACTGAAATTTTTACATAATACAATGTTTTGGGCGTGATTTGGATACATATAACAAAAATGTATGTACAGTCTGCGCAGACTGTACATACATGTTTTGTTATATGTATCCAAATCACGCTCAAAACATTGTATTATGTAAAAATTTCAGTTCCATAATTATTTATTTATTTTTTTTTAGTTGTTTTAAAAAAAAAAAAGCAAAAAAAAAAAAAAAAAAAAAGTCCGGATTTTAGCAAAGTCCGGGATCCCGGACTGGATCCGGACTCTATATATATATATATATATATACACACACACACACACACACATACGGTTTGTCTCTCCAGCGAATGGGCCAAAGACGAACCGTCGCCATAGCCTATGCGACACTTAACAGGGTTATAGCGACGGTCCGACAACGGTTCTAGCCGTCGTTATAACTCTTTTAAGTGTCGCATAAGTTATGGCGACGGACAAAACTGTCATCATAACCCAATTCGTCTTTGGTCTGCTCCCAGTGATTCGCCATAAAAATGGACTCTATATATATATATATAATGGATAAAAATATGTTAAGTTGTTAACACAAATTCAATTAAACTAACTACAAAAATAGATCTACTAATAGGCACTCACTTGCAGTTTCGTTAGAGCATTTGACTTTCTGTGGTTATAACGCCCCCAAATCCGGGTTGCCTTAACCTCGAGTCTGGTGCGTCACAGTACTATACATTCAATACAATTCTTACCGTCATAAATGTAATCTCTATATTATTACAATGCATCTCAATTTAATCCCAGGTTTTCGAACCTTTAACAAAATAAAACATCCTCTAATATTATTTATATTCTTGATTTAAAATAATACAACAATTATTCCATTAATAGCATTACCTACAAAATAAATTAAGTGCTTTTATTTCTTATGCGTTCCTTCCCTTTGTCATTATTGAAACTTCCAGATTCCTCGGTTTTGCTGAAAAAAAATTATTTATAGCAAGGTTGAGCAACTACGTTGCCCAGCAAGTTTAACAGCTATCACATAACACATAATTCACATTTTATACATACTTCATATTTCTCAATTATACATTTTATACATGCTTTATATCCGGTATATGTTTTATAATTCTGATACTTTGTATGTATCAAATTATATAATTCACATAAAATAATTAACTTAACTCATCAACTGAATATTAACAATTATTATCACATTATTGCACATTAAAATAAATTCACAAGAATTTAACATAATATCAAAAATTGGCACATAACACATAACAACCAATACTGAAAAACTTGTCTCGGTCCTTTATAACTTTGATCTGGCTGATAATTTAATACTCTTGAACAAATGACCAACTTTTTTTTTTCTAGAATGAACGGATAATGTCTTGACACTTTTTATGTGAATCTTTTATTAGTACCTCGTTGACTATTTTCTAGCGCAATAAATCTTTCCTGCAATTGACCTATATTATTATTCAAAAATATTAATATAACATTTTTTCATTCTTATATCATTTTTGTGATTTACTCGTTTCATTATATATATATATATATATTTATGAGTTTTTATTTACTATTCATTTCATCTACTATTCATGACGGAATAATGTTCACACCAGAGTACTATTCACGTCAGAGTACTATTCATGTCGGGCTACTATTCACGACGGAGTACTATTCACGACGGAGTTGAATCTTTTTTTTATATCCAAATTTGCTCAAATCATGAATATTAATCATATTAATATTCATATTAAACATTTATTTATTTCTCTTTAAATACTCAAACTAGAATTTCTAGTTCTTATTTCTAGGATTTTCTTCCCATTTTCATTAAAAGTTAACATTCTTATGCATGATTTTTGCTACATTACATATCATATATCACTTATGTTGTGAGAAATAATTACGTAATAAAAGAATAATTAAAAACATACCTTCAATTTTGTTTCTCTTATTTCCTTCTTGATTTCCTTCTCTTTCTTCTCCTCCTAAACTCAACCATAACCCTTTTTTTTTTCCTTTCTCTATACTCACGCTTCTGACTTCTCTCTCATTCTTCTTACCAAATATGCTGGATATATATATATATATATATATATATATATATATATATAAATGTATTATTAGTCTAGTTAGGACACTTGGATATCTATATATGTATATTTTAAATAGGTTAGTTAGGACACTTGTTCATATCTATATATATAATATACAACTAGCTTGATTAGTTGTTCGTAGAAATATATATATAATTTATAACTAGCTTATAGCTAGCTGCCAACTTTCTCTTCTTTCTTAATCTTTATTATTATTATTATTATTATTATTATTATTATTATTCTTTGTTTTATTTTAATTCCCATGTGATGGAATTTATTTCCTCCATTTTTTTTAAACAAAAGCTTGGGTTTGGCCCCTCTTTCTCCTATCATCCGCCACTTGCCTTCCATGTTTGACTTATCTACTGACAAATACAAGCCTAAATTCTTTATTTATGTAGTAGATATGGTGACACTTCAAGCCCATTCCATTCTTTTAGGATTTAATTAATATATCTAACCACTATTTTCATTAAAAATTCATCCACCTAACAAAATAAATAAATAACTAGTCTACTTGCAAACACATAAAAAAATGCTGGAAATCATTTCAGCTAACTCCGAGTAATCTTTCTTTATTTATTTCAAAGCACATTTATAAAACATACTTTTATTAATATGTATCTCGTAGTACATAATACTTTGCATCTTATAGCATTTACATAACATATCCCTTATCTTACACAAAAATTGTCATTATAACTAGGCGTATCTATATACACCATTTACACCTCAACCTCCTAGACCACGCTCAATGGCCTTTTCTTTTTCTTCTTTGATAATGATCATGACCTGGTCCTTACTAATGACAGGTCCAGTCCGATCTTCCTCCTCGGGATAATTGAATATCCTATCTTGAAAACGTCCGACCAACTTGTTAAAGGCGTACCTCATTCTATACATCTTCATGTTCTTGCTTCTCACCTTTTCTTCTAAGTCCTGCTCATGATCCTGCGATCTCAGCTTTTCTAAGATCTCATCTTCTAAGTGGGCTTCTATAGCCTGCTTGTGTCGCCCCCAAAATAGGTCCATTCAACCCATTTTGAGTCGCCAATAACATTTCACAAAATACAAATACAAATTTTCCCATTTACAACTAATAAGTGTTGTGCAAAATACGACAACACAATACAAATACATCTTAAATTCTCAATATACTTATTGTCACACTAATAGTAAGGTATTGAGATACTTCTATTATCTCGGACCATCACTCCATTCCCCGGCTAGTCCCCGCTACAATCTTTTTTCCTGAGGAGAACAATGGAACAAAAAGGAAAAGGGTGAGCACAAATAGCCCAGTAAGAAATATCATGACTAAGATAATGAAGAATAAAAATTATCTTTAGTCTTCAACAATAATAAATCAGAGATTTAAAGATATTATAATTGTTCAACAACAACAACTGCAGCAGAACGAACAATCCATTAGAAGAGTCAAGTAGATTATAATATCTACCATCTTCTATAAGTTAAAAGATCACCACCAATATTTTATCCCTGTAACACCAATCAACAGTTCCTGTTTATGAACATCCAAATCAACAGTTTATATTCAACAGTCTCTCTTTGCACTACGTGCCAAAGATATTTATTTGTAACATCACCGGTCATGATCATGTCAAACGCCAGTTCATCTTTGCACTACGGGCCAAAGAGAACTTTCACCATACGTCTTTGTTTGTAACACCAAAAGTTATGATTATACCAATACACAGTTTGGTCAAAATCATGTCACGCCAGTTCATCTTTGCACTACGGGCCAAAGAGAACTATCACCACAATTTAAGTATGAGGATGGGGATGATTACAATGATACAAAATAAACACAGTGAGATTAAGGATAAGAAAAGATTTATAATTTAATCAGTGTCGAAGATTGACCAAATTGCTAACATGATGACCAAATTGTGGAGTCAAATTCAAGAATGATATTCAAGAAATTATTTCATGATTCAACTATAA
This sequence comes from Aralia elata, assembly GCA_034770075.1. NCBI lineage: Eukaryota > Viridiplantae > Streptophyta > Magnoliopsida > Apiales > Araliaceae > Aralia > Aralia elata. The sequence continues at coordinate 69,231,884 of CM068379.1, read as the reverse complement.
CGTATAAAACGAAATAGAAAGATTCAAGTGAAAAGATATTAGATGAAGCACAAACTATTAAGGATATTATACTAATTTTCAAGGATTTTCACCATTTAAAAATAAGGTTTTGGAAACAAACAAAGATTTCTTATCATAAATGGAGAAATATGAAAGAAAAAGATATCCCTTAAAGAATACAAAAGAAATGATATGTTATACGAGTATAACAGAATATATGAAACTGCAAATGGATTTTCACCCGTCATGCGATAATCCGCGTAGACAGATTATTTCCACAAAAAAATTAATAAGTAATGAATACAAAGGGTTATTCACAGGCATGCGTCAATCCGCACGGACAGGTTATACCCACAGATTTATAAGGAATGAATACAAAGGGTTATTTACCAGGTACGACACTCCGTACATACAGGTTATTCCCACAGAATAATAAGAAATGAATACAAAATGATATTCACCAGGCATGCGTCATACCGCACGGACAAGTTATCCCCACAAATTAATACAGAATGAACAACAACCTTTATGAGTATAATATCACTTACGAACATGAAAGCAAATGATATTATATATGAGTATGAAAGAAATGATATTTCCTACCTTAGTTAACAAGTAACTGGATGTTAGTTTCTATGAAGTTTATTAACTTCGAATAATACTAGTATTCTCACAAATACTCACAATAGCCTAGCACACTAAGAGAACTTAAGAAATTTAGAAAGAGAGAGGAAGTATAGGCAATGAAGGTGTGAAAATTTCTTAAGCGAACCCTCCCTATTTATAGGAAAATCAAAATGAGGGCATTTTAGTCTTTTTCCTAAATTTTCTTGGTTTATTACTCTTATACCCTTGACATATTCTTTTAATATACTTTTTACCATAGTATATTCTTAGAATATGCTTTCACTTAGGTTTTAAACCCTAAGATAAAATAAAAACTGAATTAACTATTTACTGACGGAAAAAATTAAATCTGAAGAAATTATTCTACGAAAATAATTTGTGGGTCCCACCGATCAAATAGTTATGGGTCCCACAGAATAAAGTGTGGGTCCCACAGAAATATAAGTTAACTTACAACCAACACTTCACGTATTTTTAATCAACACTATTTCAAACTTTCAAAAATTATTCACCGTTAATATTATAGACTTATAATATTGACAACCAGATCATTCCCAGGAAAAAGGGGGCCTTCCGTATAAACGGCGCACAATTAAATAACCTTTTTCCTTAACAGAATTTTTAAACATTGTCAATAATGCTAAAATATCATATCAAATGATATGAGTTACAGTGTCATGACAAATAGTAAAAAGTATTATGCAGATGCTACTGTAACAATTATTGAATCGAAATACTGTGCAATAGCTACTTTATCAATTATTGAATCAATAATATAAAATACTGTGCAATACCGTGTGCTTGTGAAATACCGCGTACTACTGTGGAATAATGCGTTTTACTGTTCTTTTTATTACCGGGTATTTCAACAGTTGTAGGTAATAATACTGTTGACAAATACTGTCATTTTTAGTATCCGACAATGAGGCCCACTATCGTTGACAATATTGTCATTTCGGCACCGTCGTACGATACCGAATATAATATTCTTCGACAAAAAGAATATTCTCTGACAAAAGGAATATTCCCCGACATACACTGTTTATCAGATAATTTGCATATAACACCCTTAACTATCATTTATAACAATTAAGCACTTTACTATAATCATAAAGAAAATAATAAACTTTTATTTCATAAAGTCGAGATCTTACATTGCTTGTTTGATTGGAGTTCTTCTACTTTTGCCTGTAGTTCTTGCTTGTCTGATCGGAGTTCTTCCACGTTTGCCTCTAGTTCTCGCACCATATCTTCTAATTCAATGTTCATATCCACCAATTCTAATAATATTTCCTCTTCAGGATCCTCCATCGGCTCCTCCCCCTCCTCGGGTTCAGGAGCTGCCGCGGATATAGGCTTTGCAGTTATCGGCTCCTCCCAAACTACCGGGACATCTCTAAGGGCTTCATCTCCTGACATCTTGCTTCTTCTTTTTTTTAAATTTGTGACTTTTTTTTAGCTTACTCTTGCTTTCTCTTACTTCTAACTTGGAGAAATACATAATTCTATGAAGACCTATTTATAGGCCAATTCCCAAACTTACAGTTAACTCTCTCTATTCTTTTCATCTTCCACAGTTGGTCCTACATGATTTGTCAGGCTAAACTTTAATTATTAGACTAAAACAATAGAAACATGATCCGTTTTTTGAGGAATTATTTTCTATGAAGCTACAAAAGTTGTGCTCCTTAGTTTAGGCCTAACATATCCCCTAACCAGACTATTAGCTTCTCATCGATAACATGATCGCCTCTACACTACAAAAAAAAAGGTCATTATCGACGACCATTCCCGTCGCGAATGACCCCCTCCCGTCGCCAATGAGTCATTCTCGACGGCGAATGTCCGTCGCCATTCCCGTCGCCCCACAGGTCGTCGCCCCTGACTCCCGTCGATCACCGTCGGTAATAAGGTCATTGGCGACGGCGGCAATGGCGACGGCGAGCCGTCGCCTATGTATCATTGGCGACGGCGATAGGCGACAGCAGGCTCGTCGGTAATGAGTACAGGGTATATTTTACAAGGCTTTGGCGACGGGGAGTTGCCGTCGCGAATGATCTGTATGCCGTCGGCAATGACATTTAAAAAAAAAAATTACAAATTACAAATTCCCCTGTTCATTTATATATACATAACTGTACCGGTTATAAACTAATGAAAAACAAATATTTCTTCACAAACGGATATCAATAACAATCAAATAGTTATATACAGAAACCATCAACCTAAGTATATACAAAACTGTAGTTTGTACAGTTCAAAAACTATATAAGTTTATACAAGAAAGTCAAAATAATATCATAAACTAACTACAGCCCCAGATCAGGAGTGCCAGTACCATCATCGCTGCCATTTATCGTACGTTCGGTCCCATCGCCAGTCCCAGCACCGGTCCTACCCTCCATCGTCTCATCAGCTCGGCGGTCATCACCATCTCCTCCACGGTCATCGCCTGTGCCGCTGCCTCCACCCCCACGAGTCACATCAACAAGACCCTACAAAATTAAAATATTAATAACGAAGTCGAAAAGAGAACATATTTAAATTAGTTTAGTTTGTGTTCTTTAAGTTTTCTTAAGTTAGGCGAACAGACTGATGACTCGACCGCCGGATATCGGAATCGAGTCCCGTAAGTTGTAACGCGTGCCTAATACCTACGAGGTGCTATGTCTAGGTTCACGCGTCGTTTTGACGCCCGAGGCGGGTTTTGGTCTCTTTTTCGACTATTGCTCTAAATTTTCTTAAGTTAGGCGAACTGACTGATGACTCGGCCTCCGGATATCAGAATCGAGTCCCATAAGTTGTAACGCATGCCTAATACCTACGAGGTGCTATGTCTAGGTTTGCACGTCGTTTTGATGCTCGAGGCGGGTTTTGGTCTCTTTTTCGACTATTGCTCTAAGTTTTCTTAAGTTAGGCGAACGGACTGATAACTCGGCCTCCGGATATCAGAATCGAGTCCCGTAAGTTGTAACGCGTGCCTAATACCTACGAGGTGCTATGTCTAGGTTCGCACATCGTTACGACGCCCGAGGCGGGTTTTGGTCTCTTTTTCGACTATTACTCTAAGTTTTCTTAAGTTAGGCGAACGAACTGATGACTCGGCCTCCGGATATCAGAATCGAGTCCCGTAAGTTGTAACGCGTGCCTAATACCTACGGGGTGCTATGTCTAGGTTCGCACGTCGTTTTGACGCCCGAGGCGGGTTTTGGTCTCTTTTTCGACTATTGCTCTAAGTTTTCTTAAGTTAGGCGAACAGACTGATGACTCGGCCTCTGGATATCAGAATCGAGTCTCGTAAGTTGTAACGCGTGCCTAATACCTACGAGATGCTATGTCTAGGTTCGCGCGTCGTTTTGACGCCCGAGGCGGGTTTTGGTCTCTTTTTCGACTATTGCTCTAAGTTTTCTTTAGTTAGGCGAACGGACTGATGACTCGGCCTCCGGATATCAGAATCGAGTCTCATAAGTTGTAATGCGTGCCTAATACCTACGAGGTGTTATGTCTAGGTTCGCGCGTCGTTTTGACACCCGAGACGGGTTTTGGTCTATTTTTCAACTATTGCTCTAAGTTTTCTTAAGTTAGGCGAACGGACTGATGACTCGGCCTACGGATATCAGAATCGAGTCCCGTAAGTTGTAATGCGTGCCTAATACCTACGAGGTGCTATGTCTAGGTTCACCCGTCGTTTTGACGCCCGAGGCGGTTTTTGGTCTCTTTTTCGACTATTGCTCTAAGTTTTCTTAAGTTAGGCGAACGGACTGATGACTCAGCCTCCGGATATCAAAATCGAGTCTCATAAATTGTAACGCGTGCCTAATACTTACGAGGTGCTTTATCTAGGTTCGCGCATCATTTTGACTCCCGAGGCGGGTTTTGGTCTATTTTTTCACTATTGCTCTAAGTTTTCTGAAGTTAGGCGAACGGAGAACTATTTGTTTAACAGTTTATATAAGCAATATAATTACAAATTCTATGAATTAAATAAGGACATACATTAATAATTGTTTTTACCTATCGAATATGTGGAGGAAAAATGTTGGCCAAGACAACCGCACATACACGGATTGCCTCCTCCCGGACTATACCCATGAACTCGTCAGCAGATGTGGTAGGATCTATGGATCCGTGGACAACCTCCTGAGCAAGCTGGTAGATCCGCTTGCGTGATGGTGCGCCTGACTGCACAACATTGCTCGTCATGCACCCCTCTACGATCCGCCGAAAAAAATCGTAAGATAATGAAGGGCCGGCACCGGATCCACTCGCACCACTAGCTCAGGTGGGTGGGCGATGCTGAGATCTCGCAGTAGGGACTAACGTGTAGGTTGGGACTCGGGGAATGCCAACAACTCTACCTTTCTTCGCCCCCCCGGTAGCCTGCAGCCAGTCCTCCATCTCCTCATTAGCGCGCGTCGCCTCATCTATGTCACCGTCCCCTCTCTGGCTGCTCCGAGCCCTAGCAAGGTCCTCGAACCGTTGTTGAAAAAAACACATAAATATATGAAAAAAGCACAGTTTGTTAAAAGAATACAAATGAATTTCAAGATTTTAAATACATACTAAATAAAAGAATTAACTAACTTACAGCAATGCCCTCTGCCTCGGGTGAGATATAACCACCTTCACCTTTCTTCTGGTGGGTGTGCCACCAAAACTCTAAGCGCGATGGTGGGTTCTTAAGACTAACCTCGAGTCTCTCCTTGTAAAGGTCGTACGAGTGAGACCCCGTACAGTGTGGGAGACGACTCTGCTGTCGGGCCGCTGTACACTGTGCTGACTTCTTCTGGAACGCAGCGCCCTCCCAAATGCTGCACATCTGCTCCCACACTGCAACACCAATAAAATCTGGTCGGACATCTCTAAGTGTCTGTCCATCGGCCATCTTGCTCTGGGCCTTTTTCTTCCAGTCGTAAACCCACTTGTGCCAGTTCATCTCTAAATATGATTGAAGAACGGTCAAGCCATGGGCTTCCTTCCCGTCCTCAAATCGATAATACCTCTGAACATTACATATTACATTATTAGCAGACAACATAAATTGACGTGTCAAAGTTTAATAATTACATTATAGTCACCTTTAGATTCCGGTTCGGATTCATGTTCATCCAACCAGGTTTCCCCATGATAGATCCATGTCGTATAACCCTGCTTGAACCCATACGCAAATAAGTCGCACATGATATCACTCATTTCCTTCCACACTTCATTCACACACCTCTTACAATGACATCTGATCTCATCGCCGCTGACTTGCTCAAATGAAAAATTCAGAAACTGTTCAACCCCATTACGGTACTCAGAGCTAAGCCCACTCTTATCATTGGCTACCCTACGTTCCATCCAACTTCAATCAATAGACATCTTGAACGACGGGCTGCTATATATATATATGGAAAGTTAGGGAAACACACTTAAGTATTCGGGTTAATGTATATGCATGCATATGCTTTTCAACTTCATCTCCCACTCTAAAACTAATTAAATCAATCAAATTATCGCTGAAAAGTTTGACACTACAAAAATTGACTCATACTGTAAATTGAGAAGATGTTGTTAGAAATGTCTCCATACTGTAAACATAAAAATGACACTATCAAGTGACGAACCATTAGTATCTCGTCTCAAACCCATCATTCTACACATGTATAGTATCAGAGTCTTCAAAAGCAAAATAAGCTGACACAGTATCACCTAAATGTCCCAAAAAGACTAACATAGTTTGTATCTTGTATTATGAGCAACTACTAAACTCACGCTGTGTTTATAATTTCCAAGAGGCTGCAGAAATCCGCAAAATAATAGAATATAATGAAAACTCTACACTATCATATGCGAGTCTCAAAAACTGAATAGGTTAATACTGCAGGGGAGTTGGGTATATAAAGCAATAGGCTTATATACTCTACACTAAACTTCATGTTTTTTATGTATTTGGGTATATAAAGCAATAGGCTTTATTTCCATCAACTCCCTTCTTCTCCCAAACTACTATTTGGACATCACAAGTGAGTTGGTTTTGAAAAGAAACGTGCATGATTATTGCAGGAATATAAGGGGAGTTGTGAAGTTTGGGGTAAATATTTGATGACTAACTATGCCATCTAAAAGTATGTATATCTAAAATTAAGCTTATTTTGCGTACTAACACAATACAAATATTCACCATGTTCTTAACAAAGGTTATCTATAATGTTACGTTGCGAAATGTAGTAGAGATTTGAGAAAAATGAATGCACATGATTCCAATCTCAATTAAATTAAACTTGTTTATTACAATGAGAATGATTTCATATACCAACAAGAATTGGACGAACCACCTTCTCAAATGACTCGTTTGCTGCACAAAAGTCAACTTGATGGTAACATGTCCGTCTCCATGCCCTAAAAGCTAGTAACTAATGAATTGCAATTTTCCATCCATAAGCTGGATATTAGTTGTACAATGTATTGAATTTTTGATCACACCAAGATATAGAAGTTTGTTTATGGATTACCAGAACAAAGAATTGTTTATTTTGAAGCCAAAACAAGAATGTGGAATAAATATTTGCACACTACTAGTATTCATCAGCAGTACCAGACTGGGGAAGCTGAGCTTATTGGGAATAAAAATGATCATCAACACAACCATATACTTGTAAGAAAAGAAAGGAATGATCTAATTAATTACTAAAACATCAATACAAGTAAAATGTTCATGATTATACTATCATAAAATGTTCACAGATTTCAAATTATATCGCAGTGACCAAACCAATTTCGATTACTGAACCCTACTAGTTCAACATTTACGATAAAAAATGAATGGAACACACCAAAATGAAAAAAAAGTGATACAAAATAGTCAAATATTTTAACCCATATGAAACTGATTAAAAGTTTAAAACAACTAAAATTAAGATAACATACCTATTCTGCCTGGGGCGTAATTGACGGAGCAGAGTGTCGAACCACCAGGAAGGTACGATCGGAAGGAGTTTGCAGCGGGGATGAGTGAGGCGAACTGTAGAATCAACTGGGATAAAAAAGGAGTTGCAGCGCGGATGAGGCCAAATAAAGAACTGGACGAAATGGGAAATCAATTAAGCAACTCAGAGAAGCAAGAGAATCAATTGAGGAAATAAGAGAAATGGGCGAACTGAGAGGGAAAAATAAATCAGGGAGGGAAGAAAAAAATAGTCGTTGCCGTCGCGATTGGGGCTTAAAAAAGAAGACTAATTCTCGACGGCATGACCGTCGATATTCACCCCGTCGAGATTGACTCAATAGCGACGGGGCCCTCGTCGACTATTATATTTTTGTCCCGTCGTCTTTGACTTTTCCCTCCATCGCAAAAATTTCGCACCAAATTATAGCTTGTGAAAGGTCATTACCGACGACACACAATGGCGACGGCTGTCCAGTCGCCAATGAGGTTATTCTTGACGGGATAAAGGCCGTCGGTAATACAGCCGTCGCCAATGCCCTGTTTTTTGTAGTGCTAATTCCATAATCAGTTTTATTATTGTGATTACCAAATAGCAAATAACAATATATTTTACTTGTACTTCATTTGATGAATTTCTTCAGTTCATCCCTTAAAAACTCTATTTGTGTTTATCTCTTTACTAATTTCTCTAAGATTATATCCTAAGTTACTCGTTCCCTGGAGCAATAACCTGCAGCTCTAATACCAACCTGTAACGCCCCCAAATCTAGGTTGCCCTAACCTCGGGTCCGGTGCGTCACGGTACTATACATTCAATACAATTCTTACTGTCATAAATATAATCTCTATATTATTACAATGCACAATTCACATAAAATAATTAACTTAACTCATCAACTGAAAATTAACAGTTATTATCACATTATTGCACATAATGCACATTAAAATAAATTCATAAGAATTTAACATAATATCAAAAATTGGCACATAATACAGAACTACAACTACTGAAAAACTTGCCTCGGTCCTTTATATCTTTGATCTGGCTGATAATTTAATTCTCTTGAACAGATGACCAACTTTTTTTTTCCAGAATAAACGGATAATGTCTTGACACTTTTTATGTGAATCTTTTATCAGTACCTCGTTGACTATTTTCTAGCGCAATAAATTTTTCCTACAATTGACCTATATTATCATTCAAAAATATTAATATAACATTTGTTCATTCTTATATCATTTTTGTGATTTACTCGTTTCATTATATATATATAGGAGTTTTCATTTACTGTTCATTTTATCTACTATTCATGACGGAATAATGTTCATGCCAGAGTACTATTCATGTCGGACTACTATTCACGACGGAGTACACGACAGAGTTGAATCTTTTTTTTATCCAAATTTGCTCAAATCATGAATATCAATCATATTTATATTCATATTAAACATTTATTTATTTCTCTTTAAATACTCAAACTAGAATTTCTAGTTCTTATTTCTAGGATTTTTTTCCTATTTTCATTAAAAATTAGCATTCTTATGTATGATTTTTGCTACATTACATATCATATATCACTTATGTTGTGAGAAATAATTACGTAATGAAAGAATAATTAAAAACATACCTTCAATTTTATTTTTCTTATTTCCTTCTTGATTTTCCTTCTCTTTCTTCTCCTCCTAAACTCAACCATAACCTTTTTCGCCCTTTCTCTATACTCACGCTTCTGACCCTTTTTCTTATTTGTGTAGTTAGGACACTTGTTCATATCTATATATATAATATACAACTAGCTTGATTAGTTGTTCATAGAAAATCTATATATATATATATATATATAATTAACAACTGGCTTATAGCTAGCTCCCAACTTTTCTTCTTTCTTAATCTTTATTATTATTATTATTATTATTATTATTATTATTCTTTGTTTTATTTTAATTCCCATGTGATGGAATTTATTTCCTCCATTTTTTTAACAAAAGCTTGGGTTTGGGCCCCCTTTCTCCTATCATCCGCCACTTGCCTTCCATGTGACTTATCTACTGACAAATACAAGCCTAAATTCTTTATTTATGTAGTAGATATGGTGACACTTCAAGCCCATTCCATTCTTTTAGGATTTAATTAATACATCTAACCACTATTTTTATTAAAAATTCATCCATCTAACAAAATAAATTAATAACTAGTCTACTTGCAAACACATCAAAAAAATGCTGGAAATCATTTCAGCTAAATTATCAACTTTATGGTCCCTTTGTTATTGCTAAATATCTCATTTATATTTATTCATTTAGTACATTTACATAAAATAATATTCATAAAAAAAAATTTCATTTTATTAGATAGATATTCACAAACCTAATTATAAAGTTACACTATTTTCTCGGGTATTACAGTGGTGGTGGAAGAAACTTGACCAGTGGATCAACATCTTTAAGCTCTTCGAGAGAAACTTCAACAGTTTCCTCAATCACTACCGATTCAGTTACAGTGAATTCCATCGCCTCAAGATGTGATTGTGTTGTACTTGTCCAGATGATTGAGGAGGGGGTGCTTGACTACTTGGTATTTCAGTTATAGGGCTCTTGTGATGTTTATTCTGAAAATTCACCTGAAATAGTCACTATCCCTCATCAACAAACAAACCATTCCTATTCTAGTCATTCAAAAACTGCTGAACTAGTTTAAATACATCAATATTTTTCCTGAATTATTGTTGAGAAGATTCTGACTAGCCAATACCAATAGCAACATACTATTTAAAATTTTCATTTACAACATCTATTTATTCTCTTGCACATACTTTGACAACTCCATTTTCATTATATGCTCAAAAGTCAAAAATTCTAAGAAATGCTGATTATGTCGGTATTCAGCAACATGTTATATGCCACATTTTGTATGATTATCTTAGCAGCATACTATATTACAGATACTACATTATGTATGATTACGTCAGCAACGCATCGTATATTATAGACCTACCCTAAGGCCCGCTGTTTGATTGCATTTATAGAAGTATCATGCAAGACATATTGAATAAAGATCGAAATTGCTATTTTCACAAGCCTTTTTGATAAATTCATAAAGTCTCTTTCACTTGAATAATAAATAGGTCGCATGCTAGTTTGAGAGATAATAGACGGACTGGTGAGTCTATAAAAAACTTGTTCAAATAATTATTCCCAAGCAAAGGTGGAACCAGGGGGGCGAGGTGGGGGCATATGACCCTGGTAGTATTCCAGCGATTCCCCCGTGTACCTTGCAGATTTGACCTCGCCCCTGATGTTGCCCTGCCCGCTACCGGCCCTTACGCCTTCTTCTTTGCCCAATCGCACCGCAGTATGCAATTAGGTTTTTTAAATTTTTTTTTAAAACTTACATGAAACGACGTCGCTTCATTTAGTAAGTTTAAAAAAAATTAAAAAATCCTTTTCTTTTCTCTAAATCCCATCCGACCGCCTTTTCAACTCCTCTGCTATCCTTTCCCTTGAATCCCTTCCAGTCTTCCTCGGACCTCGGTTCCTCCTGACTTAGCAAGGCTGCAACTTAGCTTCTCCAGTTCTCCCTTTCTCTCTCCAGGACAGCGACGACAAGACCTGCAAGATGAAGTCGCTTCAAGTAAGCAATATCCTTGTTCTTATTTTACTTAATAGTATTTTGTTCTGATGCAGTTTGATTTCCTTGATCTGTCTAAAGCAACTCTACAAAATTAATTTATCTATATTGTTAAATGGATTATTATTGATTTTTTCTCAGCTGCTGACCTTCACTTTGAGGCACCACTCAAAATTGTTGAATATCCAGACCCAATACTAAGAGCCAGAGGCGGAACTAGGGGGCAAGGGGGGCATATGACCCTGGTAGTATTCCGGTAACTCCCCCGTGTACCCTGCAGATTTGACCCCGCCCCTGATATTGCCCTGCCCGCTGCCGCCTGCCGCTACCGGCCCTCATACCTTATTCTTCACACAATCGCACTGCAGTCTTCAATTAGGTTTTTTTTAAACTTACATGAAACGACGTCGTTTCATTTAGTAAGTTTTAAAAAAATAAGAAAAATCCTTTTCTTTTCTCTAAATTGCATCCAACCGCCTCTCAACTCCTCTGTTATCCTTTCCATTGAATCCCTTCTAGTCTTCCTCGGACCTCGGTTCCTCCTGCTTTTGCAAGGCTGTAGGTTTGCTTCTCCGGTTCTCCCTTTCTCTCTCCAAGATGGCAACGACAGGACCTGGAAGATGAAGTCGCTTCAAGTAAGCAATATCCTTGTTCTTATTTTACTTAATAGTATTCTGTTCTGATGCAGCTTAGTTTCCTTCATCTGTTTAAAGCAACTCTACAAAATTAATTTATCTATATTGTTAAATGGATTATCTTTATTAATTTATTATTGATTTTTTCTCAGCCGTTGACCTTCACTTTGAGGCACCACTCAAAATTGTGGAATATACAGACCCAATACTAAGAGCCAGAGGCGGAACTAGGAGGCGAGGGGGGTATGTGACCCAAGTAGTATTCCGACAACTCCCCCGTGTACCCAACAGATTTGACCCTGCCACTGATGCTGCCCTGCCCGCTGCCGCTGTCGGCCCTCACACCTTCTTCTTCACACAATCGCACTGCAATCTTCAATTAGATTCTTTTTAAAACTTACATGAAACGACGTCGTTTCATTTAGTAAGTTTTAAAAAAAATAAAAAAAATCCTTTTCTTTTCTCTAAATCGCATCTGACCGCCTCTCAACTCCTCTGCTATCATTTCTCTTGAATCCCTTCAAGTCTTCCTCGGACCTCGGTTCCTCCTTCCTTTGCAAGGCTACAACTTTGCTTCTCCGGTTCTTCCTTTCTCTCTCCAGGATGGCGACGGCAGGACCTGGAAGATGAAGTCGCTTCAAGTAAGCAATATCCTTGTTCATATTTTACTTAATAGTATTACTGATGCGGTTTGGTTTTCTTAATCTGTCTAAAGCAACTCTACAAAATTAATTTATCTATATTGTTAATTAATGGATTATCTTCATTAATTTATTATTGATTTTTTCTCAGCTGCTGACTTTCAGTTTAAGGCACCACTAAAAATTGTGGAATATCCAGACCCAATACTAAGAGCAAAGAACAAACGAATAAAAACATTTGATGATAATTTGAAGAAGTGTGGATGAGATGTTTGATATAATGTACATGTAACTAAGTAAGTTTATTACTTTGTCTAACACATTTTATTTTCATCCTAGTTTCATCATATGCTTTTGATTTTTGAATAACAACGTAGAGAGTTTGAGTTTATTGAGTTTGCTAGTTGCTGGCTACTTTTAGGTAGGGGTATAAACGGATATAAACGGATACGGATATCAGTATATCCGTATCTGTATCCAGAAAATTAATCCGCATCCGTATTCGTATCCGGCGGATTTTAAAAATATTATCCGTATCCGGTATTCGGAATAATATCCGAATACGGATAATATCCGTTTCTGTATCCGTATCCGGCAGATTTAAAAACTAAGAATTTATTATTATTATTTATTAATTTTTTTTTTGCTAAATTACTAATATTTTATTTAATTACTAGATATTACTGAATGTAAAGCTATACTATACTAATGAATGTAAGATATTAATAAATGTAAAGCTATACTAATGAAGGTAAGTTATTAATTAATAAACATAAATTATTAATATATATGTAAGCTAATAGTTACAGTTTTGCAAGTTAATATATATATATATATATATATATATATATATATATATAAACTATAGCTATTAATATTAATTAATAAATTTAAGTTATTAATGAATGTAAGTTATTAATATATATGTAACAAACTAATAGCTATAGTTTTGTGAGTTAATATATATACGTAAGTTTTATATATATATATAAAAGCTAATAACTATTGTTTTGTAAGTTAATATATATGTAAGTTATTAATTAATGAATGTAAGTTATTAATATATATGTAAAAAGCTAATAGCTATAGTTTTGTAAGTTAATATATATATATATATATATATATATGTAAGTTATTAATTAATGAATCTAAGTTATTAACATGTAACAGACTAATAGCTATAATTTTGTAACTTAATATATATATATATATATATATATATATATGTAAGTTATTAATATATATATATATATATGTGTGTGTGTGTGTGTAAGTTATTTATATATAATTAATGTATATAAGTTATTAATATATATTTATTCGGATACGGAATCCAGATACGGATACGAATCCGAATATCGGATTCCGGATATCCGCTATCCGCCGGATATATTTACGGTCGGATATTAAACGAATACGAATACGCCTATATCCGTATCCGTATCCGTTTATTTGCGGATACCTTTAAACCGAATACGGATATATCCGTTTTTTTTCGAATACGAATAATATCCGCTTTTTTTCGAATACGAATGCGGACGAATACGAATTTTCCGGTTACCATTTACAGCCCTACTTTTAGGTTAGTTGATGAAATTATGATAAAATATTTGAATAATTGAATTGATGAATGATGAAATTATTATGAAATGTTTAAATTGATGAAATTATTGATTAGCAATTGATATTTTTATTTATTCTAGATCATGGATAAATAATTGATTAAACGACCAAGAACTGTTGATTCTTCTAATAATCAATTACCAAGTTCCGAAGTAATTAGTGGCGGTATAAATAATTCACGTGTGGAGTTCAATCTGAATGATACAGTTGCCTCCTTCCAGTCATACAACCGAAAGAAATACTTCAAGCATCAATAAATAAATTTTTTTACTAAAGTATTTTGACACCCCTCAAAATTCGTTCCAGTTCCGCCACTGTTCCTAAGATATTTTATAACTAATGCAAGATACTAAAGTACATAAGGGACCAAACAGAGAACAAGCATACCATTAGACATATGAAGGTCCGCACCAAACATGACACGACCACTACCTACTATTTCCTCCTCCTGCAATAAACAGTAGGCAGATACAGTATTTTTTTAGCACCCACAAAAATAGATCACATAAACTGAGTAGACTATACTACAAGCTTGGAGAAAATAATAAACAAAACTAAAATTGGCAACGCTAGGAGGAAAATAATAACCAAAACTATATTGGCGATATAAGACAAACCCTAATTACTAAACCCTAAAACTTAGTAGATAAATTGTAAACTCTAGTTAATAAACTATAAATTATATATAGTGAATATATCCTAAACCCTAGTTAATAAACCCTAAACATTGGTGAATAAACCCTAAACCCTAGTCTCTAATTAATAAACCCTAAACTCTAAACAAAAAATTCCCAAACCTTACATAATAAATCGAGTGGAAGAGACGAAGGAGACCAAATCCTTAATATTAAATCAAGTAGAAGAGATTAAGGAGACTAAAGTTATTCTGATTTTTTAACATATTAAAATTTTGTACCATGAATTTAAAATTTTAATCTCAGTTGCTGGTTCTTATATTAGACGCTATTAATGGTGTATGTCATTATCGTATAACGATCCATAACATGTACGTGTTATGGATCATTTATCATATATATATATATATATATATATTTATGTGTGTTGGTCCTCGGGGACACAATGTGGATCTAGAAGGGGAGTTAAATAGATCCTTTAAAACTTTTTCCTTTTGTACATAAAAGAATAACAGTTATGAAATAGAGAATCAATTCATGCACAGCGGAATAAACATTAATGACCCCTTCATAGATGCAAATATAATCTCAGTTCTATTTACAAATCCATGGTATGATTGATAACATATATAGCAGTTCATTGTACATGATGAAAATGACATAAAATAAATAACACAAGAGATTTTAAGTCACTACAACAAAAAGGTTTAATTCCGACGGAATATTCCGTCGAGAATTGAGTCATATATAAGCACATCGAAATTAAGTTCGTCGATGTTTTCGTCGGAAATGCTTTAGATCGACGGACTTAATTCCGACGGAATATTCCGTCGGAGATAATATATTCCCGACTGAAAAATGTCCGTCGAGGATATTCGGTCGGTGTTTAGTGTGCCACGTGGCAGCCTGGTAAAAATCAGAAAAGCCTGATAAAATTCGAAAAATATCTTACATTCGACAGAATTCCGTCGATAATAACACCATTCCGTCGAGGATAATTTTTTTTTTAAATGTTTTATTTGTTTTTGTAATGTCCAGGGATTTAACCCACATCTTGTACCTGTACCTGTTTTCCCAACATCACATACACAAGTTAACATTTTACAATTAGAATCACCTCATCCAACAATATATCAAAACTAATCTAAACAAAACTATAACAAACATCCACATCCCATTAAGCTAAAGTAAACTCCGTTACAAACCGCAAAGTAATGATAAGGTTTAAAATACAATATGTACATCAAAAATTATGTAAACTACAAAAGAATTTAAAGTATAAAAGAATGTAACTAAGTCAAGCTAGTAGAGCCCCCGGTGTGAGGAGAATTATCGGGCGGGCGTCGACGCTGCTCTGGAGTATGAAAATCGCCCTCATCATCATCCTGCCCGTCAGTCCGCTCGTCACCATGTTGATACAATATAATGTAACACATTAGTCCATATATATGATTCAGTTAAAGATAACTAAATGAAAATTAAATAACATGCAGAATATATATTTGTATTTAAAACGAAGTATACTTGAGCAGCCGAGCGCTGACTCAACATCGGCCCAAACGCGTCCTGGAGTAAGGTAACCACCATCCGAACAATCTCGTCGCGTATCGTAGCCCACTGCTCCGAAGGAATACCTGTACTCTCGGCGGTGGCACCAGCTGCAACGTCTTACGCAAGCTGGTGGAGGCGAGAACGGCTGGGCGGGTCCTGACGATGGAACAACGGATCGGTGTCAAACCTCTCCGACACCGCAGCCACAACACGCTGGAACAAAGCATCATCTAATTCAGCGCCCGTATGTGATGGTCCCACGGGGGCTCTCGGACTCAGACGCCAGCTAGAGCCTACAAAAATAAATTTAAGATGAATAATATTACAAGTTTACTTTATTCATAAATACGAAATAAACACAAATATTATACCTCCTGGCAATGTATAGGCTGGTATCCTCGGTAACCCCAGCACTCGATACCGGCCGGTAGTACTAGTGGGAGTATCCTGAGACGCGACCCACAGAGCCGTCTCCTCGTCCTGAGATAAATTAATCTCGGGCAGAGGAACAGTGGAATCTAACGTCTCAGCATCGCCCTTAGCAACCTCCAACTCTGCTATACGCTGGCTGCGGAGCTTCTTAAACCGCTCCTGCAATTTGATATACAAGTGAGTTATCTTGGTATCATCGTAATTTGAAATATTATCCTAAATCATATTTATTATAGTAAATGTATTACCCGTATAGCTAGTGCTGCTGGAGATATCGTCGACCCCGAAGTAGAGCCCTTCGGCGTATGGACTCTATCCCAGAACTCGATCATAGTAAGAGGTCGGCCCAAGCTACGCCACATGGCCTAAATCATATACATTAAATAATATCACCTTAATTTACTATAGTTGCAGTATAATATTAAACTCATCTAAAGAGAAATACATACCGCCTTAACCTCCTGAAACGACTGCGAGCCAGAAGTATGTACAACTCGCAGCTTGTCGCGATTCTTCTTCATCTGCTCCGACTTGGTCTTGAACGCAGCATCATCCCAGTATGCACACATCGTAGCCCATGCTGCATCTGATACTGTCGGCGGCTGATGATCTCGCAAAGTAGTCCTAGGCGATTCTTCTATCGCCCGGACTGCCCTCTGACGCATCTCGTACAACCAGCCGGCATAATTCTTTGAGATGTGGGCAATGATAACGGCATCACCATCCGCCTCAGTGATGTCGGCCTCGTATCTGTAGTATCTCTATCAAACAGACATAACATACGTATAATTTATTATTTGAACAATATGTAAATAACGTACATGGACCTTGATTTAATATATGTAATTCGACTTACGTGAAACTGGTGTGCTGTCGCAAGCACCCAAAAATAAAACCTTACTGCAAAAGATATTAATGTAGTAGTGCAAGTAAGAGTCGATCCCTCAGAGAATGATTAGTTTAAATTTATACTTTGTAAGCCAAAAGGGGGGGTTTGTAATTTTATTTAACTAATTAACAAAAACAAAATAAGAATAAAATAAAGATTTTAGTTCTTCCGTTCAATATCACCTTATCATAGCAATATTTATCATTCAATGAAATTAATAGCCCTAGGTAACAACAAGCTCTGCTACCCGAAACTCCCCTTAATTATCACTCAATGAAACAAGCTCTTCACAAGATTCTAACCATTATACAACCTAGAACAAGCTCTCTAGATTTAATATAACAACAACATTAAGATCTAGGGAATTAGACTATTCCAAGCAATAATCACACAAGTTCGGATTATTTAACTTGGCTTCCAATAATCATAGCAATACTCAAAAGCTTGACCACAATCATGTATCACTAATTGCTACTTGTGATTAGGAACAATATCAATTACACGTAATACTGACCCTTAATCTAGCAGATGATAATAGTCAAATTAACTTAACTGATCACATTAAATTAATCGGAATAAATATCATTCAACAGTTAAAACAGATTATCGAGAATGAACTTCATATAAGAATGAACAAATAATGTATAAAAAGTTTAACATCCCATTGGAACTAAATAAAATAAAAGAGAAGAGTTCATAGCAAATAGGCAAATATAATTTACAAGATATTCAACAATAATAGAATATAAAAATGAAGGAAGAATTTAGAGAAGAAAAACTATGTTTTGACATCCGGCTGTCACTTCGGATCACAATCTTCAATCTCCAAACCTTCGTCTTTGATTCTTCGCTTCCATAAATGTTGTCTCTTGCTTGCTCTTGAACTATAAAAATGGAGAGGAGAGTAGCCTCCCCTTGGAGGTCTACTTCCTCTCCCTACTCCTATACTAACAAACTAATGTGGAGAATGCTCTCAAGGATATGATGTGAAGGAGTTGGAATATAAATGTGTAAATTGGTTTGTGAATTGGTGTGTTGGTGTTGAAACACCTCTTGCTATTTATAGGCACTCAAGTATATAAGATGGTCAAGATCCAACAACTAATCTAAGTCATGTGCATCAGCCATCCAAAGCAAATATCAAGCCAAAAACGTGCCCATGTGATGTGCTAAAAATCTAAATCTGTCAACTAACTGATCAGCACCTTGTAAGCCAATTTTGAATTAGTAAACCACCGAATTTGGACTTAGCCAAAGAACAAACGTTGTAGCCCTGGAGTTTCTAATGAATTTGGGCTTTTGAATCACCTGATTTGGAGTTAGGAAGCTCAAGTTATATCCCAAATACTCCAACTGGTCTGAACAGGAATCCAGTCCATGCGGGATTCGGATTAGCTATCTAAAAATCAATATTTGGAGGCCCAAATGAACTCGAAATTTTTCCCACCATACCTTTCCAGAAAGCTTGAGAAGTCTACTACAATCTTTAAGAAGAACATATTTTCATTTGTAAACTCTAACATAATTCAAATCTCAACCGAAGCCTCAAAGGTCAATCTGTCCAAAGGCTCAATTTTCTGAAATTTTCAGCTTTGACGTATGTTGGTAAAATGGTCATAACTCTCTCATCCAAACTTCGATTTAGGCGTTTCAAGATGATTCGGAAAGCTAAGAAATAGATCTACAACTTTCCTTCTTTGAACGTTGAGAGATAAAGGCTAGAACAAGGACGAAATTGGGCCTCAATGGGCTGCTATGTCAATGATAAATTATGGACATTTATCCAAATACCCTTTTATTCTTTTTTCCTGTAAAACAAAGTAAAAATACATAAAAGTGATACAAAGACATATTTCATAACAATAAGATAAAAACACATAAAAAGGAATATAAATTACTCAAAAACTCACAAATCATCAAGCTAAAAATACTCAATTTATAGGCATAAAATTGACTCATCAGAAACTCCCGCAATATTATCACCATGAAGCCGACATCGTAGCGCGCGTACTGAGTAAATCTCATGCAGCCAGCAGGGAGATGCACCAGGCAGATGGCGTGACCGCCTTAGCAACCGGATCCATAATACTAGAATACGAAGTTTATTAAGAACATTTAAATTTATTAATCACATGATAATATCATTCTAATTGAACATAAGTGATATATTATAGTTGAAACCTACACAGACGAGCCGACATCAACCGGAACTATGTCAGGCACTGCCGGTGGTCGACCTAATCGACCGAGGTTAGGCCCTCGCGAACGCCGACGTCTAACATCTGTATGTTTAATATAGTTATGACATTGTCAAAAAATAGTACATGAATGTATAATATAGTTATCAAAATCTTGTTATTGAGCTAAAAAAGTAATCAACTCACTAGCATCTGAACACGACCCTCCCTAGGAGTCGTCACCCGATCCGGAGCGGCCGCCTCCACCGCTATCTCGAGGCATATGTAGCTGTACTACTGAAATAACAGACATAGATACGATGAAATTAATTATATATAATGAAATTTTAGTTGTATAGTATTTGCAAAACACCAATTAGTGAAGAAGTATTACGTCGTCAAACCCGTCAGAATCAAAATCATTTTCATCCTCTGATTCTGTCTCTTCCTCTTATGTATCAATTTCTTCCTCAATATCATCTTCTACCATAACAAACGGACTACCAACCACATCTTCATCGACTTCGTCAACATCGAGTACGTTAACGACATCATCACCCAACACATCTTCATCATTTAGCACAACGTGGCTAGGATTGCTAACTTGTTCTTGTAACGGGTCATCCGTTCCAGACAAATTGGTACCATCAAATGACCAAGTCTTCGTTGTCACAACTGTATACCAGGAGGTTCTCGTGTCAACGATATTAGGGGCGTAATACACTTGAGTTGCTTGGCTGGCTAACACAAATACATCATCAGACTGTAAAGTCGATTTTATATCTACTGTGACGATTCTGTTACGATCAACTTTAACACCCTCTGCAGTATCAAACCAGCGACACTTAAATGTAACGACCTTTTTAGCCCCTGGATAATTGAGCACAACCACTTCCTTTAATCTTTCATAGTAATTGGATTCTGAATCTCCATCTGCTGGGTGAGTCAGCTGACCAGGCACGATATCGTTTGTTCTATGCCAACTCATATGCTGAGCAGTGCGCGCAGACATGAATATCCGCTGAAACCTCGGCGCAAGAGGAAAATACCGTAAAATCTTCTTTGGAACATGTTTCTTCTTCCCCCCACGTTTTGTGATCTTGTACCTTGGCGAGTTGCAGATATCACACTGCACTTTATCTTTGTCCTCCCCATAATATAACATGCAATCCTGCTCACAAGTATCGATCTTCTCATACCCGAGATTCAACCCTTTAACCATCTTCTTCACCTCATAGTAATTTGCAGGCAACGTATTATCCATGGGTAAGAACTCGCTGAGAATATCAAACAAATCATTAAATCCTCTCTCACTGCAATCATGCTCATTCTTGAAATATAAAAGCTTCGTAACTGCAGAAAGCCTGGGGTGCTTGTCATTTCCAAGATACAATGGAACACTCGATTCAGATAGTAACTTGTAAAAAGCAGCTGCTGAATCATTTGGCTTTTGCTGAGAACTGCTTGACGCATGCTCGTTTTCAGCCCAGTCAATATTAGTAGGGCCATACGCATCAACCAACATCTGCACGACGTCATAGTTATCTGCTTGCGAATCCCGGTGATTCGATTGGTCTACACTACTATCTGTCCGTTCTCTAAACTCAGCTGATTCCCCGTGATGAATCCATACCGAATACCCATCCACAAACCCACGTGAATATAAGTCAAATTTAACTTCATCGACAGTCTTCCATATCATGTTCTTACACTTGAAACATGGGCATCTCATCTTTCCGTTCAGATCATCAACATGTTCTATTGCTTTGTTCATAAAATTGGACACCCCTTCACGGTACGCATCAACTAATCCCCTCCCATCAATATGTATCTTACGGTACATCCAACTCCGGTTGGCTGACATCTTTAATTAAAGAAAATACCCAATTAGAATATATATGCATGTACTTAGTTTACTTAGTATATATCTCCACTTTACAGGGGTTAGGCTTCTATCCCGTTCCTGGATGCGTCTCCTCACTAGTGCCAACACGTTGAGCACATTTTTTTATGTTTCAAGAAAATTTCGGCAGCACCTCCCCATGGTCTCCAAGTACACGAAATAGACTAAGAGAACTTAATCTAAATATGCACTCGAAGAACATGTAGAGATAACAGCCGAAAAATCCTCTAAACAAAAAAAACGTAACTAACCTATTGGCACCGGCCTAAGTGAGAGACATAACATCCAGTAACAGTCCCATACTGGGGACTATTCGACATTCACTCCTAATGAGTGAATGTCAAATGGGTTTCTAAGCTCCTAATGAATATAGTACATGCACATGTATTATATTATGTTTACTGTAATTGTGAAAAACTAAGCAAATGCTACTTAGTTTACTTTTCCAATGATAGATGTTCACTATCGTAGTTAATCAAAAACTATTTATTTGAATTAAAATATAGTATTTGGACTTCATTTTATGTAGCAGTTCTACTAAGTAAATGCTACTTAGTTTAATTCATTATACAAATTTTATTTTATTTATTTTTAATTTATGTAATTAATTAGTTTAATTTATTATAGTAAACTGACTTTATTTAGATTATTTTATTTTATTTTCATATAATATAATATTATTTATTATTTTATTGAATTTAATTTTATTTTGAATTGTATTATGTTATATTATTTAATTTAATTTAATTTAATTTAACTTAATTTAATTTAATAAAATTAATTTACTAATTTATATTAATTAAGTTATTTTATTTCATTTTATTTTGTATTATATTATTTAATTAATTAATTTATTTGTTTTTAATTAAACTTAATTTAATTGTTTTTAATTAATTAATTAATATTAATTAAGTTATATATATTATTTCATTTTATTTTGTATTATATTATGTTATATTATTTAGTTTAATTAATTAATTAATTAATTAATTTTAATTAAGTTATTTTATTTCATTTTATTTTTTATTATATTATTTAATTAAATTATTTATTTAATTATTTTAAATAAGATATTTTATTTTATTTATTTTATTTTCTATTATACTATATTATATTAAGTAATTTATTTATTTTAATTTATTTCATTTAATTTATATGTTATTATTTTATATTATTTAATCTAATTTACTTTACTTTAATTTAATTTAATATTAAATTTTAATTTATTTTATTTGGTATTATATTATTTAAAAAAAAGTTTATATTTTTATTTTATTTTATTTAGAAACGCAAAACTAAGTAAATGCTACTTAGTCATTTCAGTTTATTTTATTAGTAGAAAACTAAGTAAATACTACTTAGTTTATTTCAATATTGTAAACTAATTAAAATACATAAATATTATACAATAGGGGTCACAAATTTTGTAATTGAACATTTCTGACAGAAATTCCGTCGGAAATTCTGTCGAAAATAACAAATATACCAAAGTCCATATCAGCATGAATCATGCAGTAGGCAAGAGATGTAAAAATAATACCAATTTCAGATCCATATTCATTATCCAAATTTCAGCATATTTAATGTAATAAACATATCAAAATAATTTCAGCAACTAGATAATATCCCCAATTTCAGCAACATATCAAAATTATCCTAATTTCAGATTGATATCAAAAACAAATTTGCACATATCAACAAGTTAGGGCATGAAGAAATGATCTAGCAGTAGCCAATTTTAGTCCCAAATCCCAAATTCAGACCCAAATTCACCAATTTCAGACCCTCATACCCAAATTGATCAATTACGAACCCAAATTAACCAATTTCAGAACAAAAATTTAAGTAGTTCTAGTAATATCAATCCAAAATACAACAATTTTATACCAATTTGCACATTGAATACCAAATTCAGACCAAAATTAAAAACCAAATTTCAGAACTATAAAATTTCACACCCAAATCAGTACCAAATAATCTCATGTTGCAGCTTCCAAAAATATTGAACTTACTTACCTTGAAAAATAGGTTGGACTTTGTCGAAATGGAGAGAACGGAGAGAGGACTGGAGTGAACGGAGAACTGTTACGGCGGCGGTAACGCAGGTGGCTGAACGGAACAATGACGGAGGAACAGTGGTGGACGTGGTGGCTGAACAGTGAGAGATGAGTGAGAAAGTGAGAGATGAGTGAGAGAGTGAGAGATGAGATTGAGAAAGTGAGAGATAAGAGAGGGTGAGATGTGATATGAGGCGACTGAAGGAAATGAAAGCTGATTCAGGGTTTATAATTTATTTTCAACGGAAATCCATCGGAAATAAGTCCCACGTAATTAACTAATCTTCGACGGATTTTCCGTCGAGACTAACCACATTCTGTCGATTTTATCTTTCGCACTCGCGGGAAACTTCGCGCCAAATTGGGTCTTCTATTTTTGACGAAATTCCGTCGGGATTACATTATTGCTGAGGGACTTATTCTCGACGGATTATTCCGTCGGAAGTAAAGTATGTTCAACAGAATATATTCCGTCGAATATAGTTCTGTCGGAAATATCCCTTTTTCTTGTAGTGAGTGGTTCGGAGACTAAATAACTCCTACTCCATTCTTCTACTTCAACAAGTAGGAATCCACTAATTGTTTTAGTCACAAAGACAAGGACTCTACGCCCTCCTCAAGTCTAGCAGACAAGAGTTGTTTTTAGCCACTAAGGCAAGGATCATATGACCCTCCTCAAGTCCCACAGACACGGATCCTCTGACCCCTCTTGTGTCCCGCAGATATGAGTTATTTTTAGTCCCTCCGACAAGGATCCAATGACCCTCTTCAAGCCCAGCAGACTTGGAAACCAGTTCACAAAGAACTCTTCAAGGCCAGCGGCCTTGGAACCTATAGACTAAGTCCAACAGACTTAGAATCTCTCGTGCCCTCCAGTACTCAGCAAGTCCAGCAGACTTGACTTTGTTTAGTCACTTAAGACAAGGACGCCCCGCCCTCTTTGGTGTGTTGATTGTTTGTTGGGTTGTGCTGTCAAGATGAACTTTGATCTCCTTCATCTTCAGGTACTTGGCAGTTGTTTGTGATCTTCTTCTAGATGCTGCTAATGATGGTCGTTGAAGCCCTTCCTTCTTTTGGTACATAGCAGATGTAGACGATCACTTCTGTTGAACACTACTTGACTTGTCCAAGTCACTTCTTTATCTATTCAGCACATAGTGTTCCTTGCTTGATCATAGAGTTATCCGTTCTGGATCAAGTTACTCTAGATCTTGGCTTCTTGGTCATTCGACTCTTAGCTCATATGCCAGCCTTTTGGCATACCTCTCATGTTGCGGTGAAGCTTCTAGCTGATTGTACAATTTGAGTTCTTGCTCTCTTACTTACTGCATACCAACACACACTCACAATCGCGTGCAATTTTCTCTTTTGTAGTTCTCCATTTTCTTCCCGTTAGAAGCTTGCTGCTGATATCTTCGCGTTGCACTTCTTTCCGTTGGAGACTACTTTTTGCAGACTTGTTTATTGTACCACTGAGTATTTTACTTCCTTAAGTCTGCTAGTGATAGCTGAGTCAGCATCCATTAGCTGGTACCAAGATAGTGGAGTCATATGCGCTGCTTTGTTGACTGTTGCAGATGTGGCTGTTTGAGCTCCACTTAAATTGGTTACTTATTATATTCCTTTATCTACTCAGCCGTTCATCTTGGGATAGCAACCCTGAGTGCTCTAATACTTTTAATCTACCTGGCACTTACTTACTCTACGATCGTCTGGAGTGCAGCCTGTTGCTTCTGATCGTAGAGTCAACTTGTTTGCTTCAGACTGAAGACTGTTACCTTGGGTCGTAGAGTTAACTGTTTAACTTCAGTTTGTAGCCTTGTGTTGCCTTGCAGTTCGTAGAGTGGTTGACTGTACTTGCATTGCGCTTTTGATGTGCTTCTTACTATACTGCAATTTGTGTTCCTTTATGCTCTGTGATCTCCATTTAGCTTTTCATTCCCAGATCATAGCATTATGATCTTCGTTTAACCATTGCTGCAATGCTTTATCATAGAGGACTGCTCTATGTTCTATAGGTGTTGGCTCTGTTGTTGTGTCATAGAGGACTGCTCTATGATGTTCTGTTTGTTGTGACACCTTTGATGTAGAGGACTGCTCTACTTAATCTTCAAACATTCTTCCTTACATCATAGAGTACTATTCTATGATCTTCTTATTTTGCTTTGCTAAGACTGCTAGAGTGCTTCTGTTGTCTTAGACTCAACTCTACGATCACTTGATCTTATTGTAACTTTTCTACTCTACGACCTTTGTCTTTGATGTAGGTCTAGAGCCTTGATAGATCGTAGAGTGATTATTTGACCTTGTCCTTTGATCTCTGTTATGGCTTGATGCTTTGGTTGTGCTTAGAGATCTTGATATGTCTGATAGCTCATGCTCAGCTTGCTTGGTAGTCTTGAAGATTACCACTTTATCTTTGAGTGCTTCAGCAGCGACTGCTCTACGTTGTTGCTTGACTGCAGACTGGTCATGGGAGTCGTAGAGTGGCTGACTTGGACTGACTCTACGAACTCATATTAGCACAATGGTTCTCTTTGAATTGCATACTCTACGATCCTGAGTAAGCTTCTTATTCTGCCGAGCCACTCTCTACGATTGCCTTACAAGCTCTGCGTTGACATGCGCAACTCTACGATCCCCAATGAGTGCTGTCGAGTGAGCTCTACGATCTGCCGAGCCTGTTACTGTACTTGCCTGGCAGACTCTATGATCTTAGAATTTAGCACTTCAATGCCGAGGCAACTCTACGTCCTGCCGAGAGTGTTTCACCTTCTACCGAGAGAACTCTACGTCCTGCCAAGGAAGCTCTACGTTCGGCCGGGACAACTCTGCGTCCTGCCGAGAGTGCTCTACGTTCGGTCGGGACAACTCTACGTCCTGCCGAGAGTGTTTTACATTCTGCCGAGAGAACTCTACGTCCTGCCGAGTTTTACTCTACGTTTTCCTGGCAAACTTTGTGATGGCATACTTGGCTCTGTGACACTGACTGTTCTACGATCCTTCACTTAGTCAGTGCAATGCTCTTCGATCAGTCTGACCCTTGATTGTACTATATCATTACAGCTCATAAGATCAACCTAACAAATTTGATATTTTTCTATTCTAAGTTCTTGTACATCATATTCATTTAAGGACTTTACAAAACCTAATATTACAAACATGCTTTGATCAGATAGATATTCATTCACCTTAGATTGACCTAACATATTTGATCTTCTAAGTCCTTGTACATATATTTCATTAAGGACTTTACAAGGCTTTAACAGTATGAATGTTCTTCTTATCATTTTGTCGTCAATCAAATCACATATAATGAATAAAGGGAATCACATGCAGATCTTATAACATTCTCCCCTTATGATAATGAGCTTAACAATCGCATGCTGATTCCCAACGATATATATGTGTGTGTGTGTGTGTGTGTGATTATAAAGCCCGGGGCTTTTAGTGGCCGTTTTTGGTGTTTTGGAGTCACAAGTTTATCGTAAAAAAGAAAGAAAAAAAAGAAAATTACTCCCACACATAAGAAAAAGTTTTACCGAATATACTCCACTACTCCACCCAAAAGAAGATATTTAAATAAATGTTAGAAGTGGTTGGACATATAACTTCCTGACAGTTTCAAAAAACTAGGAAAGCTATATCATTGTAATTAGGGTAAAATGCAATTCACAATCTATAATTTTCTGACTTTTGTAAGTCACCCCCTACCGTTTAAAAACCACTACTTAACCACTTGTAATTTGAAAAAAAGTGCAATAGTTACTTTTTCCATCCAATTTAACGGAGAGTAAAATTCACTCTCCTTTTAGCAAGTGGATGAGTAGTCCAACAACTAGATTTCCTATGCAAATGACAAAAATGTCCTCCTTAACCCATATTTAAAGTACAACTAATTTACTTATTATTGGTTTTTTTCTTCTCATTTTTCACTAATTTTCTACCAAAATATGTAAAAAATAATAATTCTTCAAATTTTTTGTAATGTCTAATAGATTAGAATGCATTTGGATAATAAAAAAAATTGCCAATATATATGTATTAAAAAAATATTTTGTTAAAAAATTAATAAATAAAAATCTATTAAAAGTAAAAATATGATAAAATATAATATGTAAACTATATAAAAAAAATTAACTAACTTCGTTATTCATGAGATTGTACAATTACAAAATTAAATACATCAAATGTTAATTTATCTTTACGAACCTCTTGTTATTCTTTTATATTAACAAAAGCTTTAGTGGGCTACCAACCACTTATTCAAAAATTGGTATTAAGTCACTTTATTTTTTTAATAAATTTAATTGATTTTACTAGCAAAAGGTTAATAATAGGGTTTACCAGTGAGATACAATGTTTAAGTTGTGATGCTTACGCGCACAATATGTGCATTAAGACTAGTAACAATAAAGTTTTTCTTTTATTTCGTTTATGTATGGCAAGACAGAAATAAAATAATTACAATTTTAGGTATTCACTTAATCTTGTTAGGTATAGCAGGTGCTTTTCTTCTAGTATTCAAGGCTCTTTTTTTGGTGGCATATATGGTTATTCCTCTCCGTTCGTATCTCTTTCTCCAATTTCGATCTCGATTAGTTCAAAAGATTGAATGGCCAATTCTCCTCTGGACTGTCAATTCGATTATTTTTCAAGAATATTGAGCCGGGTATGTAAGCCATGTATTTGAGAGGAACTTAAAAGAAGGGGGTTTTTCGGTACCATTGCATCTTCTCACTTCACGTACATGTATTAGTTTTAGGAAATTGATATTTTCACAGCACTTTTTGATATTTCTAAATAAAAAGTGTCACTATAGATGTATAGTGACGGAAAAAACTATCGCTATAAGATCTATAACGACACTTTTCATATGAAAATATCAAAAAATGCTGTGAAAATATCAGTTTCCTAAAAGTATAGAAAGACATAAAAGTATTTTGTCCACACATTACTATTTCTTCTCCTCCTAGTAATCAACTATCTTATGAACCTCAAATCCTTCCTCCCGTTCTTCCCCTAATGGTATCAAAGCCACATTGTTTTGCTTTCTGAAGAGTTATTTGATTAATCATATCTGAGTAAACTGTTCATCTTCTTCTTCAAAGATTTCTACTATTTACTTTGTTCCGAAGACACCTAACATACTGTAGACCACCTTGTTCAGGTGTCATAAGCCGGTGTAAGTCCCAGAGTGAGGGCAGTGAGTGGTGATAGGTAATGGTTCATAGGTATGTGTCTGCTTAAGGTATGAGGGTATGTATGAAAGAACTCAGTAACTAGTTAAAATCTAGGTTTAATAAGATGAATAGGTTGTTTGGGTCTGATTCTTCAGACACCTCTAAGTCAGCTTTACCACATGTCCCAGATATAGTTAATCAAGAAGAACAAGGTTTTAGTAAACCAATATAAGCTTTAGAAAGACTCAAAGTTCCTTCTCTGACGAATCTTTAAGTTTGTACCCGGTAACCCTTCTAAACCTCTTCTAATGTTCTAAGTAAATCGAGTCAAATTGTAAGTAAACTTGTTTGTACATATTTGTTATTCAATAAAAATTTTATTTTAGTAAACTTGTTGGTTTTGCCAGTACTGAATATATATATATATATATATATATATATATATATATTATTAAAATATCTTATATGTCCATGTAACTTTTTCGTCATTTAATTTAAACAGTTCAATAATGTGTTTTAGAATGTACAATTAATAATGTAAAACTCAACAAAATGGGAATGCTTGCACAATTCATGATATAATTACAGTTTATTTAAAAATATTTTTCCAACTAAAAAGAAAGAAAGATATGAGTGGAAAAAATTGATGTAAAATAAATAAATAAATAAATATATATATATATATATATATTCTTTATTTAAGATGTGGATCATATTTTAGTTAAAAAAATAACTCTATAGTAATGGATCATTAAAGATTAAATATTATTTATCTTGATTTGTGTTAAGATTGACTTATATGATTGAAGATCTTCTTAGTTTGATTTTAAATAACAAATGAGGTGGTTGTATGCATAAGAAGAGCTAAGAAGGGTATTTTAATACTTTAACACCTTCTTTTAATGGTGTTAACACTAAGTGAGACTTTGCAAATTTTTTAAACCATAGGTAGCTAAGTGCTGATTTTTTAACCATAAGTGCTGATTTACGAAAATGTGTAAACCACAAGCGGCAAAATGTTATAATTAAATACTGAACAATGATGTCACAATCTTATTTAAAACTCCCGCATCTCTTCCCTCTAATTCTCACAATCTCTCTTTCCCACAAGGTCTCATGGCTTATTTATTTTCCTTTTTCTATGCACCACCCGACGTCCCAACATATTTATGTCTAAAATTCTTATACAAGAAAAATATCAATAACAGACACACGAATATTAAAGCGCTGACCAGTGTCTATATTTCTTAAAGTTGTCGATCAAATTTTCTCCAAGTGGTTGTGGTTATGATATTTGATGGTTACCAATTAAATGGTTATACTGTCTGGTTATTTTTGATATTTTTTGACAATTTAATGATTTTTGTGCAATAAAAATAGTTTATATATTTCTTTGATAGCTCGACAAGATCGACAAGAGTTCAAGGGTTTTTAGTCACTAGGTCAAAATTTTATTAATAGAAATTATAGAAAGTTTTAAATATTTTATAATTGAAACGCTGAAGTTTAAGAAAGTGTGAGAAAAACTTTAATGTAAAGTGTGGTAATCTGAATGTGAACGATCAAAAGCATTTTCAACACCTTTTTCCTTATCCAAACCTAGACCAGAAGAGCCATATATTGCAAATTATGGTTTTCAAAGTTTATTACTGACAGCTTACCAACTTCATCAACTTCAGTTTCAAAGTTTATGATTTTCAAAGTTTATTGTGGATGCATATTTTACCAACTTCAGTATCTAAATTAGTAAATGTCAATCTTGCATATTTATGGTGAAATTAACTAAACCTAAAAAGATTTTGAAAATTCCAAATAAAAGTGGAAGACCCGTCAAGGCAAACACATCTATTGAAAGTCCCACGCATCTCCTTTAGATCTGACAATAAGCAACTAGCATTAAACTTTCTTCTTTTTTTATGTCGGTACAGTCAATACTAGGTAATTATGTTGAGTCTGTTGGCCTTCTTATGAGTCTTTTGGTAGCTCCCTATCTATAAATTAGGAGTCTGATGGGTAGTGTCTATGTTGCCATTAGGAGTCTGCCTAAGGAGTCTCTTGGGTAGCCTATTATCAATCATGTATTAGTAATATGTATTAGCCTATAAATAGGTTATTTGTCAATCTAAAGTTATGTGTGTGTTGTTTATTCACTCCACCATCCTTTGTCTTCTAATATATTACTTTCATTTCAATTGTTATATTCTATCAGTGGTATCAGAGCCAGAAATATGAGAGAAAAGTGAGTTCCGAAATAGTGTAAAAGTTCTCAAATAGTCCACAATAGCAGCAGTTTTATTTTATTACCTATTTTGATTTTCTTACTTCTGCAGAAGTAGTGAAAATGGCTTCAGATTCTAATTTTGTGCAAGCGGTGATCCCACGCTTTGATGGTCACTATGACCATTGGAGTATGTTAATGAAGAATTTTCTGCGGTCAAAAGAATATTGGCCAATTGTTGAATCTGGAATTGGACAACCAGAAAAAGATGCAACAGATGTCCAAAAAGTAGAATTAGAAGGGAGAAAGCTAAAAGATTTGAAGGCAAAAAATTATCTTTTTGAGGCCATTGATCATCCCATCTTGGAAACAATTCTTAGCAAAGACACTTCCAAGGATATTTGGGATTCCATGAAGAAGAAGTATCAAGGTACAATAAGGGCTAAGAGGCAGCAGCTTCAAGCACTTCATTCAGAGTTCAAAATGCTTCGAATGAAATCAGGAGAGTTAGTTATAGACTATTTTTCAAGAACAATGGCAATCGTTAATCAAATGTGAATCAGTG
This sequence comes from Aralia elata, assembly GCA_034770075.1. NCBI lineage: Eukaryota > Viridiplantae > Streptophyta > Magnoliopsida > Apiales > Araliaceae > Aralia > Aralia elata. The sequence goes on along the minus strand of CM068379.1, from coordinate 69,200,189 downwards.
GCGGTAAGACAGAGGATGTAACCATTATTGAGAAAATTCTTCGATCCTTGACACCAAAATTTAATTTTGTTATCTATTCTATAGAAGAAGCTAATGGTGTTGATAAACTTTCCATTGATGAGTTACAAAGTTCCTTATTGGTTCATGAGAAAAAAATTAACCAACAGGAGAAAGAAGAACAAGCATTAAAGGCCTCAGCATTTAATAACTTTACACCTAGTAGAGCTCATATAGGACAAGGTAAGGGCAACGATCAAGGTAGAGGAAGCAGATTCAACAATAATTATTGGAATCAACAACAAAATCATCAGCATCAAGAAAGTCAATTTCAAGGAAGAGATAGATGACGTGGCGGCTAGCACTCAACAACTTATAGACCAAAGTCAACAGACAAGTATAATGTTGAATGTTACAGATGTCATAGGTATGGCCATTATAAGTTAGAATGTGAAACTGCTTTGAATAGACAAAGTGGAGAATAACTAATTTTGTAGAAAAAGAAGAAGTGTTTCTTTTGATGGTGTGTCACGTGAAGGAAGAAACTCAACAAAATATGTGGTATTTAGAAACTGGTTGCAGCAATCACATGTGTGGAGATAAGGAGACATTCTCTAACTTAAATGAATCTTTTCGCATCTGTTAAGTTCGGTGACAATTCCATAGTTTCTGTTATGGGGAAAGGAAAGGTAACCATTCAAACTAAAGGAAATTCCACCCACACTATTACTAATGTTCTTTTTATGCCAGAATTAAAGACCAACTTGCTTAGTGTGGGTCAGTTGCAAGAAAAGGGATACGAGATTTCTATCAAAGATGGAGTATGTCAGATTCAAGATGTAAAGTTGGGCTTAATTGCTAAAGTGAACATGACAGCAAATGGTATGTTCCTGCTTTATCACCGCAACACCACTCATTCATGTTTCTCAACGAAAATGAAGGATGAGGCATGGCTATGGCACTTCCGCTATGGGCATCTGAATTTTGCTAGATTAAAAACACTACAACAGAAGAACATGGTGACGAGTCTTCCTCAAATTACAGTTCCTTCTCAAGTTTGTGAACAATGTTTTGTTAGCAAACAACACTGCAATCCGTTTCCACAAGGAAAATCTTGTAGAGCGAAGAAGAAATTGGAACTTGTTCATTTTGACATTTGCGGGCCAATAACACCACAATCTAATAAAGGTAAAAGATACATAATTACCCTCATTGATGATTATAGTCGTAAAACATGGGTTTATTTTTTGCAAGAAAAATCTGAAGCTATTGGAGCCTTTAAAAACTATAAAGTGCTCGTTGAGAAAGAAGTTGGTAGTCCCATCAAAGTTCTTCGTACTGATCATGGTGGAGAGTATAACTCAAATGAATTTGCAAATTTCTGTGAGGTTCATGGAATTAAGAGGCAACTTACAGCAGCTTACACACCCCAACAGAACAGAGTGCGCGAAAGGAAAAATCGCACTATTATGAATATGGTGCGAAGCCTTTTGAATATGAGCGGCATTCTAAAAAACTTCTGGCCTGAAGCTGTTAATTGGAGCATTTATATATTGAACAGAAGTCCCACTTATGCTGTTCAAAATATGACACCGGAGGAAGCATGGAGCGGAAAGAAACCTGCTGTAGATTATTTTCGAATTTTTGGGTGTATTGCCTATGCTCATATTCCAGATGTGACGAGGACCAAGCTAAATGACAAGGGAGAAAAATACATTTTTCTTAGTGTTAGTGATAAGTCCAAAGCTTATAAGCTATACAATCCTAGTACCATGAAAATAATTATCAGTCGTGATGTGGTTTTGATGAAAAAAACACATGGTCATGGAATGAAAATGGTGTTCAACAAAATATTCCAGCATATTTTGATGATGATGAGAAAGGGTAGGAGCCTATGGAAAATGAGCAAGAACAGGGACCCACTCAAAATGTTCCTGTGACGCCTTCAAATCTGAGTACCTTAAACCTGAATCCGGTGTTCTACGGTACATCTCATTCCATACAACATAATAGACATGAATATAATTACTATATTATTATAACACGTCTTACTCTCAATCTCAGGTTCTATTACCATAACATCATTCCAAATACATAATAGGTCTTAATATTACATCATTACTATAATAAATAAACTACGACGCCATCTAGACATTCATCTTGCCCTTTTCCTTGTCCTTACCGGAACCTTCGACCCGCTCGGCCTTATAAGCTGCAATGTTTAATATAAAGCAAGAATGAACATTCAATTGCCCAGCAAGTATAACAGTTGAATAACAACAATATCATCAATCATATCATTTCTCTTCAATAACTGAACAATAGTTGTGAAATATTTTGAATAAACAGGAATAATACTTTACTTTCATTTAAACATTTTCGAAACGACATATTGAGTGGTCATAAGACCTTGAACATTCTTTTCTTCTTATAAAAAGGCTACACAGTTATTTTACTGCAAACCGTCTGACTTACGAGCACTTCTAGGTGATCAGCCTATTGTATTCTATGTTGATCAACACTCTAGCTGGAAACGACTATATGCATTTTTTAGGCAATCGATGCCTTGTCAGAATAACTGACTAAAAACTGCCCCTAATATTAGGGTTATTCATCTCATTCATGTCTCGGAATCCTAACCAAAATAATTCAGTTGGATAGCTCTACTTAATCATCAATAACATTTCAAGGATTTCTTATCAAATCAATAAAATATTTCAATATCTGTCTAGCCGAAACAAATGGCATCGACGCTTTCTATAATAGTTCATATATGTGTGAACTTGAAAGGTTCAACAATTTATGTCATAACATAGCTCGAATACTTGTGCAAATACTAAAAGATTTACATAAGTAAGGAATTCATACAACCATATATGTATTGTGTAAATCGTAACTTCAAACATCGCATGAGAGTCATAAGAATATAAAATCAAATGAATCAAATAAACTTGCCCACCACAAGGGTTAGACAAACGTTAGAAAATTTGCCTTAAGCGCTTGCTACTATTTGACGTTAATCGTCCTTCAAATATGTCCTACACATTTAAGCACATATTCTCATACCAATTAGTCTCACAATAGATGCCAAACATTGGTTTATATTAATCAACACATTGTTCTCTTTTAAAAGTTCTCTTGGTTCATTACAGACATTGATTGTCACTATGACTACCCTTGGAAGCCAAACGTAAATTACAATTAAGCTATTCAATTCTTTATTCAAAAATAACCCTAAGCCATGTTCTATAGGTCTTACTATAGGGTCATAGATATAATCATAGCATGCTCTAATCATCCTATATCTTTTTCTTTCTTTAGACATGTAAGAATTCATTACTGGGTTCTGAACCGGCCCGGCGCTGCGGCGCCGTGTCTAAGCCTATAAGCGGCGCTGCGGCACCGGCAATTTCCTAAGGCTACTGCATACTAGGCATTGTGGCGCCATTTTATGCCTTGCTACTGGTGCTGCGGTGCCAGTGTTATTATGTGGCGCCGTTTCGTTGGCGCTGCGGCGCCGGTTCATGTAACAATTTGAATTTTTCCCGAGTAATTGTTAAATAATAATTTAACTAAATAAATTTTATATACCTTGATATATTATACTGTCTATATGGAATGTGCGGTGTAATATGAATGTATTTGTGAAGGGATGAATATATTTGTTTATATATATATATGTTTTTATGTGCATAAGTTGCTAGAAACATTTTGTAAAACGGAAAGAAAATAAGGAATTATTTAATTATGCAAATTTTATTGTATATATTAAATAAGGTGTATTTAAATAATTTATGTAATTAAATTATTTAAATATCTCATTAAATTATTTTAACAAGTTAAAATGATTACATTAAATAAATTATTTATTTAATGTATATCATTTATTTTATGAAAGGAGATATGATATGTAATATAAGTATAATATATCATATATAGTATATGTATAGCCATATTCAGGAACTTAAGGAGAGTAGCAGGAGCTGGGATTCTAATTAAGCCAGATGGGATGTTAAAAGAGTAACCTTCAAGTATATAGGCATGAGCTAGTTAGTCTGAGTCATAAAAGGATAAGCAGGAGCTGGTTATATATCATGAGTATAGACCCAGAAACCCAGCTAGGCTAAATTCGTATTGAACAAGAAATTTATGTAGGGAGAAAGTAAAGCTTCCTATAAAAACCAAACCCAGTTTTCTAAATTCAGTTCCTTCGTTCCAAAAAAAAACATAATAATAAAATCTCAACACCTTTTTAATTTCATTTATAAATTGGAGGAGCATCTAAAGCGAAAGTACTGGATTGAAGGAAGTTGAAATCAAACAAGAGGTATTGCTTACTTTTCTGTTATGTATTAGAAATTGAATAAACTCCAAAAAGGTAGTCACTGCTATGTTGCAGAGAAGTTGGTTTTTAATGAATATAGTAGGATTATGAGTTAGTTAACTATGTTGATTAACTGAAATGTTTTGGCTAATTATAATTATACTGATTAGCAAGGAATTGAGATGGTTTATACATGAATTGACTAAATATCGGATTGCTATTGTTTGGATTAGAATCAAGGAGATAAGTTTGGTTGTGCGGTGATATAAGGAGGCTGAAATGGGATGATAGCATAAATAAATGGCTATGAAGTGGGTGTTCTAAATCAGTGCACACAGGGTGTTTGTCAAAAGTACTATATGGACTGTTTTAGTTAAAAATTTAGTATTTATCAAATCTGAAGTTAAGATAAGATTTACTTACATTATATGATGATAAATAAAGGGTCTTGGCATATCCCCTAAAAGCAAATAACAATTTTAAGCCAAAACGAAAAGTTAGAATTTAGTGTGTCAAGCCATTTGAGAGCACTGTTTTGGGCAGCTTAAAGAGTCTGAAATGGGGCGTTGATAGTTTTTAAATATAGTCTCATATGTTATATATAACATATTTAAAATTTGTTATAATCCGGTATATGAGCTGGAAATTATTAAGTCGCAAAGTGAGCATGTTGGGAATAGGGCTGCTGCCCATGGCAACAGCAGTAACTGTGTTTTCGCAATCGCTGGGGGCTCTTTTAGGCTCTCAGTCAACACATTTGGACTGCTCGGATTGCTCAGCTAACACTTTTCAGTAATAGATGAGTGTATCATCTATATAATATCCAAAATTCCACATAAACGGAGTAAAGACATGGGTAATAAAGAAACTACCAAAACAAGAGTCAAGAAGTAGGGGCTGTTGCCTAATGGTAGCGCAAGTAGCAGCACACAGCTGCTATAACAATGTTGGGCGGACTAGTTTGGTTTCATGAGATAGTTTGAGAATTTAACCATAAAGTTTGGTTTAAATTTTCCTAAACAAACAATTATATGGAATCTATAATAAATATACAATGCAATATAATTGAATTAATAGTATAAAGGATAAAATTTTGAAAGGGTAAGTGTAATGAGTTTATGGGGGCTATTTTAAGCATTGTGTTAAAGCATGTCAATTTTTAACACATAAGCTTATAAAAGTAAATCTATAAAATGAGTTGGTAACTACAACTACGCCCAATACACAAAATAAGTTACTAGCTCACCTTGAATACCTAAGTTAGGTGTAAAAAGGATGGAATAGCCATGTATTTAAATTACAAATGGTTATAAACTAAAATTGTGAAGTATTCATGAACTAAAATCACGTCAAAGTTTATTAAAGCAATAAATGACTATCGTAAGTAAAAGAATAAGTGTTTTTGAAACGAATATAAGAATTTTTCAAAAACAAGTTTGAAACTAATGATATGGCCAACATAGATATTTAATATATCACTATACAAGTTATGTGTTATGGATATATGGCTAATACATTCATATATGTGAATATGATTGTATAGGATCCGTGCAAGAAAGATAAACTGAATCTTATTGCAATAGTCAACAGACAAGGCAAGTATCTCAAATCCTTTTACTTTCAAATAAGTTCACTTACTTGAGTAAATATTCTAGCCTTGTTCACTGTAAGCAAGTATCATGAACTTGATTACATTAAGCAAGTTTTACTAAACTTGTTACTTTGAGCTAATGTCTCACAATTATTCATGAATAATACAAAGTTATATAATTTTATTCCAATCAGCTTCAAAAAATGATGAAGGTAAGATTATGTGTGCTTGATGAAATTCGATATACATTTACAGTTTGATGAATGTCTAAGCCATTTGTTCCGGCTAGACACAAGATTTGACTATTTCAATTCTTTCGCATTAAGTCTTGAAATATTTTCAGAATTGATAAAGTTGTTCATCCCTTTTGTTTTATGTTGAACTTCAAACTGAGTAGAACATCTATAACTTGGGAAATTTTATGTTGCGTCCTAGGGACGGTGACGATGAACACAAATGTGGTTCTATTAGATAGTATTGATCAATACAGGGCATAACGGGCTGATCACCCACTGTGCCCGTAAGACCAAACGGTTCACAGATGGATTTCTGATAGAACCTTTTTAAGAAAAGAAAAATAAAAGTTCTTGGTCTTGTGACCACTCAGTATCAGAAGTCCGTATATCATTTCAAAAATATAAATGAGTCATACTGTTGTTTAAGAACTGTTCAGCTGCTTTATAGTATTTATTCTGCTATCAAAGCATATCTAGAGAAAATATTTATTTCTTGATATATGTGTTTATCAACTATTATTACTTGCTGAGCAATTGAATGTTCATTCTTGCTTTAAATATAAATGTTTTCAGCTAATCCAGAGCGCATAGAAGGGTCCGGAAAGGACAAAGACAAGGGAAAGCTACATGAGTAGTTAAAAATGACTGTTGTAATAGATAGACTTTTGTTTTATAAATACAATATCTATCATGTAATAAAGATACTAAAGGTCTTCGCACCTGGGATAGATACTCTGATGTAATAACTATTGTTATCTTTTATTCTAAGCAGTTTGTATAAATGGTATCGTGTAGCACTAAATACGAGTTTTAAGTACCCGAATTTGGGGGCGTCACAGTTCACGTGTTATTTGCGGCACTGGTTTTTGGCCTTATGAATAGCATTGCGGCGCCATTCATATTTTTTGGAAAAATTCCTAGATTTCTGGGTTCGTGGTTTAGCTTATGCCGCAACTGATTCGAAGCTTCATAACTTCTCCATCCCTAATCAGAATGAGTCCGTTCTTGAGTCATTCTCTAGATCTTACTACACACTACAACATATCCTAAAATTTTAATCTCTCGGACTATTTAACAAGTCTAAATCGAAGCCCCGAAAAGCTAGGTTTCTGCGTATTTTACGAACTAGACACATCTTCATTAAAATCGTCATAACTTCTTCATCTGAAGTCGAAATGGGATCGTTCAAAAGCTTATGGCTTCCTTACTGAGTGTACTACACATACCCAGAAGCTCATAATTAAACATATAACACAATAATACCAGAATAACATCAAAAGCCAGTCCGTACAGTCCATTTCTTTCTCCTTTATGCATAGGTAGGGTTTTCTTTCTTTTGTTACACTTCTGGACGCTATTAACAGATGTTTTAAGTCATTAACATTTAAAAACATGTAAACTCTTCCATTAACAACCAACAACAACATAACAACAACAACGTTCTACCATTAATGAAGCAAAAATTTAGCAAAACTTGAAAATGAAGGCGATGAGCTAGGTTTTACTTACTAACCTCTTGTAGTTTATCTTCTTAGTTGCTAGATGATTCAGTAAAGTAGCTAGGCTCCTTTCTTCTTCTTCTTCTTCAGTTCACCCGACCTCTCTCTCTATATTTTCTCTCTCTAACTTCTTTACATGTTCTTACTAGTTCTTTATTCTTTGCTTGGATGAATGAAAGGAATGAAGGCTGAGCTTGGAGGGTTATTAATAGAAGGAAGAAGCTCAGCTCCTTCATGGGCTGAGCGTGCAGGTCATCGTCGGCTCCCTATGTCTTGGACGGGAGAGCTTTGGCTCTCCCATGTGGATGTTCTCCCGAGTTCCTTACCTCCTCTTCTCCCCACAAGCTTGTCCCTCCTTTCTCCTTACTCAAGTGTTTGAATTGTTTTAACCCATGCTTGGTCGATGACTCCTCCCTTCTCTTTTCCTTCTTCCGTACGCGTCTCTCTCCCTCTCTCTATGCTACAGATTTTTGATGACCCATTTCCCTCTTGGGGCATGGGTTGCGGGTTCGGGGGTCATGGGTTCGACCCGTGGGTCTTGGGCTCCCATTTGGGCCACTATTCATAATCTCTTGGGCTTTAAATCACCAATGCAATTGGGCTTCTAATAAAAATTCAATTAGGCTCAAATAAAATTTCACACTTAGATTATTAACCCCTTTCATTAACGCTTTGACGAAATTACAAAAAGTCAAAAAATTGGAAAAGACATTTATCGCGTAAACAGTGTTGTAGTGCTATTCCTCTAAATGATTTAATCAATACCATGAAATAACAACACTCAAAAATTATCACATACACATCATAGGTTATAATAAACCTTTAAACACATAACACAGAATAATATTAATAAAGGTTCAATTTTTTCAATAAAATTCATAAGCTCGTATTACAAAGCTACCCACGATTCGTGGTCGTTACAGTTCCAGTAGCCGATCAAAACCCACTTGTAGCTGAATCACAAAGGCCTCAACGTGTTCGAAAAAGACCAACATGGATGACTAATTATGAGGTAACTAGAATTGACCAAGGTGATGATCCACTTACACATTTTGCTCTATTTTTAGATTGTGATCCTACCATTTTTCGAAATGGCTGTCAAAGAATCAACATGGAAAAAGGCTATGGATGCAGAAATTACAGCCATAAAAGGAAATGATACTTGGGAGATTTGTGATCTTCCCAAAGGGCAAAAAATAATTGGTGTAAAGTGGGTTTACAAAATAAAACTGAAGGAGAATGGAGAAGGTGACAAGCACAAGGCACGCTTGGTGGTTAAGGGCTACAAACAGGAGTTTGGTGTTGATTATAAAGAAGTCTTTGTTCCGGTTGCAAGGCATGACACAATCAGATTGGTGATTGCATTGGCAGCTCAAAACTCATGGCCTATTTTTTAGTTGGACATAAAATTAGCTTTTCTCCATGGAGATTTAAAAGAAGAGGTATTTATCGATCACCTCCTGGTTATGTGAAACTTGGCAATGAGCATAAAGTATATAAGTTAAATAAGCCTCTATATGGATTAAAACAAGCTCCACGAGCTTGGTATAATCGTATAGAAACTTATTTTTTGAAGGAAGGTGATAAGCACATAATTCATACATTTTATTATCCCTAATTTTGTCCTTTTAATTATATTAGTTTATTTAATTAATATGTTTTATTTTATTTTGTAGGATTTAATATTTTGTTGCAATAAAGTCAAAATCTTGGTGATCAAGCAATATTTAATGCTCTTTCTCATGTAAGGAAATATTCAAGAAGAATTCTACAAGGAAAAGGAAGGAGGTGGAACAATCTTGGTGTGCAAGTCAAATCCAGCGAGAGAAAGGAAAGTCAATCTAGAAGATATCTTTGAGAAGTTGATTGCCACTAAGAAGTTGAAACCTACATGGAAAAGGACTTTTGGGAGATTACCATGTAGAGATTGAAATCAATAGGGAACAAAAGAGGCCAAGTTCAATGAATGTAAATTATGGCACAAATTTATTTTTCCTATAAATAGGTCTCTTGTTTTAGGGAGAAGAGGTATCAGTTTAGGTTAGGAGTAGGAATAAATTAAATTATTTTTCATTGTACGCTTGTTGGAGGATCGTTAATTAAAGGGAGTTTTTTTTTTTTTTAATTTTCTTCTTCTTCTTTATCTTAGTTAGTTTATTTATTTTTTAATGTCTAGCTAGTTTCTTTAATCTAGGATGAAGATGAAATTAAATAATTATTCATGATAATATTTTTTTATCTCTTCTATTATTTATGCTTTTATGTTTAATTGATTTCGCCTTCATGTTTCATTATTGAAATACCTTCGTTTTATAGTTCTTATGTGATTTTAAATTAATTAAGAGTTTTGATAGATTACTGTTAAGATATGAGTTTTTCATAATTCATGCTTGCTCAAAGAAGTTTTGATGGGTTATAGTTAATCCTTAAATTTTCATAGTCTATGTTTCCCCACGTTAATTATAAAATTACTAAATTAAAGGGAAGGGAGATCAAAATCATAATTAAGTTATAAAAATAAAAGAGATTGAATTACTTGTTATGCTTATTATTTAATGGATTCGGATTCCTAGATTGCTTCCTTATTATTAGTTAGTTTAATTATAGTTAATTGATTCTCAATCTTTATTTCTAATTCGCCTAAAATAGATATTAAGGATACATTAAAATTAATCTAGTCTCTGTGGATTCGACCTGTACTTGGTAGTTCTTCAATTTGACACTGTGCACTTGCAGTTACATATTTTTATCACATCAAGTTTTTGGCGCCGTTGCCGGGGACTAGATTTAATTTTGTATTCCTTAATTTTTATTTATTCGAATTAGTTTTTTTTAGTTCTAATATTATTTTATTTTTTTTCCAGGATTATCAAAGCGGATCAAAGGTGTGAAAAGACAAGATTATTGCTGCGCTATTCCTGGTATTTTGTATCTTAACTAAAAAAAATGGTAGCTTAGTTTTATTTTTTATTTTTTATTTTTTTTAGTTTTTATTGTTAGTTAGAAAACTAATTGCCGCATACATGCATTCACTCACGTAGAACACATCATATTTAGGTTTTTATTTTATTTATTTTTTGTCAATAATAAACTGTGGTGATTGCTGGAGGATCGAGGTACATCAAATTTCTCCTTCTTTCGTAATTCACATAGTTTTAGGACACTTTATTTGTTTATAGTTTTTATTTTATTTGTGCATTTTCATCTTTAATCTAACATTAAGGGCACAACCTATAACAAGATAAGGTGGGGATTTCATCACTCTTCCTTGGCCCACAAACTACCCAACTTGCATTTTGCATAACCTTGACCTAATAAAATTAAGTAGACGTTAGCCCCTAAGACTCTTGAGCTCAATTAGAACAAGAAACTCCAAGAGGAGGCTGAATTTCTAATTAATCAAATTACTGGTGTCTAGGCAAGTGGTTCAAAAGGCAAACGCCTAAAGAACGTGTGGTTATTTAATTAGTCACCGTACCCACGGAGAGACTCTCACCGTTCTTACACTTACCTGGCTAGTGGCTTGATTAATTTTGAATTTTGTGGACCTTAAGGTGTAACTTGGAACAGTTAGGAGCTGTCTAGATTTTATTTAGGTTAACCGTAGAATTAAGATATTTATTTATTTTTAATTTTTTTTTCCTTTTGTGTGACTTTCGTGGTTAGTCTATTTGTTTTGTGATTTGTGGAAAGATGAACTCCTATTATAGTTGGAATAATAGTTTTACTTGGAATCAAGAACCTTATGGAAATTTTAATGCACACCAAGAAAATCAATTTTTTTCAGCTTATGAAAATCCTTATCTAAGTTTCTATTCATATACATATTCGAATCCAGAGCCTCAATATTCACAAGAATTTTCGAAAGAAGAAGATGAAATATTAAATACCTTAGAGAAAATTATGGAAGCTTTAATGGAAAATCAATTTAATATGAATCAAACTATATCTCGTCTAAAAATTCAAATGAGTCGGTTAGCCACCATAATAAATGAACAAGAGGTGGATGAATTTTCTAGTGACTCTGAGGTTAATTTTGAAAATCATGATGACTGTGGAAATGATGAGAAAAATAAAAATTTTAGATTTAATTCTACACACTTTGAGTCAAGCGAATTTGAGGAGTCTAAAAATTATGAGTCTATGCCTAAAATTGATCATGTCATATTTAATGAGTCGGTTGGAAAAGTTTATAAGCCTAAAGTTCCATATCCTGAAAGACTTACTCCTAGAAAACAACCGAGTGATTTTATAGATCAACCCATAAAAGTAAACATGATCCAAGAGTTGTTCATGACCCAAGAAATGAATGAAAATAGACTCGTGATTGAAGATAATCCAATTGACTTTTTCTTAAATCACCTTGACCAAAATTGGAATGAATCTGAATATTTAGATAAGGTCAATGAGATGTTAAGAACCACTTCACATAAGTCACCCACATTGGAACATACATTTGAACCAATTCGTCCACACTTTGAGCATATTCGTAAATATTTTCCCGAGGTAGACTTTAAGCACAATCCTGATGAAAATTCTGACTATTTTCATTTTCCTAGACCTCCGGAAAATCATGAAAAGTTCACACTCACTCGTCCATTTGTATCATTCATTTGTAGTCACATACTTTTTAGGATATATGAAATTCGTAGGTATGTACATTTGTTTTCTTTCTCACCACATTTTCTTGCAGCCCAATACCCTCGCATACAAGGTACAATTCTTTCACATCTTTGTTCTCTATTTTTTATTTGCATATATTGAGGACAATACATGATTTAGGTATGGGGGGAGTTTGTTTGTATTATAGTATTAGATTTTTTTTTTTTTAGGAATTTAGGAAAAAATAAAAAATTTATAGTATTAGATATTTTTTTTTCCTTTTGTTTTTTTTTAGGAAAAATTTTAAGATTTTTTTTTTTGTTTTAAAAAAAATTTAAAAATTTTGTTTGACCTTTTATGAGTTGGATTAATTCTGATAAGTATCTGTGGAGCAGAACTCATGAGTAAGATTAAAAGATTTAGAACTTTTGAACCTTTGATAAAATACAAAATCTTAGTTCGAAACACTATCTTGAGTAAAATAAAGTTCCTAAGCATTTTTGCACTTCACGTTGGCACTAACTCTTAGTTGTGGGGTATAAACTATGATTTGAGCAATTTCAAGAAAAAAAAAGTAAGTAAGAAAAAAATTGAAGAAAAAAAGAAATAGAAAAGTTGAAAAAAAGAAAATTGCTTCAATGTCTATTGAACGAAATAACTGGATATCCAAGCCACAGGAAGCATCGATATTCACGCTGAAAAGTGTGATGGATATAAGCAGCTTGACTAGTCTAGTTTTGTGGCCTTTGTTACTCGAGTTAGTAAGCTCGTAGGGGTATTTCTACACCTAGTGCCCTAAAGCCAACTGGTTTGGGAGTCATTAGTCCAACGCTCGCTACATGGGTAACTCTGAAAAGCCTAAGAAAATGAGACATTGCACAAGTCAAGGGGAAAAATTCAAAAAAAGAAAGGAATGAAAAGAGAATGGAAAAACAGAAAAAAAAAATGAATTTGCTTGATTTTAATGGTAAAAATCCCTATTAAGAGTTACATCACATACACAATGCATGCATCACATGGAATAAATTTTATGAAGGATGGTGTCTAGAATGAAGGTAGAGTATTTTTGATAAGGTGAAAGTGTGATTGTGAATTTAATATTGCTTATGTATAATGCCCATGTATACTTAGAAGTTTTTTTTTCAATTTCATAATTTGTTAAACCTAAAAATATTTTGTTTTGAATTTTGAATTTTGTGGGTATATTCACTGCAAACCCTTACGAGACACAACTCGTCCACTTGGGGTAACCTTGGGGTTTAAAGGCTTGTTGCACATGCTAAGTGCAATCGTGCTTCCTGCGAAAATGGGGTAGTATATAGTTTTTGTTTTATTTTATTTTCTTTTCATTTTACTCGAGGACGAGCAAAAGCTATGTATGGAGGTATTTGATAAGCACATAATTCATACATTTTATTATCCCTAATTTTGTCCTTTTAATTATATTAGTTTATTTAATTAATATGTTTTATTTTATTTTGTAGGATTTAATATTTTGTTGCAATAAAGTCAAAATCTTGGTGATCAAGCAATATTTAATGCTCTTTTTCATGTAAGGAAATATTCAAGAAGAATTCTACAAGGAAAAGGAAGGAGGTGGAACAATCTTGGTATGCAAGTCAAATCCAGCGAGAGAAAGGAAAGTCAATCTAGAAGATATCTTTGAGAAGTTGATTGCCACTAAGAAGTTGAAACCTACATGGAAAAGGACTTTTGGGAGATTACCATGTAGAGATTGAAATCAATAGGGAACAAAAGAGGCCAAGTTCAATGAATGTAAATTATGGCACAAATTTATTTTTTCTATAAATAGGTCTCTTGTTTTAGGGAGAAGAGGTATCAGTTTAGGTTAGGAGTAGGAATAAATTAAATTATTTTTCATTGTACGCTTGTTGGAGGATCGTTAATTAAAGGGAGTTTTTTTTATTTTATTTTTAATTTTCTTCTTCTTCTTTATCTTAGTTAGTTTATTTATTTTTTAATGTCTAGCTAGTTTCTTTAATCTAGGATGAAGATGAAATTAAATAATTATTCATGATAATATTTTTTTATCTCTTCTATTATTTATGCTTTTATGTTTAATTGATTTCGCCTTCATGTTTCATTATTGAAATACCTTCGTTTTATAGTTCTTATGTGATTTTAAATTAATTAAGAGGTTTTGATAGATTATTGTTAAGATATGAGTTTTTCATAATCCTTGCTTGCTCAAAGAAGTTTTGATGGGTTATAGTTAATCCTTAAATTTTCATAGTCTATGTTTGCCCACGTTAATTATAAAATTACTAAATTAAAGGGAAGGGAGATCAAAATCATAATTAAGTTACAAAAATATAAGAGATTGAATTACTTGTTATGCTTATTATTTAATGGATTCGGATTCCTAGATTGCTTCCTTATTATTAGTTAGTTTAATTATAGTTAATTGATTCTCAATCTTTATTTCTAATTCGCCTAAAATAGATATTAAGGATACATTAAAATTAATCTAGTCTCTGTGGATTCGACCTGTACTTGGTAGTTCTTCAATTTGACACTGTGCACTTGCAGTTACATATTTTTATCACATCAGAAGGATTTCAAAAATGTCCTTATGAACATACGCTTTTATAAAGATTAAAGATGGGGGACAAATGATCATTGTTAGCTTATATGTAGATGATTTAATCTATACTGGAAATTCAACCACGTTTGAAAGTTTTAAGAAATCCATGATGGCTGAATTTGAGATGTCTGATCTTGGGTTGATGCATTACTTTCTTGGGATTGAAGTGGTGCAGTCTTCTGCTGAAGTTTTTATTTCTTAAAAGAAGTATGTACGAAAAATTTTGGACATGTTTCAGATGAAGGATTGTAATTCTGTAAATACACCATCTGAGTTTGGTATGACGCTAAACAAAGATAATGGAGGAAAGAAGGTTGATGACACTCTTTACAAACAGATAGTAGGGAGTTTAATGTATTTAACGACAACAAGACCTGATATCATGCATGTTATAAGTGTGATTAGCAGGAATATGACGTGTCCTACAGAGATTCATCTCTTGGCTACAAAAAGAATTTTTCGGTACTTGTAAGGTACTTAGGAGTTTGGATTGTTTTACAAGAAGGGAGAAAAGTCATATTTATTTGGCTTTACGGATAGTGATTATGCAAGAGATTCAGATGATCTAAAAAGCACATCTGGGTTTGTTTTCATGATGGGGACATGAGTTGTTTCATGGTCGTCGAAAAAGCAACCTATTGTTACATTATTAACCATTGAAGCTGAATTTGTTGCTGCAATGGCTTGTGTTTGTCAAGCTATTTGGCTATAGAAAATTCTTAAAGAGTTGCATTGAAAAGAGGATGGACCTACTCAGATTTATTGTGACAACAGTTCAGCAATAAAGCTTTTAAAAAATCATGTTTTACATGGTCGAAGCAAACATATAGATGTGAAGTATCATTTCTTGAGGGATCCCACGAATGATGGAGTCATTAATCTTATTTACTGCAGAAGTGAAGACCAGATTGTTGACATTTTAACAAAGCCTCTCAAAGTTCTTGCATTTCAAAAGCTTAGGAAGCTACTTGGTGTTTGTACTTCAAATGATTCAGTTTGCATGAAGAATGGCGTTTTAAAATTTAACTCTTATTAAACTGAATGGTATGTATGGAACATTAGTTTAAGGGAGGGATTGTTGAGTTTGTTGGCCTTCTTATGAGTCTTTTGGTAGCTCTCTATCTATAAATTAGGAGTCTAATGGGTAATGTCTATGTTGTCATTAGGAGTCTGCCTAAGGAGTCTCTTGGGTAGCCTATTATCAATCATGTATTAATAATATGTATTAGCCTATAAATAGGTTATTTGTTAATTTAAAGTTATGTGTGTGTTGTTTATTCACTACACCATCCTTTGTCTTCTAATATATTGCTTTCATTTCAAATGATATATTCTATTAAATTAAGCATACAAATGCATGATGTTTCTAGGAATATAAAACTGAAAATATAAAATTTCGAAAGAAAGTAGTCAATACAAGTCTTTGTCTGCCTACTGAAAGTTACTATATATATATATATATATATATATATATATATATATATATATATATATATATACACACACATAATTCAATACAAAACCCAATACATGGAAATTAAGTACTGGTTTTATGCCGACTTCACCTACTTTTTGAGATATTTGTCTTCTGACAACATAGAAGACTACTGAGTTTAAGCTTTTGAAATTGTTGTTATAAGTGTTTACATGTTTATAGTTGAGATTATGAAAAAATATGTGAAATAGCCAAATTAAAGACTTAAATATTAGGCATTATTCTATTGTACAACTATCTTTTTGTAGGGTCATTATTGATATTCCTTTCCACAGTCTTGCATACAAAATTCTTTGAATAAATCAAGTGGCACTTAATTCCTTGAAGAATATGAAGAGCCTAGTGGCGGATGCAAGAAATTTCTTCATTGGAAGGCATTGTGTTCATTAAAAGGTATACTCAGAAAGTCGTGATATATATACTTCCTTCTGCAACATACATTTAGTGTTAACTATAAAACAGTCATGAGAATAGCTTTTTGCTTCATTTTTTTCATGGTAATGTTTTTTCATAGCATTCTTCTTAGGAGTTGCTCAGCCATAAGTACTCCTCATCGGAATTTATCCCTTAACATCCCACGGATCAATCCGATCTTCTGGCCTTAAAAGCCCATATAATTTTTGACCCTCACCATACTCTGACAAACAATTGATCCGTCGCTAAAGCCTCTTATTGTAACTGGGTTGGAGTTATTTGTAACACTAGCCATAAACAAGTCATAGCCTTAAATCTTTCAAACATGAGCCTAATAGGCACCATTCCTCCGTAAATTGGAAACCTCTCATTCCTTGTTTCACTTGATCTAAGAAATAATAGCTTCAGTGGCTCTATCTGAACACTGCGAATTATTGATATTACAAATAATAACTTATCCGATAATCTTCTGACGGATATTTGCCATAGTATTCCGAAAATGTAAGGGCTTTATTTGTCATTATACAAACTGTCTGGCCCAATACCATCAACTCTACGTGAATGCTCAAAACTTAAGGTTTTATGATTGTGGCGTAACAATTCAGTGGGAGCATACCTAGAGAGATTGGAAACTTGACAATGCTAGAGGTGTTGGATTTTGGTGAAAACTACTTGGAAAGTATGGGTTATTTTTTTGCATTTGCCTTCGAAGCTCTAATATAAAATTTAGTCACTATGTACATTTTAACTTCTTTTCCACACAAATTATTAGAAAATCAACATATTTTTTATATTGCCTCCCAAAAAGAAAATTACATTATTTAACATATATAAAAATAATCTCACCCTAAAAGAATTAGGTAAGTACAACTTTTACGCAAATAAGAGATTATAATATAATTTTTATTTTGACTTGAATTAATTTAACATTTGTGAACACATAAAGTTACAGGATTGTATAATCTTCATGATCCTACATTATAGTTTTGTTTTGAATATATTTTGCGAACGTTTTACTCTTTCTTTAACATTGGACCTAGATAAAAATATGTGCTTAGTTTATTTTAATGAGAAAAATGTTTACTCAGTTATTTTACTGAAATAAAGAGGTTTCATATGGGTTATAAAGCTTGTAAAAATTTAACTTGTGAAATTCAGACATTCTACCGTGATATTTTTTTTTCTCCACCTTTCTTTTGATCGAGAAGTAAAACGCAATAATAAGCCTTGAATTTTAACTGCTTTTATTGAATTCCTTTCTTTCAGTCAATGCAAACTAAACAATACTATTTGAAAATTTGGTATTGCTCTATTGCATTTTACTTGTCTTTTAAGCACGGATGGAGTACGTGTGAATGTACATGGTCTGGTTTACTAGTTACTAGAGAATTTTCCTGGCACACGAGACTCCATGAGTAGTGTAATTAGAAAAAAGAAGACTATTAAGGAAAAATGAGGTCAATTCCATGGGAATTTATCCACTGCTCTTGATAAATTGTATGCAAGTGAGTGCGGAATCAAGGGAACATTTCCTAGTGAAATTGGGAATTTAACTAATCTTAGAGTATTAAGTCTACATGGGAATGAGTTAACTGGAAAAATTCTCATTAACAATCAAATAGCTATCGAAACGGAATAAAAGTTATGATCAAAATAGCGGTCACGATTCCCAAAGTTCATTTTTTCACATTATTTGATATTTTTCCTCTTAGGGTTCGCCCCCTAGGGTTCGGCCTCCTGGGGCTCGGCCATGTAGTGAGGTCCCACTGAAGAGCATTTTTTTCGTATGTTTATTTCACGATTTCGTCGAAAAATGCCAATTTTTCTTTATTATCCGAGGGAATCCTACCGAGATATGATCCAAGTAACGGGGCTTGGAAGACAAAAGAAAATTAGGGGTACCTGAAAAAAAAACTTTGGCTCAGCTTTCTCTCTATAGGGTTCGGCCCCTAGGGTCCGGCCACCTATAGGGTTCGGCCCTCTAGGAGGGATTCCTTTGTGTACCTTTGAAATTCTGATGCTCCACAAATCAACTTTTCGGAACAAATGCTTCTTTGTCGCGATAAATATTGTAACTTCCTCTATTATCTGAGGGAACCCTACCGAGATATGATCGTGGTAACAGGGCTCGAAAGACAAAAGAAAGGTTACAATGACCTGAAAAGAAAAGTGGATGAAGCAAGTCAAGAAGAAGTTCGATAGAAAACATTCAAATAAACAGGAAAAATTGAAAGAAAGAGAAGGAGGGATGGAGCCTCCCCCTCAGGTTTGGGTACCCTTTTGGGGTTCGGCCCTATAGGGGTGGAATTACTTTCCTACCTCTTTTCCAAGATGAGGAACGTTAGTTTGAAGACTTCTTGATGATCTTCCGACTTGAAGGATGGGAGAAAATGTCAGGACAAAAAAAATTGCACGATGAAAAAAAAAGCCTAAGTGACTTGGGAGATGTATATACATATGCAAACTGCATACTTGCAACAGAAAAGGAAACAGCTATCGTGTTCCTATTTAGGGACGAATTCAATTTGGTTTCTAAAAGATAAGTAGATTTGATCTTGCTTCTAAATATAAATATATAAAGATATTATTTCTTAAACATAGAAAAAAAAAATTGATTTTTTATTTTCCAATAAAAGGAAATTTCGAAATTTGAATTTCCTTCTAATAATAATAATGATGAGGAAGGATATTGTCTTTTATTCCTAAAATAAAATGGTATTTGGATATATTTGATTTAATTCCTAAATAAAAAGGAAAGATTTGATTTACCAAAAGAAAGATTTTATTAGATTGAATTTTATTTGGTAAAGATTTGATGATCTTCCTTATTTTAATTTCCAGAAAAAAAATAGGAAAACATATATTGGGCAATCTATGGAAAGATTTGCAGAAGATTTCTCAACATGTCTAAGGAAGAGTCCTGCTAGGTTTTGCCTCCTTAGGGTTTAACCCTAAGGGTTTGGCTCCCTAGGGGTTCCCTCTTCTAGGACCCTTGTCTTCAAGACCTGTAGAGTAAGTCCCGCAAAATTGTTTAAAAGCTTGGAGTATTTTGCACGAGCGTCTCTCAGGAATCGCGACTCTCGCACAAGGGGAAAATGTGGGTCCAAGTACATATTAGGGTTCACATGACCTAATTGAAATAAATGTACAAATTAAGGTTCATGTGACCTAATTAAATATACAAATTAGGGTTCATGATGTAATTAAACGGATGCTGAAAAAGACGAAAATAAATGTGCTAGACCGGGGAAGCCTCCACGTGTTCCAAGGCAGAAAACTCGTGGATGTGACCCATTTTGGGAATTGATTGAGGGATTGGATTGGCGGCTAAAAGGACAGGGCAATTTGGGCATTACTTTGATGACTAAAGGGTATTTCTGGAATTTCTCCTTAAAAAACGTGACTAAAGGGTATTTCAAAAATTTCTTTTAAAACATGTGTTTGGCATGTGATTACTTCCCATGAAAGTTCTATAAATAGCCCTTCTATTCTAATAAGAAATGATCGCTCTCAAAACATTACACTTGGACTCTTGGAAACTCTGAGAACTTGGAACGCTCTCCCAACTCGAAGGCTCTTGGAATCCTTGCAACCCTAACCTGGTTTTCGGATTCTGAGAGTTTTGCCACGTGTCATTAGAGTAATCGTCCACCTGTTCATCTATCATCTTCAATCAATCAGTCAATTATGTGTTCTTCGTTGATTTCTCGTCTCTCCGGCCAACTCGAAACCCTAATTATAACAAGGCGTGATTTCCTTGTCCACAGGTAGTTTAACTAAAAAACCCAGGGAAATCAGATTCTTCCCACACAACCTATAATTAGGATATCAAAGTCAACATGTCCTCGTGTATAAATGTAGAGTTAAATGTCATCTTACAGTTGCAGTGTAATCGCTTTTGATCTCATTTGGATGGTTTTGTTTATACTCTTTTCACAAAAAATAATTTTATTTTATTTTTTATTTTAATGAATTTGTGAAATTTTAAAATTCAAATTGTAATATGAATTTATATTAGTTACAACTTAACAATTTTCTACTAGGTAATACTTTTTATTACTTCATAATATTAACATTTATAATAGCAAAAGCAAATATTTGCAGTGAAAACTTATGCTCAGTTAGTTCACTATCATATGAAATGAGTATACATGATCTGTGAGTTCAAAAAATGAGTTTTAATTTTAAAAGGAACTTACGATATACTGATCTTTGAGTTCAAATATTAAGACTTTGAAGTAACCACACTCCGTTTGAATCAGTCTCGAGCATAATTCTGTGCGACAATAATTGTAGACCAATATATTATAGCACAACTTATTTTAATGTCGACGCCGGGTTTTTTCTCGTCTCTTTTCCTTTTCCTATTTTTGCCTTTTGGTTTTGGTGATTTTGGGGAAAAGGTCGGCACTTAATGTCGACGGGGTTTTGAAAGATCGTTTTTATGATGAGCCAATTAACCAGAGTCGCCAGTTGGTATATTTGAAATGGATGTACCAACTCATCCGAGTTTTCGTTTTTTATAAATCGCTGGCTCATGTGTGACTCCGAATTAAATGGTCTGCGAATCGAGATTCATAGAGTTCGGGGGCTTGCTTAAGCGAGGGGAAGGTGTTAGGCACCCCCCGACTTCCGTGAAATACGGTTACCGCAATCTTGATGCTTTTCCTATCCTTTAATTCATGAAACGTGTATGCGTGCGTGTGTGTGTATGCGTGCCTAAATGAACGTTGTGGTGAGTTTGTATGAAAGAATCATTTGGATTTTTAGGAAAAATCGTGCTTTAGTTTTGAGAGTGTTTAACAATGTCTTTTCGAGATTGACGAGGAAGCCTTATTTATTGAGAAAGATTGGATTTTAAATTGACAAAAGCTATGAGATTTTTATTAAGTGTTTGTTTTGGTAAAACGTGAGTTTGTTAAACCTTAGCCAAAATAGGAATTGAGATTTATACGTTGCTTTCATAAATGATAGGCAATTTCTAGAATCTCTTTCGCCCTATGTATCAAGGTTTAGTAAAACGTTCATTTCTCTTTATAAAACCATTTTTTGTGACATTTGGAAACAACTTCCTTTTGGCCTTCTCGTAAAATAGGAATCGACTTTCATTAGCACTTCCAATTTTTAGCCTCGTGATGCTAATATCCTACTTTGATTACTTTTAGCAAAATCTTGATTGTTTTGGGCTTTGAAATCATTTTGTTGGATGATGCAAATCGAACTAAATATCAAACGCGTAGGGGGCTATTCATGGGCATGTAAGCCATCAAAATATCCCCTAACGCCAACAATCACATATTTCACTATTACGGGGCCTTAAACCCGATTCTCGCTCTAGCGTCGTTTTAAGGCCCAAACGATTACATGTTACAACAAAACGAGTACCTTGCATCTATTACATATGTCAAAACGTCCATCATCGGATTTGGACCACGGGGTCGCATTCCTAGGCTCACACCCAAGATTACTACATACCCGCAAAATGAATACTATGAAACCAAACAACACGGATTTGCCTAATACACCATGATATCTGAAAATGATAATCTACATAAATTACATCCAATAAATCACCATAAATAAGCTAGAAATTTCACCAATTGGATATCCTCGGGTTATTAGGAAGAATTTTTGTTCCGATGGAACCCTCACTAATAATCCCTAATCCATGATTTCACAATACAACGCAAAAAAAGGATACATTTAAGAGGATTCGGATAATAAGAGCCTATCAAAATGGTACGAGCAAATGTCAAAAACAAAAGATTTTCACCTTGCAAAATGATCCCCACAATATGTAGGAATTTGTGTATTGAGTAGAGTAGAAAATATGAGATATAATCTCACAAAATTGGTACAATTCCTCACTCTTTTCACTCTTTTTCTCTCCTAATTGCCCTTATTTTGTTGCTGTTTTCTCCCTATTTCCGAGCTGCTGCTGCTGGATTTTTTCTTCTTCCTCCCCTTTCTTTTGTTTCTGTATGCGAAATGGCCTGATAAGGGACTGCCAAGGGCAGCCGCAGATTGATCTGCGGCTGGCCCTTGGTTTTCCCCCCAGCCGCGCTCGAGTCCCGTGCGCTCGAGTCCCGTGCCGTCTCGAGTTCCGTCCTTGGCCGCGGATTGATCTGCGGCTGACTGTGCTGATTTTCTCATTTTCCGCACCTCGTCTCGATTTCCGTGCCGTACCGTTGATTTCCGTCGAAGGGCTCGTGTTTTGCAGTCCGGGAATCTCCGGGAGACGCGCCACCTCATTCGGGGACGTCTGTCTCGGATGGCCTTATTGTCACATCAGCTTTGATTGCCAATCACTGCGGTGGTGTCGGGCGCTCGCCCTTGGGCCCACTCCTTCACTCCCGCAAGCCGGTTCAATTGACGATTTTGCCCTCCTGTCAAGGTTAGTACAGGGAACGCAAAATTTGGGTGTCTACAGCTGCCCCTCTTTATCATGTTTATGAAATGATGAATGAAATGAACAAGATAAAGAATAGATACCCGATGCATGAATGACAATGCACATGGATGACAATACATACGTGATGACACACATATGCCTTACGAAGCAACGTATGATGCCATGGATGCAGTCATATTCGTAAAAGGGTATCAACGCAATGCGGATGATCGTCTCGTAACCCCCGGTTATCGTCGCCGGTTGGTTATCTTGTCGGAGCCGGTTATCGTCGCCGGACATCCATCTCGTAATCGCCGGTTATCGTCACCGGTCGATTGTCTCGTCGGGGCCGGGTATCGTCGCCGGTCACCCCTTTTGTAACCCCCGGTTATCGTCGCCGATTGGTTATCTCGTCGGAGCCGGTTTTCGTCGCCGGTCACCCATCTCGTAACCCCCGGTTATCGTCGCCGGTTGGTTGTCTCGTCGGAGCCGGTTTTCGTCGCCGGACATCCATCTCGTAATCGCCGGTTATCGTCGCCGGTCGATCGTTTCGTCGGGGCCGGGTATCGTCGCCGGTCACCCATCTCGTAACCCCCGGTTATCGTCGCCGGTTGGTTATCTCGTCGGAGCCGGTTTTCGTCGCCGGACATCCATCTCGTAATCGCCGGTTATCGTCGCCGGTCGATCGTTTCGTCGGGGCCGGGAGGCCGGGTATCGTCGCCGGTCACCCATCTCGTAACCCCCGGTTATCGTCGCCGGTTGGTTGTCTCGTCGGAGCCGGTTTTCGTCGCCGGACATCCATCTCGTAATCGCCGGTTATCGTCGCCGGTCGATCGTTTCGTCGGGGCCGGGTATCGTCGCCGGTCACCCATCTCGTAACCCCCGGTTATCGTCGCCGGTTGGTTATCTCGTCGGAGCCGGTTTTCGTCGCCGGACATCCATCTCGTAATCGCCGGTTATCGTCGCCGGTCGATCGTTTCGTCGGGGCCGGGTATCGTCGCCGGTCACCCATCTCGTAACCCCCGGTTATCGTCGCCGGTTGGTTATCTCGTCGGAGCCGGTTTTTGTCGCCGGACATCCATCTCGTAATCGCCGGTTATCGTCGCCGGTCGATCGTTTCGTCGGGGCCGGGTATCGTCGCCGGTCACCCATCTCGTAACCCCCGGTTATCGTCGCCGGTTGATTATCTCGTCGGAGCCGGTTTTTGTCGCCGGACATCCATCTCGTAATCGCCGGTTATCGTCGCCGGTCGATCGTTTCGTCGGGGCCGGGTATCGTCGCCGGTCACCCATCTCGGAATTCATTTTCATTAGACACATCAAACGGTTGCAAGGGAGCCAAGGGGACCCACCAGGGCCAGCCGCAGATGGATCTGCGGCCAGCCGCAGATAGATCTGCGGCCAAGATCGGGTTCTTAGGTGGCTCGCCACTTCCAGATCTGTCACTTTCAACTTCGTACCCCACATAGATTCTTGCGATTTTGCTCGTTTGCAGAGGCTTTTTGTCGATTTCTCCAACTTTTCTGCAAAAACCGCTCCGGTAGGATCGCTCTACGCGCTACAGGTAACACTTTGACCGTTCACTTTTCAATTTCGTCAACGTTTTGCTATACATTTGGCTATTTGCATGTTTAGAGATAGAAATGTATGCTTTACAATGCTATGCTATGTATTATCATATATACATGCTATGTAGCACTTGTGTGAGTCCTATTTTATGCTCATGATATGGTCCCACATACTGTTATTCCTTTTCTGCAAGAAAATCATGCATTAATGTACTTTACATGCTGTAACTACACGTATGAATGCAATTTTGATCTGTTTGAGACTTGGATTGATTGAAAACACGTTTGGCTTATGCCTGGGATGTCCATTTTACAAACGGAACTCTGCCGATTTTTTTTTTTTTTTTTTTTTTCATAAACATGCATCATGTTGCCTCAATTATATGATGTGGGTAGGAATTTAGAATATTCGTGACATAATTCAAAAGGGAACTTACCTTCCTCCTTGCCTATTCTGTTCCAGCTATGGATCCCGATGCTCATAGTAGCTCCTCCGTGTCCCGGACCTCGGGTGTTCGCCGCCGTAGGGCTGCACCTGCTCCTGTTCCTCCTCGGACCCGTCAGGCTCGCCGCTTGGCGGAGGCTGTCATTCGTCCTGCTCATCCGGACGTTGAGGAGGCTGCTCCTCCAGAGGTCGCGGCAGAGGGACCATCCTCTAGCACACCGGCTCCAGCTCCTCATAGTGCCCCGTCTGGCGCATCTGTGCAGATCCCCGATCTATTGGGTCTGGATCTCAGTCGTCATCCCTCGGCATCTCTCGTGGCTAACGAGGTATATTCGGTTCTATTCTGATTTTATTCTCAATTTCCCAATTCTCCTTTTATCCGGACTGACCCATTGGTGATTGCCCCAGGTACCCGAGTTTACTCAGCCGAGGGGCAACTGGTTCAACATCTACTCCCTTTACACGGCTTTGCACAGTGACTACCGGGCGGTGGTGGATTCTTGGGGCTTTCGTCACTTCTTTACCATCATTCCCCGGCAGTGCCCCTGGGGTTACATGAGGGCCTTATCAGAGCGCTGGTTTCACCAGACGCAGTCTCTTCACCTTCTTGACTGCGAGGTTGTGCTGACCCCTTGGGATTGGAGATACATTACGGGCATAGAGTTTGCCGGGTCCCGCGTTCCTCTAGATCTCGACATCACTCCTGTGGAGGTCCGGGCTTTATTGGGCTTCGGTGCTGAGGATCGGGTCTTTAAGGCCCGTAGCATTCGATCCGACGCTTTGGCTGTCGATGCTGTTGGGGGTCTGTACGCACTGCCCATTCCAGCGGATCAGGGCACCAGGGACATTCTGCTACGACGCCTGTTCCTGACCATCATGAGGGGTTGTTTTCTGGGGAACAACTCCTCCACCATTCATTTCAGCGTCGTAGGAGCGGTCAGAGACGTGGACCGCATCGGTGACTATGACTGGGGGTCATTCACCTTTGCCTATTTCCTCCACGGTATGCGTCTACGTTCGGAGGGCCAGACAGATGCTTGGTTGGGGTTCTATCATTTTCTGCTGGTGAGACTTCTTTCTTTTTTCTTAATGTATTTCCCGTCAATTCATTCCTTTTCTTTCTGCGTCTGTCGGTTACTCAGGCTTTTCACTGTTTCTGTTCGCAGTTCTGGGCCTACGAGCGTCTTCCATGCCTGAGGCCTGTTACTATTCTCGGCCTTGATACTTATCCCCGGGGCCGACGGTGGCATCACAGCACTCTGGAGGAGGTCCCGATATCAGGCAGTTTTGCACACTGCCGCATCCAGCTGGAGCTGATCACTGCTGTAGATGTCGTCTGGATTCCCTACCTCTCCGAGCATTTGGCTGAGGGGTTCGATGCTGGGAACCCTTCTGGCCCGGAGTTCGAGCTTTCCATCCGTCGCCTCACTTTGCAGAGTATCGGAGGATGGGTGATGTATCTGGGGGAGCGCGCATTCAGATGCGTCACAGGAGAGATCCGCATCCCGCATTCCCTTCCTATCACTACTTCCTGGCCGCTGGACTCTCAGCCTTCAGAGATCATGCTTGCAGGGGAGGACGGCCGGATTCTTTCTACGGGTCCCAGTACGAGCGATGCTTTCCGTACTTGGTGGGTGCCCCGCACTATCGGTCCTCAGACCCGGGCCACATTCTTCCTCGGGGATATGGTCCCCGGCTCGGTGATGATGACTGACTGGGCAGCCTGTGTTCGGAGCCCTACCCACACTGAGCAGATAGACACTTTGACCCGCCAGGTGGAGCAGTTGTCGCTATTTCTTCGGGTGTTAGGCCGGACCCCGGAGGAGGCCTATACCTATGATCCTGATGGTATGGGTTATGATGCGGGGCCGAGCTCATCTGATGCCACCGCGCGGCCATACATCCCCGACATGAACTTCGGGCCCTCGACTTCGGCGACCCCAGGGGACCAGTTTGAGGATCCCGCCTTCATAGATGAGATTGACTTTATCTAGATCAGGATAGGATAGGGCTTCTGTACCTGTACCTGTTTAGATTTATTTTTCATTTCATGCACTATGTACTGAACTCATTTATTTATTTATGCACAGTTCTTTATCTTTTATCTCTATGAAATTCATTTGCTTTATTATTGTCTGTACGATGCATGCTCTTTATTCATGGATAGAAAATGACCCCTGTACAGTCTTTTTGATACTATTTTTTCACAGATGACGTCCTCAGATGTCGTGGTATGCTTGGATTCCATTCCTCCTACAGGGTTGGTTGGCAGCCTCCTCCGTTGGTTGGACAGTTTATCGCCGGCCGACAGGGTCATCGCAGATGGTCTTTTGGGCCATTCTCGGTCCTTATTAACCTTCCAGGTGCCAGCGGGCTTTGTGGATGGTATTTTGAGATATTGGGTCCCTGCTCGTCAAGTGTTCAGGCTAGGGACAGTAGAGCTGACCCCCACCCTCGAGGAGTATGGTCGCTTCACCGGTTTGCCTTTGGATAGACCTTGTGCCAGGATCACATCTGGTCCCATGCGCCGTCAGTTCTTGACCTTTACTGGGTTGCGGAGGGCGGTTCTGCTATCGGCGATCACATCAGATCACCTGGTTCCTCTTCACTTTTTGATTGACCGATTCGGCTCACCTAACAGTTTTCGCCACTTCTCTGGGGATTTTTTCTGTATCGGAGGAGCGCTGGGGCGTTTTGAGGCTAGACGTTTTGATGGCCTGTATCCTCTCAGTTCTGTACTTGCCCGCGGGACCCGATCATTTGGACATGCGGGTGGTCGCGGCCGTTAGGGCCCTTCAGGAGGATCACACCATTCTTCCCATGATACTGGCGGATACTTATATGTCAGCCTCATACTGTCAGTCCTTCCGAGGCCGAGTATTCCGAGGGAGCTCGACTTTGTTGTATGTGTGGTTCATGAGTCATCTTAGTCCCATCGGCCACCTCCGTCGCCAAGGGTTTTTGCTTCAGTCATGACATAACCACGCAGTTTTCATTTCGTCCTGTGAGCTGTACTGATGCGGCCTCCTGGACAGCATTTCTGTCGGTCATCGAGGATCCCTTTCATCTCCTGGTTTATTCGGGTTATTTCTCCTTTATGAGCTTCTTGACTCATGTGCCCGACCTGGACTTCATTCCCATTGCTGGCTTGAGGGGTGTGACGACTTATCATCCCATGGCGGTGATGGGGCAGTTTGATCAGACACAGGATTTCCACCTCTTCACGGGCGCGCGGCCGACTACCGATTCCCTATATCATCCCAGACAGAGAGAGATCTACTGCGGGTATATGATCTTTGGCCTCGTAGGATCCTGGCCGAGTATAATGATGGTTGCCCCCTCCAGACATTCGCTTATGTGCAATGGCTGCGCGGAGATTCGGATGCGGTTGGTGTGAGTCAGACTGGGACTTTCGATGACTCTGGAGTGACTTTCCCAGACGATACCATATATCACTCGATCTCAGCCGATTCTTTCCCTAGTCAGGACACTGAACATAGCCGGGTCCGTCTGTCTTTGATGACTATTGAATCTGAGAGGGATGCCGCCATTGCTGAGAGGGATGCTGCTATTCTAGCCAGAGACGCTGCCATAGCTGATAGAGATGTCATTGCTCTTCAGGCTAGGACAGTCATAGATGCACACTCTGGGACTGTCAGCCGGGCCGCTGCCTTGTTGGACCGCATCGACATGCTGGGACAGCAGATTTCAGGGGATGCTGATGCCTCAGATCTATCCACCACCTTATCCATCCTGCTTCAGTTAGTTGCAGATTTGTAGATTGTTTTATTTCCTGCATAGACTATGTTAATTTCATCGGTTATTGAGAAGGACATCTTGTAACAAAAGACTTATATATGTAAACAGGTATTTAAATTTAGTCATTTTCCCTCTTTGTTGTATCGTTGCCCTTCATTGGATCATCATTTTATCCGGTTGATCATGATTTTGACATTTCGCTTTCTTTCTCTTCTCAAGTCTTGATGGAGATTTGACAGATATTGCCGTACCCCTGTCGATTTCATTGGATTGAGTTTCAGACTTTGGCTAACTGTTTGGTTTGATCAGGGTTATGTCAATTTGGTATGGAAAGGATTGGTCGGCTGGTTTCGGGAAAGTTTTGAGGGTTTAGGCAGGTTTATCGGTCTGTTGGGGATTGGCTTTGTTTTAGGGGAAGGATTATTTTTTATCGATCAGACCGCGCCATGATGGCTGCCTACGTACCCCCACAAGTTGGGAGATCAGGTCCTACGTAGTTCGCTCCTCAAAGGAAAAAGGGAATTGATGATTTACGCGTAGAATCGCTTCACTGAGTCAGAATTTAGGGGTTGTGGAAATGTCTCACCATCCATTTCTTGCAATATGAGGGCTCCTCCGGATAGCACCTTCTTAATCACAAAAGGTCCCTCCCAATTTGGGGCAAACTTCCCATTGGCTTCGTCTTGGCAAGGCATGACTCTCTTTAGCACCAGGTCATTCTCCTTGAATTTCCGAGGTCTTATCCTTTTGTCATATGACCGAGAGATCCTTTGTTGATATAACTGACCGTGCCAAACAGCAGCCACCCTCCTTTCATCAATGAGGGCCAACTGGTCGTATCGATCTTGCATCCAATCCTCCTCGCTTATCTGAGCATCGATCATTATTCTGAGGGATGCCATCTCAACCTCAATTGGCAGGACGGCCTCCATTCCATACACCAAAGCGTAAGGGGTTGCCCCTGTAGAAGTACGCGTTGATGTTCGATATGCCAGCAGGGTGAGGGGTAGCAGATCTGGCCATCCCCGATGATTAGCAGACATTTTTGCCATGATCTTCTTGATGTTCTTATTGGCAGCCTCCACTGCCCCATTCATTTTGGGACGGTAAATGACAGAGTTGAGGTGTTTGATCTTAAACTGGCCGCACAATCCCTTCATGGGGGCGTTGTTCAAATTCTTAGCATTATCGGAGACCAAAACCTCAGGTTGCCCGTATCGACAAATGACATTATTCCTGATGAACCCAACGATAACCTCCTGAGTGACTTTGGGGAAAGAGGCTGCTTCTACCCATTTGGTGAAATAATCGATCATGACGAAGATGAATCGGTGCCCGTTGCTTGCTTTGGGCTCTATCGGTCCGATCACGTCCATTCCCCACATTGAGAATGGCCACGGGGAGGTCATACAGTGCAGTTCATTGGGGGGGCGTATGGATCACATTACCGTGCGCCTGACATTGGTAACACCGTTTGACATGATCATCACAGTCAGCTTTTAAGGTCAACCAATAATGCCCTGTTCTCAAAATCTTTTTGGCCAGCATCGGTCCACTCATGTGTGGCCCACACACTCCACCATGTATTTCGTTCATAATCCTCTGGGCCTGCGTCTCATCCACGCACTGCAACAGTCCCAAACCGGCCTCCCTCTTGTAGAGTGAATCCCCACTCAAGTAGAACTTCATCGCCATTTTTTGAATTCTCATCCTTTCAGTTCGACTCGCCTGGTCGGGAATGGATCTATCTCTCAGATATTCCCTGATATTATGATACCAGGGCTGCCTTGTCAACCCCACCTCGTCTGATAACACTGCCACATGTTCCTCATATGCCGGGGCATTCTGTACGGCTATCTCAACCTGCGGAATGTCTTTTCTTTTGATTATGTGGATTAAGGAGGCCCGGGTGGCCAATGCATCTGCAAAATCATTCCGACCCCGGGGGACATGTCGAAAAGCGATATCTTCGAACCCTTGCATCAGCTGGGTAACACAACGATGGTATGGGAGTAACCGAAGCTCTTTAGTGTTGTACACCCCGATTGCCTGTCTGATTACCAATTCTGAATCCCCGAACACTGCTAGCCTCCTCACTCCCATGTCGCGGGCCAAGCGGAGTCCCAAGATACATCCCTCGTATTCAGCGGTGTTGTTCGAATTGCTGAAACGCAGTTTAGCGGCCACGGGGTATTGTTCTCCGGTGATAGAGACCAGGACTGCTCCGGCTCCTGCCCCTTCAGCATTCATGGCACCATCAAAATACAGCTTCCAGAATTGTCCCTCATCATTGCATTTCGTATCTGACACCCAAAATATATCTTCACCCGGTAGAGGAGTTTCTAACGGTTCCACCCCTCCCGACGGCGTCTCGACCAACTGATCTGCAATTCCTTGCCCCTTCATGGCTTTCTGAGTTACGTATACCATGTCGAACTGCTGTAAGATTAACTGCCATCTTGATAGTCGACAATTCAACATGGGCCTTTCAAAAATATATTTCAGGGGATCCATTCTCGATATCAGGTACGTAGTTATGCCCCATGGAGGTAGTGCTGTAATCTCCCTGCAGCCCAGGCCAGAGCACAACAGGTCTTTTCGATGGGAGTGTAATTCTGTTCACATTGGCTAAATCTTTTGTTGAGGTAATAGATGGCCTGCTCTTTACCTGCCTCATTCTTTTGTCCCAGCATGCATCCCATCGCAATGGCATTGACCGATATGTACATAAACAGGGGGATCCCATCCTTTGGGGGTCGGTTGGTACCAGCACCGGTGCCTCAGTCAGCTGCTTTTTAATGGTCTGAAAGGCCCTCTGACATTGCTCATTCCATTCTTGGGAAGCACCCTTCCTCAACAACTTGAAAATTGGCTTGCACGTAGTTGTCAAGTGGGATATGAAACGGCTGATGAAGTTTATTCTTCCCAGGAATCCTCTTATCTCCTTCTCTGTGTGAGGTGTCGGCATATCCACAATGGCTTTAATCTTTGCTGGATCCAACTCAATGCCCCGATCACTAACCAGGAATCCCAAGAGCTTACCCGATTGTACTCCGAAAGCACACTTGGCTGGATTGAGTTTCAGGTTATACTTCCTGAGTCGATCAAATAGCTTTTTAAGATGGGCTATATGGTCAGATTCTACCCTTGATTTCACAATAATGTCATCCACGTAGACCTCTATCTCCTTATGCATCATATCATGGAACAGGGCCATCATAGCTCTCTGATAGGTAGCCCCTGCGTTTGTGAGACCAAAAGCCAATCGTCTATAGCAGAAAGTGCCCCAAGGGGTGATGAATGCGGTCTTTTCCCGATCTTCCTCCGCCACCATTATCTGATGATATCCTGCGAAGCAAATCCACAAAAGAGTACATTTCGTACTGGGCTGTGTTATCCACCAGGATGTGTATGAAAGGCACCGGGAAGTTGTCCTTGAGACTGGCCTTGTTTAGATCTCTGTAGTCCACGCATACCCTCACCTTTCCTCCAGGTTTAGCCACTGGGACTACATTGGATAGCCATTCCGGGTAAGTGGACACCATAATGATTCCGGCCCTGAATTGTTTAATGATCTCCTCTTTCACTTTTAAGCTCCACTCAGGTTTCAACTTCCTTAGCTTCTGCTTGACAGGCCTGAAACCCTCCTTGATGGGCAACCAACGCGGTGGACCACGATGTCGGTGGACAATCCGATCATATCCTCGTGCGACCAGGCAAAGACATCCTCATATTGGCTTAGCAACTCAGCCATTTCTACTTTTTGGCTGGTGGTGAGGTCTATCCCTATCTTGAGTTCTTTTGGCTTGTCTGGGGTTCCAATATCAATGGTGATGGTTTGGTCCAAATTGGGTTTGGGTTTATCCTCGACCCATCCTTTGATCTCGTCAGGCGCATCGTCGTAATCTGTCTCGTCTTGCTCAATGCCCATCAAATCGAAATCCAGCTCAATGTCAAAATCATAATCATCATTCAAAATTGAAAGATCGTTTGTTAGGCAAGGATTACTCAATTTGGTACACCTGACATGAAACAAAATACTTGTCACATATAAATCATTTTCCACGATGATCGCATTTTCAAATAACACGAAGGAACGACATAATTATGCAGAAATAAAACAACAACAAAAATAGAACTTCTTCGTTCCCCCATCCTCTGGGGTCTACCACCCTGACGTCGGGTTTTACCCTTGTTTGGATATTATTGGCCTCACGGTCCAATTGTCGATGGTCAGGTCAGACGATATGTGCTTGATGAGAGGTGGCTTTATACCGGACACTTCCCCGATGACCACGGCCACATCGCCCGAGTCTCCCTTCATACCCCCCTTAGGAATAATCAACCCTGCCCAATCGATGATAGGCACACTTTGTTGGGCTCCTGGTGTGGCAACATTCGTCCTCTCTTCATTGCTTATTAATTGTCCGGGGATATAGCATTGGGTTTCGAACTCTTCCGCGATCTCCTATAGGAAACTTTCCCTTTTGGCTAATTCATCATTTGTGGGGGCCAAATCTTCACCCCCTGCTCTAGTCACAGGCTCGCTGGTCCCCTGCTTATTGTTGACCGGGGTCACCGGGCTGCCAATCAATCGAATCGGGGCCATGCCCTGACGGCTTCTCCATGTTATACCTCCATGATATCCCAAAACCTGCCTTGCCTACCTGATGGGGCAGTTGAATGGGCTTGGTGATTCCTTGACTACTTCTTCCTAACCCTTGTCCAGGCTGGAACTTCATCCTTATCATTTCCTTTGCAACAAAAAGTAAGTTCTGGAGGGAGACCCTTGGTTTCACGGCTGGAGCCCCCAAGCATCTGTATTGGGGGAGTGCTAATCTCTAGTGCCTGAAAACTGGCTGGTGCCGCCGACTCATCCACATTGATCACTGGTAGGGCCGCCCTTGGGAGGAGAATGGTCATCACATTCGGCCGAGATTGTTACCAGGACTCCCATTGATGATTTAGCTTGATTTGTTGGTGGAGCGTAGAAGGGGCACTGCCCCGGCCATGTGTATCCACGGCCTCCCCAGTAAATAGGTTATAACTGGCGGTGATGTCTAGGACTTGGAAAAGAGATATCAAAAGTACAGGGTCCTATTTCCACTGGTAATTCTATTTCCCCAATTGTATCCCTTCTCCCTTCGGGGAACCATCGAAAGCTCGCAACACACCACCACGTGACTGGCCCGTAGGCGCTTGGGATTAATGTTCATCTTCTGCAATGTGCTGAGGGGACAAATATTCAATGCCCGGATCCCCCATCAATCAATACCCCATTCATGATATACCCCGAGGAGATTACCGTAATATGTAGCAGTTTCCGGTGTCCCCTTCCTTCCTTGGGTATGTCCTCATCTGGCAAAGGATATCACGTCGCTCCCCATCAAATGGCCCACCAGCTGGCCGAAACCTTCCTCACTAATTTCCTTGGGCACGTATGCCTCCTCCAGAACCTTCGTCAAAGTTTTGCAATGCTTATTGGATGACAACACCAGGTCCATGACTGATGTTAAGGTTGACTCCTCATTTAAAATCTGAATCCCCCTCGTTTCCGGGTGATCCATCCTTCTCAAGAATTCTATGGCCCTGTCCTCGGAAATCTCTTCAATTTTTTTCTTTTGGCTTTCAAGGACTCGCCCCGGGAAGATATAAGGGGTTCCCCTTTGTCGTCACAGAAGCACAACTGGCCGCTTCCTCTGGCGTTCCCCCATAATATCCAGGCCGGTAAACCGTACTATTAGACTACTGCATAGGGATTTACACCGTTAGTCCTATTGCTGGCGGCACAGGATGAGGGGCTCGGGGCGGACTGATCAATCTTGACAGGTACCCTTCCGTTGCTAATTCTTTCCGGGATATCACCCCCCGGGCATCAATCACCACCCGCCATTCAAACTCTGGTGGGCACCTTTCTAGTATCCTCACTCCCCCGTTGCATCCCCCATGCTCATCGTTTCACGTTTGGCATCATACCCCTCAATTTTTTCCTTTCCTGCCACATAGATTTACACCCCCTCGCCGGCGGTCCCCCCACCAGCTTACACTGTTCCATCCTGTCCATATTGACCCCCCCTCCATCATGTCTTGGCAGGGGATTTGCTTTAACATTCGGGGATTCTGGCTGTTCCCCCACAATTTCCCCACTGTCAATCAGGTTTTGGATTCGATGCTTCAGCGTCCAACAGTCTTGTGTATCATGGCCAGGGGAGCTGGAGTGGTATGCACATCGCTTGCTCGGGTCAAACCTTCTACC
Source organism: Aralia elata (assembly GCA_034770075.1). Classification (NCBI taxonomy): domain Eukaryota; kingdom Viridiplantae; phylum Streptophyta; class Magnoliopsida; order Apiales; family Araliaceae; genus Aralia; species Aralia elata. Next base: position 69,165,008 of record CM068379.1, on the reverse strand, counting down.
CTTTGGGTCACTCGGTGGTGCCAGACCAACTATTTTCTTTTGGGCTTACTAATACCTAAACCGCTAATTACTCGTGAATCAAAGCGGCACCTCACCCACGAGTGCAGGGGTGGGACATACTCGATTTTGCGAGGCCTCATACCTCCTTCGTCCCTCTGCTCTTTGATCTGTGAAGTTGGGCTGCCGGGATGGCCCTACCCTCTGTACCTGTACCGGAAGATGGCTTTCTGCCTTTTTGGACGAGCCCTGAAGGATGAGGGAAACGTCCTCCTCTTTTTTCTTTTGCACCCTTCGGGAAGTGCTGCCATAATTACCGCTTTGGATCTGTTCTGCAGCCGTTTCCAAAGCCGTGAGATCCCGAATTTTGCCGGATTTCAAACCCATGTCCACCATTTCTCCGTGTTTTAACATTTCGGCGAAAGGCCTACCAATCCCTGATATGACTCGTTCATAATACGGTGCCTCCTGAATGTCTACAAAAGTCATCACCATCTCCGATTCGCTCATCGGGGGGTTCACTTGCTCGGTCATGCCCCTCCATCGTTGTGCATATTCCCTGAAGGATTCCCTAGGCTGCTTCTTAACTTTTGTCATTTGGTACCTGTCAGGGGCCATTTGGGCCTGAAAGCTGTATTGGGTTAAGAAAGTATGGGCCAATTCCTCCCAGTTGTGGATTCGGGCGTTGTCAAGGCGGGCATACCAGATCCTCGCCTCCCCTGTTAAGCTTTTCTGGAATAGCTGCACCCTCAACCCCTCGTCCTCGGCATAAGACCCGAGTTCTCCAATGTATATTTTCAAATGCGTGTAGGGGTCTCCCTTTCCATTGTATTTTTCAAACTCGGGGACTTTGAACTTTTCTGGATATCTGGTTCCGGGGAAAACACACAGATCCGAGTAATTGACCCTACCCAGGGAGCCTATGCCTCGCAGAGATTGGATGGTCTCCTCCATGTGTCTCATTTTTTTCTGAAGGTCGTCAGTGTCCCCTTCCTCTGGGATAGTAATCACTGTCTTGTTAGGTATGGGAACGGCCTTTGGAATGACTGGCTCGTCCTTGAGTTGGGGGTGGTCATCCTTACACAGGTTTGTAATATTTTTAGGAGGATTCTGGTCACCTCCTAGTGGTGGACTATTATGTGGTCCTTGGTTTGGCGGATCCTGTCTGATTAGGAACTGCTCCCTTAGCATCGTGGCCATTTCCATCATCTGTTTTTTGAAGTCATCAAACTCTTCCCGAGATATGGAACCATGATTAGGAATATCAGCCATTTCAGATGTAGAATTTTGGGCTTTCTTAGATTGCGAACGGGTTTGAGGAGCAATCCTATAAAACAACGGTTCGAAGTTTAGTCCGGGGAAATGAAAGGATATAGATGCATGCAAAAGCTGTAACTTTTTGTGCTTTGGGTTTTTTAATCTTTCCCTGTAAAACAGAAAGTTAGTAGTCCTTTAATGCAATAACCAATGCTAAACATGCTTTATTATGCTTCCCCAACTATTCCCTGCAATTCACAGAGGTTAGTAATCTCTTTTGACACAGGAAAGGGATATATGAATATTGAATGAGATCATGACATTTAGACATATAAACGTAAAAAGGCATGAAGAGACTTTTCCTGCGTTGGGTTAATCTGAGGATGACCTATCCTAGGGTTACTCTCACGGGCTTTTCAGCATGAAGGTCCCCAAATCTTCGCAATCTACTCGTGTGAGCCCTTTCGATTGGAGCGGATTTGGGTGGTGCGTTTCCTGAGCCATCTCCGGGGAGCAGCCCCTTCGAGTCCAGTAATAAGCAACCGACAGGTTCGCCTCAGGAGGAGGTACTCTCTCAACATACATTCACATTCATCGTCCTCACCGTATGCAAATGATTACTTCAAAGTAAAGGAATTCTATTCAATCATTCATCTATTTGGACAAAACACATAATCACACAACAAAAGAAACAAAAAAATCAAAATATCGCATGCACACACATTTTTATGAATTTTAAAGGATAGGATAGCATCAAGATTTAAACGCGGCTTAAGCCCTCTAATGTCCCCAGCAGAGTCGCCAGCTGTCGACGCCGGGTTTTTTCTCGTCTCTTTTCCTTTTCCTATTTTTGCCTTTTGGTTTTGGTGATTTTGGGGAAAAGGTCGGCACTTAATGTCGACGGGGTTTTGAAAGATCGTTTTTATGATGAGCCAATTAACCAGAGTCGCCAGTTGGTATATTTGAAATGGATGTACCAACTCATCCGAGTTTTCGTTTTTTATAAATCGCTGGCTCATGTGTGACTCCGAATTAAATGGTCTGCGAATCGAGATTCATAGAGTTCGGGGGCTTGCTTAAGCGAGGGGAAGGTGTTAGGCACCCCCCGACTTCCGTGAAATACGGTTACCGCAATCTTGATGCTTTTCCTATCCTTTAATTCATGAAACGTGTATGCGTGCGTGTGTGTGTATGCGTGCCTAAATGAACGTTGTGGTGAGTTTGTATGAAAGAATCATTTGGATTTTTAGGAAAAAATCGTTGCTTTAGTTTTTGAGAGTGTTTAAACAATGTCTTTTCGAGATTGACGGAGGAAGCCTTATTTATTGAGAAAGATTGGATTTTAAATTGACAAAAGCTATGAGATTTTTTATTAAGTGTTTGTTTTGGTAAAACGTGAGTTTGTTAAACCTTAGCCAAAATAGGAATTGAGATTTATACGTTGCTGCTTTCATAAATGATAGGCAATTTCTAGAATCTCTTTCGCCCTATGTATCAAGGTTTAGTAAAACGTTCATTTCTCTTTATAAAAACCATTTTTTGTGACATTTGGAAACAACTTCCTTTTTGGCCTTCTCGTATAATAGGAATCGACTTTCATTAGCACTTCCAATTTTTAGCCTCGTGATGCTAATATCCTACTTTGATTACTTTTAGCAAAAATCTTGATTGGGTTTTGGGCTTTGAAATCATTTTGTTGGATGATGCAAATCGAACTAAATATCAAACGCGTAGGGGGCTATTCATGGGCATGTAAGCCATCAAAATTATCCCCTAACGCCAACAATCACATATTTCACTATTACGGGGCCTTAAACCCGATTCTCAGCTCTAAAGCGTTCGTTTTAAGGCCCAAAACGATTACATGTTACAACAAAACGAGTACCTTGCATCTATTACATATGTCAAAACGTCCATCATCGGATTTGGACCACGGGGTCGCATTCCTAGGCTCACACCCAAGATTACTACATACCCGCAAAATGAATACTACGAAACCAAACAACACGGATTTGCCTAATACACCATGATATCCGAAAATGATAATCTACATAAATTACATCCAATAAATCACCATAAATAAGCTAGAAATTTCACCAATTGGATATCCTCGGGTTATTAGGAAGAATTTTTGTTCCGATGGAACCCTCACTAATAATCCCTAATCCATGATTTCACAATACAACGCAAAAAAAGGATACATTTAAGAGGATTTCGGATAATAAGAGCCTATCAAAATGGTTACGAGCAAATGTCAAAAACAAAAGATTTTCACCTTGCAAAATGATCCCCACAATATGTAGGAATTTGTGTATTGAGTAGAGTAGAAAATATGAGATATAATCTCACAAAATTGGTACAATTCCTCACTCTTTTCACTCTTTTTCTCTCCTAATTGCCCTTATTTTGTTGCTGTTTTCTCCCTATTTCCGAGCTGCTGCTGCTGGATTTTTTCTTCTTCCTCCCCTTTCTTTTGTTTCTGTATGCGAAATGGCCTGATAAGGGACTGCCAAGGGCAGCCGCAGATTGATCTGCGGCTGGCCGCAGATTGATCTGCGGCTGGCCGCAGATTGATCTGCGGCTGGCCCTTGGTTTTCCCCCCAGCCGCGCTCGAGTCCCGTGCGCTCGAGTCCCGTGCCGTCTCGAGTTTCGTCCTTGGCCGCGGATTGATCTGCGGCTGACTGTGCTGATTTTCTCATTTTCCGCACCTCGTCTCGATTTCCGTGTCGTACCGTTGATTTCCGTCGAAGGGCTCGTGTTTTGCAGTACGGGAATCTCCGGGACACGCGCCACCTCATTCGGGGACGTCTGTCTCGGATGGCCTTATTGTCACATCAGCTTTGATTGCCAATCACTGCGGTGGTGTCGGGCGCTCGCCCTTGGGCCCACTCCTTCACTCCCGCAAGCCGGTTCAATTGACGATTTTGCCCTCCTGTCAAGGTTAGTACAGGGAACGCAAAATTTGGGTGTCTACATTTAACATTCACTAATATGTGGGTTTTATCATTTGACTAATAATGAGATTATTAAATTGAACTCACATATTATTTTTTTTCCCTCTATAAATGCAGAATAGTTAATGCGAATACATGTACTCCACCCCTTAATGCAAGCTACAAGACTATAAGGGTCATGGAAATAGTACAAAATTAAGAAAACTAATTAAATACTGCCTCTATTTCAAAATTAAAAGGCTTAAATACACTTGCAACTTCTAAATTTTCTCATTTTGAAACTTAAACTTTTAAATTTTAAGACATTAACCTTAATGTTCTTAAAAATCTATAATAATAAAAAATAAAAATAAAATACTTTGACATTTTTAAAGTGTATTTCTTATGCCAAATTTAAAATAAGTTTCTAAAATGACAAACCAATAAAAGAATTAATTGGGTAGGTTCTTCTTAGTCCTTTGTGCTGAGTAGTAACAATCACAAGGAGAAATACATGGTAATCACAAAATACAAACAAGAACTTACTGAACTTAAAGCACATAAATGGACCCGATACTCATGTAAATAGACTCCACACTCATGTGAGTGGGAATTTATGAAAATATCAAATTTTACTTGTAAAAAAATTAATTCTCTTCTCACAATTTTTGTGTGATTGGACTAGTTTCTCATCAGCTTCTGTTTCTAGATGATGTGGGTGTAATAATATATGCATATTATTGAAAACACAAATTCCCAAATCAGATGTTTCTGGGCTTAAAACTCTCACTTGCAATTTAGCAAAAAAAAAACTCTCACTTGCCGAAACAAAATTTTATTTTCGATTCTACGAGAATTTTTAAGAAAATCTTTCCTTTGACTTATTATTATGATAATTATGAACGGTTAACAAAGCGATAATTTTGTGTCATTGTTCAATAAGCTATTTTAGTTTAAGACGCATCTAAGTTAGTGTTATAAAGAGAAAAAGGCACAAAATAATTAAGTAATCGCTTTGACAAACCATACTTCCCCATAAAATTAGAGCTTTACATGTGGTATAGGTTGTGAAAATGATTATAAAATTGGCAATCCTGAAGCTTAGATCGAATATATATTGGTTATGTTTGAAATCACTGCCCAATATTCCCTATATTGGCTGGCTTACCAAATACCTCTGTTCGGATATATATTCTCATGGGCTTGATCAGGCTCTTCATCTTGGGCTCGGCTCAAAGGCCTATCATGCTTAATGAGTTACAAGAGGACTCTTTAGTCCGAAAAGGCTTGGGTTGGAATTCTAAGCCCATGTGATTTCTTATTGGATAATACTTCCATTAGCTCAAGGTAATTGAATCCGGGTCCAATAAGGATTCTGGGCAGAACACTCCTAATAGGAGTAGTAATTAGCCAAGTGAATCCTATAAATACCCAAATAACAATGAAGGCAAGGTACGCCACTATTTACCCTACTAAATATTGAGCCTCCATTGTTAACGTATCTTAAACCCGTTACTCACTCTTACACCAGAGGAGTCCAAGGCGGCCCAAGCCGTCGGGACTTTTGTGCAGGTACACGTCCGGCGAGTTGATTGGACGCGCGGACAGAAACAGGCGTTAACATTGGCGCTAGAAGGAGGGCCTTTTAGTAGTAAATTGCTTTCGTGATCAAAAAAAAAATCCACATGGAAAATTCACAGCGAAGCAACCATGGTTCACACGGACCGATGTAATCTCGGCCACACCAGGAGACGTCAGTCGAACGGGGACAATGCCTTCAGCAGATCCTTGATCGAAAGAAAGCTCTGGACATCCAGCAAGAAGAGCTTGACAGGCAGTACATGGAACTGAATGAAGCTGGGCAACAACTGCTGAGCGAGAGAGGCTCGGCCTCCCGCTCCGCTCCCCACCGACGAAGAGATGACCGACCCCAAAGACGGCATCGAGATAACAACCAGGCCCAGTCTGAATCCATCTTTACGAGGGACTTGAGAAAGAGAGCCCGGTCACCATCTGGGCGAGATCGTCGCGAGGGTCCTCGGCAAAGCCTTGAAAAAAGTCATACTGGGGAGTCATTCCCCCGAAGGGCTGTGGAACAACCGTCAGGGACCAAGAAGCCTCGGGCCACCCCTTTCACCCGAGACTTGGCCAACGCGAAGATCGATAGAAAGAACAAGGTCCCCTCAAATCTGGAGATGTATGATGGAACGGGAGACCCCCATGATCATACATTCACTTTCGAGCAGGCCATGCTCTTTCATGGTCATGATGAAGCGGCCATGTGTCATTTATTCTTATCTACCCTGAAGAAGACTGCTCGAGAGTGGGTTGTCTCCCTACCATCAGCATCCGTGCGCTCATGGGATGATCTGCAATAACAGTTCCACACCCGTTTTGGCAGCAACAAGAGGCGGGCCAAGATGATCACATCCTTGATACAGGTCAAACAGAGACCGAATGAGACACTTCGGCAGTATATAAAGAGATTTCGGGAGGCTGTATCTGAGATCAACGACATAGATCCGAAGCAGGTGATCCACTTCTTGACCATGGGATTGAACGTGGATAAGTCCAGCAGGTTGATCGAGGAAATCATCTCAAAGGCACCCGAATCTCTGCCGGAGGCATATGACAAAGTCAATAAGTTCGTTGAGTTGGAAGAGGCGCTCGCTAACCTTCGGGGCACCTCGAAAAATACAGGTGATTTTCACCAGAGAGACCCCCGAGGAGACGACGCCGATAAGAAGTACAATAATAACGGCAAGGGGAACAACAAGAAAGATTCCCCAGATAATCGGCAAAAGAAGAATAATGGTTCGAGAGATCGAGGTAATAGGGATAACGATAAGGACTACACTCCCTTAACCTTGAGTAGAGCTGTTATCATCAAGGAAATCAAAGATCAGCCTTTCTATGAAAAGCCCCCGAAGATCAGAGTCTTCGCGAGACAAAAGAATGGGGACAGATATTGTGATTACCATGAAGCCAAGGGGCATGATACTGAAGAATGTTACCAGTAGAAAAATTTTCTCGAAAGGCAAGTCCGGAGGGGTAACCTGGATTGCTATGTGGCCGATCGATACAAACCGAGTCCTTTTGATCGAATAGCGCCACCACCTCCATCATCGGGAACGGCAAAAGGAGTTGTCGACGTTATCTCCGGGGGCTCGATATCAGCTTTGTCCAATCGGAAAAGGAAGGCTTTTGCTAGAGAAGTTCATCAACTGTCCGGGCAACCTCAGACCACTCCGACGGAGCCAATCACTTTTTCTGATGATGATTACCCGCCGGGAATGGTTATGCCGCATCAAGATGCCTTGGTCATCACAGCTCAGGTAGGGACCATGGATCTAAAACGTATGTTGGTAGACAATGGGAGTTCGGTGGATGTACTCTACAGTCATGCCTACAATCGGCCAGATCTGGGGGGAAGGAAGTTGGAGATCTGCAATGAGTCCCCGCTATATGGCTTCGGGAACAACCCAGTCCGAATAGCAGGGACGATAGAGTTACCAGCGATCTTCGGCACAGCTCCCAAACAGGTCTCCATCATGATAAGGTTTTATGTGGTCCAGGTGGAAAGCAACTACAATGCCATTCTCGGGAGAACAACTTTGGCAGCTTTAAAGGTAGTCACCTCAATTCCGTATCTGAAAATGAAATTTCCGACCGAGAATGGGATTGGTGAGGTGGTTGGTGATTAGGACTTGTCCAGAAGGTGCTATCTCCAGACTATCCAGGCGACTTCTGTGGGGGTGAGTAAGCAAAAAACTACGATGAAAATTGAGCTAGAACATTTTACAGAAGGAGGCTCTGAGCCGATAGCTACGCCTGCTGAAGAAACCGAAGAGATTCCATTGTTTCAGAAAGATAGCGCCAGGACAGTACAAATTGGTACCAGTTTGGAAACGGGCGTTAGAGCCAGACTCATCGAGCTGGTGAAAGAATATTCAGACATATTTGCATGGACGCCAGCTGACATGCCGGGAATAAATAGGGATGTGGCCGAACATAAATTAAGTGTCAACCCCAGCCACAAGCCCGTTAAACAGAAGAGGCGTAATATAGCTCCCGAGCGACAAAAGGTGATAGATGAAAAGATTGAAAAGTTATTGGCTGCCAACTTCATTTATGACATAACTTATCCGGAATGGCTTGCCAATGTGGTGCTGGTGAAGAAGCAAAACGGGAAGTGGAGGATGTGTGTAGACTACACGGATCTGAACAAAGTTTGCCCGAAAGATTACTATCCTCTCCCGAACATAGATCAGTTAATTGATTCTACTGCGGGACACACTTTAATGAGCTTCTTGGATGCTTTTTCCGGGTATAATCAGATTGTCATGCACAAACCAGACATCCCGAAGACATCCTTCATTACTCATCGAGCAATCTACGTCTACAAAGTCATGTCGTTCGGTCTGATTAACGCCGGGGCAACTTATCAACGAATGATGAATAAGGTGTTCAGAGACCAGATCAGCAGAAATATGGAAGTCTATATGGATGATATGACCGTCCGAAGCATGAGGGATGAAGACCACTTGTCAGATTTAGAAGAATGCTTTCGGAATGTCAGAATCCACAACATGAGACTTAACCCCGCCAAGTGCACTTTTGGCCTCGGGTCAGGCAAGTTCTTGGGGTACATGGTTAGCCCCCAAAAAGATATCGGCTATCCTCGAGATGCAATCCCCAAGGAGTTTTAAAGATGTTCAAAGACTAACAGGGAGACTCGCCGCTCTTCGGAGATTCGTGGCTCGATCAGCAAAGAAGTGTCTGCCATTCTTCAATACTCTGAAGGGGGCTCAGAACCAGAAGACGTTCGTTTGGACGGAAGAGTGCCAGCTTGCCTTTGAACAGATCAAGCATTATATTTCTTCTCCTCCTATCCTCAGTAAAGCTCTTCCCGACGAGGACCTACAGTTATACCTATCGACAACACAGTTTGCGGTCGGGTCAGCTTTGATAAGGGAGGACACACAGGGTCAGAGGCCAGTCTATTATGTAAGCCATGCTCTTCGAGATGCCGAAACTAGGTATCCAAACTTAGAGAAGTCGGCTTACGCATTAGTCATTTCTAGTCGAAAGCTTCAGCACTACTTTCAAGGGAGAACCATCACAGTGTTTACAGATCAACCCCTTCGGAAGGTATTGTATCGTCCCGAATCATCGGGGAGACTAGCAGCCTGGGCTGTAGAGCTAAGCCAGTTCAATATTGACTTCCGGCCTCGAACAGCAATTAAGGCGCAGGCACTGGCTGATTTCATTGTTAACTGTTCTTTCCCTGAGGAGAAGGGAGAAGAGCCAGCTAAATTACCAAATCCAACTACAGACTTGGCATGGACATTATTTGTGGATGGATCTAGCATCGGATCTCGCAGTGGAGCAGGAGTGATCCTTACTTCCCCCGAAGGATTCAGGGTCCAGCAATCTATTCGGTTCGGGTTCACAGCTACCAATAACATAGCTGAATATGAGGCACTTATAACAGGCCTAAGATTGGCCCGGAGTCTTGAGGTGAAAAACCTGATGATATACAGCGACTCCCAACTCGTGGTAAAACAGGTTTTGGGGGAATATGAAGCCAAGGAACCACATCTCCAGGCCTATTTGTAGCTGGTACGGACGCTCCTCGGACACTTCCCTAAATATGAAATCATCGGGGTGGTCAGAACGGATAACGCCATGGCTGATACTCTTTCAAAGCTTGCGACAACCGACCAAGGGGATTTGGAAGGATCTGTCTATATAGAAACTCTCCAGGAATCGAGCACAATGGTTCAGACAATAATGGATATTGAATCCGAGGACTCCTAGATGACCCCTATAGTCAAGTTTTTGAAAACTGATGAGCTGCCCGACGACCGAGCATTGGCCCGACGGATTAAATTCGAAGCCACAAAGTACTGTCTTATTGAGGATACACTGTACAGGAAATCCTATTCATCGCCCTTACTTCGGTGTCTTGGTCCCAGAGAATCTGATTATGCGCTTCGGGAAGTCCATGAAGGGATATGTGGAGATCATGTGGGAGCGAAGACATTAGCACATAAAATTTTGCGACAAGGATATTTTTGGCCGACCATGCTTCAGAACGCCAAAGACTTCGTCAAGAAATGCCATAAATGCCAACTGTTCGCTTCGGTACTACACCAGCCTCCCGAAGAACTTACACCTATATTATCTCCCATCCCTTTCGCAGTTTGGGGAATAGATCTTCTCGGGTCGCTTCCTCAGGGTAAGGGTCAGGTAAAATTTGTTATTGTGGCAATAGATTACTTCACCAAATGGGTCGAGGCCAAACCACTAGCAAAGATCACTGAGAAGACATGCCTCCAATTCCTTAAAGAGCAGGTGGTCTATCGGTTCGGAATTCCTAAGGTCCTAGTCTCTGATAATGGTCTTCAGTTCGTGGGGAAAGAGTTCGAAGGTTTTTTGACAGAACTGAGTATTCAACACCGACGAACTTCAGTGGCCCATCCTCAAGCAAATGGACAGGTTGAGGTGACAAACAGACTTTTGTTGAACGGTATCAAACTAAGACTTGAAGAGGCGAAAGGAGCCTGGCCCGAAGAGCTTCTGCATGTCTTATGGGCCTACCGAACAACTCCTCGAACCACAACCGGAGAAACACCCTTCAAGCTTTCTTATGGGACCGAAGCCTTGATACCTATTGAGATTGGGATACCTTCCTCCCGAGTCCAAAACTTCGACGAAATTCTCAATAGTGAGGGGCTTCGGGAAAACCTAGACCTATTGGAAGAGGAACGTGATGCTGTGGTTCTCAGATTAGCTACCTATCAGCAACGAACGGCTCGACATTTCAACAAAAATGTCAAGGCCAGAACATTCAAAGCAGGAGACTTGGTTCTTCGGCAGGCAGAGGCGTATACACCTCGGGAAACGGGAAAACTGATGCCTACGTGGGAAGGACCGTATAAAGTCATTGAAGTATTGGGATCGGGAACCTATAAATTAAAACATATGGACGGAAAGGAAGTCCCGAACACATGGCATGCTGCTCGGCTCCGCAGATATTATCAGTGATATTATGAACTTAGTTTCTTTTTTAGGCCTAAATGTTGGTCGATATTGATTATCTTTTCGAGATTAATGAGAATTCTTCTGTTTTATCTTTGTCTGCTGTTTTTACATACATTTTGATACATCGATTAACCTTATTAGTAATTCCCTAATAAAGTTAATGGGGAGAAGAGGTATAGAACAGCCATGTACATTGATAAATAAGAATTACTCAAGAGAAGAGATAAGATAGAATATTTACACATCTCATCAAAGGAATTAATCTTCATTAACGAATATTCATATTACAAAACGAAGAGTTTGTTGAATTACAAAAATTCAAATTACAAGTTAGTTATCGAGGATAACAATCCCCAGGGCATCGGGATCGTGGCCTTTTTCCCGCACCAGTTCTCGGGCAAATTCGAAGCCGTCGTTGAACTCGTTCACCACAGCATCTTGGACATCTTCATGGAATTGATCTGAGGTCTTATATTCCTCGATAACCTTTTGCCGAAGACTTAGCGCCAGCACACTGGGTGATGCAGGGGCAATAGGACCCTTCAGCCAGTCAGCTTCTCTGGAAGCCCAACCTTCAACGATCGATTGCACATTCTCCTTTAGATTCCTTATCTGATCTGTTTGAAGGCGAATCGTATCGTCTGATTAGCCGAGCTGATCCTTCTGATTCTGGGCGAGCAAATCAAGCTCTTTATTTTTCCCCTCTGCTTCCTCGGCCCGTTTCGCAGCAGTCTCAGCCTGTTTGACGGCCTCTTTCGCCCGAGCCTCAGCTTCGGTTACTCATGCATTCGCCGAGAGCACTTGAACCCTTAAGGCTGACAGCTCTTTCTCGGTCTTGACCTTCTCCGAGCGCAGTCCTTCGTAGTCATTCCTCATAATATGGAAACTATCGTGTTGCGCTCGGAGTTGGGTTCGGACCTTCGAATGAAGTTCCTTAGCCTGAGCACACTCTTCGGAGGACTTCTTCAAGTCGTATTCCAAGGTCTTTACTCGACCAGAGACCTCGAGAAGAAGATCGTTCCCCTGCAAAACAATGATCGGGAGTCAGAGCATAACACATAATAAAACTGTGGCTACTACTTAAAAAGAAAACTTGCTTACCTTGGTATGATGCGCGAACAGTTTCTCCATCAGAACCTTCAGATCCCCCTGATCGGCTTCGGTTACATCAATTAGGATCGGGGGGGATCCAAGGCCCCGGCAGAAGTTCCCACTTCTTCCACCCTCGGTTGATCAGTGGTGGGAGGGGGAGGAGTGGACTCTCTCTGCTTCTTCTTCCTCACCAATGCCCCTTCCTCGGGGCGAGGGGACTCGGCGTCGAAAGAAGCCGTTGCAACCAGCTCCTTCGGGACGCCATTGGCAGATCCCCCGGTAGTAGAAGAAGGCTCGATCGGAACCACTCTTACCTCAACTGAGGAGTGGCGCACCAGCCTCCTCTTCTTGGGCCTGGGTTCTGCAGCTTTCGCTGGCTCCTCGGTCGGGCCAGGTTTCGAAGTTCCATCGGCAACACCCTCGGGCAGGGGCGATGCTTTGCTACCCGAGGATTTCTTCAGGCGAGCCAGCCTTAGCTTTTCAGCGCCTGACAGCTTGGTCCTCGGCACACCAGCTGCCTCAAGAATGGCCTCGTTATCAGCGGTCCTTCCAGAGTCAGCCACTGCACAAAAGATAAAAGGGATCAGTACATTATCAATTTAGTAATAATATGCACTCGGGAAATTTAAATGGACTTACAGCCGTGATCATGTAACCAGTCTTGGTCATTCAAAAGAAGTCGGTTCCACTTCACCGATGGTCGCTTGGAATACAAAACCTCGAACTCCTCCAACCTTCTTCGAGTAATCCGATTCGGGTTTAATTGGTCTTTGTTCGGTTAGACCAAGGTCCTACCAACTCAGTGTCCGGCCCCTTGATGAGAAACCAGTCCCCATGCCATCCTTTATTACTGGATGGGGTATTCATTAGGGTATCTCTACCCGGATTCTTGATTATTTGATAGAATCCCTTCTCCTTACAGGCGGAGAGGGAAAAGAATTGAAAAAAGAAATCAAGCTTCGGGGTTACGTTCTCGGACGAACAGAAAGCTATGAAACTATTTAAGTGAATGAAAGAATTTGGGGATAGTTGATTTAAACTAAGCCCTACTGTATGAAGAAGCTCTACGACGAAGGGGCGGAGCGGAAAACGCACCCCGAAGAGAAGCAACTGGCGATGGATCGGGATCCACCCCCCTTGGGGTTGCCAGTACACCTTTTCTTCACCCTCGGGTCTCCTAATTTCATACGATTCAGGAATATAGAATTCCGTCATCAGCAGATCAAAAAAAGGATTTTTAATAGAAGAAGGAATGTTGGCTACTCTATACTCTAAAAAAAAGTACTTAGTTCTATTGTACTCTTCTACATCTCTCATACGTTCTACTATCACCGGTTTCCATGGCTGACCTTCAGGAATTCCGGCTTGAGCGACTGTAACCTCATCTTCAACGTGGGAAGATGAAGCTTGATTCCTATTACCCCCAGTCATCGAGAAAAGAAAGAAGATGAGTAACTTACTTGAAGATGTTCGAGGAAGGAGATGAACGATCGATCCTAAAGCAGAATTGCAAGAAGACGAGATCTCTGGAAGGTTATTTCTCTCTCTGTAAAAATGAATGTACTGGTGAGAAATGACGGCTAGGTTAACTTTCTCTATAAAAGGGGAGATCCGACGGCCGGAATTGATCCTATCCAACGGACGAGGCCAGAGGCGGGAGAAGTTATTGCTGATAAGCTATAGCGCCTAACAGCTGTACCCAACTGTAGCATTTCGAATTTCAAAAACATAACTATTGGGCTGCTTGTGCTGGGATATTACTATTGGGCTTCGAAACAAAAATTCTGGGCCCAAATACACATTTGTGGGCGAGACTTACCCATCAGAGAAGCCCGATATCATGACCAGCTTCTCCATCCTCGGGACGATATTACTCGGGATCCCAAGAGGCATTATCCTCGGTTCTCATGCTTTCGAGCACCCGAGGGGCGTTATCCTTGGTCTGACGCCCTTGAGAATCCCTATCTTCGGGCTAACACTTGAAAACACCTGGAGGAGGGATATCCTTGGTCTGACGCCTTCGGGTTCCCGAGAGCTCCTATCCTCTTCCCTTGTTGATAAATTTTCGGCTGATTAAATCCTTTGACTCACTCCCTCAGTACATATCATATACTAAGGGAGTAGGGAGCAATGTTCGGATATATATTCTCATGGGCTTGATCGGGCTCCTCATCTTGGGCTCGGCTCAAAGGCCTATCATGCTTAATGAGTTACAAGAGGACTCTCTAGTCCGAAAAGGCTTGGGTTGGAATTCTAAGCCCATGTGATTTCTTATTGGATAATACTTCCATTAGCTCAAGGTAATTGAATCCGGGTCCAATAAGGATTCTGGGCAGAACACTCCTAATAGGAGTAGTAATTAGCCAAGTGAATCCTATAAATACCCAAATAACAATAAAGGCAAGGTACGCCACTATTTACCCTACTAAATATTGAGCCTCCATTGTTAACGTATCTTAAACCCGTTACTCACTCTTACACCGGAGGAGTCCAAGGCGGTCCAAGCCGTCGGGACTTTTGTGCAGGTACACGTCCGGCGAGTTGATTGGACGCGCGGACAGAAACAGGCGTTAACAACCTCAATTGCTTAAATGCACATTGACTTTATAATTAATTAACTACATTCTTATTAATATTGGATGGTTGATGTATAATTAACTATTTATTTTTTGTGCCCAAGTTTAAAGTATATAGTACGGAAAAATAAATTTCAACTATCCATTATTCTGAGAAAACACCAAATGATCAATGGTAAGATATGATGATCTATGAATCTATGACACCCATAAGTACTTAATTATTTGAACAGAAAAAATTAAAATAAAATACTGCTAGTCTTCTTAGTTGGAGTACAATTAATTATTGCAAATTAAAAGCCAAAAGAGAAAAAAAGAAGGCATGCAATCATTAAAATGTTTCTAAAAAATGCAATAATTATCTTCACTGAAGCACCAAAGCACCAAAGCACCAATTGCACGTCGTAAATTTTCAATACGGTTAATGTGAGGGATCAAAACATTTTCAACACATTTTGGTTTTCAAAGTTTATTACTGAACCTAAAGAGAGAGTTTTGGAAATTCCAAATAAGAGTGGAAGACCCGTCAAGGCAAACACATCAATTGGAAGTCCCACGCATCCCCCTTAGTCAATACATAATCTGACAATAAGCAACTAACATTTAAATTTCTTTTGTTTTTGAAATTGTTGTTAAAGTGTTTACATGTTTATGGTTGAGATTATGAAAAAAATATGTGAAATAGTCAAATTAAAAACTTATGTACTAGGCATTATATTGTATGACGATCTTTTTTATCCTTTATTTTAGAATTTCTTACATAATTATGTAAATTTATAATTATAAACTTTTTGTCACACAAATCGCTTATGCACCGACTACTAATGTATATATAAAAGATTTGCTTAGACGTAAATTTTTTAATATTTACTATTAAAAGAACTAAAATTGCGAAAAAAATCCACCAAAAGAGGAGAACTCCAATTCCGAATAGCTTAGTTTGGATTTGGCTCCCCGCCATATATTATACCTTCCCTCCAATTATTTAATCTTAATAATTTTGTTAGTAATGATTAAAATAATTTAATAGATAGTTGATGATATTAAAATTAATCTTCCCAAAAATTAGAATGTGTAAGAAATAATTTCACCGTTAAAAATTTAAAAGAATTTTCAATCATTAAAATTTTAATAAAAAATTCACATGTTCATTAAATAGTGAAAAAATATCTGATTGCTTTTAATTTTGAAATAATTAAGTTATTCAAATGCGCTTAATTTAATTTATTCCACAAACCAACCCAAACCCCGCAAGACCGGCAAAAGTCTACCTTGGAAAGACTCCTGGGCATACGTTGAAATCACATTTGGCCTAGACCTTCAAGTCTTTGTCGGCTAGCTTATGTGATTTGGCCTAGACCTTCAAGTCTTCCCGCGGAAATTATTGAACGCTTATAAGTAGCTTATAGTCTTTGTCGGCTAGCTTATAGCTTATAGTCTTTGTCGGCTAGCGTATAGCTTATAGTCTTTGTCGGCTAGCGCATAGCTTATAGTCTTTGTCGGCTAGCTTATATGATTTTCCTTTCCCCAGTCTTCCCGTGGAAATTATTGAGAGAAATTTCTCCGAAAATTATCGACAAATTCGTTGAAAAATATGATTGAAGCGACTAGGGGTGGATCCAATTAATAACAACATTTCTTTACTGGGGGATTGTATTCACTAAAAGTTAACTACTCCCCACATTCCAAACAATAAAGTATGTCCTTTTCAAAAAAAAAATTAAAAATATATATATTTTTAATTTTCCAACAAAGGGAGTAAATTTTTCCTATAGTACTATAGAAAAGTAATTAATATTACATTAATTGTTGTATATAATAATATATTTAAATAAATATTAATCTCAGAAGAACATGTGAGGTAAGCTTGGAATAAAAAAAAAATCAATGATGAAATTATATAGAATAATAGAAGAAAATAAATTAAAATGGTATAAAAGAATATGTTGTCTTGTATAGGAATTTTACTTCTTTACTTTACCATTTACAAATATGAATTGGTTCATGATCTGATTATATTCTGATTCATGATTTTTGTGACATTTATCTTCAATATAAAAAACAAAGAAATGAGTCAACTCTTAATCAATATAGAAAACTTTTATTTTTAATTATTTTTACTTTTTTCACAAAGTTGGTCAATAATAATTTGGTTCAATTCTTAATTGATATTCACAAATTTTAAAAATGAAGCTCTTTTGTAGAATGAATTATTTCATATATTCATTATGTATCAAAATGTAAATAAATAATTGTTTGGGAAAAATCATTTACTTCTAAATTCTAATTTCTCTCCTCTCTCTCTCTCTCTATATATATATATACACACACGCACACACACAGTGCTTAAGGAAAGGAGGAAGTATTATATTTAATAATGATTTTCTATCTAGGAAAGGAGGAAGTATTATATATTGCTTAAGGAATTTTTAAACAATAGTTATGCTTTTGACTGTTTTTGAAAAGTCATTATTTACATATTTTATGTTTCAACATAAATAAGATAATTTAATTATTTAAAAAGACTTAATGACTGAAAAAATTATTGAATTCTTTTTTTAAGTTATCAAAATAATATATACACAATTTTTGTTGCACCAAAATCATTGAACTTTTAAAAAATGTAAAAAAATGATTAAAATTTGACTAGATCATGTATATAAAAGTCAGTAGACACGTTAGCTCATATGATACATTTTTTGACACATTAGCAGTTAACTCGAAAAAATTTTATGTGCAGCGTACTTCAATTACTATTTGGTTCCAAAAACCAACTCAAAATTAGAACCATCATAATTAAATAGAAATCAAGTTCCTATATTTACATGTAAATATAGCTGAAAATTTATCTTTCTATTCCTGTAATTGTTTTTCTTTTTCTTTTCTTTATATTCTGATCACCCATGCATATATATATGCGGGAAAGAAGAGAGAGAATTCCTAAACCACTATATATACTTCATTTTGCAACATACCTTGTTTGCTAATAACATAAACAATTCCGGTTAGTGTTTCGAAGTGTGTGACCCATTAAAGAGTCATGAGGATAGCCTGCATCATGATCTTTTCTATTGTAGTAGTACTCTTGTTGCTTCATACTATTCTTAGGAGTTGCTCAGCCACAAGTACTAGTCTTCATCATCATCATGATCATGCAACTCTAATTAACATCACCACGGATGAATCTACTCTTTTGGCCTTGAAATCCAGCATCATTTATGATCCTAATCATACCCTGACAAACAATTGGTCCATCGCGAAAGGCTCTTGTTGTAACTGGGTTGGAGTCACTTGTGGCACTCGCCATAAACGAGTCGTCGCCTTAGATCTTTCAACCATGGGCCTAATAGGCACCATTCCTCCGCAAATTGGAAACCTCTCGTTCCTTATTTCGCTTGATCTTAGCAATAATAGCTTCAGTGGCTCCCTGCCCAAAGAATTGTCTGATTTGCGCCGACTTAAAAAAATCAGTCTAAGATTCAACGACTTTGGAGGGGAGATTCCCTCATGGTTGGGTGAATTAACCAAACTTGAACATTTGTCGCTTGGATATAACAGTTTTACAGGCACAATCCCACCTTCTTTTTCCAACATAACAAAGCTTGTGTGGTTGAGTTTAGGGTTCAACTCTCTTCGAGGAAGTATTCCTCCCGAGATTGGTAGTCTTGCTAACTTGGAAGTATTTTCGATGCAAAGTAACCAGCTAGTAGGCTCCATCCCACTCATCATCTACAACATCTCAACACTAAAAGTTTTTGCCTTTGCAAATAATAGTTTGTCCGGTAATCTACCAGCGGATATTTGTAAACGTATCCCGAAAATCGAAGAGCTTTATCTGTCTCTGAACAAACTGTCTGGCCCAATTCCTTCATCTCTACATGAATGCTCAAAACTTGAAATTCTTTCTTTGTCAACCAACGAATTCAGTGGAATCATACCAAGAGAGATTGGAAACTTAACTCTACTGCACGAGTTGCTCCTCGCTTCCAACTACTTGAAAGGTATGGATATAATGCTAGCGGCTGCTTTTACCTTTAAGATCACTTTCTTTCTTTTCAACAATAATAATTTAATAAATTATAAAAAATATTGTTAAAATTTTTACTCTTTTCATCTAATTTTACTTGTCTTAATTAAAAAATACACGTCTATTAAAAACTTTTTTTATCTCCAAATTACTCATCTTAACTACTCTATTATCATTTTGTTTGTTTTAATTTATCTTCTAACTCTTTCTTTCTCTTTCTTGGAATAATAAAATAGATGAGAGAAAGAGGAAAAAAAGAGTATGATTGTGCTTTCAATGTCAAAGTTAATACTCCATCCGTCCCAAATTAATTGCTCAGTTTTGACTTTAAAGTCAAATTGACCATTTTTAAAACTAATCTTTTTACTATTTTTACTAAAATATAGGTGAATGGATTATAACCAAAAGAAAGTATATACAATTTATTACTAACCTCAATTTTTATAATTTTAAAAATATATTTATATATACTTAATTATTAATTCTAAAAATAGTCATAATTGATGATACATATTTACAAATCTTTTCAAGTGCATATTCAAAATTCCATTTCGAATTTTCGACAGGTACAATTCCCCGAGAGATTGGCAGTCTTTATAATCTACGGATCCTATGGTTAAGATCCAATAACTTTACAGGTACTCCATACTCAATTTTGAACCTCTCCAAACTTAATTAATAATTAATAATTAATTCTTATAGTTAGTGATTGTATTACGTGAATTATATATTCCTATATCTTAGTAATATTAATAGATTAATATTAGTTAAGATGGTTTTCATAGGAATATTAGTTCCTTCTAGAACTATATCATATAACTAACAATGATATTTTATATTTAATTAATATCGAATATAAAAAGATTACCAGATTCAACAATAATAAGTTAATAAACTATAAAAAAAAATATGTGTTATAGATTCTTATTACGTCATAATATATATCAAAAAAATTTGTTATTAAATATGTTTATATTTTAATAATAGTAACATTAATATTAGGTAACATGCTCTTCACCAAAAAAACTATTTATTTAAAACTATATTATATAATATTTACACAAGTGTATTGCTTTCTATTAAAAGACAGAATCAAAATTGTGTGACCAAAATTCGTGTAACCAAAATTGAGTTGACTTATTAATTCGATTGAAATGGTATAGATATATTTTTCACGTGTTAAAAACTAAAATTGTCGAGTTAATTCGATCTAAAACACACACTTGTGCCGTATTATATATAGCGTAGATAAAATAGTTACAAAAACAAGTGATCACACAAAAGCAATCACGTGATCTTATTTTTAAAACAAAAGTAATATTATGGTTTTATCAGCTAATAAGTTTTTCGTAGGGGTATCTCAGTATCCACACTAGTATTTTATTTTTTGCAATAATTAATTTTTGTAGGCCATATTTAATTTGTCTCAACAATGAGATTAACATCATTTAGCTAGAACATTTAGGATAAAGAAATGAAAATCAGAAAGACTAATACAATTTCCTTGTTTGGTTACAGTAGAGAATAGGAAGATAGAACGATGAAAGAATGAAAACGGTCTAAAATTCAAGGCTTCAATATAAATTAATTGATCTTTTTCAACTTCAGCGATTGTCTTTAATTTTTGCAATTGTGTAATTAATTTTTTATATTTTTTCTCACTTGGGTTCAATTGAACATGCATGTCGCGTTATAAATTAATGACTTGAACCGCTAACTAAGTCAATTAATTCGTCGGCATGTATAATTAAAAAAATAATTTTTCACATTTATTAAACATAAAAAAATAAAAACGTCATAAATTTCATGATTCATTTGAATAGTAATAAATTTCAGTGTGGTAATTATTTTGAAACATAACTTGCATCATATTTCTCGTTCACAACAAAATGTATATATTTCGTTTCATCATTAGATTAATTTGAGGATAAAATGCATGTTGCCAAATGGCTTTTTTGTGTGCTCTTAAACGTGCTTTTGTCATTCATTCTTTTTTTTTTTCATTTCGAATTTTGGGCAGGTACAATTCCCCAAGAGATTGGCAATCTTTATAATCTACAGGAGATAAACTTAAGTTTCAATAGCTTTACGGGTACTCCAGACTCAATTTTCAATCTCTCCAAACTAGAATACTCTGGAATGACAACCAACCCAATCTAAGAACACTTAATATTGCAGTGAATAATTTCACAGGGATTTTGCCCGACTCCATCTCAAATGCTACTAAACTAGAGCGGATAATGATTTCTCTTAATAAATTCTCTGGTACAATTCCCAATTCGCTAGGAAATTTGGAACTCCTCGAAATCCTCACCTTTGGGGGGAACAACTTCATCATTGAAAAATCATCTTCGGAAATCAGCTTCATCACTAGCTTGACAAATTGTAGAAACTTAAGAACTTTACATATGTCACTTAATTCTCTAAACGGATACCTTCCGGCTTCCATCGGAAATTTCTCTACTGCTTTTGAAGAATTTTATGCAGAAGAGATCGGAATTAGGGGCATCCTTCCCAGTGAAATCGGTAATTTGAGTAGTCTTGCAACATTATATGTAGGTTACAATGAATTGACTGGAAAAATTCCTGTAGCAATCAGAGGTTTGTCGAGCCTTCAAATATTAGATCTTGTTGAAAACAAGATTGAAGGATCCATTCCGGATGATCTCTGTCTATTACAGAACTTAGGTAGTTTACGCTTAGAACTAAACCAAATTTCGGGTCCATTGCCAGAATGCATAGGAAATATTACTTCTCTAAGATATCTTTATCTTAATTCCAATGCATTGACCTCTAGATTACCAACACATCTTGGAAACCTAAAGGATCTTTTGGAGTTCAATGCATCCAGAAATTCTTTCAGTGGCCATCTACCAAGTGAATTGGGTAATTTGAAGGTTGCGGTGCTAATAGACTTGTCACATAATCAATTTTCGGGGAACATCCCTAACATCTTTGGCAGGCTCCAAAATTTGGTTAATCTTTCTTTGGCAAATAATAGATTACAAGGACCTATTCCTGATTCATTTAAATATTCAGTGAGCTTAGAAAACTTGGATTTGTCCCGTAACAATCTTTCTGGCATGATTCCCAAGTCTTTAGAGACACTCTTTCATCTTCAATACTTCAATGTATCTTTTAATAGTTTAAGGGGAGAAATTCCAAGTGAAGGTCCTTTCAAAAACTTCACTAGTTAATCTTTCATGTCTAATGAAGCATTGTGTGGTGCTCCTCGATTTCAAGTCCCACTATGTCATAACAGCTCTGTTCATCATGGATCACAAAGAAAAAAGAGAGTGCTTCTAGTTATATGTATCTCCCTAGTGACTGCATTAATATTTGTTACCTTGACCTTTGCATTTGTTTGGATACGACGTCGAAGCAAAAGTAAGGTTCCATCTCAAATTGATTTGTCACAGTTAATTGCCCCTTTAAGAATCTCATATTATGAATTACAACAAGCAACTGATGCGTTTAGTGAAAGCAATTTGCTTGGCATGGGTAGCTTTGGTTCCGTTTACAAAGGAGTACTTGCAAATGGGACATTCATTGCGATTAAAATATTCAATTTACAATTTGAAGGAGCATTCAAGAGTTTCGATGTAGAATGTGAAGTACTACGCAACCTTCGCCACCGAAATATATGCAAAGTCATTAGTAGTTGCTCTAACCTTGATTTCAAGGCATTGGTACTTGAATACATGTCGAATGGGAGCCTTGAGAAGTGGTTATACTCTCATAATCATTTCTTAGATATTTTGCAAAGAATAGACATAATGATAGATGTGGCATGTGCTTTGGACTATCTCCATTATGGTTATTCAACAACAATAGTTCACTGTGATCTGAAGCTAAGCAATGTCCTTCTAAATGAAGATATGGTTGCATGTCTGAGTGACTTTGGCATAGCAAAGTTATTGGGAGAAGGGGAAAGCATTGCACAAACCATAACTTTAGCCTCAATTGGATATATTGCACCAGGTGACCCTCTATCTTATTAATTTTATTTTTTCTTAGCTCAAATATATATATATATATATATATATATAGATATATTCTTCTGCTAAGTTTTACGAAATACGTTTTTGTTTACGATGTTGCTTTTGTGTTGTTGGACCGATTTTCAGAGTATGGATCAGAAGGATTAGTGTCCAAGAAATGTGATGTTTACAGTTATGGTATTATGTTGATGGAAATATTTACAAGAACTAAGCCCAGTGATGAACAATTTCTTGGAAATATGAGCCTAAAGCATTGGGTAAATACTTCTTTTCCTAACTCACTCATCCAAGTTATTGACGCAAACTTGTTAAAACTAGAAGATGGTGACATAACTTTAAAGGTAAGTTGTATATCATCTATCATGGAATTGGCTTTAAGTTGCTCTGCAGATTCACCTAAGGAGAGGTTCGACATAAAAGATGTCATTGTAGCACTCAAGAAGATTAGACTTCATTTCCTTGTGAATCATGGACAAACTTGAAACA
Source organism: Aralia elata (assembly GCA_034770075.1). Classification (NCBI taxonomy): domain Eukaryota; kingdom Viridiplantae; phylum Streptophyta; class Magnoliopsida; order Apiales; family Araliaceae; genus Aralia; species Aralia elata. The sequence continues at coordinate 69,141,592 of CM068379.1, read as the reverse complement.
TCAAAGTACTCCTTGTAAATTATAGATGTTATGTTTGTCAATGGTTTGCAGGGCCATCAGAGATGAAGGTGGTGGCAACTTCTGTGACTTCAAATTCTCCTATCTAAATACAAGAATATTGTCATGATTATGGATTTGCTCATCAACAGTATGTTTTGGTACCCAATCTTTTGGGTGATTGTAAACTATGTATTGTCCTTTAATTCTATGTATTATGGTGTTATTGTGTCATACACACTATGTTTTTTCTACTGTATATTGTTCCTTTGGAAGAATATAATTTGAATGGTTGAATAGAAGAATAACCTTATTTCCTTTTTTCACCATTGAGTGAAGTGAAATAGGCGTATATATAACATATCGTATATTGTCAAATATGCTAATACAACACAAATAGACATTCAAATTTCATAAAATTGTCACACACTCGACCATATGTACGTTCATAAATTTATGTTCATTTGTTGTAGAAATGTTACATCCGTAGTATCCAACAAAAAGGGCGTAAGATGACAAATATAACATATGCAATTTTTACTATAACAAATACAAGTTAAGAGTGTGCTTCATGGAATCCAACTCCCTCAAATAGTATCAGTAGATAACCAAACGATCGGATTTGTTTGACACAAGCTAGCTACTAATCTGCAAATCAATGAGCAGAGCGGATCATAATTATCAGCTACAATGATCACGCTGTTAAGTAATATAAATATATATTTTTTCCTTTTGTGAAGCTATGATTTTATTTTTAAATAAAAATCTACCTTAGCCTATCACTTTTGTCTAAATTAGGAGAAACCTCAACTTTGGAGGACCTTGAACGGAAAGAACTTCACTTTCTTAATGCAACAATAACATGATCATTTATTTGTTTGTTTGTTTATTTGATAGGTAATTTTGGTACAGTAATAAAATGATCGTTTATATTCATTTTATTTTTTTTGGTTAAATCATTTTTTGTTCATTGAACTGGCCCTCAATTTACATTTGTATTACTAAATTGATTTTTTTTTTTCATTCAACTCATTGAATTGTAATTTTTTTACAAACTATTACAAAACCCATTAACCTGTTTGACTTTTAACATAATAAATAGTATGTGATAGGAAAAATGTATCTAAGTCATATATATGTCAACGTGGCATGGTATGATAGGAAAAAAAAAAAGAAATATATATATATTAACTAATTACATGGACGAAAAGCACCTACGCTAATTAAAATTTTGCATGAAATTAAATCTATTCTAAAATTAGACTGGATCATTAACAGCTATTGATAGTTTTGGGCGATTAAGTTTGAAATCCAAAATATGAGCAATTGATTTCTCTTTTTTGATCCAAAAAATGAATTATGGAATTGGGGAAGAAAGACAAAATTAACCCATTTTCTTTCTCAGCTTCTGGCCTGCCATTTTTGCAAAGTTAAAACATATAATGTTTTTGCACCCATGAATGTTTGAATGTGTGGGGTATGTATACCACAAAAAGTGCAAAACATGGAAAATATTTGCTACAATCATTTTCCTCTGAATTTGAAGCAGGCATAGAGGAAACAACTCTTAAATTTGAAGCAGGCCCTACAAATCTAGCCAATTCCAAGAAAAGAAATTATACTTGTGCCATAACCTACAAAATGGGTGTATCAAGATCTTCTCTCGAACTTCTTCTCACTTGATCTTTTCTCCTCTGCTTCCCGCCGTCTTTGCTGCCTGTAATTGAGTGTAAAATGAAAGGCTTTGAGTAATGTGACTAGTGATAATGTCAATTTAAAGCAAATTGCTCATGTTAGAAAATAACCAAATCTAATAATAGGTAGATTCATTGTCAATTTCATCCTACAAGCCACTTTGCATGACAACAAATATGAGCCAAAATAGGTAAATTCATCATCAATTTCTTCCAACTAAGATCCTTTTCTACGTTATTTCTATGATACAATATTAAGCCATCCACGTTAACAATGCATTACACAATTTTGGCAGGAAAAGCATGTCATATCATGATACCTCCCAAGACATGACAGTACAAGCATGGTGCATCAAAAAATGGGCAGTGAACACCTTAGATTATCTCAGATAATGCACAAGGTAAGATTATGGTCACTCTGTTTGATTATCAATTGGAAGGATTTAACGCCACACAATTGGTTCAACTAAACCCCCGTCCCTCAAAAAAAAAAATACAACAAACACAACCAAAAGGAAATCCATTTTTACCAAATACAGATAGAGGAAAATTGCCCAGTTCAGGGAAATTCCTCCATTCCTATCTTTATTATCCATCCAAATATCAACAGATTCCAATACAAACAATCAACGGTATTTTTTTTATATTAGTAAGGAACAATCAACTAGATTTTATTTAATCAACATATGCAAAAGTAGTAAATAAAAGAAATATATTCCCTCCGTTCCAAATCATAAGATCAATATTGACTTCTCAAAAGTCAATTTCAAACTTAAAATTGATATGAATTCATTTAGTTTATGTCAATACAATTACCGATATCATAAATTACTTAAAAAAAGTACTACAAGCTATAAGATTTATTATTTTCAAACCTTAAATGAATCATGTCAATTTTAAATGTGAAAATATCTCAAATTGACTTTTAAAAAGTCAATATTGATCTTATAATTCGGAATGGAGGGAGGGAGTATATGAGAAAATTGCCAGATAGTGAGACTGAAAAGATTATGGACCATTCCCTGGGTCTGGTGCAACTGAGATCATATATACTGGTTATCGGGCTGATCTGTTTACTCGTTAAAAAATGCATCTAACCAAATTTATTGACAACAATAATATGCCAACACAACCAAGTCACATCAGCTTGTTTTACCACATAATAAGTTTACATATGACAATATGGATATTCAATTATAGCAGGAGCAATATATATGTTTGTTCAGTTCTACAAGACAATGTCACTTCAACACATTCACAAAGAACGAGTCCTATATCGAAAAAGGGATCAACTGTCATTTCAATAAGGAAAGATGGATCTACTTTTGTGCCCTTGGTTAAATCCTCTAGTTTAATAATTAGGGAAAGATAAAGAAAAAGACAAGGTTACAGAGTAATTTATTATTAAGCGCTTGTGTTTAATTGAACTTAAGAAGATATTGTAATAAATACCTTGAGTATTATGTTTTGTAATATTATTTGGTATTCAGTTATGTAAAGGTCTATAGAACCTGAGATTTAAGTAAGATTATTATTGTAATCTAAGACAAGTTTAAGTTAGTATATGTAAGAATGAATGGTTATTTATTGTATCGTGAGCACCAAGTCTAGGGTAAAGGTAACCCGGATTTGGGACATGACATCACAACATTGCACAAACCATGACTAGCCACATTTGGCTATATTTCACCAGGTGATCCTCTGTTTTATTTTTCTTTGGCTCAAATATATTCTTTTGATAAGTTTTACGAAATAATTGTTTTTTTTTACGATGTTGCTTTGTAATATTGGATCGGTTCAGAGTATGGATTAGGAGTAGTGTCCAAGAAATGTGATGTTTACGGTTATGGTATTATGTTGATGGAGATATTTACAAGAACTAAGCCCAATGATGAACAATTTCTAGAAAATATGAGTCTGAAGCAGTGGGTATGTAATTCACTTCCTAACTCAGTAATCCAAGTTATTGATGCAAACTTGCTGAAACACGAGGATGGAGATATAACTGTGAGGATACACTGTATAGCAAAAATCATGGAAGTGGCTTTAAGTTGCTCCACAAATTCACCATACGAGAGGTTCAACATGAAAGATGTTATGGGGGCACTCAAGAAAATCAAACTTGATTTTCTTGCAAATCATTGAAGGACTTGAAACATCAAAATACTAGCTCTTTTTCATTACCCAATTAACTCTACTAGTTATTCAATAATTATAACATTTTTTATATCATGTTCTTGCAATGATTTGTAGGACTACCAAAGATGGAAGTTGTGGTAACTTATGTACTTCAAACTATCTATCCAAATAAAGAAAGTTGTCACGATGGTAGATTTGCTCATGAACAAAAAGAAGGATCAGCGTCGGATATATAGTGATCAGCTTGTTTATTTGTACTATTTGTGATGTTCATGCTACATATAATGGTGTTAATTCGTGTTACGAGCATATTTTACTTCAATCCCATCTAATTTAGGATGAAGGGGAATATTTAAGTTTTTTTCCAATAAGTAGAATTGAACTCACATATTGTTTTTTTCTCTATAAATGCACAATACTTGGTGAGTTGGTGGAAATACATGTACTCAATTAATGCAAGCTACAACACTATAAGGGGCGTGGAAATAGTACAAAATTAAGAAAACTCTCTATTTCGAAACAAGTCACGTGTTATATATAGTCTCAAAATAAAAAGAGTAATTTACTTTTTTAAGGGTGTACATTGTTTTTGTTTGACTCCAATTTTTCTGATTTTTCCTTCACCACACACTATATCAAGTACCTACAATTTTTTGTTTTTCTAAAGATATTTTTGGAGTGAAATTGTCCAAATTATCCTCACTTCAATCAATTATTACATGCCGATGATCAAAAAGTTTTATCTATAGAAATCGAGAAACATTAAAGTTCAAAGTCTTAATTGAAAAGTTAGGGTTTGATCTGTGAGTTTAAAAAATGTTTTAAAAGGAAGTTACAACAACACATTGTTGAAGGTTTCCAACTTTTGATAACCACACTCCTTTGAATCAGTCTTGAGCATAATTCTGTACGACAATAATTGTAGACCAATGTGTTATAGCACAACTTATTTTAACATGCACTAATAGGTGGGTTTTATCATTTGACTAATAATGAGATTATTAAATTGAACTCACGTAAATGCAGAATACATGTACTCCACCCCTTAATGCAAGCTACAAGACTATAAGGGTCATGGAAATAATACAAAGTTAAGAAAACTAATTAAATACTGCCTCTATTTCAAAATTAAAAGGTTTAAATACACTTGCAACTTCTAAATTTTCTTATTTTAAAACTTAAACTTCAACTTTTAAATTTTAAGACGTTGAACCTTAATGTTCTTAAAATTTTATAATAATAATAAATAAATAAAAAACTTTGACATTTTTAAAGTGTATTTCTTATGCCAAATTTGAAATAAGTTTCTAAAATGACAAACCAATAAAAGAATTAATTGGGTAGGTTCTTCTTAGTCCTTTGTGCTGGAGTAGTCACAATCACAAGGAGAAATACATGGTAATCACAACATACAAACAAGAACCTACTGAACTTAAAGCACAAAGGCCAATACGGTGAATGTGAGCGATCAAAACATTTTCAACACATTTTGGTTTTCAAATAAGAGTGGAAGACCCGTCAAAGCAAACACATCTATTGAAGAGGCCTTGGGGTTTGGCTTGGCTGGTTGGTCCAGACCAGTGCACAGTCAACCATCTCTTTATAGTGGGGCCACCAACTCACGAACGAACTACTAACACGCATTCAGACTTTTGTAAGTACTTACGTCAAAATTGAAGATATACGTATATATTTATGTGAATAATATTATGCGTATAAATTGTATATAAAAAATTATACACAAAGAGTGTTGGAAAACTCTTTCAACTAGAATCGTTTCTGATAGATTAAAGGCCTAATGATAAAATTGTCCCCCCAAGTTTGGACGAAAATCAATTTGACACTCAAAGTTTGGTAATCTTCAATCAATACCTCTAAGTATTTTAAAACAACAAATGTGTTCCTTTTTGGTCGGACCGACCAATTTTTCGCCGGAATACGTCATGTGTCAATTTCATTTTATATATTATACGTTTTAGATGTAGGCATACATGTATTATGATTTTATACAAATATATACACACTAAAAAATTATTATAATTTAAAATAAAACATTAAAATACCAATTAATTAAACAAATGGAGGAAGAGAGAAGATCCAGAGGAGAGAGAAAAGGAGGAGTCGGAGGAATAGGAGGAAAGATGAGAGGAGAGAGAAAAGGAGCAGAGGAGAGAGAAATTTGATAAAGAAAAAGAAAAAAAAGATAAGAAAAAAGAAAAAGAATCTATTTGATTTTTTAATTTTGTTATTATTTTATAATTACATTTTTTTATAAGTTAGTCATGATCTTATTTTTAATTTTATCTTCTTGTCATTGATGTTTTATTTATTTAATTTTCTGAGATATAGTGTTATGACATTAGCATTTCCTTTAGCATAATTATTAACATATTTGTAGTAAGTTTAAAAAAAAATAGAGAAAGTAATTGGAAATCTAAAGTAAATTATAATTTTTCGTAGAAATTTCTTATTTGTGAGTTTTCTTTAGTTAAGAAAGTTTTGAAAAGGTCAAGAAAATTGGATTCAATCTTCTTTAGAAAAATTTATAGGCAAACCATAGAAAAGTCCAAATTTCTATAGAAAATTTTATAGGCAAACCATAGAAAAGTTAAGGATTGAAATATGAGTTTAGTAAACTTCTTTTTTTATTTCTAAATTGGCCTAACAATAACATAGAAAAATAAAAAATTAAATAGATTTTTTTCATAGAAGAAACTAAAATAAAAACAAATTAAATAAATAAAACATCAATGGCAAGAAGGCAAAATTAAAAACAAGATCATAACTTACTTATAAAAAAAATAATTATAAAATAATAACAAAATCAAAAAATCAAATAGATTCTTTTTCATTTTTCTATCCTTTTTTTCCTTCTTCTTTATCAACTTTCACTCTCTTCCTTCTCTTTCCTCTCCTCCTTTTCTATGTCCTCTCTCTTTTTTCTCTCTCTCCTCTTCCTCCATTTGTTTAATTAATTGGTATTTTAATATTTTATTTTAAATTATAATAGTTTTTTGAAGTGTATATACTTGGATAAATTCATAATACATGTATGCCTACATCTAAAACGTATAATACATAAAAAAAATTGACACATGGCGTATTCCGGCAAAAAATTAGTCGGTCCGGTCAAAAAGGAACACATTTGTTGTTTTAAAATATTTAGAGGTATTGATAGAAGATTCTCAAACTTTGAGTATCAAATTGATTTTCGTCCAAACTTGTGGGACAATTTTGTTATTAGGCCTATATTAAATAACAAATCATGCTAAATAAGTAATAGAATTCTACGAAATAAATAACATACACAGAAAATAATAGTACGAAAAATAAACCAGACACCAAATCTTATTGCAACTATGTTTCTAAGTTTTGGACGGAAAAGAAAAGAATAGAAAACTTAAATTAGAACAAAAAAGAAAAGAATAGAAAACTTGAAGTTTTACTTTGTGTTGTTTCTGAGTTTTTAATAGAAAATTTAAAATTTTTCTTTTCTTGCGTTTTTGAGTTCCAATGAAAAGAAAAGAAAAATATCACTTTTACAAATTTATCCTTCTATTAATTATAATCATTGAACCATGAATAAAAATATGCAAAATAAATATACCTTGTTATATATATATATATATATATATATATATATATATATATATATATATATAGTAAGGATCTTAGGCTCACCCTTAAAAAGCTTACCCCAAGCTCACCCCCCTTTTGCGACGGACCCGGCGACGGTTTGGGTGTACAACCGTCGTCTATACTTTTAGCGACGGACAATATATAGCGTCGTTAAAAGTATAGACGACGGTTGTACACCCAAACCGTCGCCGGATCCGTCGTAAAAGGGGGGTGAGCTTGGGGTGAGCTTTTTAAGGGTGAGCCTAAGATCCTTACTGTATATATATATATATAGCTAGCATCAAATAATTGAAGAAAAGGAACTACGTAGAACTGCCTCGAATGTTTTTATATACTCGTAGTATAATATATACTAATTAATAAACAACAAAAAGGTACTGCAGGCAGAGAAGCATTGAAACTAAATAGGTATTTAATTTGGTCCATATATGGATTGATTGTTTTCTTCTCTTTTACTTCTCTCCATCTCCAGATTTTAGCTGTCTCATTATATATACACTTTATACTTTTCCTCTTAATTGGTTGCCTGTGTCTAAAGGGGAGGTAATGAAGAACTAATAAAAATCTTCTATTTTTCAATTATATTAATTTCAATTATTTTCTTGTTCCCACGAGAAGGATTTGAAAAAGAAAACTGAAGTACTTACTTCTCAAATCTTCATGTGGGTAATAGTAATTTTGGTCAAATATTGTTGTTTAAAAGTTGAGAATAATATGAGAATTATAAAAATATTATTTATTCCAATTTCTTTTCCGTCCAAATCATGTCAATTTTGGACAGAAAACTTTGGCAGGAAAAGTGGTCAAGTTTTCTATCCATTTCTTTTCTTTTCCGTTTATTAAAAAACTCAGAAACATAGGAATTGGAAAGAAAACTTAAATTTTTCGTCTATTTCTTTTTATTTCTGTTCATTTTAAAACTCAGAAACAGAGTGTAAAACTCAGAAACAGAGTGTTAAAACACAAAGGCCACTACGGTGAATGCGAGGGATCAAAACATTTTCAACACATTTTGGTTTTCAAAGTTTATTATTGAACATAAAGAGAGAGTTTTGGAAATTCCAAATAAGAGTGGAAGACCCGTCAAGGCAAACACATCTATTGGAAGCCCCACGCATCCCCCTTAGTCAATACATAATCTGACAATAAGCAACTAACATTTAAATTTCTTTTGTTTTTGAAATTGTTGTTAAGTGTTTACATGTTTATAGTTGAGATTATGAAAAAAATATGTGAAATAGTTAAATTAAAAACTTATATATTAGGCATTATATTGTACGAGGATCTTTTTGTAGGGTCTTTTATCCTCTATTTTAGAATTTTTTTTTAATTACATAATTATGTAAATTTATAATTATAAACTTTTTGTCACACAAATCGCTTGTGTCCCAGCTAATAATATATATAAAAGATTTGCTTAGACATAAATTTTTGAATATTTACTAAATTAATTTGAAAGACCAACATTTACGATTAAAAGAACTAAAATTGCGGGAAAAAATTCCACCAAAAGAGGAGAACTCCAATTCCGAATAACTTAGTTTGGATTTGGCTCCCCTCCGTATATTATACCTTCCCTCCAATTATTTAATCTTAATAATTTTGCTGGCAATGATCAAAATAATTTAATAAATAATTGATGATGTTAAGATTAATCCTCCCAAAAATTAGAATAGTAAAAAATATTTTCATTGTTAAAAATTTAAAAGAATTACATATTCATCAAATGGTAAAAAAGTGTCTGATTATTTTTATTTTTGGATCAATTAAGTTATTTAATATAATAAATTAATTGATCCATAATTATAAAAGTTTGATGTATTAGATGGATTAAAAGAAAAGCGTTAAGGGAGGGAAAAACCAACCCAAACCACGCAAGACGGGAAAAACCCAAATCACATTTGGCCTTCAAGTCTTTTGTCAGGTATTGATTTTCCTTTCCACAGTCTTCCCGTGAAAATTATTGAGATAAATTTCTCCGAAAATTATCGACAAATTCGTTGAAGCGACTAGTGGTGGATCCAATTAATAAGACCAATTCTTCACTGGGGGATTGTATTCACTAAAAATTAACTACTCCCTACATTCCAAACTATAAAGTATCTCTTTTTTAAAAAAAATTAAATATATATATATATATATATATATTTCTAATTTTCAAACTAAGGGAATAATTTTTTCTTATAGTACTATAGAAAAGTAATTAATATTACATCGTAAACGTCGACTATCAATTGTTGTATATAATATTATATTTAAATAAATATTAATCTCAAAAGAAGATGTGAGGTAAGCTTAGAATAAAAAAGAAAAGGATGAAATTATCTAGAAGAATAGAAGAAAACAAATTAAAATTGTATAAAATGAATATGTTTTCTTGTATAGGAATTTTACTTCTGTACTTTACCATTTACAAATATGAATAGATTCATGATCTGATTATATTCTGATTCATGATTTTTGTGACATTTATCTTCAATATAAAAAACAAAGAAATGAGTCAACTCTTAATCATTGTAGAAGACTTGTATTTTTATTTATTTTTTTACTTTTTTCACAAATTTGTCAATATTAATTTGGTTCAATCCTTAATTGATATTCACAAATTTTAAAAATGGAGCTCTTTTGTGTGGAACGGATGAATTATTTCATATATTCATTATGTATCAAAATGTAAATAAATAATTGTTTGGAAAAAATCATTTACTTCTAAATTCTAATCTCTCTCTCTCTCTCTCTCTCTCTCTCTCTATATATATATATATATATATATATATATACACACACACACACTTAAGGAATTTTTAAACAATAGTTATTCATTTGACTGTTTTTGAAAAGTCATTCTTTACATGTTTTATGTTTCAAACATAAATAAGATAATTTAATTATTTAAAAAGACTTAATGACTGAAAAAATCATTGAATTCTTGTCAAGTTATCAAAATAACATACACACAATTTTTGTTGCACCAAAATCATTGAACTTTTAAGAAATGTAAAAAAACTAAAATTTGATTAAATCATATACACAAGTCAGCAGACACGTTAAACATTTTTTGATACGTTAGCAGTCAACTCGAAAAAATTTTATGTGCAGTGTACTTCAATTACTATTTGGTTCCAAAAACCAACTCAAAATTAGAATCATAATAATTAAATAGAAATCAAGTTCCTATATTTACATGTAAATATAGCTATAAATTTATCTTTCTATTCTTGTAATTGTTTTTCTTTTTCTTTTCTTTATACTCTGATCACCAATGCATATATGTGCGGGAAAGAAGAGAGAATTCCTAAACCACTATATATACTTCATTTTGCAACATGCCTTGTTTGCTAATAACATAAACAATTCCGGTCAGTGTTTTGAAGTGTGTGAACCATTAAAGAGTCATGAGGATAGCTTGCATCATGATCTTTTCTGTTGTAGTAGTACTCTTGTTGCTTCATACTATTCTTAGGAGTTGCTCAGCCATAAGTACTAGTCTTCATCATCATCATGATCATGTAACTCTAATTAACATCACCACGGATGAATCCACTCTTTTGGCCTTGAAATCTAGTATCATTTCTGATCCTAACCATACCCTTACAAACAATTGGTCCGTCGCGAAAGGCTCTTGTTGTAACTGGGTTGGAATCACTTGTGGCACTCGCCATAAACGAGTCGTCGCCTTAAATCTTTCAACCATGGGCCTAATTGGCACCATTCCTCCGCAAATTGGAAACCTCTCATTCCTTGTTTCGCTTGATTTTAGCAATAATAGCTTCAGCGGTTCCCTTCCCCAAGAATTGTCTGGTTTGCGTCGACTTAAAGAAATCAATCTAAGATTCAACAACTTTGGAGGGGAGCTTCCCTCATGGTTGGGTGAATTAACCAAACTTGAACATTTGTCGCTTGGATATAACAGTTTTACAGGCACAATCCCACCTTCTTTTTCCAATATAACAAAGCTTGTGTGGTTGAGTTTAGGGTACAACTCTCTTCGAGGAAGTATTCCCCCCGAGATTGGTAGTCTTGCCAACTTGGAAGTATTTGATATGCAAGGAAATCAGCTTACGGGCTCCATCCCACTCATCATCTACAACATCTCAACACTGAAAGTTATTGCGTTTAAAAATAATAGTTTGTCTGGTAATCTGCCAGCGAATATTTGTAAACGTATCCCAAAAATCGAAGAGCTTTATCTGTCTCTGAACAAACTGTCTGGCCCAATTCCTTCATCTCTACATGAATGCTCAAAAGTTAAAGTTTTCGCTTTGTCAACCAACGAATTCAGTAGAATCATACCAAGAGAGATTGGAAACTTAACTCTGTTGCACACGTTGTCCCTCGGCGCCAACTACTTGAAAGGTATGGATATGATGCTAGCTGCCCCTTTTACCTTTAAGATCACGTGCTTTCTTTTCTTTTCAACAATAATAATTTAATAAATTATAAAAAATATTTGTTAAAATTCTTACTCCGTCCGTCCAATTTTACTTGTCTTAATTTGAAAATACACGCTTATTAAGAATTTTTTTATTATTTTGTTTGTTTTAATTAATCTTCTAACTCTTTCTTAGAATAATAAAATAGCTGAGATAAAAAAAAAAGGAGTATGATTGTGCTTTCAATGTCAAAGATAATAGTATTAATTTTTTTCAATATATGTCAAGTTGTTTTTAATAAAAAAAATTAATAAAATTAAATGAGGATAATATTGAAAAAATAAAGTCAAAATATTATTAAAATGGAACGAGAACAAATAAATTTGAACAAATCAAAAAAAAATGAGGACAAAAAGACTTGAACCGATAAAGTATTACGTAATACTGTATATCCAAAAAATAATATTATTAAATATGTTTATATTTTAATAATAGTGTGATATTAATATGAGGTAACATATTCTTCATAAGAAAATTATTTATTTTAAAGTTATATTATATAAGTAATGTAAACTCGAATATCTATATTAGTAATAATGGTAGAATACTATACAAATTAGGTAAGATGATCTATATTAGTGTATTGTTTCATTCTAAAACTATATAACCTATTGAGCAAAATCGTGTATTCATAAATCGAGTTGACGTATAAACTCGATTAAAATATAATAAGTTTAAATATTTTGTTTCATACAGTCTAATCATCACTTACAAAATAACTTACATCATATTACTCATTCACATAACTTACCTGCATCATATTACTCGTTCACATACAAAATAACTTAAATCCTATTACTCATTTACATACATAATATTTCGTTTAATAGTTTGAGGATAAAATGCAAATTGCCAAATGGCTTTTTATCCTCAAGTGCGTATGCTCTTAATTGTGCTTTACAAATCTTTTCAAGTGCTTATGCTCTTAATTGTGCTTTTGTCATAATTCTTTTTTTCCATTTTGAATTTTTGACAGGTACAATTCCCCGAGAGATTGGCAATCTTTATAATCTACAATTCCTATGGTTAAGGGAAAATAGCTTCACAGGTATTCCATACTCAATTTTCAATCTCTCCAAAGTTAATTAATAATTAATAATTAATTCTTATAGTTAGTGATTGCATTACATGAATTATATATTCCTATATCTTAATTAGTAATATTAATAAATTAATATTAGTTAAGATGGTTTTCATAGGAATATTAGTTCCTTCTAGAACTATATCATATAACTAACTATGATATTTTATATTTAATTAATATCAAATATAAAAAGATTACTAGATTCAACAATAATAAGTTAATAAACTGTAAAAAAAAAATATGTGTTATAGATTCTTATTACCCATAATATATATCAAAAAAAAATTGTTATTAAATATGTTTATATTTTAATAATAGTAACATTAATATTAGGTAACATGTTCTTCACAGAAAAAAAAACTATTTATTTAAAACTATATTATATAATTTTTACATAAGCGTATAGCTTTCTATTAAAATTGTATAACCTCTTGAGCAAAATTCGTGTGACCAAAATCCAGTTGACTTATTAAGTCCATTGAAATATAATAAGTATAGATATATTTTTCAAAAAGACTAAAATTGTTGAGTTAACCTGGTCTAAAACACACACTTGTGCCTTATTATATATAGCGTAGATAAAATAGTTACAAAAACAAGTGATAACACAAAAGCAAGTGATCTCATTTTTGAAAAATAAAAGTAATATTAAGGTTTTATCAGTTAATAAGTTTTTCGTAGGGGAATCTCAGTATCCACACTAGTATTTTATTTTTTCTAATAATTAATATTAGTTGGCCACATTTAATTTGTCTCAACAATGAGATTAACATCATTTAGCTAGAACTTTTAGGATGAAGAAATGAAAATCAGAAAGACTAATACAATTTCCTTGTTTGGTTACAGTAGAGAATAGGAAGATAGAACAAGGAAAGAATGAAAACGCTCTAAAATTCAAAGCTTCAATATAAATTAATTGATCTTTTTCAACTTCATTGGCTTTAATTTTTGCAATTATGTGATCAATTTTTTATATTTTTTTCTCATTTAAGTTCAATTGAACATGCATGTCATGTCATAAATCGACGATGTGAACAGCTAACTAAGTCAATTAGTTCGTCGGCATGTGTAATTAAAAAAAATTAATTTTCACATTTATTAAATATCAAAAAATAAAAACGTCATAATTGTGCTTTTTTGTCCGCTACATATTTGGAATCTTGCTTTACCAATATTTTCAAGTGCACGCGTTTGTTCTTAATTGTGCTTTTGTCATTAATTCTTTTTTTCATTTTGAATTTTCGGCAGGTACAATTCCCCAAGAGATTGGCAATCTTTATAATCTACAGGGGATACACTTAAGTTTCAATAGCTTTACGGGTACTCCAGACTCAATTTTCAATCTCTCCAAACTAGAAGTCATTGCACTGACTCTGAACCATCTTTCAGGAAAACTTCCATCCAATATTGGCCACAAACAACCCAATCTAAGACTGCTTGATATTGCAGGGAATAATTTCACAGGGATTTTGCCGGACTCCATCTCAAATGCTACTAAACTAGAGGATATAATGATTTCTGTTAATAAATTCTCTGGTACAATTCCAAATTCACTAGGAAATTTGGAACTCCTCGAACTCCTCGCCTTTGATCATAACAACTTCATCATTGAAAAATCATCTTCGGAAATCAGCTTCATCACTAGCTTGACAAATTGTAGAAACTTAAATGAATTAATTATATCACGTAATTCTCTAAATGGATACCTTCCGGCTTCCATCGGAAATTTCTCGCCCGCTTTTGAATTTTTTTATGCAGAAGAGATCGGAATTAGGGGCATCCTTCCCAGTGAAATTGGTAATTTGAGTAGTCTTGCAACATTATATATAGGTTACAATGAATTGACTGGAAAAATTCCTGTAGCAATCAGAGGTTTGTCGAGCCTTCAAAGATTACTTATTCATGAAAACAAGATTGAAGGATCCATTCCGGATGATCTATGTCTCTTACAAAACTTGGGTAGTTTACACTTGGATCGAAACCAAATTTCGGGTCCGTTACCAGAATGCTTGGGAAATATTACTTCTCTAAGATATCTTTATCTTAGTTCCAATGCGTTGACATCTAAATTACCGGCACATCTTAGGAACCTAAAAGATCTTTTAGAGTTCGATGCATCCGGAAATTCTTTCAATGGCCATCTACCAAGTGAATTGGGTAATTTGAAGGTTGCGGTGCTAATAGATTTGTCACATAATCAATTTTCGGGGAACATCCCTAGCATCTTTGGCGGGCTCCAAAATTTGGTTAGTCTTTCTTTGGCAAATAATAGATTACAAGGACCTATTCCCGATTCATTTAAATACTCAGTGAGTTTAGAAAACTTG
The DNA here is from genome assembly GCA_034770075.1 of Aralia elata. Lineage (NCBI taxonomy): Eukaryota > Viridiplantae > Streptophyta > Magnoliopsida > Apiales > Araliaceae > Aralia > Aralia elata. The sequence continues at coordinate 69,126,279 of CM068379.1, read as the reverse complement.
GATTTGTCCTGTAACAATTTTTCTGGCATGATTCCCAAGTTTTTAGAGACACTATTTTATCTTCGATACTTCAATGTATCTTTTAATAGTTTAAGAGGAGAAATTCCAAGTGAAGGTCCTTTCAAAATCTTCACCGGTCAATCTTTCATATCTAATGAAGCATTATGTGGTGCTCCTCGATTTCAAGTCCCACTATGTCATAACAGCTCTGTTCATCATGGATCACAAAGAAAAAAGAGAGTGCTTCTAGCTACATGTATCTCCCTAGTGACTGCATCAATAATTGTTACCTTGGCCTTTGCATTTGTGTGGATACGACGTCGAAGCAAAAGTAAGGTTCCATCTCAAATTAATTTGTCACAGTTAATTGCCCCATTAAGAATCTCATGTTATGAATTACAACAAGCAACTGATGCGTTTAGTGAAAGCAATTTGCTTGGCATGGGTAGCTTTGGTTCCGTTTACAAAGGGGTACTTGCAAATGGGACATTCATTGCGATTAAAGTATTCAATTTGCAATTTGAAGGAGCATTCAAGAGTTTCGATGTAGAATGTGAAGTATTGCGCAACCTTCGCCACCGAAATATATGCAAAGTCATTAGTAGTTGCTCTAACCTTGATTTCAAGGCATTGGTACTTGAATACATGTCGAATGGGAGCCTTGAGAAGTGGTTGTACTCTCATAATCATTTCTTAGATATTTTACAAAGAATAGACATAATGATAGATGTGGCATGTGCTTTAGACTATCTCCATTATGGCTATTCAACAACAATAGTTCACTGTGATCTGAAGCCCAGCAACGTCCTTCTAGATGAAAATATGGTTGCACGTCTGAGTGACTTTGGCATAGCAAAGTTATTGGGAGAAGGGGAAAGCATTGCACAAACCATGACTTTAGCCACAATTGGATATATTGCACCAGGTGACCCTCTATCTTATTAATTTTATTTTTTCTTGGATCAAATATATATATTCTTCTGCTAAGTTTTACGAAATACGTTTTTGTTTACGATGTTGCTTTTGTGATGTTGGATCGGTTTTCAGAGTATGGATCAGAAGGATTAGTGTCCAAGAAATGTGATGTTTACAGTTATGGGATTATGTTGATGGAAATATTTACAAGAACTAAGCCCAGTGATGAACAATTTCTTGGAAATATGAGCCTAAAGCATTGGGTAAACACTTCATTTCCTAACTCACTCGTCCAAGTTATTGACGCAAACTTGCTAAAACCAGAAGATGGTGACATAACTTTGAAGGCAAGTTGTATATCATCTATCATGGAATTGGCTTTGAGTTGCTCTGCAGATTCACCTAAGAAGAGGTTCGACATAAAAGATGTCATGGTAGCACTCAAGAAGATTAGACTTCATTTCCTTGCGAATCATGGACAGACTTGAAACATCAAAGTACTTCTTGTAAATTATGTTTTGTAACTCTATTATTTTTATTAGTTATTTAACAATTTTAACATCTTTTTAGATATGTTTGTCAATGGTTTGCAGGGCTATCAGAGATGAAGGTGGTGGTAACTTCCGTGACTTCAAATTCTCCTATCTAAATACAAGAATATTGTCATGATCATGGATTTGCTCATCAACAGTATGTTTTGGTACCCAATCTTTTGGGTGGTTATAAACTATGTATTGTCCTTTAATTCTATGTGTGTTATTGTGTCATACACACTGTTTTTTCTGCTGTATATTGTTCCTTTTAAACTTAATTTGGAAGAATATAATTTGAATGGTTGAATAGAAGAATAATCTTATTTTCTGTTTTCACCATTGAGTGAAGTGAAATAGGCATATATATATATAACATATCGTATATTGTCAAATATGCTAATACAACTCAAATAGACATTCAAATTTCATAAAATTATCACACTTTATCATATGTACGCTCATTTGTTGTAGAAATGTTACATCCGTAGTGCCCAACAAAAAAAGGCATTGGTTAAAACAGATAATGTTTTTGCACCCATGCTTGATATGTTTGAACGTGTGGGGTATATACATCACAAAAAGTGCAAAACATGGAAAATATTTGCTACAATCATTTTCCTCTCCAAGTGTGATTTGGTTACAATTTGACGACTTAACAAAGCTTAGAGGAAACAATTCATAAATTTAAAGCAGGCACTACAAATCTAGCCAATTCCAGGAAAAGAAAATTATACTTGTGCCATCAACATAGAAATGAATCGTCAGTGACACCATGTACAAATTTTATGATTTATCTCAGGGATATAAGCCTATATTGGGTAACAGCCATTCCATCCATTTTTATGTTGGTGGGCATGCAGTTTCATAACCTACAAAATGGGTGTATCAAGATCTTCTCTCAAACTTCTTATCACTTGATCTTTTCTCCTCTGCTTCCCGCCGTCTTTGCTGCCTGTAATTGAGTGTAAAATGAAAGGCTTTGAATAATGTGACTAGTGAGAATGACAAGTTAAAGCAAATTGCTCATGTTAGAAAATAACCAAATCTAAGACTAGGTAGATTCATTGTCAATTTCATCCTACAAGCCACATGACAACAAATATGAGCCAAAATAGGTAAATTCTCAATTTCTTCCAACTAAGATCATTTTCTACGTTATTTCTATGATATAATATTAAGCCATCCACGTTAACAGTGCATTACACAAATTTGGCAGGAAAAGCATGTCATATCATGATACCTCCCAAGACATGACAGTACAAGCATGGTGCATCAAAAAATGGGCAGTGAACCCCTTAAATTATCTCAAGATAATGCACAAGGTAAGATTCTGGTCACTCTGTTTGATTATCAATTGGAAGGATTTAACGCCACGCAACTGGTTCAAATAAACCCCCCCCCCCCCCCCCCCTCTTCCCTCTTAAAAAAAAATACAACAAACACAACCAAAAGGAAATCCATTTTTACCTAACACAGATAGAGGAAAATTGCCCAGTTCAGGGAAATTCCCCCATTCCTATCTTTATCATCCATCCAAATATCAACAGATTCCAATACAAACAATCAACAGTGTTTTTTTTATATTAGTAAGGAACAATCAACTAGATTTTATTTAATCAACATATGCAAAAGTCTTAGTAAATAAAAGAAATATATTCCCTCCGTTCCGAATCATAAGATCAATATTGACTTCTCAAAAGTCAATTTCAAACTTAAAATTGATATGAATTCATTTAGTTTATGTCAATACAATTACCAGTATCATAAATTACTTAAAAAAGTACTACAATTATAAGTTTTATTGTTTTCAAAACTTAAATGAATCATGTCAATTTTAAATGTGAAAATGTCTCAAATTGACTTTTAAAAAGTCAATATTGATCTTATAATTCGGAATGGAGAGAGTATATGAGAAAATTGCCAGATACTGAGACTGAAAAGATCACGAACCATTCCCTGGGTCTGGTGCAACTGAGATCATATATACTGGTTATCGGGCTGATTTGTTTACTCGTTAAAAAATGCATCTAACCAAATTTATTGACAACAATAATATGCCAACACAACCAAGTCACATCAGCTTGTTTTACCACATAATAAGTTTACATATGACAATATGGATATTCAATTATAGCAGGAGCAATATCTATGTTTGTTCAGTTCTACAAGACAATGTCACTTCAACACATTCACAAAGAACGAGTCCTATATCGAAAAAGGGATCAACTGTCATTTCAACAAGGAAAGATGGATCTACTTTTATGCCCTTGATTAAATCCTGTAGTTTAATAATTAATGGAATGACAGAAAAATGGATTTACTAATATGACCTTGATTATTAAAGTATGGAATTTTAACTGCAATCTGGAAAAGAGAATAAATGGAAATATAATGCATTTGAAAAGTACATCAAGAAACTGGAAAACCTGCAAGACATGAATACCAGGAGATAACACTGGTAAAGTATATATAGAACTTACGCAAAAGCAGAGTATCCAGTACCAGCATTAGGAGCAGATAGCACTGCCGCAGACACAGAATCCTGCCCACCTGTGGCCAAAGGATTCCTTCGATCACCATCCACCTGAAACAATAAATTACAAAATGATGGTGACTTGCAAAATAGTACTTCATATCTTCAAAAAGGAAAAGGAATAACACGGAATATACACATGGATGAAAACCTTGTCCCACTTTGATTTCTTATTCGGCCTACCATCCCGAACTACAGTATCAATAGGAGCAGGATTTGAAAGTAACCCACCACCAGCCACAGATGATATACCTATAGAAGCCAGGAACCGACCAAAAAAATTCAGGACATAACTCGCTTTGAGACAACCAGCTGGGAAAAGAAGTTAATAACATAAACGGAAATCCTTGAAATCCATTTCAACAAATATGAATATATGATGAGATAGTTTCTACACCTGGAATTGGCATGTTAACTTTTGGTGTAGGAACAATTGTTCCAAGTTGAGTTCCTCCAGAAATATATTCAACCTTTTGACTCTTCTTCTTTTCTTGCTCCTTCCTCTCCATCTCACGCTTCATATCAGCCTCTGCACCAAGAACAGACATGACAAATATGGTTGTTAATTACGTCTAATACCTATATATGATAGCATCCACCCAAAAAATGTAGATATATCAAAACTTGGGAACTATTGACAGCATGGAAGAATCTAGAAACACATGTTTGTATCCATGATAACGAGGATCAAACAAAACTCAGCTTGACCATCAGTATAGCAATGCAAGAAATCGAGCCTGTCAAAAGAGCATATAGGTAATCAAACTCCCAAAAGTTCTAAAAGGACTGAAACAGATGTACTGCACACATATCACAAACTTATGAATTTAATTAGACACGGACAAAAACACATATGGATAAATAGATAGGCAGACACAGACAGATAGGCAGATAGGAAAAGAAAGCAAAGAATTGCTAGTGACCTAATTCATCAAAGAAGTCACTTTTGTCATATCCATGAGGGTCGAATACATCTTTACTGAAGCAGGTTCCTATTTGATCAATATCTTGATACGTCACTGCATGCAACAAGAAATCGGGATTGCGATAATCCTTCCTATTGCGCACCTCTGCATTAAAGCTTCTTCCAGTTGTCTTCTTCAGAGAAAGAAATTTAATAATCTTTTCCTGCAGTAACAAGTCAAGTAGAAGAATAAATAAAATAAATATATATATATATAATGGATAAAAATATGTTAAGTTGTTAACACAAATTCAATTAAACTAACTACTAAAGTAGATCTATTAATAGGCACTCACTTGCAGTTCATCAGAGCATTTGACTTTCGGTGGTGGTGGAAGAAACTTGACCAGTGGATCAACATCTTTAGGTTCTTCGAGAGAAACTTCAACAGTTTCCTCAACCACTATCGATTCAGTTACAGTGCATTCCATCGCCTCAAACTGTGATTCACTGTGTTGTCCAGATGATTGAGGAGGGGTTGCTTGACTACTTGGTGTTAAGACCCACACAGTTCCTTGTGATGTTTGTTCTGAAAATTCACCTGAAATAGTCACTCCCTCATCAACAAACAAACCATTCCTATTCTAGTCATTCAAAAACTGCTGAACTAGTTTTAATACATCAATATTTTTCCTGAATTATTGTTGAGAAGATTCTGACTAGCCAATACAAATAGCAACATACTATTTAAAATTATCATTTATAACATCTATTTATTCTCTTGCACATAAAACTGTCAATTACGAGCAACAAATTACAATAACCGGTATCAGCACCTCAAACCGTGGTAAGTGATGTCCCAATGGCACTTACTTTGACAGCTCCATTTACCATTATATGCTCAAAAGCCAAAAATTCAAAGAAATGCTGATTATGTCAGAATTCAGCAACATGTTATATGCCACATTTTGTATGATTATCTTAGCAGCATACTATCTTACAGATGCCACATTATGTATGATTACGTCAGCAATGCATCGTATATTATAGACCTACCCTAAGGCCCGCTGTTTGATTGCATTTATAGGAAGTATCATGCAAGAAATATTGAATAAAGATTGAAATTGCTATTTCCACAAGCCTTTTTGATAAATCCATAAGGTCTCTTTCACTTGAATAATAAATAGGTCGCATGCTAGTTTGAGAGATACTTATGTGAGAGGGACTGGTGAAACTATCAAAAACTTGTTCAAATAATTATTCCCTAGATGTTTTATAACTAATGCAAGATATTAAAGTAGATAAGGGACCAAACAGAGAACAAGCATACCATTAGACATATGAAGGTCCGCACCAAACATGACACGACCACTGCCTACTATTTCCCCCTCCTGCAATAAACAGTAGCACCAAAGGGCAGAGACATTATTATTTAGCACCCACAAAAATAGATCACATAAACTGAGTAGATTATACTATAAGCTTGGAGAAAAATAATAAACAAAACTAAATTGGCAACACTTGGAGGAAAATAATAACCAAAACCATAATGGCAATATAAACTGAAACCTTAGAGGCCAACCGCAGATGACATCTATATTCATATAATCTTAGGCCAAAAAAACTCACATCTGAAATAATTTAATTATCTCTGACAAAATTCACTATCAGTTCCAAAGAAGGGCAATGTGAAAACAAGTTTAAACTTTAAAGACAAATTATAATGAAGCTACAATGACAAAGATTAAGATAAAATTATACTTATCACAAACATCGATTCAATTCTATACCCAGAAGCAAACCAACTGACCCTAATTATTCAAACACAAACTCTAACCCTATATATGCACAAAGATCATTATTTTATATATACATCTATATCTATATATATATGGACACTGAAATATACCTCAGCTTCAGGGGACAAAGCAGCTTCATCGTGACCATAATCAACAATAGTAAGCCTCTCCGTTCTGCTTCGACCAGAATCCGACGGAATTGGTTGGGGTGTTGAGCTACTAGGGGGCTTCGGGGTAGAATTTTCAGCACAAATTGGAGGAATGGTACTGGCAATATTTTCATTAGCAAAAGAAGATTCAAAATTAGGAATTCTATCACTGTTAATGGTGGCCTCTGATTCGTACTCCGTTTCGTTGACGGTGTCATTTTGGGGATTATCAGGTTCGGGTTCGGTATCAAGGTCGTCTTCTTCTTCCATTTCGTCATCTTCGTCGCCGTACATAGAGAGAAGGGCTATGCCTTCAGATTCCTTTTTCTTAGACGCCATAGGACAGAATTAAGGTTTAATATTTGGGAAGAAGAGGTTTGAGGAGATCGAAAATCTAGGGTTTTGCAGAGTTTAAAATTTGAAGCTCAGAGAGTGCAGTTCTGGGAAGAAATTGGGAAAAATGAAGAAATCGGGTCCGGGTCTGAATAAGTCTAAATTTAATAATTAAAAAAAAAGTCATTGAGACCATTTATTTAATAAATTTTAAATTTTGAATGCGACGAAATGTGTCTAAACGATTTATCTAAAAATTTATGATTGAATGAGTAAGAAGTAGTGCTGAATAATATTTTTACTTACATACTCTCATATACAATTAAAATTTACATTTAATATCCATCTTGTTTACTATTGTAAATAATTTTTGTTATGTACAAATTATTTTTGATTTTTGTTTAATAAATTAGATAACCAATTTAATGAATGTTGTTGTAATCTTTTGTTTTGATTTTATGTACTATAAAATGTTACTAATATTTTTTAGTGTTTTATTCCTAAAATTAAATTTTAAATTGTATAATTCATCAAATATTGTTCAAAATTTTATATTTAATTTTTCTTAGATAACATTGTTTATTTATAATTACATAATAAATTTGTTCATAAACAGCCTAGAAAGTTAAAATAGGATAATACACATATTCAGATATTTTAGACAAATAATTATCAAATACATCATTTCATTCCGTGTTTAGATCTTTTATTCCATTCAGCTCATTCAAATTTATCAAACAGCCCGTTACGAACCCAGACCCTTGCCTCGCTCTATTCCCTTGACCCATTTATATGACCTCCTTTTTTATATAAAAGAGTTCCATTTTGACTTTTAAGTTAATTGGTAAATTTTAAAATTCAATATTTAAATAAATTCACAACTTTTTGATATATCAAGTTGAACAACTATTTTTAATTAATAATTTCTTTTGTTTATTAAAAAAATCTCATTTATAAATATTTTAATTTTTAATTTTTTTAAACAAAAATTACTTCATCGAACAGTTTCACCAAACTGACTTTGAAAATGACACAAATACTCACAAGACTTAAATTATTTGAAATGTACATACTCGTATGAATTTATACATAGTTATTTTAATCTCATTCTCATTCTCATTCTCATTCTCATTCAATTGTTTTGAGTTCATGAATTGTATCATTAGTCTTATTCTACATGATAATGGAGTTTTTAGAAGAAATCTTACATTGCCATCTCTAGGAGTTTTAAGTTTAGATATGCGGAACCTATATATTCTAAAGGGTAGAATGAAGGTCTGATTTCGACTTATGTTCACAAGTCATAACGAATATTAAGATTTGTTAATTATCCACGTACTCTCATTTGTAATTCAATATTTAAATAAATTCACAACTTTTGATATATCAAGTTGAACAACTATTTTTAATTAATAATTGCTTTTGTTTATTAAGAAAATCTCATTTATAAAGATTTTATTTTTTAATTTTTTTAAATAAAAATTACTTCACCGAACAGTTTCACCAAATTGACTTTGAAAATGACACAAATACTCACAAGACTTAAATTCTTTGAAATGTACATACTCGTATGAATTTATACATAATTATTTTAATCTCATTCTCATTCTCATTCTCATTCAATTGTTTTGAGTTCATGAATTATATCATTAGTCTTATTTTACATGATAATAGAGTTTTTAGAAGAAATCTTACATTGCCAATCTCTAGGAGTTTTAAGTTTAGATATGCGGAACCTATATATTCTAAAGGGTAGAATGAGGGTCTGATTTTGACTTATGTTCACAAGTCATAACGAATATTAAGATTTGTTAATTATACACATACTCTCATTTGCAATTGGGAAAATATGTATCATTTATCACTATGATATGTGTATTTTGCTTAAAGTGTTAAGGAATGCACCATTTAATAATATAAATTTATAAAACGATGACTTTTATAAAAGAGTTTTTATTACAAACATAACCCTACTATGAACTATACATATAATAGCAATTGTATAGTACCGGTGAATAATCTATAATTTAAGTAATATCATATAAGTAATATCATATTTTGATACTAGCAGTACTACTCGTGCCTCCGATACTACGTACGAAGGGGAAAGGGGAGGAAAGATTGTCGGTGCTAGAGAATGGAGGAGGCAGAAGGCGAGCTCAGGAGGAGGAAGATCTGAGACTGAGAGAGAGAGAGAGCAATTTTTTTTCCTTTGAAGTTAAAGAGGGTATAATGGACGGTGAGATTTATCCCAAATTTTGGATGGTGCTAATGGTTTATTAGGGTGAGCGGGAAATTCAAAATCGGTTGTGTTTTGTTAGATAGATTCAAATTACTTCATAATTTATAACTAGAAATGTATTTATAATTTGAACCGATTGAAAAAATATCTCTAATTTTAAAACAAAATTTTTTTTATCTTACCAATCACTTTCCATATAGTATAGGGATTACATCCTTTCCTTAAACCAGTTATCGTTAAGTGGCACTTCACCATTCGATATGTTATGCAACTAATTTTTACCTAAAGATTCTTTAAATTATATCTGGCAAACGGGCAGACTTACCAAACAGGTTGGGCTTAAAATAAGCTAGGCTTAAAATGCCAATTTTTTTTGGGCTGAAAACTAGTAGGGTTCTTTACAGAAATATATAACAATTAGTTAAATATGACAAGATTAGTGCATAAATAAAATAATTACAAAAAGAGTGCAATAAGGACAAATTAATTACAAAAAGAGTGCAATAAGAAAAAATAAGGAAACCTGAAATCAAGGAGAAGTAACTGTCATATTCGGCAGTTACCAAATCTTTGCGATTTAGAAACCAAAACAAATCGAAGAAGAAGAAGAAGCCGCAGATACCAACGCAAAGAGAATTCAAGAGCAAGAACATATAATATACGGAGTAGCCGAAGTTCAAATAGATCGAAATCTGCAATAATACGGGATCGAAGTTCGAACATATACCATGAATTCTAAAATTTTATAAAAAGTAATACAAAGAAAGAAAGAAAAAGAAATAACCTTGTCCATAAGCCAATTCAAAGGAAAACAATAATATGGGATCATTCTTTCCCAAGGACCATCAATAGATTAATCAAAAGACAGAAATGCAGGTTTGGTTATCTTGGTATGAAGGTTTGGTTACCAACTACAATATGAAAAAATTACAGGTGTTGAGGTGGATTGGTTACCTTAGTATGAAGGTATGGTTACCTTGGTATGAATATTTGGTTACCTTGATATGAAGGTTTTGTTACCAACTGCACTATGAAGGTAACCTAATAAAACTGAATTGGTTACCTAGGTATGAAAGTTTGGCTACCAACTGAATGAAGGGTTGGCTACCAACTGCATCACATTCAAAATAAATTGGTAACCTAATAAAACTGAATTAGTTACCTTGGTATGAAGGTTTGGCTATCAACTACGCTATGCAAAAACTGCAAGTGTGGATGTGGATTGGTTATCTTGGTATGAAGGTTTGGTTACCTTAGTATGAATGTTTGGTTACATTGGTATGAAGGTTTGGTTACCAACTGCACTATGAAAAAACTGCAGGTGTGGAGGTGGATTGGTTACTTTTGTATGAAGTGAAAGTCAAATAATAATCTAGAAGGGGGGTTGAATAGATTATTACAGATTTAAAAATTATCTTAGGCCTTTTTGAATTTTTTAGATAATTAATTTGCAGTGTTAGAAATTAATATGCAAGACTGTAAAAAATTCAATCACACAATGCACAGAGATTTATCTGGTTCACAACATACATCCCGGGTATGTTGCTACGTCCAGTCTCAAGCTCCTCTCCAGAACTTGAGATCCTATTACTATCAGTAATAAATACTCCTTCAACAGGCGGAAAAGCCTTTACAAAGTTTTATAGATAAACTTACAACTATTCCCAACTAACTATCTTGGACAGCAAGCTCTCAGCTCTTTCCTCAAGCTTAGTTGTACCTTCCTTTTGAGTTCAGTTCTATTCTATGATCTGGTCTTGAAACAACAGCCTCTTCCTCACCTCACAAGTACAATAGAGACCCAACTCCCAGCTGACCTCTCTAAGACTCTGGTCTTGGTCGAAGAATTACTCGTCTTTCTCACAGGTACATAAAATAAACTAACTCTACCCTTTTTCTTTTTACAAAAAGATTTAATAAAGATATGCTTCTTTAAATAAGCAGATAACAATTATAGATCAAGTAATTATATAAAAGTTCAATGACCTTTATATGTATATATGAAATGTGCTTCTATGTAAGCAGATATAAATTTATACTTGATTATAAAAGTTTGTATGACTTTTATTCTTATGTGAAAATGCTTCTTGATCAAGCAAAATAGATCAATTTAAAACTTTAGATAAAAGATGCTTCAAATTAAGCAGATATATAGTTTAATGCAGATTTATAAAGAATTACTTATTCTTTATAATAAAGAATGTGTTTCTATGGATTAAAGATATTATGCAACAAGTATTTTATAAATAAATAAGTTTAGGATCAAATACTTGTGATAGCTGATATCAAGTATAATAAATGAATCAGTTAAACAATACTTGATATAACAAATAAATTTGTTTCACTCAAAGAATATATAATAATATATTTTATCTATTATGTGAATAGCTATAAGTGAGGCCACTTAGGATTTTAAAGACCGTTTGGATAATTCGCTCAAAAGGAATAAATCCAAATTGTATCGGTATCTAAGTACTGACCAATTTATAGTTTCACAATTAATATTTATATAAATATTTTCAGTAGATCACTTATAACTTTAAATACTGGTCGAAAAGATTTTCGAATTGTTTCAGTATTTAAGTGATGATCTATTTTCAATAGTTATATAAATAATATTAATAAAAGGCCACTTAGGACTTTGAGCACTCGTTCGGCTAATTCCCTCACTTAAGAGGAATATCTCCGCTATAGTCTCGGTGTCTAAGTACTGACTTTTTATTAATAAATAGATGAAATATAGATATATATATATAATTGTGTATAACAATTTATATTTGTATATCTATAAATCTAAATAAGCAAGAGATAATTCAAATAAATTAAATCAAATAACTTATCTCAAATACTTAGACCAATTTCCTCTTCTCAAATGATTAGAACTTTAATAAGAAGAGAGAGAAAGCTTTTTAGAGAGAGAGTATGTAGGCAAGGAGTAAGCTTTTCTTTTTAAGTGAATTGGCAAATGAAAATGAAAGAGAAGCCTCCTATTTATAGGATTTTGAAGTTAGGGGTAAAAAGGTAATTTTGAAAATTCATTTTGAATTTAATGGCCAGATTTGTTTGATGAAAAAAATGAATGGTTCGGATTTATCAAATCACGGATTGTCAACATGTCAGCCCATTGAAAAAGTTGCGTACTTTTTCTTATGTTCAATTCAAAGCTTTCCAGCCTTTCTAATTTCGGATGAGACAAATAAGTTGTCTCTTAGTACATTTAATACTCAGCATGTTCGGTCAGTAAAAAATCTTAGCTTTCTAAATTTTTCAACTTCTTCTTTCTTTAATATAAGCACAAATAAATTTAGCAAGCTTTGGTCAAAGCATGACATATGCACATTTAATATGCCCAAGCTAATTTTGGATGAAGAAAGGAAGAATAAAGAATTCTTTTGCATTTATTCTTTAAATATATTTTAAGAACTTCCCATGATATGCTCGGATAGGACAAGGGAATTTTGTCCCAGAATGAATGTCCAATAAACTTACAAGCATAAAGGTTTTAGACTTTAAATGAACATACTCACGGATATACATAAATAATTTTAATATCCCTATCATGTAAGAAAATATAAGGCTTTATTTTAAAACCCTTTTTGCCCCTAAAAAGATAATTTTGAAAGCTTGAATAAGAGATCATTAAAAAATAATAGGAGTTCTCCTTGCCTTAGGAAATGTTAATTTATGAACTAATTACTTTAACACTTGATATTAAATTATCAAGGTCAAGAAAATTAATTCAATGGGATTTGAAAATATTTTAAGATCAAAGTAAATAAGATAATTGACAATAATTAGAATACAAATCCTATGGAGAGGATTCTAATATTTACTAAACTTATTTACTATTACTATTATCATTAAAATAATCCTTAATAGTTGGAGACCTATCAATCTCCCCCTTTTTGATGATGACAATAATAAAAAAATATTTTCTACTTAAAAGACTCCCCCATAATTTATGAAGCTCCCCCTTAGTTCATGAATCAATAAAAACATTTTCTTATAACTGTAGTTTCATCATTTGACAGTTTTAATTAAATTATCTCAATATTAATATTTCATTTGTGAAATAATTTAATTAACCTGATCAGTTTAAAATACTAATAAATTATCCTGTAACAGTTTATATGATCAGTATACATATTCAGTATACATATTTTTCTTCTCCCCCTTTGTCATCATACAAAATGGTGGGAAAAATAAAGATAGTCATAGCCTGCAAGAAAAGGTTAGTATTTATGACCTACAAAAGAGTTAGTAGCAGAGATAAGGTAAAAAGTTGCAGAGATACTACAGTAGTAACATTTGGGAGTATTAGTTATTACAATCATCCCAAATAGTTAGTAGCATATATAAAAGTTATTACAATCATCCCAAATAGTTAGAACTCTTCTAAGTTAATAGGAGAGAAGTGCAAGTTAAGATTTGGAAGATGATCACCAGGTGGAGATTTGTCCGAAGGTTCAAGTGGTGCAGAACTTGTACTAGCAGAAAAGTGACATGGAGGCATAGACAGCTTTTGATTTTCCATCAAGAAATGCATCATATCCTTAAGATAATGCACAGACTGTTGCATATCATCTACTTTCTCCATTGTGTTACTTAGGTTAAGCAATATGAGTTGATTCATGCTATTGAGTGAGTTTAATTTTGAGGTCAGATTGATAGTAGACTCAATAACTTCATGATCAGGAGGTTTAAAAACAATTAGAGGTTGAGGAGGAAGATGCAAGCGAGTGACAATATTACTGTTTGGGACAAGTTGAGACTGATGATGAATGAGATTGATTTCCAGATATTTAAAGATGTGTGTAAGAAGGAGACCAAACCCAAGACAGTTATTATTAAAACAGTGCTCAAAAGAGGTCAAGAGAAGATATGCCAAATTGTAAGGCATGCATTCAGTAATAACACATTTGATAAGTTCCAAATCGAAAGGAAGCAAAGTTCTATCTTCCCTTACTGGCATAAGATTTTGTCTAAGAATTTTTCCCAAAAACTGACAGTCAGGGGTTAAAAATTCTAGCCCAAGTTTAGTAGGAAAATCAAACAGAAGGGCAGGCACAAGTTGATCAGTCACCATGGATAGATTTTGTTTAAACAACAGACAGTCACTAACAGATATCCCAATAGGATGCAGATATGCATTGATTCTAGGTAAGTCCAGCATGGATGGATGGAGATGTAAAGCATTAACAAGAAATTGCTCATTAATAACATATGCTTGACCTTGAATGCAAGTGTTTATACTAGATAATAACCCAGTGGAGTCTCTATTAAACACCATATGAGCATAAAATTCAGACATAAGACCTGGATAAATGTGTCTGTCGGTGAAGGTGACTAGGCAGTCCCAACCGATATGTTTGAGATTTTCAAGTAAATTTGGAAAGCTATTAAAGGTGATACCTAGACCTGGAGTAAGATTGTGTCTCATTAGCCTATACTTGGCTTGAGCAGAAGTGGTAACCAAATGAGGGACACAAAGTGAGGGATGAATTTCAGAATGTAAAGCAAGCTTCTTTCTTTTAGAAGAATAGACAGTTTCCATGATTGAAAAAAAATTGCAGTGTAACTTAGAGAAGATAAGACTGAGATGATCATGCAGATTTATATGTATGAATGCAGCATGTTTTTGCAGTATTAATTTATAGAGAAGGTAGATAACCAGAGAGGTCACTTCAAAAATTAATACAGGGATAGGTAGAGGGAGTGACTCAAGAAGACACACACGGAGCAACGAAAGAGATTTCATCAGTAAATGCATGGAAAGTTTTACAAGTAAGCACACCATACTGTGAACTGTAACTTACTTTACCAAAGATATAATAACATTTAAGGTAAATAGTAACACACAGTTAAAAATCTGTAAATTAATATAAAATTAATAGAAAATCTTTGACCAAACTGTGTAGTTTAATTGTGAACCAGTCGATTTAGTTCACTTGAAAACACATTTTAGTTTGAAAATAGAGGAAAAGAGTTTTCTCAGTATGAATCATATAGTTCAAATAAAATAGAGTAAAACCAACAGCTGACAACAGAGTTCAGCACACAAAAAAAATGCAGTCACCAAGTATTTATGTCAATCATCAAGTGTACGTGTAACCAAATGTAAAGATCTCAACAGGGCATATCATGAATATCAATAGCTTAAACTTATACGGCAACTATATTGTACCCAAAAAAAACTGTGAGCATGTAGCTCCATTGACAATGGATGCATATACCGTAAGCAGTCCCATTGAAACAGAGAGAAGGGATTAAAGAGAAGAGAGCCAAAAAGAATTTTAGTGGACATTAGTATCCACACCCAACCAAGCAAAAAAAATAATAAAAAATAAAGAGAGGTTACCTGAGCACAGCATGCTTTCTATAAGATGAAGAAATATCATTTCTTTTTAGCACAAACTTCGAATATTCATATTGCAGTTCAGATAAATACATGTGTATATAAGGTGTATATATATATATATATTTATATATATATTTATATATCAATGTATATTTATATATATATGAAATATATATATATATTTATTAAAATATGGGTATAAAGTATGATGAGAAAACAAAACTTTTTATTGGAAGTTTGAGATTCATCAGATCTGGAAAATATTTGAACAAAACAAAAAAAATAAAAAAAAGAACCCTAGATCAAAGATGAGTGTGAAGAATCGGAGATCTGAACAGATCTATAACATTGAATCACTAACAAAAAAATATATATATATCTTCGGACAGTTGATCATACAAATCGCAGCACGAATATATATTATATATATATATTTTTAATCAATGATACCCATTAATCCAGAATCGCATGCAAGACGAAGGTCTCACCACTGGATAGGTAGATCAAGGTTTGATAAAAGAATGATCTTAGTAGATTTTGTAAAATATATATATATATATATATATATATATATATATATAAATGATATTGCAGAAAGTAAAGAAGAACATTTATTTTAATAGGGAGTCAATACAGTTTTGGAAGAAATTGACAGGAGCTTTTGTAAAAATATTTCAAAAACATTTTCTTAAAACATTCGACAAAGCTTTAAGGAAGAAATCAAAAACATTTTGAAGAAATAAATCGGTTAAAGATATGATTTGAAGGTAAAGACAGCGTTTAATCGAATGATTATGGTTGAAATCAAACTGGAACTCACAAATTTGATTAAGAGAGATTAGGGTTTGAAAGATGAGAGAAGAACTGAGCGGCGGATGAGAGAGAGAGAAGAAGAGAAAATGAATTAAAAACGAAAAAAATTCAATTTATAGCTAGGGTTAATCTAGTGATCCAATGGCTAAAAATTAATTTCAAAAGAGATCAACGGTGGAGATGGAACCTGAGAGTTAAGTATATGTATTGACCGAGTAAGCGCGGATCTAACGGTTGTAGTGGGTTTGTGTTTTCTTCGGATGATCTAACGGTTGCAGAGCTGGATCCGTGTCATGTGAGCTGATTGGCTTATTTTGAGGAACACAGATGGATACTTTTGACCATTGGATTTAAATTCATTTGATCCGACGATGCAGATTTGATCCGAATATATATATATATATATAAGAAATCACGAAAAGAAATATTTATAAATTTTTTTTTTTTTAAAAATTTAGAAAGAAAAAAAATATACAAAAAAAATATAATTGTAAAAATATATTAACAAATATGAATCATAAGCATTTATATGAGTGACTATTGTTATTAAAGATAGAAATTAAAGCATATTTAACAAGTATATATAATTGAAATGAAAACATTATGGTTTAATTAAAAAAAGTTAAATAATGAAATGTACAAAAAAAAATTAACGCATAATAAATTTTTTTTTTTTTTAAACTTATATCAATGGGTTTTAAATGTAACTAATATTAATGATATCAATAAATGTATTTAGGTGATAATAAGGAAAATAGAAAAAATATATTAATTAAGTAATACAATAATATAAAATAATTTTTTTTTAAATATTATAAATATATGTAAAAAAATATATAAATGCATAAAATATTAAGAAGAAATATCTAGCATGCCTAATTCAATTCGTAATTTGCAAAATCTATCAGAACTTAAAGGTTTAGTGAATATATCAGCAATATTCAATTTTGTATCAATGTGATCTAATTTGATATTGCCACTGTTTACATGATCACGCAAAAAATGATGTCTAACATCTATATGTTTTGATCTAGCATGCAATACCGTATTTTTACTTAAGTTAATGGCACTGGTATTATCACATAATATTGATACGCAATTAAATTTTATATTATAATCAGCAAGGGTCTGTTTCATCCATAGTATCTGTGCACAGCAACGTGCAGCAGCTATATATTCGGCTTCGGTGGTTGAAATAGATACGGAGTTTTGTTTCTTAGAAAACCAAGAAACTAAACATCCACCCAAAAATTGACACGTTCCACTAGTACTTTTTCGATCAACATGATGTCCTGCATAGTCAAAATCTGAAAAGCACACAAGATTAAATGGTTGACTTTTAGGATACCATAGGCCTAAGTCTGTGGTTCCTTTAAAATATCGAAAAATTCTTTTAACAGCAACCAAATGTGATTCTTTAGGATTTGACTGAAATCTGGCACATTTACAGACGCTGAAAATGATGTCAGGTCTACTAGCTGTGATATACAATAGGCTTCCAATCATTCCTCTATATTTCTTTGTGTCAACACTTTTTCCATTTTCATCAGCAGTTAATTTGTCAGTAGTTGACATAGGAGTATTAAGAGGTTTCACAGACTCTAAACCAAATTTCTTAATCATTTCTTTGCAATATTTGGATTGAGAAATATGAATACCTTTTTCGCCTTGTTTGATTTGTAATCCTAGGAAGAAATTTAATTCCCCCATCATGCTCATTTCAAATTCCTTACTCATGTTCTCAGAAAAATCATTGCACATAGTAATGTCAGTAGAACCAAAAATGATGTCATCAATATAAATTTGAATAATAAGAATATCATCATTTTTGTATTTGATGAACAAGGTAGTATCTACAGTTCCTCTTTTAAAACCGTTTTCAAGTAGAAATTTACTTAGACGTTCATACCATGCTCTGGGGGCCTGTTTTAAACCGTACAAGGCTTTATGTAATTTGTAAACATATTCAGGATGATCAAAATCTTCAAAACCAGGAGGTTGTTTAACATAAACTTCCTCTTCAATAATACCATTTAAAAATGCAGATTTGACATCCATTTGAAACAGTTTAAAATCTTTATGACATGCAAAAGCTAATAACATGCGTATAGATTCAATTCTAGCAACAGGAGCATAAGTTTCATCATAATCAATACCTTCAAGTTGATTATACCCTTGTGCAACTAATCTAGCCTTGTTACGTATAATAGTTCCGTTTTCATCTAACTTGTTACGAAAAACCCATCAAGTTCCAATAATGGAAGTATCCTCGGGTTTCGGAACTAACTCCCAGACTTTGTTTCTGGTGAACTGTTCGAGTTCATCTTGCATAGCAATTATCCAATCTTCATCCAGTAAAGCATCTTTGATATTCTTAGGCTCAATTTGGGATAGGAAAGATAAATGACCAGCCAAGTTATGTGCTTGTGATCTAGTAAGTATTCCTCTATCAATATCACCAATCACATTTTCTAAAGGATGATTTTTAATAACATGTGATTCTTTGGGCAAGTCGTTTAACTGAGGATTGGGATTTTCAAGAGGATTAATATTGACAGGTGGAGATGCATTATCTAGTTTTGGTTCCTCCATATTTCTGAGAATATTTTCAATGACAACATCACTGTCAACTAATTCTTTATATTTGGGAGGAGGTTGAGATTCATCAAACGTTACGTTCATTGATTCCTCAATGACCAAACTTCGTTTATTAAAGACTCTGTATGCTTTGCTATTAAGTGAATATCCCAGAAAAATTCCTTCATCGGATTTGGGATCAAATTTTAACAGATGTCCTTTAGTATTTAATATAAAACATTTACTCCCAAAAACATGAAAGTAATTTACTTTTGGAGTTCTTTTGTAATAAAGCTCATAGGGAGTTTTGAGCAAAATAGGTCTTAATAAAACTCTATTTAAGATATAACAGGATGTTGCTACAGCTTCAGCCCAAAAATATTTAGGAAGACGATATTCATTTAACATTGTATTAGCCATTTCTTGTAAAGTGCGATTTTTCCTTTCAACTACACCATTTGATTGTGGTGTGTAAGGAGCAGAGAAATTATGACTTATACCTTGCTCATCACAGAAAATAATAAAATCAGAATTGTCAAATTCTCTTCCGTGATCAGAGCGGATATAAACAATAGAACTTCCTTGTTGATTCTGAATTTTCTTACATAACGCACAAAAGGAATTTATAGCTTCATTTTTAAATTTTAGAAAATCAACCCAAGTAAATCGAGAATAGTCGTCGACCAAAACTAGAATATATACAGCACCACCCATGCTGTGTTTAGGAATAGGTCCTACTAAGTCCATATGCAAGAGTTCTAAAGGTCGAGAGGTTGACACTGTGAGTTTAGGTTTATGAGATGCATGAATTTGTTTACCTAATTCGCATGCTTCACAAATATGATCTTTAAGGAACTTTATTTTAGGAAGACCACGAACATGATCCTTAGAAGAAATGTTGTTGATAAGTTTCATGTTGATGTGTCCTAATCTGCGATGCCAAAGCCAAGGATCTTCATTTGCAGATACAAGACATACATTATCTAGATGAGAATATTCATCTAGGTCACACGTGTACACATTTTGGTTTCTAGGGCATAATAAAACCAACTTACCAGCTTGATCAAGTATTGAGCAATTATGAGTATTAAAAGATATCTTAAAGCCACTATCACATAATTGACTGATAGATAGAAGATTATACCTTAGTCCTGTGACTAATTGTACGTTAGAAATTGTTATGTGTTTGTTACCCACACTACCAATTCCAACTACTTTACCTTTGTTGTTATCTCCAAAGGTTACCTCAGCATAGTCTGTGGTTTGTAGATTATTCAATTTTGATTTGTCTCCAGTCATATGTCTTGAACAACCACTGTCGAGATACCATTTGCTTTTACCAGTTGCAGCTGTGAGACATTCCTGCAATATATACTAATTTCACAAATTGGTACCCTTTAATAAGGAGGGTCCTTTGGGTAAGTTCTCCACTTTGTATAAGGAATACTTGTGTTTTCCTTTACAAAATTGGGTACAGGATAATTATCTTCAGTAGATACAAACATTTTATGAGCAGCAGGTCTATAGTATGCATAATTCATTTTATTCTTATAACCTGAATAATGATGATGAGAATTTCTGTAAGGTCTTTTATTATAAAATTCTTTTCTTGTATTCTTTACAATGATCGGTGAAGTGTAAGTTCCTTTTGGAACCCAAATCATTTTACCTTTATAGTTTCCATTTCGAGCATTGCACATGTAAATAGAATGACCATTTCGATTACAGTAAGAACATTTGGTAAATGGAGATGTATGAGTTTCTTTTTCTTTACTCTTAACATGATAGAGTCCTTTATCTTTTATTTTACTCGATTCTCCAATGTATCCTAATCCTTCTTTATTAAATCCACACTTTTGTTGATTTAACATAACATCAAGGTTTTCTTTTCCTTTAGTGAATTTAAGAACTATGGTATTTAAATCATTACGTTCTTTAGTTAAAGTGCTAATTTGATCAATTAAAGAAGAGTCTTCTTTTTGTTTTTCAACTTCTATTTTCAGAGATGAAAGATCTTTGCTCAGCACTTGATTTTGTATTTGAGTATCTTCATTTACTACAGCAAGTGTTGAATTTTCAATTTCAAGATTTTCAATAGAAATAATAAGTGTTGAATTTTCTATTTCAAAATCTTTATTTAATTTTCTTAATTTTTCAATTTCTTCTTTTAGTAATAAATTTTCTGAAAAATCATTTTCTAATTTTTCTTTTTCTTCTTTTAAGCTTTCATTAATTATAATTAAGTTTGAATTTTCTATTTCAAGATTTCTGTTAGTCTTAATTAATTTTTCTAATGAAATTTTTAATTTAATAAAATCTTCTTTAATGATTTCATTGTCCTCATATAAACAATTATAAGCTTCTTGTAATTCATGATGGTCTTCATTTATATTTTCTAATGTATGTGTGACAAATGAAGTACTAGGTAATTGATGTTCAGAATTTACCTCAGATCTTGGTGATGAATCGTCGTCTGCCATTAAGCACAAATTTGCTTTTTCTTCAGTTTGCTCAGTAGTTCCTTCTTCGTCACTTAAATCCCAGCCTTCCTCAGCTACTAGTGTTTTGTTGTTGACTAATTTTGGACAATCCTTTTTGAAATGTCCAGGCTGGTTGCATTCGAAACATGTATTTGAATTTTCATTGAAGCTGACATTTCTAACGTTGTTGTTTGCTTTGAAATTTCCTCCTTGTGGTTTTGGTTTGAAGACTTGTTTGCCTCTGAAGTTGTTATAGTTGTTGTTTGTCTTTAGAAAGCCTTTGCCATATTTTCTGGCTTTACTTTGAATTACTCTCCTGAGTTGTCTAGATAATAAAGCAACTTCATTATTATCTAAACTTAGGAGTTCTTCATTTAACTCCTCAGCATCGCTTTCTTGATCTACAAGTAGAGCTTTGAAAGCAATTCCTTTCTTTTTGAGGTCTGTATCTGATCCTGCTTTTTCGACTAGCATGTCGACTTCATGAGCTCGAAGATTTCCGATAAGACTGTCAAGAGGATAGACAGTTAGATCCTGCATTTCTTTGATAGCTGTAACTTTCATTTTCCATACGGATGGAAGAGCTTTGAGAATTCTTCTGTTTTTCTCATTGGTTGTGTAAGCTTTTCCGAGTTGTTCCAGCTCATCAATGATTCTGGAAAAACGTATTTCCATATCAATGATTTTTTCATTTTCTTCAAGTCTGAAGTTTTCATACTCTTGGATTAGAGCATCTTTTCTGGTTTCTTTGATATGATTCGTTCCTTCATAGGTTATAATCAATTTTTCCCAGATTTCTTTTGCATTCTTGCAATTGCTAACTCTTTTGTACTCTTTTTCTATGAGAGCACTGGTCAGCACTTGTTCGGCTCTAGATGCTATGTTCATAGCCTCTTCATCTTCAGTGGTGAATTCATCAGCATCTTTTTCTACGATCTTTTCTCCTTCAATTTTTGTGGGAACTTTCACACCTCGTTCTATGACAAGCCAAACTTTGATTCCTTGTGACTTGGCGTAGATTTTGAATCTATTTTTCCAGGTGGCAAAGTTTGTACCATCAAATAGTGGAGGTCTGGACATTGATAGTCCTTCTCCGCAACCGGTAGCATTGTAGGCCATAGATGGATCTACTCTTTGGTATGCCTGTACTTACTCAACAAACAAGTTAAAGAGCACCGCTCTGATACCAATTGAAAGTCAAATAATAATCTAGAAGGGGGGTTGAATAAATTATTACAGATTTAAAAATTATCTTAGGCCTTTTTGAATTTTTTAGATAATTAATTTGCAGTGTTAGAAATTAATATGCAAGACTGTAAAAAATTCAATCACACAATGCACAGAGATTTATCTGGTTCACAACATACATCCCGGGTATGTTGCTACGTCCAGTCTCAAGCTCCTCTCCAGAACTTGAGATCCTATTACTATCAGTAATAAATACTCCTTCAACAGGCGGAGAAGCCTTTACAAAGTTTTATAGATAAACTTACAACTATTCCCAACTAACTATCTTGGACAGCAAGCTCTCAGCTCTTTCCTCAAGCTTAGTTGTACCTTCCTTTTGAGTTCAGTTCTATTCTATGATCTGGTCTTGAAACAACAGCCTCTTCCTCACCTCACAAGTACACTAGAGACCCAACTCCCAGCTGACCTCTCTAAGACTCTGGTCTTGGTCGAAGAATTACTCGTCTTTCTCACAGGTACATAAAATAAACTAACTCTACCCTTTTTCTTTTTACAAAAAGATTTAATAAAGATATGCTTCTTTAAATAAGCAGATAACAATTATAGATCAAGTAATTATATAAAAGTTCAATGACCTTTATATGTATATATGAAATGTGCTTCTATGTAAGCAGATATAAATTTATACTTGATTATAAAAGTTTGTATGACTTTTATTCTTATGTGAAAATGCTTCTTGATCAAGCAAATAGATCAATTTAAAACTTTAGATAAAAGATGCTTCAAATTAAGCAGATATATAGTTTAATGCAGATTTATAAAGAATTACTTATTCTTTATAATAAAGAATGTGTTTCTATGGATTAAAGATATTATGCAACAAGTATTTTATAAATAAATAAGTTTAGGATCAAATACTTGTGATAGCTGATATCAAGTATAATAAATGAATCAGTTAAACAATACTTGATATAACAAATAAATTTGTTTCACTCAAAGAATATATAATAATATATTTTATCTATTATGTGAATAGCTATAAGTGAGGCCACTTAGGATTTTAAAGACCGTTTGGATAATTCGCTCAAAAAGAATAAATCCAAATTGTATCGGTATCTAAGTACTGACCAATTTATAGTTTCACAATTAATATTTATATAAATATTTTCAGTAGATCACTTATAACTTTAAATACTGGTCGAAAAGATTTTCGAATTGTTTCAGTATTTAAGTGATGATCTATTTTCAATAGTTATATAAATAATATTAATAAAAGGCCACTTAGGACTTTGAGCACTCGTTCGGCTAATTCCCTCACTTAAGAGGAATATCTCCGCTATAGTCTCGGTGTCTAAGTACTGACTTTTTATTAATAAATAGATGAAATATAGATATATATAATTGTGTATAACAATTTATATTTGTATATCTATAAATCTAAATAAGCAAGAGATAATTCAAATAAATTAAATCAAATAACTTATCTCAAATACTTAGACCAATTTCCTCTTCTCAAATGATTAGAACTTTAATAAGAAGAGAGAGAAAGCTTTTTAGAGAGAGAGTATGTAGGCAAGGAGTAAGCTTTTCTTTTTAAGTGAATTGGCAAATGAAAATGAAAGAGAAGCCTCCTATTTATAGGATTTTGAAGTTAGGGGTAAAAAGGTAATTTTGAAAATTCATTTTAAATTTAATGGCCAGATTTGTTTGATGAAAAAAATGAATGGTTCGGATTTATCAAATCACGGATTGTCAACATGTTAGCCCATTGAAAAAGTTGCGTACTTTTTCTTATGTTCAATTCAAAGCTTTCCAGCCTTTCTAATTTCGGATGAGACAAATAAGTTGTCTCTTAGTACATTTAATACTCAGCATGTTCGGTCAGTAAAAAATCTTAGCTTTCTAAATTTTTCAACTTCTTCTTTCTTTAATATAAGCACAAATAAATTTAGCAAGCTTTGGTCAAAGCATGACATATGCACATTTAATATGCCCAAGCTAATTTTGGATGAAGAAAGGAAGAATAAAGAATTCTTTTGCATTTATTCTTTAAATATATTTTAAGAACTTCCCATGATATGCTCGGATAGGACAAGGGAATTTGTCCCAGAATGAATGTCCAATAAACTTTCCAGCATAAAGGTTTTAGACTTTAAATGAACATACTCACGGATATACATAAATAATTTTAATATCCCTATCATGTAAGAAAATATAAGGCTTTATTTTAAAACCCTTTTTGCCCCTAAAAAGATAATTTTGAAAGCTTGAATAAGAGATCATTAAAAAATAATAGGAGTTCTCCTTGCCTTAGGAAATGTTAATTTATGAACTAATTACTTTAACACTTGATATTAAATTATCAAGGTCAAGAAAATTAATTCAATGGGATTTGAAAATATTTTAAGATCAAAGTAAATAAGATAATTGACAATAATTAGAATACAAATCCTATGGAGAGGATTCTAATATTTACTAAACTTATTTACTATTACTGTTATCATTAAAATAATCCTTAATAGTTGGAGACCTATCATGAAGGTTTGGTTACCTTGGTATGAAGGTTTGGTTACCAACTGCACTATGAAAACTGCAGGTGTGGAGGTGGATTGGTTACCTTGGTATGAATGTTTGGTTACCTTAGTATAAAGCTTTGGTTACCTTAATATGAAGGTCCGGTTACCTCTGTACCATAACTGGTCACTGTTTCGCGAGTCAGAAGTTGGCCATCAATGTCACGGCTGCCGCATCTACTCCTCCTCCGGCACCTACACCTTCACCCCCCGCCACTCCTACGCCCTCACCCACCCCTTCGCCCGTCGCCACCCCTCCGCCGGTAGTCGCCCCTTCACCTACCACCGTCACCCTCCCCTTCACCTACCACCTGTTAGGTTTGTATATGGCGCGAACATGCAATCAAATTACATAAATAGTGCGGAAGCGCGATAAAATCGGATTTTAAAATTTTATATAAACCATCACCAAGATCAATCTATGTGCTCAATTAACGATATAAACGAAAGAGAAAGAGAAAAAGAAATTATACCCTCGTAGAACAAAGCTTCCTCGGGTACAAGTTCAACTCCTAGTCCTTCGTGTTCTCCTCGAATGCTACGGTGTGATTCTTTCCTTTGATCAACGTTAGCCACCCAAGTGTTTGGCCTCTAGAGGTGATCCACCAAGGAAGAACAAGTATTCAAAAAGTTGGGTATTTGGCAAAACCCTAGTTTCTATCTCTATAGAAATTGTAAGTACTCTCCACAATCTAATGCAAGAGTGTGTAACTCTAATCTATGATAAGACCTCTCTTATTTATAGATGTAGGAATAACCCTTCCCTAAACTATTTAGGATTAGGGTTTGTATTATAATTAAACTCCTTTAATTAATAATGCTCCTAATCCAATTAGGAATCCATGGGAGAGTACTTCTATTAATTAATTCTCAATCCCTATTAGGAATTAAATAATAGTAAAAGTAATAATAATAATAATAAGACTCCTCTTTTAATTTATATTTAATATTTCTAAAATATTAAATAATAAATATTAAGCTATTTAATTTATTCTATCTCCATAGAGTAAATTAAATACACTTAACTTATTATTACAATTATGTCATTTACTTCTTAAATAAATATTTTCCTTTTGCGGTGTGACCCTTTAGGTTTTCCATATTAAACCGGTTGTGAATAAATCAATTAGAACAATTCTAATCTTATTTAAATAAATAAATTAAACTATTTAATTAATTTCAATAAATAATATTTATTCTACAATAAGGGTAAGCCCCCTTAGCGATCAACGACTTTCCAGATAATATAGATTTCAACATTAATCACAAAAGAACTTTTGAGTAAATAGTTACCGTACAATTCAATCCTTCTACCATACAATGTCCCAATTAAATATAAGACATGGATTTACTGTCAACTCTTATTTTATTTAATTATATGTATTTCGATTCCCAAATGCACAACTCTAATTAATGCAAATTAGAAACTTCTTTCTAATTCCATTCTGCCTTGGCCAAGGACTACTGAGTTATCATTTATCGAATCACATAGGACATTCACATCTTTTACTAGACGAGGTAGATTCTTTGTTGATCATTCACCTATCTCCATGTACAACTAATTATACCCCATCATACCCTTTGATATACCCACAAGGTCTTAAGGGACATGTCAAAGTATAACTCATCATACACAAGATACTATGATGATCTCAAGTCCAAGGATCACTTGTACAACTATCACTATAGGAATTCCTATTGACAGGCGAGTAAAACTCCATTAGGTATTCCTTAGTGAGTCACGTTCAGTGAACTTATTCTCCAATAAGCACCTACATACTTGCTTTAGTGTCTCCACACAAATGATTATGAGATCAATCATCCTCTTCGTAAGAGCAAGCAACGTATGTACTAATCTATCCGGATTCACTAATCCCCAATTTAGTAATCCAACGATTAGGAACAATTTTAGTTTGTGAGCTATCTTGAATTTAGATCTCATTAGCATGATCACCATCATGATTCTAAAAGCATTGCTCAAAACTATGGGTTTATCACATTTAATATAACAGCACTATGTAGATAATATAAAATGCATTTTGAGAAAATCAATTCCTTTATTAATAAATGAATAAGATTACAAAGTATATGCTACATCATATCAAATATGATTGGCTTGTGTGCATACTACTTTCACCACCACCCCTCCACCGTCACCTTCCGGTCCTGCCCCAGGCTCAAACCCCACTCCATCATCACCGCCTCCGGGCGGCATCACTGCTCCTCCTCCACCTATGTCGGTCACTCCATCTTTTGCGGCGGCCGCTCCTCCTCCACCTAAGTCACCCAATTTGAAAAGAAGTAATTTGAATTTTGAATTTTGAATTTTGAAATGTGCAATTAAATAGAAACATGGGCCACATCAGCAACCCATTAAACCACCCAACTAAAATAAAGGGATAAGAATGCACTAATTTGTAAATTAAATATTGAAAATGCACTAAGTTTGTAAATATTTTATGTATGCACTTTTGTTGTAATATTTTCTAAAAATGTACTAATAAATGTAATTGTCCCAAACTAGTATTCCAAAGCCCACACAGGCAGAGACAACCGGGTGGACGGGTTTTTAGCTTTTTCTATCTAACTTGGATTGTTTTAATCTGCTATCTTATATGGTTTCTAGCGTCAACCATAAGTATTCATCTTTCACATTTACATGAAACATGCTTAAATTATCTATCCGTTAAATAGAAGAACCAGCATAAATATATGATTCTTAAGTCAAATTATATTAACTTCATAAATCACAATCGAATCAAATATGGAAATAACTTACTATGGGCTCCGCTATGGACTAAAATAAAAACGCATGTTTTATTTAACTAAAAAACATTAGTTAAGTAACATTAGTTAAGTGTCCCGTGCGAAACACATGTTATTTTTTAAATAAAATAATTTTTAATTTATTTTATATAGTGGTTATAAAATATATTTTTTGAATTTTAAATTCACTTACTGCTATTATTAGAATGACTACAAATTTTGCTTAAAAAACGAAAGACTACATATTAAATACAATTGTCGAATACTCACAATTGAGTGTTACTAATATGATTTTTTTGTTATTTTTAATTTAATATTAAGTTTTTATATAGTTTCAAATGTAATATTTAGTTTTTATAATCAATAACTCGTATTTATATATGCATTTTAAATTAGAGTTCAAAGTTGAGTGGAAACCTAAAAGCCTAAACGTAGTGTTCAAGTCATACTCTATTGTATAATTACTAACTGAATAAATTCTATAAAAAATAAAATTGTTATAAATAATAAGTTACAATCATGATTTTAATTTTAAAAGGTAATTAAATTTTAATTAGTAATATATATAAGTCAAGATTTTTAAAATAATTAATTAACTCAAAGTCTCCTATTCCTATTTGAAATAAAGTGGTTTACAAAATTTTAATCATTAATATATTTTGTAATATACGTTACAATTTTTTTATATAAATTATTATTTACTCATTATATTTTTGTTATATTTTTTAGGAATATAGTTGTTGTAAATAATGAGTTGTCAGTATGATTTTAGTTTTAAAAGTTAGCTAACTAAATTTTAATAACTAATATATAAGTTAGAATTGTTTGGTAACATTAATTAACTGAAGGTCTCCTATATGTAATAGAATTGGTAACTAAATGAGTAAAATGCAAAAGTGACCATTGTACTCTTAGTACATTTGAATATTGTGTCCCTTTTTGTTGGTCAATGCAAAACAAACCCTCTACTATAGAAAAATTTGAATAGAAACCTTTATGTGACAACTGAGTATTGACTATCCTCCGTGACAATTATGACATGTAAGTAAGCCAAACTAAGACAAAAAAATTTACTTTCATCAATATTCGAACTCAAACCTCAATTTCATAACTTTAAGCAATTGTACAACTGAGCTATATGATATAGTTGTAAATGAGACAATATAAATTTTATTTTTACAAGCTTCTCTATTTAAACCAAAAAAAAAAGATAAATAAGTGGGTAAATCCATTATGTGCTTGCATCATTAGCACTATCAAAAGTTTTTTTAAGTTAATTAACAGAAAAAGAAAAATATAAAAAGAAAAAAAAAGAAAGAAAAAGAAGAAGAGTTCTTTTAAGTTGTTGATGGCAATCTCTCTCATCATGCAAAATGAAATCCCACGCTATAAAGTACCAAAACCTAAAATAGTGATTACCGCAATATACATTGAGTTTCTAATGATGAAGAATTAAAGATGTACGACAAACAAAAATTTGGGGATAATGTGTTTTGATGAATTTCAATAAAAAAAAATTGATAATAAATAAACAGTATTTAATTTTTCAAAAATTAAATAGAGAAGGAGTTTACCCACTTATTTATCTTTTCTTTATTTGGTTTAAATGGAGAAGCTTGTATAAATAAAATTTATGTTGTCTCATTTATAATTACATCATGTAGCTTGGAGAAATGAATGCATTTCCATACTATTAAATCTTAAGTAAGTGAACTAGATAAACCAGAATCAAGATTCTGGTTTATCTAGTTCACTTATTCTACTGGATCTTATGGAGCCTATTCATGTACGACATGATTCGGATTTGATCATAGAAAGGATTTTCTTCAAGCGAATCAGCTTATCCTCTGTACGGAGCTTATGCGGTGGTTGGAACAAAGATACATTTGGTTGTGAATTCCAATGCAATGTGACAGATAGATTAAAGGCATATATCTGCACAGACCAATCAATAGTTCAAGTCACACACTCCCATAATCCATTTTCTCTTCGGAAAATTCCCTTCAACTATATTAATAATATTTCAGCGTTCAAGGGAAATATCCAAATATATGTCTTATTATTTTCAATAATCCATACTTGTAGCAATGAAATACTATTGTTCTTTCTCCAAGTGAGAAATGATGGATTAAAAATATCTATGATATATCTTCTCTATAAAGGACCAGAAATACCTTGTTTACGTATCATTGGAAAGTGCATTAACATAAATACGGCAGTAAGAAGCGGCAATACAAAAGTGTGTAAACTATAAAAACGAGTCAAAGTGGATTGTCCCACACTAGCACTTCCACACAATAATTCTACCAAAGGGGATCCTATTACAGGAATAGCTTCGGGTACACCTGTTACAATTTTCACTGCCCAATAACCAATTTGGATGCATTACATCATGTAGATTGGTTGGATAGTTGTTTAAAGATATGAGGTTGAGGTTTTGAGTTCAAATCTTGACGGAAGTGAATTGTGTAGTCTTAGTTTGGCTTACTTTACATGTTATCATGCCCAATTGTCACATAAAAGTTTGTTATCCAAATTTTTCTATAGTAGAGGATTTGTTTTGCATTGACCAACAAAAAGGGACACAATATCCAAATATACTAAGAATACAGTGGTCACTTTTGCATTATACTCGTAACTAAAGTAATCATTAATATATATATATATATATTATAATTTTTTATATTAATTAGTATGTACTCATATTATTTTTAATATATAGTCATTTAGAGATTAAAGTTGAGTAGAAACTTAAACTAAAATTTTAAATATGATTTTTAAGTTAAAATTTATTATATGGCTAAGAAACAAAATGACTCTTATAAAAAATAAAATTGTTACAGAATAATAAGTTAATATTAAAATTTGTAGGACCATAAAGAGAGTTTTAGTTCTAGTTAAATTAATCATAGCATTATATGGAAGCATAAAAAGTGTTTTACTTCTAGTTAAATTCTAGATCTATTCCAAAGACCAAATGTTAGTAATATGTTTATTTTTTTACTCTTTTTAATTTAATTAATATTCAGTTTGTATTTTCAAATTTAATATTTAGTTTTTATTTTCAATCTTTCGAATTTATACATAGTTATTTAGAGTTAAAAAATGAGTGAAATCTAAAAGTCTAAACTTGGTGTTTAAGGAATTCTAAATAACATAACTTTTTTGTGAAATTAGTAAGTTACCATCATGGTTTTTTATTTTTAATGGTAACTTAAATTTTAATAACTATATATAACTGAGATTTATTTTTAACATTGATTAAGTAAAGATCTTCTATTTGAAATAAAATTAGTAATTAAGTTTAATCATTAATATATTTTGTAATATATGACACTTTTAATATTAATTATTATTTTCTCATAATATTTTTTCTATATTTTTAATATATAGTTGTTTAGGAATAAAATTGTTGTAGAATATTAAGTTAATATTATGACTTTTAGCTTTAGAAATTAACTAAAGTTTAATCACAATATAAAAGTCATAATTATTTTTAATATTAATTAACTAAATGTCTCTTATATTAATTATTATGTAACCATAATATTCTTCTTATATTTTTAGTATTTAGTTATTTAGAGTCTAAATTTGAGAAAAGTAAAATTCTAAATGTGTTTTTGAAGTTAAAATTTATTGTATGATTAAGTAATAAAAGAACTATAGAATATAATTATTGTAGAATAATAAGTTAACATTAAACTTTGTAGGACCATAAGAAGAATTTTGGTAGGCTAACGAGTTTAACTATTAATTATTTTTAATAATTAATAATTTCACAACTTAACTTACTAATTGCATATAATTTAGTTTTATTTTATTATTTATTATTAGAATCTTATGATGTTATGTCATGATCATATTATGTTGGGGTTAGAAGACAATTATAGGAATCAACCAAAATTTTCACGAAACATATTTAAAAGAGAGTGCTTAAATTCTAGTCTCATACCAAAAATCAAGGATCAAAAAACTTAGTTTTACCTTATTATATATTTATATAGATATGGCTAAGGTTGTGTTTGATTACATCTGAATGCCTCTTAATATAGGTGCTTCTGATTCGGTCAGAGGCTGAACTTGTTTGGTAAAAAAAAATTTTACCTCTTAATCGGTAAGAGACAAATATAATTCTAAACCATTTAGAGGCACATCTGAATGAAATTAACTAACATCTTCAATATTACAAAATCCCTCTTTTATTCCCAATAAACCTAATCAATCTTCATCCTTTCCTCTGTCTCTCTCTTTCCTCATGCATCCAGGTTCTCCCCCCCCCCCCCCCCTCTATATATATATATTGATTTATTTGGTTCCGATAGACAAATTGATATCTGATTGCAATATTCTAATTCGTTCTCGATAAAAATTTATGTTCTTGTCGACTTTTTAACTTTGATGTACAAAGTTTCAGATACATATATGTTCATATTGTTAAATCTCCAATGATGTATATACCGCCCTAGAAGTTTTTTGTGTGGTTTGGGTCTTTCAATTCAAGAAATTAATCCTTAATCAATTTGAAGAGATCACTCTAACTAACTCCCTGATGAAAGCAATTGGAATAAATAGATCTCACTCTGTTGACTGTCGAGATTATGTTTGAATTAGCTAGGTAGACGATCCTTTTGTTTTGGTGGACATTGTGATGCTTCTCAGCTTGATGACTTGATCTATTTGATAAAAAGTTCTAGATGTTGGTGTATTATAACATAATTTCGGTCTTAATTGGTAAGATCAGAGAAAATAAGAAAGAAATATAAGTAAACTGGTAGACAAAAAAGCATAGTTCGGCTTTTAACTATGTCCGCTGCCGAGGCCTCAAAATTTTCATTAGGAAATGGTAATCAAAGTACAACAAATAGTTTTTATCGTCCCTCTCAAATCCCAAAATTCCAAAATATTAATTAGTACTAATATTCATTGGATTTGATATATTTTGTTTCTTTATATGGTGGCTAAAGTATTATAAATATGTATTTTAAATACTATTCAGATCTTTTTAATTATCAAACAAGTTTTGTTTAAACTGTTCATAGGATTAAAATAATAAAATACTGTTATTCAGACATTTTGAAAAAATTAATTATCAAACAACATTTTTTCATTTAGTTACAATTTTGGACAGAGGCTCTACATTATTCAGATGTTTAAACTGTTCAGATCTTAACACGGTTTTATCAAACACCACCTAAGACTCTTTTTTTTTTTTGAGAATACTGGGCCTCCCATGGGCTTGGGCTGAATTTCGAGAGGTCTACTTATCTTGTCAAAGTAATTATTTGCTCCATTGGCCAACTCAAACTCAAAGTGATTGTGTTTGTAAAGGTTTTAACAGATAGATAGCCCATTGAACAATTGGGCCAGCTAGAGGAATCTAAATTACACAACTTGCAATAGGTTTACAAGAATACTAGTTGATTAAGCCCAAGTGAAGATGGACTATTTAACTTTTATCCGTCAAAATTTACTGTCCTTATTTACTAGTATCCAACTTTTTACATTCTATTTCGGAGTTTTAAAATGGATAGATAAAAAAAAAGAAAAAAAATGAGTTTTTCATTCAATTCTTGTGTTACTGAGAACCAGTGTTAAAGAACCTAACCCCAAAAAAATTAAATAATTAAATTAAATTAAAGGTAAAGAAAAAAGTGAAACATCTAAGGAAAACTAGGGTAGATGGTCCTGCTACATTCTTTAATTAGAAGAATACAGTATTTAAAGCTTTATTATAGATGAATTTCCCTCTTAAAAATTAAAAAGAATATTCTATCCAAGAAAAAGAAGGATGTTTTAGAAAAGACAGGAATAAAGCAAACAAATTAAACTAAAGAAAAAAAATATAAATAAGGAAAAAAGAAGGAATATTTAGAAAAGAAAGGAATAAAGCAAGCAAATTAAACAAAAGAAAAAAACATACAAATAACTGAATAAGGAAAAAGAAAGTTAAAGGAGTTGATGATGGTAAATCCTCTTAGAAGAGACAAGCAATTAGTGGCATTCTCTGTCCTCTGTTCACCTTCTTCCTTTAACCTTTTTCCTTTTGACATGGGTAAATAACACACCCCCCTACCTTACCCCTTTTGTCCACCCTTTTCGCCTTTTCGCTTTAATTTTTTTTTGTGTAAACATTACAATAAAAAAAATAATTCAAATCAAGAACTCGAGAATATTTTATTTTTAAAAATAAATAAACAAATATAATTTCTCATCATCAAAAGCGGGAAAAATTTAGAAAGCGAAACTCATTTACAATGATAGTGGTAGTAAAAAAAAATAGTTACCAACAGCCTTTCGCTTACTTAGTATGTCAAGCCCAAACTCGAAGTCCTAACATCAACTCAAAAGTATTAAAATAAATAAAAAAAATTATATAAAATTTGTATTCGGTCCAATATACCTTTCACTCAATTTCGAGATGCATAAGAGGAGTCCAATGCCATAATTTGGGAGGTATAGACAGTCACTGGATTGTCACAATTGTGTTAAATGTCGACTCCAAATTATAATCAACATTACCCACATTATGTACTTGAAAATTAAATAGCACATGCCTTGCAATTGAAAAAGTTGATATCATTTGAAGGACTTAACCTAGGCTCACTTTTAGTTCAACTCCCCCATGACAGGATGTATGTCCTTTAGCAGACCTACCACCTGTTGCATAGTGGGCCTTTTCCGAGTTGCCTCAGCCGTACACAAGTATCCAACTCGTAGACTATCCACCATCTCACTCACTGAGTCACTACCGAGTCTCAGCCTCGAGTCCAACGCATTTACTCCGTCTCCCTCCCTAACCAGCCCCCTCACCCACTCAACCATCTCCTCCGAACTGGGTTGACCCGTCAACAGCTCGATCAACACGGTGCCAAAATTATACACGTCTGCTTCGGTGGACCCACTAACTCGGTCTTGACTCAGTCCAAAATCAGCAATTCGAGGCTCCAAGTCGTCTGAGAGTAAGATGTTGGATGGGACTAAATGGCCATGCACCACCGGTCTGGACCGGCCGTGGTGGAGGTAAGCGAGTCCACGAGCAATTCCCACCGCAATGCGGTGGCGCGTGCGCCACTCCATCTTTTCAGGGGATGATAAGTGGGGTTTATTTTCAATTTCACCGCTATGCTCCCACGTGTCGGTGCTCCAATCCTCCACGTTGGGTTTCCCAGTTGGGAGCTCATGAAGCCATTGATGAAGGTCACCATTCGCCATAAACTCGTACAACACTAGCTTCTCCTTACCTACATTAAAATGAAACATCGCACTAAAAATTAAGTTTGTTGCTGTTGAAAAAATAGTTTCTAATATCTTTGCTAAATTAAATGTTGTCATAGATTAATTTAGTTATTATGGAAAACAACAATTTCAAGGAAAAACTAAATGTTGCTAATACAATGTATTCATCATAGCCAAAACCAAACTACTTTCGACTCAACACTTCTGCCGGGATAACAATAGGATTCTGAATTCTGAATTCTGAATCCTGATTTTATACATATCAAATATTTAAAACAAACCTATGCATTTGTCAGTCAAATAAGCTGCATATATTGCATCTAAACGAATAAAATTCTCACTACTGTACCCTCCAAAAACATGCACATAATTAATTGGCATTTTATGAAAATTGGATTGTTGTCAACTTCAACGTTCTCATAATATTAATGGAAAAGAAATAATATGTACTTAAATGATAATTTTACCTGCAATGCAATAACCAGAAATAGGCAGCAGATTTGGGTGCTTAAGCCTCGACATGTTTTCAAACATGGCCTTAGCTTCACCATACTCAACCTCTCTGGCGCTCTCCAAGACCTTGATTGCCACGTGGAGCTCACCTGGCAGCACAGCTCTGTACACGGGCCCACACCTCCCTTCTGCAAGCAGGGACTCTTTTCCAAAGTGTGACGTGGCAGCAATCAGGTTCTTGAATGTGAGATAATCCATCAATGGCTTCTCAAACATCACCACTGGTGCTGAGCATGGCTCCTTGATATCAGCCACCCATGAGGTACCCGACTCCGTTTCAAATGAAAATGGGCCAGATTTCTCTATTTTGAATGGGATTTGAATTGGTTTTGAAATTGCCCATTTGTTCCTCTTGGTTAATTTTCTCTTTCTATACATACATAATATCACTACAAACATGGCCAAGAATAGAGTTGTTGATGCAACTGATATGGGTAAAACCATATGCTTATTTTTTGATTTGGGTATATTTTTCTTCACGGGCTTTTGATTTGGGGCTGTTTTTTGAGGTGGGATTGGATTTGAATGAGGTTTGATCGGAAGGTTTTGTATATTTTTGGAAGTTGTGGTGAAATTTCCGGCATGAATAAAAGCAGAGTGGCCAAATATATGGACTTTATCTGAGGATAAATGGCCAGTGAAATTATTGAATGAGATATTCAAGAATATTAGTCCGGAAAGTGGAGGAAAATCAGTAGGAAATTTGCCATTCATGTGATTTCTTGAAACATCCAAGTATTTCAATGAGTGTAGATTTGAAATGGGTTTTAAATTTCCTGAAATGTTGCACCTTGAAATATCAAGATGTTGGAGTTTGGCCAAGTTGGTGAATCCAAAAGGTAAGATTTTGAGATCATTATGTGAAAGATCAAGACTTATGAGGTTTGGGAAAAGGGAGAGATTACCCAAGTTTGTGAACCTATTTTTGGGACAAGTTAAGGACTTTGATCGATGAAGATGGACCCAAATTTGAACTGTTTTTGAACCCAATGGTGCCTCCTAGCCTGTTCTTGGAGAGATTGAGCTCAACCAAGGTTGGGATGGACCAAAACCAGCCTGGAACAGAGCCTTTGAGGGAATTGTTGGAGAGATCAATTGTGTGAAGGTGAGACAAGTTCTTGAGAAATCTCCATGAAATAATGCCAGTAAGATTTCTTGAGGAGAGATTTATTTGTGTGATTGGTGGGTTTGTGCAGTTGAAATCAGGGAATTTGAACCAAGAGGAGTTGAAGCCAGAGACTGAGGCCAAGGCCTTGGTGACCAGTTCTCGGTCTCTAGTGTTGCAT
Source organism: Aralia elata (assembly GCA_034770075.1). Taxonomy (NCBI): domain Eukaryota; kingdom Viridiplantae; phylum Streptophyta; class Magnoliopsida; order Apiales; family Araliaceae; genus Aralia; species Aralia elata. The sequence goes on along the minus strand of CM068379.1, from coordinate 69,089,081 downwards.
GAGGATTCCACTAATATGAGAAATGGGATTATGAACATGAGTTTCAAGAACTTCTCCATCTAGTACCTCAAAAGCTTCAACTCCGGCTGCAACTTGTTTTGCCTCCCATGGATCTTATAAGAGAGAGTTTTTAAGATCAAGGCACTTTTGGGTACCCCAATGATAAGTTTAAAGTGGAACAAATGAACTAGAGAGAAATATACGTATACATACATAATATATGTCAGAAATGAAGATGAGGAACATCGCATGAGATATCCGCACAAAACGACGTCGGTTTAATATAATTAAATATATATAAAAAAAAATATACTCTCTTATGTTACGTACAAAAGCATGTGAAAATTTCCAAAACAATGCTATTATTGAGAACAATTCATGCCTGCAATCTTGCGTGACACCAAAAGAATGTGAAAATTTTCAAAACAATGCTATTATTGAGAACAATTCACGCAATCTTGGGTGAGGTGTCTATAAGCTCCTGTACCTTATATATATATATACCATCTGATTTAGAATTAGAAATGCATTTTGATGTATTTATTTTAATCAATTCGTAAAATTAACATTAATATATTAAAATTTTAATTAGTACAAACAATTATAAATAATATAAATTAACTATAAACATTGCCAATTATTATCTGTGCTCTTTTTTAAACGAATACGTGTCAATTTATAATTTTAAAATTTTACCTATCAATTTGTAATTTCACAACTTTTACGGGAGTTGGACTGACTGGTTTTTTCTCCCGATCGGTATGACGTAATTACCCTTTCAAAGTCCTCAACTTCACAACAAATCCACTTGGGTTTTTTCAATTTGGTTTTTACTAAAGTACTACGACATGGAAGAAGAAAGCTGGCAGACTGACAGCCAAGGCTCAAATGTGGACGTCACTTTAGCTCCAAAATAGAAGAAATAGGTTATTTGGTACAGAAATAGGTTATAAGATAATAAGTTTTATAGTTTATTATTGTATTAAATAAATAAAATATTGTATTGATAAATTTTATAACCTTTTATTGTAATAGTTAATCTAATATTATTTTTTATACCTAATGTAATAAAAAATTATATAAACTTATTAGAGTAAAATTGGTACAACGTATTTTGTACAATGTATATTATAAAACTTAACCGTATTTTATGGGGAAAAAATTTAATTTGTGAAATTTTCATTTTATATATGGTAATAATTTAAAGTGAGTAATATTTTAAAATTTGTTATCATCCATATTACTAAATTAACATTTCATTTTATAGAGGTATACAAAAAATTATTTTTGGGAAAAAAAGTAAAGGTACACATAAAAAAATATCTTTAATATTTACGACTTTTGTAAATAGATTTGTTTAAATGACAGTAAAACGCAATCACTACCTACTACATTTGAAATTATTTGATAAGATTGAACAGAATTATCTACACTTGTAACCGTGCCGCATGCGATACATGTGTATGAAAAAAAAAATGTAAATTACTAGTAATGGAGTTATTACTTTTGAACATGCTAGTAGTGGGAGATTATTTTAAATGAAAATTTATTATTCCTATACGATTATACAATGTGAGTGGTAGACTGGTAGTTAATTTGTCAGGGTGGTATGACCAAGATTTCATGGGTTAAATTAATTATCTGTCAAATTTAAGTAAGTTTTCTCGCTTTTGTTCATTTTAATTTATTTCATAAAAATAGATAATTAAATTTTGATATAATACTCTAATAATTTTTATTACTTTACAAAACAAGTCTCATTTACAAAATTTAAAAATTTTAAGTATATATTTTTTTCCCATTTCATCCTTAAATATAGTGAATATTTAGTTTAATAATGATGCATGGTAGTAGTAAATATGTATTAACATTTTATCATTTTACACTCTCATCACTAAAAATAAGCTCTTTTTATGAACTATTTTTTATATATATAAAACAGAGAGAATACAAATGTACTGTTTTTTATTGGCACCCAGACTGGATTTGTTCGTTTGCAACGTTTGGACCTCCAAATGCACAACAATAATTTTAGTGCGTTAGTTTGAGACTCAAATGCTGCGTTTGTGGGTTAAAATAAGTTGTTAATAAACGAACAAAATTTCAAAATGCGTTTAAACTTACAAACATTTTAAACACACCAAATGCTGAACGCAGAGTAACCAAACATACAATAAATACAATAGGTGCAACACATGATATTGTAGTAATAGTGAAAAGAAAGAACGTTTGTACATTAAAAAGAACTTCATTATTGGAGTATTTAAGCATAATTGCAGAAATATAGTAAAATTTATGAAAATTTTAAATGCACTACTTAATCAATTACACTTTATTATTGATTTAAAACTGAATAAATTTTGAAGTAAAGTGCAACCCACATGGAGTACATTTAACATTTACTACTACTCGTATTTGTGGTACGATTCAAAACTTTTGAATTTGTCAAATTTGTATACTGTGAGTCTTAATAAAATTTTATTTTTGCTGATTAAAAAAAACAAAAGAACTAGTTTCCATGGTAATAAACACCTTGGGCTCTGCTTGGTGTTGCTCACGGAACCAAAAACAAACAGCGCACTCACATGAAGAGTTAAGAATATTTTGGGAATGACAAGTTAATGGAGGACTAATATTTAACCATAATCTAAGTACATTTTCTGCATCAAAAGCTACAATTAGGTTTAATAAATTAATCTCCGCCGCATGATTAATAAATTATCACTGAGAGTGAGGCATATTCGGTCCTCCAGAAGCCATCCCACATTTAACATATTTCGACAGTCACATTCATAAGATATAATACATATAAATCTAGAAAAAATCATGTTTCTTTTTGTAGCTTTTTGAAAAGTGGGAACAATAATATGAACACCGATATATTCACATTTAAAAGTCAAATCATAAAGATACAACTCATCTTATATACAAAGACTTGGACTTAATATTCCATTCGATTCAACTTATGCCAAGGATATATATATATATATATATATATATATATATATTACTAATTCGTTGAGAAATTTTGAGTTCCGATTCTGATATAGGTGTACAAATTCCTTCGTGTATGTGTGTTGTTGTTGACGCAACGTATTTTGGCGGGAGTTTGAGATATCTTAATAGCTGTTGAGAGATCAGGAGATTCAGTACACGCTTAAAGAATAGTGATTGTCAGAACCTTTATAGTGAGGGAAAAAATGAATAAACAAAAAAAATCGTAGAATTAATTCAACTAACAAATGCTAGATCCTTAATTATGAAAAACTACTCATTGCCAACAATAAGAAGGGGCAAAATTTACAATTTCATGTACAAGAAAATTCAGTCAACAAATGCAAAACGTAAAGCATAAAATAATGGCATAATCACAGTTCTCCCTGCCTACTTGGATCTTAGCTATTAAGCATTAAAGCAATGATAATATTGATTTAAGGCATTGTCCAGTTAAACTCATTCTCTTGTACTATCAAGTGATTTAAACATTAATGTGTCATTTAAATTTAAAAAATTTCAATGGATTTGGAAGCTAGTAGCTAGGCAACTTAATCCATAATTTCCATCTGCATTTGGGTGATCTTACCTGCCCCACACGGGATTATTATCGGCTTTTTTTTTTTTTTAATGTTTTATCCTTTTTTTGCATGTTTATATATATATATATATATATATATATATATTTCCAACTCTTTTGAAGGGTAAAATTAATGGAAGGCCAATGACTTCACCTAATCCAACTTGAATCCAATACAATAACTCCAAATGGAATGATACAACTAAGATTTTGGTTTCAAATAATACCAAATACCATCTCCACCTTAAAGTAGTGTCCATCATGCGAATCATTTATTAGTAGCTAATTTGATTATCAGCTCATCAGCTGAGGAGAATAATTTTATAAATTATGTAATAAGTTGTCCCCTTAGGATTGTTGTATATTGTTGAGTATATGAAAGGCATATATCATGGGATTGTATCTCCCTTGATACTATTGTGTATCGTTTTTTTTTTCTTGTTTTTTTTTTTTAACGCCTCGAGGACCTTAGTACAAGCACGATAAAATACATAATTAAACTCAACAATATCTCATAACAATATAAATAAGCTCACTCTATGGGTGAGAATATAAGTCTTACAAATAAAAAGGAAAAGAAACTCCCATACACAATAAAGAAAAAGAATAAAAATCGAACCTGAGACCTAATTGGTTACATGGTCTCAATCGAAACTATCAGACTAAGACATCGTTGACAATCTTTCGATATATAATATAGTATGCACGTTCTTTGTCTTTTTGACCGACAAATTATTGTCTTAGTTTGGAGTCGATGATCAATTAACTTTTATCTAGAGAAATTATCTACCTTAATTTGTGCTTTTGATATATGATGTAGCGTCCACGTTCGTTGTATTTTTGACTGACAAATTATTGTCTTAGTTTGGGGTCAATGATCAATTAACTTTTTTTCTACAGAAATTATCTACCTTAAATTTGTGAAATTAATTAGCATATTACTCCCTCGATAGTAGATTCCATAAATAGTGTGATATATTCTCCTATGAATTGTGTCTTCTTCTTCTCAGAAGATACAAAAAATAATAATAATAATAATAATAATAATAATAATAATAATAATAGATAATCAATTCATCTAAAAATTAACACCCCTTAACATAATCTAACAATATATTGTTAGGTTTGTATAACGCGAACATGCAATCAAATTACATTAATAAAGCGGAAGCGCGATAAAATCAGATTTTAAAATTTTATACAAACCATCACCATGATCTTTCTTTATGCACAATTATTAATTAAACGAAAGAGACGGAGAATAAGAATTATACCCTTGTAGAATTCTAGCTTCCTCAGGTACAAGTTCACCTCCAATTCCTTCGCGTTCTCCTTGAATTCCACCGATTAAATTCCTTCCTTTGATCAACGTTAGCCACCCAAGTGTTTGGCCTCTAGAGGTGATCCACCAAGGAATAATACTTGTTCAAGAAGACGGGTGTTGGAAAAACCCTAGTTTCTACCTCTATAGAAATTGTAAGTACTCTCTACAATTCTTATGCAAGAGTGTGTAACCCTAATCTATGATAAGACTTCTCTTATTTATAGATGTAGGAAAACCCTTCCCTAAAATATTTAGGATTAGGGTTTCTATTCTAATTAAACTCCTTTAATTAAATTAAACTCCTAATCCAATTAGAAATTCATGTGAGAGTACTTCTATTAATTAATTCCCCAATCCCTATTAGGAATTAAATAATAGTAATAGTAATAATAATAATAATAATAAGACTCCTCTTATTAATTTATATTTAATATTTCTAAAATATTAAATAATAAATATTAAGCTATTTAATTTATTCTATCTCCATAGACTAAATTAAATACACTTAACTTATTATTACAATTATGCCATTTACTTCTTAAATAAATATTTTCCTTTTACGGTGTGACCCTTTAGGTTCTCCATATTAAACCGGTTGTGAATAAATCAATTAGAACAATTCTAATCTTATTTAAATAAATAAATTAAACTATTTAATTCATTTAAATAAATAATATTTATTCTACAATAAGGGTAAGCCCCCTTAGCGATCAACGACTTTCCAGATAATATAGATTTCAACATTAATCATAAAAGAACCTTTCAGTGCATAGTTACCGTTACAATTCAATCCTTCTACCATACAATGTCCCAATTAAATATAAGACATGAAATTACTGTCAAGTCTTATTTTATTTAATTATATGTATTTCGATTCTGAAATGCACAACTCTGATTAATGCAAATTAGAAACTCTTTTCTAATTTCATTCTGCTTTGGCCAAAGACTTCTGAGTCGTCATTTATCGAATCACATAGGACATTCTCTCCTTTTACTAGAAGTGGTAGATTCTTTGTTGATCATTCACCTATTTTCATGTACAACTTATTATACCCAATCATACCCTTTGATATACCCTAAAGGTTTTAAGGGACATGTCAAAGTATAACTCATCATACACAAGATACTATGATGATCTCAAGTCCAAGGATCACTTGTACTACTATCACTAGAGGAATTCCTATTGACAGGCGAGTAAAACTCCATTAGGTATTCCTTAGCGAGCCACGTTCAGTGAACTTATTCTCTAATAAGCACCTACATACTTGCTTTAGTGTCTCCACACAAATGATTATGAGATCAATCATTCTCTTCATAAGAGCAAGCAACGTATGTACTAATCTATCCGGATTCACTAATCCCCTTTTTAGTAATCCATCGATTAGGAACAATTTAAGTTTGTGAGCTATCTAGAATTTAGATCTCGTTAGCATGATCACCATCATGATTCTAAAAGCATTGCTCAAAACTATGGGTTTATCACATTTAATATAACAGCACTATGTAGATAATGTAAAATGCCTTTTAACAACCGAATAAGATTATAAAGTATATACAACGTCATATCAAATATGATTGGCTTGTGTGCATACTACTTTCATATATATGGAGTTACACCTTAACTTACGTACCCAAAAAGACAATTAAAGCGAATGTGTATCATCAATATCAAAGCTAAGTCCTCAGGCTTCTTGTCTGTGTTAGAAAGATTGTATTTTTCTTTATTTATTTATTTTAAAGCTAGAGTTATCGAAGCGAATATTGCTAATTAAATAACCAGAATAAACCATGGTTGTTCAGCATTCCATTGTCAACCAAAAAAAAATAAATTATAAAATTGAAAAGCTATAGAAGTATAGTCATATCAAAGGGTGCATGAAAGAGAGTTACTGAAGAAGTTTGTACAAACTCTTATCTCAAATTATGCTCTACTCCTATTTGGTCAAGACACTATAACTAGGGCATGAACCCAGAGTTTGATTAATTCTTATTTCTCTGGAGAGATAGACTCCAATTTGCGATTTTACACAGTAAAAAGAGATACTTTTACCATCAGGCTATCACTTTTACTCTAAAGTAAATATTGTTAAAATTTACATATAACTTTTCTAAAACCCAGAAAATCTGAGGAGTTGGAACAAATAAATAAACTTCAAAGACTGCTTGCTATAAAGAACTTGTTGCAAATGGTATGGTAGACTAGTGAACCAAACACTATTATGCACCTGCAAGCCCATAAGCCCATATATCCACATTATATATACATACATATATACATGAGCCCATTCTTAATCATGCAAATGTGTTTCATTCAACTCAATTACCAAGGGGCTTTGTATATATAGTTGTTAAAGGGGCTTTCTGTTGGGCCTTACAATGAATAAGTTTTGAACAAATTCACTAGCTTGTAGATAAATTCACTTTGAAGATATGGTTTATTAACAGACCATGGTCCATGAGGTCAATTATGTGTTAGCATCCACATTCTTATGCTAAAAAAATAAAATAATAATAAAAATAAGGCCAACCCCACACAATGCCAAAATCTTATCTAAATGCAAAAATTCAGCATCAATTATTTATTTATTTATTATTTTTTTGGGACTTGTCAATCCACCTATTTAATTTGGTTTGGTTTGACTTTAAAGAGTTTAAAAGATTGACCAAGGGAATGGAGAGAGATAAGTGAACTAACATTTCAGACGTACCATGACCACCCAACTAAGGAAAATAATTGTCAACTCCAATAAAATCTTATCCTTACAAATTTCACTACTTTCATAAGTACACGCTTAGAACTTCCTATGCTTTCCCCTTCTTTCTTTTTTTTGCCCGTCTTGGTCTTGCATCTTAATTAAAGTCCTCATTAAGTTTTTCAATTCACGCAATATAAAAGTATTCACATGTATTATTTCCTCCGTTCAACTTTACTTATCTTAGTTTAAAAGTACATGTCTATTAAAAAAAAAATTAGTCTCCAAATTATCTATTTTAATTACTTTATTATCATTTTTTTTGTTTCATTTAATCTCCCAACTTTTTTTTAGAACAATAAAATAGAAGAGAGAGAGAGAGAGGAAAAATGGGTGTGATTGTGATTCTAATGTCAACGTTAATAGTGCTACTTGTTTTCAATGTATGTCATGTTGTTTTCAATAAAAAAAAATTAAAATTAAATGAAGGTATATATTATTGAAAAACTAATGTCAAAAATAACATTAAAAAGGGAAAGAGAATAAATAAATTTGAACAAACCAAAAAAGAAATTAAGACAAATAAATTTGAACAGAGTGTGTGTATATATATATATATATATTCTGGTTGACTCCTCTTTTCTTGATGGCATAAAAATAAGAATAATTAAATAAAGCCTATGATCTTGACAAAATTTAAAAAATAATTTTACTCAACTAATTTATTGTAGTGGCACCACCCCTTGTAGAAATTTGTACACGTATTTGTGTTATTGAAATGTATAATTAAATATGGGTGGTGGCCTCACTGAAGTTTTCTTTAAGAAAAATCAACCACTTAAGTATGTTAATTAGATTACATATAATATAATCTCTCAAGATCCATTTAGTTTGACTTTTAAGAGCTTGCAAAAATTACAAAAGAGAGATAAGTGGTTGATAGATTCATGCCGTGACCAACCTATTAAGGAAAATGATGATAAGTGAAAGTCCAAAGATGTTTTATTGTTTGAAGAGTTCACTACTTATTTAACTAAGCTTAGAAGTCTTCTTTCTTATTATTTTCCTTTACTTTAATTTTTAAGGTTATTGTCCTTAGAGCATCTCCAACAGTTAGACTATCTCATAGACTATATTTAGTTCATATGACATTAGCAAATGTCTTTTAGTTTTCGATCTTTCCAGCAGATGGACTATCCCGTAGACTTTAATATAAAAAAATTAAAATAATCAATGAATTCAAAAAAACTCTAATAATCCTTCCACTCTCTCATTTAAATATAATCAAAATTATAGTCCATGGACTATCAAGTTCCTTGATTTAGTTCTTTTGGTGTTTCAAATATAATCACGACTATATATATTTAGTCTAACTGTCGGATAGGGAAAATAAATCCTAGACTAAATATAGTCTAGAACTAGAATTGTATTGTTAGAGATGCTCTTATGACTAATAAATTTTAAGTGCTAAACTGCTAATGGAGCTGCTCCCTAAACAAGAATCACACACGCACATATATACACACACATTCACTTATTTTGTTTTTTGAAAATAAAAAATGGTAAGAGAAAAAACAAAAGGATGAGTGAAAAGGAACAATTTCATCCAAATGTCATCATGTATTTTTATTAGGAATTTGCCGTCGTGAGAAAAGTTTTCTAAATTTTATGTCTATAATTAAATTTCACTTTTAATTTCTTTTGTTTTTTATTTTTTGAATGATTAATAAATTTGGGTCATTTCTCGATTTGTGCTTGCTAATCTTCTCGAATGTCTATAAATTTTACTTTTCTTTGTTTTAGTAATTTTTCTAAAAATCATTTTCTTGTTCAAGATTACCACAAATCATCTTGTTAACTAGTTTATATATTCCCTCTCAATCAACTGCCAAATTGTAATGAAAATTATACATAAACAAAACTCCGAATATAATTTTTACACTCATCCAATGTAATCTTATTATAAAATCTTCCAGTCAAAAGAGTTAATTAATAGTACCTTCGAGATTGGAGTGATCTTTTTATGAATTATAATGTATGTGAATTTCTTATATAATACTGATTTAAACTTTGATAATGAAATAATAATAGTTCATCATAGTATCTGGATTATTCAATTGTAAATACCATTAATTTATAAATATTGATAATTAACCTGACTCAAACTTCTATTCTTGAACCTCCTCTCATTTACGCAATCAAGATCATAACCATTATACCAAACAAATATAATTAAAAAAATATATCACATCGGTTTCAAAATATAAGATACTTATTGATTTTTTTAAAATTAATTTAAAATATTTTTAAATTTAAATTTAAAATTAATATTCTTTAATAAATTATCTCAATTTTAAATTTAAAAATGTATTAAATTTCGAACAGAGAAAATATTACAACAATGATGTTAAAAAATACAGTATAAAATTATTTCATTCAACTGATTATTAAAGGTGGCAAAAACTATTACAACAATGATGTTAAAAAATACAGTATAAAATTATTTCATTCAACTGATTATTAAAGGTCGCAAACACCGCCCCTTGTCACCAAACCTGAAGGCTTGAGTATTACTCAAAGTATGTTATTAAAATGTTATAGTACACCTATTTCCACCTATAAAGTGTTATCTTATTCTCGCACAATCATTTTCTAAGATAGTAATATTTGTAATCTTTAACTAATTTTGATAATTATATACCGGAGGAGTTCATAGACATATAGAATATACGTGTGGGAATATATATATATATATATATATATATATATATATATATATATATATATATACACACACAGAGAGAAGTTTTTAGACGGACCAATTTGAACGGACTAGCAATGGACCAAGGCAAAAAAATAGCAAAAAAGCACGCGGGTCACAAAATGGGTTAAAACATGAGGCGGGTCACAAAAACAAAAGGGGGGAACAACTGCTGATTCCTTCTCTCTCTCTCACCGATGCTCTCTCCCCAAATCCTGCCGAATCTAAAGAACGGACTAAAGAACGGCAGAAGGCTTCTTCCTCCAAAGCTCAAATCGCGCATAAGGGTTCGCTCCTCTCTCTCTCTCTCAAATCCATCCAAAATTTCATTTCCAAAAACTCCACTCTCTCTCTCCTCGGCGCCACTAAAAATGGCGACAGTCCAATTCGGACCTCCTTTTCCACTGGTTCTCCGCTCTGTAAGCTTTTATTGAACTCTTAACTGCTACTCCTTGTTCACTCTTTCTTTCTCTGTGTATATATTCATATTTGTAAGCTCATTTCTGTTTGTAATTTTGTCTACAGTACTTAGCAGACTTTTAATTTGATGTAAAATTGAATTCCAAAGGTTTATTTAGACAAACACCTGGAATTTGGGGTTAATTAGTCCAAAAGCTCAATTTTGTTTACGGTACTTACCAAACCCTTAATTTGATGGAAAATTGAATTCCAATAATTTATTAAGACAAGCGTCTGGAATGCAAATGGGAGGGGGAATTATTAGTTATTTGAATAGTTTTGTTATTTGATTTAGGGCTTGTTAGAAGTTGTTATTCGGGGAATATATGTTCCTGAAAAATTTCCATTTATCGAATCGGAATCTGGGTCTATCTTCTCTTCAAATTGGTAGTAATTGATTTCAGTATTCATGTATATTATGAAGTAGGAGGGGAAAAAATGTATACTTATAATAATGAAAGTCACTTACTGACATAACAAATTGAAAGTATCTGAGTCTGCTTAAAATTAGAACTAAAAACTTGTAACTATTATTTTTTCTTGCAGGTTTTCTTTGAACTTTTATGGTTCCTAATGTAAGTTCACTTTCTCTATTTTTCATTCTCTTGGAAGCTTTTTAGTTTTCTTCTTGTTATATTGTTACTTTCCAGTTCAAAATGTAATAACTAATTTTTTTTTTATCAGATTGAAGGAGGGAAATCAATTGAGAACAGTTCTTGAGCACGCACCCTGCTTTCCAATCAATTGAGAATAGGGTATTTAATGTTTGACAAGCATGCACTTGTCAATAGTTTATCTCAAGCAAATTAACCTTCAAACTTTGAAATTTTGAATAATGACCTCTGTGATTATATTTAAAGGATCTTGATCTTGGTGAATGCGATGATCTCTGTGAAGGCGTTGATCTTGATGACGTTGCACTGAATTTTGAGAGTGGTTACGAGATGTTTGGATGTTCACAAGGGCAATAAGATGTCAGTGTGAGGATGGAGGATTGGATTGCTTAGTAATGGAGAAAAACTACTATTCCCTTTTGTTTTTTTTTTTGCTACTAATGTATCAAATGATCCTTCTTTTCTAGCCTTTCTCTTCTCATAGAGGATCAAATTTTCACATGTAAGTTATTGCAGCTGATAGAAATTTTGTTGACACAACATTTTACAAGTTTTAGATTATGTTATAGCATATCTTTAACGCAAATTTTCTTTTCCATAGAAGAAAGAAAAAAGAATGAGAAAGCTCATGTATCAAAAACTAACATGAACCTCAATTTTTCAATCAATAATCATTCATTCAATACTCATCCATATATGCCCTGTTATGTCCAACTGAATACTACATAAGCATCTAAATCAAAAACTAACATGAACCTCAATTTTTCAATCAATAATCATTCATTCAATACTCATCCATATATGCCCTGTTATGTCCAACTGAATACTAACACACTGGGGATTGTCAAGTGAATACAAAATGAATACAAACTGAATACAAATGAAATTGAACAGCCATTTGACAGCATTAGTCCCCTACTCAACAGATTTTACAAAATGAGTTTCATCATCAACAGATTTTACAATGACTCAATACCATGGTAAACAAAGTTCATAAGTATAAGAAAAAGGATTAATTGATCTGCTCTTCTCCCACTGCATTCAAAACTGGCACCACAAGGTACTTTCCTTCGGCAAACCCATCTTCAACCTACAAAAAGATAATATGAAGAATCAATTAAATAATGCATGCTAAACAACAGATACGATTTAACAAAATTGTGACAGAGGATGAATAAGAGATATAATAACCTAGACTAAATTATGGCAAACAAGCCATGTGCTGATAGCCAAGTCTCAAAGAATTTGAAGGACCACAACTAAACTTTGTGAAGAATTGGTGGGAACAAATCAATCACTATGCACTGAAACATCATAATCGGGGCCACTTTCATTAACACAAGATGGCAACCATAGATCATTAAATATATTTCAACATTAACACTCAAAAGAGAGAGGACAAAAAATGAGTACAGAGCTGAATAGCTAGGCTTCTTAGTAAAGACCAGCAACAAAAGATGATAATAAATTCCTGCTGCAGTACTAGTAAGAGAATAGGACTCGAAGGTCTTCAAAAATTTAGGAGTCTTCTCCTCATAAACCAAAAAAAGTATCAACGAGTTCCCTCAAACTATGAACAGGAATCAAATTCCAAATGTAAGAGAAAAACTAATTACATACCCAGATTTTGGTCGTTGCCGAATGGAATGGTTATAGATTTCTGCCGGATTTTGCTATTTCCGAATGGAATGGATTTCGATTTCGCCGATTGCTCTTACGCGGGTTGGAATGGGATTCGATTTCGCCTCTTGCTTTTGCCGACTGGAATAGATCGAGCGTTGTGCATTCGATTTCGCCGATTGCTGAACCCAAATCGAATGGGTTTCGATTTTGCCTCTTGCTTTTGCCGAATGGAATGGATATCTGGATCGATTTCGCCGATTGCTTTTGCCGAATGGAATGGAATGGATTTCAATTTCGATTTCGCAGGGAGAGACAGGGTTGATTTAGAGTGAGATTTTGCTTCGATTTCGTTTGGTCTGATTTTTGGGTTTTTCTTCTTAACCCATTCCCAACCCGCGTGTCCTTTTTTTACCCGTCCGTTGTTTGGTCCGTGAATTGAGTCCGTCTAAGATCCTAACTGTATATATATATATATATATATATAGACTTACTTTATTTGTTTACGAGTCGTTGAATGAGCACCGACCATTATGTTGACACCGTCCCCATTGGCCATTCCCCAACAGGTGGGAGCATTGGATCACTAATATGGGAAACAGCCTTTATTTATTTGGGGTATTCTAGGGCCTGTTTGGGTTAATAGACAAGTCGAATCCCATATCGAGTAATTTAAAATATTTTTGTTTTAAGCTTTATTTTGAAAAATATAATATAATCTCATAATCATATTTAAAGTTAGAGATCATTGATCGACCTAGTTAGAGGAATTTTTTTTAAAAAGATAGATCATTCAGAATTTGGAAAAGGAATATAAAATTTTCCAAAACTGAATTAATGAATCTTGGGGTTTTCGTCAATCATATATATTGCGATTTTATGTATAGACGTTTTTTTTTGAGTAATTCTTTTAAAGAGATATATTATATGATGGGTTATACTTATAAAGTTATAATTTTATCAAATCTCATGTATTTAATATCTTTAGTAATTATAATTTGATAAAAAACTATCGCAACATATAACATGATTCTTTTAATTAAACTTAATTTGACTGTAAGATGAATGATTTGAGTTGATTGACTTATTGAAAAACAACTTGTGTGTGTGTATATATATATATATATACACATACATACATATATATATGGAAAATAGAACGTGTGTCTTAGATACACACAATTTTATGTGTATCCTATTATTTTAAAAGATTTTATTATTGGTATTTTTAATATTTTATTATTTTTATTAATGGTTATTTTGACATTTTATTAATTTGTTAATCAAAACTATATTGTATTAGGCGCAATACATACACAAGCTTGTATGTATGTGTCTTAGAGAAACACAATCTTATGTGTGTCTTATTATTTTAAGAGATTTGATTAATAGTGTTTTTGACATTTCACTATTTTTATTAATAGTTATTTTGATATTTCACTAATTTATAAATTAAAATTAAGTCATATTAGATGCATGACATACATAAATTTGTGTGTGTCTAAGACACATACTCTCTTTTTTCACGTTAATATTAATGTTGAATAAAAATAAAACAAATAACCAAAATGGATACAACATCATGATGAGATGGATCCACATTCCAAACTCAACCTAACAAAATTTCACAAGGACAATTTCAATGGGAAAACAAATTAAGTTTCACATTGCTTGTTTTGTCTTGATTTGTCTGACTTTATAATGCTACGTTTGGATTAGAGTAATAAAGATGAGAATAGAATGACGCATTCTTATGGAATGAAAAATTTGTGTTTGGTTGCGATTAGAATGAAAAAAATAGTGTTTGGTTCCTTGAGAGAGAGGGAGAACATATGAAATAACTCATTCTAACTAAAATAAAATGAATCATTCCATTATTTATTCCATTCCTTCAATCCAAACATAGCTTTAGTGTTTAGAAAATAAAATAAAAAAATAAAAAAATAAAAAAATAAAAAATCGGTTTGCCAAATATAATGCAACATGAACTGTTGACATGTTTAAATCTTCCACTCTTCCAAACAGGCCCTTGAAGTCAGGCCATTAATTTATGTTGCAAGGAAGAAGCAATTTAATAAGATAAGATAAGGCGTGATTGCAGTCCATCTAGTCAGCGAGTGTGGGGCTCGAATACACCTCAGCACAGTAAGTGCCAGCCACGTAATATAATACTCCTTCAACAATCCTTTGAGTGGCTCATATAATAGTCGGTCCTACAAAATAAACACTTTTTTATTTTATTTTATTTTTAAGTCAAACTTTAGCAATTAGATATAAATCAAAAAATTGGTCCAACTAAATTGATGAACCGAGTCAGATCAAAATAGTTGATTTTTTAAAAATTAAGAGAACTACTGAATTTACTGGTTGATAATTCTGCCGCACAATAAAAAACTTTAATTCTTTTTTATTTTTATTTTTTTAAAAAACAATCGAAACGACTGAGAAAAATATTACTCCAAATCGTAATACAAAAAAGGGAATAAAACTAAAATAAATATCATTCATCCAAAAAGTGGGAATATCAAACTCCGTACAATACTAATTAAATTAAACAATAGAAAGGACACAATCTTTATTAGTGATATAGGGTAGGTAAACTCAATTAGGGGTGCTCAAAAAATTCGGTTTTTTCGGTTTTTTACCGAACCGGTTGATACCGGTACCGGCGGTACCGGTTTTTTTCGGTACCGGTTTTTTCGGTACCGGTTTTTCGGTATTTTAATGATTTTCGGTACCGGTAGCGGTAAAGAATTATCTGAATTCGGTAAAAACCGAAATACCGAAAATACCGATATTTAATGATATAATAATTAATAACTGTAGAATCTTTATCTAAAAGATTTTTGGGAGACACAAATGATGGGGTTTCATTAAATAAATTAGGTAAATAAATTGTTTTACAATTCTTAGACATGGAAGCCGGACATGTGCATTAGTGCACACGAAAAGACTTAAAATTAAAAAGCAAACTTAAAAAACAAACTCCACTATCCACAACTCACAAAAAGATTCTAGCATGCAATTATAATAATCCTCTAAACAATGCCCCAATTATAATAATCCTCATGGATCGAGGCCCCAATCCCCCAATAGAATCCACCCACTTGTCAAAGCACTTGTGTAAATACTTCACAATAAATTATAAAAATGATTTCTAAGTTTTTGTAAAAAATTATATTATAATGCGGTATAACCGAAAACCGAACCGAAAAAACCGCCCCCTCGGTTACCGATTTTGTACCGAACCGGTACCGAAACCGGTAATTCGGTACCGGTATCGGTTCTTGTTTTTTCGGTAGTTTCGGATCGGTACCGGTTCGGTATTTTCGGTTCCGGTACGGTTTTGTACCGATGAGCACCCCTAAACTCAATAAGAGGTGATCAATCCTTATTTAATACAAAAATTCTGTGCAGACATAATAATTGGACATGAATTTTTTTTATAATTAATTTATTTGTATTTTGACTTTCATTATAAAAAATAAAAAGTCAAAATATAAATAAGTGAAATTATAAATAACTCATGTCCAATTATCATGTTCGAATAAAAGAATTTTATTTAATAACAGGAAGAGTAATGCTAAATATAATCAAATTAAATTAAACTCTATTCCTATCATAAATATAAATCCAACCAACAAAATCCTATATGCTACACTAAAAAAAGAGATGATATTATTTTATTACGTGAACAATTATAATTAATACAATAACAAAAATAGTAATAATTAGACCTCCAATTTAAGAATATAATCCTTAAAAACATTCGATTTCCAAATTTGTCATCTATGTTCCAAGTTTCAAAACTGCATCTAGCTTTAATTCTTCAATTTTTGGCTAAGCAAGTTTTTCGTTCGATTTCCAAATGTTGGAAAAAACATTTAAATTTAGTTTTTAATTTGGTAATACTATAGGTTGTTCAAACAAAAAAAGAAATTGATTTTTAACTCTAGCTTTGCAAGTTTCTTTAACCTTAATCATCAGTTTAATGAACTTTGCATTTAGCACTCAAAGGATTAAAAATTGTACTCCATCTCATTTTGAAATGATGGCATATTCTAAAACAATTTTCCTTCATGCTATTTTTATCTTTTGTCCACATCAATTTTCAAAGCTAATGTATAAAATCTCATTTCAACTAGGTAATTAACTTTTAATTTTTATGATTGTATATATGTACGCATTTTTTTTTGACAAGAACAGTCCAAAAATGAACCGAAAATTTTATTCATCAGAAGTATCACGATTTACAAATGAAAAAACAAAATAATAACGTATATTTGTATAGGAGTACATCAAAAGGTTTTTTTTGTGTGGCTAAACTCTGAATTTAGAAAGTTGACTGGCTTCAAAAAGGAGAGAGTATATATCCAAATTGAGCTAATTTCTAAAATTATCCCACTTACAAAAATACCCCAAACATTATCGGCCTACCTAAAACAAGAAAATCCATTATTTAAACCCCCACCCATAAACAAGATTAGCCCCCTTTCCCTCACAAAATAATCAAATACAGCTTCCAAACGGCAGACGTTAATACTCCTTTAATCCTTTTTACACTTGCACCCTCGCCGTTAACACCTCCGCTATAAATATTTCGCTGGCAATCATTTGTCGTACTTAACAGACTTCCCAACAAACAACAAAAAGATCAAACACAAATAACATCGAAACAAACTCAAAACCAAACCCTTTAATGGCAATAAACAATTTGCCCTAAACTTCAAATTTTCCAAAAAATTCGTGTCAATGGCTGCCACCACCGCTGCCGCCACCACTGACACCACACCCACCATGCCTGCAGCCGGCAAAAACTCGACCAGAAAGGAAGGCCAAGGGCTTTTATTAGGCCGATATGAAATCGGAAAACTCCTCGGCCATGGCAGCTTCGCCAAAGTCTACCACGCCCGAAACATCAAAACCAACGAAAACGTTGCAATCAAAGTCATCGACAAAGAGAAGATCCTCAAAGGCGGCTTAATTGCCCACATCAAGCGCGAGATCTCAATCCTACGACGCGTTCGGCACCCCAACATTGTACAGCTTTTCGAGGTTATGGCCACCAAATCGAAGATATTCTTCGTAATGGAATATGTTAAAGGCGGCGAGCTCTTCAATAAAGTCGCCAAAGGCAGATTGAAGGAAGAAGTCGCCAGAAAATACTTCCAGCAGCTAATTTCAGCTGTCGGATTTTGTCACGCGCGAGGGGTGTTTCATAGGGATCTTAAGCCTGAAAACATCTTGCTTGATGAAGATGGGGACCTTAAGGTTTCGGATTTCGGGCTCAGCGCTATATCGGAGCAAATTCGTGGGGATGGATTGTTTCATACTTTTTGTGGGACGCCGGCTTATGTTGCGCCGGAGGTTTTGGGGCGAAAAGGGTATGATGCGGCTAAGGTAGATTTATGGTCTTGTGGGATTATCTTGTTTGTTTTGATGGCTGGTTATTTACCTTTTCATGATCAGAATATAATGGTTATGTATAAGAAGATTTATAAAGGGGAATTCAGATGCCCCAGATGGTTTTCCCCTGAATTAACTAGGTTATTGACTCGCCTGCTTGATACTAATCCTGAAACCCGGATCACAATTCCGGAAATTATGAATAATAGATGGTTTAAAAAGGGGTTTAAACATATTAAGTTTTATATTGAGGATGATAAGCTGTGTAATGTTCAGGATGATGTTGATGATGGTATTGACTATTCATCAGATACGTCTATGTCTGAATCGGAGTCCGAAATGGAGACTAGGAGGAGGCTAACGAGTTTGCCAAGACCGGCTAGCCTGAATGCGTTTGATATAATTTCAATGTCGTCTGGGTTTGATTTGTCGGGGTTGTTTGAGGAGAGAGGGGAGCACTCTAGGTTTGTGTCAGGGGCACCTGTGTCGAATATTATATCTAAATTGGAGGAAATTGCAAAGGTGGTTAGTTTTACGGTGAGGAAGAAGGATTGCAAGGTGAGTTTGGAAGGGTCCAAGGAGGGAGAAAAGGGGCCATTAACAGTTGCTGCGGAGATATTTGAATTGACGCCGTCGTTGAGGGTGGTAGAGGTGAAAAGGAAGGGAGGAGACAAAGGAGAGTATGAAGAATTTTATAACCGTGAACTGAGGCCGGGATTGCAAAATCTTATGCTGTTGGAGTCTGCAGCTTCTTCACATTTGCCTTCGGATACTGAATAGGGGAAGAGAGAGAGAAGGGTATGGTTTTTTCTCCCCGTCTTTTGTTCTTTATTTGTGGCTTTTGGTTTGATAATTTTTTATGTTGGTTCTGTAAATTGCTACTTCATTGGAGATTCATTTGTACCTGTATCTGTATTTTCTTCTCCTTTTTCAAATGCTACATGAAATTAGTGGAATAATGGAGCACGTGTTTACCTATGTTGGCTTCTAGGTGGATGACTAATATTTTCTTCTTTTGTGATTATGTGCTGATAATGAGGAAATAAATTTAAACATTTATCTTAGCTCTTGCTGGTTTACTGCATAATGCATATTATCCATGAATCTATCTATATTAATGAGCAAAAGGTAATCTTGCAAATGCAAGTTGTAGATCAAGTAGAGTTATGTCTCTGCTCAACACAAAATGCTTTCTACAGATCAATGGAAATTCAATCGGAAAACTTGCATTCTTCTAAACATCAATGCCCAAATACATAGAAGCGGGGATCCAGAAACCATTAGGGCCTAAAATATTGAAGTTGATAGCTGTATAAGATACACTAATGAAATTAGCATCTCTCGATGTCAATTAGGAAGCATTGAGATTTGATTAGAACTTCAGGTTGAGAAATTTTTGCTAGTAGATTTCAAATGGATTATGTTTGTCTCCAAAACTTATTGTGTTTCTCTGTCTTATGCTCTATATAGGAAAAAGTATTCCTGCTTGGTTTATCTGTTGGGTTTGTCTAATTTAAGCAAATTCTGAACTATTGGATGACATTTTTTGACGTCTAAAGTGAAAAAGAGAAGTCCTTCTCTCTACTTAATTTGGAAAAGGCTGGATAGGTGAAGTAGAGGGAGGAAAAATCTAGAAAGATGTGAGTCTGCCAGGTTAATACTATGTGTATGAATGGATCCAATTGCTTGGGTAACATGTGCGATAGAATGACTCATTATCCTATTTGCCTACTTGTGTTACAATGTCGACCAATTTTAGTTTGATGTTGCTCTAAAAAAAAGAATTGCAAATGTTCTTCCTAACTTCTTTAATTCCTTTGAATTATCAGACTGGAGTATGCAGCTGCTCAGCATCTGCATTTGATTGTTTATACCTAATTGCTTGTACACAAAAGATACATGTGGCTGAAGGACACAAACCACTTGATATATACATGCATGTCAGCATGTTGAATAAGCATTAACTGGAACAGAGGACTTCTTTTCTTCTTCTAAAGGCAGTGTGGATATTTCATTGAGGATGTAAAAGCTGATTGGTGAATTAGAGAAGAGAGTTGTATTTGTGATCAAGTTTGGTGAAAGTTTATCTATAGATAGGTTGGCTTTAACCCTGGTAAGCTTTCAACTTAAACTTTGTAAGACAGTTGTTGTATCTGTCATAATATATTGCTAAATATATCTGCAACATTTTCCATCCAGTCCATGATCCTTTTTATACTTGCATGTGGAAGATGAAATTCTTGTCCTTAATCTCCCTGGTTGTGTTTTATGTTTTCCTCTCATCTTGCTTAACTGAAAATGACATCCAGTTTTGAGTTCACATACTCCTACCTTAATTGTAGTTTAGGTCGGACGCTTTACTTCCAACTTTTTGAGGTAAGCCATCCATGTTTCTTCTATTCAGGGTGATATCACCTTGATTTGGGAAATGAAATGAAATGCATAATGTAGGATTGTGCAGAGTTGCTTACTAATAAAACATGCATAAGATTTTATGATGATTTGATTTTCTTAATTTTCACTAATTGTTGATAATAAACTTTTAACATAGTTTTATTTTATTGTGAGTATTGCTATGTATTGCGAAAATTTTCAGTTTATAATTCGACCCATGTGTCTACAAATGATATGTAGGAATAAGAATGGTCCTATTCTAATTTATTCTATCTTATCGTGTAGACTTTCACGTTGGTCGTACTCTAATTCTGTCACGTATTTGTTGACATGTATATCATTATATCATTTCCCTTTAATTATAATTAATTATCAAACCGAAAATCATTCTTGCCATGAGAAGGAAGGAAGGAAGGAAAGGGAAGAGGAGAAAATATCCAAGAAGCATGGATTGAGTATTCTTTGATGGTGGAATGAGGAAGACATATGCCTTGGAATATTTTTGTACACTTCAATCATTCAAAGAGCAAAGTATATATTGTGCAGCTTATTGAGCCTTGTGCAGTTGTTCCTCAATCAAACGTTGGAAACTCAATTATGAATAGTGGGGTTGGTCTCTCTCTTGTTTTTGTTTCCCATAGGCAGGCATTTTGTGACAACTGGTGCAGGTTCCATTTCCACAATTTTGTACCTAAATTAAACTGATCATTACCAAACCAATGGTTCCCATATTCAAGTCAACTCAACTAATTTAACAGCACTAGTTATTATTTTATTTTATTTTATTTTTGCACCTTCTTTTATTTAGAAAGGAAAAAGTGTGTTTTTAAGGGAGGCCAATTTTTTATTTTTGTTGAATAAGAATATCACAAACGTAATGCTGTAATTTATTGCAAATATCAAAGTATTTTTTATTTTTTTGGCTAAAAAGCAATAGATTTGTAGTTGTGATTTTTGTAACCCTCTACATGTTTCATGGTTATAAATCTAATAATGTGCGTCATTTAATATTCTTTAGCAAAGACCCAAAAGGAGAATATATATTCTCAAGGCATATTGAATATGTGGGTCCCACAAGAATCTAAATTTCCTCTAAATTGACCATATTTAATGAAATTAACAAAGATCAGCAAATCAAATCAGCAGCCCTGAATTCGCCGAACCTTTGGGAGTTCTTTAATGGAGGTGTCTCATGTCCATTTCTAGTTCTCTACCCTACAAAAAACAAGTTGTCATGTGAACTTGTTCATTGACAGTTAGTACTACAACTTGCAGACTATTGCCTTTTAGATGGATGTCACAGGGGGGTTATCTTTTGAATATTTAAATGAACATTGGCATTATATAGGAAATAATTTTTTATAATTGTGCAGTTAATTAGTTGGGCAATTAATTCCAAACATCAAACATGTAGTTTTAGATATTTCATTTAGTTTTGTCACTTTATTAATTTTACTAATAATAAATTTAATATTTCATAATTTTGTTATTCAAAATATTTAGAACTATTTTCATAAATTGTTTAACTATTTGTGAAAGATCAAAGGCAATAACATACGATATGATCACATATTCAAATTTATCTCTCAACAAGAATTTAACATACGTTGCAAAAGATTTAAAAACTAATGTTCGTTTAATAACTGTTTGTACTTCCATATTTTTATTTTCTTATTTTTTTCCAAATGTTTTTGCTTTGACTTGATTTCAGAAGTGAAAATATAAATTCAAAAACATTTTTAATAATTATATTTAAACATTAGATTTTATCTTATGTTATATAGAAATGAAGTTCTAATTTTTGTTGTTAATAAAATTCGATATTTGGACTAAACTAAAATTAAAATTACGCCTCCATGTGTTGTCAAAATTAAAAAAAGCAAGTTTTTAGTATTCTCACTTTTTTGTTACTAAAAGAAATTTTACTTCCACTTTTTCAAAAATAAAAATAATTAGCAAACAATATTTTTAATTATTGATTTTAAGAAAAATAAAAATAAAAACATAAAATTGAAAATAAAAACAATTACCAAACCGCCCTAAGCGTTTATAATAAGTGCGTAATGTGAGTTTGCTCTATGTAACTTTTAGATGGACCATACTTGATGTGAATTATTGTATCGAGCCTCTCAAATGTCGTTATCTTTTGCTAATACTTTACTTTATTAGGTTCAATTGAATAGTTGTCATGTGATATGAAGCAAGATCCCATTAGAAAAAGTGGATACCATTATCAAACAGCCAAGTGATAACTTATATTAATAAGAAGATATGCCTGCCGCTCTGGTAGTCACAAATAAAATACTAGCAATGTTGAAGAACTGTAGTAGTGTGTGTGTGTATATATCAAATTTGCTATACGTACTGATCCTTGCACCGATTGTGCCAATGATCAAAGTGGAAGGTGGGTCCCAGGGGCAATTCAAATAAATTTAATATTGAAAAAATTGGTGGAGCATTTCGGTGGGAATCTTTTGTGCAGAGCACTAGTAAGTAGTAAGACATCAGTTTCTCTCTCTCTCCACCATTTAAGCGGTAAAATTACTCTCCACCATTCTCTCTCTCTCCCTCCCACATCATCGATCCTCCACCACCGGACCTCCAACACTGATCCTTCACCATCGGAGCCCCTACCACCAACGCCCCACGACCACCAACTTCGCACCACCAATTTTTTCATGGTTTGTTTTCTCTCTTTTTCATTTTTCTGCGCAAATACTACTCTTTCTTTACTCTAGTGTATTGAAACTACTGTTGGTATTCTTAAATGTCAATATCTTTCTATGGGTACAGGTTTGTTTTCTAATGCAATTTATTGTTTTATAACCAACTTGGATGGACCAATCTTGACTATGGAGCTAATTTTTGATTATTTGGTCATTAAATTTGAAAATAAACCTAGAGTTACCCATTCTCCCCAGACCAATCTCCCTATTTTTTTTTGGTGTCTTGATGATGCCCAGAGCTAAGTATTTTCTTTTAATGTTATTTTATTTGTTTGTAGCATCAGTAATATGGAGGTGGTGGTATTGGAACCTAAGGTCGGAATAATTTTCAATTCTGAAAATGAAGCTAGTGAATGTTATGCTAGTTATGCAAAAGCAAAAGGTTTCGGGTCGATGACAAGAACTTCTAAGAAGCGTGAGGATGGAGTAAAGTCTAATATAACTTATGGTTGTCATCGGAGTGGAAAGCCCAGGAGAACGACTTTGAATCCAGTTAAATCCCAGCCAACAACAAAAACTGATTGTAAAGCCAATATGAATATTTCTTTGCAAGTTGACGGGAAGTGGATGTTGAATTCGATTGAACTGAATCATAACCATGAGATGGACCCGGATAAAGTGAGATATCTTAAGTGCAATCGAATTGTCCCACCACATGCGAGGAGGACAATTGAATTGGATGCGGCAGCCGGAATCAGATTAAACAAAACTATTTCTTCATTTGTGATCGAGGCTGGGGGCCCTGATAATCTACCATGGTTAGAAAAGGATGCAAGAAATTACAAGGACAAAGTGAGGCGTTTAGAGCTCAAGGAAGGGGATGCTCAGGCAATGTATCAGTACTTTGTGAAAATGCAAAAAGACAATGGTGACTTCTTTTATGCAATTGATGTTGATGAAGATGACCGGTTGCGGAACGTTTTTTGGGCAGATGCTAGGAGTAGAAAGTTATACAAGGAATTTGGCGACGTTGTCACATTTGATACAACTTACCTTGTTAACACGTACGATATGCCTTTCGCACCCTTTGTAGGGGTCAACCATCATGGACAGTCGATTTTGTTTGGATGCGGTTTGATATCACGGGAGGACACAACTTCATTTGTATGGTTGTTCGAAACTTGGCTTTCTTGCATGTCCGATTGTTATCCTAACGCCATCATCACTGACCAATGTAGGGCCATGCAAAACGCAATAAGTCAAGTTTTTCCTAATGCACGACATCGTTGGTGTTTATGGCATATCATGAAAAAAATTCCTGACAAGTTAAAGGGATACAAAGAGTATAAGCCAATTAAGGCCATGATGAAGAATGCTATCTATGATTCCTTGAGTCCAACAGAGTTTGAAAAAAAATGGGTTGATCTCATCAAAATGTTTGATTTACAGTCCAATGATTGGTTAGTTGGATTATATGCGGAAAGGAACCGATGGGTACCTGCATTTGTTAAAGATACCTTCTGGGCGGGGATGTCAACAACCCAACGAAGTGAGAGCATGAATGCATTCTTTGATGGTTATGTCCATTCTAATACCACCTTAAAGGAATTTGTGGAGCAATATGAAAATGCCTTGTGCAAGAAGGTGCAAAAAGAAGAAGAGGCAGACGCCCATTCCTTAAATGTACAAATTCAAAATGTGTCCCCTTATGGTTTTGAGAACCAATTTCAGCAAGCATACACAGTTAAGAAATGTTTGGAATTCCGAGAGCAAGTCGCCGAATTGATTGTGTGCAATTTGACGGTTGGACCGCTTGTAAATGATATTTCACAGTTTCAGATTGAACATGACATTCTAGTTGGAAAGAGAAAAAATACATTTAAAACTTTTACTTTCCTTGTTCATTTCAATGAAGAATCGGGGGAAACCAATTGCAATTGCCGGTTGTTTGAAAGTAAGGGGATGGTGTGCGCACATATGATCTCGGTGTGGGCCAAAAAGAAGCTTCAAGTAGTGCCTGATAAATACATTCTTCGACGATGGATGAAAAACTTGGCAAGGTGTCACGCAAAAATTAAGGTGTGTTACGCTAATTGGGAACGCAAGCCCGAATTTGTTCGTTATGATAGTTTGCTCAAGTTATTCAATAAGGTCGCCGATAAAGCCATGTTTTCCACTGCCAAGACTGATAGGATGGCAGCAGGTTTGCTAAAAATAGAGGTTGAAAATGACTTAGATGATGAGGGATGTCTAAGCAATATGACTACGGTTGGAGATTTACAAAATGATTTGGAAAGTGCCCAAGAGAAATCAAATACCGTGGGTAATCCAAGTAAAGGTCCTCGAAGAGGGCGACCTCCGGCTAAGAGAAAACAATCAACGGTTGAGCAAATTATTAGGAAGAGTTCAAAATTAAACAAAAGGGTACGATGTACGCACGACAAAGCAAGCATTACACCAGAAGGCATGGATTGTATGACACAAGAGAGTACAAATATGAATGTAAGATGAGCAAATAAGAAGAGCAAGGATTTCCTTGCAATCTTGAGCATCTGACATTATTAGACTTGTATTTTGGAAAATTTGCCAAATGGGATGAACAACCTTGTTTCCCTAAGAAAGCTGTTTGTTCAGCGTTGTCCCAAACTTGTCCCAACATTATATTAATGACAACATTTTCATCAGACTGAATGAGATGGTCAAATTTTACTAATATCACATATTGAATGAGATGGTCATTTTTTTTTGGGAATTTATGTTACACAGTTATTTTTTTGGGAATTTATCTTAGCTCAAAACAAAACAAATAAACAATAAATTACAGTATTTGTTGAAATCAAAACAGAACAAAACATAAGTGAAATGGTCTCCGGTGGTGGAGAATAAGTGCTTTGGGAGGGGAGAGAGAGAGAATGGTGGAGAAGAATTTTACCCTTAAATAAATGGTGGAGAGAGAGAGAAACTATGTCTTAGTAGTGCTCTGCACAAAATTCCCACTGAAATGCTCCACCAGATTTTTCAACATTAAATTTATTTGAATTGCCCTTGGGACCCACCTTCCACTTTGGATCATTGGCATAATCGGTGCAAGGATCAGTACGTATAGCAAATCTCTGTATATATATATATATATATATATATATATATATAAAATTTAGATTATGCGCTTTGATTTGATTGATTTAATCGATTTAATCAAACTTGTGAGCATTAAATTTCAAAATCTGTCATACTTTTTGTTGTGTTGACTGGCTTTTGGTTGGTTGGTTTTGTTCATCTCTATCACGATCAAATATCAACTGGCATCACTTGGGAGCAAACTAATCTTTACTCCCTCAAGTTTCCCAAAATTACAATTTCAATTTAATTATTTTTAAAAGAATTTTTCTCATTTGACCTTCGTCCACGATTAACATTATTAAACTGAGATTAATTAAATAACAAGCTATTAATGAATGTGTATATCGACTCATATCAATTAATTTGTAAAATAGAAACTCATATAAATTAACCATGTTTCAAGAACCCGATTTGAATGATGACACAAATTTTAATGTTTATTATTAACATACTAAAATATTTTAAATAATTTTTTTTAAGACACCAGAAAAAGCCCTCAAGTAATTTTGACATAGGAAGCAAGCGTTTACTTCTGAATTTTGTCATTGGTGATAAGTTTGTGATATAGAAAGATCTGAGTTCGATGATGCTGAGTTGTTGGATAATACTTTGATGGCACTGAGATACCATGAGTTAATGGATTGACGCAAGGGTGGAGGACATTGATGTCTTCGGGTTCGGGAGTTAATTCGGCTTTCTCAAAATGTCTTTGGGAGTTCGGGCTCGGCTCTCTTCAGGAGTTTGGGATTGGATTCCTTCGGGTCAGGAGTTCGGGATCGGATTCCTACGGATCGGATTGGCTTCGGGCATTCTTATTTTTAGCTTTGTTTTTGTTTTTTTATGGTAGCGTTTTATTATTAGGAAGTGAATCTTTTATATTATTACGTAATTAATTTCGACATAATTATAGGGATTTTGTTACATCTTGATAAGGGAATATTTTAGTTATAAAGCCCGACTTATGGGCTGAATGAAAGACAACTTTGGTTTTGATAACATTAATTTAAGCATCAGAGAAGTTCTCCGTGTTTTGGACGATTCTCTTGCTTTCTTTTCCTGTAAATTTTCTGTTAAACTAGCTTGTAGAATAATCGCTATTTTGCCTTGCATCAGTTGGTATCAGAGCTTTAACGTTTTCTTGGGTGAAATATCATCAGTTTCAATAGTTGGTGGTCATGGTCGTCGTGGGTAGGTTCTGAATGAAGAAGTTCTGCATCGTGATCGTAGCGTTTAGGAAGTGATGATTGAGGATTTACAGAGACAAGTTGCAGAATTAACTCAACGTCTAACATCGTAGGATTTCAGTAATCATGGAGCGGAAGATTACGATTTTGATTCCAATTTTGAAAGCCTGTATCACCATTGGGATCGATTCTGGAAGCGCCGTGGACGAGAGGATCGTCGTAGAGATCTCGATTTTAAAGTGGAACTACACGAGTTTTCTGGTACATTACAGGCTGAGGGATGCATTGATTGGATGAATGAAGTAAAACAAAATTTTGAGTACAAGGAAGTTCCAGAAAGCGACAAAATGAAACTGGTTGCCATCAGACTTAAAGGCAGAGCATCTGCGTGGTGGGAGCAGATGCGACAATTGAGAGAAAGACAGGGTAAGGCCAAAATCACGGATTGGGGAAAGATGAAGAAAAAGATACAAGGACACTTTCTTCCTTTTGGTTACACTCAATCCTTGTTTAAGCGACTGCACCTATTGAGGCAAGGCACCATATTAGTTGATGACTACACATAGGAGTTCTACCAATTGATAGCCCAGAACGATCTATTCGAAACTGAAGAATAGTTGGTGGCACGGTATTTGAGGGGATTACGACAACCCTTGTAAGATGTTCTCAGTCTTCATTTGTTATCGACCGTTTTTGAAGCTTACCAGCGAGCACGTGATGTAGAGCAACAATAGAATCGAAGACCAGTGATAAGAAGCAATAAAAATAATAGATCAGTAAACTCTCAGGAATCCCGTCCTGCCCAGCAACAACCATAGGGTATTACAAACCCTACGATTAGATGTTTCAGATTTGGTGAACTGGGACACCGAGCGACTGAGTGCAGGAAGTCTACCAGTTAGAAGTGTAAAAACCACATGATTGGAGAAGACGTGGAAGAAGAAGTAAAGGAGGCTGAAGAACTTGTGTATGACGAATATGACGATGAAGATGTACTTTATGGAGATAGTCATGAGACTTGTCATTTGCAAGAGTCTACTGACTCCTAAAGACAATGCAAGAGATGATTGGTTGAGAACTAATATTTTCCATACGATTTGTACAGTGGCAGATAAAGTATGTAAGTTGATTATTGACAGTGGTAGTTGTGAAAATGTAGTCTCTGAAGAGGCTATCCAGAAGTTAAAATTGAAGACAGATTGTCATCCCAAGCCATATAAACTATCGTGGTTAAATAAAGGTAATGAGGTAACAATGGACAAAAAATGTTTAGTATCATTTTCAATCGGTAAGAAATACTTTGACCACGCTTAGTGTGATGTAGTATCTATGGATGCATGTCATGTATTATTAGGCAGACCTTGGCAGTATGACCGAAATGTAGTTCATGATGGGCGGAAGAACACATACTCCCTTAGTATTAAAGGGAAGAAGATTGTACTAGCGCCTCGTCGAGAAGAAGCCACTCCTACTCAGGTAGTCAATAATACTAACATGCTGTCTATGTCCAGGTTTTTAATTGAGGTTGAGCATGAAGGTGTGGTATATGCATTGTTACCATGTGAAGATAGTACCATAGACGGGACTACAGAATTGCCAACAGATATGCAACAGCTGCTTGCAGAGTTTTCTGACCTGATGCTCGACGATCTCCCTTTAGGATTACCGCCTTTGAGGGACATTCAACATCAGATCGACCTTGTTCCCGGGTCGAGTCTGCCCAATCGGCCAGTATACCGACTCAGTCTTAAGGAGTTGGAAGAGCTACAATGATAGGTAGAAGAGTTGTTAGAGAAGGGTTACATTCGTGAAAGTATGAGCCTTTGTGTAGTACCTGCTTTATTAATACTGAAGAAGGATGGCTCTTGGTGTATGTGTATTGATAGTTGAGCAATCAACAAGATCACAGTGAAATACAGGTTCCTGATTCCCCGCCTGGATGATATACTAGATCAGTTGTCCGGTTATAAGATCTTCTCAAATATTGACCTTAAAAGTGGATACGTGATTGACCCAATTCTGGATCAACTTCTGGAATCGTATAACTGTCAAAAGTGAGTGACTGTTCATCGGAACTGTTATAGTCCGAATACTCATAAGGTTGGGTCGACGCCCGCCTCCCTCCACGCTCGTCGTCTAGCAGACAGATTTAGTTAGCAACATGCCTCAGTTGTCTCCAAAATCACCCCTTGCGCCCTATCAAACATCCAAGAACAAGAGCTACTCTAGTCTTATCTGTCTTATATAACCACTAGATCAGAATAAGACCTAGAGATGAATGGAAGATGGCGTTTAAGACTCAACATGGATTGTATATATGAGTGGATGGTCACACCTTTTAGGCTGTCCAATGTGCCCGGTACATTTATTAGATTTATACATTAAGTCTTACAACCTTTTATGAGAAAATTTATAGTAGTATATTTCGACGATATACTCATTTATAGCCCGACATGGGCGTCACACTTTAAACATCTCCGTGCTGTTTTTGAAACACTGAGAAATGAACATTTGTTCGTCAACCAAAAGAAGAGTTCTTACTTTACTATGTCTGTAACTTTTCTTAATTATGTTGTGTCTGCTGAAGGTGTTCATGCAGATTAGTCGAAGATAGATGCAGCCTTGGCGTGGCCCACACCAAAGACCTTACATGATGTCAGAAGTTTTCATGGGTTGACATCCTTTTATCGCCGGTTCATTCGAAACTTCAGTACCTAATTGCACCTATCATTGAGTGCATTAAGAGACACAAATTCCAGTGGTCTGAAGAGGCCGAAGCCAGTCTTCAACTGGTCAAGCATAAGATGACAACGACATCAGTTTTGGCATTTCCTGATTTTGAAAAGATGTTTGAGGTGAATTTTTATGCATCAGGGGTTGGCATTGGTGGTGTTTTAAGTTAGGAGGGACGCCCAGTAGCATTCTTCAGCAAAAAGTTATCAGGATTGAAGAAGAATTACTCCACCTATGATCTAGAATTTTATGCCATCGTTTAGTCCCTGAAGCATTGGCGTTACTACCCTATACAACGGAAGTTCATTCTTGTTACTGATCATGAAGCCCTAAAATACATCAATGGGCAACACAAGTTGAGCCGAAGACATGTCAAGTGGGTGGCATACCTGCAAGAGTTCACTTTTGTGTTGAGACACCAAGCAGGAACTCTGAACCGAGTTACTGATGCTCTAAACCGATGCACGTTACTTCTTACCACCATGAGTAGCCGAGTCGCAGGCTTTAAGGCTTTCACTGAGATGTATGCAGGAGACCCTTCTTTCGGAAAGATAATTCAGGAGGTAAGTGAAGGTCGACGTCATGATTTTATTCTGCATAATGGATACTTGTTTCGTGGCTTGCAGTTGTGTATTCTGGATTGTTCACTCAGGCAATGGATAATTCGTGAACTTCATAATGAAGGTCACATTACAAGAAAAAGGCTTAATTCCGATGGAATATTCTGTCGGCAATTTAGTCGTAATAAAGTTGATCGGGGAGAAGTCCGTTGAAAATTTCGTCGGAAATATTTTGTTATTTCTGACAGAATTTTCCATCGAAAATAAGTTATTTCCCACGGAAAATTCCGTCGGAAATAACTTTTATTTTTTTAAAAAAATATTTTTTATTTTTAACTTTTGTTTTTATATGGCCATATGTAGTCATCAAATGTACTAACAAACATTAAAGAGACCTATGTTAGAGCAATCAAGTCTCTTAAGACTATTTATACAGGCAACATATAGAGGAAAATGTAATGCACTGTAATTTCAAATTAACAAATGAGATTGCCTTTCAAATGATATCATGTATTTCAATAAATCACAACATAGTGCAACTCCCAAACATCTTAGCAAAATGAATTCCACAGCTTTACACAGTTCCCAATATCATCGCTTTAGCAATTGTTTGATCAGCTAATGCATAGCTAGAAAATATCAATAAATTATGTCTTTTACTATCAGATATCATATAGAGCATATTTTTTAGTGCTAAAGTAACACACCATATTATAAACACGATACAACTCCAAAGTGCAGCATGTGCTTTGGCTTTAAGAATTGCTCTATGACAATATCATGCCGCTTTTACTACACATAAAAGAGATTGAAAGATTGGACTATGCCTCATAAAATATGGCAGATATTAGGAAGACAATTATAACAGAAACTCCCTGTATCAGCAGGTAACAACAGATGAACATAACTTAATAAACCAAACGGGGAACAAAACCAAGCTACTAACAAAGAAAGACGTAAGAGGAAATTCCAGTACACCCTACTTGAAATCTGAAAAGGAAGGTCAATTACCTTAGAAATACCATTTCTTAAGCATGAAAAATATATATGATGGACCATCCATTTATGAACAGGCTGCAATTAGGAACAATTTTGGTCAGACCAAAATACAGATATCATAATAGATAAATATGCTAAATCGTTCATTCGTCAATATATAGAAAAACAATACAATCACATAACTAAAGAAGAAAAAAGAGAGATGAGTATGACATACCATATTCCACATTCTCCAATATTGATGATAGCAGCCAAATCAGGATACGCATAAAATATTAAAAGGAGAACAGCAAAACTCAGTAATGTATGAATGTAAATTATTTTTACATAGCGAAATATTTCACAACATATGAAGACTACCTCTTCCACTATTTTTGCATTACACCAATTTTTGTAAAACTCATGATCACCAAAACGAAGCATCTAATGAAGTATATTTAACCTAAATGAAAATACTAAATTCATTACTAAGGGTTTCAACATTCACCAGTGGTGAACACCAGGCTCACTACTTAGGCTGACATGGTTATGCACAACATTTAGTGTATATATATATATATAGAACTATAAGTGCTTAACAAAAAGAAAAGTATCGAATTGATCCTCATTGTTTAAAGTGAGGTGCCTGAAATTGCAATATATACAACAATATGAACCACAAAAGAAAGCTCCGTGATAACACATATCAAGATCTCCCTGCAAGTAATTAATCTAGTTAAGTAGTTACACTTTATTCACAAAAGTACTTAAGTAACTGGCTCCATTTGTTCCATAAAAAAATGACTTGTGATAAACTTTTAGAAAGGAATTGTATATTTAAAAACATGCAAGTTTTTCCCAAAACTAAGATTAAATGAGTACGGACTCGTAAATTAATTTTGGTTGACCACATTTTCAATGTTACGCCAAACATCTAAAAATGTGGAAACATTTTCCCTGAAATAAATGGATCACACAATGACATCATCTCCCTGTTAAAGGAAAAGATACTTGTAATAATTATGACTTCCTAATTCATTTGAAATAGCTAAAAGAAAATCTAGAAAAAGTTCTACATGATCAGCTAAAGCTAGCCCAAAATGATATTGGGAAAAAGAATTTCTCTAAGGTGAAACCCATTCTCTCATAGCTAGGGGCAGAGCAGGCTGTTTGGCCAAGTTGAGCAATTACCCACCTTGTATATACATGAATCCTATTTCATACACCACTATTTAAGCATTTCCTGGCAACGCGAATCCTATTTCATACACCACAAGTGCATTGTATATACATGATATAATCAACTATATATAGACAATATCAATACATATACATAATATCATGCACATTCAAAAATTAGGGCATACCAATTAATATACATAACACCATAAATTTCTTAAATTGAAACCTAAATTTGTGTGTATAAGTTTACTTTAGATTTAATATGTGTGCGAAACCAAAATTACAAGCTATTGTGCGTGTTAATGTGTGTAAAATTGAAAAAATGGCCAAATTGAATACTAATTGTTAACTATAGGTAATAAAAGACAACAATGGAAGAAAATGAGGCAAAGGAAGTCGCTGTCGCCGAATATTGTAGAAATCGAAATTGGGCTTTTTTTTTTCTAAACTAGGACAATAATGAATGGGAGGAGAGAGAGGGAAAAGGGAGCAGTGAGGCGAAGTAGATTAAGAGAGGAGGAGGATGAGGAGGCAGCAAGAGATTGAGAGAGGAGGAGGCGGTAGATCGAACCAACTTGATTTTTTCATTTTTTTCCTTTTCTTTTTTTCTCTTCCTGTAGCAGATCGAGTATGTGAGGTAGAGGGGAGTTCTGTTCGCTTAAAAAAAGAGTGGACTAATAATGACCGTTATTTTTAACGAAATTATTTTCCACGAAATTTTTTGTCGGAAATAACTTATTTTCCACTAAATAAATTTCGTCAGAAATAATTTCGTCGGAAATATACTTTTTTCTTATAGTGTCACTTCGGGCGAGATAAGACGCTGATCCTGATTTCGACTGATTACTATTGGCCCAAGATATCCAGTGATGTGGCTCATTATGTGGAGCGCTGTAATATGTGTTAGCGCTCCAAAGGCATTCTCACTAATGCAGGATTATACATGCCTTACTCGTTCTTAAAGCCCTCCGGCTAGATGTCAGCATGGACTTTGTGTTGGGTTTATCCCGAACCTAGTGGGTGATGGATTCTATTTTGGTTGTGTCTGACCGATTTTTCAAAATGGCCCATTTTGTAGCTTGCAGTAAAACAATAGATGCTAACCGGATCACCCATCTCTATTTTCGGGAGATTGTGCGTTTACATGGTGTGCCAAGATCAATGACTTCTGATCGAAACACTAAGTTCATGAGTTACTTCTGGAAAAGTTTATCGGAGAAGTTCGGAACGCGGCTGAATTTTAGTAGTGCATACCATCCCCAAACGGATGGTCAGACCGAAGTGGTGAACCGAAGTTTAGGTAATCTCTTAAGGTGTTTGGCTAGTACTAAACCGAAACAGTGGGATTTGGCGCTACCTCAAGCGGAATTTGCGTATAACAGGTCGACGAACAGAACCATTGGTATGAGTCCTTTTGCGATTGTTTATGGTCGGAATCCATCCGAGTCTTGGATTTAGCCCCTATTCCACGGGTCGACTGTGTGCACCTTAAGGCGAACGAGATGGAAGAACATCTTCAGGAAATCCATGATCGGGTGTAGCGATCTATTCACGAGAGCAATGCCAAGTATAAGGATCGGGTTGACAGTTGTCGTCGTCAGATACTGTTCGATGTTGGTGATTTTGTTTGGGCAATATTAACTCATGATCGATTTCTTGTCGGCGAGTATAATAAGCTTAAGGATTAGAAGATTGGGGCCTGTGAGATTCTGCAGAAAATCAATGATAATGCTTATCGGTTGCGCATCCCTAGTCATTTGCAGACTTCAGACGTCTTCAATGTGAAACACTTGTGTCCTTATTTTGCAGACTCTGATGACACTTCTGAGAACTCGATGATGAGTTCTTTCTAACCTGGGGTGACTGATGCAGGAGGATCTGAGTTCGATGATGCTGAGTATTTGGATAATACTTTGATGGCACTAAGATATCATGAGTTAGTGGATCGGCGCAAGGGTGGCAGACATTGATGTCTTCGGGTTCGGGCTTTCTCAAAATGACTTCGGGAGTTCGGGCTCGGCTCTCTTCAGGAGTTCGGGATTGGATTCCTTCGGGTTAGGAGTTCGGGATCAGATTCCTACGGATCAGATTGGTTTCAGACTTTCTTATTTTTAGCTATGTTTTTGTTCTTTTATGATAGTGTTTTATTATTATGAAGTGAATCTTTTCTGTTATTACGTAATTAATTTTGGCATAATTATAGGGATTTTGTTACATCTTGATAAGGGAATATTTTAGCTATAAAGCCCGGCTTGTGGGCTGAATGAAAGACAACTTTGATTTTGATAATATTAATTTAAGTATTAGAGAAGTTTTCTTTGTTTTGGATGATTCTCTTGCTTTCTTTGTTTGTAAATTTTCTATTAAACTAACTCGGAATTAGAATAATCGCTATTATATCCCACATTAGTTTGTAAATGCATAATGTACTTATCATGATTAGGCCCGACTATTAGTTACATTAGACTCATGTACATAATTAAGAGAAATAATATGTGATCAGTAATTTGATTATGGCGCGCACTAAAGGCTTATGTACTGAAAAAATTGAAGTCCAATGTCCCTCTCTACGTACATCTGTACTACTACTACACAACAATACAAAGAAACCTTTAGAAAACTCAACTTTCTTATACTATACGTACGTAGGTAATCATATACAGTATACTGAAGAAACTTACATTTTGAAATTCAAATCTATAGGTTAATATTTAAACAATTTATGGTAAATCAAATTTCTCACTTGCAACTTACCACCAACTCATAGTTCTTTTTGTCATATAATTTATTACGCCCTTCAATACGTTAGTTCACCCTTTGTAACATTTCTAATTTGCATAGGTATCGCGTGTGCCTCTCAATCTGATTTAATATAAACGTCAGATCAAAAGGCTCGAGCCTTTGAAGAATCATTAAATAACTCCAAAAAAAAGGACAAAAAGTAAAACAGCATGAAATTAAAAAAAGGTATAACAATATCTACCAACATAACATATATGAGCCTCCACCTCATGTGACTACTAATTAGTTTATATGGTGTTTCTGCTGTTGCTGCAACTGCTGGTCACACCCTTCCCAAGTCCATAATATGTCCTTTAAACAAGGCTTCAATTCTTGGTTACAGAATTTCCTATATTCCATCGTATCGCCCGCCGTTTTCTTTACCTCCACTACATGAAATGACGGCGTTACTTCGAATATTTCTGCATCAATTGCTAGTTGCCCTTTTCTCCCTTCTTTGCTGCCTTGTAATTTCACCGTCCCGTCTTCTTTCTTAACCTTAAAACTCTCGGTTCTTGCTACTTGTTCCAGCTTCGACACGATTGTTGATGCAGGTTGTCGTGTTGTGAATCGGGCATTCGATTTTTGATTCATATCTTTCTCAAATAATCCTGATAAATCAAACCCTGGTGACAAAGAAATAAGATCAAAAGCATTTAAGGTTGTTGGTCTCATGGATGAACTTGTTGCTTCATCTTTTGAACAAGAAGAATTGCTCTCTGAATCCAAATCAATTATGCATGGTGTGTTATGATCATCCCCATCTAAATTATCCTTAGCGATATGAATCTGTTTAAATCCCTTTTTACACCAAGGGTTTTGCATGAGCTTGTCTAAGGTAATTCGGGTAAGCGGATCCGGATCAAGAATTCTTGAAAGAAGCTTTCTAACCTCCGAAGGAAACCATTGAGGACATTTGAATTCACTTTTGCTTATTTTCCTATACATTTCCATGAGATTTGAATCATGGAAAGGAAGATAACCCGCGAGTAGAACAAAAAGAATGACACCACATGACCATATATCCGCCTTTTCTCCGTCGTACCCTCTCTTGTTAATCACCTCCGGTGCAACATAAGCAGGTGTGCCACACGTCGTGTGGAGGAGCCCGTCTTGTCGTTTTGACTCAAACAAAGCACTCAAACCGAAATCGGAGACTTTTAGGTTACCGGATTCATCAAGAAGTAGGTTTTCCGGCTTTAGGTCACGGTGGTACACACCTCGGCTATGGCAAAAATCAACGGCTGCAATTAATTGCTGGAAATATTTTCGCGCCGCGTCTTCTTTTAGCCTACCTTTGGCTACCTTGTTGAAAAGTTCTCCACCTCTAACATACTCCATGGCGAAATAAATCTTGGTTTTGCTTGCCATGACCTCATAGAGCTGAACAACATTCGGGTGTTTGACAAGCCTCATGACGGATATTTCTCGTTTGATTTGATCTATTAACCCGACCTTAAGAACTTTCTCTTTATCAATGATTTTAACGGCGAAGCTCTGGCCGGTGTTGAGGTGGCGCGCATGGTAGACCTTGGCAAATGTCCCTTGACCTAGCAATCTACCTAGCTCATACTTATGCATCAATATGGCGCCTTTCTTCTCCATTTTCTTGGAAAAAATAATGGAGAAATGAAATGATAATTTCAATGCATTTTGATAGAAAAATATGTATAATTGGCCAAACAACTAGGTGGAGTTGTTTGGAAATTAAAATGGAGAGGAAGAAGGGACAAGGTTACTGAGAACCTTGCCCTGACACAGGATACAGAATTCCCCTGGTTAGAAAAAGGTCAAGTGGTATAGAGTAATTTTATGTAACAAAAAAAACTTTAATGGTTTAATTCTCAGCCAACATCTAGACAACCAAGTCTCACCCAATAAGTTTTGGATAAATATAGTAAAGATTGGTTGAGCTCTACCTACAAAATGAACAACATATATTTAAATATTTGTGTGTATGTGTTTTTGTGTGTGGATGTAACTTAATATGTAGCTAGGAAGCTCTACTAACATACACTAGTCTTGATTTAATATAAGTAGATTGGGAAGAATTGAAGATGAGGAATAAGTGGTAGAGAGAGATTAGGGGTACTTGAGCTAATATTAGAAGGAAGAAGGTAATACTCCTCATTTCATGCACATGCACACACGTGAACAATTAACTGTGCCCTATCTTTGGGACCAGATGGTACATACTCCATATCTATTTAATTAATTTCAGTCCCATAAATCATACTCCATCCGTTCCACGTCCCATTTTTTTAAAAATTTCAATTTTAAGAATGCATTTGTATTTTATATTTTTGTTAGTTTAGTAGTGATTGATATTTTTCAAAATTAAGAGCATATTTGTAAATTGGTATAATGATAACTAGTAAATTTGAGGATATTATATCGTTTTATATTAATATTCATAAACAGAGGAAAAAAAAAATTAACAAATGAGACTTTTTTTTATAAAAAAAGAGAGTAAGTAATGATCATGTACTTAACCACATGCAAGTACATTCACATGCATCACCTTCATTTACCAAATTTGAATGCCTTGCTTTATGATTATGTGACCATGGGCATTCCAGCGCGCTAGCTTAAAAATTTTCGAACAAAATATGGTCCTTAATTTCTTGAATGCCAACTTCCAAAGGGTTGGACGAAAACATTAATTCCATCCCCAAGGTAGGTAGATACGACGAGAAGGGAGGTAATCGTGTCACGTAGATAATATTTATTGCATTTGACCTACGCAAAGGGCATTTCGGACAAAAATATCGAATGCAATTTATGTTAAAATTAATACAATAAAAAGGTAGGAACTTATTATACATGGTTAAGAGTGACGTGTGACAAGTTCATGAATTTGAGCTCATTTAACAATTACCTTCTCTGTCCCAAAATTGAACGTCTTCAAATTTGTCACTTCCACAGATCTTGCTCTTGCTCTTACTCGGCGCCCTTTCGCTTACTCTGGCCGCTAATCAGCTAGAAAAATAGATGTGCAAGTTGGTTTTCGCATACTGGACCACATTGAGTTGTACATAAATATGTCAAGTGGCATACATATATACCATGAAATTATGATATCCCTATAT
Source organism: Aralia elata (assembly GCA_034770075.1). Taxonomy (NCBI): domain Eukaryota; kingdom Viridiplantae; phylum Streptophyta; class Magnoliopsida; order Apiales; family Araliaceae; genus Aralia; species Aralia elata. Next base: position 69,049,943 of record CM068379.1, on the reverse strand, counting down.
ATCACCTTTTTATTAATAGATCACAAGCATTTAATTGCTATCCACATGCGTGTAAAAGTAGTGTCATAATTAAATGATAAAGATGGCTATATAACAATAAGTCTGTGACGATGGTTTCATTGCAGTAAATCAAATGAATGGTTGCAGGTTCACTAGCCAAGTGACCATTGATTAAAGTCCGTCTGTCTCTTTATCTTTCTGTCTCTTAGTCTCAGTCTTTGTTTTGTGAACCATTAAAGTTACTGTTATCTGTATTCATTGAATTGGATCGAGTTTCGAACATTAATGTCCATGAAGTGTTGAATAAGTCTCGGACAACTTAATTTGTTTGAATTTGGTACTTGTCACATACTACTTTTGTTTGGTGGGGTTCAAGTTATAACTAAGGACCACCTCCAACATGGAATAGGATCCTCTCCATATCCACAAGTTCTCTGTCTGTGATAAAATAAATATGCCCATAATCCACAAGCTAAGTCAATTCTTCGTGATGAGGAGGCTCCTTGATTATGTATTTTGCCTGCTGTTAATTAAATTATGTACTCCTTTCAAAAATTAGAGAGATTTATTTATTGGTAGAAAGAGAGATTTATTTTTATAGTTTCGATATTAAAGATTCATTTTTATTTTAATATTATAGAGTAAAAATAAACATAATATCTCTTATTTATCATTAATTTTTTACTATCATTTTTAGTATCACATAATAATTATTAAATTTTTAATTAATATTAAGAATACATTTAAAAATATAAAGTCATTTTTAAAAATATATTCTAATTTTGAAATAGATGAAATACATCTAAAGTTGGTAAGGGAATAAAAGAAGAAAATATAAATATATAGAGCAACGGGAGCCATACACGTCTATATTCGGTCATCTCTTTCGTGCATTTCAAAGAAAGGTGAAAGGATCATAGTTATGACGCCCCCAAAATAGGTCCACACAACCCATTTTGAGTTGCCAATAACATTCCACAAAATATAAATACAAATACGAATTTTCCCATTTACAACTAATAAGTGTCGTGCAAAATACGACAACACAATACAAATACATCTTAAATTCTCAATACACTTATTGTTACACTAATAGTAAGGTATTGAGACACTTCTATTATCTCGGACCATCACTCCATTCCCCGGCTAGTCCCCGCTACACTCTCTTTTCCTGAGGAGAACAATGGAACAAAAAGGAAAAGGGTGAGCACAAATAGCCCAGTAAGAAATATCATGACTAAGATAATGAAGAATAAAAATTATCTTTAGTCTTCAACAATAATAAATCAAAGATTTAAAAATATTATAATTGTTCAACAACAACAACTGCAGCGGAACGAACAATCCATTAGAAGAGTCAAGTAGATTATAATATCTACCATCTTCTATAAGTTAAAGGATCACCACCAATATTTTATCCCTGTAACACCAATCAACAATTTCTGTTTATAAACATCTAAATCAACAATTTATTATTCAACAGTCTCTCTTTGCACTACGTGCCAAAGATATCTATTTGTAACATCACCGGTCATGATCATGCCAAACGCTAGTTCATCTTTGCACTACGGGCCAAAGAGAACTTTCACCATACGCCTTTGTTTGTAACACCAAAAGTCATGATTATACTAATACACAGTTTGGTCAAAATCATGTCACGCCAGTTCATCTTTGCACTACGGGCCAAAGAGAACTAATACCACAATTTAAGTATGAGGATGAGGATGATGACAATGATACAGTGAGATTAAGGATAAGAAAAGATTTATAATTTAATCAGTATCGAAGATTGACCAAATTGCCAACACGATGACCAAATTGTGGAGTCAAATTCAAGAATGATATTCAAGAAATTATTTCATGCTTCAACTGTAACGTATAGAAAGATTCAAGTGAAAAGATATTAGATGAAGCACAAACTATTAAGGATATTCTACTAATTTTCAGGAATTTTCTCCATTTAAAAATAAGGTTTTGGAAACAAACAAGGATTTCTTATCATAAATGGAGAAATGTGAAAGAAAAAGATATCCCTTAAAGAGTACAAAAGAAATGATAAGTTATATGAGTATAACAGAATATATAAAACTGTAAATGGATTTTCACCCGTCATGCGATAATTTGCGTAGACAGATTATTTCCACAACAGATTAATAAATAATGAATACGACGGGTTATTCACCAGGTATGCGTCAATCCGCACGAACAGGTTATACCCACAAATTTATAAGGAACAAATACAAAGGGATATTCACCAGGTACGACACTCCGTACATACAGGTTATTCCCACAGAGTAATAAGGAATGAATACAAAAGGGCATTCACCAGGTACGACACTCGTACATACAGGTTATTCCCACAGAGTAATAAGGAACAAATACAGAAGAGTATTCACCAAGTACGACACTCGTACATACAGGTTATTCTCACAGATTAATATAGAACGAATAACAACCTTTATGAGTATAATATCACTTACGAACATGAAAGCAAATGATATTATATATGAGTATGAAAGAAATGATATTCCCTACCTTCGTTAACTGGATGTTACTTTCTATGAAGTTTACTAACTTCGGATAATACTAGTATTTTCACAAATACTCACAACAGCCTAGCACACTAAGAGAACTTAAGAAATTTAGAGAGAGAGAGGAAGTATAGGCAATGAAGGTGTGAAAATTTCTTAAGCAAACTCTCCCTATTTATAGGAAAATCAAGGTGAGGGCATTTTGGTCTTTTCCCCAACTTTTCTTGGTTTATTACGCTTATACCCTTGACATATTCTTTTAATATCATTCATCCATTTTTTTCTTCCATCTATATCATCCATCCATTTTTTCTTTAATCTATATCATCCATCCATTTTTTCAAAAAGATTAATCCATTATCAAAAAGATAATTCCATTATAAAAAAAACCATTATTAATAAATCTATTTTTTGTATTATTGTGTTAAATGTAGTAATATCACAGATAGCATATACTTGCAATACTGGCAACCAGATTATTCCCAGGAAAGAGAGGGCCTTCCATAAAAATGGCGCGCAATTAAATAACCCATTTCCTTGACAGAATTTCTAGACATTGTCAATAATGCTAAAATATCCTATCAAATAATATGAGTTACAGTGTCGTGACAAATAATAAAAATATTATGCAGATGCTACTGTAACAATTATTGAATCAAGATATTGTGCAATTGTTACTTTATCAATTATTGAATCAATAATATAAAACACTGTGCGACACCGTGTGCTACTGTGGAATACCGTGTGCTACTGTGAAATAATGCGTTTTACTGTTCTTTTTATTAACGGGTATTTCAACAGTTATCGATTAAAGTTTTGCTGCCAATTTCTATCACTTTCTATATTCGACAGTTAACCCGTTGTGGGGCCCACTATCATTGACAATATTGCCATTTCGGCGCCGTCGTACGGTACCAAATATAATATTTTCCGACAGAAAGAATATTCCCCGACATACTAGTTTGACTTTTTTTTGTATAAATGAATAGTATATTTATATGAATAGTACTTTCATATTTATACCGTATAATTTTCGTATCCAGCTTATATAAACGTTATGACGTAATTCGAAGATCGAAGAAAATGTAAAAGCGTTTTAGCGTGAATAGTACCTCGTGAATAGTGATCGCGTGAATAGTGATTTAGCGTTATTACTAGACATCTTAATTGTCACATTTCACTAGTAACTTTATCATTATCGATTTAACACCTTTCTGTTTAAAATAATAATAAGAAGAAAATTAAATTCTATTTATTAAAATTTTCGGGGTCTTACAATCTCCCCTCCTTATGAAATTTCGTCTCCGAAATTTACGTACGTACCTGGCATATCGAAGAGGTGAGGATACTTTGCTCTCATTTCAGATTCTAACTCCCAGATTATTTCCTCTATATCATGGTTTCTCCATAAAACTTTGACTCGAGGTATAACCTTTGATCGTAGAATTTGTTCTTTCTTATCCAAGACCTTGACAGGTATCTATTCGTACGTTAAATCCTCTACTATCTCGTCTGGTTCTAATTCAATGGCGTGGTTTGGATCTTTCACATATTTATGTAGCATAGATATGTGAAAAATATTATGAACACGAGACATGCTTGGCGGTAAGGCGAGTCTGTAGGCCACAGTTCCTACTCGATCGAGGATTTCAAATGGACCGATAAATTGAGGGTTGAGCTATCCTCTCTTTTCGAATCTTGTAACACCTTTCCACGGAACAACACGTAAAAATACACGATCTCTGACATTGAATTTCTCGTCTCTTCGATGAAGATCAGCATAACTCTTTTGTCGATCTTGTGCTGCTTATATACGTTATCATCTTCATGTGGGTTCGTGGAGTCTTTAACTCTATATTATCCTTTGTAAGTCATCCAAAATGGGCCTTTACATTGTCAGCATCGTACTCGTACTTGCATACGTTCTTCTACGCAATGCATCAGCTACTACGTTCGCCTTTCCAGGATGGTATTGAATGGTATGGTCGTAATCCTTCAACAGCTCGAGCCACGTCGTTGTCACATGTTGAGTTCCTTCTAGGTGAAGAAATCTTTGAGGCTTTTATGATCTGCATAGATTTCTATTTACTCCCGTCTTTCTTCTTTACGAATAAAATAGGAGCACCCCAAGGCGATGTATTAGAACGTATGAAATCGGTATCTAACAACTCCGGTAGTTGGGTTTTTAACTCCAGAAGTTTAATAGGAGCCAAACGTATGGGGTCTTGGAAATGGGTTTTGTATTGGGTTCAAGGTCGATACAAAATTCGATTTTGCGGTCTAGGATAGGTTAAGAAGTTATTCGGGAAATACGTCAGGAAACTTAATAACAATAGAAATATCATTCAAATCTAACGTATTTTTGTTTAAATCAGTTACATGGGCTAAGGAAGCTTGACATCCGTTTTTCAATAAACGAATGACTTTGTGACAAGAAATGACGGTTATTAATTTCAACGGTTTGGTTGCTTGAATTCGCATAATAGGTTGATTAGGAAAATGAAAACTAATGACCGACTTGAATCAAACAAGATTTATAAATAGTGGATGTAATGAAGGTTCCTCTAACGGGGTTTCAACAGATGAGTCAAAATCCAATTTCTCAGGGGTCAAGTTTAAATGTTGAGCACAAACAGATGAAATAAAAGAGTGGGTAGAACCAGTATCTAATAAGGTATAGATTCACAAGAGTTTACGATTAGCTCACCGGTTATGACGTTATCTGGTTGTAGTATTTCTTTCTCCCGTTCCACTAATTGAGCCTTATTCACGACATCCGAATATAGACAAATTTTATGAGAAACGAGATACTTACGAATTTCTGGTTTCAAACCTCGTAGAAACATTCGTGTCATCCGTACCTCAGTGTCCACCAAATGGGATGCAAAACGCGATAACTCAACAAACTTGGCTTCGTACTGTGACACCGTCATGTTGTTCTGTTCCAGTTTGATGAATTCTACCTCCTTTATATGGCGAATACTCTCCGAAAAATACTTCTCGTTAAATAATTCTTGGAATTCGACCCAAGACATCTGGAGTGCTGAGTGACGGGTACGTTTCGCGGATTCCCACCAATGATCCGCTTCTCCTCGTAGCATAAAAGTAGCGAAATGAACTTTTTGTTCATTAGTGCAACGCAGTATATCTAATATCTTTGTCAATTATTTCAGCCACACTTGTCTCATAGTGAATCTCTTGGTTTTTAGAAGCCATTCTGAAATGTGATCACAAAACAAATATAGTTAAAGAAATAGACATGCAACATCTTATCCCTATAACCAAACCAATTACTAAAAAAAACAAAATAGCTTAGGTAGGACACACTAGCAAAGGATTTTACTCGTCTCTCCCCTCCTAGTTCTAATCCCAGATCTCTACCAAAGATCATATCCCTAAGCTCTGATACCAACTATGACGCCCCCAAAATAGGTCCACACAACCCATTTTGAGTCGCCAATAACATTCCACAAAATATAAATACAAATACGAATTTTCCCATTTACAACTAATAAGTGTCGTGCAAAATACGACAACACAATACAAATACATCTTAAATTCTTAATACACTTATTGTTACACTAATAGTAAGGTATTGAGACACTTTTATTATCTCGGACCATCACTCCATTCCCCGGCTAGTCCCCGCTACACTCTCTTTTCCTGAGGAGAACAATGGAACAAAAAGGAAAAGGGTGAGCACAAATAGCCCAGTAAGAAATATCATGACTAAGATAATGAAGAATAAAAATTATCTTTAGTCTTCAACAATAATAAATCAAAGATTTAAAAATATTATAATTGTTCAACAACAACAACAGCAGCGGAACGAACAATCCATTAGAAGAGTCAAGTAGATTATAATATCTACCATCTTCTATAAGTTAAAGGATCACCACCAATATTTTATCCCTGTAACACCAATCAACAATTTCTGTTTATAAACATCCAAATCAACAATTTATTATTCAACAGCCTCTCTTTGCACTACGTGCCAAAGATATCTATTTGTAACATCACCGGTCATGATCATGCCAAACGCCAGTTCATCTTTGCACTACGGGCCAAAGAGAACTTTCACCATACGCCTTTGTTTGTAACACCAAAAGTCATGATTATACTAATACACAGTTTGGTCAAAATCATGTCACGCCAGTTCATCTTTGCACTATGGGCCAAAGAGAACTAATACCACAATTTAAGTATGAGGATGAGGATGATGACAATGATACAGTGAGATTAAGGATAAGAAAAGATTTATAATTTAATCAGTATCGAAGATTGACCAAATTGCCAACACGATGACCAAATTGTGGAGTCAAATTCAAGAATGATATTCAAGAAATTATTTCATGCTTCAACTGTAACGTATAGAAAGATTCAAGTGAAAAGATATTAGATGAAGCACAAACTATTAAGGATATTCTACTAATTTTCAGGAATTTTCTCCATTTAAAAATAAGGTTTTGGAAACAAACAAGGATTTCTTATCATAAATGAAGAAATGTGAAAGAAAAAGATATCCCTTAAAGAGTACAAAAGAAATGATAAGTTATATGAGTATAACAGAATATATGAAACTGCAAATGGATTTTCACCCGTCATGCGATAATTGCGTAGACAGATTATTTCCACAACAGATTAATAAGTAATGAATACGACGGGTTATTCACCAGGTATGCGTCAATCCGCACGAACAAGTTATACTCACAAATTTATAAGGAACAAATACAAAGGGATATTCACTAGGTACGACACTCCGTACATACAGGTTATTCCCACAGAGTAATAAGGAATGAATACAAAAGGGTATTCACCAGGTACGACACTCGTACATACAGGTTATTCCCACTGAGTAATAAGGAACAAATACAGAAGGGTATTCACCAGGTACGACACTCGTACATACATGTTATTCCCACAGATTAATATAGAACGAATAACAACCTTTATGAGTATAATATCACTTACGAACATGAAAGCAAATGATATTATATATGAGTATGAAAGAAATGATATTCCCTACCTTCGTTAACTGGATGTTACTTTCTATGAAGTTTACTAACTTCGGATAATACTAGTATTTTCACAAATACTCACAACAGCCTAGCACACTAAGAGAACTTAAGAAATTTAGAGAGAGAGAGGAAGTATAGGCAATGAAGGTGTGAAAATTTCTTAAGCAAACTCTCACTATTTATAGAAAAATCAAGGTGAGGGCATTTTGGTCTTTTCCCCAACTTTTCTTGGTTTATTACGCTTATACCCTTGACATATTCTTTTAATATCATCCATCCATTTTTTTCTTACATCTATATCATCCATCCATTTTTTCTTTAATCTATATCATCCATCCATTTTTTCAAAAAGATTAATCCATTATCAAAAAGATAATTCCATTATAAAAAAAAACCATTATTAATAAATCTATTTTTTGTATTATTGTGTTAAATGTAGTAATATCACAGATAGCATATACTTGCAATACTGGCAACCAGATTATTCCCAGGAAAGAGGGGGCCTTCCATAAAAATGGCGCGCAATTAAATAACCCATTTCCTTGACAGAATTTCTAGACATTGTCAATAATGCTAAAATATCCTATCAAATAATATGAGTTACAGTGTCGTGACAAATAATAAAAATATTATGCAGATGCTACTGTAACAATTATTGAATCAAGATATTGTGCAATTGTTACTTTATCAATTATTGAATCAATAATATAAAACACTGTGCGACACCGTGTGCTACTGTGGAATACCGTGTGCTACTGTGAAATAACGCGTTTTACTGTTCTTTTTATCACCGGGTATTTCAACAGTTATCGATTAAAGTTTTGCTGCCAATTTCTATCACTTTATATATTCGACAGTTAACCCGTTGTGGGGCCCACTATCGTTGACAATATTGCCATTTCGGCGCCGTCGTACGGTACCGAATATAATATTTCCCGACAGAAAGAATATTCCCCGACATACTAGTTTGACTTTTTGTATAAATGAATAGTATATTCGTATGAATAGTACTTTCGTATTTATACCGTATAATTTTCGTATCCAGCTTATATAAACGTTATGACGTAATTCGAAGATCGAAGAAAATGTAAAAGCGTTTTAGCGTGAATAGTACCTCGTGAATAGTGATCGCGTGAATAGTGATTTAGCGTTATTACTAGACATCTCAATTGTCACATTTCACTAGTAACTTTATCATTATCGATTTAACACCTTTCTGTTTAAAATAATAATAAGAAGAAAATTAAATTCTATTTATTAAAATTTTCGGGGTCTTACAATAGTTGTGCATCACCATATATATATAAATAAGAAAATGAAGTTAAAATTTTTAAAATACTATTGTTCACCATAATTACCAAATCATTATTATATTTTGTTAACTCTAGACTTATAGACTTATAAACTTCTAGAGATGAACTTCTAGTGGTCTCATACTTGGTTGCCACCAAATTAGCAGTTATATGTAAAAAGCAAGTAAACGTAAAAATCGATGGATATATGTTGGACATGAGTCACTGTAGTAATTCAACTTGGACTCCGTGTAATGGCTTTGACAAAATGAAAGAGGACGTAACAACCCTAATGGATGAATAAACTAGACTTATTATATATTTTTATTCACATGATAAATCGTGTATTGATACTTGCATATTCAAACATGATACTTTTACGTATCAATACTCTAGATTTAGCGTATCAATTTTTTTTTATTAGTTTGCCTGTAATTTTATAAATATCAGTATTCTTATTTAGTATTGAATATTCAAACTTACAGTAGTAGTAAATTATTTATAAAACAATCAACTTATTGGCTCAACTAAAAATCTTTTGTAAAACGTAAGTTGATTACATTTAAATTTTAAAAAAATTCCTAACTATAAGAACTTACATAAAGATACCCTAACATACCGTGTTTTAATTATGTAATGTATTGGGTACCATATTCGTAACACGTATCAAACTAACTATGTTTCGGGTGACACTTGAATAAACCATTCCATAAGTTATTTGGCCCACTAGTAAATGGTTTACTATTGAAAAAACTTATTAAGTGTAAAACTTGGGGAAAAAGGAGTTTAATTGGCCGGGGAAGGGGTTGTTTGGACGAAGAGAAGAACAAATTCACTTCTTACCTGCATTAATTATAAGCAAACCAACCCAAACCAAACCAAAATCGTACATATATATAGATATATGCACTGATGCACATATGCAGATATATGTGTTTATACCATATTTTTTCTAATATATTTCCCTAGAATAAATTAAGGTCTCACGCTACATATTTGTTTGTACACATAACTAATACGAGCTATGCTACAGTGTCGGAAAATTGTATCCAAATTACTCGAAAATTCTTTTGGGTGTTGTACTGTACTATTACTATACAACCCTTTAAAGCATTTTTGAGTAATTCAGTTACAAAATTTTCCTATTATAACTAGTATGATATTGATTTAGTTTCTTCCATGCATGCCGTCTCTCTTCAGCCCCCATGCATGCATGCAAAGGTGAAGCCTCTTGCTAACTGCTAGAAATTCAACTCCCTGAACCGGCGACAATATACTCAATAACTCCTTAAGTGTACTTAGCCTCAGCTGATCAGCCACCTGCATCATACTCAGCATGGCCCGAGCGTGTTCATCAAGCGCTTGATCCTCCTTCCCATTTGACTCAGTGGTTTGATTCCATTGCTTCACTATCGTGACGATCGGCTGATCCGCTATGTCCTCATGCAAAATCGCCATTTGATTCGATATCTTTTCTTCCTCTCGAATTGTCTTGCTTTGTAAGTTGTTAACCCTTGTGAGCTGGTTTGCCGTGAGCTCGCCGAGGTCACCAGTTCTTTCGCCTTCAAGGAACTCAGTGAGTCGTGCCTCGATCTCCAACCCGCAGAGAGAGTAAACGAGTCGGATAAATGTAGATGGTCTACAACCGGCAATCCATAACAATGAGTTTTCTTGTGATGTGCACCAACTGGGTGCAAAAAACACCAATACATCGCGGCGAGCCAGGACATTTCGCTTGTCATTATAGTCTTCAAAGTGTTTGATGTTCTCCTCAATGAGTTGACTCAGCCGGGCATCCTGGTTTTGCGTGTCTGGGCTTAGGGTTAGGGCTTCTTGGAGGTGCGAAAGGTCAAGTTGCTGAATAGTTATCCATTCCTCGAAAAATGATTTTTGATGGCTACAATCGTCAGTACTTGCCATATGTACTAGTACATATATATAATTACGTAAGTACTAAGAAAAAAAAAATTATGGATCGATATATAAGGGGGATGCTTTTTTGGATTATTGTATGGACTATTTATAGCAGATAACGTTAAACTCTTCAATCTCATATACTAAGTTTCTACTTTGGATTGAGTTCTCTTGTCCAGAAATGCAATTTGCGGCTAAGAGTGTATTCTCCAGCTACACACATTGAAAATAGTATTAACGTGTCGTCATATAGATTAGAACAAACTGCTTTCCAGGTTTCCCCATCTGCTTTATATCAATTCCAATTTCTCATATAGGAAGCAATGTTTAGTATAACACCCTAGAGTAGGATTTCAAAGTATGTATATAAGATTCAATTAATAGTATTTTTAGTTATGATATTTTAAACCAACTTGTGGTAGACAAAGATAATCTAAAAAAATATTATTAAGATGGTTATGATTTGATTTTGGATCTTGGATTCGATGAGGCTACTCATATTAGGTGTGGAGTTTATAACCATTCACATCCGATATCAAAACATGTGAATACTTTGATATGTATTTAAAATTTTCTAAACTACTAAAAATTAGAGATGGACCTAGGAAGGGGCAACCGTGGCCAATTGATCACCCTTAATTTATAAATACTTTGATATATAAATACAAAGAGGTTTGTTTGTTTTCTTTTTTAAAAAGAAAAGAAAAGAAAAGGATCAATTATAAAACACTCCTTCCGTTCTACAAAAAAAACTTGTTTATCAAATGTTTTTGTTTCAAAACAAGAGTCTTATTTTGTTTCTTGGAGTAATATAAACGAACAAAATATTCTAAATTTTACCGTTACACATTTATTATCATATTATTCCTACTAAATTAAATACTCGATAAAATTAGAGGTGAACATAAATATATCCTTAACATTCTGTATATTTTTGTGAATATGACTCTTTTACGAAATGATGTAGTATTTTTTAATAAGTAAAAATTAGAATTTGATAACTTAACCTAAATTAAATGGTAGAGAATGAAAATTTATCCATTGTACGAATTTGATATCACTGAAAATGAGGATACTCTAAAACAAGTTCAACAACTTCATGTCTTGTATAATTTTTGTACGTTCGGAGTTAAATGAGTTGGAGAGACGAAAGATTCATGGAGGTTGGGATAGGCTAAGTAAGGAGAGCTAAAGGGAGGAAATAAGCTAGAATGACAATAGTAGTAGGCAAAAGTAATATTTCTCTCTCTAAAAAGTCTGTCTAGAGTATCTTGTGTATGAATGTCTTATTCATGTTCGTTTGTCAATTCTTGACTGATATACATAGAGGAGGCCTTGGGCCACGTGGTGTGATAAGGTTACGCCACGTGGCGAGTCACGTGCCCGAGAGAGCTCCACACTACTGCCAAATTAGGCTATTCAAGTTCGAGAGAGGGATTCTCCCTCTCCGCAATTTTGTTTTCCTAGTCACCAAGTCAAACCCTTAGTCAGTTATCCTAATATATTAAATCTAAACATCCTAATATCCTTTGCTAGGAGCCCAAAGAGACGTCAAGAGTCTTCATTATAGATATTATATAAATTTAAATACAGGTGTAATAATGTCATAACAGAAGAGGACCACGTGGCTGAGCCCGAGAAGCCTGAGAGGCCTAACCTACGAGGCCATGTGATCGGACTTGCAAGGTTTTACCTAGGTGTGACATTGTCATTGTAGAAAGAGGGCCAAGAGGCCGAGTAGTTGGGGCCTATGAGGTTAAGCCCAAGCACCCAAGAGGCCGGACCCGCGAGGCCATGGAGTCGGGCCTACGAAGTCCAAGTTTCGACCCGAGAGGCCTATGCAGTCAAGTTCGAAATACCTATGTGACTGCATTTGAGTGATTATTACTAACATAAGCATATTATTTTATGAGGCCCACGTGACCTCGTAAGGTCTAGTATGCGAAGCTCACGATACCAAGCGCGAAGTCCCGCGTAACCAAGACGCGAGACCCTGCGTAGCATAATTCGCGAGGCCCGAGTGGCAGAGGCAGAGTGGCGAGACCCCGCATGGCTCAATTCGCAAGGATAGAGTAGCTGAGTGGTCAGGCCCCACGTGGCTCAATCCGTGAGGCGCAAGTGGTGGAGTGTGAGGCCCCATGTGGCTCAGTCCATAAGGGCTGAGTGGCCAGGACCCGCGTGGCTTAATGCGTGAGGCCCAAGTGGCGAGGTCCTGTGTGGCCAAGTCCACGAGGTCCGAGGGGCTAGGTCCCATGTGGCTCCATTCGCAAGGCCTCGCGTGGCTCAGTCTACATGGCCCGAGTGGCGAGGCTCTACGTGATCCAATTTGTGCGCCCCACGTGGCCCAATCCACAAGACCCACATGTCATCAAATTTTCATAGTGGGGTCTATGCGTAGTGCCCAAACGGGCCCACGCGCCTATCGGTGAATTAAGATGCACAATTTTTTATGTTGTTGCTTTTTTTTATTTATTTTGATAAATAATATAATTTATATTTTTATTGTATCTCCAGTGCCATTTATTTATGTTAGTTCATAGTAGTTTTTAAATATTTTTAAATTAATTTTTTAATAGTTAATATTTTGTCCACTCTTGCCAAAATTTTTGTGTTCGTTAGTGCTATAAATAATCACTACAAGAAAAAGGTTTATTTCAGAGAGAATTTATTCTGTCGACAGTAAGTTAATTTTGACTGATAATTCGGTCGACCATAAGTCCGTCGAATTTATTATATTCTGTTAGAATTAGCCCGCCCTTGGCGCTAAGTTTTTCCACCAGCGCGAGTACTAAATTTGGCAGAATATATGTTAATTCCAAGGAAATTGTCCGTCGAAAATAGGTAAAGTCGACAAAATTTAATACCGACGGAATTCCATCGAGTTTAAGACTTTTTTTAAAATAGACGAACCAACTGCACTAATCTTTTTCATTCTTTCTTTTCTCTTTCTCTCATCAGTGGCGGCGGCAACGGATTTCTTCTCCTTCTCATCTCCTCCATATTTCTTCAGTTAATCTCTTTCAAATCTTATCACAAATACTTTTCATCTATTTGTAAGCCTTAGTTTAGGTTTAAACTCTCAAATCTTGTCCATTGATAAACCCATTTACATATAAATCCGGCTGGGGTTAGGTGGTGTCTTCGGCGATTGCTCCCTTCCGCTACCTGTTATCTATTTATTCCTCGATAGTTAAGTACCTTCAAGTTACATGTTAGGGTTTAATTGTTTTTGTAGACAGGTTTAAGAATTCCTAATTTTTTTAGCCCTAAATTGAGAAAATTAAATTATTCATTGTTATATATTGTTTTGGATGTATTAAGGCACCTGTTGATATATTATGAATGTTTAATTTGGTATTTTGATGATTTTTGTTTGAACCTGAGAGTGGGTATTAGGAAAAATTTCAACAAATAATTGTTTTGTTTGAATTTAATTTGATGACACACTGATCATGTTCATGTCGTGACTATTTTGTTTGAGCTTCTTAATTCGGTACTCTTGTTCATGTTATTGTTAGTGTAATTTGAGTCTGTTGAATTTGTTAGTTCATATATGTTAGGTTAATTGAATGTTTGGAGATAACAAGTTTGAGTCTGTTGGTAGTGGATTTCTTGCATTTGTTAGTTGTGTTAATTAATTGTCATATTTGTTATTTCTGACAAAATTCCCAACGGTTTTCTGTCAGAATTATTCAATTGCAGCATTGTAGGCCCAACATGTATTTTTATATTATTTAATTACTTTTCCAATATTAAAATACACTAAGTAGTATTTACTTACACTACAAGAAAAAAGGGTTATTTCTGATGGAATTTTTCGTTAGAAATAAGATTATTTTCGACAGAACATTCCGTCAGATATTTGGTCAGAAATAAGACATTGGAATTAAGTCCATCGAAAATTCCATCGAAGTTACACATTGATCGACAGAATACTTTTGACAGACTATCTGTCGGAAATAAGATATCTTCGATGGACGTAATTCCGACAGAACAAGCCCGTCAAAAATATATATGCCACATGGCATGTTCCTACTTGTTCGTGAATAAGGTATTTTCGACAGAACATCCGTCGAAAATAAGTAAATTCTGTTGGAAATTGTCTTTTTTTAAATACATAATAAAGCTTATTTCCGGCGGAAATTCTGTCGGGAATATCTTATTCCGTCGGAAATAGCCTTTTTTTATAAATAATTTTTTTGTTTTTACATTTTTCAGGTTTTTGAACCTGATTTTTGTACTTGTAATATGCTTTATCCCAACAATACATACAATAATGATACCAATAACGTAATCCAACAAGAACATATATCATAATCAACCGATAACGTTAAATAACAATGATATAACTTATAAGCTACAAAGAATAATGATATAACGTCGAAATACTTTCAAAACTAAAGTAAATTACATTGATTTACAAAAAATCAAACTAAACTATATAATGTTTTACAAAACATCTAAGTAGATACTATGTTTTACATTTTGAAGGGTAGATGAACATGGGGGAAACGACGCATCTCCCACTGTGGTGTATGCAAATCCTCGCCATTATCCCCTCGGTCGCGATCTCCATCGTCAACCCGCTCACCATCACCAGTGATATCAACTAGTTTTACCACCCTGATGATACAATTAAAACTATAACGCATTAGTCCGTATGAGAGAATTAAGTTATGTTAAAAAATTTAATAACATGCAGATTAAATAACTTAAAGTAAATATAATGCCTGAGTAGGCGGGGGCTGACTCCCAATCGAGCTAAAAGCCTCCGATAGTAATGTAACCACCAACCGAATCACCTCGTCGCGTATCGCGACGAACTGCTCCTGCGGGATACCCGTACTATCGCCGGTGACCCCTGCTGCAATATCTTGGCCTAGCTGGTGAATATTATTTATTATATTATATTATTTAATCTAATTTACTTTAGTTTAACTTAATTTATTATTAAATTTTAAATTATTTTAGTTTGTATTATATTATATTATATCATATTATTTGATTAAATTTAATTACAAGTCAATGAAATTAAATTATTTTATTTTGTTATTTGATTTTATTATTTTATATTATATTATCTTATATTATATTATTTAAATTTAGTTTATATTATATTATTAATTTTTTTTATTTTATTTAGTAGTACAAAACTAAGTAAATCCTACTTAATTCAATTAAATATTAGAAACTAATTAAAATACACATATATTATGAAGTAGGGCCCACAAATTTTGCAGTTGAATAATTCTGACAGAAATTTCGTCGAGAATTCCGTCAGAAATAACAAATATATCATTAGTATCAAAATCAATTAACATAAGGCAATCCCAAAATTATAAACAACATACAATTTAATCCATAAATTTATATTATACGCAAAAAGGAACAAAATTTGAAACAAGTATCTGATTTAATGTACACTGACAACAACAACTAATATGAAGTCCCAAATTAAATGATGTCAACTGCCAATACACTAATATTAATCCCCATTTCTGCTAAATATAATCCCAATAACAAAATAAAATCTGCATTTCCAATTTATTTCAGGGTAGTATGTAATGCTTCTAAATATTTCACCAACAACCAACTCAAAATCTTAATATATCCTAAGTTTAGTAACAATAGCAACAACTAAATTTTAAATGAACAAAGTAATCCATTATTCAAATTAATCCCTAATTTTTTTATAGTTTCAGCAACAATATGAACAAAGTAATCCCTTATTCAAATTTTTTTAAAAAAGAAAAAAGTACCTTAAGGAGGAGAAGGAGTAAATGTCTGGGATGTGGAGGTATGCATGCTGCCGAAGGTGGATTGGCAGACGGTCGTCGCCGGTGATGAGAGAGCAATGAGATGAGAGACTGAGAGTGAGATGAGAGACTTAGAGAGAGAGAGATGAGAGAGAGAGAGTTGAGAGAATACAGGAGGCGACTCAGGGAACTGAAAACTAATTTAGATTTTAAAGGCTATTTCTGACGGAATTCCGTTGAACTTAAATCTCTCGAAATTATGTTATTATCCACGGTTATTCCGTCGGAGATAAGCCACGTTCCCTCGAAAATAGGCTTACCGCTGGCGGAAACATTGGCGCCAAAATGCTCCTTATAGTTTTGACAGAATTCTACCGGGCTTATTTTATTTTCGAGGGAATTAATTCCGATAGAATATTTCGTCAAACATAAGTTATTTTCGACTGAAGATATTCCGTCGGAATTGATACCTTTTCTTGTAGTGTTAGTATCGTACTATTAAAATCAATTAATTGATATAAAATAGATATTATAATATAAATTAATTTAATAAAAATAAATTAAAATACATTTAATAATATAGTAAAATGTAATAAAAAATAAAATAAAAAATAAAATAAAACTACTTGAAATTTATTAAATCATATATAATAAATAAATGAAATAAAATTAATATTTAATTATAATAAAATAAATTTAATTTAATAAAATAAAAATAAGTTAAAAAGTAGATAATATAATATAATGTAATACAAAATAAAATAAACAATAATAAAAAAATAAATTTAATTTAATAAAATAAAAATAATTTAAAAAATAATTATAAATTAGAATAACAGGAATTAACTTTAATAAATTAAATTAAATTAAAGTAAAGAAAAATAAATTAGAATAACATAATATAAATTTAATAAATTATAATAAATTTACTAAATAAATTAAATTAAAATTAATAAATTATATATTAGGTCATATGGGAGAGCTTGAGCCGACCTTTTACTATGATCGAGTTATGAGATAGGGATCACACGACGAAGGTGTCGATGATGTCTCCCGCAACATTAGTTATACGGGTAATACAACTAGTTATAATAATTGGTAATTATTAATATTACGTAATTAATATAATGATTTAATTTTCTCACACATACATAATAAATTACAAGACTGGTTTGAGAAGCTCCAGAACCAGCGTATAGCTGAGTTGTAGACTGCTAGGAGCGATTTCGATACGTTAGATTCCACCATCCCTCTGTCTGAGATTAGTTTATCTTAGGATGAGGAGATGACTCTTTGGGTAGCATCTCAGGATCCCCCTAGTAGCACTATCAGCAGGTATCACGTGCTAGGGTTACCGAGGATACCAACCTATACATTACTTGGAGGTATTAATTTTAGTATATTTCTCATTTATTAACAATTTTAATAGATTATTATTACTGTTATATTAATTTTCGCAAGTTCTAGCCAGTGCCTGCGTCCGAGAGCACCCGTGAGACCATTATATATGGGTGATGGCTTAGACAATGTTATGTTCTAGAGGGTTATAGCGGCGGTGTCGGAGAGGTTTAGTACGGATCCGATATTCAGTCGTCAGGACCTACCCAGCCATGCTCACCTCCACCAGCTTGTTCAAGACATTGCAACTGGGGCCACCGTCGATAGTACAAGTATCCTTCCAGAGAAGTTCGCCACGGTACGCGACGAGGTAGTCCAGATGGTGGTTACCCTACTCATAGAGGCTTTTGGGCCGTTGCTGAGTCAGCCCCCGACTACTCAGGTATACTATTCATTTTTAGTTGATTATTCTGCATGTTATAGAATTTTAATTTAGTTGTATATTTAAGTCTGTCATATGGATTAATAAGTTATATTTTTAATTGTATCAACAGGGTGGCGATCCCGAGTACGATGGCGATGCCGAGAAGGCTAGTGATGCTGATCACGAGCGGAGGGACGACGACGATAATTTTCATACACCAGAGCAGCACCGTCGACCCTCGTTCGATGATCCTCCTCATACCGGGGATAATACTACTAGCTTGACTTAGTTTTGTAGATGCTTTATATGTATTTTATTCATCTTTACTTTAGTTTAACTTAATAGGATGTAAATCCTCGTAATTTAGTTGATGTTTGACGTATTATAGTTTAAACATTGTAAATCATTGTAATTTTATGAAATTTTTGTATATCTTATGGAAAAACAATTTATATTTGTTATTGTTAGCTTTGGTAATTCATATTGGACTTGTATGTGAACATAAGCTAGATTACTGTATGTACATGTTATTGGATAGTTACGCTGTATGAACTTCCATGTATTGGATAGTTACATATATATAATTCATATTGGACTTGTATGTGTTGTTGGGATAAAATAGGTTTACAGGTACAAAAATGTGGGTTAAAACACTGAAAACTACTAAAACGAAAAAAGTATGAGAATTTTTTTTTCCTTATGTTCGACGGACTAGTTATTTCCAACGGAACTTCTGTCAGAATTAGGTAATTAAATTTGATATATAAAATCACTAATTCCGACAGAATATATTTAAATTCTGACGGAAGTCCATCGGAACTAGTATTTTTAAAACCCTGTCAGCCGATGGCACGTGGCCATAGGTATTCCGATGGACTAAGACCGACGGACGTATTCAGTTGGAAGGAAATAAGCTATGTCCGATGGGAAAATTCCGTCGGTCCTTAGTTCGTCGGCGTTTACTATCTCTGACCGAATTTTCGACGGACTTAATTCTGACTTGTATATATTCGACTGAATTTTTGACAGAATATTCCGTCGAAATTAGCTTATTACCGACAGAATAAGGCTACTTTCGACAGAATATTCCGTCGAATTACACCTATTTCTTGTAGTGAATATATTTGGTCATAAACATTTAATAAAATTTCAATTTTATGGAATCTTAAGTGTCAATTTCATTTTCGTAGCATATATAATCAAAACTCACTCAAGTAACGAATCTAATTACATCCGCACGGACCTAAATAAGTGAAAGAGAGTGGGAGCACGAACTCGGACATGGACATAAATATATGTCTTACCTCGAGAAATATTTGTCACCAACTCGCACATAAAGAGAAAGTAGCTCTATCTCCAACATATTTCTTTCATTTTGAATATAATTACACACAAACTAGAAATTTCACCATATATACCTAGTAAAGTAAACAACATGCACAAAAACATAGCAAAAACCAAGCCATGCGTACATATATAAAAGACAAACACCACACTTTTACATTAGTACACAACAAACACATAAACCTAACTAGTTAATAATTAGTAACCTTTAATGGCGATTTAGGTCCTTCCATCTCTCTTCTTGCCCCATGCATGCATGCAAAGGCACAGCTTCTTGCTTGCCACAAGGAACTCCACAGCTTGAAGAGGCGTCAATATACGTACCTGCTCTTTAAGCATACTTAGCCTCAGCTGAGCATCCTCCTCCTCCAATATACCCGCCATGCATGGACTGGCCGTGCTCATCTAGCACTCGGTCTGCATCCCCGTTTTCAAGACCCCCGATATGTTTCAGTCCTTGAGCAATCAGCAAAATCGGCTGGTCCGCTATTTCCTCTTGCAAACTCGCCAGCCGACTCGACAACCTATCCTCTTCCCTAACTGTCCTCAACTGTAAACTGTTAACCATCGACAGCTTGTGAGCCGAGAGCTCGCCAAGATTACCAGTTCTCGCGCCTTGAAGGCTCAGCGAGTTGTGACTCAATGTCGGCCCCGGATAGCGCGTAAACAAGTCGGATATAGGAAGATGGTCTGCACCCGGTGATCCAAAAGACTGAATTTTCTAGTGAGGTGCACCAAGTGGGGACAAAAAAGACTGAAACATTGTCACGCGCCATGTGGTTCCGCTTGTCAATATAATCTTGATGTTGTATAATGTTTTCCTCGATGAGTGGAACCAATACGGCGTCGAGGTTATCGGTTTCGAGGTTTATGGCTAGGGTTTGGAGGAGCTGGGAGAGAGATTGTTCTTGAAGGTTCATCCATTCCTTGAAATAGGAAAGGTGGCGGCTTTCGTCACTATTTTTATCCATTAATTGTGAGCATAGCCTGCTGACCTTGCATGCATATATGTCATATGTCATATGTGATACTACTACTTCCAGATATTGTGGGTATTTATAATAACAGGGTTACTTGTCCGTCCAAGTATTTAAATTATAATAATAGCGTTTCTTTTTTTCCTAAGTTGCGAATTTAGCTGAATCTAATTTGAATTGGATAATGATATAAAAAATTATCCAGTTTACTTAAATAAAACATTAATATTGCGCTTTACCCCATAATTAATTTCAAATATTTTGTTTAAATATATTAGAGTTACCTGACATTATTCATTAAAATTAGGATTCTTCACCACCATACATTTGTTCATTTTCTCCTTTATGACAGTTTTTCTCAAGTCAACATAAATTCCAACCTATTATATTATGTGAGATTCGGGTTAGGGTGAAGTCGACATTAATTTCACTATAGTAAGTTCATATAGCTTTTCATTGTATGGATTATAGAAAATATTGTATTAACCAATGCAATAAAAAGTTATAAACTTATCAATGCAACATTTTTTATAACTCATGCAATAAAAAGCTATAGAACTTACTATGATGAAATTAGTGTCAACTTCACCTTAACCGAATCTTACTATGTACAAGGATGTCACTTTCTAATCTATTGATATGTGTGCGTGTGTACATATATATATATATATATATATATAGAGAGAGAGAGAGAGAGAGGGGCCACTTCTTATGCGGGTGGTCCACATGCGGATCATTTTTAGCGACGGACAAAACCGTCGCAAAAGTCGTTGTCATAGGGTATGAACCGTCATCATAGCCCATAACCGTCGCCATAACCCTGTTCATACTCTATGGCGACGATTTTTGTGATGGTTTTGTCCGTCACTAAAAGTGGTCGTCCGCATGCGGACCAACCCACATAAGAAATGCTCTCTCTCTATATATATATACATATATATAATGTTCTCTTTATTTTCAAAAGGAAGATATAAGGACAAATTTTACACAAATTAAAATAGTCAAATAAGAGGAGAAAGTATAAATTTACTTTCTTTTTTACCCTTGTATTGGTATGTGTATGTTAATTGTATTAATTGGGTCTAGTTTGGGTTTATGAAGGGAGAGTGAATTAATTTTAGTCATTCATTTGTAATACGATTGATTTACGTACATTATTGATTTGGATACAATGTAATATGACCAAGGGCAAATTAGTTAATGTAAAATTTTATCTAGTTAATTTATGTATTTTAGACATATTTTTAGGTCAAATTTTTTATCACTAGCTATGAATCACTCTTTATATATATAAATATGAGAAAAGGTAATTTAAGACATGTCTTACCTAAGCTTAACCCCCAAGGGTAAAATTACATCGTTTTGTTAAATTATCTTAGTCAAAAGGAAAGTTTTTCATTTTTAAATTTTATTAAAAAAAATTATAATTTAAATTCTATACTAAACTACGTTGTTTTATAATAGAAATATCAAGATTCATCGATATTTCTATTAAACATGTATAGATGAAGTGTATAAATACACAGTAACAAAAGGATAAACTCTTTGATTTATGAGCTTTGCCTTCTGGGAGATATTAACTGTTGTAGCTCTCAACTCTATAGACTATAGTTCTGCCACAAGTGAAATTATATACAGAGATTACATATGCGACAGCAAAAATGGAACAAAAGTTTATGCCTGGCGTATTTATAGCACAAACGATAAAGTCTTCAATCCATGATTGATATTTGCTTTGTTGGAGATACTAAATAGTGTGGCTCTTAATTAACTGTGTAGCTGATCTGCAACCAAGTACCAATGAAAGCCAGCTGATGGATTTTTGTACTTTTGATTGTCTTCTGAGGATATATAGGCGGCCGAAATAAGTGGGACTTCATTTCCCTTCAATTCACATGCAACTTCAGCCTTAATTGCCTCTTTAATAATATCTTTTAAATTAAGGGAATCCATATTTTCACAGGCACAGTTCTAAAAGTTCTTGTTTACCTAAATAGTAAAATAAAATTTAGAAAATATTATATTGAGACTATTTGTTATTTATTTGCTTAGTCAATATATGGTTGGACAGTAGACGAGATCTTGCATGATGTGTGAGTTTTTTTTTTCTTTTTTTTTTGTGGTTGATATTTTCATAACAAAAATATTATTGTCAGAACAATAAGTGTCGCTAAAAGTTTTAACTATCGTTAGAATAATTATAAAAGTATTGCTAAATATGTACGTATTTGCTCTGACAACATAATTTTTACTCTGATAATATCACAAACCTATTTTTTATCAACAAAGTATAAATTTAAATATACATAAACTATATCCATATGGTGTGGATGAGGCATCAGAAGTAGTATTAAAAACTTTATAAAAGAAACAGAAAAACCAATGACAAATTAAGAATTTTTTTTTAAAAAAGAAGAGTCCTTCCTCGTGGTAAAACCCCTAGAAAGCTGATAGACTTCTAATTCATGCATTTTATTATCCCTAATTTTATTTTTTTGTTATATTAGTTTATTTAATTAATATATTTTATTTTATTTTGTAGCAATTAATATTTTATTATAATACAGTCAAAATTTTGGTGATCAAACAATATTTAATACTTCTATTCATGAAAAGAAAGAGCCATTAATTTCTTACGAGGAGAAGGAAGGAGGTGGAACAATATTGATATGCAAGTCAAATCCAATGAAGTAAAGAAAAGTTCATCTAGAAGATATTTTTGAAAAGTTGATTATCATTAAGAAGTTAATTCCTACAAAGAATTAATTGAAGTCTGGGTGCCTATAAATAGAAGAGATTCAAGATAAATTTGAGTGTTAGATTATTAGGTATTTATGTATTAGTTTAGATTAAGAGTAGGAGTAAGATTAAATTATTTGCTTTATTGTATGTTTGTTGAAGTATCCTTAAATAAAGGGAGTTTTTTTTTCTTCTTCTACTTTATTTTTGTTATCTTATTTATTTTAATGTCTAGTTAATTTTTTATATCTAGGATGAAGATGAAATTAAATATTTATTCATGACAATATTCTTTATCTCTTCTATTAATTGTACTTTAATGTTTAATTGAGTTCTCCTTCATATTTCATTATTGAAATACCTTCGTTTTATATTTTATGTGATTTAAATTAATTAAGTGGTTTTGATAGATTATTGTTAAGATATGAATTTTTCATAATCCATTCTTGCTCGAAGAAGTTTTGATGAATTATAGTTAATATTTAAATTTTCAGAATCTATGCCTACTCAAGTTAGTTATTAAATTATTAAATTAAAAAGAAAGAAAATTAAAACCATAGTTAATTTTTAATTAGACTTAATTGCTTTATTTTTTGAATTATGTACATCAAACCAATGACGTAAGTTGAGTTATAAAAATAAAAGAGATTAAATTATTTGTTATGTTTATTGTTTAGCAGATTCGGATTCCTAAATTGCTTTTTTATTTTTAATTTTTATATTCTAATTAGTTTAATTGTAATTAATTCATTATCGATCTTTATTTCTAATTCGTCTGCGATACATATTAAGGATATATTAAAATTAATCTAGTTTATATATGTAAGTTTGACCTATACTTATTAGTTCTCTAATTTAACACTATACACTTACGTTACATATTTTTATCGCATCAAACATTGTAACATACCGATAGGTTTTACGTTCTATTAATGTGTTCCAATATCTCTCGGCTTTGTTTGTGTTATTAAACTAATGCTTTCAAGGGTGATTATATCAAGTTTTTCTTTTAAAAAAGAAGAGTGTATAGTTAATTTAAAATTAAAGATAAATTTTAGAAGCAATAACTTTTGAAAAATATTTTAAAATAAAAAATATATTGATAATTTTAAAATAATTCATCTCTAATTTTGAAATGAAGTATATGATTTCCTAATTTCTCATGCTTATTTACTTAAAAGAAATTTTACCTATATGAATATGAATGAGCTTGCAACTCGTTACGTGGTGTGGAATGTTTTTTTTTTCTTTACTTGGTGAATGAGATGTATTCATTTCATTTTAAGTTTTTTTTGTTGTTGTAGTTATGTATTAATTTTCAGATCAATCAAATTAATCTAAGTGGAAGATCCTTTTTTTGATTATTATTACATATATTTATAGGTTTCGTTTGATGTAGTAGTAATATAGTATACACGAATAAATAGTAGTGTAAATTTTGAGTCAGTCTAACTTGATGGGTATTTTAGGTCAATCGGCTATTGATGCAAAAAATTTGAGTCGACAAAATGGATATTGATGACCATCCAAATCAACTATTAACTATATAATTAAAAACACAAACTTAATTTGGTTTGATTTTACCATTTTTTGATTCAACCTTCCTAATTCATACTATCCAAATTTATATTATTTAAATACCATCCAAATTTTAAAAAAAATCATATCTCTAAGAGAAATAGATAAAAGAAGATCTTTTTCTTATCTATTCAAATTAGTATAAAATACTCTACAAATTTGAATAATTATTACATGTTATCCATCAATAATTACTACATGTGTTCTTTTTAATAGTTTTATATAGTTTATATATTTTAATAAATTTGTATAAGATAATTTTATTGCTACAATTTTATTAAAATATTAAGATGTCAAAAAAACTTCTTAACATATCACGCAAAATTTAATTATATTAATATTAATCGTGAATTTTATTTCTAAATTAATATTCTAATTAATTTAATTTATTAAAACTTGAAATTTTATCAAATCACATGCGTAGAAATCAAATTTTTTCTGTGTTCAAAAGGATAGTATGGACGGGTTAAACAAGTCAAATCTGGTCAATAGATTGAAGATTCAGAAAAAAAATTATCAAAATTATATTCGAAATGTATTAATGAGTGCCATAAATTTTAAAAAGAAAGACGTGCCAAATGGCGTGAAAATCGGATGTTAAATGGTGTACAAATCGGACCATAACGGCCTTCAAAATGTGAAAAATTATTCGAAAATTATTTCAAAGCCTTTTTCATACGTCCGAATTTTTTTGGGAAGAATTATGGCGCTAAAATCGGATGTATACAACTACCGGAATGTCCGAAAAAGTAAAAAAAAAAAAAAGAATATAAAGGAGAGAGAGAAGAGCTGCCAGCCTGCCAGCTGCCACGTGGCAGCCCCCAGCCGACCATCCTCAATCTTCTCCCACAAGCTTCCTTTCCCTTGGCCAACAAAGTGGTGCCACATGTCCACTTTTTAAATCAATCATCTCGCACCATTTTTTTTTTTTTCTAGTTTAACTGAAGTCTTAACATTCTTGCCTTTGGCAGGAATGGATTCCAAAATTTCATGCACCCAAACTTTATAAATAGTTCTTTTACCATTGAGTCACGAGGGGCTTGGTATCATCTCGCACCATCCGTTCCTCTGTCTCCTCCTCTTCACAAACCCGAACAACCAAAATCAAAACAAAGAGAAAGGAAAGGAAAAAAAGGGAAGAAAGCAGAAAAGGAGGAGAGGAAAGAAAAAGAAGGAAATGAGACAATTTTATTTTTATTTTTATTTTTTGCAACAATTTTGTAATTTTCTATTTACAAATTAAGGTAATTTTCGAATTTGTTCTTGTATTCATTTATTATTATTTTTGGTTGTTATTTATATCATTCAAATTGTACACTTTTACGCACAGTGTTCATTTTTTTTTATATATATTTCATGTCAATGAAATATTTAGGATTCAGTTTTTTTTATTTAACTTAGGGATGGAAAAGGTGATTTTAAAATCATTTCTTAATAGTTTTGTCCCTTTTATGAAATTTCCAAAATAGTTTATTCATTAATTCTTGTGCATAATTGTTTATTCATGGGCTGATTCATATGTGTTACATTATTTTATTTTAGTGATATCGGTTAATTGTGTTCCACTTCACTAAAATTAAATGATATCATATTCTTGTTTATATATATATATATATATATCCAAATTCCAAAATCTAATATATTTGGATTTGTTGACGAATTATATTTTATGGTATATATTATTTATCCCTATCCATAAAATCCCATAAAATAGAATATATCTATAATTGTATTTATCATGTTTCTATCCAAATCTAGGAAATCCCATTTATTTGGGATATAAAAGATTTGTTGAAATATTTATTCATTATGCTTTTTATTTATCCAAGTATAAAATTCCATTTTTTGGGGTAATTATTTGTTGACAATATATTTATGATTTATGTATCATAATGATCCCTATCTAAAAATCCCATTTATATGGGGGTAGAAGATTTGTGTAATATATTTATATCTATCCAAGAATATTAATTCCATCATTTGGGATATAAATACTTGTTGGTTTTCTTTTAAATTTTGTAATTAATTGTCCATTGAAAGAAAATCCCTTTTGGGGTATTTGAATGTTGATTTTAATTTCCAATTGTAATTATTTCTGTCCATTCAAAAGAAATCCCATTTTGGGGGTATTTTTAAATGTTGATTTTATTTTAAAATTGTAAATTTTTATTGTATTATTCTTTTATTCGAGTTTAGGACAACTTGTAAATTCAAAAATCCCACTTTTGTGGGGTAACGAATATAGATTCAATTGTACTGTAAGATAATAAAAATATACAACACACATGAATAACACATGACACACTACTGCACTGTTGTGTTTGTTTTTTTCTACTTTCAAATTTAAGTAAAACGAAAAAATGAGATAGATAAAATTTTGACAACCATGAGTCCTATGGGTCCCATATAAGTAATCAAACCCTAGACTGAAATAGAATTAATAGTTTGTAAATTAAGCGGAGTCATTTTTTAAAAGACCCATTCAAATTAAAAAATAAAAATAAAACTTTTTGGACGAGTTGGTACGTCTTCAAAATAAATACCAACCGGCGACTTTGTCAAAATAAAAAGCCCTTTTTCAAATAAAAAATTATACTTTTAAAACCATCCCAAATTAAGCACGTTAAAACTTGTAAAAAAAGTATAATGAATTAGAGTTAGAATCAAATTTTTCTAAATTTCAAGTCAATTAAATAATCCATTCTCTTTTTATCAAATCAAGTTAAAACTTGAAAAGAAAATAATAAACGAATTCAAACGGCTTTGAAAAACCTCGGCTCGTGACAACATGATTAATTGTATTAATAATATGTGTGAATTTGAAACATAATGACTATAATATTTGTTAAAAAATTACAGCGTGGATTCATTTCTAACTAATTGTCATAATCAAATTAAAACTTATTAAAACTTGAGTTTCATAATTCTATTAGGCTGAATGGCACATATGACCCTCCAAGTTGTCACCCACTTTCAATGTCATCCTTAAAGTACATTTTTCGTCAATTGGGTCCTTAAAGTGGTATTCTGTGTCGATTCCGTTCCTTTTATCCGATTTGATCCCAACCCGATCCATTTTTATCAAATTTTGACTCAACCCGATGTAGTTTTACCTGAACCCAATTTTACCAATTAATTTTGACAATGCATTCAAAAGCATTCATTCGACTATAATCATCAGTAAATAGCAAAAAAATATTTACTTCCACCTAATGATTCAATATTCATAGGTCCACATAGGTCAGCATGAACTAATTCAAGACAAGTCGTAGTCCTCCATGATTTTCCTGTAGGGAATGATTTTTTACTTTGTTTTTCATATATACACCCTTCACACACATTCTCAAGAGCATCAATTTTAAGCAGTCCCAACACCATTTCTTTTTAGTTTAACAACTTCAAACCACTAATATTTAAATGCCCATAATGTAAATGCCATAATTTGGATTCATCCTTTTCAATAACAACCAAAGCCTTATTTTCAACATTAAAGACTTCAAGTGGAAACATTTTATTTTTTGTCATGCATACAATTACCAAAATTTGACCAGATTTTTTTATCTCTAATGGCACATGATCCATCATCAAACAAAATTGAATATCCGTTGTTCATCAATTGCCCAAGAATCAACAAGTTATGTGCTAAACTTGGGATAAAGAACACATTATGAAGAAGTCTGACCAAACCATGATTGGTTTCGACAACTACTGTACCTTTCCATTCGACCTGAATTTGCTTATTGTCGCCAAGTCTAATGTCCTTCCATTGTAATTCATTAATTTCTTTGAACATTAATTTTGTTCCTGACATATGGTTTGAGCAACCACTGTCCACAAACCAAACATGACTTTCATTGTAAGACCCCAACTTTTTATGAATGACTTAAATTTTTCTAAATGTTATTCTAAATAGTAAGGTGTTAATTTAATAAATGTTATAGTTATGGGTGATATGTGCAAATTATACGAAGTAAACAGCCTGTCGGGTAATATTCGTTTTGTCGGAGAATATGCCGTTTGTCAGGGAATATTCGTACGACGGTGCCGAAATAACTAATCATTGGTGGCCTCCATAGCAGAATAACTATCGTATATAGAAAGCGATTGTAATAACCTTTTTAAAAATTAGCAACAAAACTTTTTACCGTTAACTGTTGAAATACCTGATAATAAAAGAACAGTAATACGAGATATTCCACAGTAGCACGCGATACTCCATAATAGTACTCAGTATTTCACATTAGCACATTGTATTGCACAATATTTCTGATTATTGATTCAATAATTGCTACAGTAGTAGCCACTCAGTATTTCATTCAATAATTGCTACAGTAGTAGTCACACAGTGTTTCATATTATTAATTCAATAATTATCATAATAGTTACTGCATAGTATTTCATATTATTGGTTCAATAATGGGTACATTGATAATTGCATAGTATTTTACATTATTGACTTAATAATTGTGAGAGTAACAACTACACAATACTTATTTCACATTATTAAATTAATAATTGTCACAATACAATAACTCATATTATTGAAAAGATATTTATAGTTAGCATTATTGACAATGTCTAGAAGTTTTGTAGAGGAAAGGGGTTATTTAATTGTACGCTATTTATACGAAAGACTCCCTCTTTTCTAGGAATGCTCTGGTTATCAGTATTGCGAGTATATGATATATATGATATTAATACATTTAATACAATAATACAAAAAATGGACATATTAATAGTAATAATTTTTGATAATGGATTTATCTTTTTAATAATCGAGTTATCTTTTTGATAATGAATTTATCTTTTTGATAATGGATGAATATTATATTTATAAAGTGTGGCAGGTTTTTTGCTATAAATAGGAGGGGTTAACATAAGGAAATTCATAACTTCTTTGCTTATACTTCCTTCCACTCTCTAAAATTTTCTTAATGTAAGTTCTCTCTAAGTGTGTTAGACTATCTTGAGTATTTGTGAAGATCATAAGAGTACTAGTATTGTTCAAGTAAGTTTTTCTATAAAAGTTGGTCAAGTACCCATACACATCACACGGTGTTTATAATTCTTCCTTTAGAAAAGTTATTTTGAAAAACTTCATTTGAAAGATTTTATTTTGAATTTTATTCTGTATACTATATAGTCACTTTTGATAATTTTATAATATACTAGTCAGTGTATACTATATGTGATAATTACTAATTAAATTATAAATATATTTAGGTTGATAAATTTCATAGAAAGCAACATCTAGTCACTTGCTAATTGAGGTAAGGGATATCTTTTCTTTCATACTCCTAAATTTATGGTAAAAATTATAGTGTTATCCTCAAATGGTAAATTTATTTTATCTAATATCTTTTCACCTGAATCTTTCTATTACACTTTACACGTGTTTCATTTAATATCTTTTTACCTGAATCTTTTTATTGCGTGTTACACGTTATAGTTGACTTATGAACCTTATTTATTCTATTCTTGAACTCTAATCGAATTTGTGGATATCATGTTGACAATTTGGACATTAATTATTAGACTCTGGACAAATTAAATTATAAATCTCTAAAGTTTATTCTTGATCTTATTGTTCTTATTATTTTTATTCATCCTTTATATCATTGTTATAATCCTCAGACTTAAATTTTAGTGAAAAGTTCTCTTTGGCCGAGGTGCAAAGAGTAACCGTTGATTGGCATGATTATAACTAAGAACTGTGAATTGATATAATCATGACTTTTGGTGTTACAGACAAGGGTTTGTGGTAAAAGTTCTCTTTGGCCTGTAGTGCAAAGATGACTTGTTGATTGACATGATCATGACCATTGGTGTTACAAATGAATATCTTTGGTCCGTAATGTAAAGATAAACTGTTGATTTGCAAGAACTGTTGATTGGTGTTACAAATGAATATCTTTGACCCGTAGTACAAAGATAAACTGTTTATTTGCAAGAACTGTTGACTAGTGTTACAGGATAAAATATTGATGGTGAACTTTTAAATTGGAGAAGATTGTGGACATTATGATTTATTTTACCCTATTAATTGATTGTTAGTTCCGTTGCAGTTGTTGATCTAAAACTTGTTGTCGATTATATTCTATCAGATTTATCCTTGTTGAAGACTAAAGATAATTTATTCTTTATTATGTTAGTCATGATATTCTTTATTGGGCTATTTGAGCTCACACTTTTTAGTTTTATTTCATTGTTCTTCTCAGGAAATGAAAGTGTAGCTGAGACTAGCCAGAGAATGGAGTGATGGTCAGAAATAGTTACTATAGTAATTTTTACCATGTTGTAAAATAGTGTGGCAATAATTGTAGTGAAGACTTAGAATGAGTTGTTGTAATTGGTACTGTATTATTATGAGTTTGTTGTTTGTCTTTTGGCGACTCAAATTGGGTTATGTGGACCCGATTTTGGGAGCGTCACATTCATCATCGTTAACATCGTAATAGGCCATGAACAAGTTATTCTCCTCTATGATTTCTTCAGCATAGCTTGCTTGATTTTCTTTACTCCTGCAAAAAATATGTCTGTCTAAACCGATTACAAAAGGTGCACCAAAATCCTTTACCTTTGTTTCGGAAGAAATCCTCTATATGTCCGGACCGGTCGCAATAGTTGCACCACAAGCCTTTTTTTGCTATGATTGCCCATCAAATCGACCTCTACTCCAGCATGAAAATTGCATTTGCCATGAAAAATGCCTTTACCACGAAAAGAACTTCTGCCTCGTCCTCTTCTTGTAGTTCTTTCCTCTTGAAAATGTGTTTTCCCCTTCACTTGAAATACCTTAAAATCACTTTTCTCAACTGATCTATTTAGTCTTGTTTCATGAGCTAGCAAAGAACACATTAGTTCATCAAAAATAGACAAGTCTTTAGATTCCTCGATCGTAGCAACAACATGATCAAATTTTTTTGTCAAGCTCCTTAAAACTTTGGCAACAATATTTTTATCAGAAATTTCTTCACCATATGACCTCATTTGACTAACAATTGCAGTAACTCTAGATAAAAATCCTAGACTGATTCATTGTCTTTTATAAATAAAGTTTTAAATTCACGACCAAAAGATTGGAGTTTCACGGTAATTAACTTTGATGAACCTTGAAACCCGTATATTTTTTAGAATCATCTAAGCTTCTTTTGAAGTCTCTGTTGCTGCTATTCTGGAAAAAATGGTGTCAAGCAATGCTTGCTGAATGAAGAACAAAGCTTTTGCATCCTTCTTTTTGGTTTCTCTGTTGTTATCTTTGCATTCATTCTCAACCAAGTCCCAAAGCTCCTGAGATTTGAATAAAGTCTTCATTTTGATGCTCCAAAACTTGTAACATTCAGATTTGAAAATAAGAATCAAAGGTTGAGATGTGTTCATGGAGGTATCATTTGCAACTGTTAACGCCAAATTTTGTATGCCTGCTGAAATTACCGAAATAGCGGGTAATCGGACAAAAAGTGTTATCAATGGAGAACCGAAAATATTGCTGGAATAATTAATATTTGATGAGTGGTATAATATTATCGAGCTCACTTAAATAAATATATAAAATGAGATACCATTAAATGAGAATTTAATAACACACGAATTTTACGTGTAAACCCAATTGAGAAAAAATCACGGGGAGAAATTTCAGAAATTCACTATAAAATATTGTACAATTTGGAGAAACTAATATTAGTAATTATATTATCTCTTTCTCACTTTTTTTATAACTCAATTGAGCTATTTTTCTCTCCACTTTTGGAACTTTTGGACTAATTCATGTGCTCCTCTCTCTGATCTTTTCTCTCTTGTACTGCTTGAGCTTGGTTTGTGAATTGGTGAGTATTGTTGCTCCCGGGCAACCCATTTTATAGCAAAACTTTAGGACACCAATAAAGAAAATGGTGAAAGCTAAGCATATGATTGTTGACTAAATTGTTGGTTAGGTGGAATAGTGGATGCTTTCAAAAAACGTGTCCCAACATTTCCTCCCACTCTCCTGTTATAAAAATTTATAATAGGAGAGTAATATATCAAGATCAAGTAGGTAGATAACATTCGATACAGATTTATTTGGGTCAAAGACATTTCTGATATATGTAGAACCTGTATTCAGTAAGGCAAAAGAGACTATTGATGTGAATTATATGGGAATGAATGTGACAGATAGGGTTAGTAAAAGAGAACCCAAATTATTGATAATATTTTCTAAGTCGACCTGCATGCCACGTGTTTTTAAGCTCAGTCCCATCCATACTCCGAAGCTTATAAGTCCTTGCCTTCAATATCTCTATAACTTCATAAGGCCCTTCCCAGTTAGGCATTAACTTACCTGTATTCTGTGGGGTCGAGGCCTTTGCCTCCCGAAGCACTACATCACTAACCTCGAATCTTCTGATCTGAACCCTTCGATTATAATGCCTAGCCGTCTTCTGTTGATAGATGGCCAACTTCAACATTGCAACATCCCGAACCTCGTCTAATAGATCCAAATCGAGTCGAAAACCTTCTTCATTGTACAACTCTTTGAAATTAGCTACCCTGAATGAAGTAGACCCGATTTCAGCTGGAATTAAGGCCTCAGTACCATAGGTCAATCTGAATGGTGAATCCCCAGTAGTCGTCCTAGGAGTAGTTCGGTATGACTAGAGAACACTTGAAAGTTCTTCAGGCCATCTCCCTTTAGCTTCATCCAACCTCCGTTTAATGCCATTGAGTAAAGTTCGGTTTGTGACTTCTACTTGACCATTAGACTGAGGATGAACTACTGAAGTCCTTCGATGTTGAATCCCCAAGTTCGTTAAAAACTTCTCAAATTTTGAACCCACGAACTGCAAGCCATTATGCAATACCAGAACCATTAGAATAACAAACTGAAACACCACTGAATCTTTCAAAAATTGAAGATAATCTTGTTTTGTTATATGCCGAAATGGTTTAGCCTCTACCCATTTAGTCATATAATCAATGGCCACCACAATGAATTGAGCTTGACCCTTCGCCTTTGGCATAGGCCCCAACAAATCTATTCCCCATACAGCAAATGAGATCGAGAATAGTACTAATGATAACACCTCCGGAGGTTGATGTGGAATCGGACTGTTCAATTGACACTTCGAATACTTCTAGACATACTCCTTAGCTTCTTGAAATATCGTTGGCCAGTAGTACCCTTGTCTGATCAGTTTATACGCCAACGACTTTGCTCCCATATGATCTCCACAGATTCCTTCATGCACCTCCCGAAGCACACAAGAAGCCTCCAATGGGACCAAACATTTTAACAACGACGATGAGTAAGCTCGTCGATACAAATCCCCATCGATTAGATAAAAATAAGAACTTCGGTATTTAATTCTTTTTGCCATAAGTTTATCTGTTGGAAGCATTCCATTGACCAAGTATTCTATGTATGGTGTCACCCAACAATTCATTCTCTCGACTGTCATAAGCTCCTTCTTGTTGATACTGGGCTCGTTAAGAATTTCCAAATAAACTGAACTACCAAAATCATCCACAAAGTAGCAGCCAGTTTGGATAACGCATCGGCAACTACGTTTCCCTCCCGTTCAATCCCATGTAAGGCATAAGATTCGAACCTCTGTAATAACACTTTACTTCAGATAAATATTTTGTCATCCGTACCCCCCGAGCTTCATACTCTCCCTGAATCTGCTTTACCACCAACTGGGAATCACTGAATACAAGGATATGGTGTACCTCTAAACTCTTTGTCAATCTCAAGCCTGCTAATATCGCTTCATATTCAGCTTTGTTGTTGGTAGCTCTAAAATGAAACTGAATTACTTGTTGTACTTTAAACCCCTCTGGACTGGTTAAGATGACACCAGCCCCACAAGCATCGGTATTTGATGATCCGTCCACGTACAGAGTCCAAGAGAAAGCTGGGATCGGCTGCCCCCGTTATGGCACCCACAGCTCCAGTCGTCTCATTTGCTTGATCACAATCCGGGAATATACATTCAACCATGAAGTTTGCTAGCGTCTGCCCCAGTTCGAGGGCGATATTCCAAAACAAACTGGCTAAGCTCTACAGCCCAAACAACCATCCTTCTCGAAGTGTCTGGCTTTTGTAACACCTTCTTGAGTGGTTGATTTGTGTAGATGATAATGATTCGTCCTTAGAAATAGTGTCGAAGTTTCTTACTAGCAACCACCAAGGCATATGCACACTTTTCCAGGTTCGGATATCGTGTCTCGGCATCTCTCAAGGCGTGACTAACATAGTAAACAAAGCGTTGAACCCCTCCCTCTTCCCGAACTAGGACCGCACCTACTGCCAACGAACTAACAACCAAATACAAGTAAAGAGGTTCATTTGGTATTGGCTTTTACAACAAATGGGCAAATGACAGATACCTCTTAATTCCCTGAAAAGCGTCTTCGCACTCTGAAGTTCACTGAAAGGTCTTCCCGTTTTTAGGTCCCTTCAGAGTGTCGAAGAAGGGAAAACACCTTTCTACTGATCTAGACATAAACCTCCTCAATATCGCCACCCGACCGATAAGCCTCTGCACATCTTTAAAATTCTGTGGAGACTTCATATCTAAGATCGCCTTTATCTTCTTTAAATTTGCCTTAATTCCCCTTCTGCTCACCAAGTAACTCAAGAACTTTCCCGATCTCAGGCCGAACGTACACTTTGTGGGGTTGAGCCTCATGTTGTAATGACTAACAGTCTGGAAACACTCTTCCAGATCCTGTAAATGATCATGTACCCTTAAGCTTTTGACAATCATGTCATCCACGTACACCTCTATATTCTTTCTGATCTGCCTTCAAAAGACTTTATTCATCATCCTTTGGTATATGGCTCTTGTATTAATTAACCCGACCGTCATCCTGTTGTATGCATAGATAGCCCAATGTGTGATAAAGGCCGTTTTCGGTATGTCCTCTTTTGACATAAAAATTTGATTGTACCTCGAAAAAGTATCCAAAAAGCTAAGAACAGCATTCCCTGATGTTGCATCAACGAGTTGATCAATGTAGGGAAGTGGATAGAAGTCTTTTGGACATGCCTTATTTAAATCGGTGTAGTTGATACAAACCCTCCACTTTTCGTTTTGTTTTTGAACCAAAACCACATTTGCCAGTTATTCCGGATATTCTATCTCATTGATAATCTCAACATCCAGAAGCTTACCAACCTCCTCATCAATAATTCTCCGTCGTTCTGGTGCAAAAATTCAACATTTCTGGTGAACTGATTTCTTCTCCGGATCAACTGATAGCTTGTGAACAGCTACGTCTTCCACTATTCCTAGCATGTTGTGAGGTGTCCAGGTAAAGATATTTGAATATGTTTGCAGTAATTGTATTAACCCTGCTTTAACTATACTTGTAACCTGACACTTATCCTTACTAACTTCGTTGAATTTCCCAGAATCAACTCCATATCTCCGGTTTCTTTTGGGGGTAACGCCAATGGTTCTGTAGCCCCTTCAATGAATGGCTCAATGTCCACTGTCATTGCCTGCCTCTACTTACTAACCCCAACAGAAGATGCTGTAAAAGTATGTTGGTAGTACCTCTTTGCAATGTCGAGATCTCCTTTTACTTCACCAATCCGAGCAAATGTTGGAAAGTTTATCTTAAAGTGAGGGGTTGAAGTAACAGCGCCTAATGCAGATAAAGTAGTTCGGCCCAGAATAGCATTGTAGGCAGAATCTACTTGCACAACAAAGAATTTCACCAATACCTTCACTTATAGGGGAGCTGTGCCAAACACTACTGAGAGCTCTACTGTCCCAATCACGGGTATTGCCTCATTACCGAAACCCCAAAGAGAAGATTCCTGACCAACCTCTATCTCGACGCCCTCAATATCCATCCTTTGATAAGCGTGATTGTAAAGTACATCAACCGAAGACCCGTTGTCGATCATTATCTTCTTCATGTCTACCGGGCCGACCTGTGCAGTGATAACCAAGGCTCCTTTGTGTGGCTCGACTGCAACAAGGGGATAATCCTTGTCTGAGAATGAAATCACCGTGTTTGCAAAAGGCCTCTCCACCTTCTGGGTTTGATCCAATAATGCTACAAGGTCGGTTGTATTTCTCCATTTCTTTTTGGACTGTTTCTGCATAGTTCCACCAGTAATAACATCAACGACCCGCCGAGGTCGACTTTCTTGCTCAGCTCTCCTTTCTTCGACAAGAGACGGGTTCGGTAACTGTGTTCCCCGACTTGCCACATATTGGATTAACTCGCCACTTTGTACCCTTTGTTCAATCATTTCTTTTAAACTAACACAAGCCTCTGTTGCGTGTCCTGCATACCGATGATAATGATAATATAAGTTTGTTCTTGTTTATCGAGATCCTGACGGTCTCAGTTCTGCTGCCGGAGTGTTCCTTATTACCTCAAGAATCTTCACCCGATCTATGTTCAGCGGGGTATATACTTTATTCTCCACTCGAGGTTAGAAAGGTGGCTTGTTTACTATCGGAGCCCCTCATTTTGCCCCGATCCAATCCTATACATTTGCCTTATTGTCTCCATTCTTATTGTTGTTGGGTCGATCATTCCCTTTCGGCTGTAAACTCGTTATAGCCTCATCGATCGCAATGAATCTTTCAGCCCTTTCATATGCATCAGAGAGGTCCTTAAGATGTTTGAACATCACATCCTTCATTAGTTTCTTGTTCCGCCCCATATCCAATCCCGTTGTGAAAAATCCCAGTACTTGTATCATGTTTATATCAGTGATCGTTCCTACCGCATCTCGGAACCTCTGCACATATTGGCTTAACGGCTCACCAGGTTTCTGTCTGATCTGCATTAAGGTCACAACCAATTTTCCCCTCTGCTTATTACTCCTGAATTGTTCATGAAACTTGTCGCACAACTCTTTCCATGAATTGATACAATTCAGGGGCAAAGACGTGAACCACTGTTTTACTGATTTTTTAGTGTCGTTACGAAGATTCGACACATGCCCGCCTCCAAATGATTGTAGTAGTCCATAACACTTTGGTATGAATGAGTATGATCATATGGGTCTCCTGTGCCATCGTACATCTCTAGTGGTGGTAACTTCTTTTTGGGATCAACCCTTTCTTGAGTAATGGCAGGAGAAAAAGGAGACTTCGGATCCACCACCCTTAGTTCTGTCCTTGTTGTATCTAGTCTCCGCTCTAGTTCTGCTAGCCTCTTTAATATGGCTTCGGGAATGGTTACCTGTGGGATTACTTATTGTTTTTCCTGAGGGTGTTCCACCCTTGCATTGGCATGATGCCTCCTATCAATTGGAGATCGAGTTTGTCTCTTGTAGTGTTGGTCAAGTGATCTGGCCCGCCTTTCGTTGTCTTGCGTCATACGACCTTAAGGATGGTATCGAGTTGGTGAACTGGGTTGCCTTGTGTCACCTGAGCGTCATTTGGATCGGCTAGGTCTCCTTATGCCATCTTGGTGTGTCGTTCTGGGTCGGCTGTGGGGAGTCACTTCCCACTCTCCGCCCACCACTGTAGTAATTGTTTCTCTCTGTCTCCTTAGATTAGTCAGATGTGCATCCTACTCCTGTTGCCGGTAGTGTAAAAATTCCAACTCTGTCTCTGCTTCCTTGATCTTTCGTAGTCTGATTCGGTCTTGCTGGTCAGGTTGACTTGACCCCCTATCCTCATCCTCCAGAATAGGGGTCTGTTGATTTGTCCTCCTCCTCCTCTGCAAATCATGATCCAGAGTGGGTGTTAGTGTGAAAAGTTGTCTCCGTACAGGATCTGACCATATTATGATGGGGCCAAACCTTGCTAGGTTGGGGCCAAGTCTGTCTCTCACCGAGCCCTTGTGTGAAACTCCGTTATTCTCCATATCAATAATTTTCCAGACAAAGATGGTGATTTGAAATCAAATATCAATCAAAACCCTCCTTCTAGCGCCAATGTTAACGCCAAATTTTATACGCTTGCTGAAATCACCGAAATAGCGGGTAATCGGACAAAAAACATTATCAATGGAGAACCAAAAATATTGTTGGAATAATTGATATTTAATGAGTAGTATAATATTATCGAGCTCACTTAAATAAATATACACAATGAGATACCATTAAATGAGAATTTAATAACACAAGGATTTTACGTGAAAACTCAATTGAGAAAAAATTATGGGGAGAAATCTCAGAAATTCACTATAAAATATTGTACAATTTAGAGAAAATAATATTAGTAATTATATTATCTCTTCCTCACTTTTTAATAACTCAATTGAGCTATTTTTGTCTCCACTTTTGGAACTTTTGGACTAATTCCTTTGTTCCTCTCTCTGATCTTTTCTCTCTTGTACTGCTTGAGTTTGGTTTGTGAATTGGTGAGTATTGTTGCTCCCGGGCAACCGATTTTATAGCAAAACTTTAGGACACTAATAAATAAAATGGTGAAGGCAAAGCATATGATTGTTGATTAAATTGTTGGTTAGGTGGAATAGTGGATGCTTTCAAAAAACATGTCCCAACAGCGGCCATGATAGCAACTCCCAGAAAGAACCTGTTCTGATGCTAATTGTTGGTGTTAACACTTGATTTTGTCTGCGGGTTCGACCAACTCACCGGACGTGTACCTGCACAAAAGTCCCAACGGCTTGGGCCGTTTGTGGACTCCTCTGGTGTAAGAGTAAGTAACAAGCTCACGGTATGTTAACAATAGAGGTTCAATATTTAGTAGGATAAATACTATCGTACCTTGCCTTCATTGTTATTTGGGTATTTATAGGATTCACTTGGCTAATTACTACTCCTATTAGGAGTGTTCTGCCCAGAATCCTTATTGGACCCGGATTCAATCACCTTGATCCAATGAGAGTATTAACCTGGTAAGGAACCACAAGGGTTTAGAACTCTTACCCAAGCCTTTTCGGACTAGAGAGTCCTTTTATAATTCGCTAAGCATGATGGGCCTTTGTGAAAGTAGTATGCACACAAGCCAATCATATTTGATATGATGCAGCATATACTTTGTAATCTTATTCGATTATTAAAGGCATTTTACTTTATCAACATAGTGCTGTTATATTAAATGTGATAAACTCATAGTTTTGAGCAATGCTTTTAGAATCATGATGGTGATCATGCTAATGAGATCTAAATTCAAGATAGCTCACAAACTAAAATCATTCCTAATCGTTGGATTACTAAAAAGGGGATTAGTGAATCCGGATAGATTAGTACATACGTTGCTTGCTCTTATGAAGAGGATGATTGATCTCATAATCATTTGTGTGGAGACACTAAAGCAAGTATGTAGGTGCTTATTAGAGAATAAGTTCACTGAACGTGGCTCGCTAAGGAATACCTAATGGAGTTTTACTCGCCTGTCAATAGGAATTCCTCTAGTGATAATAGTACAAGTGATCCTTGGACTTGAGATCATCATAGTATCTTGTGTATGATGAGTTATACTTTGACATGTCCCTTAAGACCCTGAGGGTATATTAAAGGGTATGATTGGGTATAATAAGTTATACATGGAGATAAGTGAATGATCAACAAAGAATCTACCACTTCTAGTAAAAGGAGAGAATGTCCTATGTGATTCGATAAATGACGACTCAGAAGTCTTTGGCCAAAGCAGAATGAAATTAGAAAGGAGTTTCTAATTTGCATTAATTAGAGTTGTGCATTTCAGAATCGAAATACATATAATTAAATAAAA
The DNA here is from genome assembly GCA_034770075.1 of Aralia elata. NCBI lineage: Eukaryota > Viridiplantae > Streptophyta > Magnoliopsida > Apiales > Araliaceae > Aralia > Aralia elata. Next base: position 69,009,373 of record CM068379.1, on the reverse strand, counting down.
TAAGACTTGACAGTAATTCCATGTCTTATATTTAATTGGGACATTGTATGGTAGAAGGATTGAATTGTACGGTAACTATTCACTGAAAGGTTCTTTTGTGATTAATGTTGAAATCTATATTATCTGGAAAGTCGTTGATCGCTAAGGGGGCTTACCCTTATTGTAGAATAAATATTATTTATTTAAATGAATTAAATAGTTTAATTTATTTATTTAAATAAAATTAGAATTGTTCTAATTGATTTATTCACAACCGGTTTAATATGGAGAACCTAAAGGGTCACAGCGCAAAAAAGGAAAATATTTATTTAAGAAGTAAATGGCATAATCGTAATAATAAGTTAAGTGTATTTAATTTAATCTATGGAGATAGAATAAATTAAATAGCTTAATATTTATTATTTAATATTTTGGAAATATTAAATATAAATTAATAAGAGGAGTCTTATTATTATTATTACTATTACTATTATTTAATTCCTAATAGGGATTGAGAATTAATTAATAGAAGTACTCTCTCATGAATTCCTAATTGGATTAGGAGTTCAATTAATTAAAGGAGTTTAATTAAAATAAAAACCCTAATCCTAAATAGTTTAGGAGGGTTCCCTATATCTATAAATAAGAGGAGTCTTATTATGATTTGGGGTTAGACAATTTACACACTCTTGCATAAGAATTATAGAGAGTACTTACAATTTCTATAGAGATAGAAACTAGGGTTTTGCCAACACCCATCTTCTTGAACAAGTATTATTCCTTGGTGGATCACCTCTAGAGGCCAAACACTTGGGTGGCTAACGTTGATCAAAGGAAGGAATTTAATCGGTGGAATTCAAGGAGAACGCGAAGGAATTGGAGGTGAACTTGTACCTGAGGAAGCTAGAATTCTACAAGGGTATAATTCTTATTCTTCATCTCTTTGTTTAATTAATAATTGTGCATAAAGAAAGATCATGGTGATGGTTTGTATAAAATTTTAAAATCTGATTTTATCGCGCTTCCGCACTATTTATGTAATTTGATTGCATATTCGCGCTATGTACAAACCTAACAGTGGTATCAAGAGCCAAACTTTATGCGAATTATTAATTGTTTTGATTCTGTATATACATTGATATGTGTTAAGAACAATTTAATTGGGCATAATTGTTTGTGTAAAATTATTTTATTTATTTTATTTATTTTTTATTTATTTTGATTTTATTTATTTTCAATTAAGATAAAAGGTTTATTTTGAATTGGAATATAATTAAAATTAAAAGTTTTATTTGAACTTGGAATTGGATTCTACGTTAACTAGAATAAAAGAGTTTATTCATATATGGAATAGGATTCCATGTTTCCTAGAATAAATGAGTTTATTCACATATGGAATAGGATTCCATGTTTCCTAGAATAAAGGAGTTTATTCACATATGGAATAGGATTCCATATTTCCTAGAATAAAGGAGTTTATTCACATATGGAATAGGATTCCATGTTTCCTTAAAAAATAAAGATGTTTATTTTGATAAGGAATAGGATTCAACATATTTTATTTTCCAACAATTTTAAGTTAAAAATAAAGGTGTTTATTTTAAACTTGAAATTGGTTTCCATATTAATTAAAATAAAGGAGTTTATTTTGATTTGGAATTTGATTAAAAATAAAGGAGTTTATTTTTATTCAAAAAATTGGATAAATTAAAATAAAAGAGTTTATTTTGATTTGGAATATGATTAAAATAAAGAAGTTTATTTTAATTGAAATTGGATTTCATGATAACTAATTATAGTTGGAATTGGATTCCATGATAACTAATTGGAGTTGAAATTGAATTTTATACTAACTAATATTGCCCATTAAATGATATCAATGCATATATGGAATGATTTTATTATTCATGGGATGAATGTTATTTATTGATACATATAGAGATATGTATGATAATAAATAGGGATTGATTATGGACTATTGACCAATGTGTGATTGGATTTATTTTAGTGGATGCTTGAATGTATGAGTTTTTATAAATGGGGTCTGCGTACCTCGTCTTCTCTAATTTTTTCTTAATGTAAATTCTATCTCCCTCCTATGTACTTCCCCTTGACTGCTGATCAAGGTTTCTATTTATTGTAAATAGTTTTTGTAATAAGACTAGTTAGAATTAATTTTGAAGAATTGAAGACAAAGGAGCAAGGAGCGCTTGAAGACCCGTTTGTAATGGAGCCCGGGTTTAAATGTAATAGTTATATTTAAATTTAATTCTTGCACCCTAGGTTTGACCTTTTGGTTCACTTGGTGGCTCTAGTGAACCAAAATAGAATAAAAGTCCATAATCAATCCGGGTAGAATATAGTATTCTATATGTGCATGCTTACTATGTATATATTATATATTATACAACATGCTTCGCATGTTTAATAATATGACGCGTATTTTATATATATATGTGCATGCGCGCTAAACAAGATGAGACAAATAATAACAAACCCCTCAAAGAAATTATATTAAGTCCTAAGCGTTCAAAGATATTTGGAATATCGAACGTCGCCTTCTAGCATGGTAAAGAATTAGAGTATTAAATATTTAATATAAGTTTGTTGTGTCACACAAGGCAAGTATTAAATATTTAAGATGTTGCTTTATTCTATTTGATGCTTATACATAGACTGAACGATGCTGTTTTGTTGTGTCACACAAGGACAGTATTTTTCTTTCGAATATATGGAAGTGCTAGGTTGGACTTAACTTGGATAATTTTGATTCGGATGTGTCACACTTGATCAAAATAATCTAAGAGGCAAATTGAAAGGAGTTACATAGTGATGTAATTGACAATAGTTGTCTACCTATTTATTTATATATCGTTTGTTGTGTCACACAAGGCTATATACATTTGAAATGGGATCCTTATTCTCACTAGCAAATCTTTAATTAGATTTGCCGAACTGTATATTGAGGGTAATATAGTTTGATGAAAATAGTGGGAGATACCAATTTAAAATAAAGACCTAATTTATTTTGGTAATTAATTAAAATGAATGTACGCTAAAATGTTGTTAAATTACAAATTCATTTACAGAATTTTACGATGTCTAATTCACTATCACTGCGGAGCATATTAGATGCTAATTAACCGGACCAAATTAAAAGGACTGGTTAAAGAATTTGAGAATAGTTCTCAAGGCTGAAAAGCTATCTTATGTCTTTAATATGCTTATCCCTGCAATGGTTGTAGACCTTGCCTCTGAGGAAGAGATTGCTACTTTTAGAAAGTGGCAAGATGATGCACAGTTGGCTCAATGCATCATGCTCGCATCCATGAGTAATGAGCTTCAGCGTCAGCATGAAACTATGGATGCTCCTACTGTACTCCGGCACCTTCAAGGAGTTGAAGGGTGAGGAAAGTAGGACTATTAGATATCAGATATCTAAGGAGCTCTTCCGATCTAGAATGATCGATGGCACTACAGTATAGACAAATGTCCTAAAATGATCAATATGATTGAACAATTGGGACAACTGAGTTTTAATGGATGGAGAGTTGATCCAAGATTTGATCTTGCAATCACTTCCGGACTCTTTCTCACAAATTGTTGTGAATTTCACATGAAAAAGCTATATGTCAGCCTGCCTGAGTTGCTTAAACATGTTGAAAACAGTAAAGAGTCAATTTCCAACCAAGAAAGACCAAGTCTTACTGGTAGATGATTCTTCCAGGAAGCGGAAGAGGGCCAAAAGATCTTCTTAAAAGAAGAACAATTCAAAGAAGGTAAATGGAAAGGCAAAAATAAAGGACAATAAGAACAAGACTGATGCAGATAGCAAAGGAGTTTGCTTCCACTGCAATAAGCCTGGATACTGGAAAGTAAACTGTAAGGAGAATCTTGCAGAAGGTAACCAGAAGAAGCTTAATGAAGCTTCGGTTACAGATATAGATTTGTTCATGATTGAAATAAATTTTTTCTGTAAATCAAGGTTCTACATAGGTATTGGATACCGGCTGTAGTTCTCACATATGCAATCCAATGCAGAGACTAAGCAGAAGTAGAAAGCTAAACAAAAGATTAAGTAAATCTTATGTGTGGGAATGGAGCAAAGGTTGTTGCATTAACCATAGGAACTTGTAGTTTAGCATTGCCTACGGGCAAGTCTATTAAGTTAATAAGTTGTTATTATGTTTCAGTTCTCTTTAGAAACATTATTACTTCCGTTGTTGGACAAGGAAGGTTTTGGTATTATATTTAAGAACAATTGTTGTTCTATTTATAACGATAATGTTTTGTTTGAAACTGGAAGATTACTTGATAGACTTTGTAAACTTGACTTACATGAAAAATAATTTTGTAAATTGAACAAACTAGTAAAAGAAAAGGAGATGATCATTAAAAGAGTTGATTATGTGTATTTGATAAAATACAAATCTGAATCATTTGAAAGGTTCAAAAAATTCAGAAGTGAAATATATTGACAAAGTATTAAGATTCTTTGATCAGATCGAGGAAAGAATACTTGTGCAATGAGTTTCTAGATCATCTCAAAATGGTATTTTCTCATAATGGACACCTTCTGATACACAATAATTGATTGATGTATCTAAAAGGAGAAATTGTACCTTGTTGGACATGGTGCAGTCCATAATGATTTTTACCGACATTCTAGTATCCATCTGGGGTTATGCCCTAGAAACGACTGCATATCTACAAAATAAGGTAACCTCAAAAATCTGGCCCCAATACTCCATAAAGGTTATGGATAGGGAGGATTCCTATTCTTAAGTATGTTAAGATAAGGGGTTGTCCAACTTATGTGAAAAGGTTTCAAAGATAAGTTTGGGACAAAATCTGACAAGTGCAGATTTGTGGGATATCCTAAAGAAAGTTTAGGGTATTATTACTATAATCCTACACGCTGCCTTCTTAGATAAAGGTGTTTATCATTGAAGAAGCTAGTGGGAGGGTAATAGATCTTGAAGGAGTTCAAGAACCACAAAGCACTTTAAGTCGAACCGAGGAACCTGTAGATAGACCTATTGTACCACAACCGAATCGTAAATCTGGAAGAGTACCGAAGATACCTGGGAGGTATGGATTCATCATAGAGGATGATGATGAGGTACGCATCATAGAGGATGATGATCCAGTTATATACGATAAGGCTATGAGTATAAGATACTCAGAGAAATGGTAGAATGGCTATGAAATCCGAAATGGACTCCATGTATGAGAACCAAGTATAGACTCTGGTTACTCCACATAAGGGCTTAGTGCTTAGAGTGTGAATATGGGTCTTTTAAGAGAAAGACTGGGGCAAATGGCAAGGTAGAGACCTATAAGACCAGACCTGTTTAAAAGGTTTTTCAAGTCAAGGAGTTGACTGTGATAAAACCTTATTACCGGGTAATGCTCAAGTCCATTTGGATTTTACTTGCGATTGCAGCTTATTACGAAATCTGGCAAAATGGATGTGGAGACGTCCTTCCTCAGTGAAGACTTGAGGAGAATGTATGTATGATACAGCCAGAGGAATTTGTTTCAAAGGTTGAAGCAAATCGTGTTTTAAGCTACAATGATCCATTGATGGATTGAAGCAAGCTTCTCAAAGATGGAACATTCATTTTGATGAGACAATCAAAAGAGTTTGATTTTATCAAAAATGGGAATGAACCTAGTGTATACAAAAGGGTCAGTGGGAGCGCTGTGACATTCTTGGTATTATATGTTGATATACTACTGACAAGGAATAACACACCAATGCTACAATCAGTAAAGATAAAATTGTCTAAACATTCCTCCATGAATGACTTGGGAGGAGCATCCTATAAATTGGGGATATAAGTCTATATAGATAGATTTAAAAGGATGTTCGGCTTGACCCAAGGAACGTATATTCATTTGATGCTAAAGGCGTTTAGCATGGCAAACTCCAAGAGAGGTCTCATGATGATGAGCCATGGAGTGTATCTCTCTAAAATTGTCCCCAATTGAAAGAGAGATCACATGAGTTACTATTATGTATGCAATGAATATACTAGGCTTGATGTTGATCAGTCATATTCTGGAGAAGATCACTGTAAGACAGTGATAAACATCTTTAAGTACTTAACCGGTATTGAAGATGTAATCATAATTCATGGTAGGTTTGAATTAAAACTAGAGGGCTAAACAGACTCAAGTTTTTTCAGACTGATCAAGACGATAACAAATCCACTTTAAGGTAAATCGTTACCTTGAAAGGTGGTGCAGTGAATTGGAAAGGTTCCAAACAGCAAAGAGTTGCTGGTTTAGTGACAAAGACAAAGTATATAGCTGTAAATGAAGCTGCAAGTTGATTGTTTGGATGAAAAGTTCATCACAGAACTAGGAATAGTTCCTAAGTCTCATCTTGGATTCAAACATGTGTTGCGGCACTTTCATTTGATTAGTGGAATCATTGAAAGAGAAGAAGTCACTATAGAGATAGTGGACTCTCAAGAACAACATTGCATATCCATTTACTGAAGCTTTATCCAAACAGCAGGATGATCGTCACTTAGAGAAGAAGGGTATTAGATACCATGACGATTGGCTTTAGTGCAAGTGGGAGATTGAAAGTAGTATGCACACAAGCCAATCATATTTGATATGATGCAGCATATACTTTGTAATCTTATTCGATTATTAAAGGCATTTTACTTTATCAACATAGTGCTGTTATATTAAATGTGATAAACCCATAGTTTTGAACAATGCTTTTAGAATCATGATGGTGATCATGCTAATGAGATCTAAATTCAAGATAGCTCACAAACTAAAATCGTTCCTAATCGTTGGATTACTAAAAAGGGGATTAGTGAATCCGGATAGATTAGTACATACGTTGCTTGCTCTTATGAAGAGGATGATTGATCTCATAATCATTTGTGTGGAGACACTAAAGCAAGTATGTAGGTGCTTATTAGAGAATAAGTTCACTGAACGTGGCTCGCTAAGGAATACCTAATGGAGTTTTACTCGCCTGTCAATAGGAATTCCTCTAGTGATAGTAGTACAAGTGATCCTTGGACTTGAGATCATCATAGTATCTTGTGTATGATGAGTTATACTTTGACATGTCCCTTAAGACCCTGAGGGTATATTAAAGGGTATGATTGGGTATAATAAGTTATACATGGAGATAAGTGAATGATCAACAAAGAATCTACCACTTCTAGTAAAAGGAGAGAATGTCCTATGTGATTCGATAAATGACGACTCAGAAGTCTTTGGCCAAAGCAGAATGAAATTAGAAAGGAGTTTCTAATTTGCATTAATTAGAGTTGTGCATTTCAGAATCGAAATACATATAATTAAATAAAATAAGACTTGACAGTAATTCCATGTCTTATATTTAATTGGGACATTGTATGGTAGAAGGATTGAATTGTACGGTAACTATTCACTGAAAGGTTCTTTTGTGATTAATGTTGAAATCTATATTATCTGGAAAAGTCGTTGATCGCTAAGGGGGCTTACCCTTATTGTAGAATAAATATTATTTATTTAAATGAATTAAATAGTTTAATTTATTTATTTAAATAAAATTAGAATTGTTCTAATTGATTTATTCACAACCGGTTTAATATGGAGAACCTAAAGGGTCACAAACCACAACCGCAAAAGGAAAATATTTATTTAAGAAGTAAATGGCATAATCGTAATAATAAGTTAAGTGTATTTAATTTAATCTATGGAGATAGAATAAATTAAATAGCTTAATATTTATTATTTAATATTTTGGAAATATTAAATATAAATTAATAAGAGGAGTCTTATTATTATTATTACTATTACTATTATTTAATTCCTAATAGGGATTGAGAATTAATTAATAGAAGTACTCTCTCATGAATTCCTAATTGGATTAGGAGTTCAATTAATTAAAGGAGTTTAATTAAAATAAAAACCCTAATCCTAAATAGTTTAGGAGGGTTCCCTATATCTATAAATAAGAGGAGTCTTATTATAATTTGGGGTTAGACAATTTACACACTCTTGCATAAGAATTATAGAGAGTACTTACAATTTCTATAGAGATAGAAACTAGGGTTTTGCCAACACCCATCTTCTTGAACAAGTATTATTCCTTGGTGGATCACCTCTAGAGGCCAAACACTTGGGTGGCTAACGTTGATCAAAGGAAGGAATTTAATCGGTGGAATTCAAGGAGAACGCGAAGGAATTGGAGGTGAACTTGTACCTGAGGAAGCTAGAATTCTACAAGGGTATAATTCTTATTCTTCATCTCTTTGTTTAATTAATAATTGTGCATAAAGAAAGATCATGGTGATGGTTTGTATAAAATTTTAAAATCTGATTTTATCGCGCTTCCGCACTATTTATGTAATTTGATTGCATATTCGCGCTATGTACAAACCTAACACTTTGGGCCGATCTCAAGATGAAGAGCCCGATCAAACCTATGAGAATACATGTCCGAACATTGCCCCCTCTCCCCTAGTACAAGACATGTACTGGGGAAGTAAATTGGAGGCTCTAGCAGTCCGTAAACTCGGATTACTGAAAGGAAATCAATCTCCTCGGGAACCCGAAGGCGTCAAACCAATTGGCGCTAGAAGGAGGGCCTTTTAGTAGTAATCTCTATTTTTAATCAAAACAATTCACATGGAGACTTCACGATCACAGCGAAGCCACCACGATCAACAAGGACCGACTCTGTCTCGATCACGCCGTGAGACGGTGGTAGAAAGGTAGCAGCGCCTCCAACAGATTCTTGATCGGAAAAAGGCTCTCGATCTCCAGCAAGAAGAGCTTGATACACAATACATGGAACTGAATGAGGCTGGGCAAAATCTGTTGAGCAAGAAAGGCTCGGCCTCCCGCTCAACAGCCCATCAACGAAAAGACGACCGACCCCATAGGCGGCATCGAGACGATAGTCTAGTCCAATCCGAATCCATTTATACCAAGGATCTAAGAAAGCGAGCCCGGTCACTGGGAGCTGTCGTTTTACACTCCAAAATTAATACCTTACTAACACTCTACTAGCACAAAACTTAGTATAATGACAAGCAAGGATCGATCCCACAGAGAAGTGAATTAATCTTTTACTTATTCTAACATTCCTATTATTTCTATTAATGAGGGGTTTTTGAGTTTGATTCACTAAACTAACAAAAGTAATTAAGAATGATCAATGAATAAAAAGCTTCAGTTCTTCAGTTCAGTATCACCTTATCACAATTATGGGAAAATCAAGTTTAACAATATTTATCCTTCAATGAGACTAATAACCCTAGATAACCGCAATCGCTAATTATCCGCAATTCTCCTTATGTGTAAATCTAATGTGACAATCGCCTCAAGAGACTCTAACTATCATATAACCTAGAACTATCAGTCTAGATTTAATATAACAGCAGCATAAAGAATGAGAGAATTAGGTTATTCCAAGCAACAATTGCACAATCAGGAATTATTTAACTTGCCTTCTAATAATCTTAATAATATCCAAAAGCTTGTCCACAATCAGATACTATCAATTACTACCTATGATCAGACATAATATCGTTTACTTAATACTATATCTTAATCTAGCAGATGGTATCAATCAAATTAATTCAATTGGCCAAATCAAATCAAAAGATTAGATAACATATCATCAATTAAAAATAGATTATCAGAATAAATCTCATGCAAGAAGGAATAAATAAATAAAACCTGATTAAACCATTAATTATGAAAAAGATTCAACATCCCTTAGAACTGAAAGTAAGAGTTTAGCCTGGCATGCCTTCAATCTCCTCCTACTAGACTTACAATTGTAGTTGCCAAGATACCTCTCTAGAAAAATAGAATAAAATATATATAAGTCCTCAAGTTCCTACTTAGAGTTTCCTTTTTACTATCTGATCATAATGAATAGAATCCTCTTCCGAATCAACTTCCTTTTCCTCCTTCAGCTGGCCTTTAGTACTCAAAAACGCCAACTAGCGCCGCTGGCGCTGTCACTAGCGCTGCTAGCGCTACTATGCAGTGTGCTCAAGTTGTGCCTAGCGCTGCTGGCGCTTGGCTTGTGAAGGGTGGAGCGTTGCTGGCGCTGTTAGCGCTGCTGGCGCTGGCACTAGCGCTGCTGGCGCTGGTGTGCAGTGTCTGGTGGTGTGTGTAGCGCTGCTAGCGCTGGCACTAGCGCTGCTGGCGCTAGCCCTAGTCCTCGAATTTACAAAAATGCCACCATGTGTATTTTAAGCTCCAATTTTCCATCTTTTTCCACTTTTGACCTTGAATTCTCCTGAAATCAATAAATAACCTAATAAGTGCATATACACAATAAAACACGCAATAAACTAGATATAAAGGAATAAAAATAAATGAATAATATGCACTTATCAAATTCCCCCACACTTAGTCTTTACACGTCCTCGTGTAAACTCAAACAAAGGTTATAATGGAATCACTTGAATTCTATTCAACCAAGCTCCCAAAGGTTCAAATTCAATTAGCATCCATGAATACTAACACCAATCAACAGAAATTCATTCTATACATCATCAATCAATTCATAACAATAATCCCATCAGTCCCCACTGAACATCTCTAAATCAAATTGAAACCACATAAGCAGCTCCTATGATTAACACAGATACTCAACTCAGTTTATATGGAACAACAACCATGCACACTGACTCACAACCAGAACATGTTTTTTTTTCCTGCCATTCATTTTTTCTTCATTCAGGTGAATGCATTTTATGCTCCATTTCACCTTCCTCATTCTTTTCTCAAGCGAGTGCATTTTATGCTCCATCTCACTTTTCTTCTCACCAACGAGTGCGTTTTACACTCCATCTCATTGCATGTATTTATGGGTGAGTGCGTTTTACGCTCCATCTCAACCCACCACATGTTTTCCTTTTGAGACAAAATGTCTTTTTTTTTCCTCAATTTTTTTTCTCTCAATTTTTCTAATTTCCAATTCTTGATTTTGTCTTCACATGATCCTAGAAACAAGATAAGCAGTTAAACAGTTCTAAATCATGAAAGCAGTGCACATAGTCAACTCCACAACTAACCCAGTCAAGTAAACATGTATCTCACATTCAAGTACTCATGCAATACCAACTCAATCTAAATCAGTCAACTATGGGTCCTAACTTCATTATCATCTTTTATCAATTAATTCAGCATCAAACAAATTCTATCAATTAGCATCAATTTGCATTCTAAAACCAAAAACCTTTGAAAACTTGACCAAGCAAATTTTTCACAAAACAACTCAAAACAACTCAGATTTTCACATTTAAAGCAAACCTACCCTATACTATCCTACCTAAACCCCTCCCCCACACTCAAACCTTACATTGTCCCCAATGTAAGACAATCATGCAAAGACGAGATAAATAAAAAAACAAATAAAGAAATAAAAAGGGATAGAAAAGCAAATCTGATGTCTTGGGTTGCCTCCCAAGCAGCGCATTTGGTTAACGTCGTTAGCCCGACATCGATTCTCCGCAATCACTCATAACTTGGATTCACTAAGTCTATCATCTCCACACTCTCCATCGAAAATCCTTCACGGAAAGGTTTCAGCCTATGTCCATTGACCTTGAATACTTTTCCTGTCTTTGGATTCTTTATATCTATAGCACCATGAGAGAACACATTAGTAATAACAAATGGACCTTCCCAACGAGAGCGCAACTTACCTGGAAATAACTTCAGCCGCGAATTGAATAGGAGAACTTGTTGGCCAACGGTGAAATCTTTCCTCAAAATCTGCTTGTCATGGAAGGCCTTTGTTTTATTCTTGTATAGTCTAGAACTCTCATAAGCTTCATTTCCTCATCTCTTCCAATTCTTGTAGCTGGAACTTCCGATGCATTCCCGCGTCATCCAAACTCATAATTACATTGCTTGATCGCCCAAAAAGCTCTATGCTCTAATTCCACGGGTAAATGACATGGCTTCCCAAAAACCAATCTGTACGGAGACATACCAATGGGGGTTTTGTATGCAGTTCTATACGCCCACAATGCATCTTCTAACCGCAGACTCCAATCTTTTCTGCTTGGCTTGACAACCTTCTCCAAAATCGATTTCACTTCACGGTTGGATACTTCAGCCTGACCATTGCTTTGCGGATGATAAGATGTAGAAATCTTATGCAAAACATTATATTTCCGGAAAAGTGCTGCTAGCATCCTGTTGCAAAAGTGAGTTCCTCTATCGCTGATGATAGCTCGAGGGGTTCCAAATCTGACAAATATATTAGTTTTGACAAAATCTGCAACAACTTTAGAATCATCAGTCCTGGTGGCTTTAGCTTCCACCCATTTAGAAACATTAGTCAACAGCCAAGAGAATGTAAACATTACCATGAGAAACAGGAAAAGGTCCCATAAAATCAATACCCCAAAACATCAAAAATCTCAACAATTAAAATGGGAGTTTGTGGCATTTGATTTCTATGTGATATGTTACCCTGTTCGTTGACAATTCTCGCATGATTTACAAAATAGATATGAGTCTCTAAAAATTGTTGGCCAATAAAAAACCACTTTCTAAAACTTTATGAGCAGTCCATTTGGGTCCAAAATGACCTCCACAAGCATAGGAATGGCAAAAATTTAGAATAGACAATGTTTCGGTATTAGGCACACACCTACGGATTATTTGATCAGCACAAAATTTCCACAGATATGGATCATCCCAAACATAATGTCTAGCATCACTCCTAAGCTTATCCTTCTGGTTTTTAGAAAATTCATTGGGAATAAATGCACTTGCCAAATAATTAACAATATTCGCGTACCAAGGCAATTCCTCCTGAATAGAAAAGAGATGCTCATCTGGAAAGGAATCATGCAAAGGTAATGCCTCCTCATCTCTCATCAATCGACTCAAGTGATCTGCTACCAAGTTATCTGCTCCCTTCTTATCCTTGATTTCCAAGTCAAATTCCTGCAACAGCAGAATCCATCTGATAATCCTGGGTGTAGAGTCCTTCTTGGTCAACAAATACCTGAGAGCTGCATGGTCAGAATAAACTACAACTTTAGTGCCAAGTAAATAAGATCGAAATTTATCTAAAGCAAAAACAACAGATAAAAGTTCTTTTTCTGTTGTCGAGTAGTTAATCTGAGCTACATTCAATGTTCTAGAGGCATAATAAATGGCATGGACAACTTTGTCAACTCTTTGGCCCAAAATAGCTCCGACTGCATAATTGCTTGCATCACACATTATTTCAAAGGGAATATTCCAATTTGGCGGTTGAATCACGGGTGCGGAAGTCAATAGGCTTTTCAACATATCAAATGCCTTCTTGCACGTTTCATCGAACTGGAATTCCACATCTTTTTGCAGCAATTTACATAATGGCAGAGCTATTTTGGAGAAGTCTTTGATAAATCGCCGATAGAAACCTGCATGTCCAAGAAAAGAGCGAATCTCCCGCACACTAGCAGGGTAAGGCAAAGCAGACACAATATCTATCTTAGCTTTATCAACCTCTAAACCTTTAGCTGACACAACATGACCAAGCACTATACCCTGTTCTACCATAAAGTGACACTTTTCCCAATTAAGAACAAGGTTAGTTTCCAAACATCTATCTAGCACAACGCGCGTTAGATTTTCCAAGCACAAATCTAAAGAATCACCATGTACTGTGAAATCATCCATAAAGACCTCGATGCAATTTTCCAAAAGATCAGAAAAAAATGCTTACCATGCATCGCTGGAAAGTACCTGGTGCATTACAAAGTCCAAACGACATCCTCCGGTATGCAAAAGTACCAAATGGACACGTGAATGTGGTCTTTTCCTGGTCTTCGGGTGCAATCACGATCTGATTATATCCTGAAAAACCATCTAGAAAGCAATAATAAGTATGCCCCCGCTAATCGTTTCTAGCATTTGATCAATAAAAGGAAGAGGAAAGTGATCTTTTTCTGGTTACAGCATTTAGTTTCCTGTAGTCAATACACACTCTCCATCCTGTTTGTATCCGTGTGGGCACCAACTCATTATTGTCATTCGTGATGACAGTTATTCCAGACTTCTTCGGAACTACCTGTACCGGACTCACCCACTGACTGTCGGAGATGGGGTAGATTATGCCTGCATCTAGTAATTTAATCACCTCTTTCTTGACGACCTCCATCATGGGTGGATTTAATCTTCGCTGTGCTTCTCTCGTGGGCTTTGCTCCGTCATCCAAAAGAATCCTATGCATGCACATCGCGGGGCTTATACCTTTGATATCTGCTATCGTCCAACCAAACACTGTGACATGGTCTCTTAGAACTCTCAACAATTTCTCTTCCTGCACTTTGGTTAGATTACTAGCAATAATCACAGGTAAAGTTTCATTTGTCCCTAAATATGCATATTTCAAGTGAACAGGTAAGGGTTTCAATTCTAAGATTGGAGCTTGCTTCACAGATGGTAACAATTTTTTATGAGAAATAGGCAATTGAATTGATTGAACTGCATACTTATCTGTGAATTTTGGTAAAGAGTGCAATGCAGCCACAACTTCCTTCAATTCTTGATTCCAGTCAAATTCTTCCTCTTTATCCATGTCCAAGTTGTTAGCAATAGCCATCTCCAAGCTTTCCCTGTGGTCTTGTTCAAAAGATCCCTGCACTATAGAATCAATGATGTCAATGGCAAAAACATGATCAACATCACTAGGGTACCTCATGGCGTCATATATATTGAACTGAATTTTCTCTCCATCAAATTTCATGGTCAAGGTCCCATTGTGCACATCGATCATTGTCCTTGCTGTTTTCAAGAATGGCCTTCCTAGCAAGATGTGCGAGGGATTTGGAGATCTATCATCTTCCATATCCACAATGTAAAAATCTGCAGGAAATATTAACTGATTCACCTGCACTAAGACATCTTCAATTACCCCTTGCGGATAAGTGTTAGTTCGATCAGCAAGTTGAATGATAACACCAGTTTGTTTCAAAGGTCCTAGATTTAAATAGGCAAATACAGACAATGGCATGACATTTTATTGAAGCTCCTAGATCTAGCATGGCTTTCTCAAATCTGGTACTACCTATTCTGCATGGGATTGTAAACATTCCTGGATCTTTACATTTAGGGGGCATTTTTCTTTGAAGCACTGCTGACACATTCTCTCCTACAGTGATTTTTTCATCATCTTTCAATTTTCTTTTGTTAGTACACAATTCTTTCAAAAACTTTGCATACCTGGGCACTTGTTTGATGGCCTCCAAAAGAGGGATATTGACTTCTACCTTCCTGAAGGTTTCCAAGATTTCCTTATCCTTTTCCTCCTTCTTTGAAGTCTTGTGTGTTCTAGGTGGAAACGGCAACGGTGGAGTCTTAACTGGAGTAGATGGGGTAACAGCTTCCCTCGGTGTCTCTATCTCATCACTAGCCTTCTCCTTTTCAATTTCCGTCACTGTTTTGGGTACTTCCAACTCCTTTCCACTCCTTAGTGTAATCGCACTAGCATTCTCCCTTGGATTGACAACCGTTTGGGAGGGCAATTTTCCTGAACCTTGCGAATCCAACCTCCCCACTGTGGTGGCAAGTTGACCTATCTGATTTCTCAAGTCTTGAACAGAATTTTTTGTTTCCTGCTGGAACTGCTGTGTCTGACTCATGAATGCCTTGAACATATCTTCCAAAGATGTTCCAGAATTTGCAGGAGCTGCCTGTCTAGGTTGATATTGAGGTTGAGTTGGTTGAGAGCCTTGTGGGAACCCTTGTTGTCTAACCGGATACACACCTTGCGCTGGTGGCCTATTTCCTCCATAACTCAAATTAGGATGATCTCTCCATCCTGGATTGTAAGCATTGGAGTACGGGTCATACTTCCGCTGTGGTTGTGCCTGATAGTTCCCCATCGCATTAGCTTGCTGTGTTGTGTCTTCCTCTTGCAATGTTGGACAAGAATCGGTACTATGACCAGTCATTAAGCAAATCCCACAAACTTTTGCTGCTGGTGTATTTCCTGTAGCCATTTGTTTAACCAGCACAGTTAGATCAGAAATTTGTTGTTCAAGGTTGCTCGTGGTCATCTCATTCACTCTTGCAGGTGCATGGTTATTCCTTGTCCCATACTGCTGAGAATTAGCAGCCATATTTGCAATTAGAGTCCTTGCAGCCTCCGGTGTCTTATCCACTAGTGCTCCTCCACTTGCAGCATCGATCATACTCCGATCCATTGGTAATAGTCCCTCATAAAAGTACTGAATCAGGTGTTGATCGTCTATTTGATGGGGAGGACAACTGGAACACAATTTTTTAAATCTTTCCCAATACTCATACAGTGTCTCTCCGTTGAACTGTCGAATGGCGCATATCTCCTTTCTGATGTTGGCAACTCTTGAAGCAGGAAAGTACTTCTCCAAGAACAGCCTTTTCATGTCATTCCATGACTGTATTGACCCTGAAGGAAGATAGTACAGCCAGTCCTTCGCTAGATCTCCCAGTGAGAATGGAAATGCCCTTAGCTTGATTTGATCCTCTGTTATTCCATGTGGCTTCATGGTGGAACACACCACATGGAATTCCTTCAAGTGCTTGTATGGATCTTCACCTGTGAGACCACGAAAAGTAGGCAAAAGATGAATTAGTCCCCGATTTAAGTTCAAAAAGCAGCAGTTAAAGTAGGATATTCAATGCACAAGGGTTGTTGATTAAGATTGGGAGTGGCTAATTCTTTGAGTGTTCTGTTGTTATTTGGCACCGCCATTTCTTCTTCCTTCTCTGAATCGGTGGATGATGTATTTGACAGTAACTCAAGTGCTATGTTGAGTCCCGGTGATGGAATTTCGTCTGACTCTGCAGTGATGCCTCGAGCTTGACGAGCTTCTTTCCTTAGCCTGCGTGCAGTTTTCTCAATTTCTGGATCAAAATTCAAATCACCGGATTGAGAGGATCGTGTCATAAACTACAATAATGAACAAAAATGAAATAAAATAAAATGAAGAATAAATAAAGATAAATAAACACTTCCCCCGGCAACGGCGCCAAAATTTGGGAGCTGTCGTTTTACACTCCAAAATTAATACCTTACTAACACTCTACTAGCACAAAACTTAGTATAATGACAAGCAAGGATCGATCCCACAGAGAAGTGAATTAATCTTTTACTTATTCTAACATTCCTATTATTTCTATTAATGAGGGGTTTTTGAGTTTGATTCACTAAACTAACAAAAGTAATTAAGAATGATCAATGAATAAAAAGCTTCAGTTCTTCAGTTCAGTATCACCTTATCACAATTATGGGAAAATCAAGTTTAACAATATTTATCCTTCAATGAGACTAATAACCCTAGATAACCGCAATCGCTAATTATCCGCAATTCTCCTTATGTGTAAATCTAATGTGACAATCGCCTCAAGAGACTCTAACTATCATATAACCTAGAACTATCAGTCTAGATTTAATATAACAGTAGCATAAAGAATGAGAGAATTAGGTTATTCCAAGCAACAATTGCACAATCAGGAATTATTTAACTTGCCTTCTAATAATCTTAATAATATCCAAAAGCTTGTCCACAATCAGATACTATCAATTGCTACCTATGATCAGACATAATATCGTTTACTTAATACTATATCTTAATCTAGCAGATGGTATCAATCAAATTAATTCAATTGGCCAAATCAAATCAAAAGATTAGATAACATATCATCAATTAAAAACAGATTATCAGAATAAATCTCATGCAAGAAGGAATAAATAAATAAAACCTGATTAAACCATTAATTATGAAAAAGATTCAACATCCCTTAGAACTGAAAGTAAGAGTTTAGCCTGACATGCCTTCAATCTCCTCCTACTAGAGTTACAATTGTAGTTGCCAAGATACCTCTCTAGAAAAATAGAATAAAATATATATAAGTCCTCAAGTTCCTACTTAGAGTTTCCTTCTTACTATCTGATCATAATGAATAGAATCCTCTTCCGAATCAACTTCCTTTTCCTCCTTCAGCTGGCCTTTAGTACTCAAAAACGCCAACTAGCGCCGCTGGCGCTGTCACTAGCGCTGCTAGCGCTACTATGCAGTGTGCTCAAGTTGTGCCTAGCGCTGCTGGCGCTTGGCTTGTGAAGGGTGGAGCGCTGCTGGCGCTGTTAGCGCTGCTGGCGCTGGCACTAGCACTGCTGGCGCTGGTGTGCAGTGTCTGGTGGTGTGTGTAGCGCTGCTAGCGCTGGCACTAGCGCTGCTGGCGCTAGCCCTAGTCCTCGAATTTACAAAAATGCCACCATGTGTATTTTAAGCTCCAATTTTCCATCTTTTTCCACTTTTGACCTTGAATTCTCCTGAAATCAATAAATAACCTAATAAGTGCATATACACAATAAAACACGCAATAAACTAGATATAAAGGAATAAAAATAAATGAATAATATGCACTTATCAGTCACCATCAAGAAGAGACCGTTGCGAGGGTTCCCGACGAAGCCCTGAAAGAAGCCACACTAGAGAATTATCCCTCCGAAGGATTGTGAATCAACCTTCAGGAACTAAGAAACCTCAGGCCTCTCCTTTCACCAGAGATCTTGCTAACGTAAAGATTGATAGAAAGAATAAAGTCCCCTAAAACTTGGAGATGTACGACGAAACCGAAGACCCCCATGACCATACCTTCACTTTTGAGCAGGCCATGCTTTTCCATGGTCACGATGAGGCAGCCATGTGCCATCTATTCCTGTCCACCTTGAAGAAAACTGCTCGAGAATGGGTCATCTCCCTTCCTTCTGCGTCTATACGCTCATGGGATGATTTGCAAGAACAATTTCACACCCGTTTCGGCAGTAATAAGAGGCGTGCCAAAATGATCACATCCCTCATACAGGTTAAACAGAGGCCGAACGAGACATTTTGGCAGTATATTAAGAGATTTCGAGAGGCCGTATCTGAAGTCAATGACATAGATCCGAAGGAGGTTATCCACTTTTTAACCATGAGATTAAACGTGGACAAATCCAGTAGGTTGATCGAAGAAATCATCTCTAAGGCACCCGAGTCTCTACCCGAAGCCTATGACAAAGTTGACAAGTTTGTTGAGCTGGAAGAGGCACCCGCTAATCTTCGGGGTACCTCGAAAAATACAGGTGACTTTCACCAAAGAGATCCCCGAAGCGAAGACGCCGATAAAAAGTACACCAATAACAAAGGGAATGACAAGAAAGACTTTCATGATAATCGGCAACAGAAGAATGATGGCTCAAAGGACCGAAGAAACCGAGATAATGACAAAGATTACACTCCCCTGACCTTGAGCAGAGCCGTCATCATCAAGGAAATCAAAAATCAGCCTTTTTATGAGAAGCCCCCGAAAATCCGAGTCTTCGCTAGATAGAAGAACGGAGATAAATACTGTAACTATCACGAAGCCAAAGGCCATGATACCGAAGAATGCTATCAACTGAAAGATTTTTTGGAAAGGCAAGTGCGAAAAGGTAATCTGGACTGCTATATAGCCAATCAGCACAAACCAAGTCCTTTTGATCGAATAGCACCACCACCACCATCGGGAGCGGCAAGGGGAGTTGTAGATGTTATCTCCGGAGGACCGATATCGGCTTTGTCCAACAGGAAAAGAAAGGCCTTCGCCAGAGAAGTTCACCAATTGACTAGGCAGCTTAAGGCCACCCCAACCGAGCCCATAACTTTCTTTGATGATGATTACCCCCCGGGAATTGTCATGCCGCATCAAGACGACTGGTCATCACAACTCAGGTAGGAACCATGGATCTGAAACGAATGCTGGTGGACAACGAGAGTTCAGTCGATGTACTCTATAGTCATGAGTATAACCGACTGGATCTAGGGGGAAGGAAGCTGGAGATCTGCAACGAGTCCCCGTTATACGGCTTCGGGAACAACCCAGTTCGAATAGCAGGGACGATTGAATTACCAGCGATCTTCGGCACAGCTCCGAAACAGGCCTCCATCATGATAAGATTCTACGTGGTCCAGGTAGAAAATAATTACAATACTATCCTGGGAAGAATAACCCTGTCGGCCCTAAAAGCAGTCACCTCAATCCCTCACCTAAAAATGAAGTTCCTAACCGAGCACGGGATCAGCGAAGTTACAGGGGATCAGGACTTATCTCGGAGATGTTACCTTCAGACTATTCAGGCGACTTCCGTAGGGGTTAGCAAACAAAAAACTACAATGAAGATTGAGCTAGAACCCTTTACGGAAGGAGGCTCAGAGTCGATAGCAACGCCTGCTGAAGAGACTGAGGAGATACCGCTGTTTCAGGAAGATAACACGAAAACAATTCAGATTGGTACCGGTTTACAGACGGACGTTAGAACCAAACTCATTGAATTGGTAAGAGAATACTCGAATATTTTTGCATGGACGCCAGCTGATATGTCGGGAATAGACAGGGACGTGGCCGAACACAAGTTGAGTGTCAACCCTAATCATAAGTCCGTTAAATAGAAAAGGCAGAACATAGCTCTTGAACGACAGAAGGTAATTGATGAAGAGATTGAAAAATTATTGGCTGCTAACTTTATTTATGAAATAAGTTATCCAGAATGGCTCGCCAATATGGTATCGGTAAAAAAGCATAACGGGAAGTGGAGAATGTGTGTGGACTACACAGATTTAAACAAGGCGTGTCCGAAATATTATCCTCTCCCGAACATCGATCTGTTAATCGATTCTACTTCGGGACACACTTTAATGAGCTTCCTGGATGCTTTCTCCGGGTATAATCAAATTGCCATATACAAACCAGATATCCCGAAGACATCCTTCATCACACATCAAACAATCTACGCCTACAAAGTCATGTCCTTCGGTCTGATCAATGCCGAGGAAACCTATCAACGAATGATGAACAGTATATTCAGAGATCAGATCGAAAAAAATATGGAAGTCTATGTGGACGATATGATCGTCCAAAGCATGGGGGCAGAAGACCACCTGTCAGATCTGAAAGAATGCTTTCGGAATGTTAGAATCCACAACATGAGACTTAACCCCGCCAAGTACACTTTTGGTCTTAGGTCAGGCAAATTCTTGGGATACATGGTTAGCCGAAGAGGGATAGAGGCGAATCCCAAAAAAATATCGATTATCCTTGAGATGCAGTCCCCACGGAGTTTTAAAGACGTTCAAAGGCTAACTGGAAGACTTGCTGCACTTCGGAGGTTCGTAACCCGTTCAGCAGAGAAATGTCTCCCTTTCTTCAATACGCTCAAAGGGGCTCAGAACCAGAAGACATTCGTTTGGACGGAAGAATGCCAAAATGCCTTTGAACAAATCAAGCGATACATCTCCTCTCCCCTGATCCTCAGTAAAGCTTTCCCCGAGGAGGATTTACAGTTATATTTATCTGCAACACAGTTAGCGGTCGGGTCAGCCTTAATCAGGGAGGATTCACAGGGTTAGAAGTCGGTCTACTATGTAAGCCATGCTCTTTGGGATGCAGAAACCAGGTATCCAAACCTAGAGAAGTTAGCTTACGCACTGATCATTTCTAGTCGAAAGCTACGACATTACTTCCAGGGGAGAACAATCACAGTATTCACAGGTCAACCCCTTTGGAAAGTATTGTATCGACTCGAGTCTTCGGGAAGGTTAGCAGCTTGGGCTATAGAGCTAAGTCAGTTTAATATCGACTTTCATCCTTGAATGGCAATCAAAGCACTAACCCTTGTTGACTTTATCATCGAGTGCTCCTTTCTCGAAGAAAAGGAAGAAGATCCGGCTGAGTTATCTAATCTATTGTCTACAACAGACTCGGCATGGACTTTATTTGTGGACGGGTCTAGCATCGGGCCCCGCAACGGAGTAGGAGTGATTCTTACCTCACCCGAGGGATTTAAGGTCCAACAGTCTATCCGGTTTGGGTTCGCAGCCACTAAATACATTGCGGAGTATAAAGCACTTATAGCAGGGCTAAAATTGGCCCGAAGTCTGGAGGTGAAGAATCTGGTAGTGTACAGTGACTCCCAACTAGTGGTAAAGCAAATCTTGGGAGAATGTGAGGCCAGAGAACCACATCTTCAGGCCTATCTTTAGCTTGTGCAGACGCTCCTTGGCCATTTTCCTAAATATCAAATTATTGGGGTAATTAGATCAGAAAACACAATGGCCGATGCCCTTTCAAAGTTAGCTACAACAGACCAAGGATATTTGGAAGGATCTGTCTACCTAGAAAATCTACAGGAACCGAGCACAACAGTCCAAACAGTGATGGATATTGAATCCGAAGATTCCTAGATGACCCCCATACTCAAATTCTTGAAAAGTGACGAGCAACCCGAGGATAAAGCTCTGGCCCAAAGGATAAAATTTAAGTCTACAAAGTATTGCCTCATCGAAGATAGATTATATAAAAAATCCTACTCATCGCCTCTACTCCGATGCCTTGGTCCGAGAGAATCCGATTACGCGTTTCAGAAAGTCCATGAAGGAATCTGTGGAGATCATGTAGGAGCAAAGACATTGGCACACAAGATATTAAGACAAGGATATTTTTGGCTGACCATGCATCAGGATGCCAAAGACTTCGTCAAAAAATGTCATAAGTGTCAACTGTTTGTTTTGGTATATCACCAACCTCCCGAGGAGCTTACACTCATACTATCTCCAATACCTTTCACAGTTTGGGGGATAGATCTTCTTGGACCACTCCTACAGGGCAAAGGTCAAGTGAAATTTGTGGTCGTGACAATTGACTACTTCACCAAATGGGTTGAAGCTAAACCATTGACGAATATTACCGAGAAAACATGTCTTTAGTTCCTTAAAGAGCAGGTGGTTTATCGGTTCGACATACCGAAGGTCCTAGTCTCAGATAACGGTCTTCAGTTCGTGGGGAAAGAGTTTGAAGGCTTCTTGACAGAACTTAACGTCTAATATCATCGGACCTCGGTAGCCCACCCTCAAGCAAATGGACAAGTGGAAGTGACAAACAGGTTGTTGTTGAATGGTATAAAACGAAGGCTTGAGGAAGCAAAGGGAGCTTGGCCCGAAGAGCTCATACATGTCCTCTAGGCCTACCGGACAACTCCTCGGACAACAACGGGCGAAACACCCTTTAAGCTTTCTTATGGGACCGAAGCCTTGATACCTATTGAGATTGGGATACCCTCCTCCCGAGTCCAGAACTTTGACGAAATTCTCAACAGTGAGGGGCTTCGGGATAACTTAGATTTGTTGGAAGAAGAGTGTGACGCTGCAGTTCTCAGACTGGCAACTTATCAACAACGTACATCTCGACACTTCAACAAAAACGTCAAGAATAGGACATTCAAAATTGGGGACCTAGTCCTTCGGCAAGCCGAAGCTTCTACACCTCGGGAAACTGGAAAGTTAATGCCCACTTAGGAAGGACCATAGAGGGTAATCGAGGTGCTAGGATCGGGAAGCTACAGACTACAACAGATGGATGGAAAGGATATCCCGAACACATAGCATGATGTTCGGCTCCGAAAATATTATCAGTAATTATAAGTCTTGTCTGCTTAGTTCCCTTTGAGGCCAGAATGTTGGCCGATTATGTTATCTTTTTGAAATAAATGAGAACTCTTCTTATATCTTATCTTTGTGTTTACTATTTCTACATACACTTTAAATACATTTGCTAACCTTATCGACAATTCGCTTAATAGGGTTAGCAAGGGGAGAAGAAGTATAAACAATAAGCCATGCACACAGATAACAAGAGCTAACTCATGAGAAAAGATAGATTTAACATTTACAACCATTTAATGAAAGAGTTCAGGTTACAAAGTATTAAATAAATTTATAAATCAGTGTTCGAGAATTATGATTCCCAGTGCATCAGGATCATGACCATTTCCTCGCACCAGTTCTCGGGCGAACTCAAAGCCGTCATTGAACTCGTTCACCACGGTGTCTTGTACATCCTCATGGAATTGATCCGAGGCCTTGTACTCATCGATAACTCTTTGCTGAAGACTCGGTGCAAGAACGCTTGGAGAAGCGAGGGCAACCAGACCTTTCAACCAATCGGCTTCCTTCGAAGCCAAACTGGCAACAATCGTTTGAACGTTATCCTTAAGATTCCTCATTTGCGCGGTATGGGCCCGAATCATATCGCTCGATTGGTCAATCTGTTCCTTTTGCCTTTAGAGGAGGAACTCCAGTTCTTTATTCTTGGCCTCTGCATCATCAGCCTGTTTTGTAGCAGCCTCGGCTTGTTTAACAGCCTCCTCGGCTCGGGCTCTAATCTCCGACACTTGGATGTCAGCGGCGAACGCCTGATCACCCAAGGTGACCAATTCCTTGTCAGTCTTGACCTTCTCCGATCGCATCGCCTCATAATCTTTCTTCAGAAGGTGGAAGCTATCGTGCTGAGCGCAAAGCTGGGTTCGGACTTTTAAATGCATCTCCTTCACTTCAGCACATTCCTTGGAAGACTTCTTCAAATCACGCTCTAAAGTCTTCACTTGGTTTGAGACTTGGAGGAGAAAATCGTTTCCCTGTAGGATAATGTTCGGGAATTGAAAAGTCGTTAAAACATGATCGAAATATATTTTTCATAGTGAAAGCTCATCAAAACAACCTACTGACATTTTCCATTAGGGTCTTTAGATCGGCTTGTTTGGCCCCAGCCATGTCAAACAGGATCATCGACGATCCCAAGCCTTCAACCGATGTCCCCACAGCTTCGGCCCTCGGCTGATCCGTTGCGGTTGGAGGAGAAGACTCCTTTTGCTTCTTTCTTAGCAAGGTTCCATCTTCGAGGGAAGGAGACTCAACGTCAAAAAAAGTAGTTACAGCAAGCTCCTCCTCTCGATCACCCGCATCCGGGGCAGCGCTGGAAGATCCCCTAGTCGTCGGGGAAGCCTCAATCCTTATCAGAGGAATTGTTTCACCTCCTGCCTCGACTGAGGAGTGGCGTACCAGCCTCTTTCGCTTACCCCCGGATTTGCTGGCGAGGGGCACCTCGGAGACAACTGGAGATTCCTCGGTTCTCGTTGACTCATCTAGATGGCCAGACCCGGATACCCCTTCAGTTGTTGCCTCTAGTATGTTCAAGGCTTTGGTACCCGCGACCTTCTTACTTCGAGCCATCCTAACTTTCTCAGCCCCGGATAACTTGACCCTCGGAACCCCAGCAGCTTCCAGGATCACTTCATTATCAGGGTTCTTACCTGAGTCAACCACTGTAAAAGCAGAAGATAAGATGGATTCAGCATTTCATCAGATCTCAGATAAAGCACATTTGGAAAAATAAAAAGACTTACAGCTATGTGAATGTAACCAGTCTTGGTCATTAAGAAGCAACCGATTCCACTTCACCGAAGGTCGCTTGGAATACAAAGCCTCGAACGCCTCCAACCTTCTTCAGATAATCCGATTTGGGTTCAGCTGGTCTTTGTTCGAGTTTGACCAAGGTCCTACCAACTCAGTGTCCGGCCCCTTAATGAAAAACTAATCCCCGTGCCATCCTTTATTAATAGAGGGGGTATCTATTAGGGTCTCCCTACCCGAGTTTTTTATTATCTGGTAAAACCCATTCTCTTTACAGGCGGTGAGTGAAAAGAATTGATAAAAAAAGTCTAAGCTCGGGACCGTGTCCTCGGATGAGCAGAAAACAATGAAACTGTTCAAATGAATAAAAGAATTTGGGGATAGTTGACTCAAGCTAAGCTCGACGGTATGTAGGAGCTCGAGAAGAATCGCACTCCGAAGAGAAGCAGTTGTCGATGGATGGGAATCCACCCCCCTTCGGGTTGCCAGTATACCCTCTCCTGGACTTCAGGTCTCCTAATTTCGTATGAATCGGGAATATAAAACTTCGTCATCAACAAGTCAAAAAAGGGGATTTTTATGGAAGAATGGATATTAGCTACTCTATAATATAAGAAAAAATATTTGGTCCTATTGTATTCTTCTACATCCCTCATTCGCTCTACAATCACCGGTTTCCATGGTTGGCCCTCAAGAATTTCGGCCTCAGCAACAGTAACTTCGTCCTCAACACGAGAAGACGAAGCACGTGCTTCTTGAGCATTCTTAACCCTAGCCATTGAGAAATGAAAGAAGGGTGATGAACGACTTATTTGGGGTATTCTGTGAATCAGATAGACGAACGATTTCTAAGTCAAGAACGGCGGCGAAACAGGTTTCTTTGAAAATGGGGGAGCAATTTCTCTGAGGAATAGTTGATTTACCGGTGGGAATGACGATTGGGTTTACCCTTTCTATATGAGTAAATATCCAATGGTCGAGATCGTCTCCATCTAACGGTTGTGTTTCTATCAGAGTAAAAGCAGTGGGAACGGTTATCACTGAGCTGCCATATTGCTTGCCAGCTGTTCCCCTAATCATGTTTTCAAAATTTAAATTTAATTGCTCATATTAGGCCGGCTTTACTGGGTAGGGTTGTTGGGTCTCAAAATCAAAAGGTTAGGCTTGGCTACACATACATATGAATATTTGCCCATAAAAGGGGCCCGACAACGAATCAATTTCATCTGCCTTCGGGAAGACATCTTTGAGGATCCCAAGGAATGCTCTTCCTTGGTTTAAGCACTTTCGAGTACTTGAAGAGGGGTATCCTCGATCTGACGCTTTCAAGAGTCTTTAGGAGCATCTCTCTTCGGGTCAACGCTTTCGGGCACCTGAATAGGAAGGGCCTTCGGTTTGACTCCTTCGGGTTCCCGAGAAGATTGATTTCCTTTAAGTAATCCGAGTTTACGGACTGCTAGAGCCTCCAGTTTACTCCCCCAGTACATGTCTTGTATTAGGGGAGTAGGGGGCAATGTTCGGACATGTATTCTCATGGGTTTGATCGGGCTCTTCATCTTGGGCTCAGCCCAAAGTCCCATCATGCTTAGCGAATTATAAGAGGACTCTCTAGTCCGAAAAGACTTGAGTAAGAGTTCTAAACCCTTGTGGTTCCTTACCGGGTTAATACTCCCATTGGATCAATGTAATTGAATCCGGGTCCAATAAGGATTCTGGACAGAACACTCCTAATAGGAGTAGTAATTAACCAAGTGAATCCTATAAATACCTAAATAACAATGAAGGCAAGGTACGATACTATTTACCCTACTAAATATTGAACCTCCATTGTTAACATACCTTGAGCTTGTTACTTACTCTTACACCGGAGGAGTCTACAAACGGCCCAAGCCGTTGGGACTTTTGTGCAGGTACACGTCCGACGAGTTGGTCGAACGCGCGGACAAAATCAAGCGTTAACAGTTGGAATATAGGTAGAAGAGAAAAAATAAAGAGCTAAAAAATAAGATAAATATTATGCTAAAAAAAATAATGCTTGCTTGATGTATTATTTCTAAACATAACAGGCCTTTTATAGGCTTACAACAATAACTGAACACTTATTAATCTTAAATAAATAGAGAAAAATCTGAAAAAGATAACAACCTAGAAGATCATGGAGAATGACCAAGTCAATAATAATAAACTAAAATTTTAAACCAAATCTTAACATAAAAATAAATCATTCTATTCGCATAAAGGTCACAGGAGGAGTGACAACAAAATTGAGTTAAGTCGATTCAGTCAAAAGAATGTCTCAAGTATTTGCAGCAGTATATTTATAAGCCACGCTGCATATGGTATATTATTTTTATACACGACTCATTTGGAGGCTTTGCCAATTAGAATACAAGTTTCAAGTCAACTTAATTTCAACTGTTAGCGAGTTATCTCGTTTGGATGATTAAGAAAATTTATCCAATATTTCAAATATTGTTAATTATAACATGTACAGACTATAAATGAGTAATTAATCCTATACATTCCAAATAACAATCTCAAATGGCAATCTCATATAAACTTTTTATTGAAAATTTAATTTATATCAAGTTCATATTTCTCTCTATTATTTAATTTGACTAACATTTTTGGACTTATCTAAGCCGAATTCATCATATTTTGACCCTTGCCATATCCCGAAAGGCACCTAAAATGAAGGATATCTTAAATCAGATACATTTTTTTTTATCGAGGCACACAAACTCTTATTAAAATCAAAAAGATAACAAACGTAGCATATCCAAAAGATTTGCAAAAGGCGACATATATAGAAATTAGTACAATACCGCCATATTCATATATAACAAAGAAAATAGTAGATCTCCATTACATAACAAACAAAGGAACAGTTACAGTACTAGACCTAGGTGGATTAATTACTACTCTCTCTTCCATGTTTAAGATCTCTCCCTCTACCCCATGCATGCATGCAAAGATGAAGTTTCTTAGTGGCCGCTAAAAAATCCACCGCCTGAAAAGGCGTCAAGATATCTATCAACTCCTTAAGCGTACTTAGCCTCAGCTGATCAGCCGCCTCCAACACACTTTTCATAGCTCCCGCATGCTCATTAAGCGCGTTCTCCACATCCCTGTTCAACTCACCGATTTGACTCACTCCCTTCGCGAGGAGGGCGATTGGCTCGTCTGCTATCTCCTCGTCCAAACTCGCTAAACGAGTCGAAAGCTTGTTCTCTTCACGAATCGTCTTCATTTGTAAACTGTTTAGTTTCGAGACCTGATTTTCCGAGAGCTCCCATATGCAATTAGTTTTCGCACCTTGGAGGAACTCACTGAGTTGGGACTCGAACTTGTCACCAGAAAGCGAGTAGACGAGCCGGATGCATAGAGATGGTCTGCAACCGCCAATCCATAAGTTTGAGTTCTCGAGTGCGGTGCACCAGGTAGGTGAAAAGAAGGCAGAAACGTCGTCTCGAGCGAGGCGGTTTCGTTTAACCATGTAGTCCTCAAAGTGTTGGACGTTCTCGTTTATGAGTTGACTCAGCCAGGGTTCGTGGTCTCCGTTTTCCAGGGTTTGGGTTTGGGTTTGGGTTTGGGTTTGTTGGAGACGGGAGAGGTCGAGTTTTTGGGTGTTTAGCCATTCCTGGAAGCAGCAATGTTGACGAGTTTGGTCAGTGTTAGCCATTTGTGAGTATAAACGCATTGCTGCTAGTTTTGTTGCATATAAATAACAACTGAATCAAGCAGGAATCTTTTCAGGATATTTCTTGCACTAAACGATAATCTGATGCTAACTTATACGACAATTATAAATTCAAAATTTATGTATATGGAAAGTTATCAATTTTAATTCATGCAACTATGAATATCTAAACTCTCTATAAAATACTACTAATTATAAACTTAAATAAATTTATTTTATTTTATTTTAAAAAATAAATAATTGACTTTAAAAATTAATATGCATAGTTAAGGAACAAAGTATATATTTAGTGCCTGCCAAAAGCCTCGTCTTGGATATAATTAGGGTTACTTAAACAGAAGTAAACTTACCAGACGATAAATATGACAAGTCATTGGAACTATAAGCGCTTCAAGTTCTCATGGCTCGTCTATTGTGTAGTTAATTGGCCCTTGGCTTATACCTAGCCCCCAAAAACCATTGAGGTATCAATTGTCGTCTTCGTTTTACCTTTTAATCCGTGGTTACACAAAAGATTTTTATTTGAATTGTTTCTAATCAATTTGTGAATTTTAAAATTCAAAATGATGAAATTTTATTTTAATTTTTGTTATTATTATACTAGTTAATATTATAAACTATTTCAAAAGTATAATTCAATATAACATTATCATTTTAAAATTTTTAAATATCATTTCAATTTCAAAATGTCACAAATTAACCACAATTAAACTCAAAAGAATATTTGGTCAGAACGAAAAGAGTTTGAAAGACGACTGCTCACCTGCATCTCTCTGCAATGCAAAAGGTGATAATATGTCCTTGCAAAAAGTATTTAAAATTTTTAAATAAGTATATATTTTTTACGGGCTCAGATTTAATTTTTTAATTAATACTCTCTCCATTTCATAGTAATAGACTTTTTAGAGAAAAATATTTGTTCCAATTTATTTGTCGTTCACAACTTCTTAGGAGAATAAATTAGTTAGTTTCCTATATCACCATTTACTTCTCTTATTGTTTTAAAAAAATTTATTTCTTGTATTAGTAGTTTTCAATTTTTTATAAAAGGATAGTGATGAAATTTCACACAAATTTCAACTATTAAATGATAATATTGAATGATTTTTTTAATCAATGTGCATGAAATTAAAAAGACTATTATTATAGAATAAATGGAGTATAAAGTAGTTAATCGATATCACGAAATTATATACTAATATATGAAAAATTATACATTTTTAACTTTTTGTATAGTTAATCGATATCACGAAATTATGCTACTTGTCTTGTTGAATATAAATAACAACTGAATCAAGCAGGAATCCTTTCAGGATATTTCTTGCACTAAACGATAATCTGATGCTAACTTATACGACAATTATAAATTCAAAATTGATATATATGGAAAGTTATCAATTTTAGATAATACAAATATGAATATCTAAACTCTTTATGAAATATTACTAATTATAAATTTAAATAAATTAATTTTATTTTATTTTATTATATTTTTTAAAAAAATTGACTTTAAAAATTAATATGCACTTTATAATTAAAGAACAAAGTATATATTTAGTGATTGCCAAAAGCCTTGTCTTGGATATAATTAGGGCTACTTTAACGGAAGAAAACTTACCGGACGATAAATATAAGGGTGTAAATGAACTAAATCCAGCTGTGTATTGAGTTGTTCAGATTTGGTTCACAAAATTTATTGAGTATAAAATAAGATTTGATTGAGGCTAATTTAACTACCGAGTCGAGAACGATCTCGAATCGAGCCCGAACAGTTTAAACTTTTCGAACGAATATGATTCGAGTATCAATAGAAAATTACAATTTGAGTAGGTTCGAATAATTTATCAAACTTTAAAATTTGCTCATATTTGAATTATTTATATTTTGAGTCAAGTACGAATCAAATTTTTAATTGAGCGAGTACCAATCGAGCTCAAATTGTTTGTTCATTTTACGGCCTTAGATAAATATGACAAGTCATTGGAACTATAAGCGCTTCAAGTACTCATGGCTTATACCTAGCCCCCAAAGACCATTGAGGTATCAATTGTCTTCTTCGTTTTAACTTTTAATCCGTCGTTACACAAAAGATTTTTATTTGAATTTTTTCTAATCAATCTGTGAATTTTAAAATTCAAAATAATGTAATTTTATTTATTTTTAGTTATTAATTATACTAGTTAATATTATAAACTATTTCAAAAGTATAATTCAATATAACATTATCATTTTAAAATTTTAAAATTTTGTTTAAATTTAAAAATGTCACAAATTAATCGGAATTAAACTCAAATGAATATTTGTTTAGAACGAAAGAGTTTGAAAGACGACTGCTCACCTGCATCTCTTTGCATTGCAAAAGGTGATAATATGTCCTTGCAAAATGTATTTAAAAATTTTAAATAAGTATATTTTTTTACGGGCTCAGATTTAAGTTTTTAATTAATACTCCATCTATTCCATAATAATAGATTTTTTAGAGGAAAAAAAGATGTTCCAATTTATTTATCGTTTATAATTTCCTAGGAGAATAAGTTATTTACTTTCCTATATCACTAAGAAATTCTCTCTTGTATTAGTAGTTTTCAACTTCCCATAAAAAAGTAGTGATAAAATTTTACACAAATTTCAATTATTAAATGACTTTCTTAATTCATATGCATGAAGGTAAAACAACTATTATTATGAAATTAATAGAGTATAAGATAACTAATCGACATCATGAAATTGTATACTAATATATGAAAAATTATACATTTTTAATATTTTGTGGCGTTAACGCTTGAATTTATCCACACATTCAATCAGGACGTGAACCTGCACAGCCACTAGAAAGTATTTGTTGGCTTGGGCCATTAGGGATACCTCCGGTATGAGAGTAAGAATAAGTTTCAAGATAGGCTAACAATGGAGGAAAAAATATTTAGTAAGCTATATTTATAGTTTAACTACACCATCTCAATATGTTATAATTTTTAATTGGAATTGTATAGTGAGATCCTATTAAATAATGTAAATACCATACAAGAGTTGGTATTAGATATGATAATTGCGTGATGTCTTGATTGACAAGATAATGATACAAACCTATTAGATTTAGGAGTTTATTATAGATACTTAAAATATAATGAACTAAAATAGATCAATTCGAATAACTCATTATACAAAATACGCAACCCAACATACATAATTTTCTTGTATCTATAAGACTACAAGACTATATTATTAAGTGAAGATAAAAACTATTTGGCATTTCAAGTGACATAAGATAAATAAGGTCAATCTTATATATGTAGCGGTTGTGTTGATTGATTTTGCTAAGGAATTGTTAAAAATTTAAAGTAAATTTTTGGTAATTAATTATTAATTTAAATATTTTCTTTTTGAGGGATGTAGTGAGTATTAATGTATTTGAGATTTTCAATATCTAGAACCTTGTAGAACATGTTTGCACTTGATATCCTTCTTGAGCTTTCCACCAACATCTAGAACCTTCACTTTTCCAAATCTCCACCTACCTTGATCTAGAACCTTCACCAATGCTCACTAAGTTAGAATTCTTGAACATTCCAAACTTCCACTTACCTTGAGCTTCTAGACCCTTCTCTAGTCACCTATAAATACACCTCCTCCCACCACCCAAAATCACCAAGCCAACACAAACACAAATCACCACCACCAACAACTATCATTGCAAGTGTGTTCCTACTTTCTCTCTTGTAAGTTTTCTCTTTTGTAAGCTTTTGGTTGTAAGCTTGTAACTTAGATTCCTCCATAATAATAAAGGTCTTTTTCTTCCCTCATTTTTTGGAGCTATATTCTAATTTCTTCGTTCTTCTTCAACTTCGGTTGTGAGTCTTGAGCTAGTGAAATTTTTTTTTTTACTATTATAAGGAAGCAAATTTCAGAATTTGGAATTTGTCTTTCTTCACATGGTATCAGAGCTATAAGAGTGTTAAGTTAGAATCTTGTCAAGGCACTATTGGTGAAGAAGTTCGTTGGCGTTTCCAAAATGGATTCAAGCGGAAGGGTTGTTGGTCTTGGGAGTAAGGCGCTCAATCAATCTAACTATAAGGTATGGAGGACATGCATGGAGTCTTATCTTCTTGGAGAAGACTTGTGGAAGGTTGTTGGTGGAGATGATAAGGTGACTCCTACACCCATGGAAAATAATGTCGATGCTGTAAAGAAGTAGAGGACTTCTAATGCAAAGGTAGAGTTTGTGTTGAAGCGATCTATCTCTCATGATTTGTTCGATCATATAGTTGGGTGTAAGTCGGCGTCTAAGATATGGAATATTCTTAATGGGTTATTCAACAAGAAGAATGTTGCCCAGCTACAATATTTGAAGAATGAGTTGGCGAATACTACTCAAGGTGATCTCTCTATTTCTCAATTTTTCTTGAAAATTAAAAATCTTTGTTTAGAAATTTCTTCTCTTGATCCGGAGGAACCTATCTTGAAAGCGCGGATAAAGCGGAATATTATTCGTGGATTAAAAAAGGAGTACATTCCTTTTGTCACATCTATTCAAGGGTGGGCTCAAAAGCCATCTCTTGTTGAGTTTGAGAATTTTCTCTCTTCTCAAGAGTCTCTAGCTCAACAAATGGCGACGGTTTCTTTATCTTCTCAAGGTGATGTCTTGTTCTCCGGAAAGAAGAAATTTTACAGAAAGGGGAAAGAGAAGGATAAAAGGAAAGACGGAGATGGAAAGCCATCAAGAATCGAGAATGGTAACAAAAGCGGTGTTAAATGCTACCGTTGTCATAAGACTGGGCGCATCAGGAAAAATTGTCGAGTGAAGCTGAAGGGTGGCAATGTAGCTGATAAAAATGGCGAGGTCGAAGAAAATTAGAGTAATTGTTTCTCAGCAGAAATTACCTCAGTTAATGCTTGTGCTACCATTAATTTCAAAGAAGATTGGATCGTGGACTCCAGTTGTGGTCATCATCTTACCAGCGACGATACCAAGTTCTCTTGTCTTCAAAATTATGAAGGTAATGAGGTTATTATCACCGCGGATAATACAGTTCATCCGGTAGAGAAGGAAGGTACTGTTACTGTAACATCCCTGTCCCACATCGAAAGATAAGGGAATTTTTTTTTCTGTATATAAGGAATTGAGTTACTATCAATAGTACCTTCAAGTCATAACCTTTTGGGTGAGCCTGTGGTGGGCTAAGATGATCCAAGAAGATACTATTGGGCCAGTAATTTAAGGCTTTGTTTGGATGAATTTGATTCGATTCGGACTTGGGATTTGACCCAAGATTTATTCTGGACTCGGGTGGGACAAGGGTGTTACAATCTCCCCCACTTAAACCCGAAGTGCTACACGCCACAAGCCCAAAGGCCCGCAAGGCAACAATATCAATAGTGGCTCACACAAAATAATTCAACAATAATCTTTAATTAAACCCAACAATAAACATCTTTTAAATCCATTTCAAAGTGAAATACTACCAAATATCAAAAACGTAAAATGGAGATGCAGCTCCTCGAAACTAATAGTTTCTATCAAAATTCAACATTAAAGGAAATGATATTTTAAACAAATCTTCAGCTATCCAAAGTGCATCAAATAAGTGCTCAGCTCTCAACAATGGAACCTGTAAAAATTTGTAAGGGGTGAGCGATGAAGCTCAACAAATAGCAATCCTCCCTATCTAGCCGAATCAAGTACAATTTACAAAAATACTTTTTCGAAATATCTTTTTGTTCAATAACAATAATATATATGCTTTCAAAACTAAAACAATTAAAAAATGATTTCAATGTATATAATATATCTTTTAATCCACAGTCCTAGCGACTAAGGTTACAATAGCCCTGTAATACGACCCAAAAGTTCGATAATGTCAATGTTCACGCACCCTACTAAGGTATCTATAAAAATGCACGCTCCCCGAAGGGCATCTAAAAGGTGTGCGCCTTAGTAGGTCCTATATTAGCTCCGGAACTAAACGTAAACAATAACGGGTTCTATACATAGTCGGACTGAGGATTTCAAAAATCTTTTCTCAATATTATCGTTATTCTAAACAATACTTTTCCACAGTTCAAAATCATATAATCTCATTTCACAGTTCAAAAATAAATACTTGATCCGAGTTTTGAAATAAAAGAATATAACATTTAATTTAAATGGAAGCCTTAAACAAAACATAAAGAATTTTGAAACCATACATTTAGGCATCCGAGTAATTACTAAGGCATACATAAAAATAAACGATAATTTAAAAAAACACTAAATAGTTCGGAAAGCCACTTACCTCGATACGAAATACGAAAATATTAGCCAAACAAATCCTAAATATAAATTTAGAACAAATAAAATCATTAGGATAATTTATCCTACCTCAAACGTATTTTTATTTCATATCTTACACACACTGACAGTTATTATTTATTTATTTTTAATTCAATTTGTATTTAGCTAATATATTAAAATTATAATGTTTTCCAGAAATTAGAATTACTTAGATACTATAACTTTAAAAGTAAAACAAGTATTTTCTATTATTAATTTAGAATTAATTCGGTTATACTTAATAATATACTTACATAATCATTGCATTCATTCTATGATACTTATAAGTTAATATATTTGGCAAGCAGAGAACCAATACATGTACATATAAATATGTAATTACAACCAATAACCTGACCTCTATACTTCAGAATATAAACTTCCATGATTCTGCATGCATACTATAACCATTATATATATATAACTTATGAATGCCAACTGACACGCCACATATATTTATACTTCCAATGTGTGCCATACAGAGTCATATATATTGAAATATAATATCTAAATTATATAAGAACTTCCTCGATCAACGAATTAGAATTAATTTACATTACTTCAATTAAGGGACTCAAAACTATTGAAATCATACTTACAAAGTGGGACAAAAATTTTCTTCTTTTCTTTTTCTCTGTTCTGCAGTACTCCAAAGCCAAATACTTGTTTACGTTCTTTTCTCTCTTTAGTTGTTTAAATATATATAATTCCTTTGCAAAATAGGCTACCAAGTAAAAGAGTCCTTTTAAAATTTAAAAAGTTGTTACAACTTACATGACTTATCTTATCCTTATAGGATTTAGATATGTATAAATAATTATTAGTTACACTTTTATTATCTAATTATATTATTATTTCTCTTTTTTAAAACCGAGTATTATCCCACAATGGCTAAAGAGGCAAAGAACTGTGGACCGTGTGTGTGATAAGTTCTGACGGGGACGTCAGAAATTTAAGTGGGGGAGTTTGTAACACCCCTGTCCCACATCGAAAGATAAGGGAAAAAGTTTGTCTGTATATAAGGAATTGAGTTACTATCAATAGTACCTTCAAGTCATGACCTGTTGGGTGAGCCTGTGGTGGGCTAAGATGACCCAAGAAGATACTATTGAGCCAGTAATTTAAGGCCTTGTTTGGATGGATTTGATTCGATTCGGACTTGGGATTTGACCTGAGATTTATTTCGGACTCGGGATTTAACCCGGGTTGTTACAGTTACCTTCAACAACAATGGTGATCCTATCACTCTAAAGAGTGTGTATCATGTGTCGGGGATGAAAAAGAATCTCTTTTCGATGGCTATTGCGGTGGATTCTGATCACTATGTTTTGTTCGGGCCTAACGAGGTAAATTTTTTTTGAAATGTGTCCAAGATAAAAGGGGATGTCGTCCACACCGGTAAGAGAGTTAAAGATTTATTTGTTCTATCTGCCTCAACTCCTTATGTTGATAAAATGAGTACAAATGATAGTGCTTCTCTTTGGCATGCTAGACCGGGGCACCTAAATATGGATAAGTTAAAAGTTATGGTGAATAAAATTTTGGTTGATGGTTTGCCTCATATTACTACTTTTAGTAATGGAGAACTTTGTGAGGGTTGTCAATATGGTAAGGCACATCGTCTTCCATTTGATAGATCCCGAACAAGCTATGAGGCACCATTGGAGCTTATTCATAGTGATGTGATGGGTCCTACTCGTACACGCACATTCTCTGGTTATCGCTATATGATGGTCTTTGTTGATGATTTTACTCGATTCACTTGGGTGTACTTTGTGGAAAGAAAATCTGAAGTGATTTTCAAGTTTATGGAATTTAAATAGAAGGTTGAAGGTGAGCTCCAAAGGAAGATCAAGCGGTTGAGAACCGATAATGGAGGAGAATATATGGCATTCGGAGGTAGCTTACTTGTGCCGACACTTCTCATCAAAATGGCATAGTAGAGAGGGAAATTCAGCATCTCACTGAGACGTGCAAGAGCTGGTTGTATGCCAAAAATTTATCCAAAGTCCTATGGGCAGAGGGTATGAGTTGTGCAACTTATATGATTAATCGGATCCCTCTTAGCCCGATTAATTTGAAGTCTCCATATGAGATGATGCATAACAAGAAACCCAATGTGAAAGACTTCAAGGTCTTTGGTTCAGTTTGCTATGTTCATATTCTAGATTCACAGAGATCTAAATTGGATGCCAAGGCAAGAAAATGTATCTTCATCGGTTTTGATGAAAGGAAAAAAGGTGAAAATGCATGGACCCTGAAACTCGTAAATGTAAAGTTTCTCGAGATGTGGTGTTTGATGAAATCTCATCTTACTATAGCCCCAGCGGTGTCTCTATTGGTGCTCCTTCAATAATTGAAGAACATAAAGAATTGCCCACGAGTTTGCCAGTGACTTTTTCGGCTCCTGACTCTTCTAGTATTTCATCATCATCATCATCATCACCAGTGATGTCTAAAAGCCCTTCTTCTTCAAAATTAAGGGAATCTGGTGATAGGGGGAGCGAATTAAATTCTCGCGAAGTGGAGCAAGAGGAGAATGTTATCTTGGAGGAAGCAAATGCTCCAAGAATGACTCGATCCGGAACACTACTAGAAAATCAGTCTATAGCCACGGTCACCGACCGTCGCTATAGATCAAAAGACCGTCGCTAAAGGTTTTAGCGACGGTCGCTGACCGTCGCCATAGAAGCCGTCGGTAAAGCCTATAGCGACGGTCTTTTGGCCTATAGTGACGGTCGGCAACCGTCGCTATAGGTCATGCCAAAATGGTGTATTTGCTCTTTACCAACGGTCACTGAAAGCTATTGCTACGGTCATGACCGTAGCTATAGATATCTATAGCGACGCTCGGTGACCGTCGCTATAACCATTTTAGATTTCAAAAAAAAAATTAATTAATAATACACATTTTATTCAACAAACACATACAATATAAAATAAAACAAAAAAATGGCAATACACTGCTACTGTTTGAACTTCTCCCAAAAAAACAAAAATTATATATATCATTTAATATCATTCACATCACAATACACCGTCCTAAATACATAATATCTAACAAATTATAGAAAGTTCAAGTCAAGAGAAGACAAATTTTGTAAAGGAAGAGCATGCAAGTTGAGCTTCTCGTCCTCATCAACACCCTCTGCTGCTGGTTGAACTTCTCCCAGTAGCTTTTCATTAATACTGCCCTCCATGGTAGCTATAGTGATCTGCAAATAAAACCTTCTTCCGCTATTAATACATAGACAATCATGCCTGCAACCCAATTTGTTATTCATCTCTATAAAGTAATTTATTTCTTATTTAATGATACTAGAGCAAAACACAAATAACAAAAGACTCCAAAATCATTCATTTGTTATTGTTAAACTGAACAAAAAAGAAGCATGAGAATTTAATTAAATAAAATGCATAAATCTAGTGACTGTAGAACTTAAATATGAACAATGCACAAATTCATTTTGTTAGACAACATTGAATTTTCTGGCAGCAACAACAATGCCAAAACATCTATAGCTGAACATAAGAACAAATTTCTTAAACTCTAAACTTCAAATAATGAAAGAAGGTACAAATATCTCATTGTTCTTGCTTAAAAGGGTGTTCAACAATGGAGTGTTAATAACACTACACCATACAAAACAGAGTACTCTGTTTTCCTCAATCATTTTCAAGACAATGGCAATTTCTAGCATAACCTTCAAGTCAAATTTGCAATGACATCCATATGCCTATGGAAACAACACCTCATGATCATAGGAATTCCTGATATTAAAAAGCTAAAGCCAACAATATAGGAGGAGAAACTAAAAGAGAAAAAGAAGCACGGAATGAACCAATATTGAATTGGCATGAGCACCTTCCAATATTGAAGGCCAACCAATAATATTCTACTAAACCAATAATATTCTTATTAATCTATCAAACAATCACCTAACACAGGTTTTTAAGCAAATAGAAAACAAAAAAGAAAAAATATAAAACAATTTCAAAGAGATTTTAATGCAAATATGAAACAATTATTTTCATGTTGTACCTCCAATTCATTGCCAGATTCACTTTCTTCAGTCTCCGCAACATCATCATCAATGAACCTTGTTTATGAACCATATATAGCCTGAAACTTACTCTGGTTCCCGTCTTTTGTGGCCTGAATCAAGCCATCCATCAGTTTTGGCTGCACTTTCAGTAGCAACCTTCCTAACATGAATTTACAATGCTAAATTAAGTCCACTTTCACATTAAAATCTTGTATTACAAGATGTCATACCAAAAATACCAGCTATATTGATAAAGATTGTTTCTGGATACCTTGCAATAACAAAAGAAATGCCACTCTTCCATTTTAGCCTCGAGTTTTATCCATGGCCATAACAGAAAACAAAATCAGCACAAAACATTTATTTTAGACTCTCGTAAAGAGGTAATTTGTTTAACGAATCAAATTGTAATTTTTTTGACAAACAAATAAAATATATATATATATATATAAGAAGCAGAACATATGTATGGGTGCATGTGTTAGAGAGAGAGAGCAAAGCAAAAACCTGTTTTGCTTCCAATAGGTAACACCAGCGCCTGATTTGACTTCAAAAGCACCAGAACCCCAAATCATATGGCGATTTGGCCTCAAAACCCCAACTCATATACATGATTATGCTAGCAAATATACATGATTATGCTAGCAAATACAATGACAGAAATACAAGCTTAACAAGGACACAGAGAGAGAGAGAGAGACACACACACAGAACATACTATTATAGTTTATAAGCTTCTCAATGAGGTCAACATGAGACAGCAGCATTCTTCTACAGCAGTAACAAACCAACCCCAGCGCATCGAGAGCATCTCTGCAAAAAAAATTAAATGTTACATCTACATTTAATCGTCAAAAAACTTAGATTGCTTGGTTATCCTTATGCAGGATGCTTTTGATGGATTGTGTTTGATCTTGAAATTATAAAACAACTCCAAGAAAAATAATCCAACAAGAATTATAAGGTTAAACAATTAAAGAGATCATCTTTGGACACCCAAAAAAAAAGAGAAATGTATTTCAATAATTTAAGCTCGAACATATATTTTCAACTTTTCTTTCATCTTACATTAATATTGTACAAGGTTGTAAGCATGAATCATTTATATTTTCTAACATCTTTACTGCCAGTTTACAATCTATTGAAAGAACTAACATGATTAAGGAAATCAAAGACAATAAAATGCCAGTATCCCCAAGTGTCTTTCAGTTGTAAACTTAAGGGCAGGTAAAAGAAGAAAACAAGAATCACCAAATTCAAGGATTATCAGAGTACTACTATGGTACTATAAAAAGTGTATCTCAATAGTAACTTTCCATAACACACAAAAAACAATTGCCATGAATGTGACTAGACCTCC
This sequence comes from Aralia elata, assembly GCA_034770075.1. Lineage (NCBI taxonomy): Eukaryota > Viridiplantae > Streptophyta > Magnoliopsida > Apiales > Araliaceae > Aralia > Aralia elata. Next base: position 68,968,737 of record CM068379.1, on the reverse strand, counting down.
TAAAATGATGTTAGAGAAATTAGCTTGTAAGTATGTCAATTCAGAACATCTCTATAAAATCATTCATTTGTTATTAGAGCAAAAACAGGCACAACAAGATTAGTTATACCAGCCCATATTCCTAACTCTCAATTTCAAAAAGAAAAGAAGTGTTTGCTTTGATAACCCAACTTCAGTAGCAGCTGTTACTCAAGCAGTAGTTGCAACAAGAAGTATACAGCAACAACAACAACAACAACAACAACAACACTTCCAAGCCAAACTAAAATATTTTTCAATAACTTTTTAATTTTATAGTATATTTTGGCTGAGAGGTCCTATAGAACATAATTCAATAGATTAGGGAAATTAGACTCAAATGAACGAGTATATAAGAAAAATCAATAAATGCTCATTGACAAACCAAGTCTATTTCTGCTCAAGGTTGGAGAGAAGTGTCTCCTAGTGGAGAACTTTGCTTTCCAGATATTAGTGAACCTTTGGCTGGAGTTGCTTCATATCTACCTGAATTAGATGTTTTAACAGAGGAGGGGAATCTGCAGCGTACAACAAAGTTCAGTCTCACAATAGCAGCCATGTCAGTCAGTTGACAGAAGTCAATAAATGTTCAAACACAAAAAAAAGTGATAGTAATATATAAAGTATCCCTTATAACAAAATTTTATATAATATAATTACGTCTTTTTGCCAAACAAGATAGAACTAGAAATATGTCAAGATTATAGAAAAGGTAAACCTTAATTTAATTGTCTGATCACCAGTACAGAGATTGTAGACCTTGGTTTCATTCACCTGAAATTGATAGTTTGAATGAAACTGCGGTTCAGTCTCATACATGTTAATTGATCATAAAGAATAAAAATAAACAAATATTTGCTCCTTTCAAGAACAAAAATCCAGTATAGAAGAACAAAGTATTGTTTGATAAGATCCATAGCACTGATGAAAGCAAGACCATGAAATAAACTGAAAATGAAAATGTCATGGTTTGTGTACCTTCTGTTTTAATTTACCTCACAAGGAGTTGGAAAATCAGAACCTGTGATTGAATGAATTTAATGACTGCATAGATAAATTAAGATGTCCAATCACATAGCCCTATACCAAACACCAAGTGTTTTGCCATCTTTCGCTGGTAAAATCTTTTTGCTGGACTATAAGTAAGATGTTAACACTAATTGGTTGGCTAACATATATAATAATGATTCATTAATCGCAGAACAATGAGCAACTTACTAGAGAATAATTTAGGTCCTAAACATAAACCAAAAGCAATAAAACCAAATTAGTACGAAAATAAAACAATCATAAAGCATACACAACCAACAAAACCAAATAATTACGAAAATGCCAACCTCATCAGTCTTGTAACGTTTTCTTGCCGAGAAAGCAAAGTGAAGCCCTTTGGCCATGTCCTCATCATACAAAGCCCTCCGACCCGGATTCGACAACGTCTCGTAAGCCTCCTACACCTGAATAAACTTCTGCGTGTACTCCTCAACCAAACCTGGCGGTGACACATCCGGGTGGTACTTCCGAGCCAACTGCTTGTACGCTTGCTTGATCTCCCCCAGCGTTCCGGTTTCGAGTATGCCTAGAGGCTCATAGAAGCTCATCGCCTCCGTCAATGATGGCGGCAGCGCTGCCACATACCCATCGTTGATTGCGACTCTAGTTTTGGAGGATCCAACACACGATGGCCAATTCGACCGGAAAGGAACGATCATGAGAAAGGGTGGGAAAGTGACCAGATGAGAACGATCGACCAATTTGGGGGAAAAACTGTGAGAAAACGTGAGAGAAGATAGAGAAAGTGTGAGAGGAGATATACTTGATTTGGGGGAAATCTTGGAGGGATAGACGCGCGCCTGAACTAATTGCTTTTATCTACCAAATAACCAAATAAGCTCTGTACCGACGGCCATAGTACGACCCTCGGAATAGACTACCTTTAAAGGTATATACCGACGGTCAGATAATGACCGTCGCTATAGATACTCTATTGCTACGTTTCCTACCCGACCGTCGCTATAGGTCGTCGCTATATGTCGATTTTCTAGTAGTGGAAGGCAAGTCATTAAGCCGATTCGTTATCGAGATGGTAATCTGGTAAGCACTTGCCATTGCTTTAGTGCTGGTCCTATTTATGAAAATAAGCCATCTTCTTTTGATGAAGTAAAAGGTGTTAAAGAATGAGAGGAAACCATGGATGAAGAGATGCATGCACTTATAAAAAATAAAACTTGGGATCTTATGCTAAAGCCCAAGGATGTAAAGCTGGTATCTTGCAAATGAGTGTATAAATTAAAAAAGAAAGCAAATGGGAGCATTGATAGATTCAAAGCAAGGCTTATTGCAAGAGGCTTCTCTCAAGTATATGGAGAAGATTCTGAAGAGACTTTTAGCCCTGCTGAACTCTCTATTCGATTTGAGATGAAAGATTTGGGATAGTTAAGTCATTTTCTTGGCTTGGAAGTGAAAAAGGTGAATGATGGGATTTTTCTATCTCAGGAAAGCTATTCCAAGAAGCATGTTAATAGGTTTGGAATAAATAAAAGCAAGTACTGTTCCACTCCTCTCGAGCCTAACTTTAAAATTAGGCGTGATGAAAGTAAAATTTTGTCGGATCCTTGACCTTATCGTGCTCTTGTTGGTAGTCTAATTTATTTGACTATTACAAGGCCAGATATTTTATTTTCTGTTGGGCTTGTTAGTCGCTATATGCAAGAGCTACGGAAATCTCACCTTGATGCGGCGAAGCGGATGTTGAAGTATGTGAACTCTATTTATGACACGAGACTTCTTTATAAGAAAGGGGTTGAATTTTTTCTATTTGGGTTCATGGATGCGGATCTAGGAGGTGATTTGGATGATCGAAAATCTACCTCTGGGTATGTGTTTTCTTGTGGTTCGACATGTGTTTCTTGGTGTCGTAAAAAACAAGACTCGGTCTCGCTTTCTACTACTGAAGCAGAGTATAAGGCTTCCACTCTGGCTGTTCAAGAATGCTTTTGGCTTTGTCGGCTTGTTGGGGATGTGTTTTCACCTATTCATAAACCTACAAAACTTCTGGTGATAATCAAAGTGCTATAAGGTTGGCTACTAATCCGGTGTGTCATGAAAAAATAAAGCATATTGAGGTCGAGCATCATTTCATTCGTGAGAAGGTACTTGACGGAACAATTGAAGTATCAGAGGTGCGGAGCAAGGACAACATTGCAGATATCTTCACGAAGTCTCTATCCAAGGGACCATTCGAGAATCTTCGTGTAGAGCTTGGACTTATTTCCAAAAGTTCACTTTAAGGGGGAGTGTTAAAATTTAAAGTAAACTTTTGGTAATTAATTATTAATTTAAATATTTTATTTTTGAGGGATGTAGTGAGGATTAATGTATTTGAGATTTTCAATATCTAGAACCTTGTAGAACATGCTTGCACTTGATATCCTTCTTGAGCCTTCCACCAACATCTAGAACCTTCACTTTTCCAAATCTCCACCTACCTTGATCTAGAACCTTCACCAATGCTCACTAAGTTAGAATTCTTGAACCTTCCAAACTTCCACTTACCTTGAGCTTCTAGACCCTTCTCTAGTCACCTATAAATACACCCCCTTCCACCACCCAAAATAACCAAGCCAACACAAACACAAATCACCAACAACAACAACTATGATTGCAAGCTTGTTCCTACTTTCTCTCTTGTAAGCTTTCTCTTTTGTAAGCTTTTGGTTGTAAGCTTGTAACTTAGATTCCTCCATAATAATAAAGGTCTTTTTCTTCCCTCATTTTTTGGAGCTATATTTTAATTTCTTCGTTCTTCTTCAACTTTGGTTGTGAGTCTTGGGCTAGTGAAAATTTATTTTTTCACTATTCTAAAGAAGCAATTTCCGAAATTTGGAATTTGTCTTTCTTCACATGAATACTATCCAACATGTGATTTTATATAGTACTCCTGGTCTGTCACTTTCGGTCTAACCGGGAAACTAAATAATTAAATGTGTTATGTGCTAAATGCTACTAATGTGGGTGGTCCAACCTATTTGTCTGTGGATCAAGCATGAGTATACATGATCAAAGATGTCGTTGGTCCAAACTATTCGCTTATGGCTCTAACTAGTGATATATTCTTAGAGCTTATTAAAGGTCCTTAACACTAATATACAACAATTCTAAAGTATTTACAAAAATAAAACATCCACAAAATAATTACAAAAATAACACAACACATTAACTTTACGATAATGACGGGCTACCATTTGTTCTTCACCTAAGGATTGAAAATTCAAAACCCTTCTTCTTCTTCTTCAAGTTTGTACACTGTTAGAACTATTTTCTCTCTCCTCTTTTTGTTGTTTTTGATCTATGTTCTGTTAAATGTTTGGTGGATGAATAGAAATTAAGAAAGTGATGATGATGAATTTTGACTGTTGCAGGCTATTCAGGAGCGCTATGAAAATTCATTGTTGAAAACAGAAATGGATAAGCTTCACGACGAAAATAAGGCCTTGAGGGATATCATTAAAAAGGCCGCCTGTCCCAATTATGGTGTCTCTACCTCCACCAAGGACGCCACTATAGCAACTGAGGAACAACACATAAGGATTGAAAATGCTAGACTAAAATCCGAGGTTCACAAACTAAGCTACCTACTTATATTTACAAGATAAAAGAAAAAACTAATTATATAAAATTTTCATGTTTTGACGAATTAAGGCATGTATTAGTTAGTACTTGACAAAATTTAATAACAATTATGCAGGTTATGAAGATGCATCTTCAGATTCATGATTATTAAGGCATGTATTAGTTACTACTTGAGAAATTTTTTACGGTGGACGGCGGCGACTGTGTCGTCGTGATGGAAAATGAGTTGAGGAGGAGGAGGGTAACCAACCCTTAATACAAAGGTAACCAACCTTAATACATAGGTAACCAACTTTTAATACAAAAGTAACTAAACTTTAATACAGAGGTAACCAACCATTAATACAAAGGTAACCAAACATTAATACAAAAGGTATCCAACCTTAAAACAAATGTAACCAACCTTTAAAACAAAGGTAACCAAACCTTAATACCAAGGTAACCAACTTTTATACAAAAGTAACCAAACCTTAATACAAAGGTAACCAGCCCTTAATATAAATGTAACCAAACCTTAATACAAAGGTAATCAAACAGTAACACAGAGGTAACCAACTTTTAATACAAAAGGTAATCAACCCTTAATACAATGGTAACCAAAACTTAATACAAAAGGTATCCAAGCTTAAAACAAAAGTAACCAACCTTTAATACAAATGTAACCAAACCTTAATACCAAGGTAACCAACCTTAATACAAAGGTAATCAAACAGTAATACAGAGGTTACTGGTGCTTACTGAAACTGATTCAATTTGCCTTGTATTAATTTGTAATAATGCTTAAAACTGGACTCTGACCCATTTTATTCTTTATGCTGTAATTTTTAATAACCGTGACCCTCAATTAAAATTATCACTATATATTGGCATGCAACCTTTTTTTCTTTTGGCTTTTTGTTTTTTGGGATTCTCTCTCTCTCTCTTTTTATTGATGTTCACTGTAACTGTTTGAATTTGCTATTTGCAGGAAGCCTTGCTCAGGGCATAAGTTAAAGGAGATTACTGAAAGCAAACTAAATGCAAGGAACTTAGCGGACACGACATATTTGGTCCTCCTGCGCGCAACTTGGAACTGAAAGGAACCAAAAACATGGGAGAACCTGCACCACGAAATGTATGCACGTCTGTCAAAGTTTCTAATGTAAGTCAAATTGCAAGGCTTATCTCTAGTTTCCAGTATATTTTTTCTTTTATATGACCTCTCTCCTCCTCTTCCTCGAACAATTTTAGATTTCATACAACAGAGAGTATGGGTGAAAAAAAATGAAAGGAGAGAGAAATATGAGAGGAAAGAGAATACTTTTGTAAATAAAAATAAAAAAGTGTAATACTTTTTATAATTATTTTATGGATATATGATTTTTGTAATTATTTTCAAAAATATACTAATATATGTAATTAACCCGCTTATTAAACTATTTAGGCCCAGCTACATATAGCTTTACCGCCTTGGGCCAGCCCGCCTTAAAGTACGAAATAGTATAGCTATAATCGAATTCCAGACGAAGATTAAAATAAAAAACAAACTGTACATTAAATGCAAATGTAGCAATAAAAGTCGGCTCATATAAATGATGATGGCTATGAGAACTTGTATAATTATCATATTTTACGTCATATTCATTACAAAATAATTCAATCATGATTTAAAAATATATAAATTCGTCTGCTATATTGTGTTGCTTTAGCAAAATTAAAATTTGAAATCATAATTGCCAAATCTTGAAATGAAATAAGATCAAGTGACCATAAGAACTATTTGTTATGCTCAATAACTCACTATATTCTGTTGAACACATCTCGGATTGTCCTTAAGAAAAAATTAATTCGCAAGGTTTAAAAAACAATTTTTTTTTTTGCTAAATTGTTTAAAAAACAAATTGCCTTTAACACTTATTTTTTTTTTTTGGAAGCCTCACCTACTTTTTAGGGAATACAATATAATTTCATAATTAAGTACATTATCAAGAATCAATTAAACTTTACCAAAAGATAAAGAAATAAACTCACAAACAGACATCACATAAAGAAAAAACAAGTTTCACATAATAGAAGAAATAAATTTATCTAAGTGAGAATCGAACATGAGACTTAAAAGTCACAGTAGCACTTCAATCTTAAGCACTAACTTTTGACACACATAATAAAAAATATAAGTTTCACGTAAAAAGGAAATTTATGTTTCGCATCAAGTTGTAAAGCTCATAATGAGTCAGTAACAAACCTTTTTTAAATATTTATCGCTGATTCAAAAATTTAAAAAAGTAGTAGAGCTCATAGTGAGTCGCATAACATTCTGCTTCATATAGCATTGTTGGCATCAACAACGTGGTATATAAAGAATTATTACTTTTTTATAAAAAAATTTATAAGAGTAATATCAACTTTTCAAAAGTTAATTTCAAATATTTTTAAAGTTAAAATTGATATTAATTCATTTAATTTAGTTCAATATAATTATAAATGTTATAAATTACTTAAAAATACTTCTAGTTATAAAATTTATTATTTTTAAAACTTAAATAAATTATGTCAATTTTAAATTTAAAAATATTTAAAATTAACTTTTAAAAAAAAGTTAATATTTAATTTTATAATTTGAAATTGATAAAGTATTTTTTTAATGAGACTGAAAATTTGTGATCTCACAACACTTGGATGCAGCGCACCAATTTATCAATTCTTATATAATGTTGTGGCTTATATCCTCCTCCTCATCTAACACTGTGCGCAAAGGAAAGAAAAAAAAAATTCAAGTTCAATAGGACGTGATCTTATTTTTAACATAATTTTGTATTTATTTAAAATTACGGGATTCATAATATGATAATCGAAGTTAGTGATGAAAATCACAAGATTCATCGATCTCCTTTAACCATGACGGGCATTATTTTAAGCTCAAAAAGAAGTCAGAAAAAATATTTTTGAGCCCTCTGAATTTTACTAATTTTTTGGACTTAGTTGAGTTTTTTCATAATATTGTTATTCTTTTCATAATTAAGATTTTTAATTTATTATTTAGTATTTAAATAATGATTTCATGTATTTTAAAGTTAACTCGTGCTATTCAAATTTTGTCAAATTATTGTAACTGCTTAATCAAATTATCTCACTTTATAAATTTATGTGATATTATAAAATTACATAAATTCAATTTCTAACAGTTTCTATTTTTCTATTAGCCTTTCCGTGTCATCCTTATCTCACCTTTTGTGCAACATTGATATATTCATAGTATTTAAGCAGATATTTCCTTTTACAACGCCTGTATCTGTTCCCTTTTTTGCAATGAAAAAAGAAATTATATTAACATAGCAACAAGAACACAGAGTCACAAAAGGGGAATAATCTTAAGCCACAAAATGGGAGGTGGCTTTCCATTAACATAATATCCTCCTCCTTTTGGTATCATGGTTAAATCACTTTTGCCGTGCTGAATTGAACCCTAATTTATATTTATATTATCGAACTAATTTTTTTCTAATCAATTTATTAAACTGTAAATTTTTTACAAAAATTCAAGAAACAATCTAAATTGTTAAAACCTTAACGGTAAATTTATATGACAGTTCTGTGATGTGTTGACGGGGAGAGAGAAATTGAGTTAGAAAATCAAAATAAATTAAACCCAATTATATAACAAAATACTAAACAAAGTATAAATTAAAGTAAAACATGAAAAATAATTTAAATAAATTAATAAAGTAGACTAAACAATATATACAACAAACAATTTTTTTTTATCTTTTATCTTTTTTATTTAAAAAAAGGATAATTAAGCAAACTACATAAATTTTATTATCATCTCCTTCTCGATGAGCCTGGTGATGAAGAACTTCATGAACACATGAAGAACACGAGTGCTCCATGTCCTGCACACATTTTTAATTAAATTACATTGAATATAAACTCAAAAAATACTTTTGATGATCCACCCAAACGCCTTCAAATTAGCAACCAAATCCTAGCCTAAAATACTCGTGAAGCAGTAAGAAAATGTAGAAAACATCGAGGAGAAACCAACAATTGACTCACAATAACATCCAAGGATTGTTACTTGTCTAGATCTGAGTCTCACAAGAGTGATTACAGATCTAATCAACTGCAAATCTCGCCGAAAGACATAGTGTATCTCTCTACTTCTTCAACAAAACTCACTAGGATGGGTGGTGAATCACGATTATTTCTTTCTTCTAGTGTTCATTTATTTTATTAATTTTGGGCCATATATATATATATATATATATATATATATATATATATATATATATATACACACACACACACACATACACACACACACACAGTCCGGCTCTTCATCTTATTAATTCGTTAACGAACCGACTATAGCGACGATTCGTACCGTCGCTATAGAACAGAAAGTCGTCACCGTATGCTATGACGACGGCTTTCTGTTCTAGAGCGACGGTACGAATTGTCGCTATAGCTAATTCGTTAAAGAACCGATCCGTTGAAGAGTCGGTCTCCATCTATAACAATTGATTGCTATGTACACTATTTCAACAACCATGATCCTAACCGTTGATCTCAATAATAAATGGTCGAGATTGAACTAATTTTTTTTCCTACCACAACCACCTGAGAATTTATTGCGGCACTGCTAAAGACCAGCATGGCCCTCCATTACATTATGCATTTATCGCAACAACTTGTTGGGCTGCGGATAGAAATAAAAAATAATCTAAATGTCATTACAAGTATTCCTTATGTCCACTAATGAAAGTCTCATCTCATGTCCAAAGAATAAAAATAACTAAGAAAATTAACACACACTAAATTATGTATAAATATTTTTCTAGAAAATTAGTATTACTAACGGAGTAAATTTTATCATAATTTAAATTATATATAAATTATGTTAAAATTTTAACATAATTTATATGTAATTTAAAATTTTAACATAAATTATTATTGAACTCACACTTTATATATACTATCATTTGGGACAAACGCGTTATGTGTATAAATTATATGGTCTAAATTATGTGGTCTAAAATTAAAAAAGACAAAATAAAAATTATTTTAAAAGTTAAAGGGAATTTTTGAAAGAACGAAAACGTTTCAAAAATCATTTACACCAAACTCAGTCCTTCAACTTTATATATTATTAGTCTACTTAATGCACACACTACGTGTGTATTAAAAGATGGAAAATAGGATGCTAAAAGATAAGAGAAGGAGATAGTGGGAGCGAGAAAAATAAATAAAAGACCTATGCAATAAAGTTGAGGTAAAATAAGAAAGTAAAAAATTTCACTTCTGTGTTAACACCAAAAATAACTATCAACATCTTACTCCTGCTTTATAATATAGATTATCTTACTTTAATTAAATTAGAAACACTTAATTTTCAATATACTAGTCTCTGTCTTGAACTTTGATTAGCACATTATTATCAACCAGTAAAATACACAATGACACTTAATTATAAATTAATTAATTATCTGCTCACACATTATGTGTGTAACTTAAAATAAAAGAGAGCAAGAGAAAAAAAAAAAAAAAACTAAGAAATTACTGTAAAAATTAATCGTTGTGAAAACTGTTGCTTGAGAAAATTAATAAGGAGACTTTAAAATAATGTTAACACACAAAAAAAAAACAAAAAAAAAAACCTATTATTATTTCTCCTCTTGCTTTATTTATAGAGATGTTTTTTTTTTCTCATACGTAACTAAAGAACTAGGGCAAGAGCTTGTTTCTAATATTTGGTGTAAACATATTGTGATTGGAAAAGTAATTGATATGCCATATTCATATAAGTAATTGTTCCATCATACATTTATTTAATCATATCAACATAAATTTTGGGACATTCATACAAAAATTTTCTCACATAAAACGAAATCGATTATTTGATACCCATACTCTTTTTCAAGAAAAAAAAAACATAATGAGGAAATATGTAGGGGAGTTTTTATCATTTGTCCCTTGAGGAATGAAGGATCTGAAAAAACCAGTACCCCACTAGGGAAGGTGATATTTACATCATAACTTCAGTTTTCTAGTCCTGTCACAAGGATGAGGTGTAAATGTAATTAACACTATCTTTACATATTTCTCTACTCTTGTCTTTTAAATTCTTATAGAACTTCTGGGGGTATAATATTATACAGCCCATAGTTAGCATGATTGACTTGAACAAGACTGAAAGTAAAGTCTTGTGACTCAATCACTTCGACCAAAGGCAGAAGACAATGAGAACAAAGACTGCAGCAAGCTGACTCACTCCCAACACCCTCTCCTCCTACTAGCTTTATAGCAAGTATCTAGACTTGAAAGGTTATATCACCAAAGCTTATGTAAGGCACTTAATAATCTATTTACCTTCCACGCGTGAACACTGATTCTCTCCCCTCTTGACACGTACCAAAACTTGGTGAAATGATACACCAGGTGGTACCGTGCATGCTTACTAGATCTCTTCAACCTAGTCAAAAGTAGAGAGGGAAAATATTTTTTAGAGAGAGAAAGAGACTAATTCTCACTCACTAGCTCGGCAAATAAGGAAAGAACCCCTTCGCATACCCGAGTGCGCCATGCAGAAGCCACGCATTTCCCCAACAATCCACTTACTTGCAGCGTGTCATACAGCTCCTACTTCCATCTGGTCATTACTCTCACACCTCTACCTATATATATACACATATATACATATATTTGTAGATCATAAATATATGAGCATTTCTGAGTATTTCCTCTACAAAATTAAATGAAAACCCTAGTAGAAGAAAAGTTCTTAGATTTTTATGAGAAATGGGTAACACAACTAGAAGAGTATCTTCATTTGCTTCTTAAACTCTCCAAAGAACATTCCAATAACAATAACAAGTCAGATTTCGAGGCCATAGTATCAAAACTCACAGCCCATCACAAAGAGTTCTACACAGCCAAATGGGCTGCCGCTCATGAAGATGTGCTAGCTTTCTTTTCACCGATCTGGTTAAGCCCTTTATAGAATGCATATCTTTGGATCACGGGCTGGAAGCCGTCCATGGCGTTCCGGGTCCTCGAATCGCTCCGGCAGACCCGGTTATCCGGGTCGGGTATACCCGAAATGGACGAAGAGCAGTGGAAGAACGTGGAGGAACTGAGAGTGAAGATTAGGATGGAGGAGGAGAAGGTGGAGAGGGAGATGGAGCGGCAGCAGGTGATGATGGCGGACCGGCGGATGGTTGAGTTGGCACGGTTAACGAGCCGAGTCAAGAGCGGCTGTGACTCGGCGGTGACTCAGGTGGACGGGCTGGTGGAGGGGGCGGTGAAGGGGTTGTTGGGTGGGCTGGAGAGGGTGATGAAAATGGGGGATTGTGTGAGGCTCAAGACATTGAAGGGGGTTTTGGAGGTGTTGGATCCGAAACAGTGTGTGGAGTTTTTGGCGGCGGCGACGATGGTGGAGATTCAGCTGAGGAAGTGGGGAAAGAAGAGAGATAATCATAATTATGAGAAATGTGAAACTTTTTTGGCGGTTTAGCAGGTAGTTGGTTGATTAGCATATATGGCTAGACCTGGCAACTGGACGGGTCTGGTCCAGGGGACGGTTCCCATCCCTACCCCGACAAAGAGATCAACTCCGCCAAATTAACCCGCCCCGCTCCGAAATTATGTATCCCATCCTCGCCCTGCCTTCTCCCGCCCCGCCACTGTTATGAATAGAAATAAAGTACCTCTACTCTTGTAGAAGAAGGTAGCAGCAGATAGAGCAGGCGAAAGCCATAGAAGATTTAGAGTAAATCCGTAAAAATTAGCACTTCAATATTATTTTCAATCTCCTTCACCCCTCTGATCTTCTGTTTTATGAGTTGGGTTGGAGTTAATCCATGAAAGATTGCAGAGGATATGAGAAGAGACGGAGCTTGAAAGACTGATTTTGCAAATTTTGGGTTTGGAATTTTGATCAGTTTAACGTGAACGGGAATAAGCTGTACCATGTACCGAGTACCGAGAGAGAGACAGAGAGGAGGTGGTAGTCGTCAGATGAAGAGAGAGAGAGAGTTTGGATCTTTTAATTGAGAGTTTGGATTTAAAATTAAAAAACATGCCTATGTTTCTACTTTGTATTTTAAAATAAACAGGCTTAAAGTCAGACAAAGGGCCCAATTTATTTGTTTCATTTCTGTTTTTTGATTTTTAAAACCCTAACCCCATAGAATTAGATTAGAATATAAAATTTTAACGCCGGCCTCCCCGTTTTTATAGATGTTGGGCGTGGGTCTTAACTTGCCAAAGGAATTCAAGTTAAAAAATAATTTACTTGTTAAATTGATTGTTGATCAAGATTGATTAGTAGAATAAATTATTTTTAATTCATAATAAAAATAGATTAGGAAGAATATTATAAATAAGGTTATAAAGTAGTCTTATTATTATATCAAAAAAGTTTGGTAACAAAAAGGTACTGAAAGAATAAATTGAGAGTATTACATTTTGTTGTTCGTGGGCATTCGTTGTCATCACTGTTCAATTGAAAGCTTGAAAATTTTATTGTTTGGGGTGTTTTTGGGTGGTAAAGTTAATTAGATTTCTCAACTTAATTAAAGGTAAATTTACACTCTTTCAATTTATTGTGTAACCTCAAGTTTTAGGGTATAAAACTTGGAAGGATTATTGTAAATCCATTATTAATGATATAGTGGAGATTTGGAATTCGACTTGTGGCTTTTCCCTTTAAGGATTTTTCACGTTAAATATTGTGTCTTGCTTGTGGATGGTTATTTGTAGGGCTGTAAATAGTAACCTAAAAATTCGTATCTATTCACATTCGTATTTGAAAAAAAGCAAATATTATTCGTATTAAAAAAAACGGATATATCATATTCGGTTTAAATATATCCGCAAATAAATAGATTCAAATACGGATATAGGCGTATTCGTATTCGTTTAACATCTGATCGTAAATATATTCAGCGAATATCCGAAATCCGATATTCAAATTTAGATCTGTATCCAGAATTCGTATTCGAACAATTTACACACACACACACACATACACACACACACATATATATATATTATATAATAAGCAAAACAAATTTTTTTTAAATGGCCTTTCTTATATAATAATTAGTTTTCACTATCGTATGAAAATTATTTTGAAAATATGTCATTTCACTTCTAAAAAATAGGAAATAACACTTTTATTATAATATTAATAAACTGAAATAAATTGGTTTAAGTATAGTTAATGGATTTTTACTATTATAAAGTTAAAATATTTAAAATGTATTATTTAACAAGGAAATTATATACTAAAAGAGCAAAACTATAGCTATTAGCTTATTACAAGTTTTTTACTTTCAAAACTTACTTGCGATGCCAGAAGGCGGGAACAATGAACAATATAATTTTATTGTTAAAATGTGTTAGGTCCGAATTAATTTAGAATTAATCTAGAAGAGGGGTTGAATATATTAATTCACGTTTATGAATTTTCGGGTAAAGGGAGTATTTATCATTTTTATTTGCCCAATTATTTAGAAACTAGACGTCGAAATATTTAAAGTAAGCCCAAGGTCAATTTTGGATCAAGTCAAATTAACTAGTTGTCACACATACATTATAACTCACTCTCCATAAATATAATGAAATAAAATAATTTTTTTATAAATATGTAATCTATGAGGATAAATAATAAATAAAACTCACCATAAACATATTATTAAAGTTTTAATCAAGTATTTGAGAAAAAATAATTAAATATTAAATGTAAACTTTTGAATCTAATTATAGATTAAAAATATTCATATACACTACAATATCACTCCACACACAAAATGAACATCTACTTATTAATGGACATCTAAATATTAATAATTATAGCATTCATTTTGAAATTTAGGATTTCAAAAATGATGAAAATCTTTTTGAATTGTAATTTAGAGCATTGATTATTGTATTTATTAAAAATAAATAAATTAATATTCACTTATTAATGAACCACACTTTAAAACTCATTATTTTTTTTCTTATTCTAGTTATAGTTGTAATTAGAGCATTCACTTTGAAATTAAAATTTAAGATTTCGAAATGATGAAAACTTATTTGAATTGTAATTTAAAGTATTGATTATTGTATTTATTAAAAATAAATAAATTAACATTCATTCATTAATGAACTATACTTTAAAACTCATTATTTTTTTTATTCTAATTATAGTTGTAATTAGAGCATTCATTTTGAAATTTAAGATTCAAAAATGATGAAAACTTATTTAAATTGTAATTTAGAGCATTGATTATTGTATTTATTAAAAATAAATAAATTAATATTCATTTATTAATGAACTTTACATTAAAATTCATTATTTTTTTTCTTATTCTAGTTATAGTTACAATTACAAAGCGACAATTCAAAACCTTATCTTATCCTTTATCTTTCTCAGTTCTCACTCTCAGCCGCCGCTTCAACGTTTCAACCTAGAGCAAAAGAATCTACAGAGAGAGTGAAAATAGCCTGCCATCGTCTTCGAAAGTAGGCTCGGTTTGTTCCTTGATCTGCTTCGAATTTTCTCTCGCGTATTCAAAAGGTATGTTTCAATTTGTGCCTAATTGGCTCTGATTAGTTAGTTTAAGTGATGAAATTGTATGATTATGCAATTTTTTATTTGTAATTTTGGATCTGAATCTGTGTTATAAGCTGAAGGATCAGTAAAAAGTTTCAACACTACAAGACCATTTGATGTAAACTGCAAAAGTAACATCAAGAGTTTTTACATCATACGAGCACTAGTAGTATTCAGATATATTGCTCACATGAAATAATTTTCCTTTTTAGATAATATGGCAATACATTGGTTTAAATATCAACAACAGATGGCATAAAAAAATAAAAGGGGGTGAACCCCTATTCCATTAAATTAAAACAATCAACCAAAAAAATAGTAACTACTAAGCAGATTTACACCAAAAAAATAATAATTTAGATATGCACTAATAAAGGCTGACAGACCATTCCATTCAAGCTTCTAAGTTCTAACTACTTGAAAGTTGGAATAGATACTACTACTCACACTGTCCTCCTCCAACCCACCATCTAAATTGCAAAATTATTACTCTATCTATTACAAAATTAGAGACATAATTATAAAAGAATGACTTTTAAGAATAATTTTATGTTCTCAAATATACCTTTAGTATTGGTTAAAAATTTGGATATTTAATTTTAATTCAAACATTATATAGTTGAAATTGTAAACATAATTTTTTACCTTTACTCTGTTGGAAATGTTTTTGTTACTACATAATAGGAATGATTTTGAAAGTCATAAATCTTTAGTTCTGCTTAATTTAATAATGTAAATTAATTGCAGGTTAAAAATGTCTCAACAAATAGGTAGTAGTAGTGCTACCTCAGTTGCACCTGTTGATGGTTTAGCTATTTCTGATAATGCTACAACTAAAGCCCCTAATGATACACTTAATACGACTGATCAAGAGACAGCCCCAACCGCGATTGGTCGTAACAGGAGTTTTGACATCAAGTGTTTGGGCAGATTTTGACAGGGTTAGAACGGATAACAATGTTGTTGCTACTTGCAAACATTGTAAAAGAAATTTTGACGAATCAAACGGTAAAGGTACAACTCATTTGAAAAATCATAAAAATAATTGTGCTTTTGCCAATGTGTTGACCCTATCAACAATTTCTTGGGAAGTGTGTCACCAATGAGAGCCCTACACCAAAGGTAACTACACATAAATATAACTCATTTGTTAAAAGATCTTTGTATGCGAAAATGATTGCAAAATATGATTATTCTTTTTTATGGCCGAGCATAGCTACTTTCGTCTTTGGGTTTCATATATTATGCCAACTTATAAATTTCGTTTAAGAAACACTGTGAAAAAAGATTTTGGGTGATGTGTTTGAAGAAAAGGGCTAGAATTTATAAAGAAATTGAGAGCTTACCATCTAGAGTTAGTTTAACTACCGATGGATGGAAACCGAACTTTCAAAATCGGGGTTATTTTTGTGTGACTTATCATTATAGTGATGATGCATGGGAAATGCATAAAAAAGTAATTGCTTTTCATGTTGTTAAATATCCATATCATGGTCTGAATTTAAGTGAGTGGTGAAAACATCAAATTCTTAAATGGAATATTGATAGAAAGTTGTCTAGTGTTGTTAATGTTGATAATGCTTCAAATAAATTCGGAATGTTAGAAGGTATCAAAACATGGTTGAATGGTAAGAAAGTTTTGTTGCATAATGCTGACATGTTTCATATCCAATGTTCTCCTCATATTATAAATCTGATTGTTAAACAAGGTTTGAAGATAGTTCATGGTTTAATTGAGGAGATTCAAAAAATTGTCAAATATATTGATATCTCACCCGCTAGCGATGAAAAATTTGTTCTTGTTTTGACCCAAACAAGATTGAATTCTAAAAGGTGTATTCCATTGGATTGGATGTGGAAACTACATGGAACTCCACCTTTTATATGCTAGTGAGTGCTTTGGAGCTTCAGGATGCAATTGAGCGTTTAGTCGATTTAGATAATAACTATAATTTTTTGCCTTCTTCGGAAGAATGGGAAAGGAAAAAGAACGTTTGTGATCATTTGAGTTTATTTAATGACGCGACAAAAAGACTTTTGGGAATTAAGTATCCTACGTCAAATTTGTATTACATGGAAGTGCATTCTATTCGTATGAAGTTGTTGGAGTGGAAAGATAATGATATTTATTATATTTCTACAATGGTCATTGAGATGTAAGCAAAATTTGATAAGTATTGGGAGGAATCTAACTTGATTCTTACGATTGTGGTTATTGTTGATCCTCGTTATAAGATGAAAATTATTGAGTGGGCTTGTAGGGAAATGCATGGTGATTATGCCGAAATATATATAAGCAAAGTTCATAAATTTTTGCATGAGTTATTTACCAAATATGATGATACTAGTGGATTTGAACTAAGGGGTGACATTAGTACTTCATCTATAAGCCATGAAGATAATTTATCAAAGTCAAAAAATAATCCAAGTGGAATTTTCTCGTTTAAGAAGTTTGTAACCAAAGATTGTGCATCTAATGTTGTGGAAAAAAAAGTGAGTTGAAGGAATATTTTGAAGACACTTTGCACCCTTTGGATGATGATAATCCACTAGCTTTTAATATTTTGTATTGATGAAAACATTATGGACCTAGGTTTCCAACACTTGCAAAGATGGCTTGGGATATATATTCTTGCTATTCCTACTTCTTCTGTTGCTTCAGAGTCATCTTTTAGCCACGCACGTAGAGTTATCACTGGTATTCGTGCATCATTAAATTCGACAACGGTGGAAACTCTAATGTGTGCCAAAGATTGGTTGCCGAGAGTTGAAGTGGGTAAATATAAGTATGATTAATTTATAATTATTCTTTAAATTGTTTAATATTTGTACTAATTTTATTTATGTTTACTATTTATATATAGCCGGAGAATCTACAATTGAAGTTGGTGCTACCATTGGAGATAATGAGGATCATGAGCTTAGCATTTATAAGTTTTTTACCTCCTATAATGCTATGAGCTTTAATCTGGTCTGTTGTACTTATTTTATTTCTTGGTTTGAATGTTGAAATGTGTAAGTTTATTGCCAAATAATTGTTGAATATTCTGACCAATTTTTACATAACAAACACAACAATTTGAGTATTAGGATTTCGCAAATTAATTACAATTAAACTCAAATAGTATTTTTTTGTAGGAGGGATTATTTGTATACAATTGAAGATTTGCTAGTATGATAATTTGGCCGATTCACTACTTAGACTTTTGATCTACTTGTAAAGCTTGATAGTCAATGAAGTTGATTGTCATAATTAGGCTATGTAGTAATGTAGAGTTTCCATTTTTTACAATGTGTACTTTTTTATTTTTAATCTTTGGTCTACTGGAGTTGGCTTGTAAATCTTTAGTGGACTCTGGTGTTTGAATTTACATGTGATGAAACAAAAGGCTTATCATTGTCTTTACCTTTCGTTGATTATTGAAATGAGATAAATTTATTTCATAATGATATTTAACTCTGATCAAGTCTACATGTTTTCTAATAGCATGAAATTGAAGAATTATTTTTAAAAATTAGATTATTAATCATATATATTCGATAGTAATAAGTTGCATATTTGATAGTCAATTTATGTATGTCACTCTATAGAATAGGAAAGTTGTGTGTTTTTCCTTAAACTGTAATTAATTTACCATTTTTAAAATTATTTATATCATTGCAGTTGGATCTTGTAATGTCTAGACCAGTTCCTAAAAGACTTCTACATCCCTGATTATATACTTGTTCCTGACTCAAAGTGTGAACATATTAATGTTGTACTTCATGCCCGGTATTAGTTTTCATCAACTCCAAAAGTGGTGGTCAGCTGGTGGGGCTCTTCTAAATGGAAACCAGGTATTTGTCATCCTATGAGAGCAGAACTTTAGAGGAATTAATTCATTAAGCCTATATTTGAGAATTAGCTTTTCTCTTATCTCGGGACTGCCCTTTGTGCAAAGTATTGTTAGGTTTTTGATTTGGATTAATTCATTAACTAATTGGATTGAATATTTAAGTATTACTTTATTAAGAATATGAAGTAAATAAAAAGTTCATGCCATAACATTATATTAGTTATTATAATAATGATGTTATGAACTTTTACATAAAATCTTGTAAAAGTTAATGTTTAACATTATATTAATTATTTTAGATTAACATTATACTAATATTAAGTATTTATTTTTCTCTTGTAACTGTAATTAGTTATGATATAAATTAATGAAGGATGATTGCAAAGAAGAATAAGAGTTTTACCATCTTTTCAATGATATTAATTTGATACTTTCTCTAGAATGTTTAAATTTTAATTTTTATGATCAATGGTGTATAATGATGTGTTTGACATTTTCCTCATATTTATGATTAGGATGTTTAATTAATATGTATTGTTTAAACTTTAAATTATGATTGATGATGAGTAATTATTCAATTTTTATCCTTTATTTTTTGTAAATAATTTGAATGCATTTTATATTAGGTGGCTGATAAACAAATTCGGATACCCGAATATTCAAATAATCTAAGTATTCGAATAAAATAAACAGAAACAGATATTATCTGTATTCAGATATTGTTTCGAATACCGGATACGTATAATATTTTTTAAATCCACTGACTACCAAATACGAATATGGATAACAAATTGACTTTTCAGATACGGTTACCACTGTATCCGTATCCGTATATATTCGTTTACACCCCTAGTTATTTGTTATTTTTATTCTCATTATTTGATTTGTTGATTTCATATTTAATTGCATAAAGAGGGAAAAGTAATTTTTGGGACTGAGATTATTTTAGGTGTACTTTTCTCAACAGTGATATCAAAGCTTGGTTATTTTTGTGATTTTTTTATGAGAATTAAATGGAAGATTGGATAACAGGTTACATGATTAAACTCAAGGCTACAAATTCTACAATTTGGAAGCCATGAATGGAGGATTTACTTTATGCAAGGATTTGTTCGAGCCACTTGAGAATGAAGGAATCAAGCCCACAAACAAGAGTGACACGCAGTAAAACAAGATGAACAAGAAAACTATTGGTCTAATTAGATCGTGGATTGATCAAAGTGTGTTTCATCATATGCTTTTTGACAGAAATTGGAGTCCATGTACGAAAGAAAGACGACGCAGAATAAAGCTTTCTTGATTAGGAAGCTTGTAAATTCTATCTAAGTTCAAGAATGAGAACTCTGTTGCAGAACACTTGACTGATTTTCAGAGTTTGATAAATCAGTTAAGTATGAAGAAGAGGATCATTGACGATGAGATACAGGCTTTGTTGATGTTGAGCTCTTTGCCTAATAGTTGGGAGACGCTGGTTGTGTCGTTGAGTAACTCTGATTCCAATGGTATGCTGACTATGGATATAGTCAAGGATATTTTGTTAAATGAAGAATAGAGGCGAAGAGATGTCGTAGTGACTAGTGCAGAGTCACAAGTTTTTAACGTACAGAGTAGGGGCAGAAACAAAGGGAGGAGCTCTCCTGAAGACAAGAAATCTAAGAGAAGGTCAAGAGAGAAAAAAGAGATAATTTATTTTTACTGCCAGATATTAGGTCACATAAGGCAAGAATGTATATTTTTGAAGAATGAATAGTCTAAGAAAAATGATGAGGATAAGGACTCGATTATATATATATCCAACGTAAATGTAGCCATTATTTGTGGTAGTAAATCTAAGTGCCATGTTAATTATTGGGTGATTGATTCAGGTACTTCATTCTATGCTACTTCGCGTGGTGAGATCTTCACATCCTATACTAATAGTGATTTTGGCTATGTACAAATGAGAAACGGTAGTGCATCTAAGGTAGTTAGCATTAGAGATATTTGTTTGGATACTAACAATAGTTGCAAGTTGATGTTTAGAGAAGTCAGACATGTTCTAGATATCTGCCTTAATTTGATCTTTACTGGTAAGCTTGATGAGAATAGTTATAATTGTTTCTTTAGTGAAAGTCAATAGAAGCTCACTAAAGGGTCTCTAGTGGTAACTGGAGGTAAGAAGATAGACACTCTTTACACAATGCGGGTGCATGTGAGAGGTGTTGAAGATGAGGGAGCTAGAAGGAAAAAGATGTGGTACAAAGTCGTGCAAGATGGGAGAAAAAGATTGCATGAGAACTACGAGAAGAAAGTTTTTCGCTTTAAATGTTTACCAAAAGTGAAGAAAGAAAATGATAGCTCACAGTCAGAGTACAAAGCGATTATGAATGAATTTAATAAGAAAAAAACTGTCAAGTTTGAGTTAGATCCTCCCATCGAGAAGAACCATGCTAATGAGACAATGCTAGAAATGAAGAAAACTAAAAAATTCAAGAAGCTTGAGTTAAGCCAAGACTTCGTTAGAATTAACTTTGAGTGATGAGTTATGGTAGGTGATCCCTCCTCTCATAGGTTCAGAGGGAGATATTATTGGGTATGAGACCTCACCCGTGAAAGGAATTCATGTTGAAAAAAGATTTACTTGTTAGATTGATTGATGACTAAGACAAAGATATGTGATCCCTAATTTAATTAGGAGAATAAATTGTTTCTAATCCATAATAGGAATGGATTAAGAAGAGTACTATAAATAAGGCTACGAGGAAGTCTTATTATTACATGAGAGAATCTCGGTAGCAAGAAGGTACCAAAAGAGTAAATTGAGAGGATTACAGCTTGTAACTCATTGGGAATCCGTCGCTGTGACAACCCGGATTTTTGGAGAATAATTATAATAAGAATTTTATATAGAATAATTCTTATTATGAGTCGCGTTTGAATATATATGTGTTATATATATTTATGTGATTAAATTGATGAGCTTAATATGTATATATATAAATGTGAAATATATACATAGATTCGAAATGAATGAGTTAATAGTAAATTATTGCAACGATCACGAGTCATGGGAAGCTTGATAATTCGAGCTTATGAATATTATTGAATAAAATAGACTTTTATTGATAATATTATGTGGTAAGTGTTTAAAGGTTATATTATAACCTAGATTATGTGTAGACGATGATTGGTAGGTATCAAAGTTTTCGTATTAGCTAATTTGGCGGATTCGAGAAATATCGCTAGTGTACTATTTATTGGATAAAATAAATAGTTAAAGGATAATATTATTGGACGAGTTATTTATTGTAAAGACGCTAACCCAAAATATGGGTGAGATATATGTACGTTGATGTCTATGATTATGGGGAGTTAATCGGAACGAGTAGCGATCGCGAATCATGAATACCCTTGTAATTTGGGTTTATTAATAGTATTAATGGATTAAATATTATTTTTATGCGACGTGTTTAAAGGTTGCGTGACAACCTGGATTATGTGAATGTATGAAATTTTACGTGTTATAGTTTTGTTTAAGTGAATATTTAATTTTGCGTAGCATCGTTAAATCTCTATTCACGAGTTAGTATTCACGTTGGGAATATTCATCTAGAGACGTCTTCGCGGATGACTTCGATATTTCCTAATTATTGCCAACCCATTTAGGCAATGTGATAATAATCCAAGTGTAGGATTTATGGGAGCCCAATGGGAATTAAATTAGAAGCCCAAGTGATTTTAAGGGTGACCCAAACCCATGACCCAAACCCATGACCCAACCCATGACCCAAGACTTGACCCATGTGGGATATGGGCACAAAAATCAGCATTTTGGTGTTTTAATGAGGGAGTATGCGGGTAACATGGTAAGGGAGAGGCCAAATGAGTGGAATTTGCATGTTGAATAAGTGGGAACAAATAAACAATTGTTAGCCAATAGAAAATTGGCCACCTTTCCCATTTTTCTTCCACTTCTCCCTAATTTACTCCACTTCTCCCAAATTAATGCAACCATTCCATTTCTATCTTGCATTCCACATTCCTCCCATTCCCATCAGCTGATAGAGAGAGAGAGAAAGAGAGAGAGCTGCAAAGAAGGAGGAGAAAGAGGTCGCCGGAGTTCGCCGGAAAAAGAAGAAGGTCGCCGGAAAAAGGAAGGAAGAGGAAGAAGAAGGCACGGGTGGAAGAAGAAGAGAATCCAAGCAAGGAGGACCTTCAAAATAAATCCTAGCCGAGCTTCTTAATCATCTAGGAAGGATTTATAGAGGTAAACACCAATCAAATCCTTTCCATTCGATTTCTTATTGAGTTTTTCAAGTTTTCTTAGTTTTGAGCTCTTAAACTTGTGGGTCGGATTTGTGGCGATTCTTGGTGTTTTTGTTTGTGGTGATTGTTTGTAAATGTTGTTAAAAGGTTATATAAGCCATTAATAACATCAAAGTGGAACAAAAACACAAGAAATCTGTACCTATGCTTAAGGAGGATGAAGAACATGAAGAACAATGAACTTTGGACATGAACTTGGACATTTGGACGATTTAGAGGACTTTGTAGCTATGATTTTGTGTTTGTTTAATTCGTTTGTTGTTATGATATTGTACTTCCATGGGTTATGAGTTTAACCCAGTTGGAATGGAGTAAAAAGGGATTAAAACGAAGTTTTGGTGATGATTTTGGTGAAGAACACCAAGAACACGAAAATATAACAAGAGTTGATACTTTGGCCTAAGATTTGGCCATGTTAATGTTAATGGGTAGCTCTGAATTTTTGATATGTTGTAGCTCTATGTCTTAGGAGTCCATAGAGTCCGAAACGGACCAATTTGAAGGTCTAGAGAAGAAGTTATGAGGTTTGGAGTGAAGGAGGGTCAAAATCGCGATGTCTGACAAGGGCCACCAGGCCAGCCGCGCGCCCGCACCAAGGCCCCGCGCGCCCGCGCGCGCGCGCTGCCGCACGCCGTGCGCCTGGTGCCGCCCGCCCGCGTGTGCGCTGCCCGACTCAGCTTCGACGTCCGTTGGGAAAATGGCCATAACTTTCTCATACGGACTCGGATTTAGGCGATTCAAGATGATCCGGAAAGCTTAGAGATAGACCTACAATATCCAGTAATTAGAATTGAAATTTATTATCTGGAACAATTTTGAAATTAACCGTTTTTAGGGCTATTGTGCAAACGGTAGGCGTCGGTCATGCGTGTGTGCATAGTATAATGCTCCCGACATTGTTAAATGATGTTCTAAGTTATAAAACATGGTTATTATGATTTATAATCATACTTAACATTAACCTTTGGGTATTAGACAATTTGAATGGGCGTGCTAGGCGTACGCAATTGCGTGTCACTTGGGCGTTCGAGTAAACAAGTTTGGCGTATGGGCGTGCAAGCGTCGTAACGCCGCGACAAGTGTGTATAACTTTGTTTAATATTGTGTTTCTAATAATAATGAAACATGATAGTTTGTTATAAATCAATGTATGGGCATGCTAAGCACATGCAAAGGAGGCGAATTAGGTGTGTGACGTGTAAACGTCGAAACGCCGCGTAAATTGTTAAAGAATTTAAATAGTGTTTCGAGTTAAACAAAACGAACATTATAAGATATGAAGTGGGTTTATAATATAAACCATTATATGAAGCCTTTTTAGTGGCTAATTGGTATTTTGTTGTTAAATAAATTGTGTAGGATATTTGAAGGACGAGCCATCATAATTTGGCAAGGAATGCTTAAGGCAAGTTCTTTCAGTAACTTGTTAACTTGTTTAAATGTATTGAAGTACATGACTTGATTACTAAATCTTTCACTATTATGTGGATTATATGAGAGCATGATTAAAGTGTGCATAACATGCAATTATGTGACTATATTGTTCTATGTGGAACTTGAATTATTGCAAATATACAATGTGAGATGCATGAAGTATGCTATGAGATACATGATGCATATATATGGATGAATTGCATAAGATTTATAATGCATGAGTAAGATGCATAGTATGAGAATCATGATGCATGGATAAAATGCAAACTTATGTGTTACGTGAAGCATGAAATGTGAAAACTGTCAGTTCTTGCTGAGCCGTCGTGCTCATTCTTGCAAAAATAAAACTTTTGCAGATTTACGATGCAATGCAATTATCTTGATATCGTGATGATAAGGATTAGAGGCGCATGGAAACAGGAAGGTTGCTAAATGCCCCTTTACTGTATTTATTTAGTTATGATGACGGTATATGATGTACGTGAATTTGATTATGTAAACCCTAAGTTAGAAATGAAGGTTATCCATTATAGTATTTATGATGTGATTATGTTAGTTACTTGTTATAGTAAACTACAAGGATGTCGATGTTATATAAAGGACATTTTTATAACGAATGTATTGGTTATTGAATAACCTTGCGAATATTCAGGGATTGGATAAAGTCAGAATCTGAACCTTGCGTTCACATATGAGATATTGTAAAGGATCATGGTATTTATTCAACCTTGGTCATAAGTGTTTTATTTAAGGTCTTCGTGCCTGGGATTAGATGAGGATATGTTGTTATATTATTGTAATTACATATTTTTAGTAAACCCATGTTGTATGGGTAGTACCGTGACGCGCCGGAATCGGGTTCAAGGTAAGACCCGAGTTTCGGGGGCGTTACAGTTGGTATCAGAGCTGATAGGTTATAAACCTTAGGTAAGAGTACCTTAGGCTATAACCGTAGTGAAGGAAGATGATAATGATGAAGATAGTGAAGAGATAAAACTCAAATAGAATTTAATCGATAGTAAATGAATTTAGAAAATTCATAGTAAGAGTTGAAGTATATATAAGACGATTCAAAGAAGAATCTTAATGCGTTATAAAAGACGAGAATTAGGAGTTACCTGACTCTAGTGATATAGATGATAAGTATTGATCAATATACAAGGTCTATAAGGCATAAAGGCATAAAATCATATATTATGATTAAAGAGAAGAGTATAGAAGGTCGTAGGATGAAACGATCGTAGAGTAAGATCACGAAGTGATTGGATTAAGTCATAGAATGGCAGATGATCAATTGAATGATCGAAAATTTTAGCTCAATGCTATAGATAGATGGTACTATGAGATAGTACGAGTAAAACTCGGGAAAGAGTTATGGATGATGGAACAAGAATTAAATTCTGGTTGAGCAACGAGTAAGCTAGGATTGGGAGTGATTTCAATTGAGGACTCATGTTAGTGGCTGAGTTGTACAATTCCTTGTATGGGCGGGGAGTTCGTGCTTGGTTTGAGAACCACTTAGCTTCCTATATCGGTATAGTGGTTGAGTTGAACAATTCTTTGTATGGGCGGGGAATTTGTGCTTGGTGTAACAACCGCTTAGCTTCCTATATTGATTAGTGGCCGAGTTGATCGATTCCTTGTATGGGCAGGGGATTGTGATAGGTTCGACAATCACTTAGCTTCCTATATTGATAATCGTTGGAACCTAGTATCGCGCTATCGCTATACGTATGACGAGGAGGTGATTCTTTTCTCATATTTATATTTGATAGTTAGAGAATATTAAGATTAGGTGCGAGTTCTTTAAACTCACACGTATGGTAAGTTCGTGACTCATAATCATATGGTCTGGTGGAACCCCTCAGCGAATGGACGATGTTGGTCTGACTAGGATAAGTTCCTAAACCCATATGATTGTGGTAAGTTCCTGAACTCATAATTTGTGGTAAGTTTGATGAACTATATTGGGGTATGGAAAGGTGGTGGATTGAGGACTGTGAATTCTCAAAATGATGAGCATTGAAGGAGTTAGAAATAGATAGAATTATTAAATAGTGGAGAAATGGGAGAAATTGAAGTTGATGAGGAGACATGGATATTCCAAATCTTCTAGCTATGCTAGACTTCGAAATTTATTGACTTCGTGCTGACATTTGCACTTTTGCTCTTCGAAAAATGTATGGAGCCAGATTTCTGGACCAGGGATTTTAAATGTACTATTATTCATATGTCTAAGCTAATAGTTTCGGCTAGACAAAGTTGATTTGAAAATATCAAAATGTATTTTTAAATTGTCATCAATGCATCATGAAACCTGGTGTAGAATGACAGATGATGGAGTCATCAATGCAGATTAACCTAGTGTTGGATGTGATCATAGGATC
This sequence comes from Aralia elata, assembly GCA_034770075.1. Taxonomy (NCBI): domain Eukaryota; kingdom Viridiplantae; phylum Streptophyta; class Magnoliopsida; order Apiales; family Araliaceae; genus Aralia; species Aralia elata. The sequence continues at coordinate 68,941,549 of CM068379.1, read as the reverse complement.
GTCAACCCACTAAGGTATGATGTAGTATGACAAGGTCAGAAAATGACGGAATCCTAACACACTGTTGCAACAGTGCAGTATTATGACGTCATAAAATGATTTTTGTTTTCTCTAAGGTATAAAAAAAAAAATTTGCATGCCAATTGAGTTGGCTATAATGATTCGATTGATGTCTGAATTATTGATGTAAGTCTAAGCTATTTGATTCGGCTAGACGAATGTTGTAATGTGTTTATGAAACTCAAGCATTATTTGAGAATTTATGCCAAACCAAATTGTTTTGGTGCGGATTCTTGAGCTGGGGGAAATAACCTGGAATAGGGGAATATAAGTGTCGGTTATCTGGCACGGTCAGGACTTAATGTTATGCATACACATGGTGTACGAGAGGTCGATCCCCTCAAGTACAACTGGCGGGAGCATCCCTCGATATGGATGCTATAAGTGTCGGGTATCCGATACAGTCAGAGTTAAATGTTATGCATATACATGGGGTATGAGAGGCTTATCCCCTCGAGTACTACTGACGGACTAATTCCTTGACTACGTTCATGGTCTTTATGAGGTAGATTACCTTTTTCATAATTGAAATTGGTAAGGGTAGTAATACCCGTAAACCTCTATGGTCATGGTCTTTATGGCCCCTCAGCATAATATGAAAAGTTTTTAAGGAATATTTTATTTCCTATTTATTCAAGTTACTTCACAATTATTAAACAATTGTTGGAGGTTCCTATTATTCGGGAAACTGAGTTTGGGAAGAGTGATTATCCTAAGGAGAAGTAGTCGTAGAATGCGACAATTTTAAGTGAATCCTTGAAAGAGGACAGTGTAAAGGTTAGAATGAAAACCTAGTTTTGATGGGTAGAATAAGCAAAGATGAATGCGTTAAAATTTTGAGGACGAAATTCTTAGAAGAAGGGGTGAATGTAATATCCCGAATGTTTATGAGTTAGCAAATCATGATATTAAATTATTATGATGATTGTGGCATACAATGATCCTTAGAAAAGGAAATTGATGGGTTAAACATAGGATAATACTCAGAGATTAAATAGGTAATATGAAACCTATGTTATAGTAATACGTTAAAATTTATTCAACGATAAAATTTCGGAAGAAATTAGACAAAAACCGAGTAAGAGGTTTGATATTTGTGATTCCGAGGACGGAATCCTTATAAGGAGGGAAGGATGTGACAACCCGGATTTTTGGAGAATAATTATAATAAGAATTTTATATAGAATAATTCTTATTATGAGTCGCGTTTGAATATATATGTGTTATATATATTTATGTGATTAAATTGATGAGCTTAATATGTATATATATAAATGTGAAATATATACATAGATTCGAAATGAATGAGTTAATAGTAAATTATTGCAACGATCACGAGTCATGGGAAGCTTGATAATTCGAGCTTATGAATATTATTGAATAAAATAGACTTTTATTGATAATATTATGTGGTAAGTGTTTAAAGGTTATATTATAACCTAGATTATGTGTAGACGATGATTGGTAGGTATCAAAGTTTTCGTATTAGCTAATTTGGCGGATTCGAGAAATATCGCTAGTGTACTATTTATTGGATAAAATAAATAGTTAAAGGATAATATTATTGGACGAGTTATTTATTGTAAAGACGCTAACCCAAAATATGGGTGAGATATATGTACGTTGATGTCTATGATTATGGGGAGTTAATCGGAACGAGTAGCGATCGCGAATCATGAATACCCTTGTAATTTGGGTTTATTAATAGTATTAATGGATTAAATATTATTTTTATGCGACGTGTTTAAAGGTTGCGTGACAACCTGGATTATGTGAATGTATGAAATTTTACGTGTTATAGTTTTGTTTAAGTGAATATTTAATTTTGCGTAGCATCGTTAAATCTCTATTCACGAGTTAGTATTCACGTTGGGAATATTCATCTAGAGACGTCTTCGCGGATGACTTCGATATTTCCTAATTATTGCCAACCCATTTAGGCAATGTGATAATAATCCAAGTGTAGGATTTATGGGAGCCCAATGGGAATTAAATTAGAAGCCCAAGTGATTTTAAGGGTGACCCAAACCCATGACCCAAACCCATGACCCAACCCATGACCCAAGACTTGACCCATGTGGGATATGGGCACAAAAATCAGCATTTTGGTGTTTTAATGAGGGAGTATGCGGGTAACATGGTAAGGGAGAGGCCAAATGAGTGGAATTTGCATGTTGAATAAGTGGGAACAAATAAACAATTGTTAGCCAATAGAAAATTGGCCACCTTTCCCATTTTTCTTCCACTTCTCCCTAATTTACTCCACTTCTCCCAAATAATGCAACCATTCCATTTCTATCTTGCATTCCACATTCCTCCCATTCCCATCAGCTGATAGAGAGAGAGAGAAAGAGAGAGAGCTGCAAAGAAGGAGGAGAAAGAGGTCGCCGGAGTTCGCCGGAAAAAGAAGAAGGTCGCCGGAAAAAGGAAGGAAGAGGAAGAAGAAGGCACGGGTGGAAGAAGAAGAGAATCCAAGCAAGGAGGACCTTCAAAATAAATCCTAGCCGAGCTTCTTAATCATCTAGGAAGGATTTATAGAGGTAAACACCAATCAAATCCTTTCCATTCGATTTCTTATTGAGTTTTTCAAGTTTTCTTAGTTTTGAGCTCTTAAACTTGTGGGTCGGATTTGTGGCGATTCTTGGTGTTTTTGTTTGTGGTGATTGTTTGTAAATGTTGTTAAAAGGTTATATAAGCCATTAATAACATCAAAGTGGAACAAAAACACAAGAAATCTGTACCTATGCTTAAGGAGGATGAAGAACATGAAGAACAATGAACTTTGGACATGAACTTGGACATTTGGGTCGATTTAGAGGACTTTGTAGCTATGATTTTGTGTTTGTTTAATTCGTTTGTTGTTATGATATTGTACTTCCATGGGGTTATGAGTTTAACCCAGTTGGAATGGAGTAAAAAGGGATTAAAACGAAGTTTTGGTGATGATTTTGGTGAAGAACACCAAGAACACGAAAAATATAACAAGAGTTGATACTTTGGGCCTAAGATTTGGCCATGTTAATGTTAATGGGTAGCTCTGAATTTTTGATATGTTGTAGCTCTATGTCTTAGGAGTCCATAGAGTCCGAAACGGACCAATTTGAAGGTCTAGAGAAGAAGTTATGAGGTTTGGAGTGAAGGAGGGTCAAAAATCGCGATGTCTGACAAGGGCCACCAGGCCAGCCGCGCGCACCGCACCAAGGCCCCGCGCGCCCGCGCGCGCGCGCTGCCGCACGCCGTGCGCCTGGTGCCGCCCGCCCGCGTGTGCGCTGCCCGACTCAGCTTCGACGTCCGTTGGGAAAATGGCCATAACTTTCTCATACGGACTCGGATTTAGGCGATTCAAGATGATCCGGAAAGCTTAGAGATAGACCTACAATATCCAGTAATTAGAATTGAAATTTATTATCTGGAACAATTTTGAAATTAACCGTTTTTAGGGCTATTGTGCAAACGGTAGGCGTCGGTCATGCGTGTGTGCATAGTATAATGCTCCCGACATTGTTAAATGATGTTCTAAGTTATAAAACATGGTTATTATGATTTATAATCATACTTAACATTAACCTTTGGGTATTAGACAATTTGAATGGGCGTGCTAGGCGTACGCAATTGCGTGTCACTTGGGGCGTTCGAGTAAACAAGTTTGGCGTATGGGCGTGCAAGCGTCGTAACGCCGCGACAAGTGTGTATAACTTTGTTTAATATTGTGTTTCTAATAATAATGAAACATGATAGTTTGTTATAAATCAATGTATGGGCATGCTAAGCACATGCAAAGGAGGCGAATTAGGTGTGTGACGTGGTAAACGTCGAAACGCCGCGTAAATTGTTAAAGTAATTTAAATAGTGTTTCGAGTTAAACAAAACGAACATTATAAGATATGAAGTGGGTTTATAATATAAACCATTATATGAAGCCTTTTTAGTGGCTAATTGGTATTTTGTTGTTAAATAAATTGTGTAGGATATTTGAAGGACGAGCCATCATAATTTGGCAAGGAATGCTTAAGGCAAGTTCTTTCAGTAACTTGTTAACTTGTTTAAATGTATTGAAGTACATGACTTGATTACTAAATCTTTCACTATTATGTGGATTATATGAGAGCATGATTAAAGTATGCATAACATGCAATTATGTGACTATATTGTTCTATGTGGAACTTGAATTATTGCAAATATACAATGTGAGATGCATGAAGTATGCTATGAGATACATGATGCATATATATGGATGAATTGCATAAGATTTATAATGCATGAGTAAGATGCATAGTATGAGAATCATGATGCATGGATAAAATGCAAACTTATGTGTTACGTGAAGCATGAAATGTGAAAACTGTCAGTTCTTGCTGAGCCGTCGTGCTCATTCTTGCAAAAATAAAACTTTTGCAGATTTACGATGCAATGCAATTATCTTGATATCGTGATGATAAGGATTAGAGGCGCATGGAAACAGGAAGGTTGCTAAATGCCCCTTTACTGTATTTATTTAGTTATGATGACGGTATATGATGTACGTGAATTTGATTATGTAAACCCTAAGTTAGAAATGAAGGTTATCCATTATAGTATTTATGATGTGATTATGTTAGTTACTTGTTTTTATAGTAAACTACAAGGATGTCGATGTTATATAAAGGACATTTTTATAACGAATGTATTGGTTATAGAATAACCTAGCGAATAATCAGGGATTGGAAAAAGTCAGAATCTGAACCTTGCGTTCACATAGGAGATATTGTAAAGGATCATGGTATTTATTCAACCTTGGTCATAAGTGTTTTATTTAAGGTCTTCGTGCCTGGGATTAGATGAGGATATGTTGTTATATTATTGTAATTACATATTTTTAGTAAACCCATGTTGTATGGGTAGTACCGTGACGCGCCGGAATCGGGTTCAAGGTAAGACCCGAGTTTCGGGGGCGTTACAGTCGCTATCTCCATTAAATTGAAAGCTCGAAGGTAAACTTGTACTCCTTCAATTTTTTATGTACCCTCAAGTTTTAAGGTATAAAACTTGGGAGGATTATTGTGTGCCTATTATTAGTGATATAATGGAGATTCGGAGTTCGACCTGTAATTTTTTCCTTTAAGAGTTTTTCATATTAAATATTGTGTCATGCTTGTGGATGGTTATTTGTTATTTTTATTCTCATTATTGGGTTTGTGGATTTCCTATTTTATTACACAAATAGGAAAAAAGTAATTTCTGGGATTGAGATTACTTTAGGTGTACTTTTGCTAACTGTGGTATCAGAGCTTGGTCATTTTTATGATTTTCTTGTGCGAATTAAATAGAGGATTGGATAGTAGGTTGCATGGTTAAACTCAAGGCTATAAATTTTGCAATTTAGAAGCCATGAATGGAGGAATTACTTTACCGCAAGGATTTATACGAGCCACTTGAGAATGAATAAGTTAAGCCCACAAACAAAAGTAACACGCAGTGGAACAAGATGAACAAGAAGACTATTGGTTTGATTAGATGGTAGATTGATCAAAGTGTGTTTCATCATGTTGCCATGAAAACTAAAGCCAATGCTCTCTGGTAGAAATTGGAGTCCATGTACGAAAGGAAGACGACGCAGAATAAAGCTTTCTTGATTAGGAAGCTTGTGAATTCTAAGTTCAAGGTAGAATTCAAGGATGAGAACTCGATTGCAGAACACTTAAATGATTTTTAGAGTTTGATAAAGTAGTTAAGTACGATGAAGATGATCATTAATGATGAGATATATGCTTTGTTGTTGTTGAGCTTTTTACCTGATAGTTGGGAGACGCTAGTTGTGTCGTTGAGTAACTCCGCTCCCAATGGTACACTGACTATGGATACAGTCAAGAATAGTTTGTTCAATGAAGAATAAACGCGAAGAGATACCGTAGTGATTAGTGCTGAGTCACAAGTTTTTGTCGCACAAAGTAGGGGCAGAAATAAAGGGAGTAGCTCTTCTAAAGACGATAAATCCAGGAGAAGGTCCAAAGAGAGAAAAGAGATAATTTGTTTTCACTACCAGAAACCATATCACATAAGGTGAGAATGCAGATTTTTGAAGAAGGAACAGTCTAAGGAAAAAGGTGAGGATAAGGACTCGATTATCTATCTATCTGACGTAGATGTGGCCATTATTTGTGATGGTAAACCCAAGTGTCATGTTAATTATTAGGTGATTGATTCGGGTGTTTCGTTTCATGCTACTTCGTGTGATGAGATCTTCACATCCTACACTAGTGGTGATTTTGGTTATATATGGATGAGGAACGGTAGTACATCCAATATAGTTAACATTGGAGATATTTGTTTAAAGACTAACAGTGGTTGCAAGTTGATGCTTAGAGAAGTCAGACATGTTCCGAATATCCGCCTTAATTTGATCTCTATTAGTAAGCTTGATAAGAATGGTTATAATTGTTTCTTTGGTGAAAGTCAGTGGAAGCTCACTAAAGGGTCTCTAGTAGTAACTAAAGGTAAGAAGATAGACACTTTTTACAAGATACGGGTGCATATGAGAGGTGTTTAAGATGGGGGAGCTAGAAGGAAAAAGATGTGGCACAAAGCCGTGCAAGATGGGAGAAAAACATTGCATGAGAACTACGAGAAGAAAATTTTTCGCTTTAAATGGGTACCAAAAGTGAAGAAAGAAAATGATAGCTCACAGTTAGAGTACAAAGCGATTATGAATGAATTTAATAAGAAAAAAATTGTCAAGTTTGAGTTAGATCCTCCCATCGAGAAGAATCATGCTAATGAGACAATGCCAGACATGAAAAAAATTAAAAAAATTCAAGAAGCTTGAGTTGAGTCAAGACTTCGTTAGAATTAACTTCGAGTGAGGAGTTAAGGTAGGTGATCCCTCCTCTCATGGGTTCAGAAGGGGATATTATTGGGTATGGGTCCTCACCCATGAAAGGAATCCAAGTTGAAAAATGATTTACTTGTTAGATTGGTTGGTGACTAAGACAAGGAGATGTGATCCCTAATTTGATTAGGAGAATAAATTGTGTTTAATTCATGATAAAAATGGATTAGGAAGTGTACTATAAATAAGGTTATGAGGGAGTCTTATTATTACATACGAGAAGCTTGGTAGCAAGAAGGTACCGAACGAATAAACTGGCGACGTACGTGCGACATGTGCCCCACGCCTCCTATTTGTTCAAGGTTGGTGGCGTGAACTTTGATTCGATCCGGGTATTAAATCCCGCTTTTCTATTTGAAAAAGGATCCTGAGGAAAAATATTTTGTTTCCACCGGGCTAAAATAATATGTCGATAACTCTAGTAAACTAAAGTTATCGTTTAAAAGCTATGCTATTTTGGATTCTGCTTGTCCTATTTTCTCTATTTTTATTTGGCCCCGCTACCACAACTGTTCTAATCAGTGGGGCGAAACCCCCGCCCAAACCCCCTTTATAAGCCAATGATCCTCCTTTCCTTCGCCGAAAGATGCTTAGCCAGAAGCGGCGAATGGGGGAGAACCCTTCAAATACCGCAAGACACGCCTATCCGCCGACATCTCAGTTCAATTGAAAGCTTAAAGATTTTATTGCTTGGGGTGTTTTTAGGTGGTGAAGTTAATTAAGTTTGTCAACCTAATTAAATGTAAATTTGTATTCTCTCAATTTATTGTGTAACCTCAAGTTTTAGGGTATAAAATTTAGAAGAATTATTGTAAGCCCATTATTAGTGATAGTGAAAATTCGGAGTTCGACCTGTGATTTTTCTCGTTAAGGCTTTTCTGCATTAAATATTATGTCTTACTTGTGGATGGTTATTTATTATTTTTATTCTCATTATTGGGTTTGTTCATTTTCTATTTAATTATACAAAAAGAAAAAAATATTTTTTAAAATTGAGATTATTTTAGATGTACTTTTCCTAACAATAGATATTGAAATATACTTGATATACTAAATATACATACATACCCCATAATTTGATGGAATATAGTTTGTGTGGCGACCCCAAGCTAACATAATTTGGCTGAAGTTGTGCACCATGCATCTCCATCTTTAAGCATGAGTTGCGTATATGTTTGTTTTGGCATGCATATATATATATATATATATATATATATATATATATATGGTGTCAACCTCTGATGAACAATATTTAGACAGTTATATACTTTATTGGGCTAATGACAAAACTGTCCCCCCAAGTTTGGACGAAAATCAATTTGATACTCAAAGTTTGGGAATAGTCAATCAATACCTCTAAGTATTTTAAAACAACAATTGTGTTCTCTTTTGGCCAGTCTAACCAATTTTTCGCTGGAATACGGTTTGACTACTTTTTAATACGTTGACCTTGTCAATACATTTTTGACCCGTATTTGACTTGTATTTAACATATATTTTTCTAAATATATTATTATTCATTTTGTTCATTTCCCTTTTTAACATTTAAAATTAAAAAAAAAAGTCCTAAAATTATTTATACAATCAATTGCAAACTAACCGTTTATTTAAAAAGTCAATAACAAATAAATCATGAATTAAATATATATTTATGAAATCTATAATTACATAACTAAAAAAAAAAGTTCAATAACAAAATAAAAGGAAGACATATTAAGTAAGTTATATTTTGTAAAATTCACTTTATAGAAGAAACAAAAATAAAAACAAATTAAATAAAAATAATAATAAGAAAACAAAATCAAAACAAATTAAATAACAAAAGCATAAGAATTTATATAACAAAACCATAACTAATTATATAACAAAATCTATCACAAAATAATAACAAAATAAAAAAATTCACAACCAAGATCTGCATCCCAGGGGTGAGATTCAACCCAATTATCACCCTCTCCGACCGTCACACGAAAAAAATTAATCCCAAATCGCAAGTCTCCAAGATTTATTTGAGGAATCTCTCACCCAATTCTTAATGTTAACTATACTTTGATTTTCTTGGCATCTTAAACAATTCATTAATACGCTAGTGATGGAGTAAACTGATGTATACATCGGAAAAACCATCCGGTCCACCCGTCGCTGATAGATGGCGCGATGGTCCATCTCACTTAAGTCGCTGACGGTCCATCTTCGGACCATCTCAAGCTGCTATCCGTGTGCACCTCCACAAACTCATCGCGAAATCATTGAGGCTCTGTGGCAGACCTGATGAGGACATCCTTAGTTTAAAAGCCCATGACGAAACCCAAGCGAATCCATTGCATATACCACTAGGACCCATTACGAGGACTCGGGCTAAACGCCTCAAAAAAGGACTTAACGGGATGATTCATGAATTATGGAACAAGGTTGGAACAAGTACGGAGAACGTAGAGACGAGATACAAGTACGCGAAGATCATAAACACATTGATAGCAAGTGTACCCAAAGCACCGCAATAGACTTAACTGTTGCTAAACACTAACACTCTTGGATTGCGGGATTCCTTCCCCAAAACAGGGTTCCATGTTTTAGGTAATGATGTTTTCCACCAATTGTTCCCTTCCCTAAAACAAGGTTCCATGTTTTAAGTAATAGTGTTTTCCACCAATTGTTTCCTTCCCTAAAACAAGGTTCCATGTTTTAAGTAATGGTGTTTTCCACTAATTGTTTTCTTTCCCAAAACAAGGTTCCTTATTTTATGTAATGGTGTTTTTTTAGGGTTTGTTTGATTCTAGATTGTTCTCAAGCTTAATATAAATAGGCTTCATGATGTAATGGTTTAAGCAACCAATTTTCAACATTATCAATATTATTGTGAGTTTATTTCTCTACTTATGGTTCTTTGAAGAATTCCTAAGTATTCCTTAGTTTCTTGAGAGATTCATAATTGACTTATCATACAACCATTCATAGTTGTGTGTGGCATCTTCTACTGCATCAATCGTCGATTGTACTAAGATTACCGCTTCAATATAAGCGAGAGGTCGAGGTGTCGTTGGTGTTCATCCTACGCATAATTCATTTGCAAGCAATTGTACCAAGATTACCGTCTACATATAGGTGAGGGGTTAAGGTGTTGCAAGCTATCCATCCTATCAACTTGTTAGAAACGATCCGGGCGACGACCACCTCACGCAAGCGTGCCGTAGAGTCTATCATTTGGTATCAGAGCTAAGTTCCTATCAAGTTACTTATCTTTAATTTTATTGTTGGATTTTAGTCACACAAAAAAACTGCAAAAAAAAAAATTACAGAAAAAAAAACTGCAGAAAATATATTGCAGAAAATTATTATTGTTGATTGCTATTATTGGGATTTCATTTACAAAGAATCATATTTGACGATTGTGAAGTCTTGTCGGTATTCCGAGAGTCATACCTTCTATATTGTATTCTTAATAAGTTCTTATTGGATTGAAATTGGAAAATTGAGGTAATATTTGTGTGAATTCAAAAAGAACTTATTAGAGAGAACTACGAGCGAAAAAAAGTAAGAGTAGTGAGATTACTAGAGGGTAAAAGCCATTAGTGTGATACACGAGCGTTTCATATTTGTGTAATACATTGTTTGAGCGAAACACGTAAGGGAGTGGTGAGGAACTTGTTTTCTACTAACCTTTGTTTTACAGAAAATATGTCTAACACAAGAGATAAGGTAATTGAAAATGAACCTTCTACATCGAATTTTGACCAAAAACTCATGATGGAGGCAATGATGAAAGAATTTTCCCGACAGTTAGGAATGGCTATGGAGCAAGTGCATGATCGCATCGATCAATTGAGTGACACTCGAGGGGAACAAACTCAAATCCCTCCGGGTGGGCGCCCAAAGGAAAAGGCCCAACAAAAGGAAGCTATGCTAGAGGAGACAAATTACTATGATGAAAGGTTTAGCGAAGAAGAGGATCGAGAAACTGGCTTTATCCCGAGGAGACATTTTGCAAGGGATAGAGGCAGCCGAAATCGAGAGGACAACAACCTCGATAGCATCAAAATGAAAATTCCCACATTCCAAGGCAGGAGTGATCCCGAGGCATACTTATAGTGGGAGAAGCAAATGGAATGGATATTTGATTGTCACAACTACTCGGATCTCAAGAAAGTTAGAATTGCCGCTACAGAATTTTTAGATTATGCGGTTACTTGGTGGGATCAATTGATGACCAACCGAAGGAGGTGTAGAGAGTGTCTAGTAGAGACTTGGGCAGAAATGAAAGCTGTAATGAAAAAGAGGATTGTGCCAAGCCACCACTACCGAGATCTGTTTCAAAATTTGCAAAACTTAAGACAGGGAAGTAAGAGTGTGGAGGACTACTTCAAGGAGATGGAGATGTTAATGTCTAGGACTGACATCGACGAGGATAATGAGGCAACCATGGTTCGATTTTCAGCAGGGTTAAATTGGGAAATTGCAGATTTGGTGGAGCGTCAACACTATGTGGTATTGGAAGATATGGTGCACATGGCTATCAAAATAGAAAAACAGCTTAAGAAGAGAGGTGGCCAGCGAATAAATCCTACCACAGGATCATTATAGAAGCCCATTAATGTGAAACGCGAGGAAAAACCAATTGTTTTCAAACCAAAAACAAAAATCAAGCAAGGAGCGACTACTCAGGGATTGCAAGGTAAAACCAATTAACCTTCTACTAGTCGTAATCGAGATATTGTATGCTTTAAATGTCAAGGTAGGGGACATATTGCAAATCAATGCCCAAATCAAAGAACTATGTTATTGCTTGATAATGGAGAAGTGGAAACCGAGGAAGAAGACAGTGACAATGACTTTATGCCATTATTGGAGGAAGATAGGGAGGTTGCTATGCATGGTGAAGTGTTGGTTACTCGAAGAATGCTTAGTACACAGGTAAAAGAAGAAAGCAGTGAACAAAGGGAAAATCTATTTCATACTAGATGCATGGTAAATGGTAAGATCTGTTGTGTCGTGATTGATGGTGGGACCTGTACAAATGTTGCAAGTATCGCTATGGTGGAGAAATTAGGACTTACAACTTCAAAACATCCTCATCCATACCGTTTGCAGTGGCTCAATGACAGCGGCGACATCAAAGTAACCAAGCAAGTATCAGTTCCGTTTACAATTGGGAAGTATGTCGATGAGATTCTATGTGATGTAGTCCCTATGCAGGCGTGTCACTTACTACTTGGGAGACCTTGGCAGTTCGATCGGCGAGTAAAACACGATGATTTTACTAATGAGTACTCTTTTGTTCACAATCAAAGGAAAGTTACCTTGTGTCCTATGTCACCAAAACAGGTGCATGAGGATCAAATGCATTTACAGAGAGATCATGAAAACAAAAAAACAAAAGAGAGAGAAAAAAAGAAAGGAGAAGAGAGAAAAACAAATATTTTTGTAAAAAAAGAGTGATGTAAGGCGAGCTTTGGATTCTAAAAAGCCAATGATTATACTTTGGTATAAGGAGGCACTTTTAAATACTAACGCTAATAATCGTTCTTTGCCTAGTGTTGTTTCTGCTCTTTTACAGGATTATCAGGATGTATTTCCCGAGAAACTTCTACAGGGATTACCACCAATTCGGGGAATTGAGCATCAAATTGACTTTGTCCCTGGCGCGACCGTTCCAAACCGCCCGGCATACCGAAGCAATCCCGAGGAAACAAAAGAATTGCAAAGGCAAGTTAACGAGCTAATGGATAAGGGGTTCGTAAGGGAAAGCATGAGTCCATGTGCGGTTCCAGTTATTTTAGTGCCTAAAAAGGATGGAAAGTGGTGTATGTGCATTGATTGTCGAGCGGTAAATAACATCACGGTAAAGTATCGACATCTCATTCCTAGGTTAGATGATATGTTAGATGAATTGCATGGATCTTGTGTATTTTCTAAAATTGATTTGAAGAGTGGTTATCATCAGATTAGAATGCATGAGGGAGATGAATGGAAAACCGCTTTTAAAATAAAATATGGGTTATATGAGTGGTTAGTCTTACCTTTTGGTTTAACTAATGCTCCTAGCACGTTTATGAGATTAATGAACCATGTTTTGCGTCCCTTCATTGGAAAATTTGTAATTGTCTACTTTGATGATATCTTGATCTACAGCAAGGATTTAGTTGAGCATGCATTGCATATAAAATCTGTCCTAGATGTGCTTCGAAAAGAAAAATTGTATGCTAATATGGACAAATGCACATTTTGTATGGATCGAGTTGTGTTTCTTAGTTTTGTTGTCAGTACACAGGGAGTACTGGTTGATGATGAGAAGATACAAGCAATCCGAGAATAGCCAACTCCTACGAATGTCAGTCAAGTTCGTAGCTTTCATGGACTCACAAGTTTCTATAGACGGTTTGTAAGAAACTTCAGCGAAATCATAGCACCACTCACCGAAGTAATCAAAAAGAGTGTAGGATTCAAGTGGGGTGATGCACAAGAAAAGGCGTTTAATTTGATTAAAGAAAAATTAATTAACGCTCATTTACTTGTATTGCCTAATTTCACTAAAACCTTTGAAATTGAATGTGATGCTTCAGGTTTAGGCATTGGAGCTGTGTTGATGCAAGAAGGAAAACCAGTGGCATATTTCAGTGAAAAATTGAGTGGAGCAGCTTTGAACTATCCTACCTATGACAAGGAATTATATGCCTTAGTTCGATCATTGGAGACTTGGCAACATTACCTGTGGCCTAAGGAATTTGTTTCACACGGATCATGAATCATTGAAATATTTGAAAGGCCAACACAAGTTGAACAAGAGACATGCACGATGGATGGAGTTCATCGAGACATTTTTATACGTCATTCATTATAAGCAAGGTAAGGAAAATGTCGTGGCCGATGCTCTTTCGCGAAGGTATGTGTTGTTAAATACTCTTGACACAAAATTACTTGGTTTTGAACAATTCAAAGAATTATATGATAATGACCATGATTTCTGTGAAGAGTTTAAAAATTGTGAAAAGAATGTTGTAGGTAAATACTTCAAGATGAATGGATTCTTGTTTCGTGAAAATCGATTATATATACCTGCATGTTCTTTACGTGAATTATTGGTTCGAGAATCACATGGAGGTGGTTTGATGGGACATTTTGGTGTTGATAAGACTTTATCTGTTATAAAAGAACATTTCTATTGGCCCCATATGAAACGAGATGTGCAAAGAATTTGTGATAGATGCATTACATGTCGTCAAGCTAAATCTCGTGTTCAACCCCATGGGTTATACACACCATTGCCTATTTCGAGTGAACCTTGGATTGACTTGTCTATGGACTTTGTATTGGGTTTACCTAGATCTAAGCATTGTCATGATTCTATATTTGTGGTCGTGGATAGGTTTTCAAAAATGGCACACTTTATCCCATGCCACAAAACTGATGATGCATTCCATGTTGCTGATTTATTCTTTAGAGACATTGTGCGTTTGCATGGCATGCCCCGAATAATTGTTTCGGATAGAGATGCTAAATTCTTGAGCTATTTTTGGAAGACATTGTGGTGTAAATTAGGAACTAAACTGTTGTTTTCAACTACTTGTCATCCACAAATAGATGGTCAAACGGAAGTAGTAAATAGAACTCTATCTGCATTATTGAGAGCTATCATTAAAAAGAATATTAAGCTTTGGGAAGAATGTCTACCACATGTTGAGTTTGTTTATAATAGATCTGTTCACTCTGCTACTAAATTCTCACCTTTTGAAATTGTGTATGGCTTTAATCCTTTAACACCGTTGGATTTATCACCATTGCCTGTTTCCGAGTATACTAATATGGATGGCAAAAACAAAGCTGATTTTGTTAAGCAGATACATGAGAAGACAAGACTCAACATTGAGAAGAGGACAGACCAATATGCCAAACAGGCCAACAAGGGTCGGCGTCGAGTAATCTTCGAACCCGGAGATTGGGTGTGGCTACACTTGCGTAAGGAAAGATTTCCTGATCAAAGGCGTTCGGAACTACTTACAAGAGGAGATGGTCCATTTCAAGTGCTTGAACGCATTAACAACAATGCTTACAAATTGGATTTACCCGGTGAGTATATTGTTAGTGCAACTTTCAATGTTTCTGATCTAAGTCCGTTTGATATAGGTGAAGATTTGAGGGCAAATCCTTTTCAAGAGGAGAGGTATGATGAGGACATTCTTAGTTTAGAAGCCCATGACGAAACCCAAGCGGATCCATTGCATATACCACTTGGACCCATTACGAGGACTCGGGCTAAACGCCTCAAAAAAGGACTTAACGGGATGATTCATGAATTATGGAACAAGGTGGAACAAGTACGGAGAACGTAGAGACGAGATACAAGTACGCGAAGATCATAAACACATTGATAGCAAGTGTACCCAAAGCACCGCAATAGACTTCACTGTTGCTAAAAACTGACACTCTTGGATTGCGGGATTCCTTCCTCAAAACAGGGTTCCATGTTTTAGGTAATGGTGTTTTCCACCAATTGTTCTCTTCCCTAAAACAAGGTTCCATGTTTTAAGTAATGGTGTTTTCCACCAATTGTTCCCTTCCCTAAAACAAGGTTCAATGTTTTAAGTAATGGTGTTTTCCACCAATTGTTTCCTTTCCCAAAACAAGGTTCCTTGTTTTATGTAATGGTGTTTTTTTAGGGTTTGTTTGATTCTAGATTGTTCTCAAGTTTAATATAAATAGGCTTCATGATGTAATGGTTTAAGCAACCAATTTTCAGCATTATCAATATTATTGTGAGTTTGTTTCTCTACTTGTGGTTCTTTGAAGAATTCCTTAGTTTTCTTGAGAGATTCATAATTGACTTATCATACAACCATTCATAGTTGTGTGTGACGTCTTCTACCGCATCAATCGTCGATTGTACCAAGATTACCGCTTCAATATAAGTGAGGGGTCGAGGTGTCGTTGGTGTTCATCCTACGCATAATTCATTTGCAAGCAATTGTACCAAGATTACCATCTACATATAGGCGAGGGGTTAAGGTGTTGCAAGCTATCCATCCTATCAACTTGTTAGAAACGATCCGGGCGACGACCACCTCACGCAAGCGTGCCGTGGAGTCTATCATGACCACTCATTCTGCCCCTTCTAGTTCTAGAAAATGGGAATCTGTTGCGGAATTGAGTTCCTCTAAAATGGGTTTTTCCGAAATTGGTTGTTCTGAAATGGGCTTGTCTTCTTTGGAGACATCGATTGATTTATAGGTGAATTGGGGTTTTTGTGAAAAAATTGAGAGGGATTTGAGGAGGAGGTGGGAATGTGAGGTTGGGGTTTTGGTTTTGGAGAAGAGGGATGAGTGAGAGAAGAGGATTGATTGAATGCGAAGGTAACTCTTGTTGTTTCTGAAACCATTAATGGAGATGGGATTTGTTGCTGGTAGCTTGTTTGGGTAATAAGGGTCACAGTGGAGGAGAAATCAAAAGGAATCCATGAAGCAGCATATGCCCCATTGAAGAAGAAGAAGAAGAAAGTTAAATTTGTTTAAAATATAGAATTTTGCTTTATTATATTTAATTAAGTTAATTTGATACTCATATACAACATATATACGGATTGTATATGTATTTTAAAAGTCAAATACTTTAATTGTAGTCAATTAGTATTCATTTCACCAAAAGATGACATGTGGCGTATTCCGGCGAAAAATTGGTACCGACCAAAAAGGGAACACAATTGTTGTTTTAAAATATTTAGAGGTATTAATTGACTATTCCCAAACTTTGAGTATCAAATTGATTTTCGTCCAAACTTAGGGGGAAAATTTTGTTATTAGCCCTACTTTATTGAATTGGGTCACGCTTTCCTTGACTCTTATGTCAGTTATGTGATTAATCACTTTATGATTCAAAGGTTCACGAGTAAATTAAATAAATACTATCACGTCACTCTATGTTTGTACCCTATTATTATTTATTAATTTCTCTCAAACGATAAATAAATTAGTTGTACTCATGAAATTATATTTTATTACATGGGGATAACGAACGATAAGAAAATAATATTAGTGGCAGGATGAGAACTTCACAGTTCACATTTATTCTTAATCGATGAAAATTTCACATTTATTATTAATCGAAATTAAAGTCTACCAAAAGTCATGCATATCATAATAGAGATAATTGAATTTGAGAGTGAAAAATGTGATTTATCGGTTCTGACAATTATGAAGCTCAATTTCAAATCTGATAAAGAAGAGGGGATTGAAAGGAAAGTAAAAGAATCACCAAAGGAGCTAGATCAACATGTGTTAATCAAACTCTATCAGATGTGTTTGTTTGTCTTTCTGCGTTTCACTATTTGACACGTTTAAAACTTTAATACACTTGAAAATCTTAATTGTCTAATAAAAAGTTGAATTGAGGTTACATTAAGTGGGGTAGTGCTTGGACTATCTTTTTTTCCCGGATTGTTCAATTTCAAAACTTTAAAGCATGTTTGGCCTATCCGGGCATAAAAATCCAGGCAGCTACCACCAAGCATTAGCTTGGATGATATGCAAAGGTCCAGGGATCAAACCCCTCTTCCCCCATTGTAATGAATTAAAAGTACTAGAAAATCCAGGCAGCTCATTGCTATTGAAAATCTCGCCACGCAACAATGTACATAACCAGAACAAACAGGAAATAAAAAAGAGACTAATTTTCAAAACCTTGTATATCAAAAATGTTTCAGAAAAGTACAAACATTGCACCACAAGACAGAATTCCCAGTTCAATTATATATTTTACATACCAATCTTTAGTTACAAAATACATATGATGTATAACTCAGGGTCAGGGAACCCATCTATGAGACCTAGTATTGCCTCTCCAAGGTGAAACAAAAAAAAATATGAATAAAATGAATCATCAGAGTGACATATAAGAGAAACACAGACAAAACAGATTTTAATACAGAGAATCGATTGGATTTAGTAGAAAGATGGGGGAGGGGGGGCAACGTAACATTTCTGTATTTTGATGATACATGTTAAGAGAGATTCACAACTTACAACAACGAAAGAGAGTTGGCTTAAGCCGCCTCCGCGGACAAAATCTCAAGCTCAGCCCACCAGAGGGGAGAGAGTCTCGGAGTCGCTGCATCAGGTGATACATCAATCACTTGTCTCAGCTTGCCAATAATTTCCTTCACAGTTGGTCTCTTCCTTGCATCCTCTTGAATGCATTCTTGGATTACCTCAAATATAATGTCAAGCTCTTCTTGTTTGAAGGACTTCAAGGTTGGATCAATCATATCGCTGATGTTTTGCTTGTCATTCAGGTATTTGGATGCCTGAAAATTTTCAATGCAGTTTCTTTAAAACCAACCTCATTATATACAACTCTAAACACAGTACTGAGAGTAAATGTATTAGTAGTTTGGAATTACCCAGTTTTCGATATGCCCTTGCACTTCTGAATATGGGAGCTTCCCAGATATGACCTCAAGTAATAAAATTCCAAAACTGTAAACATTTGTTTCAGCATCAGCAAGTGGTGGCAGTACAGAATGCTCCAATTCATTTTCCACTGTCACCCTTGATTTGTGTGAAAGTTCTTTCCAGAAACTAATCTCAGCAATCTGAGAAACCAAAAAAGAAAAAAACGAAACAATAAGAAAGTTAATTTCTAATAATAAAATTTTTGTCTGTGAGTGCATGCAGCTACATGTTCATGTTCTGAGTGCGTGCATATTATGTAATATGCATATCCATATGAAGCCTGAAAAAAAGAGATGTCGAGAAAGCAGCATACTTTTGCAGCGTAATCATCAGTCATAAATATAGCATTTGATTTCAGGTTGGTATGTGGCACTGGTGGATTCAGGTCATGCATGTACTGGAGACAGTAAGCTGTTCCCATTATAATCCTCATCCTTGTATTCCAGTCAAGGTGTTCAAGTTCTTTTACTGAAAACATAAAACAATAGCATTAGTTCTTATCTCAATAAATTTCTTGAACCATCAACTGATATGGTGCATATGCACCTAGACTTACCGTGCAGATGCTCAAAAAGGGTCCCATTAGGAGCATACTCGAACACCATCATCCTAACAAAAGGTTCATCCTCCTCACAGTACCCAATAAGATTAACAAAATTCTTGTGGTTCACTCGTGAGAGTGCATCAATCTATAGAAAGGCCAAAGGGATCAAGAGTCATATAATTTTTTCCTTCCGAGGAAATGGAACAGATAATTGACACACTATAGGTACACTACAACCCAAAGTTCATTCTGGTAAATCTTTAGGTGCCAACCAAAACAACTAACCTTCTTTCGATAGGCCAATTCCGAACGCTTTGACCATTGTTTAAGAGAACTAATTGAGGTTGAGACAACAGCAATTTCAACTCCACTAGATAAGGTTCCCTTGTACACAGTGCAGCTTTCATGAGTTTCAATTATGTTGCTGAAATCCTCACAGGCCGTTTCCAGCTCAGTCCGATTCAGCTTTGGGACGCCTGCATTTCTCAAAAGTTTATTACAGTTTCCACTTTTCCTTTCCAACATGATAATATGGATAAACAGCCAGTCCAATAAAAGTAATAATAATAGCAAATTAAAGGCTGGTCAGCTAACAAGGAGGAAAGTCAATTCAAGTTTAACTAATAATGACTCCGTCGGTTGATTTCTTAAGAGACTGCCTACACACAACTAAATGGATCCACATTGTGCTAATTCCAAGAGAATGCTGACATTGTCAAAATAGGACTCCGTCAATCACAGAAGTAACTGTATCACATCAACTTTAGTTACCAAACTCGACACTATCTAAAAAATTATACAAGTTTCTGACCGAGAGTACCATTTTCTATAATCTCTATTTGAACATAGCACTGAGAAATATTTTGAAGAAAAATCAAGGAGGAGATTAAGCTAGAAAATCTACCTAATTGAGCATTGTACCAGGAGAATATGGAAAAATATCAAGTAATCAAGAAAAGCTAAAATAGTGAAGAGAAAAAAACATTGGAATTTGGATAGATTTTTTTATTTTTTTATTTTTATTATTATTCAATATTTCCTGTTCAGATTGTTTCTATACGTGGCAGTTTTCTCTCTTTTCTGTAGTAATGTTTGTTCTCTTCTCTACGAATCCAATTCTATTGGCAATCATTGATGTCTCAATAAAAATTCATGTCTTTATGACATCGGAATGGGCAATTGGGAAAGGGATTTATATTAACACCGGTTATGCTTTGAGGTGGCATGTCGCCACTAATCAAGTCTTTCTTTCAGAGGATTTTATTTGTTTTCCTGTTCTAGGTCAAGGACAATATAATTAACTTCGATAAAGAAAAAACAAAGCAGGACTTTAAGAGTGGTGAATCTTTCACTTATTTTAAAATCTAAAAGACTAGTTTCAAATCTCATGCATGACACAGCTCTATGCATGTTTACTGATGTATGCAAGCAAATCATAGTTATCCTTCAAACAATGCTCGATGAATTGGAACCATAACCTTTAGCATCTTTAAACTTAATGTTTGGGAATCGTTTTGCTACAGCTTAAGGGCTGCATAAATCTTTAAGAAATGACAATTGACATTTCAACTAGGGATACCATCATATCACTCCATGGTTTAACTATGACAGGTAGAATATTTGTACGGGTTAGGTGTGAAAACATTACCTGTTATAAATGCTTTCTGCAACTGTCCACTCAATCCTGTCCTCCAAGGACCTATGGTGGTTACTGCTCGGGTACGGCAAACGAAGAATAATGCTGCAGCAACAAATGCTACAAAAACAGCACTTGAGACTCCAACTATATATTTCCACGTATTTCCAGAATGTCCACCAGCTTTCTCAGATTGCCCAACATGATTTGATATGTTATGATGAGTCTTATGAGATGGAGGTGAGAGCACAGGAGGAGATTGTTTTATCTTATCCCTTCGCACAGCAGGGAATGACCCACTACTTCTGCTACTAGGAAGAGCAATGATGTTGTCAGCAGAAAACGCAATGGCTGGGGCAGCAGCAAGATTACTGGATTGTTCAACTAATCTGCGACGTACAACTTTAACTAGGTTCTGTATATGCGGCTCAAAAGAACCTGCTGAATGTGTAAACTAATGTCAGTAAACTCAGAATCATAACCTTGTGGCTCATTCTGAATAAATTGTTCCTACTTACTTGGTAGATTGTCACAGAAATCATCTGCATTATCGTAAGAGGAGCCTTCTTCAGATTTGAACCTTGAAACATAATCATGGAGTTTACACAAAGAAAATACATTGAGTGAACATTATGGAAAATGACCAGGGTAAAATTAGGTGCACAGAATTGGAGAGAGGGTGAATTACTTTACAGATAAGTACTCCCTTTGTTTTCCTAATAGTCTTCTTCGTTTTTTGCCCTAATATATATTAAAAATTCCGATGTTGATGCAAAGTATTAGTAGTGAAAATTAAATTACTCTTATTTATTCCCTTTGTGTCAGAATTATTAGAAAAAAAACAAAAAGAAAACAATTATTTAAAAAC
Source organism: Aralia elata (assembly GCA_034770075.1). NCBI lineage: Eukaryota > Viridiplantae > Streptophyta > Magnoliopsida > Apiales > Araliaceae > Aralia > Aralia elata. The sequence continues at coordinate 68,920,138 of CM068379.1, read as the reverse complement.
AAAGGGATCTAAATGGAAGACAAGTATGAATCACCCTTATAGTGAAAAAGTAAAAATAAAAAAAATCACCCTCTGTCCAAAAAAAGAAAAACATTTTAGATCCTTACAACTGCAACATATTGAGAAATCGAATCAGTGTCCCTCTGATCGGTATGATGAACGATTCTACTTTCTTCAGTGGTTTTAAACCACCATGGGAGATGCTGTCCATAACATGCATAAATGATGAGAAAAGGAGACAATTCAGATAAACTGAGTTGCTCAGAAGAAGAGTTGATACATATATTAAAAATATGCACATTGTATTTGCAGTTAACCACAAATTAATTTGCACTGTGTAGTCATGCACACTGAAGGAACTAAGAAAATATCATATTGTACCATATTTTCATATATGATAACAAAATATGATTTGTAGTAAAAAAAAGAGATACAGATGTGCAACTCTGTTGCACGCTAGGAAATAAATCAAGCTATACTAAGAAATTGGATTTAATAGGGATAGCCAGCAAAGCAGGATGTGAGTAGCAACCAGAAGAATAAAACATTCCTCCACTGAATATAGTAAAACCAATCATATTGTTTGATTAAGTTAGTTTAGTATCATGTATATTTATATATACATGTAATGTATATATAAATAAATATGTATATATACACAAATATACACACATTTATACACACAAATATATTATTATGTGCCATGTCTGGTAATTTAGACAAATCAACATACAGAGCAGCTACCTTTTTGTGAGGATGGTGTTCATGCAATGTGGGCTAAAAGTATAGGAAATCAGCAGGACATTCAGAAAAAGTCCCAAGATAAAATCTCTTACCAGTGTCCAATCTTTCTATTTACACAAGCAAATCCAGTGTCAGCATTCGAGACAAGGTTTCCATCAAATTGTGTTTCAGAGAGCAAAACGACCTTCCCATGTTGCAAAGAAGTGGTGTCTTCAAAGTTATTATTGTAAAGCAACCTGGTGTAAAGTATGAATTTAGTTCACGTATATGGAACTTACAGTCCCTAGCTTTGAACAAATGATTGCATCAGATAATGGACTTACAAGCGCTTTAGCGAATGCATCCCTCCTATTTCTGGCGGAATAGGTCCGTTCAAACTATTATTCCTCAAGTCCAATACCTCCAGCATTGCAAGCCCACCAAACTCTTTAGGAATACCACCAGAAAACTGGTTCTGAGAGAGTATACTGACAAATGAAAATGCAAATGAAGGACAAGAGATCAAGAAAATTCTACAGTATTCAAAATTGAAAAAAGCAAGGGATTCTATGCTTATATCCTCCAGCGTGCATCATAATCACATCTATCACTTATGGAGGATTCATATTAAAATGATAAACCATCAGATAAAGATGCATTAGTTCATAAAACATATTCAGAAAACTTATGAGTTTTTATGAGTCACGTATTATACTAGTATAAGTAGAACTGGTTCAGAAGGGAAAGTAACAATAGGCGGATATAAGAGTAACTGAATCCGCAGAGAACTTCATTATGACAATCTATTAGCTTCAGTAGGATGAATAATGCATTGATGATTGATATTTACGATAGAACTGATGATTCATTGAATATAAAGATTAACTACAGTTCATACCAAGAGGCTAAATTGATTATGCCCTCAACCACATAAAAAGGCTTTTACAATATAATGATGATCTAAATAAACGCACAATTGACACTCATAAATTAACTTTTGTCTCAATTATGTGTCATTTATTTCAATAACTGGTTCCATTTCACAACAATTATATATATATATATATATATATATATATATATTCCTATTTAAACCAACAGAATATAATGTGGTTTATGATTTTTTTTTAGAGGCAATGCTAACCAATCAGGTTGATTGCAACAGCACCAGGTATATGCAAAATACCCACGATAGTGTTTGAGAGTAAACCACCACATGAATTAGAAAGTTGAATGTGAGTTAATATTTAACAAAAAAAGATTTTAACAATAAAACTCAAAGCATAAAGTTAATACTTACAGAGTTTTCAGGTGAGTGAGTTTTCCGAGATCTGGTGCCAATACTCCTTCCAAAGAAAGCCCATTCAGATCCCTTCGCGTAAAAGAAAAATAATATGAATACTCCAAAGTGCAAAGCATATAGCCATTCTTCTATCAAAACTAAGAAACATAAACCCGCTCCACTTCTGCATACTAAATTTTCAAGACTAAACCATTTGATATTGGTACACTATGGATTATCACCTAAGGAAAAGAAAAGAAAAGAAAAGAAAAGTAACAAACATATCGGGGTACTATTAGTTCAACACATATACTCTGTCAACTGAAGGAAGTAGACATTAATTTCGCTTTCGTTTTTTAACGTATATCTGACTGTAATGATTTGTAAGAAATATATCTGGGACATACAGCATTTGCACTTTACTGTCGACACAATGAACACCTGACCACATGCATGGGTTGCAGTCATTAGGCTTCCAATCCGAGAAAACACCATATGGATCCAATTCCACAGCAGCACGAAACTCCAATAACGCCAATCCTGCATCTCCATTTCAAACCATATCAATAAAATCAGCAGCAAACAAATTCATATTTGGGAAATTAGCATTATTGTTCACCAAAGATTACCTTCAGAATTCAGCGAGCAATGCCCTTGAATTCCCAATACAAGACTCAAAAGTGCAAACCACGATAATTGGATTCCACAAGTGTTCCATCTATCCCCCATTGCTCACAAAACAATGTCACAGTGGTGGAGGCAGTGATAATATCTGCCAACAGCCAGGATTCTATACAAGCAGCTGTAGAAAATCGCCAGCTTTCTTATACTAACCACCCCTCCGAGTTACAGATTGCTCGGACCGTGATGATAATTATACAGCAACAACAACAATTTGTACAAATTACAGAACAACGAATGTGCACGGAAAAAATACACTACTAGGCACAAACTACATTACAAAAGAACGAAAATTCAATAGCCCTCTTGAACATAATGACCAAATTGGGGTCCCTCATTTCTATTTCACAATTTTAGGTCACAAGTCCTCTGTTTTCACCATCAACTATTGCATAACCTGGTGTAGAAATTCCGAAAAATATGTCACAAAATCAACAATACTAATGTGGTCAATTGGTGCAAGTATATTTCACAAAAGCCACAATACAAAATAATCAAAATGATAAGGAATACCCTCCAAAGCAAGCAATGTAGCAAAAAGGGTATGAAATGTATAGAGGAAGAGAGAACTTACCAGAAAGGAGGGGCAAAAAGGGCAGTCAAAGAAACAATAATCCTGGTGTTCTTGCAGTAAATAAATGTAAATTCCCAGAGGGTAAAAATGATATACTTCTTGGAAATAATTAAGGGTTTTGAAGAAAAATGAAAGATTTTGGGTGGAGGTGATGAAAAAATGGTGATGATTGGAAAGATTATTGAGACTTGAAAAGGCAGCTAAGAAATTTTTTTTTAATAAACTAATATAAAATTTAAAATAAAAATGTAATAATTTCTTGACTGCCCTTTTCAGGATGATCTCAGAGGAGGAACCTCTCTTCGACCATCTTTTCTGAAAGGGGAGGAACAAGCTTTCTCTTTCTCTCTCTAGAAATTGTATTTGCTTTCTCTCTCCTAACCCTCACCAAAATGTCACCACCCCCACAAACTTTCTGTTTTTCCTCTGTTTTTGTTCTCTTATTATTGCCATTGGTTGTTCCACCATTTTTTATTTTTTTTATTTTTCCTAGAATTTGGCTTTGGATTTAGTGGTCCCACGCCACGTAACATCGGCGGCGGTTTATACCGGTTGATGGTTCCCGCCGGCGGATAAAGTGCCCGCGGTTTTTCAAGTGGTGATTAGGTGTGGGACACCCGAAGTAATCGGATGTGGATTTTAAGTTTGTTGACCGGGCCCACTATCACTCTTCAATTGCGTGCCTGCCTCTTAGCCTCCACCAACCTTATTAAAAGTTAATGTCAAATGATTTTTGATTGACATTTCCGGCTTACTTATAATTTCTCTATTATTTGATTGGGTTATCATCATGTTTTCTTTATAATAAAAGGGGTTTTCCATTCTATTCATTAGGATTTATCCGGTTCAGGTAAGGTTAAAAATCAAACCAAACGATTTGGACTCAAGTCCAAAAAATGAGAGGGAGATTCTGATTCGTTAATATGTTATTTAAATTCAAACATATTCGAATCGAAATTATACATTCTCTTATAATATATACACAATTAAATAAAATTATAATAATTAATTATTATTATTTTTATTTTGTTTTTAATATTAATTAAAATTATATATTTATAAACTATAATTGTAAATATATTTTCTTATTTTTAAGTAAAATAATAAGTTCAATTGATAATTGTATGTATTATAAAGTTAATTCCTCCGTTCCCAAAAGGATGTGTAAATTACAAAAAAAAAAAGTAAAAATAGAGGAAAGAGAGATAAAAATTCTAAATTTATCCCACAAAATTATACAAAGTGATGAGTACTTTCAATTTTTTATAATAATGGACTCTACTAAATAACATATTTATCCTCCACTTTATATATTTTATCTCAATCTTATGGGGACAAAAAAAATTATACATTTAGTCATCCTTTTGGAGACGAAGGGAGTAGTTACTATGTGGATATTTGAATTCGAGTTTGAATTTGAAGCTTGCGAGTAGTTTGAATTTAATTTGATCTGAATCAGATTGAATTCAAGTAATGAATATTCGAATAAAGTCGAATTTGAGTAGAATTTTTTAAATATAATTTGAATTCAAGTTGAATTCGAGTAAAAATTTAATTTTTCGAGTCAAATATGAGTAACTCTTTTTGTTCTATTCAGTTTGACTCATTTATACCTCTAAATTTAAGTTATAAGGAACCCTGTTGCCTAACCCAAACACCTTTGGATAGCCCTAATTAGGAACAATTAATGAGACAGGTGTCCTTGTGCTTGTGTTCCAAAACTACAAAGGTGGTGAAGGGACATGTATTCTCTCTCTCTCTCCACAAGCATGTCATCATTATATTTGGGATGACAATTGTGCGATGCGATTCTGGTTTTTCAGTTATTTAGAAGTGCATAATCTTAAAAAATCTTAAACAGGAATCACACCGCATTAGTAGCGGTTCAAGATTTTTTTATACCAAAACCGCACCAGTCGATTTATATTTTAAACCGAACCGACTTACATGGGTCAAAAATTAAAAATATTTTTGAATTATTTTTTATTAAATTAGTTTAAAATTTTAACAACATTGTTACAATTTTAACATTATTTTTTAATATATATCAATTATATAAAAAAATATTCATAAATTAACTTTTGATATACGAAAGTAAAAAATAATAAAAATATACATTTGAGTAACTTTATGATTATTTATATTACTATATAAGAATAATAATACTATGAAATACAGATATATAATTAAAATAAACAAGTATATGTAGAGCGGTTTAAGGACCGGTGCACTGCCGGTTCAAGAAGCGGTGCAACGCATCTGTGGTTTGGAGACAAATATCAAAATCGCATAGGTCGCTCTTAAAAAAAAACATTTGGCACTAACTAGGTCAACAGTTCGAATAAAAACTGTCTGATTCAATCACTACAAAAAAATGGTGATTTTGCAACAAACAATTTCCGTTGCTAAAGGTGTTAAATTTCGTTGCCAAAGGCCATTTGCAACGATTTTTCAGTCTTTGGACCTTTCGTTGCGCAATGAGCGTTGCTAATTGTCTAGCAACGGAAAAAAAATTTCGATGCCGAAAGTGAGATATTTCGCAACGAAGGTTTGCTTTCGTGAAAAATCATTGATTATTTAGCAATGAAATGTTTCGTAGCAAATTTATTAAGAAATTGTTACTAAAAAACAACTTTTGTTGCAAAATCCGTTTAATTGGCAACGAAAAGAATCTTTTTTTTTCCAACGAAGATGAAATTCGTTGCATTTGATATACATTTGCCAACGATGTTTGCCGTTGCTGAACAGTATGAAAATTGTTGCCTTAATTGATTTTCGTTGTTAATTGTATACTTTTTAGTAACAATGTTCGTTGCTAAATGTACAAAATAAATAGGGCATATATTAATTTACAACGAAATTTTTCGTTGTCGTTGATTTTGTTATGGATAATTATGGTCAATTAGCAACGATAATGTTCAATGCTAATTATTTTTCAAGAGCAACGAAAGTTATTGTCGATTAACAACGAAATTATATGTTATCATTCGCTTTATATATGCAACGAAAGTTGTTATGATTAGCAACGATATAAATGTTATGTCAAAATTATTTTACAAACAAAATAAATCATAGCTCAATAACCCCATATCAAATTATGGTCGAAATACTGAGAAAAAAAACTCAAATATTATTAACTAAATAAAATCATCCAATACATAATCATTCATTATCTTTACAATCAACTATCTAAATCTATCACAGTTCTTTAGTTACGTAAAACATGAAATGATTTAACATTTTCACTATGTTCTTGAAAGCATAAAAAATAACAGTCTGGGTTACTGAAGAAACTGGATGAAAACCTTCAGACTTGTTAAGCCAAGCTTTACCAGCTTCAATATACCTAACAAGAGCTTAATGGAACATGTTGAAAATATTAGTAATAAACAAGTAAAGCACAAGAAAGTTAAGAAACGTACAATTTCTAGAGAAGCTCAGGTGGTCCCAGAAACATCATGAGATAGACAACGCAACTCCTAAATGCAAAGACTTAAAGTTTCTCGCAAAATACCAATAATCATGAAAAGAGAAAGAGAAATAACTTGTCAAATTAATTAATATATTTCTACCTGATGTTCAATCCTGCTTTATTTATTTATCTAATTTTCTTTTGTTTGATTCAAATGCTATAAGTTACAAATTGAATGTACCACACTTGGTTGAACAGTGAACACACTTCATGAATTATTAAAATTCACTCACACGTTTATAGATAATGATGACTATGATTGTCCCTTGGACTATTTCTGGAGCTAAAGAGTCTGCTATCCCACATATGATAAATGCTCTTTCCTCGAACAATTTCTTCCCAAATTTGAAGTCCACGAGCTACAAAATAGAGTGACACACCTCTGAAAAGAACTCCAATCTGAAAATTACCCATAAGGAATAGACTGAATAGTTAGCAATCATTATATGTGCATCATAAGTGTGGAATATAATAAGAATCCACTAAACCTTGTGTAAATCTTCCAAAGTAGTGACAAACTAGTAGGAAACAAGCAAGCATTACAGCCCCTATATGATTTCCATGGCAAAGGGAAAAAAATCAATAGTAGAAAACTACAAAATAGAGTGTCATTTCTGTGCAATCTGAATTATGAGTATTTAATAATATCATGAAAATGTAGAAGAAGCAAAAACGTAATACATAACACGGATTGCCTCGTCTTTAGCAGATCAGTAACCATAATAAAAGTAATTTACTAGTATTGTCTGAGAGACAAAAACCAACAACTAGAAAATTTCCAAAGCAATAACAAGAATTTACACTTTCCAGCTCCATAAGAACAATATTAAATTATGGATCCTTCAATTGCTGTAAATAACAAATGCAATGTCATCAATATCATCCTCCAGTGAAAAAGTACCATGAAATATATAAAAATTTGCTCATCTCATTTTCCTTTCTTCGCAGACCTGTAAGCTTATTTGCTTAACGAAAGAAATTTTTTTTTACCAGGATCAAAGACCCATGATTGCCTGCAAATGCAACACATAACCCTTCGACATCAGAAAGAGTTTTCACTTTAGGTATTGCCTGTTGAGGTTTCATTTCAAGTTTAATAGCAAGGACAATCTACAAAGTCTCGAAAAGTTCAACAACTAATAGAAAATCAAAATTTACAGTAGACAACTAGGCATAAACACCTATAGAGTACACATATGTAAGAACAAGTATGAAGATACACATGATGACAAACACCGAAAAAGTAGTTCAATACCATTAAGTGTGTAACTAATTTATACTCCAGATATCATCAAACAACACATTTTTGGTTAATGAATCTGCTCCCACTTAAGAATGATGGTTCAGAGTTTTCTAAAGAAAAATAAAATATCCAAATAATGTTTCATGCGTCTTGTTTTTTTTTTACTCTTAGAAGAAGTAAATAAAACACAAAGATATGACATGTGATAGCATGCACAACCAAAATCTGGTTGGTTCATACCAAAATAATTGTTGTAGGAAACTGCCAATGGCATTAATTAAGTAGTATGACCAATGAATAATTGTTGGATCACTATTTGATACTTTCAAAAATGAAAATCAGACATGAGATCCACTAGACATGTTGATCAACGTAATCAAAACTTGATGTCTTAGAATGTATTGGTACCTGGTAAGGACTATAACTTAGAACAAAAACTTCGAATCGAACAGCAATCCAATATACCAACCGATGAACAAATTTCTCCGTTGAACGATGGCATAAACACACCTTTAGAATATGGGTAACATTTTGAATTTACTGGCCAGTACAACACAACGGCTTCAAATCCTGAAATGAGCAGGCTACAAATAAGACATTCACTCTTTACAAGTCACCATGTTGACCAACAATCATCACTCAACTTCTCTCTCAACAATACATAGTATACAATCTCCCCAAACAAAATAGAAATAAATATAACTAACATTCTACAAAAAACATGAACAAGTGGACATGAGCTAATAGTTGATGAGCAAACATATTGCAAAATAGTTGACAATTATGGTTCCAAATTAGCTATTACTTTATAATAAAAGCATATTTATGAACTATACTTTGATTGTTCTATAAGAAGTACTTTTGAATGCATCATAGAGATTTTGTGTCTGTGGTGTTTAATATTTATCATTTGTAAATATAGTTCTATTTTATCATCTGTAATGAGCACTATATCAACTGATACATATCAAACTACTATCTATAAATAATGATGTTATCGAACTAACAGTTGATGAGCAACATATTGAAAATTTATGGTTTTAAATTGGTTATTGCTTTAATGAAAGTATATTTATAATTAATCAACTACACTTGTGGATGTTGTATAAACAATACTTAGAAAGTGTCATAGAGATTTTTGTGTACGTTGTGTTTAATACTTATCATTTGTAAATATAGTTCTATTTTATCAGTGATGAACATTGAATCCACTAATATATATCAGGACTACTATCTATATATAATGATGTTATCAAATGTTAAAAACTTGCTGAATTAAAATAGCTGTCAAATAATGTCGTTATTGAATATGAAACACTTGTATTAAATTAGTTGTAGAAGTGTGTTAAATAATAATTGCTCAGTGCATGAATAAGATGAATAGAGTTGAACTGTGAGCATATGAAATTAATTGAAGGCAGTTGTAATTTGTACCTTTGCACTGAGGTAACTCAGTGAATCCAATCCAGGAATTTGCTTTGCTCAATCATGTTACTATGCCATTGGACGTCATATTTGAGTGAATGGATTTAGATGAATAGACATATCTAAAGCCATTCAATACCCAAAGACTGACACGTGTAATGGAGATTGACGGTTTGACGTTTGGAAGTTTACCAAGCAAGGTAAAAATAAAGTGACACGAGACACCAAAAGAAGAGAGTCGGGCAAACCCCCGTGCCATCTCCCTTCAAAACCACAAAAAAAGATCATTTTATTAGGTTATTTTTGACCTGCCAAGCAAGCGCACCTGACAATCCAATAAACAAAGAATTAAAGCAGAGCCATAATAAACAAAAACCAATCATGATCCACAGCTGAGAGCACCAGAAATGAAGTCCCAAAGAATAGAACTGACAATTGTTATTAGTATGCTACAAGCTACAGCTTCAGCAAGAATGTCTGTTGACCATATCACATTGAACAATTAACTTCAGCAACAATACAACTGAAAAATCTATAGGCAATGCACCAATGCCTAAGAATTTTGAGTAAACATGCATAAAGCTCTCATGTTTATCATTTGATTCATTTGTAGTCATCAATTCTCCCAAGATAATTGTTACCTAAATTCACTAAATCACCAAAATGTTTTTTCCCTGACCAATTCTATCACTGTATTGTAGCTTGAAGTAGTAAAATCCTCTTATAGTTGTATAGTTATATAGTTTAACAGTGTTGCAAATTGAGAATACAACTCAGTATGTAACTCACTACTTAAATAATAGTTCTACCAGTAATATAAATTGAGAATGCTACTCAGTACGTATTTCACTAAAATAAATCAAACCAAGTTAAAGTTTTAACTTTGAGAATCTCTTTAACCATCAATGTTAACAATGATCTAAATTATACTTTCAGAACCATACTTTCACGTACTTATGATTTATGTCATTACCCAATCTAAAGACATCAGCGCATACACAATCAAGAAACTCTGCAGAAGTAACAAAATTTGCCTCAGTAAAAAGCTAGAACACTTTCATGACCCAAAAGCTTGAATGCAAATAATTTGTAATATAGTAATAATAACATTATCTTTAGACTTCTATAATAGCACTAATACTATAACATCATTATCTGCAAACATATAACATTACTAACAGTAATTACTAGAAAACCAAAGGAGAACATCACTCTATTTACTATATGCAAAAAGTAAGAAGGGAAACACATTTACTATATGCAGAACATCTACTTTGAACTTTTTTGCTATGATAACGAGATTAAGTACTTGTAGGCAAAGAACAGATGTTACGAGTCTATCACGGTAGCATCAGTTAAAAGTCAGAGTATACTTTTGACTACGAATAGGATCTCTAGGAGCACGAACAAGGTGAGCAAAAACAAAGTTGCCATTGGAGGTCACCGATGTGGAAGAAGCAGAGACGATCGACTCCATGGTCGACGATGAGCCTTCGAGGTGACGAGCCAGAGCAGATAATCGACGATAGTGAATGGATTTGGTGTTGCCGAAGGATTATGGATTTGATTAGAATTTTGAACCAACACCCTCTCTTTGCTTTATCAGTAAGTGAAAAGCCCTAAATTGTGGAGATGGGGATGAAAGGTTAGAGGGTACATAGTGGGGAATGAAACAAAGAGAGGGAGGGAAAAATTTTGGGGAAATATTCAAGCTATTTTATTTATCTTTATATTGGATTTTTATTTTTTTTTCTGAGATAATTGATTACTTCTCTTTGTAATAAAATTTTATTTATGAGATTTTATTTTTTTTATTCTAGACATTTTTAGGTGAAATTACTTGTGTTAATTGTTGATAGATTTTTTATATTTAGGTGGTGAGATAATAATCATAACATTTTATTATTAAACTGCTCGTGTCGAAATTTTTTGTTCTGTTTTCTATATGGTTTGACTTCATTAAAAAATAACTAATTAATATCCTTTATACAATATACCTAAGGATCACATCCGATGATATATATATTTATACTTATAAAGTCATCATCGGCCAAACATTCATATATAAAAATAAGCAAAATACATAATTTTGAAAATGTAACCGGAAGAAAATATACTAATTGAGATCACCTTCGAGCTTGATTAATATATAAAGTGTATATATATACACGGTATAATTAGTATTTTTTTAATGAAGTTAAACCGTAATTGACTACGGTCAAACAATATAAAATCACTCATGGTCAAATCGGTTATCATGTCCACTATTACTAAGTTAGATAGACAATATATTATTTAGTACTAGTAATAACCAAATAACTCATTAGTCCATAACAGAAATTCTAAATATTAAAAGTGCAATTTTAATTATCTAGTTGTAAAAAGTGTAAACGAGTTGAACTGAACTAAACAGAGGGTTGTTTGGAGTAAACTCGCAAAGTTAAATTCATACTCAAACACTACAAAAAATTAGGGATGTAGCGAAGGAAATTTTGTGAAGGAATTTATTCCTTCACATGAGGAGTTTTTTAGCGAAGGAACAGTGAAGCGAAAAAATATAGTGACAATATAATTATTAGCAAAAGAAACATCATTCACAATTTATATTTTTTTTTTTCCTCTCAAAATTAAAGTGACATAAAAAAATTTGGCGCCAATTTATGATGAAAATTTGCGAGAAAATTTTTTATTAATGAAGTTATTATTACTCACTATATATTATTGTTCAGAGATTTTTTGGGAGAGATAAAATTGGTCGTTGTCTTGTTCTAAATAATTTTTTTAGAATTAATTGTGGTGAATATAAATTGTAATATAAATACATTAAAATTTTTGCAATAGTAAATTTATTTTTAATAATACTTTTAAGTAACTTACAATATCAACTATTTATTTTAATAAACTATAAAGTAAATAACTTTACACTACGTTAAACTTTAAAATTTTATACATTGATCATGAGAAGAAAAAGAGAAAAAAGAAGAAGATATATAGTGGTGCTCTTTAATTTGTGGAATATATAGAGCATAGATGCCAAAAAAAATACTCATATGTTTTACGGAAAGAATTAAATTTAAGTTTGTTCTTTAATTTATAATATATTAAAATTCTAATTATAATGTAATTAATATTTTAATAAAAATTTTATTATTGTTAATAATTTTTAAGTAATTTACAATATTAATTAAAATATTAAGTTACAATAATTTAACTTTTTAAATATTGTAAATTGAAAATAAATAAAATTATAATAATTATGACTTTTGTTGTGAATTAGATTACAAATGTTAAGTTTTTGAAATAATAATTTTACATATAATTAATACTACTTGTAAAAGAGTTATTTAAAAAAAATTGTTAATTAACTCTTTGTTTTTTTGGAGCAGATCAGTATTCCCTTTGTGTGTGTGGAACAGAGCCGTGTTCAGTGCGTTCGTGCGTGCGTGCGTGGTCTGGAAAAGAAAGCAAGAGATCGAGGGTTTCACTCTTCTCCTTAGCCAAAATTGATGTTTCAACCAGCTGATAGATGGGCTAGCTCTCTACCAATTTGGGTTTCCCCCATCTTCCTTAGCCATAGTTGAGGCGGGAGAAAGAAAAACTTAGCGCCAAATTTTGTCGCAATAGATCGATTATTGGTTGTGTAAATAATGTTTCCTACAGCTAAAGGGATTGTCATTAATCCCAAAATTCCCCCCCCCCCAACTTTATCTTCGCATCTTCAAATCTGCTCTTTCTGTCCCAATTGCAGAAGCCCTAACTGCGAAGACCCAAAGACCCGTCAATTTGTTCGAAGGTATTTTTTCCAACAACTTTGTTCCTCCGTATTACATTAGTTGCTGAAATGATTCATATATACAGACACATGTATGTGTGTGTGTATTTGTTTGTGTAAGAGACACTAGTCTTATACTTTTTGATGTCTTATTTTGTCACTCTGCATATTCTCATAAATGGGAAATTTAACTTTCTGGCAATTTATTGATACCTATTATGTAGTTGTTCACACACAAATATGTGTTTTCTCTATGATTAGGCATGAAGTTGCCAATGATTCTATGATTGTGTGATTCATGTAGCCTTGAGTTTTAGAATGGTAGTATCATGATTCATGCACCCTTGATTTTTAGTTTATGCTCAGACATTAGTTATCATTCCCCTGTACGTTTTTTGATTGCTTCTATCATGCGTATGTAATCATTTTATTTCACATATTGTTTGGTAGACGTAGTTGTGGTTGGCTTATTTTAGTTTGCTGTCTTCTAGCTATTAACATTTGCATGAAAGACAATTTTGATGGTGTTTCTATTCTTTAGGTATGATGTTCTTTTATTCCTATATGCTCTAATAGAGTATTAGGACATCATAAAATTTATCCTGCAATTGATTATTTTTTTAAGTATGATTTAAAATATGACATATTGGGAATAGTTTGAATAAAAAGAAGTTTGAACTGTGGCTGCTAATAGTATTTTCATTGTACACTCATATTAGCCCTTCGAAATCCATGCACATGTTAGATGTTTCGTGAGGATGGCATGTACTGCAGGTTGTACACTCCGATTTCTTTTCCCAAGCGTGAGTATATACATGGAGGTGTGTACTGAATTGGTAGTGAGGAATGAGAAATCAAAGAACATATATTAATTAGTGTTTACTTAGAAGAAAATTATAATTTTAATATATGTTCTTTAATTACTTAGCAAGTGCTCTTTAATTTTACTTTCTTCTCTATAAAATTATCATTAAGATTATAGTTTAATTTTAATATATTAAGAAATCAAAGAACATATATTAATTAAGTCGGTAGTGATTACTGAGGTTCGTGTATTGTTTTTTAATTGTGGATCGATTGTACTATATTTCATCAAATTCTAGATTTTGTTCCTGTCCTTCAATATTGTTTAGGATGATGATCATGCCTTATTTTCTGACCATAAATTTGTGGTGTTATCTTAAGATAAAGTTGTATAGTTGTAATTTTTGAGCTGCAAGTGGGTTGGATTTTGTTATTCATTTAATGATGTTGGCTTATGATTTCTCAAGAGACATGGAGGCCAATGAATTCGAACTCTATAATCAATAGTCCTCTTCAAACTCTCTTCAATTAAATGTTACAAATCTCTTCTTGAAATTTCTTTTACCTGTTGTTGTCAGATTGCTGAAAATGACTAGAAATAGAGTGGAAAATAAATCAAAGTCTTTTCAATTGCTATATTATGATTTTATGCCTCAATTATTTAAAGGGGTCTTTCTCAGTTTCGTAGCATAGGTAATTTGTTATTGATTTGTACAAATGGACCATCTCAGCAACACCCATATAGTGTGCAAGATCTTATTATTCAATGCCAGTCATTTTATTTTGACATTCTTAACTAATTGGATACTTGTACAAAAAAAGGGTAAAAAAGACAATATTCTTAGTCTTGTTGAATATTTAGTGAATGTGATAAAGAATTTTCTGGTTATAGCAAGTATTTCAAGTATTAATTTCTCTTTCTTATTTAACAATGTGTGTTATTCCACCATTTACTGTTGTACATGCTTAAATGTCTATATGACTTCTTGCCAATTTGGGAGATTGTTAGAGTGGTCATTGACCAAGTGGTTCAGTTATAGAACTAAGGCTTGTGGTCTGCCTCTACTTTATGCTATACATGTAACATTAGTAAACTTCAAAAAAAAAGGAGGTAACAGCCTTTATGATTAATACACAAGACACTGGTAGGGTATTTATTACGAAAAGACCGAGTGAATCGTGGTAGAATACTCAAGACAGTGGTATTTTATTGCAAAAAGACTAAGTGAATGGTGGTAGAATAAGTAAATAAATTTTAGAGATAACTGATAGCAGGACCCTCAGTAAGCTCTAATAATATGGTGTAGATACTTTGATTATGATGTGTTCATCATGAATGTCTTTGATTAATAAATTATTCAAAAGGTGCTCTTCATTTATTAATATCTGGTTTCAAGTTAAGTGCCAGTTTTGTTTTAGGTTGTATGATCTCTTATGCATTGTACAATCTCTCATGTTTCACTTGAATGTTGACTCATCAATGTTATACATTAGGCATTAAATTACTTATATTCTGCATGTGAGTTTAATTTAAATCCTCTGTCTTCATTTGGTTGGTGTGAATATATTGCCTCCATCATTTCTTTCAATAATGTAATACCTTGTTATAATATTTTAGCCACATGTATCAAGTACCAACTTTGTAACAGTTTGTGTTGTCTACGGTGCAATGAGTATTTCCATCATTAATACATTACGTGCACACCATTCTAGAACGCCAGGCATTAGGAGCAGATGAAAGTTGAAAATAAAAATGTCAAAGATTCGAGTAGTTTGAATTCTAAGCGCTGTTAGTATCTGCAAGAGGTTGACAAGGCCTAAGGATTATCATGCCAAAATAGAACAAGGTCAAAAATCAAACAAAGACCGGTCATGCATTAATGTTTTAGACCAAGAGGTGCATAGGAACCGAATGGCTGGAGATGACTGAAGATCTGCACATGAGGCTGCTGTGCCTAGAAAACAGAGGTAAGTTGTTTGAGATTTACTCTGTACTTTCTGCTTGCTTTATTTGTTAAAGAATTAGACAAGGTTATGCCCATGTGTTCCAAAATGATTATATTGAGAACGGTGCCTTTTTTTTCTTTTTTCTCCCGTCATTTGTGGGGGAGCTCAGAACTATTAAAGACCGTACATGCCTCGCTTTATCAACCACAGTTCTAAAAAGGTTTCTTAACAAATCTGTTGACATAGCTAAACCTACAACCAGTTGCTAATTAACTTGGGCATACCCAGAAATTTAGCTTAGCGGTGCATATGCAGTAAATCCTAAGTTAGAGAAATTATTTGTCTGCTGATCGAAGAACTTGAACTCTTTCGTTTAAACTTATTTCAAATTATCTAATGTAAATGATAGTTTAAAACTGCTTGCCTTATAATATTGAATCTATCAAATTTTCTTGGAATTCTGTTTCAACTTTTACTTGATTGAAACATATACAAGTTTCCAGTGGTATGCTAGGAACTTTTACTTGAATTAAACTAATGGCATGCTAGGAACTTCATGTCAGTTTATAATCTATAAATATAAATATATATTTATTTTTGGAATAAAGAGAGACAAAAAAGAAAATGTGTCTCTAATTTTGGAATGGATGAAGTGTATATTAAGCATGTTTTTGACTTTATTTCACAAGGTGGAAATGAGCCCTCTATTATGGCAACAGAAGAAGCCGAGTACTAAAGAATGTCAAAAAATCAATGAAATTCCACAGCAGAAGGGGAACCTGCGACTCTTCTTCATATCGGATGAAGGACCTTAAAAATTTGTTGAAGACTTATGGGATGAAAATATCAACTAAAACAAAGTCTTGTAAACCCAAAATAAAATTCGTATTAGTTGTTGGTCAAATTTTATTTGTATGTTAAAGTTTTACCATACTCATATTTAGTGACAAATATATTTGTCACAAATAAATATTATATCAATGGTAATGTCACATATTGGTAAACTCAAATGTTTTTTTAAATTTTCTTTTTAATTCTTGATGGATGATGGCCAAAAATTAGTAATTGAGAATTAGAGAACATGCGTTGGCTGGAGTAATTATGTGCAAATGGATTGTTGGTTTTTATATATGAAGAACTGTAATAATGCTTGTGAATGGAAGAGTTTTTGGGGTGAGGGTTGTAATGTGATATACTGTTGCCTCATTACTTTATTAGGACATGGGAGGGATAGTATATTTATTAGGAAGAGTTGTGATACAATCACCACTGGAAGGTATTATATGTGAACCTTGAAGGTTGATTATATATTGATGAACAGAAAGTTAATCTTTTAGATACTTATACAAGTTCGAACTAATATTGTTGTTGATTTTTTTAGATTCTTATTGAAATGTTTAATGTATTAGATAATATATATTACAAAATATTATATATATATATATATATATATATATATTCACACACATACTTATGATATTCATTAGGCTACGAAATAAGACAATCAAAAACCTTTCGTTGCCCACAAGAGTTAATTATTATAAACTATATTCAATTTACTAGAAACTCTAATTTTTGTAAATTAGAAAATATATTTATTATATTTATATGTGCTCAATTTTAATTTCAAACATTATAACTCTAAGCAAAAAAATTTAAACTGGGCATTTATTTTAAGACAGAAGAAGTGAAATATTTGATAGTATAAAATTGCATCTAAATAAATAAAATTTTTAAAATGCAAAATGATGCGTTTGGGGGGGGGGGGGAAGTGGCCAAAACGTGCTTATTGAGTATATATTAATTTTGGGCAACAATTTACTACTCATTGCAAAAAATTATACAAAATATGCAACGAAAAAAATATTGTTGCCAATGAATGTGACCCAATATTAGGCAACAAAATATAGCAACAATTTTTTTTTTCGTTACCCACAATGAGGAGAAATCACATTGGCAACGAATATGCGGGGTTTTGTTTTTCCGCCAATGATTTGGCAACGAAATTTGGCAACGAAATTTGGCAACGACTCATGAATTTCGTTGCGTAAAATGAAAGCCTTTCACAAACTGCAACGAATGACAAATTTCGTTGCTAAACATGTATTTTTGGCAACGACTTTATAAGTCGTTACCTCAAAAATCGTTGCCAAATGTCCATTTTTTTGTAGTGAATGCGGTTTCAGTTTAAATTATCATAAATAAGGCGCGCGACATATGCAATAAAATCGTGACACCTCCCCCACCATATCTCACCTGCAGAGTCAAAGCATATGAAGTTAAAGGGAAGAGTTCATACATATACATAAATATATATATGTGTATATATATTGTGAAAATTTTCGGTCTAATTATAATTATAACGTATTATACTATTAAAAAAGTAAAAATGTGTGACGGAATTTTGTTACGATTTTTAAAAATAATCACAAAAGATAGTAATTTGTAATGGACGTTTCGAGCAATTACAAAATATGGAATATATGATAGTTCTTAGTGATGATTAATTTTGCCATCAATGTATATAATTGTGATGGCTATGTCAATCACCAAATTTTTCACGCAAAATAAATTTTCTTTTTGTGACACACTAAACCATCATTGATGGATCGGATATAACCTTTTCATAATTGTATTTAAACTATCACTAATACTCTAATGAAAAAAAACAATCAAAACGATATTTTGTGACATACGACCATGCCACTAGCTCATTAAAAAAGACACATTTTTGTGATGACTCTTATTTACAATTACTAAAAAAGGTATTTTGTGATGGAATTTTCAAGCCATCACAAAATAATGATATATATGATGTCTCTCAATGATGACTAATTTTATCATAATTATAAAGTATCCATGACGCCAGATAGAATAGTGATTATCCTGCGGGCTAGGTAAACAAATAAATTTACAGACAAAAGAACAAGAGATTCACCACAAACACAGAGAAAACTTCTCTAATGCTTGAATTTATATTTATAATAATCAAAGTTGTTTTCTAGTTCAACCCACAAGTCGGATTTTATAGCTAACAAACTTCCTTTCCAAGAATTCCTAAAATTATAGAAACAAACTTCTAAAAGGTAACAAACTTCCTATATTTACGGTAACAATTCCTAACAAATAACAACTTACTAATAATAAAAATATTACCATAAAAATGAAACATATCTAAAAATTAAAATGCCAAATCTGAACTTCTGAAGCCGACCCCGAAGAGGTAGTCCATCATCCGACTCTCGAAGTCGTCAACCATCCAAACTTGAACTGAAGTAACGACTCCGATTTCTGAAGACGTTTTTGAAGACGTTTCTGAAGACGTCAATGACTGCTATATTTAAGTTGATCCTCCAATGCATGGTATTTTAATGTCATTAATGTGCTATCTAACAACTTAACATCATCGGACTTGGATCCTCCTACATCAGTTATCCCAGGTTAGAAAAAACTCTTCCTCGAGTTCACAGCATTGTCATCGGACTCGAGAAAACAAGGACTCAAATGCTTCACATTGAAAATGTCTGAAGTCTGCAAATGACTAGGGAGGCGCAATCGATAGGCATTTATCATTAGTCTTCTGCAGAATCTCACAGGGCCCAATCTTCCTATCCTTAAGCTTATTGTAGTCGCCAATAGGAAATCGATCACACGTCAACACTGCCCAAACAAAATCACCCACTTCAAAAAATATTTGACGACGATGACTATTAACCCAATCCTTATATTTTCATTACTATCGCAAATAGTTCTGCACCCGATAATAAATTTCCCGAAAATGATCCGTCCTTTCATTTGCCTTGGGATGCATACGACCAACTCGTGGAATAGGAATTAAGTCTAGAACCCGGGGTGGTTTTCGACCATACACAACCTCAAAAGGACTCAAACCCGTAGTTCTGTTTACCGATCGGTTGTAAGCAAACTCTACTTGAGGAAGCGTTAGATCCCATTGCTTCGGCTTCGCTCCAGCCAGACATCGTAAGAGATTGCCTAAACTTCTATTCACTACTTCGGTCTGACCATCAATCTAGGGATGGTAGGCACTGCTGAAATTTAACTATGTACCAAGTTTCTCCCATAGACTTTTCCAGAAATTACTCATGAACTTAGTGTCACGATCCAAAATGATTGAGCTGGGAACACCATGTAGACGTATAATCTCCTGAAAATAAAGATGCGCAACCTAGTTCGCATTTATCGTCTTTCGACAAGCTACAAAATGAGCCATCTTTGAAAATCGATCAACCACCACCAAGATAGAATCCATCGAGCCCTGTGTTCGAGGCAGTCCCACCACAAAATCCATACTCACATCAATCCATGGAGCTTCAGGAACAAGTAAGGGTGTGTACAACCCTGCATTCGTAAGAGCTCCCTTAGACTTTTAACATACATAACATCTCCCAATAAAATGAGCAACATCACTAGATACCTTCAACCAATAGTAGTCAGCCAACACTAGGGCCAATGTTTTATCTCGTTTGAAGTGACCTTCGTTGTGAAGTTCACTTACTATTTGTTACCGAAGTGAACAATCTGGAATGTACAATTGTGATCCCTGAAACAGATACCCATTACTTCCCGAACTATCTTTCCGAAGGAAGGATCCTCTTCGTACATGTCAGCGAAGGCTTCAAACCTTACAACTTTGTTACGTATAGTGATAGGAGTGACGCTTTTCGGCTCAAAGCATTGGCAACAAGATTCAAACTTCCTGCCTGATGCCGCAAAGTGAAGGTGAATTCCTGTAAGTACGCCACCCATTTGGCATGCCTTCGGTTTAGCTTATGTTGACCATTAATGTACCTTTGGGCCTCATGATCGGTAATGAGGATGAACTCCCGTTGTATTAGGTAGTGACACCAATGCTTTAGTGACTGAACTATGGCATAAAATTCCAAATCATAAGTGGAATAATTCTTCTTGGACCCGAATAGCTTTTCGCTGAAAAATGCGACTGGGCGACCCCCCTAACTTAAAACACCACCGACGCCGACCACATATGCATCACAATTTACTTCAAACACTTTCTCGAAATCAAGGAGTGCTAAAACTAGCGCTTCTGTCATCTTCCATTTGACAAGTTGAAAACTAACTTCGGCCTCTTTGGACCAATTAAATAACTTCCCTTTTAGACATTCTGTGATAGGTGAAATTAATGTGCTGAAGTTCCTAAAAAATCGACGATAGAAAGAAGAAAACCCATGAAAACTTCGGACATTATGCAAGGTCTTCGGCGTAGGCCATGCTAAAACTGCGTCTACCTTTGACTGATAGGCATGAACACCCTCGGTAGAAATAACAAAACCAAGGAAGGTTACTGAAGTTGTGAAGTAGGACCTCTTCTTCTGGTTGATGAATAGGCACACGTTTCTCAATGCGTCAAAAATAGCTCAGAGGTGCTCTTGATGTATCTCCCGTGTTGGGCTGTGAATGAGGATATCGTTAAAGTAGACAACCACAAATTTCCCCATGAAAGGTCGCAACACTTGATGCATAAACCTTATGAATGTGCTAAGAGCATTGGAGAGCCCGAAAGGGGTAACCATCCACTCGTACAACCCATGTGGCATTTTAAACACTGTCTTCTACTCATCTCCAGGTCTGACTCTGATCTGGTGGTACCCACTCTTGAGATCAATTTTTAAGAAGACCCTAGCTCCGGACAGTTGATCCAACATGTCATCCAATCGAGGAATTGGAAATCGATACTTCACCGTAATCTTGTTGATCGTTCTGTTATCAATACACATCCTCTATGACCCATCCTTCTTCGACACTAATAGAGCACGTACTATGCATGGACTCATACTCTCACGAATGTAACCCTTCTCCATCAATTCCTCTACCTGTCTCTGTTGCTCTTTGGACTCTTTTGGGCTGAGTTGGTAAGCTAACTTGTTCGGTAAACTCGATCCTGGAACAAGATCTATCTGGTGTTGAATGTCTCTCATCGACGGTAGTCCAGGAGGAAGTTCTTCGGGCATCAAGTTAGCAAATTCTGATAGCGACTTCTGCACGTCGACTTGGTATTTCAGCGTTCTTATCAGTCGAACTGCTCCCACAAGGAAGTAGGGCATACATCACACCTTCATGATCGGCCTCCGTTAGGAATCTGGACATAGATAATAGGTTTAGGTTTTCGACTGCCCGAGCGGAACTGTTTTCCTCTCGTCGAGGTGTTAACACCACTTTCTTTCCTCTTATAATCAGGGAGTACGTATTCTTCCGACCGTCATGAATGACACTTCGGTCATATTGCCAAGGTCGTCTCAACACACATGACATGTATCCATTGACACCACATCACACCAAGCGTTATCAAAGTACTTCTTACCGATTGAGAAAGACACTAAGCATTTTTTATCAATTGTTACCTCATTTCCTTTATTCAGCCATGCCAACTTATACGGTTTGGGATGCCGATCCGTCTTCAAATTTAATTTCCGAACAACTTCTTCTGACACCACATTCTCATAACTGCCACTGTCAATAATCATTTTGCAGACTTTATCGGTCACTTTGCAAGTCGTATGGAATATATTGGTTCTCAACCAATCATCTTCTGAATCAGCTTTGAGAGTTAGTAGATTCTTGCGAATGACCAAAGTCTCTTGCCCATCACCATAAAGTATATCCTCATCATCTTCATACTCATCATACATTGGTTCACTAGATTCCTCCATTTTAACTAGTACATTTTCCTCAATCAGGAGATTTTTACCCTTCTGATTGGCAGATAATTTTTTACACTCCGTTTCTCGATGGCCTGGCTCTCCACATCTGAAGCATTTAATACTGGAATTGAAATTACCTTATGGTTGTTGTGGTGTAGAGTGAGGTTGTTGAGGTTGTGTCGGCCTATTGGGTAGATTGTTCCTTAGCATCGGTCTCCTGTTCTACTGTTATTCCACTTCTCGTGCTCGTTGGTAGGCTTTGGACACTGTCCACATCGAATGGAGATTGAGCACATCCTACAGTAGTTGTCTCAATCCTCCCAAATACCTTGCTATCATTTGTTCTTCTGTCTCCGATAGATCATTCTGTGCTATTAACTGATAAAATTCCTCTGTGTAATCATCGACAGACCTAGCTCCTTGTCGTAATAGGTGCAATCTCTTGAACAAGAAAGTGACTCTGAATCTTTTTCTTCATATTCTCCCAGTTTGTGACTTTAGTTTTTCCTTGTCCCTCTTATGAACGCCTCATCTGTTCCCACCAAGCAGATGCTCTGCCCTTAAATTTGATTGCAACCAGTTTTACTTTAGCGTTATCTGGAACCTCCTTATATTTAAAGATGTGTTCTACCTCATTCAACCAAACAATGAACCTTTCTGCTTGCAACGTACCAGAAAATTCCGGTAATTCCACCTTAAAGCCCAGATCACTACGACGACTATCACGACCACGTTGTTCCCATAGTTGCTCCCTATGATGGTAAGGATTGTCAAAACTAGATTTAGAATCATAACATTCCTCATCCCGATCAAGGTGCGCGACTTCCTCAGCGGGAACCTGTCCACGACGACCCATATTTTGCGCCACTAGAAGCTGGGTTAGCTCTACAACTTGTCTTTGTAAATCTTCAATCATCACGTCATGAACGTTACAATCATGGTGCAGAACTTCCTCAGTCGGAACCTGCCCACAACGACCACGACCACCAACCATCGAAATTGATGAAGTCTATTCCCAGGAAGATGTTGATGCTCTGATATCAACTGACGCCGGACAGAATAGTGATTATCCTACGGGGTAGGTAAACAAATAAATTTACAGGCAAAGGAACAAGAGATTCACCAAAAATACAGAGAAAACTTCTCTAATGCTTGAATTTATATTTATAATAATCAAAGTTGTTTTCTAATTCAACCCACAAGCCGGGTTTTATAGCTAACAGACTTCCTTTCCAAGAATTCCTAAAATTATGGAAACAAAATCCTAAAAGGTAACAAACTTCCTATATTTACGGTAACAATTCCTAACAAATAACAACTTACTAATAATAAAAATATTACCATAAAAATGAAACATATCTAAAAATTAAAACGTCAAATCTGAACTTTCGAAGTTGACCCCGAAGAGGTAGTCTACCATCCGACTCTCGAAGTCGTTAGCCATTCGAACCCGAACTAAAGTAACGACTCCAATTTCTGAAGACATTTTTGAAGACGTCAATGACCACCATATTTACGCTAATCCTCCAATGCATGGTATTTTAATGCCATTAATGTGCTATCTGACAACTCAGCATCATCGGACTCGGATCCTCCTGCATCAATTTGTGACTGCCATTATAATTACCAAATCTTATATGGACTAATTTTGTTTAAAAAGTAAATTCACATGTGTTTTCTTTTTATATTTTTGTTTTAAATTATTGTCATAATATGACCTTTGGTATAGTGGTAATACTCTTTATTTAGTTTGCAAATACGGGGAGGGTTCGAATCCTAAAATTAGTCTCATTTGACAATCACAAAAGATTATATACTAATGTGATTGCTTTAACCATCACAAAAGAGTCGTGTGCTAATATGATTGTATTAATCATCACAATACAATTGTGTGATTGTCAAAACCATCACGAAAGACTTTCATGATGGGAGTATATGATTGTATGAATCATCACAACACATTTGTGTGATTGTTAAAACCATCACGAAAGACTTTTATGATAGGGTATACAAGAAGGCTTCCGCGACAGCTAAAGTTATCATAAAAATCTTTCATAATGAATTTTTTAAATTTATGTGATGAATTTTAGCCATCACAAAAAGTCACTTTTTTATAGTATTTTTTTATTACATAGACTTCTACATTAATTATAATTTAATTTCGTCACATATTTATTGATCACGTAAATATCCTCAATTAACTCCTAATTTTAATCTGACTGAATGATCACGTAAATATCCTCAATTAACTCCTAATTTTAATCTGACTGAATGATCACATCGAAAGTACCCCCATCGACACAAATAGTCAACCACTTTGGTTCTCTCTTCTCCACAAAGTTATGATGAAAGAACCATTCTGGTCTGATCCCAAGATTGGAATCTCGAGATTTCTCATGGCCTTAACACATTCTTAAGAGTTTACATTTGTATGTTCTTGGATAAAGTTTAGAATGTCTAAAGTTAAATATAAAATATCGATAGAAATTAAGGAAGATGATTAATCCATATAACTTATTCCCATTCACACTTCTGTACAAAGACAATATTGCGACCAAGTAGCTGGCCATGACCACCTGAACTTTAGCCGCTACGCACCGGACCCGAGTATACTTCCGATATCATATCCTAACAATGAACATATATAAATTATGTCCAGTTAAAACGTTATACGGTAATTTTAACTTTAGGAGCCATATAACTTGGCACATAAGGATTGCCATATAAATCTGTTTACATGCATAAAATCTTCAACATCCGCTTGAATGTACTTTTATCGAAATTTAAACTTGGGTTCATAAAATGGCTGTTTTATGTTGGCCACAGACTCAAGTGCTTAACTATCAAGTTTGTGCATCTTATATAGCATATGTAAGCATTTAATTATATATTTTTTGAATAGACTTTATTTTGTTCCCAAAATTTTAGAAGACAAAATATAATCATTTTGGGAATTACATAAAATCATTTAAAATCATTTTTACAATTATTATTATTATTTTATTTTTTTATAAAATAAGATAGTGATGTTCA
Organism: Aralia elata; assembly: GCA_034770075.1. Taxonomy (NCBI): domain Eukaryota; kingdom Viridiplantae; phylum Streptophyta; class Magnoliopsida; order Apiales; family Araliaceae; genus Aralia; species Aralia elata. The sequence continues at coordinate 68,894,502 of CM068379.1, read as the reverse complement.
TTAGAGGACGACGAAGGGAATAATTAGTTAAAGTTTTAGGCAAGATTAGTCAATTTCTTGTTGTTTTATCTGCATGTCATGGAGGTAAATTCATAATTTAGGAAAAGGCACCATATGCAACCTGTTTTCTAGCTTCATATTTAATTAGTTATTAATTAATTAATCCTAAAAGAAGCTTAACAAACACTTTTTACAGTTTCATAAAAAATGAAAAGGTATACAACAAAGACCAACGTTTACAAGTTAAAGACAAAATTATCTTCATAAGATGAATCATGGACATCTGTTCTTCACTAATAGTTTTCGACTAAACTTAATTAATTTCCACAATGTCATTTATTAATTAATTATAATAAGGCTGGCGGTCGTCTGTTTGAGGCTTGCACGATCAAAAAAAGAAGAAGAAAAAGTGCAGATGTCGGGCGATGAACAGGTGGGATTTCTTTAAATTTTATACTAAAAAGGGTATACAAAAATCTTATCGATCCTTCCAAAAATATATGAAAAAAATAAAACGGGAAGGCAAGAAGGATTAATTGCTATATCGACGAGTGTCAAGGTCAGAAAATTGTACTGCCTTCATTTCAAAATATAAAATAATTATTGATTTTTAATGTCAAATTGATACCATATATCACACTAACTACTTGGGCTATGTTTGGCGCTGCAGCACAAACCTCTCTTGTGTTATTAAACTGGAAAGGTCCCTTCATGGCCTTAAGAAGGCAGACTGCAGTAAATTCATATAAGCTTCAAAGGAAATTCACATGAAACTAGTCACTAGGTTGCGGGCTAGGCATTCATTTAATACCTGTTAGTTCTTTAATTTTCAAAGATTATTTTGATAGTGATTTGGCTGCGTTTTAAATTAATCAAGCTTAGTGTGTTAGAACTAATTATCAGTTATTTTCATGTAATCAGTTGAGTCATAATCAAATCTAGTAAGAGAATGATTTCTCGATAGTTTCTTCTCTATATATCTTGCCATAGAAAAGTCAATATAAACTTTAAAACTCAAGTAAAAGAGAGAGAAAATAATGTCAACTTTAAATTATTGTAATATATTCTTCAAAAGTTCATCATGTTGCATAATAATTAAGAATTACAAGCATAAAGGTCATAGTGAATGAGTTCAATAACTTCGTTTCATGATTTCTTCTTCAAATAATTAATAATAAACTTTATTTAACTTGCACAAATACTTAAAAATGGAATAACACATAAGACAGATAATGTAACAGCATAATTAAACTCTCTGCCTATGCATATTCGAACGACATAACTGGAGTCCTATCATTATATTACTCAAATTAGAAATAAATAAATAAATAAAATAAAGAAAGAAGCTATAAACCAAACAAAGGAATTGGCCCAATAAGGTAGCCCACCTTCATATAGGACTGATTACTTTATAGGGCCAATACATATCAAAAAGTAAAGGACGGATAAGATTATGATTAATTGATAGAACTAAACAATATACAAGCGGCTAGCTGTTACAGATTTTATGCAGAAACAAGCAAAAAAAACTAGTTAATGTTACACTAAAAATAAGTTAAGGATAGTTTGGGAATTAAGGACTGGGTCAAGTTTCGTCTAAAATACTCCACAGTGCTGTATATGTTTGAAGTCTTTGTCTCGCATGACTACTAATAGGCTAGACGGATGATCAAGATGCACTGATCAATGCACCATCACTGCATAATCAGCTGGGTTGAATCATATTGTATGTTCTTCTATAATGCATATATAGTGCATGGTGCATAGGCATTAAAGTTTAAAGATATAATGGAAAAGAAAACTACAGAGTAAAATGGAAAAAAAAAATGAAGAAGAAAAAGAAAAGGTGCAACAACATATAATAGTGGAACTTTTTATTTATCTATTTTTTTTGTTGGTTACTGCACCTTTCCTTATATTTTGGTAAAGGGAATTGTTATTTCGACAAGGAAAATTTGATATTTCCACAAGATCTTACTTATATGGATGTGAGTCGTATTTATTATTCATGTGATGAGAGTCTTGTGGAACTATTAAATTCTCTTATGAAAATATCAATTTTCAAAATGAAATAAAATGCTAGTTCATGAAAGTACTGTTATTTAGGGTTACAACTTGAATTAAATGATAAATATATAAACAAATATGTGACGAAATTGGATTGTGACTAATGTAGAAAATTGGAAGTCTATGCGATAAGATACAATAAATTAGGATGAAATTATTTTTAATTTCTACCTATCTCATGTATGCACATACATCACAATAATAATTTAGCTGAAAATTTTCGCAATTTATAACAAAACTCTTAATATATTGAACTCCGGTGTTAAATTAATTCCCTAGAAAATTTTATATGTTGTAGATGGCTAGGTGTAAATATCCTAGACTAAATCTCATGTTAGAAAGACAATAGGGAAGATTTGAACCCAAGACCCCTTGCACACCAAGATCTCATGTTAAGCTAATGTGATTTTTGTAAAATTGGAGTCCAAGTTATAGAAAATTTAACCTAATGTCTAATATAATAAACCTAGATCCTTTTTCTTTGCTGAAAAACCTTTAATTAGCCCTTAGCTAAATCCATAAGAGATAGAATGAGAAAGTTATGGGTTGTGATATATATAGTGTTCTATAACAGTAGGCCGTACTAAATTTAACAAGTTTATCTGTATCATATGTGAATCAAAATTAAAAAAACTATATCTTTATAATATCATAATAAAATTAAATTAGCTTATCTTAATCATACATTCATGAAATTAAACTAGTACTCCTATATCTTTTTCCATATCTTGATGAAATTAATTAAACAATTTCATCATATTGTAATGAAGTTAAACATGATTTGGGTTTACAAGGTCCAGCGCTTAATCTCATGTGATCCCTAATTAAGTTGAGCCCGAGCTTCAAAATCAGGTTAATAGTCTAAGTACGGCAAGAACTCAGAGTAGTCGATTCATGTTTACAGATAACTGAAATTAGAACATGCACAGATGATATACTCTATCCGTACCACAAAAAGAGTTTCACTTACAAATTTGTAAAAATTGAGGATATATTTTTCTTTCATGTATATCCATAAAAATAATAAGTTGTTAATTTAGTAGTATGATATGATAATAAAATTAATATGACAAACTTGATAACTCTGTGTCGCGTTCTACTACTATTACAAAAAAAACTTTTTTTTTCAAAAACAAAATATTGATAATGAGACTCTTTTTGTAGAAGGAGAGAGTATTTAATGACTGAATGAACAAATTTATTAAGTATAATATGTAGAAAAACTTGAAAATAACACTATTTCTTTGTCACCTTTTCTTTTGTTTCTAGGCTTCTAGCTAGTTTAATTATGACAATAAGGTCAGGCCGGAAAGCCTTGACTAGTATGATATTCCATGTTCAAATGCAGCGGCCAACAAAATGGAATTAATACAGTCGCTTGTTGAAATGCGACTTCAAAAGACTTTGGATAATTTAATAGTCATATTGATTGTAAAATAATACAGTATAATTTTTAAATTAGGGTGCTATACAATTATAATACTTTAGCCCTACCGCAGATAATTCCAAAGGGAAATATGTCCCATAAAGTATAGTTTAATATGAAGAATAATATTATTATCACACATAGTCTCTTAAATTCTTAATTTATCTTCCCATGCATTATTTTAAGCACTATACGTACTTATTTTAGGTTGGACGTCCTTGTCCGTGTAAATTTAAAAAAGAAGAAACAAAGTACTTAGTCTGTATAAGATTCTTATAGGAGCTTAATAATATAGATAATGTCAACCATCCATGCACGCGAGAAGAAATAAATCGTAACTTCTTAGGTACGTAGCGCTTGGAGTACTTGGCTCATATTCTTAAGCCCTGATGACACCTTTTTTAATTATATGAATGTCTGCCTTCTCTCCAAATACTAATATTTTTAATGCCACGTATGGAGTAAGTTCTTGGTGGCTTTTAGCTTAATTTAGTATTTAAAGTGATTCATTTTCTCTCTTCTTGATTAAGAAAATAATGAAGAGAGAACTTTGTCATTTGGAGGCAATTCAATCTAAATTATCTGAAGTAGTATAAGTGGCACATATATGTGTGGGCATACTCTCTATTTTTAGGAGTAGTTAGAGGAAAATAGTAGTATGTATGTAGAACTTTAACAACACATTTAATTGGTCTCATTATGTTATTATATAAGTATATAAGAATAGTAACAGTTCATATTACAATATCATCTACAAATTAATGTAACATTAACAATGAAAAAATAACAATAATCACTAATCTCACCCAAATAAGGAAATAACAAACTCACACAAAGATTAGAAATAGGTCACTTGAATCTACTCAGTTATTATTTTCTGTAAATTTTTTGGGCATATTAAGACTTGCTTGTTTTGTTGTTAGTTTTTGTAATTTTTTTGGGTCATGATATGTTGTGGTATTTAGATTTTTTGGGCAAAATTTTCAACTCATGAGTGAACTCTAGATGTACCATATTATTCAACCAAGTTGAATGTATATGGTATTGGATTATTGAAAAGGTTAGGAAAAGGACGCTATAATGGGCATCTTACAGTAGTTCAGGGAATACAATTCTTACTTCTACCTACCCCCCATTATAATCCCAATCTAACTGTGCATATTTTTTCTTTGCTCAATATCTAAATGTGAATAGTTTGTTTTTCTTTACACAGAAAGCGCAGAGAGGCATATAGACTCCACTATGACACTATCTGAATAGCTGTAGTATTATATATATAAAAAATAGTGTCAAATAACCCCTGAAGTTTAGGGTATCTTTAACCCTTTAAACATTTTTCAGATATATGTAGACATTGAAGTACTTAAGTTTTTCGGTCACAATGTTCGTTTTAATTTTATTTATAGCATTAATGATGCTCTTTCAAAATTAGAGATATAATTTAACTTTTGAAGTCAAACGACCGTATATTAAACTTTAAAATTGATATGACTCATAAAAATTTAAAATGAAATAAATTTTGTAATTAATAGTTTTTGTTATATACTATACAATTATAATTATTGTATCAACTAAAATTAAATAAATTCACATCAACTCGTCTAATCTCAAAAGTTAAATTGTATTTCTAATTTTAGAATAGAGAAAGAGTATAAAATAATATGTTCCGTGCAAATTTGTCAATTAAAAAGACCACACCACAGTGGATAATATTCATAAAACTAAATTACCTTACTGAATTACCTAAAATTAAAGAAGTTATAGAATATTAAGATTTATCTGGTGATTAATCATTGGACAAGAAAACGATGTTTCAAAGCTGTGGAAACGTAACATGTTATATTGTTGGGACTTGGTTTTCCCAATTTGTCGACCAATATTGCTTACAGAATGAAATGAAAATTGTGTGTCCTAATAATTATAAGACTACTAATAGGTACATATCTTAATCATTAAAGTCAGAATGGTTGGAAAAAGAATTTTTACTCCCTCAATTATTGATGATGACTATCTCCTTTTTTGCGGGCATAATTTATTGGGCGGCAGTTGGACAACAACTTAGGTTCCTTAGGATATTCAATAAAGATTAAACACTGTTATTCGTCCTAAATAAAAATACTATATATTTTATAATAAAATCAGGAACATTAAGGTTAGATATTGTTATCGGTGAATTTCGATCCTCGACTTTTTTTCAAAGATGATCGTAAAAGTATTATAAAGGTAATTAGGTCTGTTCTTACAGCACAAGGTCGGTTCGTCGGGAGCGGAAGAAACGACCCACATGTGTGATATTCGTTTATTTGTCGCTTCGAATAATTAGGCGGGGTTCAAGAGCTGCCTTGTTTAAATGTAGATGGATGATTTTGTACTTTCAGAATGAATTAAGATTCTTATATTACATTATATAAGAAGTGGATTTTGCATTATATTATGTATGAAGTTTTGAGATAGTAAGATTAATTTCCGTTGCTTGTGATCTAACCTAACATTTAGGTGAACTACATAAATTTTGTGTCATGTGTATAATTATATTTCTTTCAATTTCTCTTTATTATTATTTTTCATGGGTGGTTATTCTATAACACCTACAATTATATATATATATATATATATATATATATATATATATATGTATACACGCACATCTACACACTCCAGGACACATTTGAACATAATATTTTTCAATAACTTTTTCTCATAACAAATTAGTTGTTGAAATTTAACAATAAAGAAAATGTCAATAATAATTATGTCAAAAGTGTGACTTATGCAAATCTTCATATTTATAAAATGAAATAAAGTCATTAAGAATATGACTCTTTTAATTTCTCAGCACCATTTTCAGTAGCTACATGTTTAAATCATGTTAGGCCACCCCAAAAATGCAGGCAGTTCATTTCTAATTTTAATCGCCTAAAGTATTTATTAATTTGATAGTTATTTCTATTCTCCCTTTTGTGTTCCTATAGGGGTCGCTGAATTTTCCATTTTTCTTCTTATTTTCGTTTAATGAGTATAGCCTCATATATTCCTTGAAACGTCCAAAACATCATAATGGTTTCATTCTAGATACACCTTGTTTAATACAAATTGTTAAATTATATTGACTATCATTAATGTTGAAGATTTCATCCAAATTATTATTTTTCTTCCTTTTTTTCCCCTTTCTGTCTAATAGGTTAAAGACTTTAAGTCTAGGCACAATCAATCATGCTATTTGTTGTCGTATATAACTCAGATTATGAGTGGAATGACCTCCAATTAAGGAGTATATAGTGCATCTTAAGGTTTAAATTGTCCATTATGCGACTTTGTATCTCAATAAATTCTCTTATTTGTGGTTAATTTTTATTTTGAGTAAAACATATGAACAATTTATATTAGATAACATGTTTATAAAACATGTGAGTAGTTGAGTCTTGCTCAAATATACAATATTGAAATATATACACAAATTCTTATATTTTGCTCCACAACGTTACTCATATGGGAGCAATACATGTAACAATATTAATGCTATTTGAAATAATGGTCCCCCCATTTTTTTTTTCAACCTTTCGGTTTTTATTATTTCTGTTTATAAAACAATTAGAAGATCCAAGCTACTTAATTGAATGTAAGTCCCACCAAAATTGACTAATTACTAGAATTTATGCACCACTTGCAGCAGTCCCACGCAACAGTGACATTCTTTTCAACATACAGTTTCTGCGATGAGAACTATACATATCAAAATCATAATGATGTTTGCATACTTAAATATGACTTGTGGAGAGGATATATGCTAATTATATTTATATTACACAAAGTGTCACTCAAATTGTAATTGCACCTTTAAAGTATTTGAACTTACAAATTACTACATAAAGTAACGAATTACTTACCCCAAAATTAATTTTTGACAGAAATTGTCTGGAATACTCAATTTGCCGGCAAATCAATTTGTTTTATACGATTTGACCGTATTCCGATACGATTTAACTTTATTAAAAAAAATAATTACTAATTAATACTCTATTTGAACAAACAACATTCATCCCAACATACGAAAGTACAATCACCTTCATAATCTTAGTGTAGCGGCTCAACTGATAAACAAATATTGAGGTGCCGTTTAGAGAAGGACTTTTATGAGTCTTTATCTAGATCTACACAGAGCATGTCATTGGCATGCACATAACAACAATTTTTCAACAAAAAATAAAAACCCTATGAACACATAAACAATTCCATTTAAAGACACACATATAGTTAGAAAGTGCACCCATCAGAAATTATTTCTTTTCCAAAAACCAATTACATGTAAATGATAAGAGGAGTCTAGTAGAAAACCTTATACCTGCTCAGCAAAAAAAAAATTCCCCAAATTTCAATTCCCCTCCCTTTATACAAGATATATTGACCGAGATCACCGTCGCGCTTGGCGGAATTGCAATCGAAGTAACGAGATGCGACATCATGGAACTTAGCCTTGTTGAAAATGATGTCGAAAATGAAGGGATTTGAGCTACAATCGGACTAATAAGATGTCGCGCGCGGTGCTTTATGAGTATGTGAGAAGCCCTAACTTTGTCAAATGTAACTGATGATGACATTTTATTCTTTTTTTTTCTTCGTTTGATCTGCAGATGAGACCGTCTTCTTTCTCTTTTAATCGCCCTTATCTTTACTGATTTTTCTATCTACATATGGGCCTTGAATTAATTTTACTGGAGGAGAGAAAGAATTACAAGTGTGGGAGATGAAAAGGAAAACTGAAGAATGATAAGTATATAAACCGTATTTTGATACATATACGGTACTAGTTAATAACTTTTTTTTAATAAAGTCAAATCATATCTAAATACGGTCAAAACCGTATGAAACTTGTGACGCCCCCAAATCCCTATACTCATTGTAGCAGACTTGGTACTAACAATTTATTCACATTCATAATAACTATTTACTAATATAAACTAAGTTACACACATACATCTTATTAATTACATAATTTAGTCTTACAATCTCAGGTCTTAATTACATTACATGAACTATTATATTAGCTCCAAAATATTACACTATTAATTATTTGTTAACTAATACATCATTATTTATTTATCTTCTTCACTTGCTTTGCCTTTCCCTTTGTCCTTTATGCCTGGCCCCTCAGGTCCCTTTGATGAGGTTTTGCAATTGTAAGCAACTAATTTGTTTAGCAAGTATAAACGGTTTATACAAAATAAGAATAACTGTGAATGAATAAATACTTAATGATTTAGAAAGGATTAATACTATGTGCCAATCAAGAGAATCAATGTAATATCTTTACAGGTTGTTGAACTTCAATTAAATCCCAAATAGAATTAAACTTTAGAATATCAAAGCTCGTTACGTTTATGAGAAAAATTGAAAGTCACTGAGTGGTCATAGGGACCATAAATTATCTTAAATGTTCTTTCGTCGTGGACCGAGAACTCTCTAATAATGTTCAACAGTCACAAAGATAGAACAAACGAGGGCTACTTTCCTTTCTGATTCACCTCCGGTATAGAGCAAAGAATCTAAGTTACACTCTGGAGTTTTGAGCTTTCAAGAGAATGACACCTGGGTGGGTGGCACGAACAACCGGAACTCTCTACAGAGTATCATCGGTTGATCAACCTAACAATACTCCATATTACGCGTAACATGATATTCACACTGTATTTCTACAACGTATGTCGGTTACCCGACCACAAGACAATATCTCTTATTTCTAGGGTTGTTCTACTCAGTCATAACATCAAAGTCCGTACCAAAACAATTTAAATTGGATTAAATTTAAATATCTCCAAAGAATCATAAACAATTCAATAATTAATAGAAACATATCAATTGAGTCTAGTCGAACAAATGGCGTAAACTTCTTTTATAAATATTCAGCAAGCAACAAGAACTTTATGGAATAAATTATAGTTCAATGAAGAACGAATTGTAAATCCACATAAGTGTGGGAACTTGCCTGTTTTGGGCATACTTTACTCGTTTAAGTTATTTTTTGTCTCCAAACAGTAACTTACACCATCCATAAGGATTTCTTTAATCAATTCATATAATATTATTAATATTTCAATTTGTAACTTTGTTTCGGTATTTTCAGGTATCATAAATTCATCCTCAATCACTTTCTTATTCAATTTATAATAATCTCATTATAATATTCATTTATCACTCACATAACCTTATACGTTCCATTTTAACATAATTTAACCGGTAAAAATATATTACACATTTCTCGATTTTTCTTTAAATAAATTTTTCATAAATTCTTAGGCTCTATTTTGTCCATTAAACCACTTTATTATTTTTTTCTCCTTCCGACCTTACTTAGGTAATTATATTTTAGACAGTTTTTGATTTTTTCCCCAGCAATATTAATATTTATTTCAAACCCGTTTCTATACAAATTTGTCAAATTCCTTAAAATTTGAAATTAAGTCTAAATATTATGAATTTTGGACAGTATCTTCCTTACATCGGAATACACTTCTACCAAAATTTCATCTCAAACTGAGTTATAGAACTCAAGTTATAACTGTTTAATTTTAAAAATTTTAATTTTGTTTCGGTCATAACTCCTTCATTATAAATCCGTTTATATTCATTCTTCGGCTGAAATATATTTTATACTATTAGGTTTCGTACCCCAAAAGCCTTGATTGTATTTCCTATGTTAACTGCCCAGAACCATCTATCAAAAAACTAGGTCAGAAAGTTGCCTAATCTGCCCTTTTTTGTTAGAAAATTCACCAAAAATAATCTACAAAGAATTTAAGTCTCAAGCCTTTGCAGAATTTTAGCTGACTTACAAAACTATTTATCCCAACAAACTTCACTCAAAAATTTGAACACATTAAGACTTATGATTATTAAAAATTAGGTTCTGTTTTAGGGTTTTTGTCCTATTTTCTAAAATTCCAACAAAGTTTATTTCAATTTTCTTTTCTTGCTTCTTGTAGGCTTTTTGATTTCTTTTGCCATAGTTCATAATATCACACACCAAGATGATAATATTTTCCCTTAGCATGTATGAATTCATATATATACATATTTATTCCATAAAAAATATTTTTAGGAACTAGTTTAAGGTTTTATAACAAGTTCATGTTTCCTCCTTATTTTTTTTGTATTTTCGACTTTTCCTCCATAATCCATGGTATCACAACATATGTATAAAATAAGCTTAGCATACATACGGCCTAATTATTTTCATAAAAGAAAGACTTTTGTAAGGAATTTAAATTTCTAAATGGATTAGGGTTTATACCTAGTTGTTGTATTTTCTCCTTGTGATTTTGATCTTCTTATTCTTTCTTCTTGGTTAGCTTGAGCTCATTCCTCCCTCTCCTTATACAGCTGATTCTCTCTCTCCCTCTCTCTCTATTTCTCCTTACTTGGTTTTTGATTTGTATTGGTAAAATGAAACAAGTGAAAGGAAGGCTTGCTATATATAGAGAGACATAATTTTTCAAGTTTATAAGTAAGTCTCTCAAGACCTTTCTTTCATAGTCAAACCATCTAACTTATTTTTATTATAATCTTTCCCTATAATTAGTAAAGTTAATTATATTTTACTTTAGTTAATTAAGCAACTTATTAAGTTAATTAGTTAATTAGTCAAAACCAAGTCAAGCTTTAATTTTGGATAAGTTTTCAACCAAAAAGTTTTTGGGAGGCTTCTCAAGGAAGCCTCTCCTTCCTTATCCTCTTCCTTTTGGCCAACCTTGGCATATTGTATATTATTATTATTTATTTTTTTACTTGCTTAGTTATCCATTTTGGTAGATTTTTATTATGGAATTCTCTAGACGTCATGTTGACCAATTTTGACTTTGTTTTTTATAAATATACATATATATAGGGTCCCGTTGCACAACACACGTTAGCGAGAGTCACTATTCTAACTAACAGATCTTACACCGTTAATTCAGAGATCCAATGTCCCAAAGAGGAACTGGCCGCAACTCGTACTTGCAGCCAGAGAATTTATTTTTTGCTGGCCACAGGTAAGAGGTGCGACTAGGAGAAATATCTAAAATACTTCCACTTTAAATAGTTTTTTGCTAGCCGTAACTGTTACATGCGGCCAAAGAATGTTTTTTTTGCTGGCCACAAGTAAGAGGTGTGGTCAGGAGAAATGTCTAAAATACCCCCAACTTAGTTAGATTTAAATAGTTTTAATGTATAAAATATTTGTATAAATAATTTCTTAAGTAATAAAAATTAACATTGTCAACTATATATAATTTATTTATTTTTATAAATAATTACCTAAGAAATAAAATTTAAAATTGTTACTTATATTCAATGTATTTATTTGTATGAATAATTTCTTAAGTAAATACAATTTAACATTATCAATTATATTTAGTGTATTTATTTATATTCAATGTATTTAATATATTGACAATGTTAAATTTTATTACTTAAGAAATTATTCATACAAACAAATACATTGAATATAAGTAACAATTTTAAAATTTATTTCTTAGGTAATTATTTATAAAAATAAATACATTATATATCGTTGACAGTGTTAATTTTATTAATCAAGAAATTATTTATACAAATATTTTATACATTGAAACTATTTAAATCTACCTAAGGTGGGGATATTTTAGATATTTCTCCTGCCCACACCTCTTACCTGTGTGGCCAGCAAAAAAAAATTTATTTGGCCGTAAGTAAGAGTTGTGACCAGTAAAAAACTATTTAAAGTGAGGGTATTTTAGATATTTCTCTTGACCACACCTCTTACCTTTGGCCAACAAAAAAAAAAATTTCTCCGGCCGTAGGTAAGAGTTGCGGCCAGTTCCTTTTTGGGCCATAGGATCTCTAAATTAACGGTGTAAGATTTGTTAGCTGGAATAGTGACCTCAGCTAACGTGTGCTGTGAAACGGAATCCATATATATATATATGTATGTATGTATATATATATATGTATGTATGTATATATATATATATATTCTACACATATACTTTGCAATAATCAAAATTATAATTTAAACTTTAATAACATTTGCATTTATAATTACAAAATTTATTACAAGGAATATTACATTGAAAGAAATTGGGTCCAATCGGATTGCGGGTCAGGTTAATTCCGGCCAATTTCAGTCAAAAATTGAATTGGGGGGGGGGGGAGGGTATTGTATGCAATTAGGTAGTTTATATAGCAATTTATAAGCACAAATACTTTGGGCCCAATTATAAATTTAATAATACTTGGTGTAACATAAGTATAATTAGCCCTATATAAGATGAGGAACACTGGGATAGAAAGTTAGGGTTATGAACTTATGATATATATATATGTATATATATATATATATATATATATATATTGTAAGATCCCGACTTTATGAAATAAAAGTTTATTATTTTCTTTATGATTATTTTCTAAATAGTAAAGTGCTTAATTGTTATAAATGATAGTTAAGGGTGTTATTTACAAATTATCTGATAAACAGTATGTCGGAGAATATTCTTTTTGTCGGGAAATATTATATTTGGTACCGTACGACGGCGCCAAAATAACAAAATATTAGTGGGCCCCACAATGACAATATTGTCAACGATAGTGGGCTCCATTGTCGGATACTGAAAACGACAATATTTTGCCAACAGTATTATCACCAGCAATTGCTGAAATACCTGGTAATAAAAAGAACAGTAAAACGCGTTATTCCACAGTAGTACACGGTATTTTACAGGCACACTATGTTGCACGGTATTTTAAATTATTGATTCAATAATTGATAAAGTAACAATTGCACAGTATTTTGATTCAATAATTACAATAGCATCTGCATGGTACTTTTTATTATTTGTCATGACACTGTCACTCATATTATTTGATATGATATTTTAGCATTATTGACGGATTAAAAGTGGAGTCTAATTTAGTGGTACCTAATTGAAATTATGAAATTCACATGCAATGAACTATTGGTTCACATGATGTAACTATTGGTTCACATATGGGAACTATTAGGGGATGTTATGCAAGATTGATAATACTTGAGGGATTATATTAAAAATAGAGACAAAGATGGAGGTACTAAAGTGGAATAAGTTGAGCCCTTATTATGCAATTAATGAAACTTGGTTTTCCTATAAATAGGAAGGATTATCTTAAGAAATCTTCACACCTTCCTTGCTTATATTTCCTATATCTCTCTCTAAATTTCTTGAGTTCTCTAAGTGTGCTAGGCTATTGTAAGTATTTATGAGAATACTAGTATTGTATAAGTTAGTAAACTTCATAGAAAGTAGCATCCAATCACTTATTAATGAAGGTAGGGGATATCATTTCTTTCACACTCTTATGTAATATCATTTGCTTCCATGTTCGTAAGTGATATTATGCTCATAAAGGTTGTTATTCATTCCGTATTAATTTGTGGATAACCTGTCCGTGCGGATTGACGCATGTCTGGTGAATATCCTTTTGTATTCATTCCTTATTACTCCATGAGAATAACTTGTATGTACGGAGTGTCGTACCTGGTGAATATCTCTTTGCATTTATTCCTTATTAATTTGTGGGTATAACCTGTCCGTGCGGATTGACGCATGCCTGGGGAATAACCCTTCGTATTCATTATCTATTAATCTTTTGTGGAAATAATCTGTCTATGCGGATTACCGCATGACGGGTAGAAATTCATTTGCAGTTTCGTATATTCTTTTATACTCGTATAAAGTATCATTTCTTTTGTACTTTTTAAGGGATATTTTTTTCTTTTACATTTCTCCATTTATGATAAGAAATCTTTGTTTGTTTTTAAAACCTTATTTTTAAATGGTGAAAATCCCTGAAAATTTGTAGAATATCCTTAATAGTTTGTGTTTCATCTAAAATCTTTTTACCTGAATCTTTCTATTTCATTTTATATGTTATAGTTGAATCGTAAATTTTATTCTTGAATTTAACTCCACAATTTGGTCATCATGTTGGCAATTTGGTCAATCTTCGACACTAGATAAAATAAATTATAAATCTTTAACATTCGTTCTTATTCTTGATCTCGCTGTATTCATTTTATATCATTGTCATCATCCTCATATTTAAATTGTGGTGTTAGTTCTCTTTGGCCCGTAGTGCAAAGATAAACTGGCGTGACATGATTTTGACAAACTGTGTATTGGTATAATCATGATTTTTGGTGTTACAAACAAAGACGTTTGGTGAAAGTTCTCTTTGGCCCGTAGTGCAAAGATGAACTGGCGTTTGGCATGATCATGACCGGTGGTGTTATACATAAATATCTTTGGCACGTAGTGCAAAGAGAGACTGTTGAATATAAACTGTTGATTTGGATGTTCATAAACAGGAACTGTTGATTGGTGTTACAAGGATAAAATATTGGTGGTGATCCTTTAACTTATAGAAGATGGTAGATATTATAATCTACTTGACTCTTCTAATAGATTGTTCGTTCCGCTGCAGTTGTTGAATAATTATAATATTTTAAATCTCTGATTTATTTCGGTTGAAGGCTAAAGATAATTTTATTCTTCATTATCTTAGTCATAATATTTCCTACTGGCTATTTGTGCTCACCCTTTTCCTTTTTGTTCCATTATTCTCTTCAGGAAAAGAGAGTGTAGAGGGGACTAGCCGGGGAATGGAGTGATGGTCCGAAACAATAGAAGTATCTCAATACATTACTATTAGTGTGGCAATAAGTGTATTGAGAATTTAAGATGTATTTGTATTGTGTTGTCGTATTTTGCACAACACTTATTAGTTGTAAATGAAAAAATTCGTATTTATATTTCTATTTTGTAGAATGTTATTGGCGTCTCAAAATGAGTTGTATGGATCTATTTTGAGGGCGTCACATATATACACATGTATATATGCATTCATATACATACATATATAGTGAGTGATCAAATTTAAAATTGGATGAGATCCCCCATCCATCTAATATTGATTCGACCGTCCGTTTTTAGATCTAAAGGTTGAAGAAAAACGTGTCCACACAACTATTATTAAGAGTTAGCCTAATAAATAGTTGTGTGAAACTTGACCCATAAACAAATGTCAAATTTACCCCTAGTTTAATAAAAGAATGCTCCGCATAACAGTTATGCATATAGAAGAAAATATTTACTATTTTTATTTATGTTCCTACCACATAATAGTTGTGAGGACACATTTTTCTCGGCCTTTAGATTTAAGAATGGGGGATCCTATCAAACTTTGAATGTGGATCATATATATATATATGTATATATATATATGTATATACAAGAGAAAGTCTTAGTTTAGGTAGCAAGAATTGATTTCTTGGTTCTCCAAAATTAATAAAAAGGTCCTACATACTTTCAACTTTTAACAAAGAGAAGAAGAAAAGAAGGAACTAGAAGAATTTGTATATCAACAATAATAGCAGTCCACATATATATAGCAAAGGTCAAACAATTAAGATATTCACATGAGGGAAGGAGAGAGAAATCTTACAAGAACAACTGTCAAGGAGGAGGATTGAAAAGAAAAAAAGAAGGCCTTTTCCAATAGGTCACATGATACTGCAAGAATTATTGCATTATGATATGCCCAAGTGGAGTGTCCGACCTAGCTAAGGTAGGCTGATTTTTCAATAACCCCAAAAGCTTATAGCCATTGCCTTGACACTTTAATTCCTTAGTCAAATGAATAAAAAGAATCCTCCCAACGCCCTGAGAAAAAAGGTACCAGCTTCTTTACTCTCTCTCTCTCTCTTTCTCTCCATCTCCAACTCCTCAATTTGATCATATGTTCATAGAACTAAATTAAAGTTGTTTAAACATATATATATATATATATGTATGTATATGTATATATCTTGGTGGATATATGGTAGGATTTAGGAAGTTTATATGTTTTCTACTTCAAATCTATGCTATTATGTAATTCTATTGTGGCTGCCATCTTTGCATCTTTGTATTACTTTGGATTTTTAATATAATCTTTTTTTGCCAATCAAAAAAATATATGGTAGGATTTAGGCAGAGATATTTTGAATTTGCAGTAATGATCATCTTGGAAAGAAGAGGACTGAAGGGAGAGCAATAACACCTTACATGGTTTGTAGCTTATGCAAACACTGACAGATCGAGGCATAATATATACATTTAATTAAACTGAAGTGTAGGTTTGCCTATTTTAACTCTTTTTATGTATTTTTATGGAGTGTGAAACATGATCAAATTATTTGGCAGTTCCTTTGGAATTTTGTTTGTTTCTTTATTTGTATAATTCTTTGTGTGCTTGTCATGACACAATAAAACTTCAATATGCTCATAAAAGAGCTAGCTACTGCCAAAGTACTCTCATATTCAGATTCAGATTGAGATTCTAATACTTTGTACATAAAAGTTAAGAGAATGGATAATCTGATGATTGATTTTCTAAGTTATATAATTCTTTTCTTTTAATCTCTAGCGTACCAGATTTTTTTTTTTTTTTTTTGTTTTATCGGTTATAAATTTTAAAAATCATGTTTCATTTGGTCTCAGAAAAGGCTGAAACTAACGATAAAACTTTGAAACCCAGATTTATATCTTGATCTTACTCATGTTTTCTTGGATGTTTTTCTCTTTCCAACTTTGATGCAATAGTATATGTAAAAGTTTGGATTATTTTGTTATATTTGTTTTACATGTTTGTCTACTATATATGCTGTGTCAATTTCCAACTTTTTTCCAATCCTGCAGGTTATTATATATCACGTTCCAATTTTTTAACAGTTTACAAATTTTTGACATCTTGACCAAGCTTTCTTACAGAATTCTTTAAACAAAACATATTTTTTGGGTTTTTATAAACCTGCAAGTCTAATTGATATATTCACCTATTATCATTACTTTATTATTTCTGTTCACATAATGAAAACGTGTAGCTTACTTTAATTAGGGATAACTTGTTTTACCAACCATGATATTTTTCCCTTTGAATCTGTTGACTGTAATAGTTTGCACACTGATATTCATATATATGGGGAGTTAGGGGAACTTAAAACAGAATGAAACAAACATTATATGCGGTTTGGAATATGTATTATATGTGTAAAGTATTATTAGGGTTTTTCTCTTCTTTTTTTTTCCTTTTTCTTTTCTTTTTTTTAGCAGAAACAATGAATTAATTAATCATGACTTGATTTATTTATTTATTTTATTTTGATCTTAGTTTTTACATATATAGCGAAGAATCTACACATTTTGACGCTATATATAGAAGAATGAGTACATCAACGAGTGAAGAAGTGGAGATTCACTGTAAAAATGAAAAGACTGATGGGAGTGAGGAACAATCCAAAAACGCATCCTCCGGGTCTTGGCAGAATTTTTCAACCTTTGACTTGAACGAAGAAGCCGATGATTGCGAAATGGAGGTTGTTGAATACAGTGTTGATGATGGTGATGGACAAGCAGAAGGGAATTCACTCAATGAGTGTAAGAATGGAAATGAAAGAAAGGGTACTGTTCGGCGATATGTTCGATCTAAATTGCCTAGGCTTCGGTGGACTCCTGATCTTCACCGTTCTTTTGTGCATGCTATTCAAAGGCTTGGTGGACAAGAGAGTAAGTTTAACTTAGAACTTTAATTAAGACCTTGTTCAAATCTTGAAGGAAGTGGAGGAATATATGTTTCTTTAAATCTATTTTATAGGAGCATTCATTTTTCCTACATATTTCTCTCCAAAATCCGAAATCCAAACATAACCTACTTTTTTTTTCTTTTTTTTTTTGTTATTTATTATTTTTTTGTGTGTGGATCAGCAAAATGAAAGAACTTTTATTAAAACTCCAAAACAAAAACATACTGAAGATCTGATCCAAAAGATTTGAATCAATACAATCAGTCATTACATATATTTCTATCTTCAAAACCTGATAACCATCTTAAATATACACCCATATAAGGCTGTTTGAGTTTTCTGCACCTACATAGATAACCTAGTTAACTAGTACTATATCCAAACTCACTAAATTAAGGTAAAAATTAAATGATGCGGTCAAAGTAGTTTCATGTTTAGCCACACTTTTGCAGTTGTTTTAGCGACATTAAATACTTTAAGTGACACTTATTGCTCTGGTAATGTTATTTTGCTATGACAATATCAATCGACTAAATTAATGCGATACAAAAAAAAAAAAATTATACACCAACAATTCATACATTTGTGCCTAGTAGGCTTGTAGATTTTATTTAAATTATTTACGTAGAAGAACACATTGTTAAATAAACCATTCGCTTTCTTTAATTTCACTGTTTAATGCAGCTAGCTTGAACTTTCTTTGGCTTTTTGCAGGAGCCACTCCCAAATTAGTTCTTCAGTTAATGAATGTGAGAGGACTAAACATTGCCCATGTAAAAAGTCACTTGCAGGTGTGTCAAGAAAATGTTTTTGAAAATATGTAATTGTAAAATCATCTACTTATACTATTATATATCATGCATATTGATCTCTGTCTCTCTTTCTAATCCCTCTTCTTTCATATATATCAGATGTATAGGAGTAAGAAGCTTGATGACTATGGACGAGGTAAATGATGGATTCATTGGTTTTTCTTAATTTTTCTTCTACACTTTGTGTGCTGACAGGGACTAAGCCACACATTAAGGTGTGGGGTCAGTCAATTGACCCCACTGAATAAAAAATTATTTTATAATATATGATAATTTTAAAAAAGTTTAAGCGTAAGAAACAAATTGATCTCATTAAAATTTTATAAATATTCTAATGTCTGGGTTCAAATTAAAATTTTCTAACTTCTCAATCACGTATCACTCGTACTTCTTTATATATGCATTTTCTCTAATCTTCTTAAAATAAATAATAATATAATTTATATTATTTTTTAAAACAATTAAAGAATTAAGTATTTATGAACAAATTTGTAATTAGAAAAGTGTATGGGGGTCAATAAGGTGTATGTGTGTATATATATTATGTTACTACTTATTATATTAATTAACACTATAACCAAATACATGTTTTATATATACAATTGGAAATTATGTTACTATTTATTATATTAACATTGTAAATAACCTCACAATATTTTGGCCCCACTTAATAGAATTCCTAACTTCATCACTAGTGTTCGAGTAATTAAACAACAATGCTGTACGCATATTTGTACAAGAAATCTCGTCTTTCAATGAAAACCATATCATGTTAATCTGATGTACTCGAAATTAATCAAATTTCTTTGATTTCTTTTGATAGTATTATGTGGACAAAGAACTAAGACAATGCAAGGAAGATATTATGTTCCAAACATTTTTAGCCAAAGAACAAGTCCTCTTCATCACTTTCAGAACGGGAAAATGGTGGAATTGGCCTAACAAAAAAGAATCCCGAGAACGATATTTATCTTCAGAGTCTACGGCACAGTCGCCATCCCCAACCTACAATTGATATCATACCTCACTCTTTAAGGTGACAATAAATCTCAACCTAAATTGAACTTAGATAACATTTATAATTAATATTACCCACACAAAGCTTCTGCTTGGATTTGTCCCGTACACAGCTCTTGTAGGGATGTGTACCCGTTGAATTATTCGAATACTCTAATAGTCTGTTTGGTTACAACATTAGAATGGAAATAGGAATAAGAATGAGAATGAGAATAGAATGTAATTATGAGCATTCATATTCATATGTTTGGTTAGAACGAGAAACTACACAATTTTAATCAATTGAGTTTTTATTTTATTTTTTTATTTTTTTATTTTTTATTTTTAAGTTTGTCAATTTGAATTGAATGGTCAATCTTTATCCATCTTGATGGAATAAACATTAAACATATGATTAGACATTACATTGGAGTGTTCATTCCCTCCTATTTTAAATAACAAAACATAAAAATGAACATTTCTTTTTGAAATGTCCATTCTATCCCCCCCCTCCTCATAAGAGGTTCAGAGACCCATGCTATAAAAAAATAAAAAATAAATAAAGACTAACTCTCTCTCTCTCTGTCCACAGGTACCAATTCTACTCTTACAATCAGCATGCAATAACTAGGTCAAGGTTTCCATTAAAGGTAGGTCTTGAACCACAAGGCGAAAGCTTGATGCCATTGACGTCCCAATTATCTCAAGACAAGTCACCTACATCAATCCTAAATCATGAGAATGACCCTATCAGCCCTGGCCAATTCCTTGAAGAAAAGAAAAGTGTAGAATTAGCTAACAATATTTGGACCAGAACTCATTCCATGCAAGGGTCTGTTAGGGCTCCATCCGATTTCACTCAATCATCTCAACAGAACTGCAGAGATAGTTCTATGAATAGGCAAGTTTGGACAACATTACAAGGTCCTAAGAATAATATCATTCCCAATACTTTTGATCCGGGGTTTGAACGTCCATTCCGACTTGAGGTAAATTTGCACGACATTACTATATACTCGACATAATTCTGTTTGTGTGTTTGTTTTGGGAAAAATGTTAGGTAACTAGACGGAATGGGTCTAGTTTACTTAGACAAAGCTCTATATATAGAGTTGTACAAGTTTGGTCTAGGTAAACTAGATAACTTCTGTTTGATTATCTAGCATATTACTCTTGTTTGTGCGTGTTAGTTTGTTCATTATTCAACCTTTTTTATTTTGGCAGTTGAAGGAGAAATTAATGAAGCACAAGGAGTGGTTGCCTGATTTGCAGTTGAAATTAAGCCAAAGCGTAGGGAACGATGACGAGAGAACTCATATGAAGAACGTCGCTGCAGAGATCAGTACCATGCTTTCTCTTTCACTGTCTCCCTATTCGTCGAGGCAGACTAACGCTACCTAGCTAGTAAAATGAAAGTCACAAGCATTTTCACCAAATAGAAATTTAATTAGCCTATACATTTATAGTATGATATGTAGAGAGAAAGAGGCTGAGTACTTGAGATCTGACCATGCATGCCCGAAAAGCATAGGAGTGAGACCTTATTAGTACTTGTCTTAAGAGCCAACACCATGACAATATACTGTGCCAGTTTCACTTCGTTTTTCTTTTCTTTTTTTTTTTTACAACTTCTTTGCAATAAAATTAGTAACATTTTTAGAATTAAATGATCAGTAACTATATACAACTTACAAGGAATTATTTAATTAAATTGTCAATGTATAATATTCAATATTGATGCACGATCATGCATTTGTACGCAAGCATGTCCTTTATATAGAAAGATCGTGATTAATTGCGACTTCGAGTACCGTCTCTTGTGATACACTTTCAGAAAAGTGTTTTTGCCAATTAAAGGGGGTTAAAATTTTGGTTTTAAAATTGTTTATATGCATTGATCCCATTTCAAATGTATATAGCTTTGTGTGACACAACAAACTATATATAAATAAATAGGTAGACAACTATTGTCAATTACATCACTATGTAACTCTTTGTATTTTGCCTCTTAGATTAATGTGTCTGTGATGAGAGAGGCTAGCTAGTTTTAGGTTTCATGAAGCCTTATATATTTCTTTCGGTAACCTTGAGTGTAGATCCTGAACAATATATGGAGGAGTGTATACGACTATTCTAACTTTGTGAATAAGATTACGGAGTACTATTTCCAAAAAGAAACCTAGACGGGAATATAATACTGTATATATTGTGTATCTCAACATGACTACATATATATATATATATATATATATATATATATATATATATATTATCTAGGGTTCCTAACCCTAATATCCATATGGGCACCGTCAACGTCCAAATTTCCTAGAAAGGATATCGTGGTCTAAAAATGTCCGACCACCCTTGTATCATATAGTGCTAGCTTCAGTTTGGAATTTGTTTTGTGGATTGAAAAGGAATTATAATATTTGGAAGATACAAACATGATTGTGGTTAAGTGCAGGTCAACTAGTACTTGATTCTTGTGAATTTAGGGGAGAGTGTAGCACTAACCGCAAAAGAAATTGTAATATACGATTTTTATAATTGTAACCACACAGTTAGATTTGGTAGGCATGCTTACAATTGAATAAACCACTTATCAATCTATATATATTACAAAAAGAAATACCAAAAAGAAAAATGCATAACGTACAGTTTTACAAAGTTATTCTATGCATTTGAGATTAATTTGAGAGATCGAGTTATCTAATCTCTAATAAGTTATTACTTTTGTTACGCTCATGCAAAAATACCCTTAAAGAAAATAATGAAATTAACTACTCACTCATATTTAAAATATATGATTAAGTTTGATTTTTTGAATTCAAAATTAATGATAATTTTTAAAAATAATTAATCTTGTAACTAGTATTACTGTTAAGATATTTAACAATATTCATAATTTATTTTTTAAAACTAAATTAATTCATATTAATTTTGAATTTAAAAATATCTTACATTTCAAAAAGTCAATAATAATGCAATAGAACTATCATTGAATTTAATTAACTTATCCCTTCTAATCTCATCATGACATAGAAGCTTGATAACTCATGCAAAGTACGGATAAACTTAGAAACGATTTATTGTGTATCTTTTTTTACGCAAAACGTTACGTTACACCATCTTCGGTTAGATTTTTATAAAATTGGTTTTTTATTGGGCCTTATAGTTAAAAGCATTTGTGAATCTTGTGTGATTGGAGTGAAATAATCAATAACATTTTTAATACATGTGTTATGTTTGCATTTAAAATATATATATATTTACAGATTGAAAATTTAATTAATAGCTTGAGAAAAAAATGCATACTTCTTCATCCAATAGGATAAGATTCATGTTGTCAATCTTGTTTACTTTTGTATTTACTTCATTCCAAATTCGAGTCTCTCTCACTTTGATAGTAAAATCACCTTTTTTAAAATATAGTTTATTCAAAAGAACTTATTGATCCATAGTAAAATTGTGGGATTGTGTGTAATTAGGTATATAGGTAGAGTACTATTTATAGTGAATTAGAGTTAGTTGAATAAGATATGTTCCACTAATTAGATTCATGAATTATGAAATATCAAGAATCATCAAAATTATATCAATCATTAATTGAATATATTATATCTTTAGTAGAAAATACGTACTAAAATTTGTGAAATTTTTCCTCTATTCTTAAAGACTCATTCATATATATGTTTCAGATTATTTCTAAACTTTCTGAATGTGTATTATTTAATTTTTATTCATTTGACATAAAGGTTATTTATAAATTATCAGATTACTTAGATTAAAACTCTAGATCTTTCATTGGTTGTATATATGCTTATATATATTATATGGAGTAAAAGTCAGTATTTTGTAGGGTTTTTTCAAAGACAGTTGGGTCAGCTATATAGGAGAACTAAATTTTTTTTTTGTTTTGAAAATCTCAAATTTTATTATCAGGAAATTAGAAAATCCAAAAACTTATGAATTTTTTCAATCAATTAAAAAAAATATTTTAAATTACTGAATCATCAAAGTTAGAGTGTCAAGTTAATCCGAGACTAACCGAAAGGACTGATACTATACTTGTTATATTTTGGTACTGATCAAGCCATGACCTTATTGTCAATGTTATCCGGAAATTAGAAAATTCAAAAACTTTTGAATTTTTTCAATCAATTAAAAAAAATATTTTAAATTACTGAATCATCAAAGTTAGAGTGTCAAGTTAATCCGAGACTAACCAAAAGGACTGATACTATACTTGTTATATTTTGGTACTGATCAAGCCATGACCTTATTGTCAATGTTACCAAGCCTACCTATGTCAACTAACTTGTACTACTAACAACATTGACATTGTTGTACCTTCCTCTTTAACTATAACTAGCGTATGAACTGGCACAATGTTGTCAGCCTTTAATACATAGCATCTTATTTCTCAAAAGCCCCACATAACATTGATTGTTTTTCGTGCTTTTTTCTTGTCAAACAAAATCGGTTGGCAGTATGGAGCGCTACAAGGTGCTGCTTCTGGCCAGAATCAACTCCACGGACTAGACTATGATGAAACTTTCAGCTTTATTATTAGAATTTCTTGTACTATGAATTCCCCTGATTTTTCTTAATACAATGTAAACGATACAATTATTTACGATTAATATTACTATATCATTAAATTATGTTGTATTATGTATGTTGAGAGAAAATGGATGAAAAATATATTGGAGGAGATCCTTCAACTAATATACATCTCCGTATGAAAATAGAACTTCTTATTAGGATAGATGTCTTAATGGGATCAAGCTGAATCTCCTTAAAGAAAGGAAGTCGAATCATATCCTGACACTTTCTTTAGGAGTTGAAAATCAAATATAATTAAGAATCCTAGATTCCTTAATATAATTCCACCTCTCAAACTGACTCCTACGTGGGAATATCCCTCCATGTGGATTATGGTCCACCGTATCCATTGGGTCCAAATAATTAAACACACCCCAACATTGTCTCCAGTCTTTCATTACAATAGAACATTAATGGAAGAGTACATCATTAAAAGTTCAATAATCAAATACGAAAACACAAGGCCCAAAATCAGATACTTCGGTACCGTACCTAACACACATTGCCAGACCCCACCATTATTATTCAATCCACTTATTATGCCGTTTTTGAGAAATTGTGCGAAGCCCAAAGGTCAAACAATTCAAAACCCTTTCTCCTCCAAAAGTAACCGCCACATTTTAGATCTAATCCCAAAAATATTCGAGCCCTCTCTATAACTTTCTCCTAACTGCAACCCCTCCTTTATCCGACGAAAATCCCTTCTGATCATCATGTTCTATTATTCTCTAATGGCCACTTCAAACACTCCCATCGTCATTGTTCCAACCACATCCGGAACTACCACCTTTTCTACCCCACCTCCATTATAATGAACCCCATCACTAACATCGCCATCTCTACTGAAGTCGCTACCGTTACCACTATTATCACCTCAACCCCCCGACCAACAGGGCCATCCAAGGCTGAAATCGACAACCAAAAGATGATAAAAGAATATTCTAACGAAGAGTCCTTTGCCATATCAACACTACCTCCACAATCGCCCCCCAAGACCTCGCCGGAATACGAGAGCAATCGACAACCAAAATATGCTAAAAGAATATTCCAACGAAGAGTCCTTTGCCCATATCAACATTACCTCCACAATCGCCCCCCAAGACCTTGCCGGAATATCGTATTTCGACCACCTATGAAATCTGAGTCCCCCTCCATATCGAACGAATGTACCATCGCCCTGATGGATGGACCGTCATCTCTCTCAGTGCCCTCAAATACGGGATTCGCCTACCCCTCCACGTCTTTCTCAACACCCTTCTTGGGTTTAATCGGAGTCAGCTTCGCCCAACTAGTGTCGAACTCCTACATCTACATCATCTCTTTCATCGCTTTTTGCCATGATCTCGACATTCCTCCCACCATTAATTTCTTCTTCTCCTTATTCTCCATAAGCTGATCCAGGGAATCTAGATTTCGACAAATAAACAAGTAACAGAGCAAGCAAATCGAGAAACGTCCACTAATGAAGACCCCTTCAAGTAACAAAGGATGACATTCACAGTGGTTCTACATCCGAGGCCCTGACACCCAACTAATTCCTGACTGGGCCGAAACTTCCCGACCCAACATAACTATGGGAGAACTTCCTCGAACCCATCTTGAGGAGTTGGTGGACACCATTGAGAGATTGTCGATGAAAGAATGGGACCGCAAGCTTCTAAACGACCAAATCTGGCTATATGATCATAAACATAAGTCTCGAACTCTTCGAATTAACTCGTATTATTTCAAGTTTCCCTTCTCACACAACTTCATAATTCGTACAGTGTCTCTTATCAAGCCAACCCCGGTCGCCGACATCAACCAATCATTTTTTGAACACACTGAAGAAACAATCCATTCGCTAGAATCAACGGAAACCCTATCCTTAATTCAACTTATCACCGCAATCCCGATGTCACAACCTTCCTCATCCTCCATCATCCCTACACCCGACTTCATCGAGAAAAGCTTTTTAGATATGCCTGTTTCTGAAAGAGACAAACTCATTCGAGTTAAGAAAAGGTGTCTAGTAAAGACAGCATATCAAAACCCTCTACCCAAAGCACAAGAAAACACCCCATCCGACCCCCCAACCTCCGAATTCCTTCAAACAAATATCACTATACCGAACTCATCCAACGATCTAACCCCAACCTTCGAACCGAACCAAATTCAAACACAAAAAAGAAAAGAACTCGAAAGCCCTTTATCCGAACCTTTAGCCAAAAAATAACATACTGAAACCTCCGTTGAACATCAATTTCCTCCCCCTTCCCTTAAACATCCTTCACCATTATCCAGCTGTATCCGAGAGGCACAAGCCCCAATGACGTTATGGCTCCAAAATGCAGAAGACTACCCGATCGAACTTTTTGAGCACTTTGTTCTTCCCGGAGACAAAGAAAGGTTCGAAGGCGTGAGTCTTATGGAACTCATTTACACCAACTCCATGTATCAAGGCCGAGTAAGTCACCCTTGTTCATCCGTACCACCATATATTATTGTAATTATCCAACCTCTTTTTCTTCTACTCTCAGGCCATTACTATTACCGACCAAATCTTACGTTGATTCACCCAAGCTGAAGAACGAGAAAAAGAACTGGAGGCCGAAGTCGAGCATCTCAAACTTACGGTTCAGGTTGCAATAACCAACATCGAGAAAGAAAAGAGCTTGCACACTAACACCGCTTTCCATTGCAAGGAACTTCAAATTGAACTGGAGACGGTCAAAAAAGAAGCTTCCGAAGGTGAAAAACGCCGAAGAGCACTTCTGAAAGATCGTGAAAGTATGAAGAAAGAGTGCGACCCACTGAAGGGTGACAACGCGACCTTGCATGGAAAACTCGAGACTATGGATGAAAAGCTCAGAATGTCCATAGATGAACACAACACTTTGGAAAATGAGTTCACCAACTACAAGGCGTTAGGTCCCCCATTGACCAAAAAAGTTAAGCAGTAAATTTGCCAATAGTATCAAAAATCCTCTGAACTCTCGAAGGAAGTCATTCAACAATTTAGTGATGGATATCAGAGCGCTCGGGATAAAGATAAAGAAAGAATGATCGATGCTGGTCTTGACCCATCAATGCTAGATTCCTTAGACGACGAAGCCGAAGCCTGAAGCAAACCCTCATCTCCTACATTGATATTTTTGTAATCTCCTTTACAACCGATGTTCCTAATGCAATTAACTCCCCGATGTATAAACATTCAGTATCAATGGAAATATTACTTGAACAAAATTAAATTTTTATTTCATTAAATACTTAGACAAAATTACAGAGTCATAAAAAGAATTTACTTAACATGCACTACTGATAATACTTTCTAAGTCTCTCTACATGCCAAGTATTCTTAACTTCTATTCCATCCATTACCTGAAGCTAGTAAGTTCCTGGCTTCGACACTTCAATAACTTCATATAGTCCCTTTCAGTTGGACATTAGCTTTCCGAGGTTCTGGGGTGCCGACGCCTCCACCTCTCGAAGAACTAGGTCCCCAACTTCAAATCTCCTTAGTTTTACCCCTTTATTATAATGTCTGATCGTTCTCCTTTGGTAGATTGCTAGCCTTACCAAGGCCGACTCCAGAATCTCCTCAAATAAATCTAAATTGAGGTGAAAGCCTTCATCATTATATAGCTCCTAATACTGGTTGACCCAAAGCGAAGGAGACCCAATCTCAACTAGAGTAAGAGCATCAGTCCCATAGGCTAATCTGAACGGCAGATCGTCTGTCGTTGTCTGAAAAGTGGTTCGATACACCCATAAAACACTAAGTAACTCCTCGGGCCACCTTCCTTTAGCTTCGTCCAATCTCCTTTTAATTCCATTGAGTAGAGTCCGATTAGTGACTTTTACCTGACCATTGGACTGTGGATGAGCAACCGACGTCATCTGATGCTGAATGCCTAAATCTTTCAGGAATTCTTCAAACTTTGAGCCTACGAATTGCCGTCCATTATTAGATACCAAAATCATCGGAATGTCGAACCAAACAATCACAAATGTTTTAAAAAAATTTCAAACATTCTTGCTCCACGATTATGTGAAATGGTTTGGCCTCTACCCACTTAGTCATATAATCGATAGCCACTACCACAAAGCTGACCTGACCTTTTGCCTTCGTCAACAGTCCCAATATATCAATTCCCCACACAACGAACGGGATCAGAGACAAGACCGAGAACAACTCTTCAGACGGTTGATGAGGATTAGAACTATTGAGCCGGCACTTGGGACACTTCTGAATATATTCCTTAGCTTCCTGAAAAATTATCGGCTAGTAGTAACCCTGCTGAAGCACTTTATATGCCAATGCTTTAGCTCTTATGTGATCCTCACATATCCCTTCATGAACCTCCCGAAGTACGTAGTCAGCTTCGGACGGAACCAAACACTTCAGCAGGGGTGAATAAAATGCTTGTCGATATAAATCCCCGTCAATAAGTACGAAGTTTGAACTCCTATACTTTATTTTCTTCGCTAATATCCGATCTGAAGGTAACTCACCATCGACAAGATAGCTTATATAAAGCGTCATCCAACAATCCGAACGTTCAACTACCATCACTTCTGACCTCTAAACACTCGGGATATCCAACACCTCCAAGTATACTGATCCACTGAAAGAGCTCGCTTCTGTCGTGGCTAACTTAGCCAAAGAATCGACTATAGTGTTGTTCGATTGATCTACTCCTTGAAAAGTAAACGAACTAAAGTAATGTAGCCGATCCTTGACTTCGGCTAAATACTTGGTCATTCTTGTCCCCTGAGCCTCATATATCCCCTAATATCTGTTTCACCACCAACTGAGAGCCGCTGAAGATGATTAGCCTTTGCACCTCCAAACTCTTTGCCAACCGTAGCCTAGCCAAAATTACTTCATATTCAGCCTCGTTGTTTGTTGTTTTGAATCTAAAGCAGATAGCCTGCTATACTTTGAACCCTTCTAGACTGGTCAGAATCACCCCAGCACCACTAACATCCGACATCAATAACCCATCCACATATAACGTCTATGAAGTCTGAACTTGCCGAACCTCCGAGATCGACCCAACTATTGCTTCTGCCTGATCGACGAAGTTGGATTCAAATAATGAGCACTCTACCACAAAATTGGCCAAGGTCTGCCCTTAATCGTTGTCCGAGGATGGCACTCCAACACGAACTGAGTCAACTCCATAGCCCATACTGTAAGTCGTCCCGATATGTTTGGCTTATTCAATATCTTCTTTAGAGGTTGATCGGTATATATAACTATCAATCTCCCCTGAAAGTAATGCCGAATCTTTCGATTAGCTATAATCAAAGCATAGGCAAATTTTTCCAAATTCGAATACTTAGTTTCTGCATCCCGAAGAGCATGGTTAACATAATAAATCCAATATTGCTTTCTATCTCTCTCCCTCCCGAATCAATACCGCTCTGACCGCTAGTAAACTTACTGCTAGATACAAATATAAAGGTTTCGAAGGAACCAGTTTCATTAATAGAGGCACCGAAGATAAGTATTTCTTGATTCTCTAAAAAACGTCTCATACTCCGAGGTCCACTGGAATGTCTTCTCGTTCTTCGGCCCCTCAATGTATCAAAGAACAACAAACACCTTTCTGCCGACTTGGACATAAACCTTTTCAATGCTGTAATCTGACCCGTTAACCGTTGTACATCCTTGAACGTTTGAGGAGACTTCATGTCTAGAATAGCTTTAATCTTCTCTGAATTCACCTTAATACCCTTTTTGCTCTCCAAATACCCAAGGAATTTACCCAAATCGAGGCCAAAAGTGCATTTCGTCCGGTTCAGCCTGATATTGTAGTATCTAACAATCTGAAAATAGTCCTCCAGATCATCTAAATGTTTCCGAACAGATAAAATCTTGACAATCATGTCATCCACATATACATCTATGTTTTGGCCCAACTGCTTCTAGAATACGTAGTTCATCATTCTCTGGTATGTCGCTCTAGCGTTCAACAGCCCGAAAGTCATCTTCTTGTAAGCATAGATCGCCCAATGAGTGATAAAAGCCGTCTTCGGGATATCCTCCTTATGCATCGAAATTTGATTGTATCCCGAAAAGGCATCCATAAAGCTTAACAATGCATACCCCGATGTAGCATCAATCAACTGGTCAATGTGTGGGAGCAGATAGAAGTCTTTCGGACACGCCTTGTTTATGTCCGTGTAATCAATCCAGATCCTTCACTTCACATTTTGTTTCCGAACTAGCACCACGTTAGCCAACCATTCGGGATAATTAATTTCAAATATGAAGTCCGTCGTTAATAATTTATCCACTTCATCATCGATAATCTTTTGGCACTCTGGGGCAAAGATTCTCCTCTTATGCCGAATTGATTTCTTGGCAGGGTCTACATTCAGTCTATGCACAACAATTTTTTCATCAATCTCAGGCATGTCACTGGGCTCCCAAGCGAAGATGTATGCATATACCCAAAGTAACTCGATTAGTCCTGTTCGAAAAGCCTCTTGAAGACCCGATCCAATCTTTATTGTTTTATCCTTCTTTCCCGGGATCAACTCAATGTCCTCAGTCTCTTCCGCTGGTAGAGCGAGGGGTTCTGTGCTTCCTTTGGTAAACGGTTCCACCTCGATCGCCATCGTCTGCCTCTATTACACCTCCCGACCCCCGAAGAGATCAGTGAATTCCTGTAGCACCTCTGAGCCATATCCAAATCTCTCTTAACTTTGCCAACCCTGTTCGGTATAGGGAACTTCAATTTGAAGTAAGTGATATAGGTCATCGCCTGCAATGCTACCAATGTCTGTCGTCCCAGAATTGCATTATAAGATGAGTCCACATACACGACAAAAAACCTGACATTGACTTCTACCTATTGAGAAGCCATCCCAAAGATGACTAGCAACTCCACAGTTCCTGCTACCCGAACCAGATCGTTGCCCGACCTCCATCTTTCTTCTTTCCAAATCAAGTTTATGGTAAGCATAGGCATATAATATGTCAACAGAAGAGCCATTGTCAGTTATGATCCACCTCACATCCATCGATCCGACCTAGGCAGTAACAATTAAAGCTCCTTTATGCGGTTCAATAAGTTTTGATGGGTAATCCTCATCGGTGAACGATATTACTGTGCCAGGGTATAGCAGTTCCCTCCTAGCAAGTTGCTCAGCCACTATTAGAACCGAATCCAACACCCACGCCTCTTCTTTCCAGTCACCTTCCCGACCGATCCTCCTGTTATCACGTAAACCACACGCCGAACTGTCGGTGTCGGTTTGGATTGTGGCTTAAGGTTCTGCTTGGTGTTGTTATTATTCGTCGTCCTTCCCGAAGCCTCCCGACCAGCAACAAACTGACTAATTCCTCGCTCTGCACGTTCTTTTTAATTAAGCTTTTCAGGTTCCTACAAACCTTAGTGGAGTGTCCGGTAGTTTGATAATAATCGCAGTATTTATTCTAATTTCTGCGATCCCAATAGGTGTTGTTCGGGCAAGGTTCAAAGTACGACATGTCTCTCATATGCTCTAATATCGTTGCCCAATCTTTATTAAAGTGGGTGTACAACTTGTTAACTCTTCGGTTCGAAAATGGGGGACGTCCTCCTCCCTAACCCCCATTAAAATTATTCTTTGGCAGATCGTCCGTTTTGTTATTATTGTCTAACCTACGGTGGTTATCCCTATCCCGATCCTTCGATTTCTCCGTCGCATTAGGCTTCAAACTACTCATGGCTTCCTCAATTGCAATAAATTTTTTGGCTCTGTCATAAGCTTTAGCCAAGTCCTTCGGAGCATCGAACATCATGTCTTTTACCAACTTCGTTACTGAACCGACCGCCTTTCAGAACCATTTCACGTACTGGCCCAAAGTTTCATTTGAGTATTGTCTTATCTGCATTAAAGAAGTCGTTGGTTTTTCCCTCCTTTTGTTACTCTGAAACCGACTGTGAAACTTGCTGCAGAGCTCCTTCAATGACAAAATTGAGTTTGGGGCTAAAAACGTCATCCACTGCTAAACCTTCTTCCTCAAGGTCGTGATAAACATATGACACTTGGCGGCGTCAGAATAGTCATAATACTTCATCAGCCGGTCATACACCTAGTTGTGATCATACGAGTCTCATGTTCCATCATAATTCTCCATGTGTGGAACTTTCTTATTGGGATCGGCCTGAACCCGATCAATCTCCGAGGAGAACGGTGAAGTCTAATCAATTATAGTCTCTTCCTAATTGGGCATTGCGAGCACTTTCTCCAGCTCTGCAACTTTCCGGGAAAGTGCCTCGAGATCTTCCTTTTCGAGGGGATGACTCTCACCTATCCCGACCCTAATTATATGGATATGCCACCTGCCTTCTCCGTTCAGATCTCCCTCTTCTTTCCATCGAACTGTCTTTGGAGTGGCACTGACGCCTGCTCTTTTCCTACGAGCGGCTCCGACACCTACTTCTCATATGCGAGCGGCTCTGAGGCCTGCTCCTCTCCTACGAGCAGCTTCGATGCCTGCTCCTCTCCTGCGAGCGACTCCGATGTCTGCTCCTCCCCCGTCCAAAACTGTCTGAATGTTGAGTCCTAGAACCATTCTAAATCGTAATCTCCCGATTGCGGGGTCAACTCGAAGAAACCTCCTCTTCGACCATCAGCTCAGCCAATTGGCGTCTATTTGCTCCTGCTAATGAGTGTGTTTTATATACACAAATTGGGTACTTTTAGCCTTAATAATTTGTAAGTCTTTAGCTAATTCGTTTGGTTTTATGTGTTTTTATCTTATTATTGTGTAATGTAGTTTTGTATTACTTTTATATGTTTTTGTGTGCTTTTATGTGCTTTTACTTTGTTTTGTAGGAATTGAAATAAAGGCCCCTTGGATCGTTACGTTTTTGGCTCGAATCTAGCATTCCCGATACTTGTTTCTCAATTTGACTCATGATTCAATCCGAATCTCTCAAAACTCAAAGAACTAAAGTTATATATTTTGCTCTTAGCTTTCCAGAACATCCAGAATCATCTAATTTGAAGTTCGTATGAGAGAGTTATGGTCATTTTACCATCGGATTTTGCATGAATTTTACATAGCAGCTGCTTCCAGGCCAATTTGATCCTTTCTCCGGCCATTATCTCGTCGAGCTCCAGTTATGGAAGTTGTAGAGCTACTTCTTAGCTTTCCATAGCCTCCTTAATCGCCTTAATCCGAGTTCGTACGAAGAAATTATGGCCATTTTACCAACAGACGTCGAAACTGTCTCGCGGTACAGAACACCGCCGGGGCGAGAGCGTCGCCGAGGCGTCGGAATTCTGGCCAAAATCCTCGCCGAGGCGAGAAACACTTCTGATTTAGCGATTTTTTTGCTCCAAAACTCGGGAAATGCTAGGGTTTGGGAGACCCAACTGATATAACACCAAAGTGGCGGCTGGAACTTCATTCTAACACATACCCACTCATTCTAACTCATCCTTACACATTCTAACTCATTCTAACACTACTAACATCAAATCTAGAGAGTGGGAGGCTTTCATAAACATCAATTAGAGAGGAAAAATCTGCAATTCAAGGAATTTTCAGCAAAGTCCAAGGAGCAAGTAAGACAAAGAATATCAATTCTTGAGGGAAAGCTAGAGAAGAAGCATCAAACCATTAAACAACAATTGAATATCTCCACAAAGGGGTTTTATCATTCTATCTCTTGTTTTTTTCTTCTTAATTTGTAATTCCATCATGATGAATAGATCAAATTTGATGTTTATTGTAATTCCCATGAACTAGAACTAATTTTCTAAGATTTCAATGGAACCCAATACATAGTTTGAATTGAATGCTCTCTCTTTAATGTTGGTTAATTATTTGTGATTGGATATCATAATTTGTGCTTTATATATTAATCACCTAGCTAGTAATTACCTTGGGAACTTATATGGAATTGAGAGAGGAAGTATAGGTTGAGACCTTGTTATGATATCATGTGAAAATTAGATATTCCTATGGGTAATTTATGAAATTAAGTGACGTGTGTTTTATTTATTACCCTCATGAATGGATAATTTGATTGTATTTAGGATAGACATATACCTAAATACCACATGTATCCATTGGAGAATCCATGCTTAATGATTTCTGTTGTAAAAGTTGGTAATTGATGGAGTAGTTAATGAGGTTTTGTGACATACACCTTACTAATTGTTCTTGATATGAGAATCTTGCTAGTGTGTAGAATAGAGATATATCTATATACCGTAATGGGGAATACATATTTGACCATCGAGAGAGGCTTAGACATACTAGTGATTTCTCGGGTAACAATCCTTTTGATTTAACTAGTTGAAAAGAGAGAGTTAGGATATTCAAGTGAAGTGTTGGGGGAAATTGTGATCTTAGATTTGTTAATATTTGATTTCATTATATTAAAACTTTCCATAGTTCTTTGATTATTTGTTATCTTCATTATTGCAAAACAACAAAAACATTTATCATTTGTTTAAATAAGATTGAGATGATAAAAGGTTAATACTTGGAAAAAACTAGTAATAATTCCTCGTGGGATCGATACTTTACTTATTCTTTATTACTTGTTGACCGCGTATACTTGGCGCCGTTGTCGGGGAATTATCTTTCTAGTGTTTTTCCAATATTAATTACAATCAAATTGATCTTAACTTAAACTTGTATATAAATTTGTTTTTATTTTATTTTAACATTTTTCTGTTTTGATGCTTTACAAGGTACACCATGGATGACTTTGCTTATCAATGGCCATACACGAGTATGACTCAACCAAGGGAAACTGGGATTGATGGACTCAATGCACTCTATGCATTGTCAACACAATTTGAAACACTATCGAGGAAGTTGGATGCCTTAGTAACAGAGAGCACTCAAGGTATAGCAGTGACATGTGATTATTGTGCTGACAATCACCCGAGTCATCAATGCACCATCAGTTTTGGACCGGTACAATACGGTGGTGAGTACTTCAACAACTATGATTATCCCAATTATCACCAAGATTGGGGGTATCACCCGGATTCTATATGGAGCTACAATTATGATGATCAATACTATGCTCCAAGTCCAGTTGTTGCACCAGAATTCTCATGTCCACCTCCATTGCCACAAGAAGAGAAGATGTCAAACTTTGAGGAACTTGTGTCCAAAATCATAGCTTCGAATGAGGAGATATTGAAAAGTCAGGAAATATCAATTCAAAATCTTCAGAATCAGGTTGATCAAATGTTCAAAGCTTTGAACAACTGTCCTCAAAATAATTGGTGTTATGACATGGATTTCGAGACTTATGGTGAGCCCGAACCAAATCTGCAACTGGATGAGCCACGAGAGATAGAAATAGAGGAGACAATTGGGGATAAGGTTAACACAATCGGCGAAGAGATTTGTATGAGTTCAAACGAAGATGAGTCAATTGTGTTAGTGCCCCAAGTGCCTTCTCCACCAAAGCTCAAGGATTCAGGCAGTTTTGCAATACCGTGTCCACTTGGTAGTCATTTCTTAGGCGAGGCTCTATGTGACGATGGAGCTAGTATGAATATGGAACCATGGTGTGAGGACGTAGAGGTCCATGAGGAGAAAACCGATGGTACTATTGTGTTTGAGGAGCTTCAATTCAACATTCTTTTCACAGACACAATGGAACAATCACCTAGTTTTGTGAAGTTCTTAAGTGAGGTTGTGCCTAAAAGTACCAAGCTAGGTGAACTTGATACAATCACCCTTACTGAGGAGAAACCCTCAAATGTTACATGGCTATCAATGGATGGTGGGTTCCTCAAATTTCGAAGGGGAATTGGAAAAAAACAGGGAGTTAGTCAGGCCGAGGACTATAAACCAAGCGCTCGATGGGAGGCAACCCATTCATTTCCATTCTTTTGCATTCGTTGTTGTTCATTTACCGCATTTTTAAAGTTTTCAAGTTATGTGTGTATATTTAGTTAGTTAAATTTTTAGGATTGGATTTGCTTGCTATGTCTCATCATAATCTCAATGTTGTCTATTTAATCTTTGATATGTTGCATTAATGCAGGTGTGGGGCATTGAGAATGATTGCTAAACTGAAAAGCTAAAAAAAATCAAATTTTGGGATACAGGGGGTTGGCGCCGCGACGAGCTCATGAAGAACAAAATTCCCGCCCCGACGAGGATCTCGCCCCGGCGGCAAAACGCAGTACAAAATTCTCGCCCCGGCGAGCTCACAAGGCATGATTTTCTCGCCCCGGCGAGTTGAGCTAAAAAAAAAATTTTATTTCTTCCCAAGCTAGATTATATTGTCATTCACACTTCCAAACTCATTCTTCCCCTCTCCCACATGGATTCATCTTAACCCACTGAGCATTTAAAAGGATTCATCTCCAAATTGAAGGTACTAAACAAACAACTTCTTTTGTCAACACAAAGCAAGGTACTCACTCCAATTTTTGAGCATTGTTTGGTAAGGAATTGCTTGGTTATTATCCGAATGCCGCCCCAATGCATGTTCTTGAGCTACAACCATTTCCAGTTTACCCACCATCAGACTCAAATGTTTAGAAGGCTATGGTTGAGCATGACGCTTGGCCAATCAGGGAAGTTCTCAGTTTTCATTTCTTTATCTTATAAACAATGAGGACATTGTTCACTTTGAGTTTGGGGGTGGATCATATAGCATTGGCATCATAGTTACATAGCATGTGTTAGTTATTTGTGCATTTTTAATGTTTGTTTGCTTTTTTTTTTGAAAAAAAAAATTCATTTATTTTTAGGATATGTCCTTTGAGCATTGTTTTAATTTGATTTGAACCATAATCCATAGTCTATGATAATGGCTTGTTTGAATTGATTCTAACTCATGAAAAATGGATAATTGTTGCTTAGTCGTTGTGTTTATCGTTATTGTTGGTTATTGTTTTGTTTATGCGTCCTTTCACTTTTATGCACTCACCCATGAATATTGAGCTAGTCGTATGCTTAGAGAAGGCTTTTATAACCGAATGTTTATGGGAAATATCTATAAACTCTTGAACTCGTTTAAACATCACTCGAAGCAAGGTGTCCAAATTTGTTGTGTTTGAATTGTTGGTCATGTGGTGAGTTGAGATGGAGCGTAAAACGCACTCACTCATGGACACATGCGTAGGAGAGATAGAGTGTAAAACGCACTCTTTTATAATTTTGATAAAAGTGAGACATTTATGTTTATCAAATCTTGTGTTGGGTTGAGATGGAGCGTAAAACGCACTCACCCACAAGAGTAGACTTAGAATAAGATGGAGCATAAAATGTACTTACCTAGAGTCTTTTGATTTCAAATTTTTAGAAATTGCGATTTGTATACCTTTGTATTGAGTGATGTGCTAAGCATGTTGTTTCGGGGTTTATTTTGATTATTTCATAAGGTAATGTGGTTGCATAGCTTCATCCGAGCTTAATTGGTTTAGTGCTATTGGGTACACACACACACGGAAGGGACCTAAAGCGAGCTATGACTAGCTAATTGTAAATCTAAACTTGCAACGCTTTAAAAGTTTCCTTGAGTTTTCATGTGTTTATGCTTTGAGACCATTGGTTAGCTTATTAACTCATTGCTCAAGATAGTTTTTATTTAAAAATGTTTAGTTTTTATAGTTGGTGTGTTTTGCTTGAGGACAAGCAAAGGTTTAAGTTTGGGGGTGTTTGATGAGTGTGTTTTATATACACAAATTGGGTACTTTTAGCCTTAATAATTTGTAAGTCTTTAGCTAATTCGTTTGGTTTTATGTGTTTTCATCTTATTATTGTGTAATGTAGTTTTGTATTACTTTTATATGTTTTTGTGTGCTTTTATGTGCTTTTACTTTGTTTTGTAGGAATTGAAATAAAGGCCCCTTGGATCGTTACGTTTTTGGCTCGAATCTAGCATTCCCTCTGCTTGTTTCTCAATTTGACCAATGATTCAATCTGAATCTCTCAAAACTCAAAGAACTAAAGTTATAGATTTTGCTCTTAGCTTTCCAGAACATCCGGAATCATCCAATTTGAAGTTCGTATGAGAGAGTTATGGTCATTTTACCATCGGATTTTGCATGAATTTTACATAGTAGCTGCTTCCAGGCCAATTTGATCCTTTCTCCGGCCATTATCTCGTCGAGCTCAAGTTATGGAAGTTGTAGAGCTACTTCTTAGCTTTCCATAGCCTCCTTAATCGCCTTAATCCGAGTTCATACGAAGAAATTATGGCCATTTTACCAACAGACGTCGAAACTGTCTCGCGGTACAGAACACCGCCGGGGCGAGAGCGTCGCCGAGGCGACGGAATTCTGGCCAAAATCCTCGCCGGGGCGAGAAACACTTCTGATTCAGCGATTTTTTTGGTCCAAAACTCGGGAAATGCTAGGGTTTGAAAGACCCAACTGATATAACACCAAAGTGGCGGCTGGAACTTCATTCTAACACATACCCACTCATTCTAACTCATCCTTACACATTCTAACTCATTCTAACACCATCTAACACTACTAACATCAAATCTAGAGAGTGGGAGGCTTCCATAAACATCAATTAGAGAGGAAAAATCTGCAATTCAAGGAATTTTCAGCAAAGTCCAAGGAGCAAGTAAGGCAAAGAATATCAATTCTTGAGGGAAAGCTAGAGAAGAAGCATCAAACCATTATACAACAATTGAATATCTCCACAAAGGGGTTTTATCATTCTATCTCTTGTTTTTTTTCTTCTTAATTTGTAATTCCATCATGATGAATAGATCAAATTTGATGTTTATCGTAATTCCCATGAACTAGAACTAATTTTCTAAGATTTCAATGGAACCCAATACATAGTTTGAATTGAATGCTCTCTCTTTAATGTTGGTTAATTATTTGTGATTGGATATCATAATTTGTGCTTTATATATTAATTACCTAGCTAGTAATTACCTTGGGAACTTATATGGAATTGAGAGAGGAAGTATAGGTTGAGACCTTGTTATGATATCATGTGAAAATTAGATATTCCTATGGGTAATTTATGAAATTAAGTGACGTGTGTTTTATTTATTACCCTCATGAATGGATAATTTGATTGTATTTAGGATAGACATATACCTAAATACCACATGTATCCATTGGAGAATCCATGCTTAATGATTTCTGTTGCAAAAGTTGGTAATTGATGGAGTAGTTAATGAGGTTTTGTGACATACACCTTACTAATTGTTCTTGATATGAGAATCTTGCTAGTGTAGAATAGAGATATATCTATACACCATAATGGGGAATACGTATTTGACCATCGAGAGAGGCTTAGACATACTAGTGATTTCTCGGGTAACAATCCTTGTAATTTAACTAGTTGAAAAGAGAGAGTTAGGATATTTAAGTGAAGTGTTGGGGGAAATTATGATCTTAGATTTGTTAATATTTGATTTCATTATATTAAAACTTTCCATAGTTCTTTGATTATTTGTTATCTTCATTATTGCAAAACAACAAAAACATTTATCATTTGTTTAAATAAGATTGAGATGATAAAAGGTTAATACTTGGAAAAAACTAGTAATAATTCCTCGTGGGATCGATACTTTACTTACTCTTTATTACTTGTTGATCGCGTATACTTGCGCGTAAATTGTTCATATACAAATCGGACAACATAAAGGCGCAGAGCTTCCATGGCATTCTTATTATGCTGTTTCTTCCTAGCCCGTTGGTCCCGATCATTTTTGCTACTGTGACGCCCCCAAAATCAGGTCTCCTTTCTAACCCGACCTTGGTGCGTACGATACTATCTTGAGTCAGCATTACTTCATAATACAATGAAATAACAAATAAAAATGCGGAATAATTAAAAACTTTTTATATCTTTTCGCTTTCGTTCCCTGAATCGCAACATTTACGATTATATATCGAATTATATGTCGAAGTAGGTATGAGTATATGCAACTCAATTCTACATTCGGATTCATTCTTATATAGTATTATCACTATATTGATTAACTTTATAAACCATTCAAAACAATAGATTTGAACAAACACTCTTTTAAATATATATATATATATATATATATATATATTGAGCACATCAAGTTTACATCGTACATCATCATCTTAATACAATAAAAATTTCAACTAAGAAATAGTATTCCTTTATGCGTGTTCTAGACATTATCATCTTTGAAAGCTAAAGTCTAGCTTTGTATCCTGAATCTGCAAAAATTTGTGTTTTGCAAGGTTGAGCTCGACAACCCAGCAAGTCTAACAGTTTATCATGTTCCACATAGCATACAGTTCTACATTTCGACATAATACATGTTTCTTCATGATATGCATTTTAAACATGCCTCACGCTTATTACATGCTTCTTATTACTCATGTCAGTTCCCAAATTATATAGTTCACGTAGAATAATCATCAACTGAATATTAACAGTTATTGCATAGAATGCACATTGAAACAAGTTCATAATAGTTACACATAACATTTTTAATCCACAAACACAACAGAACTGGAAAACTTGCCTCGGTTTGCAGTCATTACTTTTATGTTCCCCGAACGTTCATGAAATAATTTTTCCCGTCAATTATTATAATCTAAGCTTTATCCATCGTTGTATAACCTTAAGCTTACAACTGATGCCTTTGGTAAAACACTTGTCCCGGGAAGTAGTAAGCAATTATACATCAGATTCCCAAAAATGGTGTTTATTAACAGCTTCCCATAGCATGAAACTATTGATGCAATGCTTGTGGATGATTTCTAATTCCTCTTCCTATTCAGCCTTTCAATTGCAGCTTCTCTAATTTAATGCTTTCTTAATTCCAATCCACAGCCCAATTCCTCCTTTCTTTAGTAGTATTTTGAGAGTATGGGAGAATTTGTTTACGGTATAAAAGACATGAGTAAAGAAATGATCTTGGTTGTGGTTTTATAGAAACCCATACTTGCTCTCCACGTACGATTCTTGATCATTACGTATACTTGGGCAATACTAAAAAAAATACAGCTCATGCTCCTTTTTCTTGCAAGTTACCCAACGTAGATATATATATATATATATATATATATATATATATATATATACACACACACACACACACATAGAACTCCAGCTCCTGTTATTCTATTACTGACCCATGTTATTAAAGCTTGCAAGTTACTCTTATTGTAAAGTTGGGTCCTGCTTTGCTAATTTAATGACTTGACTTACTTTACTTGGAGACTACTTATATCATATACTACATGCTTTAGCAATCCTGCAGCTATAACACGTATATCCATATATATATATATATATATATATATATATATAAATATATATATATATATAATCCCTTTCTAAAGCGAACTCAAATTTATGAACTGGAGACGAATTGGAGCAAAATTAACACGCGGGTCATTTGAGTTGGGTGGGTTGTCAAAATGGGTCAAGCATATAAAAAAATTTAACCCGCAAAATTTCTCAGATGCAAGCATTTGATTTCTCTCTCTAACTCTTCCCCTTCTCTCTCTCTCCCTCTCACTACGAACCCTATACTAATGTAATGTATCATCTTGCCCTTTTGTTTTCTGAAAGACATTGTCATATGTTTGTCTTGGGTACAAACTAGGGATGCTTGTATGCTACTTATAGCTACATATCCTTTTTTTTGAACTAAACATTAGTCATTTTTCTCAAAGAGTACAGTGGAATTTGTTTTGATTCAAAAATTATGCTAAGATTCTGGTATCTCATGAGCAGGTGGTGGGCATTTTGTTATTTTATATTTTTCTGTTATAATTTAATTAATTACATATGTTTTCTTTGAAATTTTTATGTAGGAAAATTATGTTAAAACATTTGGATTTTACTCTACAAAAACAGAGTTTTTGCAACATAAGAAGTGAAATGAAACTGGTCTGCAACTAATTTTTCAAGATTCGCCCCCAAAATCTCCCGCAGCATTATCATCATCTTTAAGCAGAACAAGGCATATAATTATTAAAAAAACATTAATTATTACCATCTAGGGTTGCAGTAAATATAATTATTTCAATTTCCAGAAAAATACAACAAAGAAAACGCTAGCAGCTTACCCAATGCCTTAATAATAATATTATGATTCAACATATTAAAGCTTCACTAATATACATTCCTTGGATTAACTGACTAGAGATACACACAGAAATTACAAGAAGTAGGGAAGGAAAACCCTAGATTTCTTACGGGACAAACAAAAATTACAAAATTAATGAAGTTATGGAGCTTTACCTTCCGTTTGCTATAGTTTCGTTGGCCGGATGTGCCTCCTTCAGCTTTCCCTTCTGTTGAGTATGGGTTCGTAGTGAGAGGGAGAGAGAGAGAGAAGGGGAAGAGTTAGAGAGAGAAATCAAATGCTTGCATCTAAGGAATTTTGCGGGTTAAACTTTTTTATATGCTTGACCCATTTTAACAACCCACCCAACTCAAATGACTCGCGTGTTAATTTTGCTCCAATTCGTCTCCAGTTCGTAAATTTGAGTTCGCTTTAGAAAGGGATTCTGTGTATATATATATATATATATATATATATATATATATATATATATACACACACACACACATACATACATTACATTAAACATAATAAAATCCTTCCGTATTTATCGCGTAACACATAATTGTAAAACAAATTTATAACGAATATACCAAAAATCTTTTCCATAAAAATGAAAATTATACATTAAAAATAATTTATTTAATGCAATAATTTCACCATATTAAAATAATTTATTTAATGTACAAATTTATTATATTAAAATAATTTATTTCCATAAATTATTTCAATATACTATTTATCGCATACAAAATTTTGTAAATTATATCCTCTTTATTATAAAATGTTTTTCACAATTTATCTATAATAATAAATAATTTATTCAATAAGTTAATCTCAACATATTAAAATAATTTAATATCATAAATTATTTTAAATCACCTTATTTAATGTATACAATAATTTAGTATACATAAATTCAATATACCAATCTCACCATATTAAAATATTTATTTAAATTATTTTAATATGAACTTATTTCTCAAACATATAATAATCCAACCATTTTGTTTTCTTGCCATAAATTGTTTTCTTACTGTAGGAAATATATATAATACATTTACTATACTCTCAATTATATATGTACAAAATTCATCCGATAAAATTGGAGGTCATTAAATATATTTAATACCGCCAATTTAAATTAATCCAATCTTATAATAATTAAACATTTCATACATCTCAATACTTTTTATAAATTTTTCTTATAAAATAATAAATACAATAATTATATATTTATTATTCACAAAAATTCACATATCGCATAACACGTAATCTCTTATCACATAACATATCATCAAATAAGAATTTTTATAATTGAAATTCTTATTTAAATATTTTCTGAAAATCCGGGTCATTACATTCTTCCCCCCTTATAAGGATTCCGTTCCCGGAATCACAATACCGAACTTTTCCTACTCGGTCTAAGTCTATTCTCTTTCGATCATGCCAATTCCTTCTTAGCGGGATTATTCTGCGATAATGAACTATATTATTTTCACATAACATATAACACAGATTAATACACATATTAACATGCATCTCCAATTATTAATAGCATTCTGCTATTTTATACTTATCTTTCTAATGCTCCAAAAGTTCTTAAAATTCTCGAACTTAATCTTTCTTTCTTATATTATTTTCTGTCAATTCCATGATCCGAAAATCTTTTCTTCTCATAATTCTATCCCATTCTTCTCAGAACTTGCCCACACAACTCATCAATATAGATTTTCAGGTTATTCTTTTCTTTTTCAAAGATTCCCTTTGTCGTATTTTACGACCTATTTTCTTCTAAGGAACTTTATCCTTTCTATACCCAACTGCCAGAATAGAAATCCTCCACAATTGTTCAATAACTGTAAAGCAATATGAATAATTCAGAAATTTCAAAAAATCGTTTAGGAAGAGCTTTTTGTATCATGTAAAGGTCATATAGACCGTGAACTTTCTTTTTCATGTTTCTGAAAAGGTTTTAACAGAAATTCATCTGTAAACCGTCTAGCTTACGGGCACGTAGGTGATCAGCCTGTTTATGCCCTGTGTTGACCCATACTGTCTTTGCTACTATTTTGCGCAACAGAATTTCTCAATTCAGGGTTGTCCTGTGTTGATCAACACTATTTGTATTTGTTATCACCGCCTGTTGGCGCAAAAT
Organism: Aralia elata; assembly: GCA_034770075.1. Lineage (NCBI taxonomy): Eukaryota > Viridiplantae > Streptophyta > Magnoliopsida > Apiales > Araliaceae > Aralia > Aralia elata. Next base: position 68,849,822 of record CM068379.1, on the reverse strand, counting down.
AATTTTTTTTTCTTCAGGGATGTTCTGGAGTCCATACCAAATCAATTTAGTTGGACAGTTTAAGAGCTTAATATAAGCAATGTAATATCTGTGTCTAGCATATTCAAATGGCATTTGACACCTCTTTAATTCTTCAAAATACTGAAAATTATTTTATGACGCATAGTACCACACTGTTTTGAGGATATCGTCATTTTATGACTTTGTCATACTACATCATACCATAGTGGGCTGACGATCCGTGGATCACATCCAACACTAGGTTAGGCTGCATTGATCACTTCATCGTTTAAAATACATTTTAAGATTTTTACATCACTTTTGTCTAGCTGAAACAATAAGCATAGACTCTTCTTTAAACGGTTCAAAACCATTAAAAATTATTTTAGATATTATCATACTGCAACAGGTACTGGTGTGTTAGTGGTTCTAAGTCTACATCAACACGCTTGTTATCGTGCGTTGATGATTTTTATAATACATTTTGATTTATAAATCAATTTTGTCTAGCTGAAACAAGTAGCGTAGACATACAAACAACAGGACTTTAAAACTTATTGGTTCAATAATCTGATCCAATATTTTTTAAAAAAATGCTTTTATTAGCACGATGTCAATAAATTTCGAAATCTAGCATAGCTAGAAGATTTGTGAATAACCATTTCTTCCTTCATCAGTTTCAATTTTTCCCCTTTGCTTCCTTATATAATCCTATCATCAATACATAATATACTCAAAATAATCAGTTCTAAATCTATACTATTCCTATACCTTCATATGGTTCATCAAACTTACCACACTTTATGTGTTTAAGAACATTCCATAAAAATATGAGTTTAATTTAGTATACACAAATTCAATATACCAATCTCATCATATTAAAATATTTATTTAAATTATTTTAACATGAATTATTTCTCAAACATATAGTAATCCAACCATTTTGGTTGCTTTCCATAAATTGTTTTCTTACTATAGGAAATATATATAATACATTTACTATATTTAAAACATACTCTCAATAATATCTTTACAAAATTCATCAGATAAAATTGGAGGTTATTAAATATATTTAATACCACCAATTTAAAATAATTCAATCTTATAATAATTAAACATTTCACACATCTCAATACCTTTTATAAATTGTTCTTATAAAATAATAAATATAATAATTATATATTTATTATTCACAAAAATTCACATATTGCATAACACGTAATCTCTTATCACATAACATATCATCAAATAAGAATTTTTATAATTGAAATTCTTATTTAAATATTTTCTGAAAATCCGGGTCATTACAGCTACTCTCCCTTTGAGTGCCCGCCTGGGATGGGGTGTTTATGGTATACGATCGGGGGATCGTGGAGTCTTTTAACTGGCAGAAAATAATTGTCGTCGGGTAGGTGCCGACTGGGCCTTCGTGGATTTAGGCTGACCCTGTGGTCCTAGCAATCTCTTAGCGATTTCTTCAACCCAAGCCAGTCCTTAGCTGAACCCTTGGGCAGTGCCGTGGGGTTGGCGGAATTTCCATCCAGTCCAGAAGCCGCGTTCACCATAACTGCCAGTAGACACAAAAGTGATTGGGAATCTGTTTTGCACTGAAAGCCCTCCTTCTAGCGCTAATGTTAACGCCAAGATTCGTTCACACGCTCAATCACCAAACTGCACGTCCAATGTTACATAAAAACGAAACCACACTCAAAGAGCTGATGGTCTGGGCCGCCGGGGGATAGCTCCGGTGTGAGAATAAGTGGAGACTGAATAAGATTTAACAATGGAGGTTTAATGCTTTAGTGTTGTAAAGTGAACAATACCTGTGAATTAAGGTTTAGCCTTGTATTTATAATGATTACACCACCAACTCCATGCTCGTCCCCGTATGGAAATAGAACTCCTCATTAGGATAGATACCTTAATGGGATCAAGCTGAATCTCCTTAAAGAAAGGAAGTCGAATCATATCCTAACACTTTTCTTAGGAGTTGAAAAGCAAATATAATTAAGAATCCTAGATTCTTGAATATACTTCCACCTCCCAAACTGACTTCTACGTGGGAATATCCCTCTATGTGGATTATAGCCTACCATATCCATCGAGCACAAATAAACACATCCCAACATATATATATATATAGGGCAATGATTCATAGCATCTATTTGCTATGGATCAAAAATGAACAAATATCATTTCTACCTTCCATTATAATAATGAACGAGTTGGTTTAAAAATCACTCTTTGCCATTCGCTAGACTTACTAGCGGATGGGATTAAAAAATTCTTTGTACAATTATGCCCCTAATTAGGCCAAGTATTCGAAAAAATATTCAGTCCGCTTTGAAGGACTAGCGGACGACTTTCTCACCCAGCCCGCAAAACAACGGCTCTAAGTCTCTCAATGATTTCTGCAATTTCTTCTCAACGATTTCTAGTCTCTCAACGATTTCTGCAATTTCCTCTCAACGATTTCTAGTCTCTCAACGATTTGCCCAATTTCTGCGGTTACCTGCTGCGATTTATTGCTGCGATTACTACGATTACTGCAATCTCTACGAATTGAAATTGGAACCTTAGTTCGAAATTGCTGTGAAAAGGAATTGGAATCGGCAACTTGCTGTGAAAAGGAATTGGGGCAAAATCACCAGTAATTGATCAGGCTGTTGAATTTTGTTTCTATCGATAATTTTTGCTTTTTAGACTACATATTTTGAGTTATGTAAACTGCAACTTTTACCTTGGAAATTTATCCTCTTCAACAGCATCACTTTTGGTTGTTGTTTCACCTCTTTATGAGTCTCATTTTCTTGGAGTGTTGTTTCCTTACAAGTTAGTTATAATCCAATTGCATGTTAAGCTAGACTTTTGCCTAAATTCAAAATTAAGTAGGTGATTATTGTTGGGTATATGTTGTTTCAACTTTCAACTTTTAAACAGGTTTACATGTTGTGGTTACGATGTTTACTCGCTATCTGCTTGGATATGCTACATTCAAAGCATTGTTCGGCCACAGTCCTGTTATGGTAACTTCAGAATCACCATCTTAAATTTTCATTCATTTGCAATACTAGGGGATTTTAAACATACTTCCTTTACTCTTGAGAGAACGAGCTATATCTATTTGTTACTCACTATGTACAATAATTGCAAATTTAGGATAAACAAACCAAATTCTAACTTTTTAAGCTTACAATAATCAGACATAAAGTGCAAGTTTAAGTATGATTTTTGTTGCTGCTGTTATCTAAATATGGAGTAATTTAGACTGCAATAAATGAAATATTATTGTTTTTTTTTTCTTTCCCCTTTCAGTGTTGGTGGCTTGAATAATCAATTAGAATTTGTTAAGAAGTACCATAATTGCAAATTTAGCGATAACCAAACCAAATGCTAACTGGTAATATCAGCATTTGCTCCAGTTATCTATCTTTTTTACTTAATAGATAATAAGTAACATAATTTGCTCCGGTTATGATGGTGTTGTTTTGTCCTGTATTACTCTTTGTTGATTATGTATTGGCTTTGGTCTTTACCACAATCAGTCAATAATTTGGAAGGAGGAATAGTTAGCATGACAAGAATGGAGAAGTACTATTAAGTCATGTAAAATGGTGACTGTTGTAATACAGAATCTGCATAGATTTGGTGCAATAATGTTGTGATACAAAATCTGTATGGATGTTTATTGAATAGTTAGCATGACAAGAATGGAGAAATACTATTAAGTCATGTAAAATGGTGACTATGTTGTAATATAGAATCTGCATAGATTTGTGCAATAATGTTGTAATACAGAATCTGTATAGATGTTTATTGATCCAATTCTATCTTAGTGTGAGATGATAGATACTGTAGTTGATATTTGCATTCCCCGAGAAAAGAAGTACTTATTCTTTTAAAACCTTAATGTTACTTTTAGTTAGTATTTGATTTTGATACAGCAGTAGCAACCGCAGCCACAGCCACAGCCAGGGAAAGAAAGAGTAGCAATGTTGAAAACAGCCAGTTCTGGATTGTGAATTTAATGTGAATTAAGTTAATTCCAAATCTTGATTAATTGTAACTGGATTGTGAATTTAATGTGAACGAAAAAAGCAATAATTAGGCACCCTTTTATGTAAATGAGTAGAGGTACTAGCAGGAACCATTACATAATGTGAATGCAAATGGCCTGGATTAAAAATATTCCGCATCAATAATAATCTTTGCTTGGTGATCTTGGGCCCCACCAACCATTAAACAATGTGAATGTAAAGATTTAGTGATCTTGGGTAGGCGATTTATGGTTGCTTTATGGTGAAGTCATCCGCTAGCGGACCTTTAAAAAAAATTCGCTGGCTGATGGGAATGGGGGCATAATTGTACAGAGAATTTTTTAATCCCATCCGCTAGTAATTCTAGCGGATTGCGAAGAGTGATTTTTAATCCGGACTATTCATTATTATAATAAAAAATAAAGATGGTATTTGTTCATTTTTGATCCATAGCAAACAGATGTCATATATATATATATGTGTGTGTGTGTGACAAAAATATAGGTACACAGTTATGTAGTGCACAGTAGTTTATGACGACGGTTTTTTTGGGCTATGACCCCGTCCCATAGCCCAAAAAATTGTCGCTATAAACCTACTGTGCACTACTGTGTGTAGACACCCAAATTTTGCGCTTCGTATACTAACCGTGACAGGAGGGCAAAATCGTCAAATGAACCGGCCTGTGAGAGCGAGGGATGCACAAGTGCGAACACTCGACGCCACCGCAACGATTTGCAAATCAAAACCGACGTGACAGCAGGGCCGTCCGAAATGAGCATGCCCGAATGATGTGGCACGTCTCCCAGTGATTCTCGGACTGCAAAATACAGGCCTGTCGGCGAAAACCGACGTCACGACACGAGAAACAAGGTGCGGTTCAGAAAACGAGAAAATCAGCCCACCCAGCCGCGGATTGATCTGCGGCCAAACGATTAAAATAATGGTGGTGCGCACGGGACTCGAAACCAGGAAACCAGCTAAGTGCGATGAGGGGTGGGCCAGCCAGCCGCAGATTGATCTGCGGTCAGCCGCAGATCAATCTGCGGCTGCCCTAAACCAGCCTATTTCAGCTTAGTTTCGTTGCAGCATACAGGAGGTTGGAAGAATGGGAAGAAGAAGGAAAAATAGCAACCAGCAGCTCGGAAATGGGAAAAAACAGCAGCAAAAATAAGAGCAATTAGGAAAGAAAAAGAGTGAAAAGAGTGAGGAATTGTACCAATGTTGTGAGATTACATCTCAGATTTTCTACTCTACTCAATACACAAATTCATACATATTGTGAGGATCATTTGCAAGGTGAAAAAACCCTTTGTTATAGCATGTTGTTTTACCATTTTTTGTTAAGCTTTTTGTCATTCGAATTATATTAAATGTAGTTGTTCTTGTATATTGTTGTGAATCCTTGGATTGAGGGCTATTAGTGAGGGTTCCAAATGGAACGAAATTCCTCCTAATGGCCCGATGATATCCATTTGGTGAATTTTTAGCTCGTTGTAATGATGTATTATGCATAGTTTATTTATATTGTTATTTTTAGGATCTTGTGGGTGTGTAGCGATTTTGGATGTGAGCCTAGGAGCGCGACCCCGTGGTCCAAATCCGATGATGGACATCGTTTGATATATGTAATAAATTCGATGTACCTTTCATTGTAAATATGTAATCGTCGGGCCTTAAAACGACGCCAAGGCGAGAATCGTGTTTAAGGCCCCAAAATAGTGAAACTTGTGATTGTAGGCGTTTGGGGTTATTTTGATGGCTTATATGCCCATGAATAACTCCGATGCGTGTTTATGCTTGATTTGATTTACGACATGAAATTGATTTCAAAGCTAAAAGATAAGATTTTCATAAAATCAATCAAATTAGGTTATTAGCATCACGAGGCTTAAAAATGAGAAATGCTAATGAATGTCGATTTCTATGTAAACGGGAAAGCTAAAGAAAATCGTTTTTCAAACATCACAAAAATTGTTTCATAAAATAAGTGACGTTTTATTAAACCATTGTGCATAGGGTTAAAGAGATCCTAGAAATTGCCCATCATTTGAGTTACGAGGGCAACGTATAGATCTCGATTCCTATTTTGACGAAGGTTTGGAAAACTCTTGTTTTGCCAAAACGACAACCAATGAAAATCTCATAGTCTTTGACAATTAAAATCAAATCTTTTCTCATAAAGCTTTCTCGTGTATGCCGAAAAGACATTCCGAAGCATTCTCAAATTAAAGCACGACTTTCCCTAAAAATCCAAATGATTCTTTCATACAAACTCACCACAACATTCACATGGGCGCACACACACACACGCGCGCACACATACACACATTCGAGAATTAAAGGATAGGAATGCATCAAGATTGCGGTAACCGTGTTTCACGGAAGTCGGGGGGTGCCTAACACCTTCCCCTCGCTTAAGCAAGTCCCCGAATTCTATGAATCTCGGTTCGCACACCAATCAATTCGGAGTCACATATGAGCCAGCGATTTAAAAGAAAACGAAAATTCGGATGAGTTGGTACATCCATTTCAAATATACCAACTGGCGACTCTGGTTAATTGGCTCATCATAAAAAACGATCTTTCAAAACCCCGTCGACATTAATGCCGACCTTTTCCAAAAATCATTTAATTAAGAGGCTAAGAATTGGAAAAGACCAAAGAAGCGAGAAAAACCCGGCGTCGACAGCTGGCGACTCTGCTGGGGACATTAGAGGGCTTAAGCCGCGTACAAATCTTGATGCTATCCTATCCTTTAAAATTTATGAATGTGTATGTGCGTGCGACATTTTTTTTATTTATTGTTGTGTGAATGTGTGATGTTGTCCAATGAATGAATGATTGAATGGGTTTGCTTTACTTCAAAGTAATCATTTGCATACGGGAGGACGATGAATGTGAATGTATGTTGAGAGAGTACCTCCTCCTGAGGCGAACCTGTCGGTTGCTTATTACTGGACTCGAAGGGGCTGCTCCCCGGAGATGGCTCAGGAAACGCACCACCCAAATCCGCTCCAATCGAAAGGATTCAGACGAGTAGATTGCGAAGATTTGGGGACCTTCATGCCGAAAAGCCCGCGAGAGTAACCCTAGGGTAGGTCAGCCTCTGATAAACCTAACGAAAGGGAAGCTTCTTCATACCCTTTTATCATTCAGTCAAATAAATAAATGTCATGTAAATGGCATACAACTGTCATACCGGCATCATCGTAATAAATATGTCCTGTATCATGTGATTACATCACCTGCACATATGAAGATAATACTGACATGGTTTTGCAGGAAGGCAATCCGTGCCACGTACCAAGGTTTTCTAAAAACTTCTAAATACTATCCTGTCATCAAACACTGACCTTGTTTTGCAGGATAAGATTAAGAGAACCGTGAAAGCGTGGCATAACAATCACAAAGAACCCGGAGTAGGGGCATATTCGACCACACAAAAAAAGGGGAAAAAGAAAAAAAAAAGAAAAAGAAAAAGAAAAAAAAAGAATAATAATCATGCATCAGTGTTGACATGCATCTGCCAACTTGTAACGGGCACAGTACTAAGAGGCCGTAAAGTCCATACTCCATCCATCCAAATGGTAGAGGCCGATAGCCATAAAATTACAGTTCTGCCACTCCAACAATACGGCCGAATACGAGGGATTCATCCTAGGACTGGGATTAGCCCTGGGAATGGGAATCAAAGGGATGATAGTAGTTGGAGACTCTGAATTGGTCATCCGGTAGACCATGGGAATATACAGCACCAAAGGGCATAAGCGGGACCTAGCTACGGGACTGCTGAGATATCTGGAAGCCGAAGAAGCCCACAGATAAATGAACGAAGTACATGGCGATGTGTGCGGATCCCATATGAGCAGAACACTTTTGGCAAAGAAAATCATGTGAACGGGTTACTACTGGCTAACCATGAAAACTGATTGCGATACTCATGTCAGGAAATGCCATCAATGTCAGATCCATACCAATGTGATCCATGCACCTCCTAATGAGCTCCATTGCTTGACCTCACCGTGGCCAGTTGGACCGTGCATCAGGTGATATACAGGAAGGGAAAAATCCCGGAGTATGGCAGTGAATCCCGACCAGTAGAAGATCAATGGGTTTTAAAATTCTGAGTTTTATTTCAAATCCCTGCACGCTCATGTCATTTTGTCATGTTATCCAAAAGAAGATCATGTGCTGAAATGTTTTATATATATGACAAGCATTTTTGTTTTATGTCAGGTACCCCGATTTGAGGCACTCTAGCCTGACAAGCAATAGGCCAAATTTGAAGGAGGATCACGATTTTGGTATAAAGCTAGAGTTCGATCTGATGGGGATTGAGCAGGACGAGACAGATATCGACAATACGCCTGACGAGATCAAAGGATGGGTCGAAGACGAACCCAAACCCGACTTAGGCCAAACCATCGCCATCAAACATCAGAACCTCTGACGATCACAAAGAACCCGGAGTAGGGGCAAATTCGACCATCAAAAAAAAAAAAAAAACCGAGTTGGTGAGCCTGTATGGAGATATGTTCGCTTGGTCCCGTGGCGACTGATTGGATTGTCCATAAACGTGGTAGGACATCGACTGCCCATCAAGGAGGGTTTCCGACCAGTTAAGCAAAAGTTGAGAACGTTGAAGCCTGAATGGAGGTTGAAAGTAGGGGACGAGATTATCAAGCGGCTCAAAGCAGGAATCATCACGGGGTCTATTTACCCTGAATGGCTTTCCAACAGAATCCCGTTACCACAGCCTGGAGGAGAAGTAAGGGGCCGCATCGACTATAGAAATCTGAACTATGCCCTCAAGGAGGTGATATGCGACAAATTCAAGATCAAACATTTTGATTCAGTCATTTACCGGCCCAAGATGAATGGGGCAGTGGGGGCTGCAAATAAAACACAAAGACGATCATGGGAATAATGTCCGCCAATCATCGGGGATGGCCGAATTTATTGTCGCTCACCCTGTTTGCCTGTCGAACCTCAGTTCGCACATTTGCAGGGGCAGCCCCTTATGCATCTCCCGGGCATACGACAAGAGGGCAGGATCCCGGAAATTCAAAATAAAACGATTTAGTTCTCAAAAGGATCGCGCCCTGCCAAGACGAAGCTATGGGGAATTTCGCTCTAAATTAAAGGGAGCCTAAACTAAAAAAAAAAAAAAAAAAAAAAAAAAAAAAAAGAATCAAAAAAATCAAAAATCCCCCAAACCTTTCAACAAGTCAAGGGACCGGATCTTTTGTCAGCCCAGCGAGATGCCGATGCAATCAGTACGAGGGAGATCACAAGAAAAGCAACTTAACACTGGCGCATTTGTCAACTACCCAGGAAATGATGACGTGCAAATTGGCACCCATGCAACAATCCCATCGACATGCACCATCGTCATCAAATGCTACCTCATGGCAATTCAATCTTCAACGGTACGATCATCTGGCATTTGTCAAGCATAGTTTTCCCGGGATATGGTGATCCGCGTGAAAGGGGATTTTATTTCGCTTGATAGAAATCGGATTAATTCTGACAAGCAACCGTGGAGCACGATTGTGAGTATGACTAGACGAAGAAGGCTATTCAACCTTTTGATCAGGTACAAAGCCTTAATTCAAAGCAACGTTTGCGACAGAATCGACCTCATGTGACAGCCTTCACTTTGCATTTGCACAAACTTTCAGTTGTGGGGTATAAAACTATGACGACGATGATGGCAATTAACACGTAGTCAGACAGTCAATAATTATCAAGCTAATATCAAGAAGTCAGACGATAAATGATTATCAAGCTAATGTCTCGAATCGTGGCCTGGGTTATTCGAGTAATTAAGCCCGAGGGATGTCTCTACACCTGGTGCCCTAAAGCCATCTGGTTTGGGAGTCGCTGGCCCAACACTCATTACATGGGTAACTCAGAGCCTAAGAAAACGAGCATTACAGTAGAGGAGGCCCGAGCAGATTCGAATCGTGGCATGGGCTACTCGAGTAATTAAGCCTAAGGGATGTCTCTACATCTGGTGCCCTAAAGCCGTCTGGTTTGGGAGTCACCGGCCTAACATTCGCTACATGGGTAACTCAAGCCTAAGAAAACGAATCTTGCGCAAGGTCAAGCGAAGAATGAATGGTGCAGACCACCAGCTTGTCTCGAACCGTGGCCTTTGTTACTCGAGTAAATAAATCCGAAGGGGTGTCTGTACACCTAATGCCCCAAAACCGTCTGGTTCGGGAGTCATTGGTCCAAAACTCGTTAAATGGGTAACTTTGAATAGCCTAAAAAAACGAGACAAGTGAAGTGGGCTAATAAAGAGAAAAGATAATACGAAAAAAAAAAAAAAAAAAACTCTCAGCCTTAAACAAGAGGTCATGGAAGAGAAACCCCTACTGAATGCTGCATCGCACAGTGCATTTGTCATATGACGTCAATCCTGCTAAGGACGTTGTCGAGAATGGAGACAGAATACCTTTGACGAGGGAAGGTAGTTCTTTTGAATTCGACCTTACTCACGTACAATGACCATGAATGCTTGAAGGTGTTCTTACGATTTCCTAACCCGTTAAATAGAAAATCATCAATTCACGAAGGATCGAAAAAAACTTCCAATCTAGTACATTCACGGTTCACAACTTGCTAGATTGTGCGATCAATAGATATTCAATTTCATGTGCTTTAACTGCATTTTTGTCAAGATTATAATATCTTTGTGTTGAACTAACACTAACGGCCTGAGCCTTCAAGTTTTGGCATTTGTTAGTCATCTGATATGCAGGATCTTGCAGAGCTGTGGATAACTCAGCACGATCAACATCGCGAGTTCTCGATAGAAATTCTTGGTAGCGACACGCACCAAGGTAGGGGCAGTTAAGAATCGTGAAATGGAAGGAAGCTGAGGCTGCACAGAACTCCTCGTCATTGGGCCTCTCCCCAATCCTGACTATCACTGCCGCGACATCCAAATGATCCACGTGCATGAGCATATACAAGGATGATATAATGCTGGACAGCAGCATATCGACCGTCAAGAATGATCAAAAGGCCAAAAAGCCCAACATAGCTGTCGGTCATCACAAAGAGCGAAACAGACTGCCTCAACTCGATGAAATGAAGACGACCGAGAACAGACAGAGTACTAGACCAGGGTTGAAGTCTAGAAACTACACTTCACGACGAGGCGTGATCCAGTCAAATTTTGGCAAACAATGACGATTGTCGAAACGTATCATTTGACTGAACAGGGGTCATTTCTATCTAAAACATATGTTGTGCACATGCATCTGTCCATAAACATATCTGCCAGATCATGCATAACAGCTTTTTCATGCATACAGGTACGATCAAAATGAAAATCTCAAGGGGAAAGTACAAGCACGTCGCTTTCAACCTCACAAATGATCAGGCTGTGAAGGCTTTTGTGGCATGGCACGTGGACGATGTTGGTGGGAGATCCAAGACAGAAGTCGATCACACATCCCACTGCGAAAATCAAATCAAAAAAATCCCTGGGAAGGGCTGGCATCCAAGCAATCAATGATCCCTGGGAAGGGCTGGTATCCAATCAATCAAGCACCCCTGGGAAGGGCTGATATCCACAAAAAGAAAAAAAAACAAAAAACAACAAACCCTGGGAAGGGCTGAGATCCACGCGAACCACGACAAAGATGGTGAGCACCCCAGGGAAGGGCTGATATCCACAAAAAGAAAAAAGACAAAAAATAACAAACCCTGGGAAGGGCTGAGATCCACGCGAACCACAACAAGATGGTGAGCACCCCTAGGAAGGGCTGATATCCACAAAAAGAAAAAGACAAAAAACAACAAACCCTGGGAAGGGCTGAGATCCATGCGAACCACAACAAGATGGTGAGCACCCCTGGGAAGGGCTGATATCCACAAAAAGAAAAAAGACAAAAAACAACAAACCCTGGGAAGGGCTGAGATCCACGCGAACCACAACAAAGATGGTGAGCACCCTTGGGAAGGGCTGATATCCACAAAAAGAAAAAAGACAAAAAACAACAAACCCTGGGAAGGGCTGAGATCCACGCGAACCACAACAAGATGGTGAGCACCCCTGGGAAGGGCTGATATCCACAAAAAGAAAAAAGACAAAAAACAACAAACCCTGAGAAGGGCTGAGATCCACGCGAACCACAACAAGATGGTGAGCACCCCTGGGAAGGGCTGATATCCACAAAAAGAAAAAAAAAAAAAAGACAAAAAACAACAAACCCTGGGAAGGGCTGAGATCCAAGCGAACCACGACAAAGATGGTGAGCACCCCTGGGAAGGGCTGATATCCACAAAAAGAAAAAAGACAAAAAACAACAAACCCTGGGAAGGGCTGAGATCCACGCGAACCACAACAAGATGGTGAGCACCCCTGGGAAGGGCTGATATCCACAAAAAGAAAAAAGACAAAAAACAACAAACCCTGGGAAGGGCTGAGATCCAAGCGAACCACGACAAAGATGGTGAGCACCCCTGGGAAGGGCTGATATCCACAAAAAGAAAAAAAGACAAAAAACAACAAACCCTGGGAAGGGCTGAGATCCACGCGAACCACAACAAGATGGTGAGCACCCCTGGGAAGGGCTGATATCCACAAAAAGAAACCCTGGGAAGGGCTGAGATCCAAGATAACCCACCGGCGACGATAACCGGGGGTTACGAGATGGGTGTCCGGCGACGAAAACCGGCCCCGACAAGACAATCGACCGACGACGATAACCGGCGATTACGAGATGGATGTCCGGCGACGAAAACCGGCTCCGACAAGATAACCAACCGGCGACGATAACCGGGGGTTACGAGATGGGTGACCGGCGACGATACCCGGCCCTGACGAGACAATCGACCGGCGACGATAACCGGCGATTACGAGATGGATGTCCGGCGACGAAAACCGGCTCCGACAAGATAACCAACCGGCGACGATAACCGGGGGTTATGAGATGGGTGACCGGCGACGATACCCGGCCCCGACGAGACAATCGACCGACGACGATAACCGGCGATTACGAGATGGATGTCCGGCGACGAAAACCGGCTCCGACAAGATAACCAACCGGCGACGATAACCGGGGGTTACGAGATGGGTGACCGGCGACGATACCCGGCCCCGACGAGACAATCGACCGGCGACGATAACCGGCGATTACGAGATGGATGTCCGGCGACGAAAACCGGCTCCGACAAGATAACCAACCGGCGACGATAACCGGGGGTTACGAGATGGGTGACCGGCGACGATACCCGGCCCTGACGAGACAATCGACCGGCGACGATAACCGGCGATTACGAGATGGATGTCCGGCGACGAAAACCGGCTCCGACAAGATAACCAACCGGCGACGATAACCGGGGGTTACGAGATGGGTGACCGGCGACGATACCCGGCCCCGACGAGACAATTGACCGGCGACGATAACCGGCGATTACGAGATGGATGTCCGGCGACGAAAACCGGCTCCGACAAGCGGTGACACCTGTAGAATCGTATCAAAAGACTGTACAGGGGTCATTTTTCATTTTAAATGTTGTGTCACATGCATTGAATAAGTGATAATTCTGTACGTGATCCATGCAGGTTAGGTGTCAAGGTCCTAGCCTATCAGAGTCAAAAGCAATGGTTGCCAAGAATGATGTGCGAGGACGAATTCCAAGGATGCCCTTCAAAGCTAGTCAAGAGAATAACTTTCTTTGATGACAATGGGATGAAATAAGGTGATTACGAGAGGGGTGACCGGATATGAGACCCGACATTCACAGGACAATCGACCGGATACGAGACCCGGCGATTACGAGACGAGCGACATGTTAGGGATTGATGCATTGACCCCTTTACAAATGTGTTGCATGCCTTACATCTTGCGTTACATCATAAGTTGTATGTGTTGCACTGTCATTCTTATGCACTGTCATTCATGCATCGTGTGTCTACTTCTTTATCATGTTCATTTCATTTAACATTTCATAAACATGATAAAGAGGGGCAACTGTAGACACCCAAATTTTGCGCTTCGTATACTAACCGTGACAGGAGGGCAAAATCGTCAAATGAACCGGCCTGTGAGAGCGAGGGATGCACAAGTGCGAACACTCGACGCCACCGCAACGATTTGCAAATCAAAACCGACGTGACAGCAGGGCCGTCCGAAATGAGCATGCCCGAATGATGTGGCACGTCTCCCAGTGATTCTCGGACTGCAAAATACAGGCCTGTCGGCGAAAACCGACGTCACGACACGAGAAACAAGGTGCGGTTCAGAAAACGAGAAAATCAGCCCACCCAGCCGCAGATTAATCTGCGGCCAAACGATTAAAATAATGGTGGTGCGCACGGGACTCGAAACCAGGAAACCAGCTGAGTGCGATGAGGGGTGGGCCAGCCAGCCGCAGATTGATCTGCGGCCAGCCGCAGATCAATCTGCGGCTGCCCTAAACCAGCCTATTTCAGCTTAGTTTCGTTGCAGCATACAGGAGGTTGGAAGAATGGGAAGAAGAAGGAAAAATAGCAACCAGCAGCTCGGAAATGGGAAAAAACAGTAGCAAAAACAAGAGCAATTAGGAAAGAAAAAGAGTGAAAAGAGTGAGGAATTGTACCAATGTTGTGAGATTACATCTCAGATTTTCTACTCTACTCAATACACAAATTCATACATATTGTGAGGATCATTTGCAAGGTGAAAAAACCCTTTGTTATAACATGTTGTTTTACCATTTTTTGTTAAGCTTTTTGTCATTCGAATTATATTAAATGTAGTTGTTCTTGTATATTGTTGTGAATCCTTGGATTGAGGGCTATTAGTGAGGGTTCCAAATGGAACGAAATTCCTCCTAATGGCCCGATGATATCCATTTGGTGAATTTTTAGCTCGTTATAATGATGTATTATGCATAGTTTATTTATATTGTTATTTTTAGGATCTTGTGGGTGTGTAGCGATTTTGGATGTGAGCCTAGGAGCGCGACCCCGTGGTCCAAATCCGATGATGGACATCGTTTGATATATGTAATAAATTCGATGTACCTTTCATTGTAAATATGTAATCGTCGGGCCTTAAAACGACGCCAAGGCGAGAATCGTGTTTAAGGCCCCAAAATAGTGAAACTTGTGATTGTAGGCGTTTGGGGTTATTTTGATGGCTTACATGCCCATGAATAACTCCGATGCGTGTTTATGCTTGATTTGATTTACGACACGAAATTGATTTCAAAGCTAAAAGATAAGATTTTCATAAAATCAATCAAATTAGGTTATTAGCATCACGAGGCTTAAAAATGAGAAATGCTAATGAATGTCGATTTCTATGTAAACGGGAAAGCTAAAGAAAATCGTTTTTCAAACATCACAAAAATTGTTTCATAAAATAAGTGACGTTTTATTAAACCATTGTGCATAGGGTTAAAGAGATCCTAGAAATTGCCCATCATTTGAGTTACGAGGGCAACGTATAGATCTCGATTCCTATTTTGACGAAGGTTTGGAAAACTCTTGTTTTGCCAAAACGACAACCAATGAAAATCTCATAGTCTTTGACAATTAAAATCAAATCTTTTCTCATAAAGCTTTCTCGTGTATGCCGAAAAGACATTCCGAAGCATTCTCAAATTAAAGCACGACTTTCCCTAAAAATCCAAATGATTCTTTCATACAAACTCACCACAACATTCACATGGGCGCACACACACACACGCGCGCACACACACACACATTCGAGAATTAAAGGATAGGAATGCATCAAGATTGCGGTAACCGTGTTTCACGGAAGTCGAGGGGTGCCTAACACCTTCCCCTCGCTTAAGCAAGTCCCCGAATTCTATGAATCTCGGTTCGCACACCAATCAATTCGGAGTCACATATGAGCCAGCGATTTACAAGAAAACGAAAATTCGGATGAGTTGGTACATCCATTTCAAATATACCAACTGGCGACTCTGGTTAATTGGCTCATCATAAAAAACGATCTTTCAAAACCCCGTCGACATTAATGCCGACCTTTTCCAAAAATCATTTAATTAAGAGGCTAAGAATTGGAAAAGACCAAAGAAGCGAGAAAAACCCGGCGTCGACACTGTGTACCTACATATAGCCCTATATATATATATATATATATATATATATATATATTAACCTCTAGTTGATTTCATTTAAAATTTATCTCCCTAAGTAAATTATACTCGAACAAAGACGCTTGTCCTGCTGTAAATTAAGGATTCTATTCCTATAGTGGTTGACCTTTTCAGCCTTGAATCTTGACCATTAATTTGTGCCTCTTATTTAGAAGATAATGGTTTCTTATAAGTGGTAATTTTCACCCAAATCCACAACACAAGCACCACAACAGAACAACTAAAGCACAGAAGTTCTGATGGGTGAGAAATTAAATTCATTGGCATAAGATACGATATATATCAAGGAAGAAATGAACTGTATAATGTGAAATCAAAACTGTTCACACCAAACCTCATTTGCATAATAGATCATGAAAACGTACAATTATATGTGGTAATTACAAGAAAAATGATCCAAGTGATAACACAGAAATTTCAGGTACTGTTGATTATATGAAGGCAAACATCAATAAAGTGCTGATCTTTAGAAGGAGCTAATTTGCAGCAGATCCTCCTGTTCTAAGCTTTGGAATGCTGCGAGATATGAGAAATTAGTTCCTGTCATATTAGAAAAAAATGTCAGCTCATTTAGTTCTTCGCCATCAAACGAGTTACAAACTTTTTTTTTCTTTTGGGCTGATAAATACTAATTATACAGTCATAATAAAATTAAACTTTGGAAAAAAAAATGATGAGATTACCTCAGAATAACGCTTGTGATCGTGCCGCCGTACATGAGAAGTTTTCACAATTGTCTCCCACTTGGCACTACTTGTGGAAATCTTCTCGCCTTTTTTCTTAGTTTGGACTTGTGAAAATGGATTCCGTAAGGAAATGGAAGGTAGAGTACGCCAAAGCCAAGACTCAGAAGGTGATTTTGGTAAAGGTGGGGGTCGAGGCGATTGCAAAGATCCAAAATTTGAATCCCCATGATCATTCACTTTTTTGGTGTTTTCATTCTTCATTATCAAATTTTCAATAGGATGGACTATTGAGCATTGCAAGGACCTGGCTTCCTGATCAAGATCTTGATCACATTTTAAGCACTCTGTACTGTACTCTTCACCTTTGAGATTTGATGAGCAAGGAGAAGAGAGTATACCTGCATTGACTGACCAAATGGCTTTTGGTTTTATTAGTCTCTCTGCTTGAGTACAAGATTTAGGGTTAGAAAATTCTTGCATTCCTCTGCTTTCCAACAAGGTCTCTGAGGAAAATTTATTGAGCTCTTCAGCTTCTGAAGAAACCAAATCCAAAATTGGAACTTCTGTATTATTTACAGAATCTATGTACAATGTTTTCTCAACTAAATTATCCAATGAGCCTGAATCTCGAAACTTATCAGACACTTTACTAATTGAACTAAGCTTATCAGCCTCGGCATTCTTAATTATCTTTGGTATACCAAGAAATCTTGCTCCATCATTAAAAGGGGAGCGAGGCTTTTCATTCCTGTAGGGAGATATGCCACCACCACTAGAACGTCTAAGAGGAGATAAACCTTCTTCAACGTACAAGTCACTTGGGGGGCGGAACTGATTGGATATACCAGTCAACTTATTCTCAACAAGCTCTCGTGATCGAGCTCTACTTTGAATATTTTTCAAATAAATGTCATTCCAATCATGCTGCAAAGATACAAGATTGTAACTAACAATGCCAATTTATACAAGTTACGAGTAATAAAAGTAGTGAGGAAAGAATGAAATTTACCTTCTCATGATGAGTCTGAGGTAAAGGTCCACTATAAGCAGTTCTGGCCATTCTTCTAACCTCAGGAGCAGATGAGATTGGGACTTTGGGCCCTCGATTTCATCCCATGCACTGGCGTTGAATTCTTTGCAGATAACCGAGGCAACAATCCACAAGCTTTACCAGATTTTCTGCCATGATCATTGTATTCATCTTCCTCGTCTTCACTTGATATATTCCCCTTGCGTTCATTATGATGTGATGCAATGTTAGACAAGTATCTTTCGAGCAGAGGACTTAATTCTCCACTGACAACCTTTTTAACGTGCAGAGGACTTAATTCTCCACTGACAACCTTTTTAACGTGTATTAGCTGTTCACTTTCTGCAGGTTGCTTCCATGGAACATACTGTGGTGTCTCTATAACCATAGCCCTTGCTGCAGGTAAGAAGCGAGTCATCATAAAATCTCGAGTTTGTGGATCAGCCGTGAAGGTTCTTGATGATTTTGCATATGGACCATCATAGCCACTTAAACCACTGATGCTGCAGGTCCAAGAAAATGATTCTGTTGCCGACAATGTGTCATATGCATCAGAACATGCATCGTCCTCGTTCTGTGAACCAAAGTCTTCATTCATTTCTATAACCTTCACAATTTCATTTAAAGGAGGAGATGCATCAATTTGAGGCTTAAATACAGTTTGATCCATAAATTGTTCACCAGAAACACGCTTCATAGTGTCAAAAACCCTTCCAGGAGGAAACCTTGGAGTAATTGAAGGTTCTTCTTGTGGTGGGGACTGCGTTTTGCTTCCATTTTTGGGTCTTCCAGGAGTTTGTTCCCACACAAAAGGAACTGCGGCTGGTTTTGCCACCTCAGTTAACTCCCAGTCTGATTTGTATGAAGGAACAGACAGCTGACTATGTGGTCGTGGCCTTTCTATAATCTTCCTGTTTACTCTCACAGATAGAAGTGGTGCATTAAAATTCAGTTTCTTTCCCTCCATTAGGTACTCTTTTCTGCTCCCTCTCCTCGTGTTCACCAAAGTTTCTTAAAACTAGAAAATCGGAGAATGCAACAGGGTAAGATAAAAGATTAATCCTGTTGTGTTTCATTTCTCCTTCAACTAAACTAGGAATCCAAACATTGATTCAGATTAGGAATTACAGATTTGAACTTGCACAGAATTTAAAAACTTGTGCGCCAATATACTTCAGAACTATGTACAACCATAGGACCATAGTACAAGAAACATTTAATTTTCTCGTTTTTTTAATAAAAAGAATTTGTTTATCTTATATTTCCCTGTCTCATTATTCAACCTTAATACAAATTAAAGAATATAAATATTTACCTTAGACTTAGAGGGACTAGGAAATGGAAAAAGTGAATAACAAATTGATATCGATGCTCATAAACGCATTTAATTTAGTTATAGGAGCTCAAATAAGAAGCCAAGATCCTATCACAGTTCTGCCATTTTTTTCGCAGCCGAACAGAGCAATGTGTTAATCCTCACATAATTAAAAAAGACAAAAAGAAAGAAATTCCTTTCCAACTACATTAAACTATGAAAGGGAATCATATGTACAAAAAAAACATTCCAAATAAAAGAGAAAAACTAATTATATACTCTACCCAGAGAATATCTTATGATCGTATAATTAATTCTAAAATAAAAACTTATTCTTGTAACAAAAATTGACAGGAAAAACAAAACTAAGAAAACAAACCCTTAATTTCAGATAATTGAAGAAGTATTGACTTCATTGACTTTTTCTCAGCAGCATATCAAACTATCTCAGTTTAAGTAAATCCCCAGAACATTAGAAACCAGGAATTTATGTATGATTATGAGCCAATCATCAAATGGGCACATCACAGAATCCCTACAAATCTCAAATTCAATGAAAAATAAAAAAAGCTAGCTTTATTTAATACTTGCATAACATAATGTCACCCTAAGTACTAATTGTTCTATCGAAAGAAAAGGAATATCAAACTAACCCAAAACCCTTTACAAGAAATTCAATCTAATATATAACCAAAAACATAAAGGGGTGACTAAAATTAAAACCCAAAGCTCAAGAAAAATATAAGAAAGAATTGTTTTTAGATATTTTGGTACCTGTAAGAGAAATATTCGGTTTCTTGGTGGCTTTTGTTGGCCTTGAATAATGGCTTGAGCTTGAGGAGAGAGAAAGAGAGAGGGGGAGCTTTTGCTTTGGTGATAAGTGGGGTTCAAAGTGAGGAGAAGCTCAGTGCTTTTGTCTGGGGATATTGTGGAAATTGTCAGTCACAAATATCGTTGAAGAAAGTATATATGACAGTTATAATTAAGGGAAATGGCTTTCAATTCTAGCGGGCCAACTTCAATAGACAAAAGGACCACTTTAGTTATTCATTTATTTATTTGCTCTCTTTTTCAGCTGCCTTTGAATGGAGGTTATGTGTTTGGTATTAGGCTATTTAGCATTAGTTCTCGTTCAAATGGCCCCGCTACTAGAATTTAAGGCTGTTTCCTCTCAAATGCGACTCCACCTTATCTTCGTTTGGACGCCGCATGTTCACTTAATAACAACAAAATACTCCACCATTTCATAGAAACCTTCTCATTTATAAAATTGTAAGTTTTCAAGATATTTTTTTCGTGTATATTTTTAAATATAATTAATGAACGTATGATTCAAGTCGTGCTGACATGATAGTGAAATTATAATATGAAATTTCAAAATATTGTGTTATTTTATATTATCACAATAAAAAAAGATGATTCTTTTGTAGAATAAATTTCTTTTACAAATAGAACTCTATTTGTGGAACAGAATGCATATTATTAAGCATGTTATACAAACAAAAAATATATTCTCTCCATTACATAAAAAATTGTCAAAAACAAAAATAAGAATAATATTTGTATCGCTAAATGTGTGTTTAAAAAATTTAAAAGATAAGTTTAATAAAACGAATTCTAATCGAATATTTTCAGTCATTTGTTCTAACTACCTGAACTACTTGAACTATCTCCCTAAAGTTTGTTTTTTTTCAAGATTTCGTATCGTCTTTTGATCTAACAGGCTAAACTACGTAACTTACCACTCTCCTAAAGTCTATTTTCTTAGTCGGATAGCCATAGCCCCTACTCTTACCACTTGACTAGTTAGGCTAATGTTTCCCCCCCCCCCCCCCCCCCCCCCCCCCCCCCCCCCCCCCCCCTTAAATACACCTATTTTACTAGCTATATGCTGTACTACTACTAATTTACTCATTTTGTTATATTGTTATGAATGACAAAATACCTAATTAATTAACAACTACAATTTCAAATCTTATGATGTTAAGAAGTTGACAAAAAGATTGATTTGTAAAATAGTTGAAGATATTCAAGATATGTCTTCTTCTGACATGCGACAAGTGATCGGTATTCGTTTATCTTGGCATAACATGTGAGTATTCATTTAGATTTTCTTTGATGATTTTAGTTGTCTGCCATTACTGACCATAGTCAATCAATCAATCAAGGTGATTTTTGGGCAGCATTTGAATGAATTGAATATGGAGTAAAAGACAACCTTGACAATTTCTTCACAACCCAAAATATACGGAACGCATGTTACGGAACAGTTTTCTTGAGAAAATTTAAGAGGACAAAGACATGAGTATTTTTTAAAGGTTTGAATATAAAATTTGTTTTCTATTTCTTTTCATGCCCTTCGTATTTGTTGCAAATAATCAGTCACTTCAGGTACAGGGCCTGTACGAGAGTGACTTATTTTTTTGACTTAAAATTAAAATTTTAATAGATTTAATAGTGTTTGACATCATTTTTACTTATAAGTCAGAAATTATAAGTAATAGTTGTGAATGTGTTCGGCTAATAATGACTTATAAGTTAAAATAAAATAAAAAAATTACTAAAATGTCATTCAATAAGAAGAACATTAAAAATAAAAGAGGACATTTCTGTCATTTCATAGTCGTTGACCAACTTAAAAAAAATGACTGATAAGTCATTTTTTTAAGCAACTAAAGGTTACTTATTTTTTTTGACTTTCTTTTCAACTTATAAGTAGAAAAAAAATTTGTTCCCGAATAGTTTTTTTAACTAAACTACTTATAAGTTGAGTTGACCAACCCAACTTATAAGTAGCCCCCGAACAGGGCCATAGAGGGTTGTGAATTGTGACCAACAAAACTATTAGGTTGTGAATTTAAATATATTTGGGGAATGTTTGAATATCGGTGTTTATAGCGTTTACAATATTTAGTATGTTTGGTCACTGCATACAAAATTGTTCGGTGCATTTAAATTCTAAATGATACTAGTGGGTTAAATAAATTACTTTTAAATTAAGTTATCCATAGATGAACACAATTCTCAAGTTCAAATACTCCATAAAACACAACACAAGCACTTCACATACACCAAAATTTCATGATTAATTAAAGAAGTTCAAATTAGTAGGCGAATGATGTCCTAATCGCGTATGCAACATCTAAAAAGACTCGTTCTTGCTCATAGATGTTTCTCAATCGAGTGTAGTTGCACACAATTAATTTGTCCAACTTGACTTGGCTAAACAAAAGGTCTTATATATATAATGTTTGATTCCATTTATATTTCACTTATCTCCTACTTATTCTTCACTTCTATCTCACTTACATAAAAATGACTTATTATAAGCCTATATATATATATATATATATATATATATATATATATATATATATATATATATAGGACTCCTAGGCAATGTTGTAAGACTCGGACTGGACGGTCAGTCGGACCAGCAAAACCGGGACCGGTCATCAAAACGAACCGGTTAGGATTGTTAAACCGGAAGACACAAAAGCCTGGTAAAAACCAATGAACCAACTGTTGGGCTGTCCGACCCACTGAACCGGTGACCAGTCGAAGGTTTTAGCCGATTTGCAACCACCCATCTGACAAACAAGCACAGGAAGAGGAGAAAAAAATAGACATCGGAGCTTTCAATAAATTGGTCCATCTCACAACTACAGTTTGATAGACAAATTTCTAGCCAAACCCTGAATCAATTTAAAATTTAAATAAACTTTATACCTCTTCAACCACCAACCTGTAAATCTAATCCAAAATTTATAAAAAAGAAAAGACCCAAAGCAAAGCAAAGCTTTTCGCAAATGCAAAATGAAGAAAACAACAAAAACTGCTTGGAAGTTATAGCTACAACAACTTCAAAACTCAAGTATTCTCTCTTTTTCTCTCTTTAACTAAAGTTTGTTTTTTTTGGGAACGCAACGGTAAAGTTGAGATATACTGATATAGAAGAAGAATAAGACTATAGATGGGTCTCTTGAGACCTTATCCATAAAAGTAGTAATTGTGGTTAAGATAAGCTCAAGAATAGTGGTTTTTTTGGGAAACGAGACACCAAAGTGTTGGTTGATCTTCATCTCACCTAGAGGGTGGGAGTATAAATTTTATTTTAATACAAGGCAACTTTAAATTGGAATATTAATATAATTTATTCAACTTTTGAAAATAAATAATAAATCTGGTAGAAAGTTGTACTTTGTCCATAGTTTAAATTTTTAAGAATTATATTTTCTAAGTTTAAAAATATATAAATATTAAATTTATTTTCGGAACTATGAAATATTAAATACAATTTAGAGTAATTATTAATATATAATTATTTAATACATAATTATGATATCACTGATTCAATAACAGTCCACCACTAGTTGAAACAATAATTCATTCATTCAATAACTTTTTTGGTTCAATGAGATATCCAAATCACATTTTTAGAGTCACTCTTATAATTATCACCGACCAAATACATATACATACTGACGTACATGTCTCAAAATACACTTGGATACATTCATGTACACATATAACATATACCATGAACTTACCCAATTCATGTGCCAATACAAATTAATAATATTAAATCAAGTTTACATATTCAACACTTTTCAACAGGAGAGGTTAGTATATCTCCTCTGTTTCTTCAGTTTTAGTCCAAGGAAACTTGTGCTGAGCCATATTTCGCTTCTCTGCAGGTACTCCTAGATAGTCTCAGCTCCATTGCTCTGGAATGAAACCATAATTAAATAAGTAAATTCATTATTGGCATAAACTTCATTACATGAAAAACCATTTATCTTCATTAAAATTGTTCGTAGAAGCTGGAAATCTAACGGTGAAATAGAAAGACAAGAATTTTATCAGAAACTACAAGATATATTTGATGATTCCGAGGATAAGAAGCTATGAAAGAAAGGTATAATGAACTTTAATAACAATATATGGAACCTTGGTATACCTTAATCCTTACATAAAGTCATATTGGTGAAGGAATTTAATTGAGGAGACTTGTAAAAAAGGAAATCAAAAATTTTCAAAAATATTATTGGGATTGAGTCATATTTTTGTGGGTTTGAATAATGGTCACTATGATAGGGTAGTCGATGATCTCGCTCTCTACTAAGCGTGCGGATGCCCAGCTTGTCGGTAATTTGGCGGGAGTTGCAAGGGGGCAGTGTCCCCTGAAAGTCAAGCGCAATGCGTAATTGAGCTTAGAGATTTATTAGTAGTCCAATCTTGAGCTTTATTAATGTATTAGACTTGAACCCATGTTATAACAGTTAGAGTTTTTTAGTTACTATAAAAACATTGTTTGGTGCATATGTATCGTTATAGAGTGTGAGGCATTTAATGAATAGATCAGACAAACAAGACTAGTCAAATTGATGAACTTGAGTATATCATGTGTTCTTATTATTTCGTTCTTCATATAATTTTTGTATAAATGTACTATTATTCATTCTTAAATTCTAACAAAAATGATTCATGTTTTCTCCTCTTTCCCATCCTTTACCTTTATACCTTTTCTATCACCTTATTGTCTAACCAAACCATTGAGGCAAATTGCAAACATATTTAAATTAAGGCTATAACTATTTTCTCAAATATAAAAAATTGAAACATTAGAAACAAGAAAGAATACCTTAGTGGCATTAGAAATATGAGTTAACATAAGGAGGTGGAGAAGAAGTTTTTTTTAATTGGATAAGAAGCCATTGCACCGATAGCACAAACACCGTACTCTAACTTAGTGTTCCTTTTTATGGATATGTATCCATCCATTCCCCAAGATGTTCGCCAAGAGTTCTTCAAAATCCAATAGTCCAATCAAGAAAGGGGAAAAAATTAGAAGCCATGGCACTGATAGCACAAACACCGTACTCTTTTTTCTTTTTTTTAGTTACAAAATATTACCATACTCAAAATAATAGTACAAATTAGTGGATACTTAATATTAGTTAATTGATATGCAAGTTAGTTATTGGTGATGTAGCACATGATATTATTGCAGAAATTAGAAAAGGAAAAAAAATTAAAAAAGGAAAAAACTTAAGGCACGATTTTACTGCGATTCTTGTTGCGTTTTATCTTGGTCACGAATATCTAATTTGTTTCTTCTTCGCATGCAACAATACACATGATATTACAGGTGCCAAAAGTGTCACATCACCAATAACTAACTCACGCATCAGCTTTTTTTGCTCCCGTGATAATTAACGATTCAGCACTTCCGTCAATTTTTTGGACAAAATGTTAAGTAATGACTAGTTTATAATATTTTTTGAGTATAGTAATGTCTTTGTAACAAAAAAAAAGATTCAGTTACCAAAATAAAAATCAACTCCTAGTACAATAACCAAAACATCAATTAACTCTCCATGTAACAAGGTCTCACATGCCACATATTCAAGTACCTCACATGACAGTTGTTAAACGTTAGTCTATTCAGTACTTTCGTCAATTTTTTAAACATAATGTTAACTAAGTAATGACTAGTTTGTAATATTTTTTTAAGTATTAATATTATTGTAATAAAAAAAAGATTTAGTGACCAAATTGAAAATTGACCCCTAGTACAGTAACCAAAACATTAATTAACTCGTTTCTTTATTATGTTGTGAATTTGTATTTGATATTTTGAATTATGATAAATAAATATATAGATAAATATTTTTCAAGATCTAGCGCTACTAAATGTCATCGATCCAAATTTTCTTATGATCAAACTATTCAAGAGTCAACTAGTTTTTGCCTCAATCCAATAAATAAAGTCTTGAACAATGATTTTATAACGACTTTTATGTATTTTTAATTGAAATTTATATTTGATAAATTTTATTAATTTTTGTTTAATTATAAGAGTGCACACTCTTGTTGAAAATCCTACGTCTGCCACTGATAGTAAAAGAATAAAATGATAAAAAGATAAATATATTTTTAATTTTGAAACGAACAGAGTGACACTTACTGCATTTTCCTCCTGCGTCCTTAACTCTTGTCATAAAATCATGCTTCCTCCAGTCCAAAGAAGAAGGAGCTTCTCACGATGCCATATTCGCCTTTCTTTCAATTCGCTCCTTTGGATGGTCCTTTTCTTGTTCAAAGGCTTCTTGATCTTTGACGTATAAACCTCCCTAAACTCCTCATTACTCATATCAGCAAACTTGTTCAATCCCACATGATCGTCGAAACGCGAACGTCTCTTGGGTCATGTTTGTTTGCAAGAATTATAATCCATGAGATTATAATTTCGGGATTATAATATCTAGTTGAACGTGGTATTAAATAATTATGAACTAATAGTCTCAAGTTCAAATTTGAAAACAAACAAAATACTTGAAATTAATAGTTCTATACTAAATATAATCCTTACAAACAAACATAGCCTTAAAATTTTTCTCGGTTATATATTTCAAATTCTTCTGAAAGTTGTCAAACCTTTTCTTCGCCTCTGGTTCATGGTTGTACACCTTTCCATGCTTCTCCTTCCATATTTGAAAGAGCTTAGAGACTTCCTCTTCTGAAGCAACTGAGAATTCAGTGGAAAGGAACCAACTAAAAAGTATCAAACAACACCAAATCAAGAAAAGTTAGTAAATTGAGACATTGGGCTTCCCCTTACCATATTTACTTAATTGATAATAATTGTTTGTTTTAAGATACTTCATGTAGTATATGTACAAGGTTGGAAATTGAAATATACTTTTGTTTTTTTTACTGGCAAGTTAACATACTTGTCTACCTACTAGTCAACTCTACTTTCCTCTCAAGTACCCCTTCATTTTTCGATATAGTTTTTTATGATTATAATTTTTTCTTTATATTTACAAGAAAATAATAGATATTTTGATTACAAAATTGATCAATTTGACCGTAAAAATCAAATTAAGCCAATTTTTATGACAGAAAGAGAGTAATAAATATTTTGCAATCTTAAACTGGCAAGTTAACATGCTTTTTTTTTCAATAAGTCAAAAGATTTTATTTATATCTTCAAAAATTACATGATTATATCTAGTCAAATAAGTTTTTAGCACGTACATCTCATCTCACACCACCAAACCTTATCTGTCCAAAAACAAAGCTCACCACTCAATCTGACAAAGGCAAACTTACCAAACACACCTCAGGAGGAAATAAATCAGTAATACAGCAGAAAAAATGGCTAGCAGGCTACTCCTTGTTGAATAGTGAAACATCATTAAAAAATACAATTTAAACACATTAAAAAAAGTAAAAGTAAATAAAAGATAGTAATTTTTTTTTAAATTTATCCATAAAAATTTCACAAGATCATATAAAATAATAAGTATTTTTATTTTTTTATATTAATGGACCAATGGACTGTTTGGTTGTTAAATGATTGGTAGTTTGTAGACTAACGGCAGTCAAATTTTGATGTATAGTTTATTAACTATGTAGTAGCCAGGTTGCTTGCTGTTCCAACTTATTTTGGTGGTTGAACTCGTTTTTTTTTTTTTTTTTTAAAAGTGCACACAAAATACCTAGATATTCGCAGGCAACAAACAAATACTCCCGAGTCCTCCTACGCGGACAGGAGTAAAGGACTGATTATTGGACCGTAGGTCCCACTAAGCATTTAAAAAACAACAACTCCTTTTCTTCATGTGCATATGTGCTTTAGTACGCAGTATTGTGTGAAATTTGCCTAGGATTTAATGTGGATCAAGTCCAGTATGATTTTGCCTTGCCTTGCATCTGTACAGTTTTTTTCTTTTCTATTTTAACTAATTATTTACTAATTTTTAAATTATACTTAAATGACTGAATTTAATTATTGTAATTAACCTAATTAATTTTCAAAAAAGGCTTAACAATGTATGAATTCGTAGGTTAAAGTATACTACCTACTACATTCATCAAATTCTCCAAATAATATAACTTGTTGATGAAATCAAACACATCAAATAAAATTCAAATTTAAAGTTTTCAAATCAAACACAATCAAATACAGTCCAAACTTTGAGTTTTCAACCAATCTCATTGTATCAAAATGACAAACATACATGAATATACATCAAAAACATTCAAATTTCGTCAAACTTTTACTCGTGAACTTTCTTATTTTACTGTTCCTTAAATGGTTGCCCAAAATTTGCATGATTGTTTAGACCATATGCACCATTCCAAAATGGGTATTGATAACCAGCCAACTGAGTAGAGAAACTTGTTGAATACGCATTTCCAATTGAGAAGCCTCCAACATTACCAAAAGGGAAGCTTTCAACATTCGGTACCTACAAATGAAGTTAAATTATATTAAAATAAGACTAAAAAAACTAAACAAAACTACTTTGTATAAAAAAAAATAAACAAGACTGTTAGCTTAAAAGAGCACCAGCTGGGAAGCCTCCAATATTACCACGAGGATGGCCTCCAACATTTGGTACCTAAAAATAAAGTTAAATTATATCAAAATGAGACTAAAAAAATTAAAAAAAACTAAACGAAACTTATTAGTCAAGTATGTTGTGTCAAACGTAATGGCATCCCTGAATTCCTCATATGCTGCCCTACTCTTAGTAGGGGTGAACAAAAAATAAATATAACCGAATAACCGAACATAACCGAATTTTTTTAACCGGATTATTTCAGTTATTCAGTTATTTTCTTCAATTCGGTAATTACCGTTTTAATATTCCGGTATTCGAGTTTTGATACGGTTAATGAAATATTGGTATTCAGTTAACCGAATAACCGAATAGATTTAAAAAAAAATTAAAGCCTTAAACTCTTTAACTCTTAACAGTTGAGACTAACTTGATGCATGTATTGTATATATTACTAACTAGCTCGCTAGGCTTAAAGCATGAGCATGTGTAATTAATTCTCTGTCCTCTTAATTACTAAATTTGAAATGATTTTTTTTGTTTGATAAAATGGAACTTAATTTCGGCTATTAACCGAAATAACCGAATTGTAAATTCGGTTATTCGATTTTTAGTAATTCGGTTATTGCTAAATTTGATTAGTTATTCGGATAATAAAATTTAGAAAATTTCGGTATTCGGTTATTCGGTTATAAGCTATTCGGTTCGGATATAACCTAATTGCTCACCCCTAACTCCTAGCATCTGCCCAAAATACATTCCTTAGTTTAGAAAATAATGATGAAATATCAAAAATCAAAAATTGATAACTGCTATAATGAATTAAGAGCACCAATCAACATGGTCCTAAAGAAAAATACTATCACCAACCAACATGGTCCTAAAATCCTAGTAATAAAGAAGTATTAGAAGTAAAATAAAGGAGTC
Source organism: Aralia elata (assembly GCA_034770075.1). NCBI lineage: Eukaryota > Viridiplantae > Streptophyta > Magnoliopsida > Apiales > Araliaceae > Aralia > Aralia elata. The sequence goes on along the minus strand of CM068379.1, from coordinate 68,820,342 downwards.
TTAGAGAGAGAAAAAATCAACTTTTTCTCTGACCTGAAACCGAAACGACTGATCACTTTTGGGGGAGACGGTAGGAGCACCGAGCAATCCAAGCCGCTTTGCTAGTGTTCTTGAGGAGCTTCTTGGTCGGCAGCAACTTGCTAGATCTAAATAGAGAGTGAAAATTTTTACCTGAGATGGAGATGGACAGAGATAAAGAAAGTCTTCCTTAATTAAAGAGTTGGGACCCACAGTCCAATTACTATGTCTATTTTGCCAGTCCGAGCAGATTAATTCAATACTCCCTCCTTCCATTAAAATCTGATTTAGTTTGACTTACTTGTTCAAATTGATTAATTTTAAAATTAAAAAGTAAGCATATTTTTTAATATTTTCAAAAGTATACAAAAAATTGATTTTCAAAAATATACAAATTGAAGGTGATAGTAAATTAGATATAGTTTCTTATGGTTATAGTTTTTCTCTATATTTATAAAAAAATAGTAGATATTTTGATTATAAAATTAGCTAATTTGATCGTAAAAATTAAATTAAGTCAATTTTTACGAAACGGAGAGAATAATAAATATTGTCTGATCTTAAATTAGCAAGTTAACGTACTTGCCTAGCTACCGGTTAACATATAAAATTGACAAAATAAAAATTGTCTTGGAAGTTGAAAATTTTGTTTACACCATATTATATACGTGTGTATTCAAGCAAATTAGAAAAAACAAATGTGGTCAACTTTGCCGCTTACTTATCATTTTTATTCTTTATTTTTGTTTATTTTTTTCCCGTATTTATTACTTCCATTCCATGCACGGTGTGTAGTGTAACAACTTATACTGACTTTCTAAAACTGTCAAGCGACAGCTCATGTAAAAGTCAACAAATAATATTAAAATATATTACGAATATTTATATCGATTTTTTTATAAGTATTAATAGTAATTTTTTTTGGAAAGATATGTAATAAATGAGACTTTTTTATAATTTTTACCAATATCATGTATTGATAAGTTTTATAATTATAATTCGACATCAATTTATTGCAATACATAACAAGATTTATTAAAATATTACATTCACAGGAAAAAAATAATATTAAAATATTACTCCCATTTAATCGCCCGGAGGGTGAGATTATTTTTTTTGGGAACAACAGCAGCTTATATTACCTTTACCCAAAAAAAAGAGAGCTTATATTACATCACAAAATAAAGACTACAAAGACCACGGAAAAAAAAAGGTGTTAAATGTTAATATATCCATACCTTAAATATATTGTTTCACGCTTTTTATGTGGAAGAAACTATATTATCTTTTAATATATATAAAATCAATTAATTAATTTACTATTTATCTATTTTTTTCTTTAAAATTTTTACACATCGTGCATGATTACAAGACAAAATGTGTATAAACTTAATTAGCTATTTCAAAACATGATCCTCAACCATATATGAAATTAAACTACTATAAAAAGATGTGCAACAGTGAATTTCGAATATCCATATATCACTATCCAAAAAATATAACAACAAAGTCCATTACAGGCAACCAAACCAAAACAACACAACACAAAAATAAATAAATAAAATTTATTTTATAAAAAGAAAACTCTTTTAATGATAATTCAGTAAAATTATAAAATGGTATAATATCTTTAAATTTCTTATTCTAATATCATTATTAAGTTAATACTACCAAATTAATCATGATTTTTTTTACAGTTTTAAAATTTTAAAATTTTATAAATTAGAATTTATATAAAAAGGAGTGTAAAATCGATGCTAAACATATTCGAATATATTTGTCTAAATAAATTTTTATCTTTAAAATTTCTTATGGACAAAATAAATATTATTAAATTATTAAAAAATCTTTCTAATATAAATTTTAATGTAAATATAAAAAATTCAAATAAAATAAAATAAAATAAAATATTATTTTCATTGAAGTGTAAAATAAATTTCACTTTGAACTATTTGTTCTCCATAAATTAAATATTATTCTTGACCAAAAATTAGAGCTAATTCTTTTATTTCTGAAACTCCACTTTAAAAGGGTTACTTTATAAATATAAATGAATTTTAGAATCAACATCAAATATAACTTTCTTATGAGCTGCTGTCGCTTGGAGTTTTTCTCGGTTATATATTTCAAATTCTTTCGAAAGTGGTCAAACCTTTTCTTCGCCTAGCTCTTGTTCATGGTTGTGCACCTTTCCATGCTTCTCCTTCCATATTTGAAACACTTCCTCTTCTGAAGCAACTGAGAATTCAGTGGAAAGGAACCAACGTAACTAAAAAATATCAGAGAACACCAAATCAAGAAAAAGGTAGCAACTTCAGACATTGGGCCTCCCATTACCAATTTTACTTAATTGATAACAGTTGTTTGTTTTAAGATATATACTTCATGAAGGATATATATAAGGTTGGAAGTTGATACATACATACATATACATATCTATCTATCTATCTATCTATACATATCTATCTATCTATCTATCTATCTATCTATCTATCTATCTATCTATCTATCTATCTATATATATATATATATAGATAGAGACACACACACACTTTTGTTTGTTTTTTTGATTGCAAGTTAACATACTTGCGTAGCTACCGAAACGGCAACCATATTTGTCGTTTCATTGACTTAAACCTTTCCCCGCCATCTCTCTCTCTCTCTGGATTTCTCTCTCATCTCTCCTAGAAACCCATTTTTTCATTCAACGAAGGAGATAGAATTTCATTCGTTCTTTTTCTCCTCAATTCTGCTTTCTTCTTGTATGTTTTTTTTTGTTAAATTGTATCTTTTCTTTTATGAGTTTTGATAAATTTTGGATTTAATTTAGACCGTTAGTTGAATTTAAGTAAATTTATAAGTGTATTTGATAGTCTACTACAAAAAATTAAGAGAGAACAATATAATTATATATTGTATTTTAATTACATACAAAGTGGGGTATATGAAAAAGTGTATTGTTGTTTTTTTTATAAAAAAACTAGTTTCCATTAAGTCCTAGATTGATAAGGAGTAAAATTACTTAATGCTTTGTAAGCATAAATGAAATAGTTTAATTTACTTGTGGTACTAAAGGGAAGAGTTGGATATGATTACAATGACGTGGTGTAAAGCATCGCCAGGGACCCGGGGCGGAGTGCGGATGTGGGTTCGCCTCGTTAGGAGCCTTGTCCAAGCCATGAGACTATCTTTTTAGATAAAACTAGAATTCAAGTTATGATTACAGAAGTAATATTTTGTAACTGATGCTTTGAATATATTACAGAGTTCAATTTTGATATTTTATTTAGTAACTAAGCAATTCTCTTTATATTTTCTTACACTCTGAAAAACTTTTCAACTTTTACAAATAAGTTTTTATAGAGTTTTTCATTTGTAAGTTGTTATCACGGTGATTTTTAAAGACTTGACATATATTTTGAAAGTATATTGTCAATAGTCTTTAACAAATTTTACCGGTAACGGGCAATAAATACTTTAAGCCTAGGGACTACCTGTATCAATTCGTTTTATTCCAATTTTTCTCTGTGTTATAATATTTTCATTTTCGCCCTTTCCATAGCTTTGGTTATCAAGCACAGAGAAGCAAAGAGAGCATATCTGAATTATACATAACCTTTTTCATTCAGTTCTTAATATTCTACCAAAACAGATCCAAAATAACCATTTGTGTAATTACCCAAATTTTAATTAACAAGAAAAGACAACATCAAATTTATCTTGTTTTGGACTTGTAATTAACTACACAAATAGTCTCAATTGTTTTAACACTCTTTTTCCGAAAAAAAATCACAATATTGAACTAATAATTCAAATAAATCTATAAGATTAACCAAATCCGTATACTGGATATTGTCAATATGCCAACGAAACAACGAACAAGTAGGAGTGATCGATCCGATCAAAGAGAAATGGAATTGGAGGAGAGAAAGAAGGTTGACTGGATTTTGAATGAGAGAATGAGATAAGAGTTCTATTTTTTTTTCCTCTTTTTTTTTTTTTGCAACACAGATCGAGTTTAAATGGGTTTGGAACTCAAAACGTAACTGTAGTCGTTTCGTAGAAACATGAGTAGCAGTCAATATTTATATACCAGTAAATAGTGGCGGTGAATTCAATCTAAACTAAATATTTTATATCACATTTTAATTTGATTTTAGTTACTTGCTTTAGATTGCATATTCCTTTTTTGGCTTTCTTCTTCTCAAATAATCAGAAGTCATATTGTGCCATGGTTTGTGCTCTTTGCTTGTGGGGTGTGGAACCTCTGGCTTAATAGAAATAATATTTTTTGTTCAAGGGTCAAGGTAACACCATCCCTACTCTAATTAAAGCCGCAAATGAACAAGCTCTGTCTATTACCTTTCTTGGTCCGGTCCCAACTTATTCCCAGTGTTATATATTAATCGGCAGCCCCTTCTTATCTCTTGGAAACCCCTACCAATAATTGGTTGTACGTGTTTGATGGCCTCACCATGGCATGGAACCTTAATTGTAGAGATATTATTTTAGACGGATGCATCTTGGGTGGCAAATTGTCTTTCTGAGTCTTCCTGTGCTAACATTCCATTGTTGCTTTTGATTGAAAATTGCAGGATAAGTTGCTGATGTTCCTGCAAAGGCAGCTGCTAATTACTTTTGTTATGTTTCCTTTTCCTCCAGTTTTTGTTAGGCCTCTTTTGTTAGATGATATGCTGAGTAGGGGTAGGGGTACTCCCCAGTTGTGTAAACCAAACTGTGCCTTTTGTTTCTTGGCTGGATGTTATTTTGTTGATGTTTTAATATAATGCAGTTGTCTTTTTAAAAAAAAAATTATTGTTGCTTACGTGTATACTTTTTTTTTTCCCGTAGTTATTACTCACATGCACCGCCTGTGTCTAACAACAACTTTTAACAAGACTGGACTTTTCTAGAACTGTCAAACGACAGCAACTAAGAAAGTCAGCAAATTCTACCTTCATACCCAGTGCTGTTGTACAAACTACAACCATACATTTATACAAAAAATAAAATTTAAATATTACTCCCATTAATCAGCCCGAGGGTAGAGCTTACCTTTTTGGCAACAACAGCAGCTTTTATATATATATATATATATATATATATATATATATATATATATATATATATATATATATATATAGGGCCGATTTATAGTCAATATTATAAGGATTAAAGATAAAGTTATTCTTACAATATAGATATCAATCGTCTATTCGCGGATCGAACGGTAAGGAGGACCTTTCATCCGCTGTTTAATATGTAGGTGCCCGCAGTTTAATACTGCAGATAGGATGATTGTCCAAAATACCCCTCGACAATCCGTAGTTTAATCCTGCGAACGCTAGGTATGATAGTTATTAATTCTTGAAGACGACGTCGTTTTAGGTCATACGGTCCGTCCGCAGAACTAAACTGCAGACGATGAGTTATAATCCAAACAGTACCGTTTTTAGTGAATCACCAGTCCGTAGAACTAAACTACGGACTCTAAGTGTAACATAAAATGATCAAATACTACTCTCTATCTGTGTTCTTCATAACAAGATTTTTGAATCTCATATCACTTTGGCAATGGTGATCAGGAACTAGAAGAGTTCGATTTAAAATTATCATATTTTCTATTTCTTCTTGCATACTATTATTTTACTGATTCATGTTATCTGGTTTGATGAGAAACATGCATGGCTTAACATTTGTAAAGATATATATCGTTACCGCAATATGTTGTCTCCCATGCTTTATACTATGAGAAAACAGTTCACCCGTTACTAGATTCCATTTGTTTAGTCATGCATGTTTCTCATCATCCCAGATAACATGAATCTGCAACAAAAATATGCAAAAACAATGGAATGGAAGATTAATAACTTTTAATCGAACTTTTTTTGTTTGAGGCCTCATCCGTAGAACCAAAGTGCAGACTGTAAAAAAAATATTATTTTACCTGTCCGCAAAACTAAAGTGCGGACGGACAGTAGAACTGTAACGCCCCCGAAAATCGGGTCTTATCTTGAACCCGATTCCAGCACGTCACGGTACAATCCATACAACATAAGCTTACTACAAATATGTAATTACAATAATATTACAACATATTCTCATCTAATCTCAGGCACAAAGACCTTAAATAATACACTTATGATCAAGGTTGAATAAATACCATGATGATTTACAAAATCTCCTATGTTAACGCAAGGTTCAGATTCTGACTTTATTCAATCCTTGAATATATATAATGTTATTCAACAAGTATACATTCATTAAAAAAAATGTCCTTTGTACATCATTGTCATCCTTCTAGTTTACTATAACAAGTAACTAACATAATCACATCATAAATACTATAATGGATAACATTCATTTCTAACTCAAGGTTTACATAGTCAAATTCACGTACATCATATACCGTCATCACAGCTAAATAATTACAATAAAGAAACATTTAGCAACCTTCTCGTATCCCTGCACCTCTAATCCTTATCATCACGATATCAAGATAATTGCATTGCATCGTAATTCTGCAAAAGTTTTATTTTGCAAGAATGAGCACGACGGCTCAACAAGAACTAACAGTTTTCACATTTCATGCTTCACGTAACACATAAGTTTGCATTTTATGCATGTATCATGATTCTCATACTATGCATATTACTCATGCATTATAAATCTTATGCAATTTATCAATATATATGCATCATGCATCTCATAGCATACCTCATGCATCTCACATTGTATGTTTACAATAATTCAAGTTCCACATAGAACAATATAGTCACATAATTGCACATTGTGCACACTTTAATCATGCTCGCATATAATCCACATAATAGTGAAAGATTTAGTAATCAAGTCATGTACATCAATACATTTAAACAAGTCAACAAGTTACTGAAAGAACTTGCCTTTAAGCGTTCCTTGCCAAATTATAATAGTTCGTCCTTCAAATATCCTACATAATTTATTTAACAATAAAATGCCAATTACCCACTAAAAAGGCTTCATATAATGGTTTATATTATAATCCCACTCCATATCTTATAATGTTCGTTTTGTTTAAATCGAAATACTATTTAAGTTCTTTAACACTTTAAGCGGCATTTCGACGTTTACACGTCACACACCTAATTGGCCTCACTTGCATGTGATTAGCATGCTTATACATTGGGTTATAACACTATATCATGTTTCATTATTATTAGAAACAAAATATTAAATAAGGTTATACACACTTGTTACGGCGTTACAACGTTTGCACATCCGTACGCCACATTTGTCTATTCGAACGCCCAAGTGACACGCGATTACGTACGCTTGACACGCCCATTCGAATTTGTCTAATACCCAATGGTTAATGTTAAGTATCATTATAAATCATAATAATCATGTTTTAGAACTTAGAACATCATTTAACATTGTCGGGAGCATTACGCATGCTTACGTACACGCTCGACACTCTCCGATTGCCTCCAAATACACATCAGTCATACAAATGGTCAATTTGGGAATTGATCCTGACCTCAAATGGAAAAACTTAAAGAACAAAAGTTGTAGGTCTACTCGTTCTCTTTCCGAATCATCTTGAATCAACTCAATCCAAGTTCGTATGAGAAAGTTATGCTCATTTTACTAAAGGACGTCAGAGCTATTTTGCACAGTTTCTTTACGAGCGCCTAGGCGCTCAAAAATGGCCTTTGGGCAGCGCCTAGGCGCTCTCTCACAGTATCTTGGGCCTTGTCCAGCGTCTAGCCAAGCGCCTAGGCGCTCGGCCTGAGCTTCCCAGCTCGTTTTCTTCCCCGGATGCTCTGTTTTTTGGTGTTCTAGACCTATCTTGCTTCCAACTACCATAACTCATTCTATACACGTTCAAATTGGTCTGTTTCGGACTCTATGGACTCCTAAGACATAGAGCTACAACATATCAAAAATTTAGAGTTATCCACTAACATTAACATGGCCAAATCTTAGGCCAAAGTATCAACTCATGATATATTTTTGTGTTCTTGGTGTTCTTCACTAGAATCATCACCAAATCTTCGTTTTAACTTCTTTTTACTCCATTCCAACTGGGTTAAACTCATAACCCATGAAAGTACAATATCATAATAACAAACAAATTATACAAACACAAAATCATAGCTACAAGTCCTCTAAATCGTCCAAAAGTTCATGTTCTTTATGTTCTTCATCCTTTAAGCATGGGGTCGGATTTTTTTCTTCGTTTTTGTTCCACTTTAATGTTATTAATGGCTTACATAACCTCTTAACAACATTTACAACTATCTAGAATAAACAAAAACAACAAGAATCGTCACAAATTTGACCCACAAGCTTAAGAGCTCGAAAACCTTCAAAACTCAAAAATCTTAACAAACTTAAATGAAATGGGTTTGAATGAGATGTTTACCTCTGTAAATCTCTTATAGATGATAGAGAAGTTAGCTAGGGTTTATTAGATTTGGTTGAAGCTCTTCCTCTTCTTCTTCTCTTCCACCCGCGCCCTCTTCTTCTTCTCTTCCTTTTCTCCTCCTTCTTCTTCTTCTTCCTTGCTTTTGCAGGAATTTTCTCTCTCTCTTTCTCTTCCATCTGCAACAACAAGGTATGGAATGGGGGGAGAGAATGAATGATTTGGGAGAAGTGGAGGGAAATGAGGGAGTTGAGGGCTCAAGGCATTTTGTCGGCTCCTCTCTCTCTTTTGATTGGTCTAAAATGGGGAGTTGGTTCCCTCTTGGAGTAACAACCACAAATAATACACCTCAATTGGTCTTTTTCATACCCGAATACTCCCACTTTTGTACCCAATTTGGTAAATAATTCTACCCAAAATTAAAATGGGGTATCCCACAAATTATTGGGATGGGTAAAAAATAATTAATACGAGGTTTGCCTATTTATTCGAAACACCCATATAATACGTTTCGGATACGGATAAAATCACGTATCAGCTCAAATAAAATTTCTGACATTTGGAAAAATTATTTCTTCGCGTACACGTCTTAACAAAATTAATAGAAATCGAAAAAGACGTAAAAATATTTGGGCATGAATAGTGCCTCGAGAAACGTGCCCGCAAATAGTGATTTCGCAATTCTTCGCGAAATCAATTATTCACTCCTACGGTTCAATAACGCATAAAAATTCATACATTGACATCATCCAGATTATAGAATAACCTTTAAACATGTCACATAAAAATAACATTTAATCCATTTAATAATATTAATAAACCCAAATTACAAGAGTATTCACGATTCGCGATCGCTGCTCTTCACGATTAACTCCCCATAATCATATACATCATCGCACATATATCTCGTCCATAATTCGAGTTAGCGTCTTTACAACAAATAACTCGTTCAATATTATTAACCATCAACTATTTATTTAATCCAATAAATAGTACTCTAGCGATATTTCTCGAAACCACCAAATTAGCTTATACGAACACTTTCATACTTACTAATCATCGCCTGCACATAATCTAGGTCAAAATATAACATTTAAACGCTTAACAAATAATATTATTAATAAAAGTCTATTTTATTCAATAATATTCATAAGCTCGAATTACCAAGCTACCCATGACTCGTGATCGTTACAATTATTAACTAGTAACTCATTCATTCTGAATCTATGTATATATTTTACATTATATATATATATATATACATATTAAGCTCACCAAATAAATCACATAAATATATATAACACATATATATTCAAACTTGACACGTCTCATAATAAGAATTATTCTATATTAAATTCTTATTATAATTATTCTCGAAAATTCGAGTTGTCACAAGAACAAATCTGGTTACCCTAATTGATCCTCTTTTATCATCTCTTTTCTCGTAAAAGCTTAAATCAACTTAAGAGAGCATAGAACAAGTACTGAGCATACCATATCCTTTTTCTTTCTTCCTTTCTCACCTGCTCATACAATTGAGAGAGCATAACCTACTACCAAACATATCAGTAGACGAACATCATTCAAAATTGATAATTTATAATTTAATTTTTTACAAGTGATTTATTTATTTTATCATAGATTTGTTTGTTGAGGAATCATTTCATTAAATTTCAAGTACTGGGGAAGAATTACATGATAATAATGATGTAACAAGTCTAGTTGATGAAATCATTCCTTATGTTGATCAAATGTTTGATACCTTGGAAGATGCTGAAAACTTTTATAGAAAATATGTGAAACGTGTTGGATTTGAAGTAAGAATAAAAACTAGCAAAAAACACGTGAATTCTGAATATTTTTGTTTTGTATTGTATCAGTGTCGTAAAGCTAGATATATGGTTATTCAGAAAAATGAGGTTGTCACTGATGATGAAGATAATAATAATAATAATAATAATAATAAGGGAAAGAGAGGGAGGGACTCTATTGATAGAACATAATGTAAAGCAAAATTTTATGTTGTACATGATAAGAGTAAAGATAATTAGCTTGTGTCTACTTTTGAACTGAATCACAATCATTTATTTGTGTCTCTAAGTAAAGTTTCACAAATTCAAACACAAAAAAATTTCAAGAGTTGATAGGAATTTGATTTAAACTCTTAATAATGCTGGGATTGGTCCAAGTAGGATGATGAATGTTATTTGCTCATTAGGGAGAGGTATATGCAATGTTGGTTTCTCTGAGTCAGATGTGCGAAATATAGTTAGAAATATTAGATATGATACGATGAATTTGAATGATGCACATGCTGCAATAGATTATTTGAGAAAGTTACAGCGTGAGAGCCCGAGTAGATTTTATTTTAGTGTCAAACTAGGCGGAGATAATCGTATAGAATGTATTATGTGTGTAGATTATCGATAAATACTTGCTTATAAAAATTTTGGTGACGTTGTTACTTTTGATACCACATACCAAACAAACAAATATTCCATGTCATTTGCTCCTTTCACGGGTGTAAATCATCATTATCATTCTGTATTATTTGGGTGTGCATTATTGAGCGATAAGACTAAAGATACATTTGTATGGTTGTTTGAGTAGTGGCTTGAAGCAATAAATTTCAAACATCCCATAACTATTGTCACTAATCAAGATCGTGTTATGTCGAATGCGATTGCTAAGATTTCTCCTACTACACACCATGCATTGTGTACGTGGTACATTAGCAAAAAATATCCTAAAAACTTGGTTATGTCTATTCTTCGTATCCGACTTTTAAGTCAGATTTTAACTACTATATATGTCTTTAAGTCTTTGAGTACTCAAGAATTTGAGGACAGATGAAAATTGTTGATGAAAAATACCAATTTGCATAATCACGAATGGATGAAATCTATGTATGAATTAAAAGAAAAATGGATTAGGGTGTATTCAAAAAATTTCTTTGCAGCGAGAATGACTATCACTTCCAAGAGTGAAAGTATGAACAGATTTTTTATGAATATGTAAATAGTAGTACGAGGATTAAAGATTTTGTTTTAAAGTCCCAAAAAGCTATGAGAAACAGTACATCAGAGAGAAATAAGATGATTATATTACAGTCAATCGTACAAGAAAATTTGTTATTGGAAATCCATTATTAATGCATGTAGCTAAAATATATAACATAGAAAGATTTTGGCATTTTTAAATTCAACTGACAAAATCTCACAAGTTAACTTCTAAAACGGTATGTGAGATGTCAACTCCTGATTCAAAAAGCTACTTGGTATTCAAAGTCATGATTCCTGAATCTTATCGTAGGTATTTCACAATTATGTATTATATAGATACTGGGATGGCGAAATATAATTACAAAATGTTTGAACATGCTGGTACAATATGCCGTCACATTCTTAGGCTACTAACTTTAAAGAACTTTGTTCAGATTCCTGAAGAATACACAAACGATGGACTCAAGATGCTAATAAAATCAACGGTGTCGCCTGTATGTTCTAACCTCGATCACAAAATATGTTGAGAAACAACTCGTTCGTACAATCATTTGTGCAAACTATTTATGGGTTTTGTGTTAGATGCTTCATGTTATAAAGAAACCACTAGATATGTTATTGATGAAATGCTTGATCGTGAGAAAAAATTGTGGCCAAAATCCCTGTCGAATGTGTCAATTTAAGACAGGATAGCAATGTGCAACCTGTTATCGAGTATAGAATTTTGTGATGATGATGATGTTGAGCTCAGTGATCCTATTTTTGATCCAATTTGTTCGTAGACAAAAGGTCATAAAAAAGCAACACGATTGAAAAGTGTTGTCGAACAAATCGCATGACAAAAGCCACTTCGAAAGTGTGCAATATTTACAAACCATGATAAGCGAAACTATTATAAAGCTTTAGGATTGAAAAAACCTGAATCTTCATAACTTCATTTTGTTTAATAACATTTTATTGTTGTCATCTTCTGGCTATATTTATTGAACTATGATAAACAAAATATATGTTTAAATTCATGTTGTGGTTGTATTTAACTGTATTTTAATAAATTCATGTTGTGACTGGTTCACCATATCCGACTTGTGACTAAGTTGGTATTTTTTATTTCTTAAGTTCACTAGGCTCACTAGATAGATTCACTAGGCTCTGAAGTATTAAACTGCGGATGATAATTTTTTTTAGAAGTTCTCTGTATGGATTCAGCAGGCTTCGCAGTATTAAACTGTGAATGGTAATTTTTTTTAGTTCCCTGTATGGATTCAGCAGGCTCGGCAGTATTAAACTACAAATAGTAAAAAAAGATTAAGTTCCCTGTATAGATTTAGCAGACTCCGCAGTATTAAACTGCAAATGGTAAAAAAAAATAAGTTCCTGGTATGGATTTAGCTGGCTCTGCAGTATTAACCTGCGGATGGTAATTTTTCTTTAAGTTCTCTGTATGGATTCAGCTGGCTCCACAGTAAAACTGCAGATGGTAATTTTTTTTTTAAATTCCCTGTATGGATTCAGCTGGCTCCGCAGTATTAAACTGCAGATAGTAATTTACTACAAAAAATTACTTTGGTGCTTACATAACATACAAACACAACCTGTAAGCGCATCATCACAAACAAAAACAACTACAATCCATTTGAAACACAAACTGCAAATATCATATCATAAACAAAACCAACAACTACAAAATCTTTTGATCACAAACTGTAAATCCAATATTATATATGACAACATAAAATTAATTCCAAATATACAAAGTACAAATTAAGATATATTTGTAACTTTAGCGTTCATAATGGGAAAATTCATGTCTCTAACCATATATTTACGTAATTCATGGTTAATTCTATATCTAAATAATGAGACATCTTTTTCGGACCAGTCCACCCCCCTAAAGACATACCTTGTACAGCGTAGTCAACGTACTTCATCACGTAAACTTCGCAATCATAACTATTCTATTGTTTAGGTCGTTTGGCCTTGAATGTAAACACCATTTTTTTCTTTGGAATTTTTTTATTAAGACGCTAAATTCAGAGGGTGTTCGCAGCGAAATCACGCTATACATTAAACAAATATAATATTATATTAGTAGGACATTATAACATAAATGTAATTAAAAAATCAAATAGTCAAAAGTGCGGACGTACCATATATTCTATCTCTAGTCGATATCGAGTATTGATTTTGTAACTTGGTACATCATCGTACAAAGAATTTATTAGTATAACCCTCCATTGCTTAATATCTATGATAAACAAAAAATAGTGTTTGTTTTTGTGGTTAACCGAAAAAAATGCAAAATCATTATTCGACAAATCCGATCATTATTCCTGGCTGAAAAAAAAGGAGACACATCAAAAATGTGAAATTTATTCTTCTATGACACCGAGAGGTTAGTGTAAGAATTGAACTATTATGGCAATAGTTGAAAAAAATAACAAAGTATGAAATAAAAATTGCCCCGCTTTTATTGGCCTCATCGTAGACATTCTTCGCGTAACTTCAATAAATTAAGAAAAGCGCCAATCGTCCGATCCCATATAAGGTTCCCTAGCCTAAGCGATATTATGCCCTTATGCTCCAATCTGTACTCAACATTAGGACCTATATGAGAAAATTGTGTTCGGTCCACCATATTTGAAAACCAATTGGCATTAAACCACTCCACCTTCTGTACCTTCAATGGTTTGAGAGGGTCCTTTTTAAACATAGACGATCGGTCTACTTGTAGCCACAAAAGAAGAATATTATACACGCCACCCACCCCACTATATATAGGCTCAAAATGTGATTTAGTAACTGGTGTTTCTTCGAGTATTATAGTCAACTGTGTGACGAACGAAATTTTTGTAATTTAATTTAAATATTTATTGAATTAAATAAATATTTTTCGATGATTTAATTATTGAATTAAATAATTAATTGATGAATTTGTGGTAGAATAATTTAACTATATGTGTTACATTAGTTAAATTAATGTGGAGAATTTCTGTATTCAAAGTATGTGTTTAATTGAACTTATTTGATTGAATGCATTATTTAAATAAGCATATGCTATTCTAATTAATTTAATAATTAATTAGAGATTTAATAATTTGTCATAATCGATAAATGAGAATTTTAATTATGTGACTATGTGATTTAATGTGGTATTATTTTATTTTATTTAATTGATTTAAATGAGATTATTTAGTTAATTAAATATATAAGATTAAACTATATTATAAACAAATTATTAAAATAAACTAGAAAGGAGGAATAAAGAATTAGCCAAACATAGCCTTAGTGGGGGTTGGAGTCAGTTAACCTATTATGGGATTAACTGACAACCATGTTCTGCCACATTTATTTCATGCGCATTCTATCATCAGTTCCTAAAAACCAAGTCAGAGAGGAAAAAAAAAGAGAATTTTGAGAAAATTGGAGAATTGAGAAGAACTCCTTTCATTTGTTGCATAATCTAAGCACTAATCAAGGTAATTCCTTGAATTCAAACTTTAATTCATGTTCTTTTAAGTTTTATTCCATGAACGTATATTTTAAGTTTTCTGTAATCTGAATTCTAAGGCTAAATTTTTTATAACTTGATGTTAGATGTTTGTAAGCATGCATAAATGTATTTTATATGATTTATATGTGATTTAGAGTAATTAAATCCATGAAATCATGTTTATATTAGAGTTCTAGAATTTACAGAGTAGTAATATACGAATATGGCTTAAATGTATGAAATTGATGCTTGTTTTGCATGTTAATTGGTTAAATTGATAATTAATTATGTTTATGCATATAAAAACGAAGAAAACAAAAGTTAAACGGATTGAATTAGTTAAGAAACGAATTCACAGTGATTAATTACGCTAACTGTATCAAAATATAAGCATAAAGCATAAATAGTGAGTTTTTAGCCTTTAAATTGGTTATTTAGATTGTTTATGATGTTAAAATCATTGTGTATATAATGGGTTTTGGTTTCATAACACATATGTTTTTGTTAAGGTTAGATGACCTGGGATTTATTTGTTGAAGATGTTGTAACCCTTTAATAGGAGATCTCTATTTTATTAAGAATTCTCATTTATATTTGAACGGGTAGTTAGATGTGATGTGATATATTTGGATAGTGAATACCAAATCTTGTGGTAATGAAGTACCCAGATTTGGGGGTGTCATAAACTGCATAGCCTGAATTTATCTCATACTCTTAAAATCATCAGTATGACTCGGCTGATACATGTAAGGGGGAGAAGGTGTTAACTGTATTTTTGGTTCCTCCTCTACTACAAATGGGAGCTCGGACCGATAGGGAGATCCTTGACTGAATGAATCATAATCGGAGAAGGGCATATCTTGGGTGAATTGATTTGGCAAAACGTTGGGGATGGTGTCATTGTGATTTTTAAAAATCCCCCGGTTTAATTCATTATAAAGTTCCAACCTTGCATATCACTCCTTGTATACATGGTGAGGGTTATGTACGGGTGGTACTCGCAAGATATTCTGCACGAATGCTCAAGCCGAATCAATTTATAATGAAAATGTACATATATGATTAGATAATCGTATAAATATGTTGGTAAAGTTTCAAACAAAATTATCAACCTTAATACTTACAAGGTTCACAGCATCATACTAATCAAATGCGTCGCGTGGAGTGTATGTCTCATCTGAGACAAGTTGTGGTTGGCTAATTTTGGTACGAGTCATCCGTCGATACCATTTTAGATAATCAGCCAAAGTAACGGACTGTTCGGTAGCCACCACCAAGTCCAAAAGAATGTCTTCTCATGCGTACTACATGGCAATATAATCTCATTACTCCTCAATATAATTGATTGTGCGGATCCCTTCTCGATCCTCCCTCAATTCGATCATATTTACTTGGGCCTCTGGAATATCTTATAATTCCTTTAACTTGTCTCAATACCCGATCTAGCATTTGAAATTCTACAATATCCAACTAAATTAGGAAAATACGTGAAGCCCCATTATACCAAGCTGATTGATACTCCTGCGCCACGAAATGATCAAACCTCGCATATGGCATCCACCATATCATTGCAGTCGTCATCAAATCAAATTCGCCTCTATAAAAAAATTTGATTGGGATGGGGGTATAGTCTTCTATTATCTTGCACTGTACCTTTATTTCTTCAGTAGGCCCACACTCTTGCACAGGACAACCATTCCTCGAGGACCTTTACATAATTAGGCCTACTAATAGAGAGGCGTTCGTAAGCCGAAACCCGTGTCATAAATTATCATGTTAAATAATCACAACTAATTTATGAAATGCCAATAATCGTATAAATATAAGTGCAGACAATAAGATACCTGAAGAAGAGTTAAACAACTAACGATGTTCTTTGCGTCAATTCGGGTGACTTTGTGTAAACATCTATATAAACACGTCAAAATCATCATTCCCCATGCTCAATATCTTCTAGAAATAGAAGATATCTCGCATGCACCACATCATGGTTTGATGTAGGAAACAATATTTTTCCAATAACGAACAATACATAAGTTTTGGTGTAAATAACCATCATTTCCATGATTGCATCTTTTGAAAGTTAGCAAAATTTAGTACTAAACCATGACAAAATAATCCCCTCCCCCCTTGGTGATAAACCTTCTCTTCCTTCACTATATAACTCGTAAATTCACTTTGTTTTAAAAGTTATTTTGAATTTTTAATTAATGTGCATATAAAAGGTGTACTAATAGCCGACAATCCTAAAATGAAAAAAATATATTCTAAGGTAATTGGCATCTCACCCATGGAGAAGTAAAATGTGTTTGTCTTACTCCGCCAATGCTCCACCAATACTTACATCAATGAAGCATTTAATTGATTATAAACATTGGTGTTTGCAAATACCCTAAAACTCCATTACTATAATAATTATTTTTTGGCATCATTTAAAACTCATACATCTAAAGTGCATCCACTCTCATCAGTTCTTAAGGAACATGTAAAATGGGAATTATTTCATATAATTGTAGAAATATGATTAACTTGATCCCACAACAGTGTATTATCGATCCGTCCGAGAATGAAGTCCATTTTTTCAAACTAAAACAAAAATAAAAAATTATATATCAACTAATTTTTTTTGAAATTATTATTACAACCATATAATACTGAAAACAAAAGAACCCTAAATCAAACCAATATATTAAAACATAATAAATGTAAGCAAACAATAATAAAAACTACCAAAAAAAATTCCATTGATGTATACAACAAATGTTTGTAGCCAATAAGTGCTTGTATACAACTACTTGGAGTGTATTCAACAAAGAAGAATACATGCATATATATGGAATATATGATAAATGTAAAAGACTTACATGACTTTGATTTAGCTAAGAGAGAAGGAAGAAATGTTTGTATTTCTACTTGATCTGGTCGTTATTAAACTCTCAAAATCGCAGAGGTAGTCTAGATCTGTGAGGAATGAAGAAAGTCGTCCAGTCGATATTAAATATTAAACTCAGAGTCCGCAGTTTAGTTCTACGGACTAGTGGTTCACCAAAAATGGCGCCATTTAGATTGTATCATTAATAGACTCAGCGTTCACAGTTTAGTTCTGCGGACGAGCCGTATGACCTAAAACGGTGTTGTCTTCAAGAATTAACAATTGTCATACCTAGCGTCCACAAGATTAAACTGTGGGTTGACGGGGGGGGGGAGGTATTTTGGACAATTATCCTATCCGCAGTATTAAACTGCGGGCACCTACATATTAAACTGCAGATGAGAGGTCCTACTTACCGTTCGATCCGCGGATGGACGGTTAAGATCTGTTGTAAGGATGACCTTATCCTTATAACGTTGACTATGGACCCGGTATATATATAAATATATATATATATATATATATATATATATATATATATATATATATATATTACAACGTAAAGATTACAAAGTCTATTACAAGATATTTTTTATATAAAAAAAGCCAAACCATTACAAGAATTGTTTAAAAAGAATTCTCTTTATTGATAATTCAATACAAGTATAAAATGTTATAATATTTTTATATTTATTAATATATTATTATTATTATTATTATTAAGTTACTTCTACTAAAATAACACTAACTTTTATAGATTGGGATGAATATGAACAAAAGTAAAATTTTCAATTTTATAAACGAGACTTTTTCTCCCCTAAAACGAGTGTGTAAAATTAATTTGTTCTAATTATATTGATAGGTGCAAAATATTCTATGTTTTTGGTTCCTTTACGCTTAGTATTATTATATATTTTCTGTGTTTATGAGCTTAATTAAGATATTTATTAAATTATAGAAGAATTTGATGTGATTCTGCAAATATGAGTTATAATGTCGAGTTTTATGTTGTTTTGCAGAATACCCTATGATCAGTATTGGTACTCTACGATCATTGGGTGAAGACTCTACATTCGTAGTGTTGGAGTGTAGTTTGACAGCTCTATGATTGGCAAGCATGCTCGATATTGAACTCTACGATTCTGAGAGAAAAGTTTCACTCTACGATCAGTTACTCTACAATGGTGTTGTCTACTCGACGATTGCCTACTTCACTCTACGATGTCATGATTACTCTACGAAGTGCTGGTGCAGAGTATTACTCTATAATTCTGGTCGACTTTGCAGGATTCCTATTCTGAGTAAGATTTGGATTGCTGGGGTGATAGAGTTAGATTCTTACTATAATTTGGAGATGGAATTATAATCTTACATAAAAAGTATCTTTGATTATGGAAAGTAGAATCTGATATAGAAGATCTAAGTCCAAATGGATATGGGAACTGGTGTTGAACTAAAAATGACTTGGTTTTGGAAACTAAATTCTAAATTGATAAGGAAGTTATTTAAAGCTAAATTTCAGAGATTGAAAAGGATTTAGAATCTTACCATATCTGCAGAGTGAAGACTTTCGAAACAGAATTGGATTAGAATTCTTCTAGGGTTTCAAAGCATCTATAAATACCTGTCACTTGTAAACATCCTGGACATCCTGGATCATCATCCTAGATCATATTTTATTTTATCAGCATGTTAGCTTAGTTTATTTTTATTCAGTTCTAAGGGGATGTGGAACCTTATTTTAAGTTAATAGTATAATTGAGTTTTGTTATTTATTCCTTCGTATATGAGCTTTATTCTGATAATCTGTTTTAACTGTTTATATGTTATTTTATCTAATTGATTTGATGTGGCCAGTTAAATTAATCTGATTAATATCATCTACTAGATTTAGGAATAGTATTACGTAATTGATATTGTTCCTAGTCACAGGTAGCAGTTAATGATGTTGATTGTGGTCAAGCTTTTGGTTATTGCTATGGTTATCAGAAAGCAGGTTAAACAATCTGAGCTTATGTGTTTGTTGCT
This sequence comes from Aralia elata, assembly GCA_034770075.1. Classification (NCBI taxonomy): domain Eukaryota; kingdom Viridiplantae; phylum Streptophyta; class Magnoliopsida; order Apiales; family Araliaceae; genus Aralia; species Aralia elata. Next base: position 68,800,525 of record CM068379.1, on the reverse strand, counting down.
TGGAATAGTCTAATTCCTTAGTTCTTAATGCTGATATTATATTAAATCTAGAGAGCTTATTCTAGGTTGTATAATGGTTAGAATCTTGTGAAGAGCTTGTTTCATTAAGTGATAATCTAATAGGAATTTCGGATAACAAAGCTTATTTTTTCCCAGGACTATTAATCTTATGGAAGGGAGAAATAATGTTAACTTGATTACGCTGTTTCTGTAAATTGGTGAAACTGAACTAAAGAACTGAAGCTTTAATTTTCTTTATTATTTTAACTTTGTTTTCTTTAGTTAATCATAATTCAATACCCCCCAATTCTTTATTTATTATTTTTAGTTAGAAACATTAGAATAAATTCAAAGCAATATCATTCTCTATGGGATCGATCCTTACTTGCTACTGTGCTTATTATTTGAATTTGTAGAGTAAAGTGAGGTTTATTTTTGGATTGCTTAACAACAGCTTCCCATATATTCGAATATAATTTTCTAAATAAATTTTTGAATATTTAAAATATAATACAAACAAAATAAATATTACAAAATTATTATTAAATCTTTCTTTAAAAAGTTTTATTGTAAATATAAAAAAGTTAAATAAAAAAATTACTTTCATTGAAGTGATAAATAAATTTCACTTTTAACTTCACATTGTTATTATTTTACAAAAGAACTTCTACGATCGAATAATCTTTTAAAAATCATAATGATACATATGAAGATTAGCAAATTTTTGTGAATGGCTCATCTCATTCTAAATATTCCATCAAAATCTTTAAAAACCAGTAAACTAATTTATATATAAAAATAAATTTTCATTAGGAAAAAGAAGATCCACTTGGTAACAAGTCTGTAGGCAGGTGGGGTCGTCGGGTGGAGAATTCACGTTACTAGAAATTAGATCTATAGCTACGACCTATATCGATGGTCAGTGCGAAAATATAGCAATAGAGGTCTACACTGATGGTCCCGTGCTGACCGTAGGAATAGGCTTAAAAATATATCTTATAGCGAGGGTCTTCTTTGGGTCGTAGCTACAGTGCTGGAAAAAGTACACATCAACCAAGATCGCTTTATGAGTCTACTAAATAAAATTAATCTGGTGTTCCAATTATCTCTTTATTCTCCATCTCATATCTGGTTTATTTTCACAGCTTTCTCCTTATTCTCCATCTCTAGATCTAGATTCTCCATCTCTGAGCTTTGGCTCTAGCTTCGGCTTTGTTCCTCCTCCGCCCATAGATTAGTATGAGACATGTACGTAAACACCTATATAGATTAGAATTTGGCTCTAGCTAAATCAGTGAATCCTAACAACCAAGTTACATATAGCAAAGGGTTCAAAAAAAAACACAACAACATACTTTTAATAGAAAAATACTCATCAACATACACCAAGGAAATCAAAAAAATTTATGGTTGCAACATACTTCATAACTTACAATGTTAGAACTATAATATTCATCTCCGCCTTCTTTCTTCTTGGTAATTTACATAGAAATTCGCTACAAAGAAATTGAATGAGCATTCACAATCCGGAATGAATTAATAAGTTTTTGAAACTTAAACATGTAATTATATTACGAACATGACTAGATTGACTAGTTAATTGATAGGTACATTGAAAGAAAAACTTACAAATTAGGAGATTAGAGAAGCGGGGGAGAGGATAGTAGCGCCTTTGCCGTTCCTAGTGCCTGAAACAAAAAAAAATTAAAAAAAAATATAAATTAGGGAAAAAGACAAATTAAACCCTAAGAAAACAAAATTGAAACTTACAAATTAAACCCTAAGAAGAAAAAATTATAACTTACTAATTGAAGCCCTAACAAAGAAAAATGGAGAACGAGAGAGGAAAGGGGACGAAAAAAGCTGGAGGGCGATTGGTCGTCACCAGTAACAGAGGAGGCCAAGGAAAGGGGAGGAGAAAGGGAGAGGCCAGACGGTGAGAAAGAGAAGGACGGATGGCAAGGAAGAGAGGGAAAGAACAAAAGCTACACGCGAGAGAACTAAGAAGGAAAAGAAAGAGACCAAAAATTAAATTGAAATTAGGGGTTAAAATAAGACCTCATTCTCGACGGCAGTGCCGTCGAGATTAACCCCGTCAAGACTAACATCAATACCGACGCCATATTCTGTCGCTTATGTAATAAGTCCGTCGACCTAGATCATTGTCACGCACGTAAATTTTTAGCACTCATGTACACCTCATTAGCAATGGCATTAAAACTCAATACTGATGGACGCCCGTCGAGAAGATTAGCGCAAGTGAGGGTAAATAAGTCACTACCGGTGGCAATCATTAACGATGGCTAAGCCGTCGACATTGACTTCATTAATGACGACGTTTATTCCATTGACAATAGTTTCATCGGCTATGACTTGTTTTTTTATAGTGACTATTTGTTCTCCTTAGATTAAACATAAATTAAATATTATTCTTAACCATAAATTAGAGATGTAATACCCATGTTCCTTATCCCACATCACCTGCTTCATTAACTATAGCAGCCTTTAGTAGCCTATATATATAAAAGTAATATTTTATTTTATTTATTAAACAATAAGAATTTTCTTATTTTAAGAAAAGACTTTTTGTAAGAGGGACTTTTTAGTAAGGACCTCTTTAGTTAAAAAATTTCAGTATCGAGGGCGTAGGTAGACTGCGAACCTCATAATTTCGGGTACGTTTTTTTTCTTTTGTATTTATTCAATTTAATTTTCTGTATTATTAGTTTATAACTTTAATTAGTATATTGTAATTAGTTTGTTAGTTAATATTTTGGTATTATTTTAGCTAGATATTATGTATCTCTTTAATATTATGTAGGGTTCAATATATGCATACAAACTATTAATACAAATATTGTAGTATTTAATAAAATGTATTATTTTTGTGAATAGATTACTTTGAGTGAGCTTAACTAATTGCATCTGTAATTGTGGGTATTGCATTACGTACTCCAGGTACGGATTTTTTTGTACTCTTTCAGCGATACTTCTTTAATTTTAATTTGTTCGTTTTGTTCCTCATTCAGAATTCAAATATTGTTTCGATATTTTGTTCATAGTTAAATTCATATGATAGATTTGTTTGATTTTAGATATTCGAAAATTCGTTATTTGTACTCTTTAGGCTTATTAAGTATGTCTAGTATTTATTTTTGTAGAAACGTACATGCTAATATATTTTGGGAGATTTTGTGTCAATTCGTTTCGTTTTAGTATGTGCGTATTAGAATCCTTTTGTTGGTATTGTCACTTATATTGTGACATGATATTTTTATTACATGATATCGTAGGGTGTACCTTGAGTTAACCACCTGTGGGGGTACCACAGGCATGTCATCTTGGCACGAGAGACATGACACTTCCGTGGCAATGTGATTAGTCCACGGCGTCTCTGTTTTGTGCTCCGATAGGAGTTGGCCATTTGATGATTTGTTGTGAGAGAAGTATGGGTCGGCCCTAGTTTTCTGTTCTGTTCTGCGGATTGCTGATGTTGTGCCAAACATACTTTCCGATTTTGCATGCATTTGGATCTGCAGTCCAATGTGTGATTTGTCTATGTGGCATTATTTGACTTGTCTATGTGGCAAGCTATATTTCTGAGCTCGGTATGAAATAACCTCAGCAATTCGATTCAGCCTATTATGTTATTCAGTTCTATTCAGTTCAGTTCAGCTATGTTATTGTGATATTTGTTATTCAGTTCAGTTCAGCTATGTTATTCAGTTCAGTTCAGTTCAGTTCAGTTAGGTTATTGTGATATTTGTTATTCAGTTCAGTTCAGTTATGTTATTGTGATATTTGTTATTCAGTTCAATTCAGTTATGTTATTGTGATATTTGTTATTGAGTTCAGTTCAATTCAGCTATGTTATTGAGTTCAGTTCAGTTCAGCTATTTAAGTTCAGTTCAGTTCAGTTCAGTTCGACTATGTTATTTAAGTTCAGTTCAGTTCAGTTCGACTATGTTATTAAGTTCAGTTCAATTCAGCTATGTTATTGAGTTTAGTTGAGTTTGATTTCGTTATTCAATTCAGCTATGTTATTGAGTTTAGTTCAGCTTGATTTTGTTATTCATTTGGGTTCTCATTTCCGTACTTTATATTCGTACTGGGCAATTGGCTCATGCTGTATTCTTCTTTCAGCAGGTATTCAAGGGGTTCAAGGGCAAGTGTGAAGAGATGTTCCTTTTAGTTTGATATTCTGCTTAGAGTTTGTTCGTGTGTGACCTCCCTTTCCTATTTCGGGAAGGGGGTGTTACAAAGTTGGTATCAGAGCTTAGGTTTCTTTCTTGTAGAAAACTTATTTAGGTTTGACCTGTGAGTTATGGGTAGACTTTTGGGTTAGGTTTTTATTCTGTTTGATACTCTATTCAGTTGTCACATCAATTTGTATTTGAAATTGTCGTTAATCAATTTCGTTTTCATCTGTTATTTTATTTCATCAATAAATCATTTGGAACGAGAGGCAACTTGGGAGATGAATGAGTCTATCCAGGCAGAGTATCTGCATCTTTTTGATAATTAGGCCCGTTTCTTTTCTTTTGATTCCGGGGACGGAATCTTTTTAAGGGGGAAGTAATGTAATACTCATGTTCCTTATCCCACATCGCCTGCTTCATTAACTATAGCAGCCTTTAGTAGCCTATATATATAAAAGTAATATTTTATTTTATTTATTAAACAATAAGAATTTTCTTATTTTAAGAAAAGACTTTTTGTAAGAGGGACTTTTTAGTAAGGACCTCTTTAGTTAAAAAATTTCAGTATCGAGGGCGTAGGCAGACTGCGAACCTCATAATTTCGGGTACGTTTTTTTTCTTTTGTATTTATTCAATTTAATTTTCTGTATTATTAGTTTATAACTTTAATTAGTATATTGTAATTAGTTTGTTAGTTAATATTTTGGTATTATTTTAGCTAGATATTATGTATCTCTTTAATATTATGTAGGGTTCAATATATGCATACAAACTATTAATACAAATATTGTAGTATTTAATAAAATATATTATTTTTGTGAATAGATTACTTTGAGTGAGCTTAACTAATTGCATCTGTAATTGTGGGTATTGCATTACGTACTCCAGGTACGGATTTTTTTGTACTCTTTCAGCGATACTTCTTTAATTTTAATTTGTTCGTTTTGTTCCTCATTCAGAATTCAAATATTGTTTCGATATTTTGTTCATAGTTAAATTCATATGATAGATTTGTTTGATTTTAGATATTCGAAAATTCGTTATTTGTACTCTTTAGGCTTATTAAGTATGTCTAGTATTTATTTTTGTAGAAACGTACATGCTAATATATTTTGGGAGATTTTGTGTCAATTCGTTTCGTTTTAGTATGTGCGTATTAGAATCCTTTTGTTGGTATTGTCACTTATATTGTGACATGATATTTTTATTACATGATATCGTAGGGTGTACCTTGAGTTAACCACCTGTGGGGGTACCACAGGCATGTCGTCTTGGCACGAGAGACATGACACTTCCGTGGCAATGTGATTAGTCCACGGCGTCTCTGTTTTGTGCTCCGATAGGAGTTGGCCATTTAATGATTTGTTGTGAGATTTCTGTTCTGTTCTGCGGATTGCTGATGTTGTGCCAAACACACTTTCTGATTTTGCATGCATTTGGATCTGCAGTCCAATGTGTGATTTGTTTATGTGGCATTATTTGACTTGTCTATGTGGCAAGCTATATTTCTGAGCTCGGTATGAAATAACCTCAGTCATTCAATTCAGTTCAATTCAGTTTAGTTCAGCTATGTTATTGTGATATTTGTTATTCAGTTCAGTTCAGCTATGTTATTGAGTTCAGTTCAGTTCAGTTCAGTTAGGTTATTGTGATATTTGTTATTCAGTTCAGTTCAGTTATGTTATTGTGATATTTGTTATTCAGTTCAGTTCAATTCAGCTATGTTATTAAGTTCAGTTCAGTTCAGCTATTTAAGTTTAGTTCAGTTCAGTTCGACTATGTTATTTAAGTTCACTTCAGTTCGACTATGTTATTAAGTTCAGTTCAGTTCAGCTATGTTATTGAGTTTAGTTGAGTTTGATTTCGTTATTCAGTTCAGTTATGTTATTGAGTTTAGTTCAGCTTGATTTTGATATTCATTTGGGTTCTCATTTCTGTACTTTATATTCGTACTGGGCAATTGGTTCATGCTGTGTTCTTCTTTCGGCAAGTGTGAAGAGATGTTCCTTTTAGTTTGATATTCTGCTTAGAGTTTATTCGTGCGTGACCTCCCTTTCCTATTTCGGGAAGGGGGTGTTACAAGAGCTCTTTTATTTAACTCTTATTTTTGATACTCCATTTTGAAAGGACTAATTTATAAATATAAATAAATTTTATAATCAATATCAAATATAATATGAGTGACAGTACAAACTTCATACAAGAAAGAAAAAATAAATTCTCATAATAAAATTAATTATAAACTTTTATAGTGTCAAATGTGAACTATTACGGCATGGTGACGCTAGTTTTAATATATATATATGTTGGGATATCATTATTACCAAAGCGGCAAAGCCAATGCCTTTATTGCATTTTGGTGGTAGAAGATCATGTTAAATTAGACTAAAATTTCATTGGTGAAAATTCATTGGCAAAAATTAAAAATTAATTAGAGCTCATAAAATATGCAATGAAAATTATTCCCTTCTACATATACTTATGTAAAAATAAATAAATAAATAAATAAATAAAATTAAAAAAAAAGGATTAGAGATGTTTGGAGTCCGGAGATGAAGTTTTGGGAAATATAAAGCATTATAGATCCTTAAAAAGAAGAACCCATTGTGCTCAAACAACATACAAAACCTCAAAGAGGCAAGATCATAACAAATAGACAGATTCCAAAAACTCCATTTTGGTGCTTTTTTAAATCCATCTTACTTATTTTTGCAAACAATTATTTATTTGCTCAAACAATTTGAGCAAAATTATCACAAAAAAAATAAAAAGTATAAAAAAACTCCATCCTGTCATCAAAGCTTAGCAGCAATGTCCTCAGAGATCTTAGCCAAAGACCTAAGATTACACCCAATTATGGTATCCGCAAACAAACACGTGTCCTCCTTACTGCTCCCCACCGGCACATCCACCACGTACGACTCTATCACCACCGTCTTTCCGCCTCCGCCGCCGCTTTCTCTCTCCTCATGGTGCAATGTGGTGGTGGACTTATAATTAGTCAGCTTGTGGTCCCCACCAATAATGCTAAAGGCCATCACGTGCAAGTCATCGTTCAAATTGTCCAGCCGTTCCATGCTGGATCCGCCCGGCAGGCCGGAAACCACCCTGACTTCGCGGACGCTGCCGATGCCGCCGTCGCCCGTGGTCATGGTGCAGCTTCGGACGAACAGCTTGTAGGCTTTTGGGTTGTCGAAGCGACGGACCATGGACCAGACCAGGGGTAAGGGTGCGTCGATGGTCTGAACCATGCTGGAGCTGGCCTGGTTGGGTGAGAGATTTGGGGTGTGATAATGGCTGATCTTCATTTGGGGTGTTGGGTTTTGGGGAATTGGGTAGGTTTATATAGGGGTGGTGGTGGATCAGATCTTGGATTGTGAGTGGTGGCGATGGGCGGTGGTGGTATGGGCCGGGCTGAAAAGGGGGAGACACTTTAGGCTGGGAAGTGGGAGGAATTACTATATATTTTTTTTGTTGCTAATTTTAGCAAAAGATATTTTGGTCTTAGGCTATGTCGGCTGAAGGCCGTCTTGGGGTTCGAGTTCTGATTATGCAAGTGTAACAGAAATATATTGGGAAAACTAATACAGCAATATCTATAAAAATGGTAAAGTTCCAAAAAACTTTATCCAACATTTAACAAAATGATTTGTGATTCGTTATATACATAAATAGGTTCAAAATATAATTTATGACTTGCTTTTGATCAAGTTTAGTTTCAAATATGTGTTCGTTTTTTAATGTACGTAGTGCGAACTCTTTGATTTTTCTCCAGTAATTGATAATTTTAGACAAGTGATCAGACTATTCAAAAGACACGATATAATGATTTAAAAGACTTATCTCAGACCAGCGAGCTCCTTCAAAAGGAATGAGATGATGCTGATTTTTCAACAAGGGTTGTTGCTTCTCTAAAGGATCTCGACAATGTGCTGAATTTTGGATGAGTTTAGCCAAGAATTTATTTTAATAGCGGTTAGCAGAAAAGTTAACTCTCGATGGAGAAAAACAAAATCGAGTGATTAGTCAAGGTGTTCAAGTGAGCAGAGTTCTTAATGTGGTGATTTATTTGTGAAGACGAGATTGTTAAGAATTCTGAGTTGGAGTCTATATCAGAGAAATAATTAAAAAAAATGAAATATTAATAGTAACGGTTAAAACGTTTAGGTTAAATTAAATTTTAACTATGCGTGTTAATATCTTATGTATGGCCACAATACGCGAAAAAAGATGATAAATAGAATAAAAACACATTATAAAAGTTTTATTAAATTAAAAAGAAATTAGCTCCCCTGCAAATATTTACATGCTTGTAGCTGTAGGCATTAGTTAGCAGCAAAGGAGAATGGTTTGAATATGGACAATTAATCGCATAAAAAACGTCAGCAAATTATGCAGCTTTCTGATTTGTTTTAAGAAACAGCTAAGAAATATAAGCTCTAAAAAAACTAAGAAAATATATACTTCTAAAATTAGAGATACAATTTAATTTTTTAGGTCAAGCGAGGACATATAAACTTCAAATTTATGTGAATTTGTTTAATTTTAATTGATACAATTATTAAAATTCTATAGCATATAACAAAAATTACTAATTACAAAATTTATTTTATTCTAAACTTTTATGAGTCATACCAATTTTGAAGTATAATATGTGAGGTTTGACCTCAAAAATTAAATTATATCTCTGATTTTAGAATGCAAGTAATATTTTTTTTGATCAAACAGTTTAATCGATTGAAGCTGTAAACTATTACAAATGATGAAACGATTACAATACAAATAATTGAAATGCTAATCATTTCAAACATAATAACAAATAATCAGAAAAATGGCTAATCGTAGCAACTACTAGTAGATACCAAAAATATTTCTGAAAACAGTCATAATCCCAAAGTAATAATAAAATATCCAGATCTGAGCAGTTCTTCAATACGAGTAAAAGAAGAATTGGCCGTCATGATAACGTTATACCCAAATCTGAAAATTTTATATTAAACCATTCACACACTGAAAAAATACGCATGAACGAAAAAAATCTCTCAATTGGAGAAAACAAACTCCCAAAAGATGCTAATAAAATCCTCTCACAAAGAGAAAAAAATCAGTCATATCATGAAGAAAACAAGTCTCACAAAAGGGAAAAATAAACTCCACAAAAGGGAAAAATAAACTCCACAAAAAAAAAAAATTATAAGAGCACAAGAAGAGTGATCTAGGGGTAGGGCTGTAAATAGTAACCGAAAAATAGGGTATTCGTCCGTGTTCGTATTCGTTTAAAGCTGATATTATTCGTATTCGACTTAAACAGATATTATTCGTATTTGATTATAGATATTCGCAAATAAACGGATAAGAATACAGATACATGTATATTCATATCTATTTAATATCCGTCAACATATTTATCGAATCAGATATGCGGTATCATAATCCTGAGCAAAAAACGGATCTTATTATAAAATTATAATATTTTTTAATATCTTCTATAAAGATATTTTATTAAATAGAGTGATTAAATTGTTTTTCTTCTGAATTTTATGATTGATGATTGTGTTATGTTATATTAATATCATAATAGTAATTTTTAATTTTTTAAATTATTTCTTTATTAATTTTAATTAATTATGCTAATGAATTCGGATAGTTATTCGGAAACGAATAATATTTGAATTTGAATAGTTTTTCGAATATCGAGTTTGAATGGTACTTTAAGAAATTCGTCGAATATCGGATATGAATATGGATAAAATATTTTTTTCGGATACGAATATCACTGTATTCGAATTCGAATATGTCTATTTATAGCCCTATTTAGGAGAAGGTCTTTTCAAAATAAGGAGAGTTCTTTCCGGATCTAAGACAGAGAATATGATTTTTGTCTAGAGAGAATAGAGAGAAAAGAAGGGGTAAACACAGATAGTATGTCTGTAAAAGAATGATCCAAAGTTGGCTATCAACTAATATTCAATTATTCTTATCTATCTCCCATCTTACACAAGGCGGTTGAACAACCGAAATTTAAAATAGGGTTCAGGAGTGGAATTATGGGAGAATTCAGGTGAACTTCTTTTCTTTTTTTCTTTTTTTTTTGTAACATCTTGATTAATTTCAAAAAATTTAGACTTATGTTAAGAGGTAGACTTGAACCTATACAAAAAAAATGTCTCTATTATTGGGCTATTTTCTTTGGTCTATTTTCTCATAGATCTTGTTTTGATATTATTTTAAGTTACTGAAGAATTAATGCATCAAGCCCACTTGATGTTATTTTTCATATATATATATATATATATATATATATATATATGTGTGTGTGTGTGTGTGTGTGTGTGTATGTGTGAAAAAAAATAACTTAAAGCATGCCTTAATCAAGCTCAAATTTATTTGTGTGCACCTCAAATTTGTTTATTTTCATTGCTATAACTAAACTATAAAGTCGTGTTGACACACATAATTAAATTAGTGAAATTTATGTATTCTTACATTTTTGGAAAGTAAGGTAAATAATCTCTTACATCCTTTTTCTTTAAAAAAAAAATATGGACGAGGAAGTCCAGTATGTGGTCATTGTAAGACTTCCATTGTGGCCCAAAGTTTTTGACCATTTAATTCCTACTGTTTATAACTAATGAATAGATATTGCTTATTGTTTACTGTCTACCTGTTATGTTTAAACATTGAAAAATAATATATATTACGAATGTTTACGTCTATTTTTTTTTATTATCAATTACGTAGATTAGTATTATTGGTAACTTTTTTAAAAATAAGTGTAATAAATGGACCCTCCTATAATTACTACAAATTTTAAGTATTAATAAGTTTCACAATTATAATTCAACATAAATTTATTACAATATATAATATGAATGTTAAACTTTAAACAATAAGTCAGTTTAATGTAAAGGTCAACAATAAAGGACTCTATATGTTGAGTCTATTCCCAAATGGAAGTATAGATTTATTAATTATTATAGTTTACAAATTTTATAAATTTACTCATGTTTGATGTCAGTTTTTATTGATTTACAGACATTAGTTGGGGTTGATAGTGTATAAACCAAGTAAGCAACATATAAATTCTTTCCTAGTATCTGTAAGGCTTGCTTTTTGCTGAAACCAGATATGCCTGGTTCTTGTCTTTATTGTTGCTGCACAATTCACAAAAAATACACATATTATGGTATATATTATAATATGATTTCCTCCTTTCTATTTTCTTATAATATGATTTCCTCCTTTCTATTTTCTCTGTTAGTGGGTTAATTATTGCCTGTATAAGGCAAAGTTCTCATCAGAAGCAATACGAAATTTTAAAATATCTGATTAGCTTTTTCTCTCTTCTCTGTCCGCTACTTCCTTTCTCTGAATATTGAGTGAATCAGAGTATTTAATTACACGGTATTAATTAACGCTTAAGAGTTTTTATAACTCATTATCGGCAGTGGCGAAGCTAGGATTGGTTTGCACTGGGGTCAATAATTAGACTATCAAACAATAAATTAAAATTAATAATTATAGTAACAAAAATGACTCAAATATTTAACCAAAAAAATATAATATGTCATTGTTGTAGTCATCAAACATTCAAACTTATCCACAAAAAATAACTAGTAGAATATAATAATTACAATTGTCCTCTTCGCGTTTTCATTCGTTGAAATCGTTGCATAATACATTCATTGTCAATGCAATCAAATACATCCTTCTCGATGTATGTAATCAAGCAATCATTCATCAGTTGATCTTCCATGGAATTGCGCAACCTACTCTTAATTATCTTCATCGCAGATAAAGCTCTTTCAACAGTAACAGTCGCAACAGGTAAGATTAATGCCAACTTTAGAAGCCGATATACCAAAGGAAATACAATATGTTTCTTAGTACCTACGAGCTTTCTTGCAAGACAGCTAATCCCTTGAACTTCCAAAAACTCTTAATTTGTCCGCATATCAGCAATGTAATTATCTAGTTGACTATCAAGCTTTATAAGATCCATCGGAGAAAAGTCATTTGAATATAAGCTAGCGAGATGAATTAATTTGTCCTTATCAAAACTAGCGAAACAATCACTAGGATTTAAGCACGCCACTGATAAAAACAAGTCAGTACTAGCTTCCGTAAAACGATCATTTAATTCTTGAAGTTGCCAATCCAAAACAGTACAAAATATCTCAACATAATAATGGTGGTAATTTGTAATACCTTGAGATTTTCGACTTGATCTCCCATGGAATAAAGCATTCATATCTATAATGTCAATTTTGTGTTTGTTGCAAAATAAACAAACTTCATCAAGTAGTTTCTCCCATCCCTCATCTCTCATAACCTTCAATAGTTGCTTAGACACTTTAACTAAATCCATAGCATTTACAATGTCTTGATCCTTTCTTTGCAATGCTTGTGATAATTCATTTGTAATTCCCAATATCTTTCTCATCAATATTAGATCAAATGCAAAACCAAATGATTGCAATGACTCTAATAAACCAAAAGCAATACCTTTTTTTGTTGGTATACCAAACCATCATCTGAAACCTCCTCAAGTACATCAATCACTGAGGAGAACATAAGAATCAAGTTCAAAAGTGTCTCATAATGTGATCCCCAACGTGTGTCACATGTCCGTTTAAGACTAGTTTGTTGATGTAAGCCTTTCCCACTTTGAAGTTCATTATTTATCAATGCTTTCCCGACTCTAGCAGCTTCTTTCTCTCGAAGACTTTCTCGACGCTTGCATGATGCTCCAACCACATTTAACAACTCAGAAACCTTGTTAAAAAACCAAGCAATGTGTTTATGCTTACTACCAACAGCCACAATAGTTAATTGGAGTTGATGAGCAAAACAATGGACATAAAATGCAAAAGGATTCTCATTCATGATTAAGGTTTTGAGACCATTAAATTCACCTCGCATGTTACTGGCTCCATCGTACCCTTGACCACGTATTCTTGATAAACTTAGTCCATGACTTGAGAAAAAGGTCTCAATTGCTTCTTTAAGCAATATAGCAGTTGTACCAGTAACATGAACTATACCAACAAAACGTTCAACAACACATCCCTTTCTATCCACATAGCATAAAGCTATGGCCATCTGTTCTTTGATTGAAATATCACGAGACTCGTCAACTAATATTGCAAACGCATCATCTCCAATATCACTAATGATAGCAATGGTAGTTTCTACTGCAACACAATTTATAATATCTTTTTGTATATCATTTGACACCAATTTCAGATTTTTTGGAGCATTTTGCAACACAACATTGTTGATACTTTCATTGTGACTTGCAAGAAATTGTAGAAGTTGTGAGAAATTTCCTCTATTACTTGAATCCTCATCTTCATCATGACCACGAAAGGATAACCCTTGATGCAAAAGAAATCTTATGCAATCAAGTGATGCATTTAAGCGAATTCGATATTCAAGTCTCATTTGTTCAGATTGTTTAATAAAAACATTCTGAATGTTTTGCTTTGGTTTCATCAAATCTTGACATTTACTCCAAGCTTGGTTATGAGCACTATTAGGCCCTCCAACATGAATATCAAATCTCTCTTTCTTGTTCCATGTTGTGAAGCCGTTAGTATTGAAAGAATCACTACCCACTTGTTTTCTAGTGTCCGACCTAAATAGATAGCAACATAAGCAAAATGCTGCATCAATAGCTATGCTATACTCCAACCAATTTCCATATTCTTTAAACCAAGAAGGATTAAATCTACGTAAGTATCCCCCAATTTGTGTCTGTGGGAAGTTATGTTTGAGAGGCTGACAAGGACCCTTTAGCATGAATGTTCTTCTTACTTCATCTTGAATATTAGGATGATACTTTGATATTTTCTTTCGCAACCCGGGGTCTGCTTCAAGATTTCCCAAATCTACTTTATCATCATCCTTTTTCTGATTTTTATTAGAACATGATTCTTCAAATGCAGAAGCTTTTCTGAATACAAATTTGTCCATTTAGCTGTTTAAAGAATTAAAGATATTATGAACTTAATTAAAACAAAAAATAAAGTTGTGCCAATTTCATGAACTAAACTTTTGCTGAAAAAGGGCTAGATGTATCCAATTTAATAATACTAACAAAAGGGAAAAAATGGAAATTACAACAAGAATAAACAAAATTTAATTCACACCTGAAATCAATTGTGATTGAAGAAAAGAAAGCTGGTCTGTTGACTGTTGTGCAATTTTATTTTGGGGGAAAAGATTCAAAGAAGCCAGAGGCGAAGTTGCACTGACAGCACTGCTATAAAATTAGTAAAATTACAATAAATACTGAGATGAATCACTAAATGTCTAAATCAGATGATTAACATTTAGCATAGATGAGGTGATAGATCTTATTCTTAAGCTATTAAGCATAACCGAAAGAGAATTTGAGAAGAGAAACACTTGGTGAATGACTGAAGCCGCGGGTCGCCTCCTTTTGCCCTTCTCTCTCTCTGTTTTGTGGTTTCTTTCAACTTTGGTTGACTAGAGTCTAGAGGTTAGGTATGACTTATGAGCTGGGTATCATAAATTGAGTGGGGTCAAAAATTGAGTGGGATTAAAAAAAAATACACTAGGGTCAAAAATTGAGTGGGGTCAATTGACCCCATATGTTCTGCATAGCTTCGCCATTAGTTATCGGCACAAAATTCTAATCAACTAAGACGGAAAATTTAAATTCTTATAAATAATTATTATACTACGAGATGACTTTGTCCAATCGATAATATAATTTTATTCCTATAATTGGTATTCTTCAATTAATTATTATACTACGAGTTGGTTTTGCCCAACCGATAATATAATTTTATTCCTATAATTAGTATTCTTTAATACTTAATTATATTCATGTTTAGTTGTCTATTTTTAAATTTATTATTTACATATGGTACCACCTATCTGTAGGAAACGATTTCCAAATAAATTAATAATTTTTACTTTTAAAAATTATTATCCCAAGATCTTTCTCATAATTTAGCATAATTAAAAACTATATTACATACCTCATGCTCGGTTGTAGCACAATGGAGAATTTTTGCTTATTCTAATGATAGATTTTTCTACTTCCTAATCTTCCTCCCTATGACTCTTATTTTGATATCACGTACTTTTTTGAGTGTGGGCTCAAAATACTGCAAAGTGATAGAATATATAGAGTCCTCAACTCCCTGATATTTATCAAGATATTTGAAAACTTTTTTGATATATTTTATCCTGCTATTTTGTTATATCTTAATAAGGGATAGAGTGGAGATCAAGTAAGATTCTATAATTCTAACTCCAATATAATACTAATTTCTGATTAACTCTTTAATCAATTAGAATTATATTAATTATAACTAATTCCACTAAATAGTTATAATTGCACTCTAGAATTAAAAGAATTAAAATTAATTAATTAAATCCTTCCACTATTAGTATCTTGCAAAAATACTCCTCTACAATAATATCCATAAACGCGTGTAGGAATAAAACTGTTAACCCATTACGTTTACTACTTATATCCTTGATTACATAATTTATAAACTTTTGATCACACATTAATTTAATAAATTAAATTAATACTTTAGTAATTTGAATTACTAAATACTTGGCCAAGATTCTGGTGATCAACCAATAAATTATATCAAGGGGATATTATAATTTGATTGCAGAATTCCATCTTGAAAAATACATGTTCCTAATTTCATAACATATATCACACAACATATTGAGGTATTGATTGTATTAAAAAAATCTCACTCTTTAATATATTAAAGTGACATATATTATAAAATCAAGTTCATTATTCTCTCAGGATTAAGAGTAATTGCACATTAATAGTAATTGAAAAATTATTTATAATAACAGTATTTAACAAATAAATTTTCGTAACGATTCAGTTCTATGTATTTCAAAAATACACCAATACACTAGATTAAAGTCTTCACTTTACATGACTAAGACAAATCATCCAATCGAGTGTATTACAATCTACTAACATGGTATGTCCATTTCCATCTAAGATTAAGAACAATATATTTCTTTAATTATACATAACATATAATTTATGTCTTCTATATATGACACTCCTTCATATACATAAATTATAAAATGTATAATTATGGACAAAATTTGTGACACATTTATTATGCAAAATGAAATTAATTTGTATTATTAAAATAATAAAATAAATATCAATATTGGGTTTTTCTGGGCTTAAAACCTTACAATCTCCCACTAGCCCTAAACCCAATCTACCATATGTCTAATACCCATCCCCTCAAGATGAAAATCAAAAACTTTAGAAGACAAGGTTTTTGTAAAAGGATCAGCCAAATTTTGCGCAAAAGCTATCTTTGAAACTATCACATCTCCTCGTTAAACTATATCTCGGATGAGGTGATATTTTCTTTCAATGTGTTTGCCTTTCTTATGGTTCCTAGGCTCTTTTGATTGTCCAATCGCCCCATTATTGTCACAAAATAGGACAATAAGAGATGATACTGAAGGTACCATTCCTATTTCTAACAAGAACTTCTTGAGCCATACAACCTCTTTTGTAGCTTCGGAAGCAGTAACATATTCAGCTTTCATGGTGGAGTCAGCTATGCAAGACTGTTTAACACTCCTCCAACTAACAGCTCCACCTTCAAGAGTAAACACATAACCAGATGTTGACTTTCTAAAGTCTCTATCTGACTGAAAATCCGAATCTGTATATCCTTTCGAGACAAGATCATCACTAGAATAGATAAACATATAATCTCTTGTTCGCCGTAGATACTTAAGTATATTCTTTACTGTTATCCAATGTTCGAGTCCATGGTTAGACTAATATCTGCTGACCAGGCCTACTGCAAAACAAATATCTGGTCTAGTGCACAACATTGCATACATAAGACTTCCCACCGCCGAAGCATAAGGGATTGTCTTCATGCGCTCTTGCTCTTGAGATGTCTTAGGACACTGCTCCTTAGTAAGAGGAATTCCATGTCTGATAGAAAGTAGTCCTTTCTTGGAATTTTGCATGTTAAACCTAGCCAAAATTATATCTATATATGCAGCTTGAGATAGGCCCAACATTCTATTCTTGCGATCATGTCAAAGCTTGATCCCTAGAATGTAATTAGCCTCTCTTAGGTCCTTCATCTCAAAATTACTAGACAACCAAATTTTGACGCTAGATAATACTCCCACATCATTACCCATAAGCAATATATCATCCACATAAAGAACTAAGAATACCACCACCCCATCTTTATTCTTCTTATACACACAAGATTCTTCTGGATTCTGTTCAAAACCATAAGATTTGATTGCTTGATCAAACCTTATATTCCAAGACCGTGATGCTTGCTTAAGTCCATAAATGGATTTTTGCAACTTGCATACCATATTTTCTTGGCCTTTAACTATGAAACCATCAGGCTGTTTCATATAGATTTCTTCTTCATCAAGATATCCATTTAGAAAAGCAGTTTTGACATCCATTTGCCATATCTCATAATCGAGATGAGCTGCAATGGATAAGAGTATTCTGATAGATTTAAGCATAGCTACTAGTGAAAAGGTTTTCTCATAATCTATACCTTATTTTTGAGTAAAACATTTTGCTACCAACCGTACTTTAAAGGTTTCCACCTTTCCATCTACCCTTCTTTTTCTTTTGTAGACCCACTTGCACCCTATAAGTTTGACCCCATTAGGTGCTTCTAAATGTTCCCATACTTTATTTGAGTACATGAAATCCATTTCTTGTTTCATAGTCATGTGCTAGTTGGATGCATCTACATCATTAATAGCTTCATGGTAGTTAGAGGGATCCGACTCTACTTCTTTCGGAATAATATTGTAAGTTTCTCCAAGAAGTGAAAGTCTCTCAAGAGGCCTGATATTCCTCCCACTATGACGAAGCTCCGGTGTATTAGAAGAATCAGGTTGATTAGTTTGTGGTAATTCATCCAAGTCTTGTGATGGATTAATTGATTGAGTAATTGATGTACTTGACATTTCTTCTAAGACAATTTTACTACTTGGCTTGTGATCCAGTATGTAGCCATTTTCCAGAAAAACTGCATTTGTGCTAACAAATACTTTCTGGTCTAAGGGACTATAAAATAGACCACCTCTAGTTCCTTTTGGATATCCTACAAAAAAACATACTTCTGTTCTTGAACCTAACTTATCTAAGTCGGCCTTTCCTTTTCGTACATGTGCATGTGTGCCCCAGATATGAATATGGTGCAATACTGGCTTTCGCCCACTCCACAATTTTCTAGGTGTTAAAAGAACAGAATTTGATGGTAAGTACATTGTCGTTTCTAGTGCATAACCCCAAAAGGAAATAGGAAGAGTAGAAAAACTCATCATAGACCTTACTATATCCAAAAAAGTCCCGTTTCTTCTTTCTACCACACCATTTTGCTGGGGTGTACCCGATGCAGTCAATTCAGATATAATTCCTTTATCAGATAAGTAATCTTTGAATTCCACAAGGAGGTATTCACCTCATCGATCCGATCGAAGGGATTTTATGTTTTTACCAGATTGCCTTTCTACTTCTGCCTGAAATTCTTTGAATTTTTCAAATGCTTCAGACTTTCGATGCATAAGGTACATATAACCAAATCTTGAGTAATCATCAGTAAAAGTGATGAAATACTCAAACCCTCCTCGTGCTCGGATATTCATAGGACCACATATATCTGTATGAATTAATTATAACTTATCATTGGTTCTATGTTTTTTTGCCTTG
This sequence comes from Aralia elata, assembly GCA_034770075.1. Classification (NCBI taxonomy): domain Eukaryota; kingdom Viridiplantae; phylum Streptophyta; class Magnoliopsida; order Apiales; family Araliaceae; genus Aralia; species Aralia elata. Next base: position 68,781,583 of record CM068379.1, on the reverse strand, counting down.
AAAGGCCCTTTGGTCATTTTTCCTTCTATACAGGATTCACAAACTAGAAGATTTTCAACTTCTAAGGAGCTTAGAGGACCATATTTAACCAGTCTTTGGATCCTATTTAGATTAATATGACCTAATCGTAGATCCTAGAGATAAGTTTGATTAACTGAAGAAACTTTTCTTTTTAATGGTATATGTTGACTACATTCAGTTTGCATTAATGAATAATAATTAGGAGTAAGAATATATAAATTATCTATCAATGAACCAGAACAAATGAAATTTCCATTCTTGCGAATAACAACCTTGGAATCAAAATTAACTGAATATCCATGTTTAAATAAGCAGGAAACTGAAATTAAATTTCTACGAATGTCTCGAACATAAAGACAATCTACTAATTCTAAAGTCCTATCATTATTAAAATTGAGATGCACAACTCTCACTGCAATAGTTGCTACTTTTGCGCTAGAAACAAGGTGTAGATAAATCTCGCCTTCATTCAATTTACTGGTTTCCTGAAATCCCTGCAAAGAATTGTAGACATAATTAGTGGTTCCCGAATCTACACACCAGGATTTAGTAGAACGGCCCACAAAACATGTTTCATGAATGAAAGATTGATATTTACCTATCTTGCCAAACTGATCAATCAGACAATCAATCATACCTTGATTTTTGATCTTGGCTAGGTAAGTAGAACAATTTCTTTTTCAGTGACCTTTCTCCCCACAGTGGAAATATTTTTCTTGAGGTTTTGCTTTTGCCCCTTTCTTCCCAACCCCTCTAGATGGAGGTAGGTTTCCATTTGCAGCTTTCTTACCGTTATTCTTTTCCCGGTTCTTGCCCTTAGGCTTTTCCCTAGAAGTACCAGTTTCTGCAACATAAATGCTTCCTTTTGCACGAAGAATACCCTATGCTGCTTGAAGTTCCTTCATCAGTTCAAGTAAAGATAAAGACATTTTGTTCATAGTGTAATTAAGTTTGAACTGATTAAAGGAATCAGGCAAGGTCTCTAGTAACATGTCAACCTGGGTTTCCCCATCAACTGTTGCTCCCAGGATTTTCCAGTTCGTTTAAGTAAGAAATTATTTTTAAACAATGATCTCGAACTGAAGATTCCTCAGACATCTTGGAATTCATGAGTGCTTTCATCACAATCTGTCGTGCAGCACGACTCTGGTCAGCAAACATTTCGTGAAGGCTATTCAAGATCTCTTTAGCAATGGTACTAGACTGATATTGGTGTTGCAATATATTTGACAAAGATGCCAATATATAGCAACGAGCCATGTCATCTGCCTTTTGCCACTTCTTATGGTTATTCTTTTGTGCAACAGTAGCATTTTCTGGAAGAACTGGGCAAGGTTCAGTTAGCACAAACTTGTAGTCCTCAACAGTCAACACAATGTCAAGATTTCTTTTTCAGTCCACATAATTTGATCCAGTTAACTTATTTTCTATAAGGATAATAGTAAGGAGATTAAAAGACGACATGGTAATCTGTACAATTATACAATATGCATAAATTAAATATTCATTCAATAAAAATAAACTTTTGCATATAATATGAAAGTGTAATCCTCAAACACAAACATAAAATAAACATGACAACTTAATTTTAAATAATTCTCTTTTTGAAGGGAAAAATAAGAATAATTTGAAATTACTTTTATTTTTATATCTTGACATCTCATGAAATAAAAATAATTCACCATTTTGTTCAGCCCAAAACAATAATAAAAAGTATCACTCCGATGGGGAGAATTATTATTTATGTTTTGTCAAATGTATACCATCCATTTAAATTTTCTTTAAAATTTTAATACAAATATTTTGATAGGAAATAATTCATAATAAAATTTTAAATAAATTTATCACAAGGAAATCCATATCTAATATAACTAGATTCATGTATCTTCCGAAGGGAACTCATAAAATTTGAGATTAGATACATGTATCAATATAATGGACCAATGATGAAAGTCGTAAGACATACAATTCTTTCTCCCACATGATTTTTATTTATATAAAAATGAGGATTTTTATTTATTAAAAAATATAAAATTATATTAATATCCCATATTAATAATATAAACATGTAAACTAAGACCCGCTCATTGGAACTTAAAGTCCTTGCTTTTAGTGTCACCTTGTAATTATGATCACTGAACATGCCAAAAGTACAAACCATTAAATTTTCCTAATTTACTTTATTGCGAATGTTAATATCTTCAGTGAGGGACTTGCAATATCTGATGCAACTCATAAAATAAAGCAAAAATGGCCATTTTTTTATTATAATTAAGAAATCATGCATATATATCTTTCCTCCGGACCAAAAACAAAAGTGAGGCAGTTTTCATCTAGCGAAACTGAATGTTTCATCATAACGAAACAGTACTTGTGTGTTTGTCTATGTCTATGTTTTGTGGAGATATAGAAAGACAAGTATATATACACATATAACTATATATACGTACACACATAAAGTGTCGGTTATTTTTTTTTGTCACACATGCAAAATACATGCACACCTTTTTCACAAATAAGTTGACCAATTCATCAATATTACAAAATAACAACTAGCTAAATTATCATATATAATCACACAACACGTGTATATATAATTATATTCGTAGATATCAATTTATTGAATTATAAAGCAAATCTGAATCACGAATATTCGAAAAACAGTATAGAAAAAATAATATCCATACATTTGTCAAATATAATTCAAACTAAATAATATAATCATGATTTATGAAAATTATGAGTTTGCTCTAATGCCAATTGTAGGAAACGATTTCCAAATAAATTAATAATTTTTACTTTTAAAATTTATTATCCTAAGATCTTTCTCATAATTTAGCATAATTAAAAACTATATTACATACCTCGTGCTCGGTTGTAGCACAATGAAAATTTTTTGCTTATTCTGATGATGGATTTTTCTACCTCCGGATCTTCCTCTATGACCCTTATTTTGATATCACGTACTTTTCTGAGTGTGGGCTCAAAATATTGCAAAGTGATAGAATATATAGAGTCCTCAACTCCCTGATATTTATCAAGATATTTGAAAAAAATTTTGATATATTTTATCCTGCTATTTTGTTATATCTTAATAAGGGATAGAGTGGAGATCAAGCAGGATTCTATAATTCTAACTCCAATATAATACTAATTTCTGATTAACTCTTTAATCAATTAGAATTATATTAATTATAAATAATTCCACTAAATAGTTATAATTTCACTCTAGAATTAAAAGAATTAAAATTAATTAATTAAATCATTCCACTATTAGTATCTTGCAAAAATATTCCTCTACAATAATATCCATAAACGCGTATAGGAATAAAACTGTTAACCCATTACGTTTACTACTTATATCCTTGATTACATAATTTATAAACTTTTGATCACACATTAATTTAATAAATTAAATCAATACTTTAGTAATTTGAATTACTAAAATACTTGGTCAAGATTCTGGTGATCAGCCAATAAATTATATCAAGGGGATATTATAATTTGATTGCAGAATTCCATCTTGAAAAATACATGTTCCTAATTTCATAACATATATCACCCAACATATTGATGTATTGATTGTATTAAAAAAATCTCACTCTTTAATATATTAAAGTGACATATATTATAAAATCAAGTTCATTATTCTCTCAGGATTAAGAGTAATTGCACATTAATAGTAATTGAAAAATTATTTATAATAACAGTATTTAACAAATAATTTTTCATAACGATTCAGTTCTATGTATTTCAAAAATACACCAATACACTAGATTAAAGTCTTCACTTTACATGACTAATACAAATCATCCAATCGAGTGTATTACAATCTACTAGAATGGTATGTCCATTTCCATCTAAGATTGAGAACGTTATATTTCTTTAATTATACATAACATATAATTTATGTCTTCTGTATATGACACTCTTTCATATACATAAATTATAAAATGTATAATTATGGACAAAATTTGTGACACATTTATTATGCAAAATGAAATTAATTTTATTATTAAAATAATAAAATAAATATCAATATTGGGTTTTTCTGGGCTTAAAACCTTACACTATCCTTATTACAAGATTTGGTGGGAACCTTTTTACCATTTATATACTTGTGAGAATAATCTATATATATATATTTATGTTGTTGTATTTTATCTCATAGTTTATCTTCTCGATATCATACATGTAATTATTTATTACTTGTTTTAATAAATAATGAAATTTTGTTTTAACTCAGAATAGATGGCAAACTTGGCAAAAATAGATTTTTCAATTCTGAAAATATCTGGAGACAACTATTTGGCTTGGGCACTTGATGTAGAATTACATCTTAGTGCAAATGAGTTAGAAAAGACTATTAAACCAAGAAACACGAACACTACGGCACAAAATGTAAAAGTCATAATTTTTCTTCATCATCATATTAATGAAGGATTAAAGACTGAGTATTTAATAGTCAAAGATCCTTTGACCTAATGGACACAATTAAAGAAAAGATTTGACCACCAAAAATTGGTTGTTCTCCCTAATGCCAAATTTGAGTGGCTTAATTTAAGGCTACAAGATTTTAAATCAATTACGGAATATAGTTCTAATATTTATAGAATAACCTCTATTTTGGCTTTATGTGGAGATCCAGTTTCTGAACCTCAATTGCTTGAAAAGACGCTTTCAACTTTTCATCCTACCAACATGATTCTGTCACAACAATACAGAGAGGGTAAGTTCACAAAATTTAGTGAATTATTGTTTATCCTACTTGTTGCGAAAAAGAATAATGAATTGTTATTGAAAAACCATCAAGTACGACCAACAGGTTCTGCCCCATTGCCAGACATTAACAACACGTCATTCTAGAAGAATAAACGTGACAATAGATGGCAACATAATAAGAAGTCTTGGGGACGGAAAAATAAATGAGGCCATTATAACAACACATTTCCAAACCGTAACAATTCAAGCTATCAGAAGTGGCAAGTATCTGGGTCTAGTAAAAATAAAGAAAATGCAGCATAGATAAAGAACAAACCAGATGTTTGTTTCAGGTGTAGGATGAATGGGCATTGGTCGCGTACCTGTCGTACGCCGAGACATCTGGTTAATTTATACCTGGAGTCTCAAAAGAACAAAGTAATTGAGGCAAAAATAAACTTTGTTAATCATCAATTGAATATTGTTGATGTTCTACCAATGACCAACAATGAGGAAAAGGTTGGCGATATTATTGAACCTTCTGAAAGCATCTTTTGGGATATCGATTAATTCCTTGTTTTAATTAAGCACTCTACATGTATAATATTATTATTTTTTTTTTATTTTGTACGGATAATATTATGTGTTTCTCATGAATAAAACTATAAATGATATGTAACTTTTCTTATCTACTTTTTTTTTATGTGTCAGACTAACTTTAATGAATATGGAAGATATATGTTTAGCAGACAGTGTAACAACTCATACAATCCTTCAAAGTGAGAAATATTTTTCACAACTAATCAATGCTAAGGGAAACGTAGGAAATATCTCTGGCACATCAAATCTAATCGAAAGATTTGGAAAAGCTAGTTTCATGCTACCAAATGAGACACAATTTTTTTTTATCAAAAATGCTTTATATTCTAGTAAATCAAGAAGAAATTTGCTTAGTTTTAAAGATATTCGACTAAATGGTTTTTATATTGAAACAACAAATGAAAATGATAATGAATATCTTCTCATCACTTCTTCTATTTCTAGAAAGAAGAATATCCTAGAAAAACTACATTCAATTTCTTCTAAATTATATATTATGAAAATTAGAGCAATTGAGTCTCATACTGTTATGATTCCAAAATTCATAGATCCCAAATCCTTCATGTTTTGGCATGAAAGACTCGGTCATCCAGGCACATCAATGATGCGCCGCATTATTGAAAATTCTACTGGTCATCCTCTCAAAAATCAAAAGATTTTTCATAATAGTGATTTTCCTTGCTCTGCATGTTCTCGAGAAAAATTGATTGTTCGACCATCACCAACAAAAGTTTATAAAGAAACCCCAAAATTCCTAGAGAGAATACAAGGAGATATTTGTGGACCCATTCATCCATTGTTTGGACCATTTCGATATTTTATGGTTTTAATAGATGCTTCAACTAGATGGTCTCATGTTTGTCTCCTTTCCTCTCGAAATTTTGCCTTCTCTAAACTTCTTGCTCAAATAATCAAGTTACGGGCTCAGTTTTCAGATCATCCAATCAAATCAATTCGACTTGATAACGCAGTTGAATTTTCATCAATGACTTTTAATGACTTTTGTATGACTATTAGAATCTCCATTGAGCATTATGTTCCTCATGTACATACCCAAAATGGTTTAGCTGAATCTTTAATAAAAAGACTTTAACTAATTGCACGTCCATTAATATTAAGGGCTAATTTACCTACTTCGGTTTGGAGTCATGCAATTCTTCACGCTGCATCCATTATTCGAGTAAGGCCAACGGCTCTTCATAAATTTTCTCCTATACAGTTAATTCTTGGTCAGATACTCAACATATCACACTTTCGAGTTTTTGGAAGTGCAGTATATGTTCCTATTGCACCTCCACAAAGAACTAAAATGGGAGCCCAATGAAGAATTGGTATTTATGTTGGTTTCGATTCTCCTTCTATTATTAGATATCTTGAACCTTTAACTGAAGATGTTTTTACTGCATGTTATGCAGATTGTCATTTTAACGAATTTGTATTTTCACCGTTAGGAGGAGAGAAATTTTTAAATAAAAAACCCTCTTAAATATCATGGAATGCATCAGGATTAAATTCATTGGATCCTCGCACATGACAATGTGAAATTGAAGTTCAAAAAATTATTTATTTACAAAATATTACAAATCAAATGCCAAATGCATTTAATGATGCTAGAAAAGTGATAAAGTCACATACACCTGTAGTGAATACTCCAGCAAAGATAGAAATACCTATTGAAAAGTCAATTCCTGAAGAACTGACAAATAAGATAATAAAAGAATCTAAACCACGCCAAAAACGTGAGAGACCGGTCGGTGAAAAAGACACCGCACCTCTCAAATAAAAGGCAAATAAGGGAATCCTAGAAGGAATACCCGCTCCAGAAGTAGCACTTATTCCAAAAATGGGAAAAACCCCAGAAGAGGTACAAAATCTTATCGAATGAATAAGAGATGAACATCAAGAGATCTCCATAAATTATGTACGTGATGAGAAAATATGGGATCGAAGCAAAGTCATGATTGATGATATATTTGCTTTCTCTATAGCATCAAATATTACTTTGATTCCTGACACGGATCCTGAACCACAAAACGTGGAAGAATGTTAGAAAAGAAAAGATTGGCCAAAATGGAAAGATGTTATTCAAACTGAGCTACAATCTTTATTGAAAAGAGAAGTATTTGGACCAGTAGTCCAAACACCGCTGAGCGTAATTCCGGTTGGAAACAAATGGGTATTTGTACGAAAGCGAAATGAAAAAAATAAAATTGTGAGATATAAAGCCCGACTTGTAGCTCAAGGGTTTTCACAAAGATCTGGTATTGATTATCAGGATACATACTCTCTAGTAATGGATGGAGTCACTTTTCGTTTTCAGATAGGTATGGCAACCATGGATGTTGTAACAGTATACCTATATGGCTTACTTGACAGTGAGATCTACATGAGAATCCCTGAAGGATTGAAAATGGCTGAATTACAAAGGCCACATCATATATATTCAATCAAGTTGCGACGCTCATTATATGGATTGAAACAGTCTGGTCGTATGTGGTATAATCGACTTAGTGATTATTTAATAAAAGACAGGTATATAAATAATCAAGTATGTCCATGTATTTTTATTAAGAAAATACAAGTGGATTTACCATTATTGCTATATATGTGGATGATTTAAATCTTGTAGGCACTCTTGAAGAACTCACAAGAACTGCTACTTATTTAAAAGATGAATTTGAAATGAAAGATTTTGGAAAGACAAAATTCTGTTTGGGAATACAAGTGGAGCATTTAGCATCTAGAATTTTCATTCATCAATCCATATAAACTGAAAAGATTCTGAGTCGTTTTCATATGGATAAAGCTCACCCTTTGACTACCCCGATGGTTGTCCGATCTCTAGAAGTTGATAAAGATCTATTTCAGCCTCTAAAAAGTGGGGAAGAAGTCCTTGGACCTGAAGTTCCATACCAAAGTGCAATAGGTGCTCTTATGTATCTTGCAAACTGTACACGACCTGATATTACTTTTGCTGTCAACTTGTTGGCAAGATACAGTTCTTCTCCGACTAAAAGACATTGAGATGGGATCAAAAACATTTTGAGATACCTCTGTGGAAGTATAGATCTTGAGTTATTTTATCCAAAAGATTCAACGTCACAATTGGTTGGATATGCCGATGCAGGATATTTATCAGATCCACACAATGGGATATCACAAACAGGTTATGTATTTACATATTGTGACACAGCTATATCCTGGAAATCCACAAAGCAAACCATGACAGCTACATCTTCAAATCACTCAAAGATTCTCGCTATACATGAAGTAAGCAGAGAATGTGTTTGGTTGAGATCAATTATTCTGCATATTCAAGAGTCATGTGGATTAACATCAATCAAAGACATTCCTACAATTCTGTATGAGGATAACGTTGCATGCATTGCTCAACTTAGAGAAGGATACATCAAAGGAGATAGAACAAAACACATTTCACCTAAATTCTTTTTCACACATGAGCTGCAAAAGAAGGGTGATATAAATGTGCATCAAATTCGATCATGTGATAATCTAGCCGACTTATTCACACAGTCACTACCGAATGCAACATTTGCAAAACTTCGGCAAAAGATCGAAATGCGTCGACTGAAAGACTTATCACAACATTTCATCAAGGAGTAATGAATTTCTTTTTGAGGGGGAGACTGTACTCTTTTTCCTTAGTTACGGTTTTTATCCCAATGGGTTTTTCCTGACAAGGTTTTAACAAGACAGTCAATTATATTATAATTTTATGTAAAAGATATGTACTCTCTTTCCCTTCGCTAAATTTTTTCCACTGGGTTTTCTTAGCAAGATTTTTAATTAGACATAATCTTCTATCTTAGGAAATCAAGGGGAGTATTATAATATGATTTCCTCCTTTCTATTTTCTCTGTTAGTGGGCTAATTATTGCCTATCTGATTAGCTTTCTCTCTCTTCTTTGTCCACTACTTCCTTTCTCTGAATATTGAGTGAATCAGAGTATTTAGTTACAGAGTATTAATTTACGCTTAAAAGTTTTTATAACAGTATATTAATTATCGCTTCTGTTGTTTCTTAATTTTTAATATATTAAGTGTTAATTATTTGAAAAGAAAAAAAATAAAACTAATTATTTTACAAGGTTGCATATATTTCTTCAAAATTCTCTACACATGAATAAAAAATGAGTTTGTATAGAGAGAACGAGTTTAAAAATATTCTTATTTATATAAAGCTTTACAACAAATAAAATTACACTGACAATATCAATTTTAGAATATTGTGTTATTTTATATTAGTATTTATAAAAATAAACTGATTTTTTTTTGTTAAAAAAATTAATAAATAAAAGTTTTTTTTTGGTGGGGGAGGGGTATCATTTTTTATTTTATTTTTGATAAAAAATTGAGTCCTCCTACGCGGACATGGAAAAATGACATGGAAATTGGACATTTCCAATTTCCCTTGGTTTTTTTTTTTTTTTTTTTTTTTTTTTTGGGTTTAGTCCAAATATATTTATACTATGGATTTAAAAAAAAAATTAGAAAAAAACATAAAAAATTAGGTCCAATTTGGATATATAATTGGACCTAATTTTTTATGTTTTTTTCTAATTTTTTTTTTAAATCCATAGTATAAATATATTTGGACTAAACCCAAAAAAAAAAAAAAAAAAAAAAAAGGGAAATTGGAAATGTCCAATTTCCATGTCCCTTTTTTCATGTCCCCCTAGACTTACTGTAAAAAATTACCTAAATCTATCAACATTTATAATTTTTGTTCCCAAACATGGCCTTACACTAATGAGTACTGGTTGATAGACCCACAATTCCAACTCCCAAGATAAACAAACACACTCAAAATAGTCAAAACTAAGCAAGACCCCCAATCAATCGGCCGTTAACCACCATCATGCCGGTCTTCAAAACCCCTTTCAACGGCTACTCCGTCAAATTCAGCCCATTCTACGAGCACCGTCTCGCCGTCGCCACTGCCCAAAACTTCGGAATAGTCGGCAACGGCCGCCTCCACGTCCTCGACCTCTCCCCTTCAGGACCCGTCAATGAATTCGCCTCCTTCGACACCTCCGACGGTGTCTACGACCTCACCTGGTCGGAATCTCACGATTCCCTCCTCCTCGCCGCTATCGCCGACGGCTCCATCAAACTCTACGACCTCTCTCTCCCCCCAACTTCCAACCCCATCCGCTCTCTCCATGAGCACACACGCGAAACCCACTCCATCGATTACAACCCGACCCGCCGTGACTCGTTCTTATCCTCCTCTTGGGACGACACCATCAAGCTCTGGACTGTCGATCGACCCACCAGCGTCCGTACATTCAAGGAGCACGCTTATTGCGTGTACTCTTCTTCTTGGAATCCCCGCCACGCCGACGTATTTGCTTCCGCTTCCGGCGACTGCACGGCCCGGGTTTGGGATGTACGGGAACCCGGGTCCACTATGATAATCCCAGCTCATGAGTTTGAGATACTGTCAATTGATTGGAACAAGTATGATGATTGTATTTTGGCAACTGGGTCAGTCGATAAAAGTATTAAGATATGGGATGTGAGGAATTACAGAGTGCCATTGTCGGTTTTGAATGGACATGGATATGCTGTTAGGAAGGTGAAGTTTTCGCCGCATAGGGGGAGTTTGATTGCGTCGTGTTCGTATGATATGACTGTCTGTTTGTGGGATTATATGGTGGAGGATGCTCTTGTTGGGAGGTATGATCATCATACAGAGTTTGCGGTTGGTGTTGATATGAGTGTGCTTGTTGAGGGGCTTTTGGCTAGTACTGGGTGGGATGAGCTTGTTTATGTTTGGCAACATGGGACAGACCCCAGAGCGCCTTGAAAAGGGAAGTGCCTCCTTCTACCGTTTGATTTGTTGTTTGGATTTTATGTTAGACTATAGTGTGACATTTTTAGAATGAGAAAGGATAAGTGATTAATGTATACCTGTTGTAGTTCTCTTGCATAATAACTAGAATTTGAGTTTTGTTAATGACTTGACTAATTACTTGATGAATAACACGGGGACAACGCATTGTTGTATTGTACTAAACATTGGGATGATGTGCTCTATAAATGTGAACTTTGTGTGTTCCAGTTTTGTTTCTGCTAGAGTGCTTAATTTAATCTCTTGTAAAAGAGTGGTAAGAAAGTGAAAAGGCTCGAGATAGGGAGCCATTTTCGTAATGGTTTTTAGATACAAAAATGCTTCACATAAGGCTCACAATCTCAACTGTTACTTTTGTTAATACTTCACCATTTAAATTTAGGGATAATCCGTTAACTAGTCTCCATACTTACGTTCAAAGGAACTTACTTTCAAAGGCTTTCTGTGTGGTGTTTGTTGGGCCTTCGCCAAATTAATGGTGGAAAGTATGGGTTTGTTGGGAGTTGCCATTGTGTAGGTTAAAACAAGATTTTTAGATCTTATCATATAACTAGTGATTAGTGATTTTGTTAGTGAAATGCTTCAGTTGGCTCCCTATTTGGATTTGTTGATTGTTGTGGATAGATGTGTCTGCTTACTTCGGGTTAGTTGGCTACTTTAGTTCAGACCATCTCTATTTGCTAGGATTAGAATCTTATAGTTCACGTATAATAGAAAGAAATATCATGGAAGAAAGGTTAGTTGATTTTTTTTAGCGACTTGGATTTATGAGGATGAAAAAGCTTTTTATTTAATGATTTATTCTTTATTGTTTTAATTGTTTAGTGATTCATGTAGTTACGGTTTTTATTTAATACTTGGGAATTTTGATGGTTTAGGTAGTTTATTATTTCATTTAAATCATTAGATAGGTTGGTCTTTTCATTCCGGATTAAGCTTTTATGGTGTCCTTCGTTTTGCACTGTACTTAAGAGTTCTAAAATCCTTCTAGACCCCTGCTTGGTTTATTCTGTTCTGCATATGGACAATCTTTGAAGGATCCCAGTTTGTAGATTATAAGCTGCAAGTAATTTTGGTTATTATCTTGGCAAACAGATTTCTTCATTTATTTTGCTTCAATTACCAGACAATTCTTTTTAAAATGTCTGGTCTTGGTTATATGATAATGAATGTTTTCTCAACAATTAGAGATTAGTATAAGTATAATTGTGGTGGTTGCGTTTAGGGAATGCTTCAGATGTGAATGAATAGTGCCCATATATGAAGAAGGGGCCAAGTTAAATTAAACTAGGTTGAACTAATGACTTGCCAGTGTCATGAATTAGATATGAAAGTCACCTACTAATACCGAATGAATGCATGAATGAAATGGGGTGCCACTTCTAACCTTACTCAGTTTTGGCATGCATGACACTAATAAAATGACTGCTGCACTGGTTGAAGAGTAAGTTTTATTTGTTTGTTGATGATTATTGCAAGACTAATTGTAGCTGGTACTGTTGTCCAATAGGCTCCATGTTTGTTGCAAGTTTAATAGTCAAATTAAGGAATGTTATTAATTCCAAAGAGAGTTGGACTTTCAAATAGTGTAGTATGAGATATTTGAAGAAACTTAAAATTTTAAACGAAATTAAGGTGGAACCGCAAATATTAAAATGTTTAGGGTTAAAGTGTTGTTTGATAAAACTGAAGGAAAAGTTCTGAATGTATAAGAGAATTGAATAAGCTGAATGAAGTAGAAGTTCTAAATATAAAATGATCTGAATGAGCTGAAGGCTGAATGAAGTAGAAGTTCTGAATATAAAATGAAATGATGTGTTTGATAACTGTCTGTCTAAAACATCTGAATACTTGTACTTTCCTATTTTAACCTTCTAGATTATTATGAACAAATTTAATTTTGTAATTATAAATAAACAATGAAATTTAAGAAAAATTAAATATAAACTTGTGAACAATCTTTGATGGATGAAGTATACTATTAGTAATATAATTTTAGGAATAAACACTAATTTTTTTAATAACATTTTATTAGTCAATAAAACCAAAACAAAATACTACAACAATATTCATTAAATTGATTATTGACCAATTTGTTAAAGAAAAAAAATTAAAAAATAATTTGTAAACAATAAAATTTGTTTGCAATAGTAAAAAAAATATGGATATCAAATGTAATTTTTAATTGTCTAAGAGGGTAGAAAGATAAAAATATCATTCAAAACTATTTCTTATTGATTCAGTCATAATTTTCTAGATAAATTGTTCAGACACATTCAAACGCATTTAGAGTTTGAAAATTATAAAACAAACGATCTGAATGACTTAATCGGTCAGATCAGACTCATTCAGATGTAAACAAACTGCCCCTAAGTTAGACAGAGATTCGCAAGTCCATCTTTTTTAACAGTTTGATGGTGGTTTTCGCCGCTTAGGCAGAAGTAGTTGTTTTTAGTGTATTTTTTGTGATATTAAATTAAAATTTGAAATTATTTGAGATTAAATTTTATATAGTCAAATTAAGCATTATCATGGAAAAAATATGAGCATTTGAATGTATCATTGTTGTTTTTACAAATATTGTGTTGTGCCTGTGTGAAATGCCGGAATCTTCCCTTCCTTAAAATCTATGGATGGGGTGGAACATAAGAATAGGATGGCTCGGGAGGGAGAAATTTAAGGTCAGCCGCATAGAAGTTTTAGATAGAGAAGTTGACATTGAGGTCCTCCGATAGTGTTCATAGTTCTGGCAAGTTTGTATTCGAATGACATACTTTAGTTTTTTATAAATATTTTATCTTGATTTTCTGATAAATTTTAATCGCACGGATGAATAAAAAGATTATACAAAAGTACTAGATATTCTAATTTTTTATTTAATTTGAGGCTGTCTAACACCATTATTATAACCTTGTAAAATAAGTATAATTGTGGATGAGACTTAAATTTATTAAATTTTCATTAAAATGAAGTTGTTGATAGATATCATCAAACTATATGAAAACTTATATAGCCAAGTTTTTAATGTTCTTTATATCCGTACGGTTGAATTTATCTAGAAAACCATAAATATTGACATATTAACCCTATGAGGTATACTAATTAGATACCTCTATGTATCTCCCTGTTTTTACTTTTAAATTTGATAACAGTTGATTAAAAAGTTTTAAAGTGAGGAGAACTAATCTTCAATCTCTCCCTTCTTAAAGGGAACTGACATTGAAATCCTACATTCTCCTCAAGTCTGTCAAGAGAGAAAAAGAAAACACAGAAGAGGGTTGTAAAAACAAAGACTGTAAATTTTTTTATAAAAAAACTTACAACTTGATCAGTTATTTCGTATATCGGGGTGATATGTTGGCGAAGCAGATTGATAAAAATTAGAGTATTTTAAAAAGTAACCACCAAGTAGTTTCCTACTTTGTAAAAAAATACTTTGTAAAATAGAGAATAGATAAATAAATAAAAGTTAAATTTCTTTTTAGGATAAGATATAATCCAATTACACCAAAAAATGGTTAAAAAAATCAAAGGCTTTATAATAAGTGATAATAGCAACTAATGGTCACTTAGTCCACTGTAATGACATATAAGATAATGCCAAATGTCTCAGATGATATCACATTAAATATTTTAATGATAATCTATTACATAACTAATCATATGAGATATATTCAATCAATATTATGATGATACATTATTTGAGATCAAAAATTTAAAACTCCTAAGAGCACTCATCTATATAATATATATAGAGTGTGTTGTCATAATATATGCTTTTCCTATCTCCCTCCTTTTTTTTTCCCGTTCCATATGCTAACATTTAATGATTTAAATCCTAATATTCTATTTTTAACTTGTGATTAAATTTGAACTTAGTTTTTATTTGTGAGTAGTCATATAAATATCTTGTTACTAGAAAATTAAGTCAAAAAATTACAGATTAATTAGATTAATTATGTATTCACAATCGAATTACTTGTGGATAATGAGTGCCATTAACTGTATCTATCTATTAAGAAACAGATAATATAATTTACACACCAATAAAATTACCCAAATCTTTGGTGACAACATGGGGATACCTAATTAAAACCATTTGTCAGGACCACTCTATCTTTTAGGAAAAACACAATACCTACATATTTATATATGCATGCTTTTTATAAGATATAGTTAGTTAGTTAGTTTCATGTGTGTGTTATAGAGAGATATCACCCAATCCCATATATATACAGAAGAATGTCCAATTGTCCATGCCTTCAAAGTAACCACTCATTAGTTACAGAGACCTTTTTGTCTGAGAAAAAGATGAATAAAAACAGGTAGTGCAGTGGGATATATATACATATATAATCATAAAAAATGTTAAGGTATATAATGCTTCTCTTTTTGGTTCTTCTTCAATATGAGATGATTATGCACTGTAAAGGACCCTCTCATTTGAATATCTCATCTCATCTACCTGTGTTCAATAATTGGACCATTTATCTATCACCATGATCCATCTCATTTCCATGCTTTACAGTGACTTCTGTTGGCTACATTAATTAATAATTCCTTTACTCTATTAATTATTTTATTATTTAAAGCAAACAAATAAAATATATAAGAAGTTCATTTCTCTTGTTTGATATGTAGTTATTTAAAATAAGATAAAAAGAATGGAGAGTTTTTCAGTTATATATTGATTACTTTATTAAGTTTAAACTGTTTTAAAGAAGGTTCAAAAGTACAAGAAATTTTCTCTTTATTATATTATTATAGAGTATTTTTTATCTTATCAAATATTTTAAGGGTCCACGAATTCCTAACCATTAAATAATCAATAATATTATTATAAAAAATAAATACAAAATGATACGTATGATTGTAATTGATTAGAACTATTAAACTCATCCGTGTAGAATAATTCATTTACTGATTATACTTTGACAAATCATTTTGTAAGCTAATTTTGTAAGACTTATATCAATACTCTTAAATGATAATTAAGTAATCGCTTATATACAAATAATTATATTTCTTCATATTATGTACACTTATTTAGATCATATTTTAAACTACTAACAATATCAAAATAATAATTATATTATTAATAATAAATATCGTTACAAATTAAACATCATTAAATATATATTTATTTTGACATTACACTGATCTAATATTATTAACCACCATATTTTATGTCAAAAACGATTGAGCCCGTTTTTTTTTTTGGGGTACAGAATTTAATAATGACAAAGGTTTTAAAAAATACTAGTATATGATATCATTGCTACAGTGTAGACGGGGCCCCGAGTCCATGCCCTCACATGTTGCCCACTAACATCTACATCTGAACCATTTAATGGATGGGCCACATTTGGATGGGACACTACCAAATTAACAACCAAATCAACCCCCTGTTGTAAAGCTTTTAACTAACTTGTTTTCTTTTCGCAAAATTATACACTATTTTTTGCCCCCACCAAACACATAATCCATATGCCTATCAAATCAATCTTATACCAAATTCTTTGGATTTGATAAGATTTCATTTAACCATTTTCTTCGTGTCATGATCTTGAGTTTGAATTCTATAATTAATAACTTAGGTAAACAAAATCTATATATAGCCTTCAATCAAGTCAAAAAAATACTAAGGGACTTTTTGGTAACTTTAAAATCAACCTATATATTTTATTTCATATGATTGGAAGTCCAAAAGAATTAAACATCTTAGTGGGTGAAAAATTAAAGAGAATAAATTCGTCATAAAAAGTTTAGGTCGGTCGAGTTCCAAAATAAGGTTTTCTTTAGGTTAACTTAATAAATTGTTGAACTATTCCACTTTCCAAAGTTGGCAAACATGCTCTCATGATAGCTCATTTTGTTGATTCTTAAATTAGCAACACAAGATTTTTTAAATACCTTTTTTTATCAAAATAAATTAAGAAAAGAAAGAGAGAAAGAAGGAGAAGAAAAGTACAATGGCTATAGCGCGTGCAATTCAAAATTTATCTTCACTTAAAGAGGGAAACCATCTTCACTTAAGTCAAAGCACTTCAAAAACCTAAAAATCCACTAGAGAGTAGAGATATACTTAAAGTAAAAGAAGTCCTTCACATTCATTCATCATATCTCACTTTCCAATGAAAACCACAAACCCACATGATCTTGCTCGGGAGAATTGAAAGATTATACACTCATCTCAAAAGAAGATCTCCCCCTCCCCTTATATGCCATTTTCAGCCTAAAATGATATATCATTCAATTTTATTTTTTTCAACTTTTCATTCAGTCAGTTGTATACAATAAAAAGATGAATTAATTATAAATATACAACATGCTATTATACTGAAAATTAATTATAAATATACAACATGCTGTTATATCTAATCGTAGACATATATAACTGCACTCTTTTCACTGCTAGCTTTTACATTTCAAAACAAGTACAAGACCATAACCATTTTTCCTTCTCAGCTAATCTAATAGCATCCTCAACGTACTGCTCTAATTAAGCTGGCCAGTGCAACCATATGCTGACACTTGTCATGTTCCAAATGCAAACACTTGTCATAAACCAGCCCCTTATAGTTGGGTCCCACTTTTCCCAACATGGCAATGCGACTAACATGAGTCATCAAAACCATTAGCTACCAAATATACCCAACCCAACCCAACCCGGCCAAATTATTGAACAAAGTGAAGGAGGGGTAAGGGGATGGGAGCCAAGGGCCCCTGAATATATGATGGATCCAAAAGGCAAAGTACAAAATTGTGTGCAATTATTCATCCCATAGATTTCATCCCTAAGCAAGTGAAATAAATTCCCTTCACAAAAAGCAGCAAAAAAGAAAACCCCCAAAAGCTATAATAAATTCATCATTTGTCACAAAAACTTATAGGCCAGGGTCATCGATTCCCACTCTCCCCATTCCCCCTTTATTTTTCTCTCTCCTCCACTCCTCTCTCTCTTTTTCCTTCCTTATTCTCCCTCCTCTCTCTCTCCTCATGAGAGGAGGACTATAGAGAGAAAAAAGATCAACAAAAAAATAAGCCATGAAAAACACCATTAGATGCTGCATCTCTTGCATTCTCCCATGCGGCGCACTCGACGTGATCCGCATAGTGCATTCACACGGCCATGTTGAAGAAATAAGCGGGACAATTCGGGCAGCTGAGATTATGAAATTGCACCCAAAACATGTCCTGAAAAAACCGTCTTCGCCATCCGACCAAGGTATGTGCCCAAAAATGGTAATAGTTCCTCCTGATGCAGAACTTCAACGCGGGAAAATTTATTTTCTCATGAGGGTTCCTTCGAGTACACCGGAAAAGACTCGTTCAAGATCATCAACAAAGAAGAAAAGAAGAGAGTCTAATCATATTTCTGAGAGTAACAATAATAATATTTCTGTCACAAATTTTCTTGTTTCTGATCAGTATCTGTCTGAGATTTTATCGGAGAAAGTTTCTACACAAAGGGATCGGAGAAGAGGGCGAACCGGGGTTTGGAGGCCGCATTTGGAAAGTATTTCTGAGACGCCAAGTGATTCATAATAGTGGGTTAATTGGTTGGTTTTTGGTACTTCTTCTTGAATTCTTCTTGTTTATTTTCTAAGTTTTATTTTCATTAGGGTTCATAAAAATGAAGTTTGAGCCTTTTTATTTTTCTTTTTTGGTTGTATATAGAAATAGAAGAAAAACAAAATAATGGTTATATATGTCAAAGCTAGTTGCATGTTTTATATATGGTATGAATATTTTGTTGATGACTATGAACAGTTCTAGTAGGGTTAATTACTGCTGGATTTCATGGAAGTTGTAATTCTCTAATATGTTGGGGTAATATATATATATATATATATATATATATATATATATATATATATATATATATATATATATATATTGGAAATTAAAAAACAGAGTCATGTGAGGGAGTTATGGAGATTGAGAGAGAGAGATCCCACTTCATCCACTGTTCAGTGTCTAGCTAAGCAATATATTTTTTTATTGAATAAGATTGAAGGTGATTGTGATGTGAACATACCACCATTGAAATTATTAAAAAGACCATATTGTCCATCTACTCCTTTACTTACTTCCTTATTTTGCTCCTTTGGTTCCCCGGCCTCATTTGTCGGCAATGATTGATGTATTATGCTTATGTTATTTTCAAAGGTTAAAATAGTAAATAAATTAATCCATCATCTAAGAGAGATAGAGAATGATACTCCAATGCATTCACAAATGATATTTGTTAAAGTGTGGGAACTCAAAATTAAATCGTAATAGTTTTACATCGGTTATAAAGATAATTTGGTGTCGGTTAGTACAGACTTAACGTCTTTTTTTAGACAATTTTTAAAAAAAGTGGACTAAAAGATTAAATTTTGTATGATTTTTTCATTGAGAGTGGTCATATTGACGGGTCAGGATATAAAAAAGGAGCGTCTTAGTGACCAAATTAAAATATTAAGTAAAAAGGGTGCTGGGATGGTAATTTTTGTGCGCCCGAAATATAGTTTTTTTTTTCTCATTTTAATATTTAGATAAGTGATTAAATAAAGTAGTGTGCTTACTTTGATGATGATGGAATAATTGTCCCCAGAGTGATTTGAACCATAGAATATTAATGACGTTGTAGCCTACACTAACAAGTGGGCATGTCTTTAAGCATTTGGTTCTCTCTTCTTAAGAGAGAGAAGAGAGAAGAGAGAAGAGAGAAGAGAGAAGAGAGAAGGGAGAGAGAGATGATGCTAATGGCATCAGATCATAAAAGTGGTAACCTATTAGCACCAGTACTGTAGGGTTAGATAGACCTCTCTCCATTGTCTGGGACTGGGTAAAAGAGGCTAATTAATTATGATATGCATGCATGTACATATAGACATATATACATACAAGTATTATATCTACATATATTTTTGACCTGACGATCCAATGCAGTTTCTGAAACTCCCCACCATTTGGGACCTGTAAAAAGGGCAGTTCAATTTGGAATCTTATCAATTTTTATGGAATATATACGATTGCCATGAAATTGTCATACCCATAGAATTTGTCAGTTCAATCATTGGGAAAGGGGAAGACTGCTGCATTCTGCAATTTTTAAATATGGTATGAATTCAACAAAAACTAAAGAAAATTTTAAGACACGGTAGTATAACATATTTATCATTAAATTTATTGAGTTGTGTTAAATTAGTCCAGCAATGATTGTGTGATAATAAAATTACGGTGATCAATATGACGACATTATATCATTTTATTTAATATATATATGAGGTGATTGTGTGTAGTCATTCTATTTAATTTATTTTATTAAGGGTATATAGTTATTTCATCATAAAAATTATACTTCGCTTTAAATTATAAAATTATTATTGACTTTTAAAAGTTAATTTAATATATTTTTAAATTTATGACTGAGATAATTTATTAAAAATTATAAATCATAAATATTACAATAAATAGCATTTTTTATGGTACATAGTATGTGTGCACTGTAGTTCAGCCGTCAAGTCAGCAAAACTCTATTGCTAGATGGGCTAAAACTTATTAAATATTTTAAAGGACTTTTTCTTTTTAATTTTCAATTCCTTTCCGTATAATCTGTCACACTACAATACCTACCGAAAAAATAAACAAATTATAGTGGGAAGCATAAAATTTATTATTATTTTTTTGACAAAACCCTATAATAAGAATTGAAAATAATTCTCATTGAAACTCGAAACTCGAGAATATATATATATATATATATATTTCTAAAAAATAGACAAAAATATACAGACTTGCATAATTCTTTAACACAAGTAACGAAAAGAAGTCGTCCTGATAACCCTACACCTAAATCTGAATAGATCTGTTTTCATCGATTAATGTCAATCAAACTTCATTTACGGAGTGATCATGAAAAAAAGCTCCGTAGAATGAGTAAATTTTGAACTAGGAGAAGAAAGACTTCGTAGATTAAAAAAAATTAAAACTATATAAGAGAAATAGAACTCCATAAAAGAAGAAAATAAGAATAATTAAATGGAAGAATATAAGAAAAAATTTGAGAGGTCTTTTTAGTGTAGATCAGAGGCTCTTTATATTTGAAAATATAGAGGCTAGGGTTTTTTGTTAGGAGAGAAGAGAAAAGAGAGGAGAAGATTCCATAAAATTTAATTCAAACGGCGCTACATTATTTGGATCGGTTGCAAAGACCAACTTTCTCTCCACATTTTGCTTTGCTTTTTGGTAATCTCTTTAACTTCTAGTATTTTATGGCTTATTATTATTATTGTTATGTGCTTTTGTTAACATTCAAATAAGAATTTCCGAGCCTTGTACATCTCAATAGAACACGATAATAGCATACACCCTGGACTAAATGTAATTTTTTGGGTTGTCCTCTAGTGTGATGGGTCACACAAAATTTAACCTATACTTCCCCATCAATTTGAAGAAAATACATTTATAATGATTTTATATAAAATAATTCGAAGTCCCAACTACCAATTTAGTCGATTATATATTTCGCGCATAGATGATATATTAAAGTGAATCAGCTTTCCCTTCATATTTATATATATATATATAGTAACACATCCACGTACAGATCGGATATGATCCTCACATATCCTGTATTGCTAAATATACTTTGCAAAAATGAGGAGAAGAGAAATTAAAGTCACAACTTTGACTTTGTTAATCTTATGGCAATTTTGTTACTTAAAGTTGTAGTGAAAAGTGGATTTTAAATTTAAATAATTTAATTTCTAGAAAAATAAATAAATAAAAATCACTTTGGAGATATACTTTGGTAAATGTTCATGTTTAAATACAAATAAAATTTCAATGATGCTAAATTTTTTAGCTTCTCTTAATATATGTAGTGAATTTAGCAAACCAATTTATGTAGAGAATAATTCAATTTTGAAGTAATAAATTCAAACTCAAGATTTCAGCCCAAGTCCCTAAGCACTAATTTTGTGGGGAAAAAAAATATATATTTCTTATATTTTAAAATATAAAATTAATATTAATATTTTAAAGTCAATTTGAGATATTTTTAAATTTTAAATTAATATGAGTTAATTTAATTTCAAACAATATACAGTTATGATAATTATAAGTTTTTTGAATAGTATTATTAATTATAGAAATAATTATTTTAAAAATTAAATAAATCACATTAATTTTAAAATTAAAAAATATGTCAACCGACTCTGAAAAGTTAAATTTAATTTTATATTAAATTTGGAATGGAAGGTGTTAGGTGTGTATGAATTTGAGTTATTGGAAGAAATAGTCCTCACAAATTCCAAACTTAATCATTACGTAACTTATCTTTTTCTCTTATATTTCCCTTTATCACCTGTAGTTCAAAAGATTGAATCTCTTAGCCCATGATATTACAAGACTGTAATTATTGCCTTGTTGAAAAACACCGCAAATGTGAATAATTGATGGAGTAACGAATTATTTTCATGGAGTAATGTTTAGCCGTGTTTCATAATAATTTTAGAAAAAAAGTGCCTTTTGTACGTCTTAGAATTTTAATTTGGATATCTAAAAAACTTTTTAAGAGAAGTTCAAAAAAAAAAAATCACTGATTTTGAAGTGTTTCTTTAGCTTAATTAACAAATTTGACACCGAGAGGTGAATTAATATTATTGGAACGGTGATAGCATATATATATATATATATATATATATATCTCCTTATTGTTTTATGATTATTACATTTAACTATTTTCATGAAGTAATTAAAAAAGTAATTTACTAAAAACACTTCTAATGAAAAATTGTCACGCACTCTTAAACAAGTTTTAGGCTGTTATCATTCACAAATTTAATAACTCGTGAAAGACATGAATAAATTTGAGAACGACTAATAAAAAAAGTTTTAAATATGATATATTTGAAAGACAATATTTATAATTAAATTTTTTTTATTTAATTTGGAATTAAGTCATTACAATATATCATTTTAATTAGAATAAGAATAAGAAAAAAGAGATACAATGTATTGGATATATGAATTTATAAGCCATTGTAAATGAATCTAACACGAAAAAAAAAAAATTAGATTGTTGAGTCACAAAAAAATAATCATTCTTCATGTTACTTATCGAGTTAATTTGAGATTAACGAAAATGATTCATTTATCTTGTTATATTTTAGTCTTAACTGATTGATTGATTGATTGATTACCAATCAAATCATGTTAGGGACCAAAATGTACAATCATATCACAATAAGACTAAAGTGAACAAGCTAGCTAGCTTAAATCTTAGGCTGAAAGAACAAATCCCATGTTAGTCCTGCCTAATTTACATCACTAGCTTTTTCCAAAAAGCCCAACCCCCCCCCCCCCCCCCCCCCCCCCCCCCCCCAAAAAACTATAGCAAAAACACTTTTGGACACTATTCAAAGACATAATAATCTTATTGAATGACTTCCTATTCCTCTTAGACCACATAAACTTACAACTAATATGGTGACCAACTAGATTCATATCACCAAGTTTAATGTCTTCATTTGACTTTGTAAATGAATTGAGTAACAGAAAAGTTTAAAGGTTGGATGTGAAATTATCATGATCTTAAAAGTGGGTCTTTTTCCCCAAGTCTATCATTTCATTGTTTAGCTATTCATATTCACATTCGTTAGTGCATCATCTAAATCTTATTTGGTGATAGTATCATTCATTAAACTCTAGCTATAAATAAATAAAAATACCTTCTCTATCAAAATAAAATTGTTTTATAGATTAAAAAATTTGTTTATTTACAATAAAATATACCCAAAATAAAATAAAATATTGATTTAAAAAAATTATTAATTCGAATGAGGCTTGTTTTGAAAGGACGAGAGGATTAAGAAAAAATAGAACTATAAGAAATGAATAATGATTTGGAGGGACACCCATTTAGTGACACCCGTACTGACAGTAGACCGTGGCTGGTGCCAGTCTACTCTCTTGGTCCTTGACAAAATGATGTTAATATTTCTAATAGCACCAAAAATAAGGGGATAAAGAAGAGAAATTCTAAGAGTAAATGAACAGGCCAAAACCTTGAAAATGATGGATTAACCAATTGAATAATTGTGACACTTCTTTAGTTGGATCGTCTTGATAGGGTCCCTGGTGCGTTGTTCCTTTTAGTTTGGTCATACCTTTCCTCATTTATTTCCTTCTCTTTTTTTTTGGTTGAGTTACACTTTACTCCATTTAACTTGTATTTTAATTTTAGTTTCGTCCCTCAACTTACAAAATTAATCGTACATATATCCATTCTAGATATGTAACAAACTATGGTCCCACCTAGTTCAAAGATGTGTACATGCTAAGTTGTAACTGACCCAAAGGTTGAGTTTTGTATTAAAAATCAATGAATGTAATTAGTTGTGTACTTGTTTGGAGAAATGAGGTGCATATCGAATATCAGAAATTATTTTCAACTTTTCTTGTTGTATTTTGTTTCTTCTACCTTTATAATTTTTTTGGAATCGTGACAACAGATTTGAATATCTTGCTACAATGGTATTTTCATTGAGAGATTCATTAACTGAACCCGATTCAGTCAAGACAGGTTTTGACAAATTCGTACAAAAAATTTGAGTTTTTATGACTTTGTGGATTGATTGATACTTATGACTTATGAGGCAAAAAAGCAAGATCATACCAAACCAAATATATAAAAAATGACTTTAGATTGAATGAGGTTGCGACCAAATTAAAGGCCCGTGAGGATGGGGTTCAAGAGGGTTTGCATGCGAAAATTTCAGCCCCAATTTCACCAATTGGAGCTAGCATGTCAAGTTTAGTTCTCTCTACGTAAGTGGTTCCCAGCAGAGTTCATAGTTAATTCCACACTTCCACTTAAATATATATACTTGTTCCACTTGCCAAAATCTTGATACAAAGAGCCTCTCCAATTTGACAAATGACCGAATATATATATATATATATATATATATATATATGTATATATATATGGAAGATAATCCACAACAAGTTTTTGTGAACTGCCGCTACAGGCTGTAGTGGCAGTTAACAAAAATCGGTTGCTTCCAGCAACCGGCGGTTGCTGTGTATTGCACCCCTATATATATCCTAAGAAATTCTACATTTGTTGCAAAACAATTTTGCTTGGGGTTTTATCAGTTTTGTATTATATATAAAAAATTGTTAGAAAAAATAACTTACAAAATGGCAGGTCAAAATATAATTAATTAATAATTCATTGTAAATGAGTGAATATAATAATTATAACCAACCACTATTATAAACCGATAAACGCCATTTTATATCCACTTTTAATATATATATATTTTCCCTTTAACCATCAAAGTACTAGTAAGGTTTATTTATTGCTCTATTTTTAACCTTAAAAAAGGTCATGTTCTTTACACGTGGTAGACGTTAGTTGAGAAGTTAATGTAAAAGGAAAATTAACAAAAATTTACTAGTAAAAAGGGATAGATGTGCCATTTTTGTAAGTTGAAGGATGCCACTAAAAAAGTACAAATTGCAAGGATAAAAGTGTTATTATATATTTTATTTTTTATATGGTTGGACAAAAGCTTCAATAACATCAAGTTGATATTTACTTCCGGATTTGAAATTAAAAGTACATTTGTATTTTAACACCCCCTTTGTTTTGGAACGATATAAGTACAAGTACGATAGATTATATAATAATCTCAATACATATTTGAATTTCTCGACATTAAATATATCTCATATTTTATATGGACGAGAATATAAACCTCACGATAAAGAGAAAATGAAATCTCACACTAAAGAAGAGAGAAAGTTCCCTAACTTAAACGTAACTTTTTTTATTTATGGAACAAAAAAAAATATTTTTTTTTCTTATTCTTACAGAACTAGTGTTGGTAGGATATCAACCCAATCATCAGAATCCAAGCCCAATACTCATAGGACCAAAGTCCAAACTCTTCAACCCATTAAGGCATATTATCGATGCTATCACGTGTCTTGACAGTTGACAACATCGGCATAAAGGTGGCCCCCAAAACCATCACGTGTCCTTTGGCCTAGGACTGAAGCATGCTCACGAGGCAGCTACGTGTCGTGGTGATCCAAGGCTAACATTACACCATTGTACTTAATTAACAACTTAAGTATAACCTATTAGCAGTCGAATGGTCTTGATTAAGAAGTTAACAGTATGATCGATCTAAAGTATGGTATTTGTTTTTTTGCTAATTTAAAAGAAATTTAACGTTCTTGTTTTGGACATAAATAGATCTTAAAACTTTATACACCCAAGTCTTATGAATAGTCCTTTTATCATTGAACCATAAGGGTTTTGGTGATTTAAAGTATGTTGGCTCGTGTGACAGGTTTGAGTTTGTCCATAAATAAAAAATCATTTTTTTTTAGTATTAAGTTTGATACTAAACGGGTTATATTATTATTTTCTTCTTGGTAAAATATTAAAAACATTTTATTTTACATAATACATTTTTAACTTTAATTAAAAATGTCAAAATACTGTCATGATAAATCAATTAAGATTAGAAGGTTCTTAAAACAAAAAAAAAAAACTAAGATTACAAGTAATATCATATTAGGAATTTTATCATTTTATAAGTGTAAAGTAAAAAATAAATAAATTAAAATTTGAAAAAAAGGGTAAAACAGGAAGCGACATTCCCTCCAATCCCTCTGATCAGTTTCCATTCTGTCACTTCCCCGTTCCGTTCCGTTCCGTTCCAAAGAAAATAAAAATACAAGCACAAATACCCGAGTGTGGCAATAGAATTAGATGAGAATGAGAACAAGGACAAGGACGTAACGTCACCTAACCCACCCAAAAACCCCGCACCCACTGCCACACCATCGCGCGTGTCCACGCGCTCACGTCCCGGCGAACCATCTCCCCGAATCTCCTCACCTCACCGTACTAAACAAAGGAAGGCCTACACATGCGGCTCACGAGTAAGAAGTCGCCAACCGGCGCACCCTCGTCTTCGCCGCACCTTCACCTTATCTTTCTTCCACATCACCTTTCTCACCTTAATTCTCACCGACTCTACCGTCCTTTTTTGTCTGTCTGTCTTTCTCTCTCCTCTCTTTTCTCATCTTCTCTCTCATCTTCTCTCTCATCTTACCATCAGAATTCCATCGCCGATCAACAATGGGTGACCTAATGGAGCCCTCATCGGCTCCTCCGGCGGTGCCGTCACGTCCGTTGCCCTTTCGTGAGGATTGCTGGAGCGAGGACGCCACGTCTACGCTTGTTGATGCCTGGGGCCGCCGTTATCTCGAGCTTAATCGTGGGAATCTCCGTCAAAAGGACTGGCAGGAGGTCGCCGACGCCGTCAACGCCCGTCACGGGCATACGAAGAAAACTAGACGCACTGATGTTCAGTGTAAGAATCGGATTGATACTCTTAAGAAGAAATACAAACTGGAAAAGGCTAGGGTTTCGGATTCTAATGGGACCATAACTAGCTCCTGGCCGTTTTTCTCTCGACTCGATGTTTTGGTCGGATCCGCTGTTAAAAAACAGTCGGCTTCGCCGCCGATGGCCGTTGCGTTGCCGTACCGGAAATCGGCGGCGTCTGGTGTGATAACGCCGGTGGTGCTGCCGCAGAAGCGGCCCTCCCCGGTTGTGGATGATTCGTATTTTAGGCGGAATTATTCTGCTGTTGCAGCGGCAGCTGCGGCGGCTGAGGAGGAAGGGGGATCGGAGGAGGAAGAGGAGTCGGAGGATTTGGGGACAAGCGAGGAGAGCGGTGGAGTAGGAGGGCATAAGAAGGGGGAGGTGGAAGGGATGAAGCGGCTGGCAAGGGCGATTGAGAGGTTTGGAGAGATATATGAGAGAGTGGAAGGGGAGAAACAGAGGCAGATGATTGAATTGGAGAAGCAGAGGATGCAATTTGCTAAGGATTTGGAGGTTCAAAGGATGCAGTTATTTATGGATACTCAGGTTCAGCTTGAGAAGATCAAGCAAGTTAAGAGGTCGGGCTCTGATGGTGAGAGAACTCTTGTTTTTTTCTGAGTTAATTTATTTTGCTGCTAATTTTTAGTTATTATAACATTAACCTTTCTTGAATATATTCAAGATGAAATCTTTTTAGTTTCATGTGCGGTTTATTTCATAATCGATGGGTGGATTTTGTATTTAAGCAAATTGAATATTGTTACATGTTGCATAACAATATTGGGCTTTTGGAAAGAAAGATTTGGAATGTGTGGATTGTGAAGTGGGGGGTTTCAGTGATTTCCTAGATTTTTCTTTTGCTGCTATTTGATAATATATATTTTTGACAACACTTAGATGCGTGATAATCATGAACATTGATATTGGTGTTTCAAGTCTACAGTGTGTTCATAGTTTATTTAAATGCCCTTAATAGTAAATTAATGTTTGTGAGGGATTGTTGGGGAGAAAGATTAAGTTGAATCATTAGGTGGGGTTGTCCCCTTCTTTGTTTATCCTTTTTTCATGTGGGTATTGGGTGGCACTGAGGTAAGTGCTTTTAGTTTGAGTATAAGTTTTAGTATGAGCTTCAAATTTCTACATGCACTAGTGAAGAATCTATTCTGCATATTCTCAATGAAGCTAATTAACATGCAGTTGGTTGATGTTGGTAAATCCCCTTAAAACCAGTGGTTGGTTTCTTGCAAAAGTGAGGAACTGTGTGCTAGTGCCTAGTGTGCTGCAAATTAGGTTGAGCTACCCCATATTGGATATTATATTATTATTGTAGGAGGATGAGCTATTTTGTATTGAATTTTATTCTATAAATTATCTGTTGGATTATCCTGCTAGGTTGCTAAACATTAGCAGTATTTTGGGGGATAACTGAGTGTTCTTTGGCAAGTCGAAAGTAGAGCTTAATTTCTTTTTTGTAATCCTGTCATGTAAAACATGTATTACTCTTGAGCTTTAACTAACCTTCATGTAAATGAAAAACCTAGTTTAATCATATATTACTCTTGAGCTTTATTTATTTATTTTCTTATTTTTTATCCTTTATTTTCCTCCTTGTCTTTATTCTTTTATGCTTTCGTATGAATTCATTTTCATCTTACCCCAACTAGTTTGGTATATGAGGCGGCATTGAGTTGAGTTGAATAACTCACTTGGGACTAAATTGTCAGAAAATCTCTGTTATCCTGAATGTCCTTGACACTCTTTTGAAGTTAAGCTGAGTTTTATTGTTAGCATGTGTATCTTTGTGGAACGAAAGTATCTTTTCTATGGTGTGCACTTCATATCTGAGCTGGAGCCATGACTCTAGGTAGATGCATTTTGTTATCGGTTCAGGGGGCTGCTGGCTGTTTTGTGCGGCAGATATATTGTATCTGCTTTAGTTTCTTCATTCCTAAGTTTCATATACACATTCAAACACATTTTCCTGTATTGTAGCTTAGGTATTGTAGTTTTTTCTTTCTTGATAACTATATCATGGAAGATTTAAATTGTCGTTTTAGTGATTAGTGTTTAGCAATATATAGTTGAAGATGCATGGTTGCTTCTATGGCCTTCGTAAGCAACTTATTATTTTTTTATTTTTTTTAGCTGATGGGCATCCATTACAAACTTTGATAATGGATGCTTCTATGCAAGTTTTTAAAATTTTACATGAAACATTACCAAAAAGCAATCTTTTAAGACTTTACAAATTCATTTTAAGTGTTGTAGAGCTTCTAAGGAAATATTTGATTTTGCCTAGGCAGAGGCTTAGGCGCCCAGCCAAATCGAGGCTTAGGCGCCCAGCCAAACCTAGTTGGGGGTTTTTAGAACATTGGTTTACTCAAAATCCTTCCACAAATCAAATTAAAAAACAGTCACTTAATAATCTATATTTCTAAACCTGTCCTGCATTACTTGCACAATAGAATTGGAAGTAAGCCTGGGAGGTTGATAAATGAAGGCTTTGTTGATTACTTACTTTGGATTGAGTATATATCTTATATTTTCTGAAGGTAATTTATTATTTGGAGGATGGAGTGTGGCTTTTGTTGGAACATCTACTGTCTGAAACTCTGAATGTGGTCATGGAAAAATAAAAATTCAGGTCATAACTGCTCTTTGTTAATCTTCTATGTTTTAATCTGCTATGTGGAGCTCGATTTACTATCCTCTTTTTCTTTTTTTCCTCTTCCTTCCCCCCCTCTCTGTATATATGTCAGAGTTTATGGCAATATCTTTATCTGTATATCCTTTCGTTACTCGCTTGTAATTTTTAAGAATCTGTTTACAAATTGTTGGCTCTGATCTGAATTTCGTATTGGTTTAAACTGATATTATTATGGTTACAGTTTTCCTTTGAATCCCTCCTGTAGCTGTAAAATTCATTTGAGATTTACTAAGGGGCTGTTTGTTTACATCTGAATGAGTCTGAATCTCACCGAATAAGTCATTTAGACCGTTTGTTTTATAATTTTTAAATTCTGAATTTGTCTGAATGATTCATCCAGAAAATTGTAGCTGAATCAATAAGAAGTAGTGCTGAATGATATTTTTATCTACCTACCATTATAGACAATTATAAATTGCATTTAATATCCATCTTTTTTTACTATTGTAAACGAATTTTGTTATGTACAAATTATTTTTTGATTTTTATTCTTTAACAAATTGGTCAATAATTAATGTTGTAGCATTTTGTTTTGATTTTATGGACTAATAGAATGTGTTATTAAAAAAAAATTAGTGTTTATTCCTAAAATTATATTACTAATAGTATACTCCATTTAAGATTGTTCACAAGTTTATATTTATTTTTCTTAGAGAACATTATTTATTTATAATTTATAATTACATAATAAATTTGTTAATAATAGTCTAGAAAGTTAAAATAAGGAAATACATGTATTCAGATGTTTTAGACAGACAATTATCAAACACATCATTTCATTCTATATTCAGAACTTCTATTTCATTCAGCTCATTCAGATTACTTATGCATTCAGAACTTTTCATTCAGTTTTATCAAACAGCACCTAAGAGGTTTTTGGTTTATATTGTGCTTTGTATATTTTGCTAGACCTGTAGTTTACGGGACATAAAATAGCCAAAGAGAAAGTGGGATATAAGATTACTTTATAAAAGTTTATTCAGGTTCAATCTGCATGATTCAGTATATATTTTGTTGTTCTTGTTGTCTTATTTTTTCTTTCTATCCTTTTTGTTTCTTGGGGGTTATATTGTTTAAGGAAAGGTAACAAGTGTTCAAATGGCTCTGCAGTCGCATTGTGCTCTCAGTTGAACTCACTAATGAATGTTCTGGCGACACCAGATTTTGGTTGGACTTACTTGGCTCCTGACCATTTGTTTTGACCTTCAGATGTTTATCGCAGGTGGTGTTTTCTTGTATTTGTTATTTAGGGGAAGGAGTTGGTCTTGACATATAGGTATAAGTTACACCATGTAAATTTACAGAGCATATCTTTATATCTTTATGTTATTAAGAAAACACCCAATTTGCTTTTGGAATGTACCAGATATAACTAACGATAACGGAAGATAGTGCAATCAAATCCTCAAGGGGTGGGAGAAATGGAAAATGCCTTGAGGAATAATGTCGAGCTCACTGGTTCCAATCCCCATAATACTTGGGGGCCAATATACCTCCGGAAGGGGGAAATAAACGGTAGTGCAAGTAAATCGTGCAATATTCCCCACGGCAGGGCCTGGGGAATGTAATTTCACAAATAAAAAGCTCCATTTTTTTATTTGGATTGTGTTGCTTGGTAAGAGGATTGCTCCAAATAATCAAATATTTTGTACTCTTGGCTGATTTTGAATTTTGCTTGGGCAATAATTCTTTGTCCCTTTTATTGTTTCTGAAGAGCTGTTTATTAGAGGGCTCAGAAACCTTGACAGGCTTGCAAATTTATGCCAGTTTGAATGTTTGATTGGATTGGACTAGGTCCAGGGAACACTAGATGCATGATTTTCCAATTTCTTTCATGAGAAGTGAAATTGTTTTGTTTGCCTGATTGAATTCTGATGTTAACATTCAAAAAATGTTCCTGATAGAAAATGGCAATGTCCAGAGTGTATGTCCTTTTAAAATGCAACAATGTGTAAGATTTGGGATGCACTCTTACGGCACTTGAACAACATACTTATTTTAGGTAGACCGGGTAATTTCTTTTATTCTTCTTTTGGGAAATTTAGATTTAGTAATTTCAGCTCTTAAAGAGTTTATTTCTGTTGTTGTGTTACAGACATTTATAGCTAGCCATGTCGGAGAGGGCGTTGATGGTCATTCTACTTGTTACTCTTATGCTTATCCAGGCAAAGTACAAATAGTTTCCAGTTGATTTTGGGAGAGGAGGATGTTGGTGACTCGGCTCAGTACCAGCTAATTATTAAGCAGGCGAGGTCGTTCTTTCTTAGTGAATTATATATTATGTTGTTAGTCTTCTTTTTCGTTGTTATTATCAAGTAAAAATGGGCAGCAGTTTCCCTGGTTAAATTTGTTCGTCTTTGTAATGGGATGCTTGTGTTCGGCAGTAGTATGCCCTCAAACATAACCGTATATTCTCACTAGTTGGACACAGTTTTTATTTTTCTTAGGATACAAAATATAGGTCTTCAGAATACTTGGTTTCTGTGTCACCAAGTTGTGATGTTTGATCTTGCTATGAAAACTAGCTGATTTATTAATACTAAATATGTTGAAATATACTGCCCTGCTATCCTTAAGTGTATCGTCTGTTTAACTTTAACATTAGTATTGTAATTTTAACTCGCATATGTTCTTAATGCCCGTTTAACTTTTAACATTGGTATTGTAATCGTAACTCACATATGTTCTGAATCCCAGATCTCGCTGATGACTTTACGAAGGAGAAATTTTGAATGTTATTGTATCTCAATCTAGTCATTGTGTTGCTTATGCATGCAATGGGCAGTTAGACATGTTTCATCTTAAAAAAAGTTCGTACTCGTGTTTTAGCTGGAGAGATCCTTTTAGGTTTGTTTGTATTTCAAGACCATGTTTGTTTGCGATGATTATAATTTTGAAATTATATTCTCATGAATTATAATTTCAAGACTATTGTTCTAGTGACATGTTTGTTTTTTATGGAATTATTTATGGGATAACTTAAAATAATATCATGTTATATTTGTTTTGTCCAAAATTATTTAAATGATTGAATAAAAATTTACTATTTAGACTATCATACCATTATTCGTTTAAATATAGATAGATATGATAAGATACAGTGGTCTTTTTAAATAAAGTTAAAGATTAATTTTGTTTACAAATTTTTAGTCTCAAATTAAAAGGATTATAATATAAAGTTGGATATGGTATTAAATAGTTTCACATTTCAAGTCATTGTATTATCCTGAGACTAATGTTGCGTTTGTGAGTTTGGAGGGATGAGATGAGAAGGAAAAATATAGGAAAGGATGGGATGAGAAAGGATTATAGCTTTCCATTGTCATGTTTGTGAGTTTTAGAAAGGAAGGGATGAGATGAAATTTTAATTAAATTTTTCTTTGTTTGTGAGTTTAGAAGTAAAGAAGGGAAGAGAAGGGATTTTTATTTTTAAACTACACCACTATTACTATATTACCTTTATATATATAAATATAAGAAATAATATGATTTAATAATGTTTATCTATTAGAATTATTTTGCTTAGTTTTTTTTCCTTTGTTACACACGCACAAATATATATATATATATATATATATATATATATATATATATTGACTTACTTGTATTATATTTATTTTTATTAAAAAAAAACATACTTGTAATTTGAATAAACACACAAATTTATTTTGACAAGAAATTAGAAGAATACAAAGATTAAATTTTTTTAATAATAATAACTTCATCAATTACATCTCAAGAAACAAACAATCAATCGTATTCTAATTTTGTCACGTACATTCAATTTAGTTACTACTCTATTCCATACGAATTAAGATCCGGACCTATTTGATATTTTATTTTTCTTCAATAAAAATAGATCATATTTTATAGTACTATAAAATATACAATATCGTTAAATTTGTTTCTTAATTTTTATCATTATATTGGCATTACTAAATTGACTCATTTATTATTTACTGTTCTCTCTCTCTCTCTCTCTCTCTATATATATATATAATTATAATAAATTCATAGCATTTGATTGATTAACAATTGAATTTCTAAAGTTTTAGACCAAAACTACTGAAACTACTGAAAGCTTCATACCAAATCTGGCAAATCACAAGTACTTGTTTGTGTGTAATTAAAAAAAAATTAAATATTTAAATAAGAGTTGTAAAATATGGATCAGAAATATGTAAAAAAAGAAGTTAAAGATAAAGGGTGAAAAAAATGTTACACAACTCCAAGAAAAAAGATTATTTTCTTTGTTCTTTTTTAATAATATAGATATAATAGAAATTGTTGGAGAATCTCTTATATAAGATGCCTTTTTCATGTGGGAAACTCATAGCCACCCTGAAATGCGGTTACTTCGAATGAGTTAATAAAGCACAAAAATAAATGTCACTCTCTTATGTTATGTTATCGTTTGAGTTGTAAAAATGAAAATGAAAATGGAATAACAATGAACCATTCTTAATTCTATCAATCAAATTTATAAATTTTATTTCTTAAGAGAGGGTATAGAATGATTCATTCCCACTGGAATGAAATGAATCATTCCACTCTTTATTCCATTCCCATCTCTATTCCATTCTATTACCAATTTTATTTCTTCAATCCAAACGAAACATTAGATTTTTTATTTACTTTCTCTATTTAATTATTTTTAGTCTCTTCGGTGGTATTTGTACTTACCTCTTAATACTTCTTAACAGCTTCACATCTGATTCGGTAAGAGGGTAAAGTTGTTTGGTAAAATTTTGTTTATCTCTAATCGTCTCTTAATCGGTAAGGGGAAGATATAAATTCAAAAGAGCTGTCTTTTAACGAAATATTTAAATCTATGGACAAAATAGCTTCAATAAATATTGTACTCCCTCCATTTCAAATTTTAAGATCATTATTGATTTTTGAAAAGTTAATTTGAGATATTTTCAAATTTAAAATTGAGATGATTAAAAATTATGAAACAATAAATCTTACAATGAGTATTACTTTTTTGATATTTTTCAATATTCATCATTGTATAAACTAAAATTAAAAAATTTATGTTAATTATGAGTTTAAAAATATTTTAAATTTACTTTATGAATCTTATATTTGGAAACGGAGGAAATATAATTCTTCTCTTAACTATTTCATTATGTTGTTATTCTATTAAACTTGACACATTTTTTTTAGCTAATGTAATAGTCATCATATTATACATTGTTGTTAATTTTTTAGGTGATTTGTTTAATATTTATTCACTAGAGTATATAAATATTTTTATATAAACACATTCATGAGTAATATTATTTCCTCTTTTTTTATTAGGCTGCATATTTAAAATTATCAAATAAAATTTTTAAACAATTCAGAGGGTTAAAATAGTAAAATAGTGTCATTTAGATATTTTACACTTTTTAGTTATCAAATAGCTTTTTAAATGTAGATGTTATTTTATTCAGATGATCTAATTTATTAAAATATATTAACCATTCAGGTCTTAATTAGTCAATTTTATCAAACACCACATTCCTCTTCTTAAAGTTTTATTCACTTTCTGTTTATTTTTTTATGAGCAAATGATAAAACTGTTCCCAAAAGCTTGGATGAATTTCAATTTGCATCTCAAAGTATGAATATTAGCAATTTTATCCCCAATCTTTTTAAAAAAACAATTGTATTTCCTTTTGTCCACTCAGGTCAATTCTTGATCGGAAATAATTTTTTATTTTATACCAGTACCTAAAGTAATAACAAGCAAGAAGCTTACAAAAATATAGCAAAATTTGAAGAAGGAAATTGTTCATCAAAACAAGTTAAACTTGGAATTACTCCCTCCGTCCAAAAAAGTTTTGGAATGACTAAAGTTACAAATTTTTTTATCTTCAAAAGAATGAGATAAAGTATATAAAGTGAAAGGTAACTAAGTCATTTAGTAGGATCTATTAGAATAAAAAATATAAAAGTATTCACTTTATATAATCTTGTAAGATCACGAAAGATAAATTTGAAACTTTTTTATCATTTTTTATTTATTTTTCATTTTTTTAATATGTGTTCAAATTATACTTTTGCTCATCTTTTTAAGAACACCGGGAGTAATTAAGATGAAAACTCACTTGAAGCTGCAGTGGAGGATAATATAGGAGTAAATTTATAGGTACCTCTCATTTACTCTCTCCTTACCGATGCGCATAAAGCTTGGTCGTTTTGGATTTTTATTTTTATTTTATAAATTCTTTGCTCCTCCTCCTCCTCCTCGGTTAACTGTCCTCTGTCCCAATTTCTCTCTCTTCTTCAACCAAATCCAATCATGGGTTTTTAAGCTGATGAAGAAACTGAAATTGGAAACCCAAAAATTGATCAAAAACAATCCTATTTTCGCTATAATTCCCCATTAGTCCAAGTGGGTCTGATTGAATTGGTCGCTATAATTCCCCATTAGTCCAAATGGGTCTGATTGGATGGGTCTGTTCTCTGTTAAGCAAAAAAAACCACTATCAATTTTCCTGTTAAGGATAGCAGAAACATCAGCCAAAGCCCCAATAACCCAGTAAGCCATGCTCTGGAACATAACAATATCTAATAATTCATAACCAAAATACAACACAAATGGCCCTACAAAATCAGAACCAGAATCCTTAAGATCGAGTTTCTTAGGCACATCAACGTGTTTATACCCAAGCTGATTGACAAGCCCTCCACCCCAAATTGCGGTTCCAAGAACTCCGACAACTGCAATACCAACTAATCCCCTGGTCTTTCTACTCTTAAAACTAAAATCCATTATATACCCAATCATAACAGACCCAACAATTTGAGCCCCCACATTGTTCAATCCTCTAGTCCTAAGTGAATAAAATCCCATTCACATTATTGAACTGGTAATTATAAAAGAAGTTACTAGTCCATCCTTCAGGTACCATCAACAACATCTTCCAATAGTACAACTAGAACCATCATCTCTAATAACATTTCTAGGATGCAAAATTTCAAGTGCAAGAACTGTTCCAATTGCCATGAAAATCATGAACCCAATGTAGGTTCCATCATTCACAGAACCGGCCTCACTTCTATTATAATTTAGAATAAATGGAATCAAACCACTAATATATTGTAGATTCCTCCGCCCAACACTCCGAAAATGGCGAAGGTGGTGTAGAGGGCGGTGTTTGCGGCGGTGGGATCGACATGACCACCATCTCCGATGCCGGATAAGGCATTGAACATGATAAGAAGAGAGAGAAATTGGGACAGAGGACAGTTAAACGAGTAGGAGGAGCAAATAATTTATAAAAAAAAAACACAAAACGACCAAGCTTTATGCGCATCGGTAAGGAGAGAGTAATTGAGAGGTACCTATAGATTTACTCATAATATAGTGACATGTTGTATATGTATATGTTTATCTAATAATAATAATAATCACCCTGAGCTAGGTTGTTATTGACGAGGTAGTGGTCGTCTCAGAAGAAATGCGAGAGTAATTTTTTTTCCTTTTATCGGCAAAAAGAAATAATATTAAAACTTAAAGTTATATAAATGTGAAAAATATAGAAGATATGGATAGAGTTGCAATTGATACATAACACCAAAAAGACTTGTAGTACAAAAAATTTATACATTTTTTTACATGATATTATATCAAAACCTGATTTAAAAATTAAATTATATCTTACAAAATTTCCCAACCATTGCATGAAAACACTTTCAAACTAAGTTTTCGTACGACATAGACAGAGAAAGGATAGCTCCGATTCATAAAAAAACTGTATTCAATATTGAAGCATCTGACTCAAAATCAATTGACAATGAGTGAAGTAGTCTCTCAAGTTATATATTGAGTCTCCAAATCTTAATTGCCCGATATGAGACTTTATATCTCACGGGATGAGGTAGAGCATGAGCACATGAATGGTGTCTACGCTAATACAATATTAAAACATGCAACTCAAAATCAATTGACAATGAGTGAAGTAACTTCTCAAATTATATATTGAGTCTCCGGATCTTAGTTGCCTGACGTAGGCCTTTATATCTCAACATTCAAGAACTCCAACCAACATGCAAACTGATCTTAGTAGAAGGAAGACATGTGACCTCGACCGTCTCTTCCTGCAACTATGTCTACATGATCCTATTTATATTTGAACGGATGAACTCCTTCACCTTCCATCAAATCTAAACCAACTGAAAGTTTTATCAAACGAAAAGATTTCCATCAAGAGAGAAAATTTCATTACAACCAAGGAAAACATCTAATCAGTTGCACACTAAAGCTCCCATCTAAGTGAGAGATAGTAAATATAATGGGAGATATTGTTTCCTTCAATTTCTTGAGTTGAGCTATCATCAAGGTCCTTTATCTCGCGACTTGTATACATACATCTTATCAACCTGCTTATACTAGCATAGAGCTAGAGTATATCAAAGGTACATATATGCGCGCCTTATGGCCAGAAGGTCTCTTTCGTCAGCATGTGATGCTTAGACATTCTCTTGTTTCCTAGAAATGTAATTAAAAAGCATATATAGTATACTATTGCATGTGTCGAGATCCATGGCTGACAATCCAAATTGTAAAATGCAAGAATTTATGTGTGTGTGTGTGTTTGTGGTATTGCTGTCATTTTACCAGTTTTCTAATGAAAACTACGTTATTTTTGGGTAGTACTTTTTACAGCCAGTTGCCTGGGTGTCAACCACAAACAGAATTTTGCCACACACACACACACACACACACACACACACACACACACACACACACATATATATATATATATATATATATGTGCAGATGGAATCTTGTAAATGTAGATCAGAATCTAGGTAAGAACAATGCATGTTCTTGAATGTACACGCGGAGAAATATAATGTAATACCCATGTTCCTTAACCCACATCGTCTGCTTCACTAACTATAGCTCCTTTAGTAGCCTATATATATAAAAGTAATATTTTATTTTATTTATTAAACAATAAGAATTTTCTTATTTTAAGAAAAAAGACTTTTTGTAAGAGGGACTTTTTAGTAATGACCTCCTTAGTTAAAAAATTTTTAGTATCGAGGGCGTAGGCAGACTGCGAACCTCATAATTTCGGGTACGTTTTTTTTTCCTTTTGTATTTATTCAATTTAATTTTCTGTATTATTATTTTATAACTTTAATTAGTATATTTTAGTTAGTTTGTTAGTTAATATTGTGATATTATTTTGGCTAGATATTTAGTATCTCAATTATAAGAAGATGTTCTCTTTAAATTATTAATCTAATATAATAATATGGAGGGTCCAATATATGCATAAAACAGTTAAATACTAATATTGTAGTATTTAATAAAATGTATTATTTTGGTGAATAGATTATATTGAGCGAGTCTCACCAATTGCATCTGTAATTATGGGTATTGCATTACGTACTCCAGGTACGGATTTTTGTACTCTTTCAGCGATACTCCTTTAATTTTAATTTGTTCGTTTTGTTCCTCATTCAGAATTCAAAGATTGTTTCGATATTTTGTTATAGTTAAATTCATATGATAGATTTGTTTGATTTTAGATATTCGAAAATTCGTTATTTGTACTCTTTAGACTTATTGAGCATGTCTAGTATTTATTTTTGTAGAAACGTATATGCTAATATATTTTGGGAGATTTTGTGTCAATTCGTTTCGATTTAGCATGTGCGTATTAGAACCCTTTTTGTTGGTATTATGTCGCTTATATTGCGACATGATATTTTTATTGGATGATATCGTAGGGTGTACCTTGAACTAACCACCTGTGGGGGTACCACAGGCATGTCGTCTTGGCACGAGAGACATGACATTTTCCGTGGCAGTGTGCTTAGTCCACGACATCTCCGTTTTGTGCTCCGATGGGAGTTGGCCATTTGATGATTTGTCGCGAGAGGCGTATTTTTCTGTTCTGTTCTGCGGATTGCTGATGTTGTGCCAAACACACTTTCCGATTTTGCATGCATTTGGATCTGCAGTCCAATGTGTGATTTGTCTATGTGGCATTAATTGACTTGTCTATGTGGCAAGCTATATTTCTGAGCTCGGTATGAAATAACCTCAACCATTTGATTCAGCCTATTATATTATTCAGTTCAGTTTAGCTATGTTGTTCAGTTCAGTTCAGCTATGCTATTTAGTTCAGTTCAGTTCAGCTATGTTATTGTGATATTTATTGTTCAATTCAGTTATGTTATTGTGATATTTGTTATTCAGTTCAGTTCAATTCAGCTATGTTATTGAGTTCAGTTCAGTTCAGCTATTTAAGTTCAATTCAGTTCAGTTCGACTATGTTATTAATTAAGTTCAGTTCAGCTATTTAAGTTCAGTTCAGTTCGACTATGTTGTTAGGTTCAGTTCAGTTCAGCTATGTTATTGAGTTTAGTTGAGTTTGATTTTGTTATTTAGTTCAGCTATGTTATTGAATTTAGTTCAACTTGATTTTGTTATCCATTTCGGTTCTCATTTCTGTACTTTATATTTGTACTGGGCAATTGGCTCATGCTGTGTTTTTCTTTCGGCAGATATTCAAGGGGTTCAAGGACAAGTGTGAAGAGATGTTCCTTTTAGTTTGATATTCTGCTTAGAGTTTGTTCGTACGTGACCTCCCTTTCCTATTTCGAGAAGGGGGTGTTACATATAAAGAATGTATTTTTGGGTTTTTGAATGATTCCACCATATATGATTGGATAATTCAGATCAGTAAGATCTGCCTAGCTAGCTTTATGCGCCTGAATAATAAGTTTCTTTTTAGAATCTATATATATATATATATATA
This sequence comes from Aralia elata, assembly GCA_034770075.1. Taxonomy (NCBI): domain Eukaryota; kingdom Viridiplantae; phylum Streptophyta; class Magnoliopsida; order Apiales; family Araliaceae; genus Aralia; species Aralia elata. The sequence continues at coordinate 68,740,505 of CM068379.1, read as the reverse complement.
TATATATATATATATATATATATGCCGATGGAATCTTGTAAATGTAGATCAGAATCTACGTAAGAACAATGCATGTTCTTGAATGTACACACGAAGAAATATAAAGAATGTATTTTTGGGTTTTTGAATGATAGCTAGCTTTATGCGCTTGAATAATAAGTTTCTTTTTAGAATCCTACTCATAAAACCTGCAACTCGAGAAGTATTCCAAATACGATGAAATCACTGTCGATCCATCCAACTCAACAAGCAAAAAAAGCTCATTTTTAGATAGTGCCATCATTTACATGCGCATATAATTAAGTATTTATATATCCAGCTTAATGAAATTTAATTACAGTGGTGGAATAAAAAAAAAACTCCTCAATTTGTGCTAAAGGAAAATAGATTCTTAATTAATTGTTCCTAGAAAAGTACAGGAAGAGTAGTAACTGAATCCTAATATATTATGTATAACTTAATAAGGAGCTACATGCAAATAAAAGTTGGACCACGTTATACATGCGTAGGCCAGCTTCGCAATTGCCATGATATATATAGAAGTATTATTCAATTGGAGACTCTACTTGAGTCTATTTCCAGCGAGATAACATAGCAATACTGCAGATAGAGTTCTGTGTTACTGTAATTAACCCTTTGAATCAATTTGACCTACTGCATAGTCCTGCAAAAATAATTTGAGCAAAGAGGTGTTAATTGTTGTTAGGAATTAACTCAGCACATTAAATAATAAAATACATACAAATTCTATAATAAAATAAAGTGAGATAAATAACATAAGATTTAATGTGTTTGGTCATTAATGACTGCTTCACAAACACTTTTAATATGTTAATATCAATGGTATAATTTCTTGAACGGTGTAAAAGTTAAAAAAACCCTCTATCACATTGTAACTCAAAACCAAATTGCACATTCTCTCAACTCTCTAGAATGTCAATAGTTTTTGGTTGTGTTCTCAATATCTATTGTTGAGAATACTGTAGGTACATATACGCTCATCTGAAAATACATCTTGACTCAAAACGTTTATCCATTAAGTCTTGGTCCGTTAGAGAATTATATGTATTCAATCTTTCTTCTTGTGTTTCTATGTGAAACTTCATAACTTCATTCATCATGCGGTAACGCTCATCTGAAAATATATCTTGACTCAAAACGTTTATCCATTAAGTCTTGGTCCATTAGAGAATTATATGTATTCAATCTTTCTTCTTGTGTTTCTATGTGAAACTTCATAACTTCATTCATCATGCGGTATCTCAACAATCACCTCCTTAATGTATGATCCTTCATTCACATTATTACCACGCTCCCCATTAAACTTTTATTTCATTTATCACGCGGGATCTCAATGATCTCCTCCTTAATGTGTGATATCTTCATTCATGTTAATACCACCAAGCTCTCCTTTTAACTTTAACCTTACTCTTTTAACCCAGCATGCCTCTTGACTTATGAGTCCAACCTCTTTAATATGTCTTATTCATATCTCTTAACCGATGACCTTACAAGTTAGGAGAGTTCATTACTTACTCAATGAGTTATTTTGTCCGCTACGCATCCATACCTATGATTCAAGCTTATAAAAGCAGATAAGTTTATTTAAAATCACATCTTGACTCAAAAAAACAATCTACTATGTCTTAATTTATTGAAGCATATATGTCTTTGATCTTTCTCCTTGTGTTACGAAATGAATTTTAATAACTTCATTCATATATCACGCGTTACCTCAACATCTATCTCATATACCAAGCATAAAACCATATTTATAGATATTAGCAATACCCACATATTTCCTTTCACCTAATTAAATTAAGACGGACTCTTACATATGACGAGTATTCATACTGAAAAGCAGGACTTGCAAATAACATTACTATTAAAAATATGATTTCTTTTAAGAATAGGATTTAAGTAGTTATCTATCAATTCCTTTATCGACTTGAACCCCTAAATACTCAGTCTTTTTAGTAAGTGTCACTCCATTGTTACTCATCTTGGTCTTCTTTTCACACTTCATGCGCACCTAGCAACCAAATTAATTTTTTATTGCTCCTACCTTGGAGAATTAATTCGTCTTTTTTAAATACCTTGTACAAATTTCCTTGACCCACATTGTATATTCATGCAAGGATAATCCACCAAGAAAATTATATTCTCACCATAACCACTAACATAGCTTGTTAAAAATCTTTGTAACAACATCATGAAATTTAAAGGGATACGTTTTATGCCTTAAATCTTCACTCTCTTTATTCACCACATTAGTGTAGCCAAATACACCATCTTCCTTCAAACCTTAAAAAAATCTCTCTTCTTACGTATATTAATAGAAGTAAAGGAATCGAATACATATCCACCTTCATCATAATTATTCAGTCATCAAAACATCAATATCTCTTGAAATTATATCAACGTCTTCAATTTTCTCTTTCTCTTTTAACATTTCTTAGAACTTCTTGAAACTCTCCATATCCCCCGTTAGTATTCATCATCGGTATTGCATATGACCTTTGTCTCCATAATAATAACACTCTTTCTCGCTAGTCTATTGACCTAGCCAGATCTTTGTCTTTCTTTAATATATATCATCTCTCCATGACTCCTTTCTCGATTAAAGCCCTCCACAGTTGCTAATTGCTTGTCAATAATATTGCTCTATTTTTTTTTTCAACTTTTGATTTTCTCGCAAAAAAATTATCATATCATTTAAAATCAAAGTTGATATCCAAAAAAAAAAGAGGTTGATTTTAATGTTGTACAAAGTATTTGTAAGACTTGCGCAAAGATGACAACAAGAGCAAAAACTTATCCTCATTTTTAATTTTTTCTCAGCATTCAAAATGCCACTAACTTGTTACAAACATTTTGATAATCATGGATATTCGTCCCATCATCCATCTATGAAAAATACGGTTTCATCTTCAAGCACAACCTATTAGTTAATAATTTTGAAGTATAAATTTTCTCAAGCTTCTCCTATAACTCTTTTGGATGTCTTTTTCAATACATCATACTTTATCTCATGTGCTAATGTGTTTACTGTCTTCTTATGAATTGTTTGCCAATTTCGTTCTTTCACCTTTTCTAGTTTTTCTCCTCCAAAGCTTGATCAAAATCTTGTAACATCAAAAAGTTTTAAATGTTAATATGTCATAGTGTGAAATATGTTTTCCCATCAAATATTGACCCAAATTCATCGCCATTATACTACTTGAATGAATTTTTCATTGCCTTGTATAAAATCAACCTAGAACTAATATTACTTGTTGGGAATTAAGTCAACACAAATCAAACAATAAAATATAAAGTGGAAAAATAAAATAGGATTTAACTTGGTTTAACTCTTAATGACTGTGGGCCTATGTACAAATTAAGATTCACATGTGACCTAAAACATTGAATAAAAGACGAAAAAGTCGGAATTAAATGAATGAGACGAGCAATAAATGAACAAAAAGGGGAACACCTAGACCACCCCTAGGTGGTCCCACCTTGTGACAAATTTCGACAATGACTTCCCCGATTGAACTTGATTTGAACTATCAAAAGGAAACAAAGACAAAACCAAGGAAATGAACGTAAGAAGATTAAGAAAACTGGGGTGACCCCCTAGTCACCCTAGGGTTTGGCTACCCTAGAGGTTGGCCTCCTAGGGGACACCTCTTCGTTTTCCCAAATGTCATGCCAGACGAGCCCTGAGTGATGCAATGACAGAATAACAAGTTTGAAACTAAGAAAATAGACAAGAAAACTCATGAGGATTTAAGAATGATTTTTCTTGAATCCTCCATTACAAGAGAAGCTTCTTACAAGATCAAGAATCACTAGAAAAGGATGAAAACTGAGTAAGAAAGGTCAAGACAAATGAAAGATATCGAAGGAGGCACGAACCTAGGGTTCAGTCACCTTAGGGTTCGCCCTCTAGGGTTTGGCCCTCTCTTAGGGTTCGCCCCTTAGGGCTTGGCCACCCTAGGGTCACACCGAAGACCTTCGAAGCATTTCAATGATGAATTCGAGTCATATGGTATTTGAATGACGAATGAAGCTCGGACCAACTTGAATTGAGTAATAAGACCTTAAGTATTGATGACTTGAGAGAGGCCTTAATGAGTCCCATGGCAGAAGGCTTATGGATGTAACTCATAATGGGAAATGGTTTAGCTAGGGATTTGGATTGGCTGCTAGAAGGACAAGACGATTTGGGCATCACTTTGGGCAACTAAGGGTATTTCTAAAATTTCACTTGAGGATACATCCCAGACACATAATCACTTACCAGGAGACCCTATAAATACACCTTTCATTTCAATGGAAAGGACTTTTGATTCCAAGACACATAAGAAAACTCTTTCTCTCTAGAGTTCTGCCACGTATTGTCCTGGTGATTACCTACCTATTTTTCTCCCCTTTACAAACTCTCGATCAATTCTCGTATTCTTTGTAGATTTTTCTCATTTTTAGCCAATACGAAACCCTAATCAAATGAGGTACGATTTTCTTGTTTACAATGATCTAGTACACAAATATTTCAATATATTAATCTTAGAACTTTTTTCACAAATTAAAAGCTGGAGATAACCTTTTCTCTCACACAAAAACCCGAAACCTAGTTACATTCTCTCTTTACTGATCTCTTAGATTGGTTGTACTCTCACTATCTATCTCATCAACTAAATATAAGATCCTATATATAAAAAAATTAATAGTATCTATATCATTTTTTTTCTAATTAATTTAAGACTTACATATATAATAACAATTTATATTGAAAATAGGATCTTACAAAATAACATTACTACTAAATATAAGTATTTTTTATTATAAGATTCGAATAGTTACTTATCAATATATATATATATATATATATATATACACACACACACACACACCAGAATAACTTAGGATCACAACAATAATAATATTATAGTAAAAGAATCAAAATAAAACAAAACTAAAATAACAAAGAAAATGAAAATAACAAAGATAGTGAAGCATAAATGGCTGGGCCGACCAATAACTTCAACTATAACAGAATAACAATAATAATGCAGTATATGACTAATATAAGTTGCAGAGGCAAGCTATTATATTATAAAAATATAAATAAAATAGTAAAATTTGAACATTAATTGAAATCTGATTACATAAATTGAAATTTGAACTTACTATAGCAGTTTCAAGAAAAATTAAAAATTAAAAGAATTCTGATGATCAAGTTAGTTATGTTTGTTACAATGTTTTGTTAGTTGTTAGCTTTGTATATAAGTAGCTGTGCTGCATTTCTATATGGAATAATAAGAATTTCATTGGATTCTCTCTCTCTCTCTTATAAAACTAACATGGTATTACAGCTTTGGTGAGCTCAATTGTTAGGGTTTTCATTCCTGTAATTTGCAGATCTACATCCTATTTTTTTTCGCAAATTTCTTTCTGATTAGTGTTTTCTATGTGTTTTTCTGTGCCGCTTCTTCTGCACTTAATCTCTGATCAATTCCAATACTATTTCTTCGTCTACTTCTTCATTTTTTGTTCATCAAAGACAACTACATATGCTGCTGTTGCTGGTTCTGGTGTACAAGTTTGCCCTGTAGTTGATGTCAATCATCCTTATTACTTGTAGAATTCTGATGATCCAGGTTCTGTATTGGTGACTCAGCTCCATACCAAGCAAAATTACAATCAGTGGCATCGCTCTATGATGATTGCCTTATCAGCTAAACACAAGCTTGGTATGATTGATGGTTCTCTCCCTAAACCAGGTGCCAGCAATTCGTTTTTCTCAAAATAATGTTCCTCATCTATTTAATCTGAGGAAGGATTTGGCCTCTTTAGAGTAGGTTTCCATGTCTATTACGGCTTATTTCACTAAGTTTAGAACTTATTTGGATGAACTTGATAATCTGTCTTGCATTCCTCGATACACCTACACTACTTCACATGTGAAATGAACTCAAATTAATTTGTATGAACAAGGCTTAAAGTTGAGCCAATTTTTGATGGGATTGAATGATGCATACACTTGTATAAGAGGGCAAATGCTAATGATTAACCAACCCCTTACCCTCACCGAACCAAGCTTATTCCCTTCTTTTACAAGAAAAAAAATCAAATGGATCATTCAACTCTCTAATCTACAATTGATAATGCTGCAATGAGTGTCAAACATCAGAATTTTCAGAGAACTGTTAATTTTAATAGGTAACCTGCTTTCAAAGGACAAACATGAGGATCAGTTGAATAGCTGCACTTACTCTCATAAGGACAACACACTAAGGATAAGTGTTTCTTATTGCATGGATATCCTTCTTGGCATAGGCTATATGGTCAGTCCAAGCCTAAACTCCGGAACTCCAATAAATTTTTCTCAACTGTTGCACATGTCTCTACATCTACTACTCATGATGATGTATCTAGTATGTCTAAGGCATTTACAGGTTCTGATCCTTTAGACAAAAAGAGTTCTAAGAAGTTATCCTTTTCAGATGCTCAATGTAAGAAACTTATACAGCTCATTCAAACTAGAATCCAGAAAATTTCTCCATGGCCTAATTCCACTGGCACTTCCCATTTGGTTGGTAATGTTACAACTCCTATTCATTTGGCCAGTCCAATTACTCTACCTTCTTCAATTAATGTTCATCATTGGATTCTTGACTCCAGTGCTACCGACCATATCACACCTTTTGTCCAACTTCTTGAGCAACCTAGGCTAGTTCAGTCTGTTATTCATCTTCGAAATGGCAACTCTTCTGCTCTCACTCATATTGGTGATATCACTTTGCATTCCAATTTGATTTTAGACAACGTCTTTTATGTTCCAACATTTCATTACAATCTACTTTCAATTCCCCAAATTAGTAAGATTCACATTGTTCTGTCTTATTTTCCTCCTCTTCATGTCTGTTGCAGGAGCCTACCTTGAAGGAGGGGATGGAGATTGGTAGACTAAATGCTGGCCTGTTCAACTACTAAATGTCTATCTTCTAGACACAGTTGTAATCAATCCTAACTTGTTGTATGACATGATAGACTGGGGCATGTTCCATTATGTGTAATAAAATAAGTCCCTATTTCTATTGATGGTACTAATGCAAATGACTCTTATTGTGATGTGTGCCATCTAACAGATTAAGTTTTCCACTTAGTCACTCTACAAGTCGGTCCTTGTTTGCTCTTATTCACTGTGATATCTGGGGACCATATAGGCATTGCACACATGGTAAATGTTACCTGGGTATTTCTCTTTCATGATAAATCACAAGTTCATATGCTCCTTAAATTTTTTATTAGTTTTGTTAAGACTCAGTTTAATTGTCAAATTAAAACTGTTAGGTCTGACAATGGATCTGAATTCATGAACAAATACCTCACTCAATTTCTTGCATCTCTTGGTATCATTCATAAATCCAGTTGTGTCAAAACCCTAAAATAAAATGGGGTTGTTGAAATAAAACATAGGCATCTTCTTGAAACTGCAAGAGCTCTCAGATTTCATGCTCATCTACGTATCTCATTTTGGGGAGATTTCTTACTCACAGCTACATATCTAATTAATAGACTCCCAGCTAAGCTTCTGCAAGGCAAATCTCCTTATCAAGTATTGTTTAATAAATCTCCTAATTACAACCATTTAAAGGTATTTGGTTGTCTTTGTTTTGCAACCTCCATACATCATCCAGATGAATTTTCCCCTAGGGCACATAAATGTGTTTTTTTAGTATATCTATATGGTAAGAAAGGATACAAGGTTATGGATCTAGACACCAAGAAGTGTTTTGTCTCAAGAGATGTTAAGTTTATTGAGATTCATTTTCCCTTTCAACAAATTCCCTCTACTACTACCTCTTCACCTCACATGTTTCCTCTATAACCACAGAATATTTCACTGATACTGATCCATGTTCTTTTACTCCTTTTAGTATTGCCACATTCCAGTCTAACACTCCAAGCCCTGCTGCTACATCAAAGACAGACTCTACTAGTCTTATTTCATCTCCAGCCTCAGAAACAACACACAACCAAATTCTATTCCACTTTCTAGGCCATCTAGGACTAGACACCTACTTGCTAAATTTCAAGGCTTTATTGGATTGCCTTCTCATCTAGCTACAGCTCTGACATCCACTTCTTCAACTGCATAGGTATATCTTCTGCTTCTTATCCTCTCTCTCAGTTTATGTCATATGATCTATTTTCTCCTTCATGTGTTCAGTACCTAGCTACTACAACTACTATTTCCGAACCTCCCTCATATTCTCAAGCTGTTATAAATGACAACTGGTGTAAAGAAATATTAACTGAGATCACAGCCTTGGAAGCCAATCATACATGGGATGTGGTTCCTTTACCTCCCAATAAAAAGGTTGTAGGCTGCAAATGGCTTTACGAGGTGAAATTTATAAGCCTGATGGTTCAGTTGTAAGATACAAAGCCAGACTAGTGGCTAAAGATTCTACTCAAATTGAAGGCCTAGATTTTTTTGAGACATTTGCTCTTGTAGCTAAGATGTCTATTGTGATTACTTGTTCTGGTTTCTATTAAATCATGGTCCTTAAGTCAACTAGATGTAACAAATACTTTTTTACATGGTGATCTTCAAGAAGAAGTCTATATGGCTTTACCACCAGGGTTTCATATATCAGCCTAGCTCTTCTAGTTCATCTTCAACCCCTCTTATGTGCAAACTGAACAAATCCCTATATGGCTTGAAACAAGCCCCTAGACAATGGTTCCTAAAATTCTCCTTAGCATTACTGACTTTTGATTTTACACAGTCTCATAGTGATCACAGTTTATTCACATATATATAACTACTACTGGTTTTATGGCTCTATTGGTTTATGTGGATGATATCCTTGTCACTGGTACCTCTAATGTTCTCATAACTCAAGTTAAGGATTTTTTGGTAACACAATTTAAAATTAAAGATTTGGGACCCCTCAAGTATTTCCTAGGGCTTAAAGTGGCAAGGTCTTGCAAGGGCATCTATTTGCACCTGAGAAAGTACACTCTTGATATCCTTAAAGATGTTGGCTTAACTGGGGCTGAACCTTGAAAGTTAACTATGGAACAACATCATTCTTTACTATCTGCTACTGGCAATCAGTTATCTGCATCTGATACTGCGCTCTTCAGAAGATTGGTTGCCAAACTCATATATCTTACTATAACTAGACCATATATTTCCTACTCCTTGCATATTTTGTCTCAGTTTTTAGCCGCTCCTAAGCAAGATTATTTAACTGCAGCTTTTAAACTAGTCATGTACCTTAAATAATCTCCAGGATAAGGTGTCTTATTTTTAGCTACTAGTGCTCTTCAATTATTTTCCTACTGTGATTGCTGATTGGGGAGAATGTAAGAATACCAGATTAATCTCTCACAGGCTTTTGTGTTATGTTGGGAAATTCCTTGGTATCCTGGAGAAGCAAACATAACATACTATGTCGAGGTCTTCAGCAGAGGCTGAGTATAGGGCCATGGCTGATACTTGCTGTTAAATTACTTGGTTATTAGCATTACTTCATGATTTTGGCATATCATCTCTTCAACCTGTAGCCTTGTACTGTGATAACAAATCAGTTCTCTATATTGCTTCTAATCTTGTTTTTCATGAAATGTCCAAGCATATAGAGATTGACTGCCATCTTGCTAATTAGAGAAAAGCTTAAAAAAAGAGTCATTTCTACAGTTCATTTACCTAGCAATCAACAACCTGCAGATATCTTCACTAAGGCCCTATCTGCAGATCAACTCTCTCATCTTTTTTCGAAGTTGGGAGCTTGTAATTTCTTTCAATCTTCCAAGATGATAGCTATACTAATATAGAAGGCTAGTTTAGTATTTTATTAGAGGGACAGTTATGTACTTTAACTTCTCAAGTTAGTTATGTTTGTTACAGTGTTTTGTTAGTTATTAGCTTTGTATATAAGCAACTGTGCTGCATTTCTATATGGAATAATAAGAATTTCATTGGATTCTCTCTCTCTCTCTCTTATAAACTACCAAAGTTCTCTATTAATAGGACTTAAGGGCACTATTAGATTCACTATTCAGATTTAATACTGTTTGTAAGGACAAACAACTATAAACAACTATCAGTAAAGAGTACACTGAAAACAATAAAAATAAAAAATGACATTTTGTATGTCCTTAAAGACAAATTGCTATAGTAAAAAGTCAATTCTATTGTAGCAAATAATACCCTTTTTTTTGCATTATTTTGTATATCAAATTGAAGATCGATCACAAATTGTTGACATATCTTAGAAAGCGAATAAGAATTAGACTGCTCAAACTATACTCAGGACAATGAAGATGACTGCTATGAAATTCTTGAATTATATCTGCTTTCAATTAATTGTTTTTAGTTCAAAAGTTCTCTCCAAAATATATATAGTTTTATTCTCCAAACTTATTTGTACTTCTCAAATGTATTGAATTTTAACTATAAAAAAAAATGCATTGAATTTTTTTTTTATTTATATGTTAAATTTTAACTCGATAAACAGCACAATATTAAACTGGCAAGCCCTCCTATAGAACTTCCCTCAGATATATACTTCTCATATCAAAATAATACAAAAAAGCTACTATTTGCTACAGTAAAATTGACTTTTTCTATAGCAATATGACCTCAATTAAAGACAGTTAAAATATTCTTTCACTTTCAATGCTTTCGATGCCTTTCAGACTAATAGCTGTCTGGCCTTACAAAAAATATTAGACCTGTAAAATAAATAGTGAATCCAATATTATCATTGAGTCCTATAAATAGAGGACTTCCTCAAATATAAAGGACCTGCTAAAATAGAAGTCTTCATCCTACTTTTAGTGTCAAACATTTCCCTCAATATTAACTGATTCTTTTCAATCTTTCGGAATATTGCTATTGTAAGTTCAAACTTTCATTAATTTATGTAATCAAAGTTCAATTAATGTTTAAAATTTATTATTTTATTTATGTATTTATAATATAACGACTTGACTCTGTCGTCTATATTATTTAGATACTGATTTATTATTGTTATTCTGTTATAGTTGAAGCTAATTGTCAGCTTTGCCATTGATGTTTCACCGTCTTTATTATTTTTGTTTTTTGTTTTTGTTTTTTGTTTTTTGATTCTTTTACTATAATATTAGTATTGTTGTGATCTTAACTCCTTCGGGTAAATAGAGAACTTTATCAGAATGAGTCACTATGTTGTCTGATATCAGAGCCATATATTAATTATATATTATACAATTATTATATATTTTATTATGCCTCTGATCTCTCTATATATATATATATATATATATATATATATATATCATGTGTAAGTTCTATTTTAATTTTAGTTCTATTTTAATAGGCGCAATGATTAATACAAATATTGCAAAAAAGACGGATATATACAATTATGAAGAACACGACTAGTTAGCCACAATATCCTCTTATCCTGAATCACTTACAAAAGTAGTAATTCAGCGCAAATGCAAAACTATTGATACATATAGTACAAGTTCTACTGTATAGAAAATAACTTTTGGAGCCTTAAAAAACACTACCCCACAACTAGCTAGCTATAATATATATACTCCTATATTGAATCATGTAAAGATATAAAAGTGAAATATCTAGATTTGGAATAAGAGTAGAGCTGGACTCCTAGAGAATATATATGAAATATTCAAAGCAACAATAAATGAGGTTCACCCATTATATTATCTTTAGGGCACAGAAGCTATGATTAATTTCTATAGGATCCCACTTTCAAAAAACCAGGATAAATGTTTCTGATATAGCCTAATCGAGTGCCCTACAAAACGCTCATCAAAGAACTTCCATTTCAATATAAAAGTACATTTGATCAGGAGTTCTTCCAAATTCAGACCCTTTCCATGTAATCTCTGATACTTCTGGTTTTCAGGACTTTACTTATGGAGTTTTTGTCTTTAGAATAATTGTTGCACAGAAAACAGGTTTTGGCCTATACAAAATATCAGCTCTTATGTTCAATTAACAAGCAACAATGAGTACATCTCAGTGTATGTCAAGTCTTTTAAAACAATTTTTTAATATATGCTATTCTTGGCAATATAGAGATATTCTTAGTAAAGTAGTATCTATTTTATTTATTTATTTATTTATATTCCTTAACTTCCCATGAAAAAAATAAGCCTATTCAAATCTGCATGCTAATACATAAATACATACATACATACATACTTACCTAGCTAAATCGTTTTTGAGTTAGTTAAGCCTATTCAAATTAAGTCTATAATTCGTTTTTACATTAGCCATGTTCTAGAATTTATCCAATAAACAGTAATACATATAGTTGGTGATTAGCAGACCATACATCATTAATTAAACTAATTTTTTTTATTGAAATATTTAATTAGTTCATTTTTAGCTTTTTATATAAGGTAATGATTAATGAAATGCACAAATGAATTAAGCATGTTTAGTTTAAGCATGTTATTTCTAATGCAAAAACGAACCATGCTTAAACTAATTAATGAAAATATCAGGCACCTCTTGTTATGTCCATCTATATATATGTGGTGGAGGCCCGCTGCTTCCTGGTAGACAATTGGTCATGGCAGACATGACATATATTAATGAATGTAATTATGAAGTACTATTACTGTTTTAAATAAACATTACTATTTCCCTTTTCTTTTGATTCCCCCCCCCCCCCCCTCCCCCCAGCCAGTATATTTTATAACTACACGGACAAAAAGAATATCCCTTTTGATATATTCATAAGATGTGTTTTTATATGTTTTCATAAGGCGCCAGAAAGAAGTTCAAACTTCCATGAATTGATGAGCTATTCTTTTGGAAAGAATCCCGGCAAGAAAATGGTTTTAGTAGATAATTAATTTTTTTAAAAAAATGAATCAGCATGTGCATATTCAAGCATGAACCTAGATATGGCATATGTATAGTAGAACAATAGTTCTTTTTTTAATCAAAAGAGTTAATAGTATAAGTTATAGTACTCCCTCCCTTCCAAAATTAAAACATAAATTTTCTTTTTAGTTTATCCCAAAATTATAGATTCATTTTTCAGTTTTAGGCTATATTTAAAGTGAACTACTTATATTACAAGTAAATAAATACTATCAGGTCACAACTACTACATTTTTAACAAATATTAGGAATATTTTCTCAAATTAATTTTTTTCCCTTAAAAGTAGTCATTTTAAAAATGTATCATTAATTTTGGAATATAAAGAGTATATACTAATTATTCTTCAAAAACCATTATTTCTTATTTCGTACTTTCGGATTATAGATCTATAAGAAATTCAATCTTTGCATAAAATACTATAACTAGGAGTATAAATTTAGTATGAATGAAAAATTGCCTTAAAAAGCTTCTACTACTTAGAGAAATAATTCTCTTTGGCTTTTGAATTCCTCAAACTTTTCTGATAAGTTCTAAGAATTTTGTCCAAAGTATATACTAGCTAGGCTCCTTAAGTAAAAAGATCAAAAAGATTAAAATTTAATTTATTTTTTTTTAAAAAAAAAGATTAGGAGGAAGAGAAAGCTAGCTTGAGATAGTTAAAAATCAGAGAAAAAATATCATTCTTCCTCATGTATGCTAGACTATAATTTTAACGGATATAGGAAATTCAAATAGAGAACCTCATACAATATAATAAACTGAATGGTGAACTTTGATATTATGATGTTAAGTTGTATATTATCTTCATTAATTCATCAAACAACTGAATTGTTATACTTTTTTGCTTATCTTGTACGATCTTGATGCCTTTCTGAACTTCAACTGGCATGGCACTAAAATTCAGTATAGGGCGTTAAAGGCTTATACTGTTGTCCAATGGGACTGAAGGATTATTGCAGTACTAATCATTACATTTCGCTACATTTCATAATTTAGCATAGGTTTTGATGTTTCTTGCATGAGGCCAAGTACCAAAATTTGAGAATACCATGGACGATGATAGATGTTGTAATCGTATAGAAGGGTAATATGTTTGTACGAACTTGTAGCCCGCCCGGGCGAGTGTTAAGAATTGGAAACAAGATACACTTTGTTCAACAATCTTTTCGTATAGTATAGCGAATTAATATATTCCCATAAGTATTTTGTTATTTTTGCAAAGTCTTAGTATTTAAGTCTCATATATACTTGTGAAAATCTCAAAAAAAAATCTTATAGGACTCGTAATTTCCCTTAAGTTTCAGTAGGGGCAATATATTTTAAAAGGGAAAATGATTAAACTATCTATTGTATCTTAAGTATAGACTAGGAAGTAACTTAAAGGAGATTGTAGATATAACAAATTTTACTACATTGAGCTTACTCTAATTATAGACACGCTTTTTACTCAAAAATGTTAATCACTGGTTACTTATCCTACTAACCTAGTAGTAATACTATTTTCATGCTTCCTAAAACATAATCTAAGTATATAGCCATCACATAACTTTTCATAAAGCTTGCTATTTTTGAAATGGAATTTAGTTATACAGTTTTAAGGTATATATAAATAACAACATACAGTACTCGATCACCCAATAAATGAAAACAAAACAAAGTCAAGTATAAGATAAAACATATCCTTAAAAAACTAAGATCAATTGCTCATTTTTGGACAAGCAATATTATAGGAAAATCGTCATCAGTTATAAAAAAAATACAAGAATAAAATACTGGATACCTATATTTATTAAATATTCGGGTGCCGTATGATTTCGTTAGTTGAGGGGGGACAATTAAATCTAAGGGTACAATAAATAAGAATATTATGTAGAAATTAATTAAGCTAGCTCATGCAGAATCTATAGACCATATATAGATGTGGGAAAATCTAGTATAATGTGTACGCAAATATCATTGTTGTATGATGTATCACATGGTCATCCATGGGGAGCACAAAATCATAGAGAATCCCGAAGAGCTAGAAACAAGAGAAAAAGTAAACATATAACCAAGGTTATTTATTTAACAAACCACATAGTGTTTTGCTTGATGTGAAAGAGAAACAGAATAGACAGAGAGACTATTATAGAGTCATGGCAATCATAGAATTTTTTTTTTTTTTTTTGTAAGGTATAGTGTTCTTTACTCATTTTTTTCACAATTTTACCAATGAGCTAGTATGCAAGTTAGGGTTTTTGGTTTGGATTTTAGGGTTTTAGATAACCACAAAAACAGTTATTTCTTGTAGCCAGTAAAAGTTACTAAATATAGAATTAGAGAATTACCATTTAATTATCTGAAGAAGCTGAAGGAGCTAATTAAGCTGTTTGCTTGGCAAACTTAACTTCTTGATCATTAGCCTTACTTTGAATCTTCCTCTTTTTCTTCTTCTTATAAGGAATCCCTCTTGCTTTAGCTTGACACTCCTTCACTTCGCGTAAATAAACACGAATTGCTCCGTTCCCAAAAGGGTTTTTCTCCTGTGATCCGCCGTTCTCTTCATAAGCAGCTCTGAGCCGTCCGATCAGTGCGTCTAGACTCCCCCAAGCTTGCCTAAGAGGACAAGTACAAGGAGCCGGAGGGTCCGGCTGTCCATAAAAAACACATCCTAGTAAATGAACCTTAGTCTTTCCGAATTGATCGAGGTATCGAAGGAATTCAAGTACATGGTTACAATTGCACTGGGATAGAGAAACTGGGGGCCTTTGATTCTTCAAGTATTGCCCAAAAGTATTCCAATCCCGACGTTTTTGCGACTCGTATCTGCTTAAGGGCGGCGGTTGTTGCTGATTTTGATCGCCGACGGATCGTGACGATCCTTCGGCATAATCTTTAGGTCTGTCACTAGACATGATTTTTGTAGAATAAATTTTTTTTTTTCCTTTTTATTATTTTTGGCAAAGAAATGATATAGGAAAGGAAGGGGGAATTGACGAAGGTGAAAGAAAAATGGTATTAGTGCAGTGTAAAAAGATGAAGATCACATCTTGAGTCTAATGAGGGGACATGTCACGGGCCCTCTCGGAGGTGCTTTTTTTTTTTTTTCCTTCTTTCTCTTTCTCTTTTTCTTTCTTTTTCTCTCTCATTTTTTATTTTCTCCTTTTTTTAATGACACTATATGCACTAACCATTACTTTTTAATAGTCTCGTAATTAAGTACTAAAGTAGGTATCCATTAAGGACAACAATTACAATTATTTTCATTTGCATCATACTTCAGAATGTGTGACACTAGAATTACTCATGGGAGCAAACTTACAATTGAGTTAGTTAGAATATATATCTTTAAGAAAGCAACAAATCTACAAATTTAAGATGTTAGAAAAAAGAGATCTCAACTACGTATACATGAAGTGGACGGAAAGATTTCAACCAAGACCATGCATATCAATATATATAAAAGGCAATAATATTACTGTAATCAACTCAACTCGTCTTAAAAATTTAACTTAAAAGTTTAACATGTTAAAAAGAGATTATCAAACCAAGAGAATCCTTGAGCCTTATACACAGATTCCATTACAAGATCTTAATTTGCATGCTAACATAAATACTCACACGTGTGTCGGTGTGTGTGTCTGAATATATATATATATATATATATATATATATATATATATAGTGGTGACTAAAGTTTACATTACATGAAACCATATATGGCACCAAAAAAAGTATTTCATTTCTACCCATTTTTTAAAAACGATATATTCTAATTTTGAGTCAGCCTAATGAAGCAAATTATATATGTAACCTCGTTCTAAAAAATATGGAGTTTTATCCTCCAAATTAAGATTCCCAGATGAAAAAATCATTACAATCTGATCACTACCAATAGATCTACTTATGTATGTTCATCTTAATACAAAGAATAATAGTGTGTATATATGTTATATATATATATATATATATATATATATTTGTGAGATGCTAATCGTTTGAGAAGATGATGTGCTTGTCTTACTGGCTTTTCAAATTACTATACATGGCTAAAAGTAATGGAAAATCAGAGATACCCTTAAAGGCCTGTTTGGGAAAAATAAACTAAACAACACAGTTTTTATTGCATGTACATGCATTCAGTGACAAATATGCATGATTGTGCACACATGCATGTTGTATATCATGTGATCACCAGGTCCAAGCCAACTATATGCAGGTACTTCTGTGATTCTGAGTTTTTTTTAGACACACAAGTTTGTGTGTCATGCACTCAATATAACATAATTTTGGTTAATAAAATGGTGAAATATCAAAACAACCATTAAAAAAAATACCAAAAACTGTCATTAATAAAAGTTATTAAAATAATAGGATATATAAACTTACGTGTATTTAAGATACACGCTCCCCTTCCCATATTTATGAATAAATTGCATCAACTATTCTTTTCGCATAAAGTTTCAGTGATTTGAGGGACCCAGAAATAACTTGCCTCATTGATTAAGTATAATTTATTCAACAAAGCGCGTTTAATTATTGAATGTGATTTGGTCCTCAACCTACGTTAGTGTTCATAGAATATAAGAAATCTAATATAATATCACTAACCGGATTTGAAGTAAGGAAAAGCACAACACGGATGAAAATTACACTCATTTTCGTATTTTGTCTAACTTCTTGTGTTTTTTAATTGCAATTTTAGTAAAACAAAAAAGAAAGGCAATTAAGCTGTAATTAATGACTTTGCTTTTGAGTTGGGTGAAAGATTGCTTTTAATTAGGTAGGGTCAGAATCATTTGTTGGAGCTATATATCTATTTTTCAAAATTGTAGGGCAGTGTCTTTGAGATATGGGTCCATCTAACAGTGTCAAGTCTTTGCTCCATGATGCTGTTTAAGGTACAACTTTGGACAGTACCATTATTTGCATCAGTTTTTTGAATTCCTTTGAGCTAGCTCCCTACTAGAAGATATGAATATAACTTTGAAGCTTTGATCCTTTTTAATAAGTTTTAAACCAATGAATAAAAAGCAGATGGATGCAAATAATGCATCCACTTATTCAGCCAGGAATTTGGTGGAATTTTTATTTTAAAGGAGAGGAAGTTGGTGCAATCATTTACTTAAGATTTTGACTATTTTCGACATTCACTATCAAAAGTAGCGGCTTTATTTGAGCTCGCAAGTGTGTTTCAATTTATAATAAAATTTATTTATAGAAAACACATATATAATCACTCGTGTGTGTATAAAATTTTGGTTAGTACATTGAACTGCTTTGAGAATTACATTAATAATTAGTACTCCCATCATTTTTTAGAATTACATTAAAATTTAATATTCTCTTTGTGACGCCCCCAAAATAGGTTCCCACAATCCATTTTGAGTCGTCAAAATACATAATACAAAATTTAAATACAAATTTTCCCATTTACAACTATTAAACTGTCGTGCAAAATACGATAACACATTTACTATGAGTTTCAATACACATATTGTACCGAAACTAATACAACAATAATCATACCCAACCTAAGTTCTCAATACAATTATTATCACACTATTTTATAATGTATTGAGATACTTCTACAGTTTCGGACCATCACTCCATTCTCCGGCTAGCCCCAGCTACATTCTCATTTCCTGAGGAGAACAATGGAACAAAAAAGAAAAGGGTGAGCACAAATAGCTCAGTAAAGAATATCATGACTAAGATAATGAAGAATAAATTATCTTTAGCCTTCAACATTGATAGATCAGAGATTTAAAGATAATATAAGTTTTCAACAATAACTACAGCGAAACAGACAATCCATTAGAAAAGTCAGGTAGACTATAATGTCCACTATCTTCTACAATTTAAAAGTTCACCATCAGTATTTTATCCCTGTAACACCAATCAACATGTCATGTTTATGCTCATCCAAATGAACAGTTTATCTTTGCACTACTAGCCAAAGATATTCATTTATAACACCAATGGTCATGATCATACCAAATAACAGTTCTTCTTTGCACCCGTGGCCGAAGAGAAACTTTCACCACAAGCCTTTGTCTGTAACACCAAAGGTCAGGATTATACCAATACATAGGTCATAATCATGCCCATCACCAGTTCATATTTGCACCATAATTTAAGTCTAAGGATTATAGCAATGATATAAACGATGAATAGAAACAAAACAATGATATCAAGAATAAGAATAAATATTAGAGATTTGTAATTTAATTTATCCAGTGTCGAAGATTGTCCAAATTGCCAACATGATATCTAGAAATTCGATTATAACTCAAGAATAAAATAAATAAAGTTCACGATTCAACTATAACGTGTAAAACAAAATAGAAAGATTCAGGTGAAAAGATATTAAATGAAACAAAAACTATTAAGGATATTCTACTAATTTCAGGAATTTTCACCATTTAATAATAAGGTTATGGAAATAAACAATAATTTCTTACCATTAATGGAGAAACATGAAAGAAAACGATATCCCTTGAGTACAAAAGAAATGATATCTCATACGAGTATGAAAGAAAATAATATCACTTACGAGTATAAAAGAATGTACGAAACTGCAATTGAATTTTCACCCGTCATACGGTAATTCGCGTAGATAAATCATTTTCACAAAAGACTAAGAATAAATGAATACGAAGGGTTATTCACCAGGCATGCGGTAGTCCGCGTAGTCAGGTTATTCCTATAGATTAATAATACATGGAATAGAATGACAACCCTTATGAGTATAAAGTAAAATAATATCCATTACGAATGTGAAAGCAAATGATATTACATACGAAT
The DNA here is from genome assembly GCA_034770075.1 of Aralia elata. Classification (NCBI taxonomy): domain Eukaryota; kingdom Viridiplantae; phylum Streptophyta; class Magnoliopsida; order Apiales; family Araliaceae; genus Aralia; species Aralia elata. The sequence continues at coordinate 68,720,808 of CM068379.1, read as the reverse complement.
ATGAAATAAATGATATCCCCTACGAGTTATGAAGAGAATGACATCCCTTACCTTAATAGGAGACTAGATCTGACTGGTATAAAGGAGATTAACTTAAGAAAATCTTGCACTATTAGCTATACTTAAAGTATCCTTAGACTCACAAGAAATACGCTCAAAATTATAAAAGAAGAATTTTTTGATTCTGGTGTGATTTTCATTTCTCAACTAAGCAACCTATTTATAGGAGAATGGCAGCGTATTGTTTAATCTCAGATGAACAGTTGGAAAAAGTCACAGAAGAAACTTTTCGTCTGATTTTCTTTACTATACAACACTATGCAATAAAATATTCTAATAAAACAAACAACTTTATATATAATATAATATATTCTATTAATAATCTAATAAAACAAATAACTTTATATATAATATAAAAGTTTTCTATTTTATATAGAAAATTATTTCTAAAAAATTCTGCCGACGATTGACGAATTGGCAAGTGGTGGGTCCCATGGAATAATCAGCCAAACTTACAACAAACACTTTATAACAAACCCCAAAAATTGAACAAATAACTACCACATGTCACTTATCTTTAATCAACATATTTTCAACCTTTCAACAATTTTTCATCAATAATATTATAGACTCACATTATTGACAACCAGATCATTCCCAAGAAAAAGGGGCCTTCCGTATATACGATGCACAATTAAATAACACATTTCTTTGACATAACTTCTAGACATTGTCAATAATGCTAACTGGTCTAATAATATCATATCAAATAATATGAGTTACTTTTTCGTGATAAATCACCGATTTAATAATATAAAATACTGTGCAATTGCTACTTTATCAATTATTGAATTAATAATATGAAATACTGTGCAATACTGTGTGCTATTGTCGAATACCGCGTGCTACTGTTCTTTTATTATCGGGTAATTCAACAGTTACAGGTGATAATATTGTTGACAAAATACTGTCGTTTTCAGTATCCGATAATTAGTCGTTGTGGAGACCACCAATGTTTTGTTATTTCGACACTGTCGTACGTTACCGAATATAATATTCCCCGACAGAAAGAATATTCCTTGACAAAAAGAATATTCTCCGACATACTGTTTATATGATAATTTTCATATATCACCCATAACTATAACATTATATCATTTAAGCACTTTACTGTTTAGAATAATAATCATAAAGAAAAAAATAATAAACTTTTATTTCATAAAGTCTAGGTCTTACAATCTCCCCTCCTTATGAAATTTCGTCCTTAAAATTGACGTACATACCTGGCATTTCGAAGAGGTGAGGATACCTTACTCTTATTTCAGATTCTAGCTCCCAGGTCATTTCCTCTATATCATGGTTTTTTCATAAAACTTTGACTTGAGGTATAACCTTTGAGCGTAGAATCTGTTCCTTCTTATCTAAGACCTTGACAGGTATCTCTTCATACGTTAAATCCTCTGCTATCTCATCTAGTTCTAATTCAATAATGTGGTTTGGGTCTTTCACATATTTACGTAGCATGGATATGTGAAAAATGTTATGAACACGAGACATGCTTGGCAGTAAGGCGAGTCTATAGGCCACATTTCCTACTCGATCGAGGATTTCAAATGGACCAATAAATCGAAGGTTGAGCTTTTCTCTCTTTCCGAATCTCGTAACTCCTTTCCATGGAGCAACACGTAAAAATACATGGTCTCCGACATTGAATTCCTCGTCCCTTCGATGAAGATCAACATAACTCTTTTGTCGATCTTGTGCTGTTTGTATACATTATCGAATCATTTGGATCTTTTCTGCAGTCATATGTATCAACTTTAGTCCCAACAATTTAGCCTCGCCTACTTTATCCCAACATACTAAAGAACGACACCTTCGTCCGTACAATGCCTCAAAGGGAGCCATGCCTATACTTGCTTAATAACTGTTGTTGTAAGAGAATTCCACCAATGGTAAGTGTTTATCCCAATTTCCTTTGAAGTCTAGTGTGCAGAGTCTCACCAGATCTTCAAGAGTTTGAATGGTCCTTTCCGATTGCCCGTTCGTCTGGGGATAGTATACAAAACTGAATCGTAATTCAGTGCACATAGCTTTCTGCAAGCTGACCCAAAATCTTGAAGTGAATCTAGGGTCTCGATCAGAAACTATGGATACTGACATACCATAAAATCTCATAATCTCGCTTATATACATACTAGCAAGACGTTCAAGTGAATAGTTTTCTCGTATAGGCAAGAAATAAGTAGACTTGGTCAATCTATCTATAATGACCCAAATTGCGTCTAAGCCTTGAGAAACTTTGGGAAGACCCGTCACGAAATCCATGTTGATGTGTTCTCACTTCTATTCTGGAATCTCAAGTAGTTGCAATGGACCCCTTGGTACTTGATGCTCCGCCTTGACACGTTGACAAGTTAAACATCTTGAGATAAACTCTACGATCTTTCTCTTCATATTGATCCACCAAAACGTATGTCGAATATCACGATACATTTTGGTACTTCCAGGGTGGATTGCAAATGGTGTGTTGTGTGCTTCCATCATGATTCTATATTTTAAATTAGAATCGTTAGGAACACACAGTCTAGAGTTGACTCGAAGTATTCCTTCTTCGTCGACTCTTGCTTTTGGAATAGCACCTTCTTATACTTTCTTCTTCATATTCATTAACTCTAGGTCTGTAACTTGAGCAGCTTTAATTTTGTCGATTAAATCCAGTTCTACTCGTATATGTGCGATCTTCACGTGGGTTCCTGAAGTCTTTAACTCTATCTCCATTCTTTGTAAGTTACACAAAATGGGCCTTTGCATTGTCAGTATCGCACTCATACTTGCATACGTTCTTCTACTCAATGCGTCAGCTACCACGTTCGCCTTTCCAGGATGGTATTGAATGGTATGGTCGTAATCCTTCAACAACTTGAGTCATCGTTGTTGTCGCATATTGAGTTCTTTTTGGGTGAATAAAATATTTGAGGCTTTTATGGTTTGTATAGATCTCCACCTTCTCGCCATACAAGTAGTGTCTCCAGATCTTCATCATGAAAACGACTGCTGCCAACTCTAGATCATAAGTAGGATAATTCCTCTCATATTCCTTGAGTTGTCGAGAGGCATAAGCTATAAATTTTTCATGTTGCATGAGAACGCAACCTAGATCTATGCCTGAAGCATCGTTGTAGATAACAAATCCTTCCGATCCTGATGCATAGTATTGCCAAAACAGGTGCTGAAACGAGTCTTCTCTTGAGTTTTTGAAAAAATTTCTCGCATTCTTCGTTCCACTCGAATTTTGTGCTTTTTCGAGTAAGTTGAGTTAATGGAATGACAATTCGAGAGAATCCTTCTACGAACCTCCGATAATAACCAACTAGGCCCAAAAAGCTTCGTACTTCGGTTACTGACTTAGGTTGCTCCCGATTTGATACTGCTTCAATCTTCGCTAGCTCAACCGAGATTTCTTGTTTAGAAACCATGTGACCAAGGAATGCTACTTCCTCAAGCCAGAATTCGCATTTCTTCAACTTAGCATATAACTTATTTTCACGAAGCTTTTGAAGTATCAGCCTGAAGTGTCGCTCATGATCTTCACGACTTTTGGAGTATATGAGGATGTCATCAATAAAGACAACTACAAAATCAAAATATTCCTTAAATATTCGGTTCATCATATCCTTGAAGGCAACATGAGCATTAGTCAATCCGAAAGACATGACTAGGAATTCATAATGCCCGCATCGAGTCCTGAAGGCAGTCTTGGGAATGTTATCAGCTTTAATCTTTAACTGATGATATCCAGAACGAAGATCGATCTTTGAAAAGAATTGATCACCTTGCAACTGGTCGAACAGGTCATCAATACAAGGTAATAGGTACCTATTTTTGATGGTGACATGGTTCAACTCCCGATGATCAATGCAAAGTCTCATACTCCCATCTTTCTTCTTTATGAATAAAACAGGAGCATCCCAAAGCGATGTTCTCGGACGTATGAAATCGATGTCTAACAACTCCTGTAGTTGGACTTTTAACTACTGAAGTTCAATATGAGCCATTCGATATGGGGTCTTGGAAATGGGTTTTGTACCAGATTTAAGGTCGATACAAAATTTGATTTCACGGTCTGGGGGTAGGCCAGAAAGTTCTTCGGAAAATACATCACGAAACTTATTAACAACGAAAATATCATTCAAATCTGACGTACTTTTGTTTAAATCAGTTACATGGGCTAAGAAAGCTTGACTTCCGTTTTTTAATAAACGAATGGTTTTGTGACTAGAAATGACAATTATTGATTTCAATGATTTGGTTGCTTGAATTCGCATAACAGGTTGGTTAGGAATATGAAAACTAACGACCTTACGAAAGCAATCAATTTTAGCATGATGAGTAGTTAACCAATCAATTCTTAAAATCACATCAAATTCATGCACATCCAAGGAGATAAGTTCAATAGGTAATGTGAGGGTGCCGATTTGAACAAAACAAGATTTATAGACCGTAGATGTAACGAATGTTTGCCCTAATGGTGTTTCAACAAATAAGTCAAAATCTAATTTCTTAGGATTCAAGTTCAGACGTTAAGCACATATAGATGAAATAAAAGAGTGGGTAGAGCTAGTATCTAATAAGGCATAAACTTCATAAGAGTTAATAAGTAGTTTACCCGTGATAACTTCGTTCGGGTTCCACACTTTTTGGGATGTCATGACAAAAGCTCTTCCCTGAACCACAGATTTTGACTTGTCCATGACAGCTTTTGGTGTCATCATTATCGCTGGACTTGATTTTATTACATGACAAAATCAAGTAATGTGGTCTTCCTTTCCACAACTATAACACACTTGGGATAACTGTGTACAGTTCGAACGGATGTGTCCCTCCTTTCCGCACTTGTAACATATGACTGGTGGTCGTTCTCCCCCCTCAAAACTGGTGCTGGTGTCTTTGCATGATCATTGTTAAATATTCTCTTCTTGAAGTTATTTTCACTTGACTCACTTCTTCTATTATTTGGGCCAGGATTTCCACCAAAGTGGTTACCATTTCTAGCATGATAATTTCCTCCTTGCTGGTTCTTATTATTCCGACGATTGTTGCCATTGTTACGATAGTTATCGTAATTTCTCTCTCGTTGTTGGGTGTTGTTTCCTGGTTATAGTATTTCTTTCTCTTGTTCCACTAATTGAGCTATATGCACGATATCTGAATATAGACAAATTTTATGAGAAATAAGATATTGACGAATTTCTGGTTTTAAACCTCGTAAAAATATTCGCGTCATCCGTTCCTCAGTATCCACCAAATGGGACATAAATCGAGGCAGTTCGGCAAAATTGGCTTCGTACTGCGATACGATCATATTGTTCTGCTCCAGTTTAATAAATTTAACCTCCTTCATATGTCGAATACTATCTGGGAAATACTTTTCGTTAAACAATTGTTGGAACTCGACCCAAGACATCTCGAGTGCCGAGTGACGGGTACGTTTTACGGATTTTCACCAATGATCTGCTTCTCCTCGCAGCATAAAGGTAGCGAAAGGAACTTTTTGTTTGTCAGCGCAATGCAGTACATCAAATATCTTTGTCAATTGTTTGAGACATGCCTCTACCTTGAGTGAGACCGGCCTTCCGAGAAATTCAGGTGGTCCAAACTCCTTGAACTGCTTGGCAATGACCATTTGTGAGTTACCCGCGTTTCTCCTGGTATTATTAGCAGTAGTTTCTCTCGCCTGGTTCTGCAAGAATTGCATGAAGTTTCGAAAAAACTCATCATTCGTTATATTATTAGCATCGTGATTTTCTAAGTTCGCAGCAGTATTTTTGTAGCTTCCTGATTATCAGCCACAATTGTCTCATAGTTCATCTCTTGATTTTCAGATGTCATTCGGAAATACGATCACAAAACAAAGATTAGTTAAAAAAATTGACATGCCACATTTTGTCCCTACAACCAAACCAACTAAAATAATAAAATATCTTAGGTAGGACACACTAGCGAATGATTTTACTTGTATTTTCCTCCGAGTTCTAATCCCAGATCTCTACCAAAGATCATATCCCTAAGTTCTGATAACAACTGTGACGCCCCTAAAATAGGTCCACACAACCCATTTTGAGTCGCCAAAATACATAATACAAAATTCAAATACAAATATAAATTTTTCCATTTATAACTATTAAACTATCGTGTAAAATATGACAACACATATACTATGAGTTTCAATATAAATATTGTACCGAAACTAGTACAACAATAATCACACCCAACCTAAGTTCTCAATACAATTATTATCACATTATTTTATAATGCATTGAGATACTTCTATAGTCTCGGACCATCATTCCATTCCCGGCTAGTTCCAGTTACACTCTCATTTCCTGAGGAGAACAATGGAACAAAAAAGAAAATGATGAGCACAAATAGCTCAGTAAAGAATATCATGACTAAGATAATGAAGAATAAATTATCTTTAGCCTTCAACATTGATAGACCAGAGATTTAAAGATAATACAAGTTTTCAACAATAACTACAGCGGAACAGGCAATCCATTAGAAGAGTCAAGTAGACTATAATGTCCACTATATTTTATAATTTAAAAGTTCACCATCAATATTTTATCTCTGTAACACCAATCAACAGTCCCTGTTTATGCTCATCCAAATAAACAGTTTATCTTTGCACTATGGGCCAAAGATATTCATTTGTAACACCAATGGTCATGACAATTCTTCTTTGCACCCTTGGCCGGAGAGAAACTTTCACCACAAGCCTTTATCCGTAACACCAATTAAAGGTCAGGATTATACCAATACACAAGTCATAATCATGCCCATCACCAGTTCATATTTGCACTACGGGCAAAAAAAAACTTTCACCACAATTTAAGTCTGAGGATTATAGCAATGATATAAAGGATGAATAGAAACAAAACAATGAGATCAAGAATAAGAATAAATATTAGAGATTTGTAATTTAATTTATCAAGTGTCGAAGATTGTCTAAATTGCCAACATGATATCTAAAAATTCGATTATAACTTAAGAATAAAATAAATAAAGTTCACGATTCAACTATAACGTGTAAAACGAAATAGAAAGATTCAATTGAAAAGATATTAAATGAAAAACAAACTATTAAGGATATTCTACTAATTTCAGGAATTTTCACCATTTAATAATAAGGTTATGAAAATAAACAATAATTTCTTACCATTAATGGAGAAATATGAAAGAAAACAATATTCCTTGAGTACAAAAGAAATGATATCTCATACGAGTATGAAAGAAAATAATATCACTTAGGAGTATAAAAGAATGTACGAAACTACAATTGGATTTTCACCAGTCATGCGGTAATCCGCGTAGGCAAATCATTTCCACAAAAGACTAAGATGGAATGAATACGAAGGGTTATTCACCAGGCATGTGATAGTCCGCGTAGTTTGGTTATTCCTACAGATTAATAATACATGGAATAGAATGACAACCCTTATGAGTATAAAGTAAAATAATATCACTTACGAATGTGAAAGCAAATGATATTACATACGAATAGGGGTGAGCATGGTGCGGTTTGATGTGGTTTGAAGCTCAAACCACACCTAAAACCGCTTAGGTGCGGTTTCACAAATCCAAAACCGCACATTAAACCGTATGGTGCGGTTTGGTGCGGTTTTGAAATGTGCGGTGCGGTTTTATTTGGTGCGATTTCGATTACAAAACCAATTGAGGCAACAAATTTTTATACAATTTAAATTAACAATGAAAAACAAATTTCTCAATCTTTTAAAGTATTTCTAGTATTCCTTATTTGAAATTAAATCAACCATTTCCTTGGTATGGGCTTAGACAAATGGACAAACTAATTCTAAATGTATAGCCCACCACCCAATTCCTTGGTATAGTTCAACTCTTTTATTAATCTACCACCTTGAGTTTACTAACTTATAAATTCTGCCCCATTGAGTTTACTTATAAAAAAAAGTGAGTATAGGCTGCCCTTATATTCCATCTGCCCCTGCATACATATATAAACACACATGGTGCAGTTTCGGTTTTATGCGTGCGATTTTGACCAGTAACCAAAACCGAACCGTAAATTTGGTTTTTAACCCACCTAAAATAGCAACATACGCCGGAACCGTTGGTGCGGTTTTAATTGGTGCGGTTTGTACGGTTTTTGGTGCGGTTTCGGAGACGATTTGGTTACTTGCTCAGCCCTACATACGAATATGAAATAAATGATATCCTCTATGAGTAATGAAGAGAATGGCATCCCTTACCTTAATAGGAGACTAGATCTGACTGGTATAAATGATATTAACTTAAGAAAATCTTGCACTATTAGCTACGTTCAAAGTATCATTAGACTCACAAGAAATATGCTCAAAATTATAGAAGAAGAATTTTTTGATTCTAGTGTGATTTTCATTTCTCAACTAAGCAACTTATTTATAGGAGAATGACAGCATTCTGTTTAATAACGAATGAACAATTGGAAAAAGTCACAGACAAAAACTTTCGTTTGATTTTCTTTACTATGCAACACTATGCAATAAAATATTCTAATAAAACAAACAACTTTATATATAATATAATATATTCTAATAATAATCTAATAAAACAAATAACTTTATATATAATATAAAAGTTTTCTGTTTTATATAGAAAATTATTTCTGAAAATTTCTGCCGACGGTTGACGAATTGGCAAATGGTGGGTCCCAAGGAATAATCAGCCAAACTTACAACAAACGCTTCATAACAAATTCCAAAAATTGAACAAATAACTACCTCATATCATTTATCTTTAATCAACATATTTTCAATCTTACAACAATTTCTGACCAATAATATTATAGACTCATAATATTGACAACCAGATCATTCACAGGAAAAAGGGGGCCTTCCGTATATACGACGCGTAATTAAATAACTCATTTCCTTGACAGAACTTCTAGACATTGTCACTAATGCTAACTGGTCTAATAATATCATATCAAATAGTATGAGTTACTTTGTCCTGATAAATCACCGATTTAATAATATAAAATACTATACAGATGTTACTGTAACAATTATTGAGTTAAAATGATGTGGAATTGCTACTTTATCAATTATTAAATCAATTATATGAAATACTGTGCAATATCGTGTGCTACTGTGGAATACCACGTGTTACTGTTCTTTTATTATCGGGTAATTCAACAGTTGCAGGTGATAATACTGTTGAAAAAATATTATCGTTTTCAGTATCAAGTAATTAGTCGTTCTGGAGACCACCAATATTTTGTTATTTCGGCGCCGTCGTACGTTACCGAATATAATATTTCCCGACAGAAAGAATATTCCTCGACAAAAAGAATATTCTCCGACATATTGTTTATATGATAATTTACTTATATCAATCTTAACTATAACATTATATCATTTAAGCACTTTACTATTTAGAATAATAATTATTAAGAAAAAAATAATAAATTTTTATTTCATAAAGTCGAGGCTTACACCTTTCATTTTAAAATAAAATATTAACAAAGCATTTAGAAAATTAATTTAATTTTTTTAAATGTATAATTGACTTGCTTTATTCCAATTTTGGTATATATAATTATAAATATTGTAAATTATCTAAAAAGTATTACTAATTGCAAAGTTTATTATTTTTAAAACTTAACTGAATCATATAAAATTTAAATTTAAAAATGTGTCAAATTGACTTTAAAAAAATTAAAACTTATCTTATATTTTAGAATGACGGGAGTTTAATAATTTTAGTAACATACGCCTTATTTGTGTTACTCGCACACCATAAACAACTTTGTTGTAATTAAGTAAATGAATTAAGTCTGAAGGTTTATTCATAATTAAGCAAATGAATAGCTTTCATGTTTAAGTTTGAAGGGCTAATGTTGATAGCGAAGGGCGGGGGGCTTTTTAATAATTAAATAGTAAAATTAAATAATAAAATTTATTAAATATAAATTTTCTCGACGCAGGAAGAAAATATATTATTTAATCTCTTTTTTTTTATTTTGCTAAATTATTGTTTCATCTTTTATTATTGTGGGTTCCAAAAGCACTTTAATTTTCTTTTAATTTGGTGGATTAGGTGAAATTATCTTTTGAAAAACGGCTCTTTTGTCGACGAAATTTTTAGAAAGTTTGATTTTAAGTTTTAGGCCAATGTGACAGATTTGCCCGTTGGTATACTTTTAAATAGATGTACCAACTCATCTGTTTTTTGAGTTTTGAAAGATAAATGGCCCAAAATGTGACTCCATTTCATTGGCCTGCAACCGAGATTCACGAAATTGGGGAGCTTGTTTAAGCGGGAGAAGGTCCGTGAAAATACGGTTACTGTCTTCCTAATCTTTTCTTAGGTTTTGAAAAATTGTCTTATGTGTGTTTTAAATATGTTGTGCCTAGGTATGTTGTGTCATTCCATAGTGCATGTATGTGTTTGGTGTCATACATTATAGGTGAGTACATTTTAATCCTAGTGGGGTTCAATTCTAAGAATGCACTTCTTATTAATTTATAATTAATGAGTTGGGTGAGTTTGATTTCTAAATTCGCATGTGTGTGTTTTCCACAAGGATGTGAATTTGATTTCTAAACTTTCTCGTGTATTTTGAAACACTACAAAAAAAAGTGTTAATTCCGACGGAATTTTCCGTTGAAAATGGCCTAATTCCGTTGGACTTAGGGTTTTTCTCATGAAAAATTCCGTCAGATATATGATCGTCGAAATTTAGTCCGTCGAACGTTCGGTCGGAAATAATAAATATTCGACGAAATAATTCTGACCCATTTTTCGTCGAAATTATGTTAATTCCAACGAAAATAAATTCATCAGGAATATTTGGTCGAATTTTAAGCTGACACGTGGCACCACTCTGATGGGGGTTTATTTCCGATGGAACTTCCGTCAGAATTATACAGTTTCCTTTGGAAGCAAATTTTAAATAAACTATAATTGCTTTATTTCGATGGAATTTTCGTCGAAAATAACTGATTTGTTTTTAAAAAAAAATTGTTTTTGCAGTTTTCAAGTTTTTAAACCCATTTTTGTACTTGTAAACCTGTTTTATCCTAACAACACAGGCAATAATCTATTAATAAGGATACAACATAACTATAAAAACCTGCTTTATCCCAACAACATGTACATATACTAATCTAACAAGTGTTAATATGAATTAACTCAACAATAACAAATATAAACTACAATGATTTACAAAACTCGATCAACTCAATTAAACTATAATTGTTTTACATAAAATTAAGCTAAACTAAAGTAAATTTGAATAAAATATGTACAAATGATCTACAAATGAATAAAATATTTACAGATGATCTAGGAATGAATAAAATATGTACAAATGACCACAAAATTAACTCAAAATAGTACTACCCCTAGTGTGAGGAGGATCATCTAGCGGAGGTCGACGATGCTGCTCTGGTATATGAAAATCATCATCATCGTCATCCTTTTCCCTCCGTGCTTGCGATCGGCATCGCCAGCCTGCTCGACATCATCACCAGCCTGCTCGGCATCACCACCCTATTGATATAATTAAAAATATAACACATTAGTCCGTATGAGAGAATTAAAGAGACAACTAAATGAAAATTAAATAACATGTAAAATAATTAACTTAAAGTAAATAAAATACCTGAGTAGTCGGGGGCTGACTCCCCATCGAGCCAAAAGCCTTCGATAGTAGCGTAACCACTAACCAGAGCACCTCGTCGCATATTGCGACGAATTGCTCATGCGGGATACCTGTACTCTCGACGGTAGCCCCTATTGCAATATCTTGAGCTAGTTGGTGAAAGCGAGCACGACTAGGCAACTCCTGACGACGGATAACCGGATCTGTATGCAACGTCTTGGACATCGCCACCATGACCCTCTAGAATAACTTGTCGTCTAAGCCAGCGCCCGTATAAGATGGTCCAATAGGTGTTTTCGGACGCTGACGCTGGCTAGAGCCTGCGAAAATAAATATAAAATCACTAATAATAATTGATATTATTTTATAAATTAAGATATAATGAGAAACATCATAATATTATTACCTCCAGGTAGTGTATACGCAGATATCCTCGGCAGACCCAACACTCGATACCTGCTGGTACTGCTAGTAAGGGGATTTTGAGACGCGACCCATATTCTCAGCTCTTCATCCCGAGATAATTCAATCTCGAGCGGAGGGATGGTGAAATCTAATGGCTCAGAATCTCCCCTAACATCCTGTAACTCAACTACACGTTGGTCCCGAAGATTTTAAAATGGGTCCTGTAATTTATTTTGTATATGTGAGTTAATTAAATCATTTTATTAACTATATAATATTAATAATTACTAAAAATTGAGATTAGTATTACCCGTATAGCTACTGTTGCGGGAGACATGGTAAAGTCCTTAGGTGTGTGAGCTATATTCCAGAACTCTATCATGGTCGGAGGTCGACCTAAACTCACCCACATGGCCTAATAAATATATTCATATATATAACATTTATTAAGTATCTTAATGATAATTAAGTAACTAAAGAACTAAATAGAAATATGTATCGACTTCACCTCCTCAAAGGACTGTGAGCCAGTAGTATGTACGACTCGGAGCTTGCCACGATTCTTCTTTGCCTGCTCGAACTTCTTCTTGAAGTCATCAACATCTCAGTGCGTGCACATAGCCTCCCATGTTGCATCGGAGATTATCTCGGGCTGATGATCTCGTATTGTAGTCCCAAGCTGGTCTACAACTGCCCCGACAGCCCTCTGTTTCATCTCGTACAACCAGCCGACGTAGTTCTTCGTGACATGTGCAATAACAACACTGTCGTCGGCTAGCTGAGAGATGCCCTCCTCATATCTAAAATAAATTTATAAAAAAAATGTTAACATATCAGAAATCATTTGAACAATGTGTAAATACCTAGGATTGTATTTAATTTAAGTTATGTAATTCGAATAATTACGTGAAACTCGCGCAACACAGTGTCCATATATGAGGCATCATACTGCACGTACTAGCTAAATCGCATATAGCTAGTAGGCAAGTGTGTCAAGCAAATGGCGTGTAAATGATACTTAGTTTTTATATTATATTATTTTTATCCTTTTTCTTACATTATATTTACTATAATATTTATGTATGTTCTAGTTAATTATAATTTTTTTGTTTTATTTTAGTGGTAGTCAATTAAGTTAATGCTACTTAGTTGTGTAGTTTAGTTTATTTTAATGGTAAACTAAATCCTAATTGCCTTTTATAGTTAAGTATTAATTTATTTATTACCTTTTATAACTTTCGCGGAAATTCCGTCGAAATTCTGTCGAAAATAAGTTTACACCCAATTCTAAATACACATTACTGCAATCTATAAGCCTACAACTGGTGACAATAATATAGGTATGACAGTAGTAGAATCCATAAGGCAAAAAAGGGCAGAAAATATAATAAAAAGGCAAGTACCAACCACAATGCAATTCACACAGATTATTGAACCAAATTGATATGGATAACGCAGAAAAGGCAGAAAATGGAAAATTGAACTAAATTCAGTACAACTGAACCAATCAAATCAGATTTGTGAACCAAATGAACTTATTGAACCAAATCAAATTATAAGGCAAGAACCAAATCACTGTAATTGGTCTACCAAATCAGATAATATATTCAAACAAAATCAAAGCAATGAATCCCTAATTCAAAGACATACCCTGATAGACTCCATGGCACGCTTGCGTGAGGTGGTCGTCGCCCGGATCGTTTCTAACAAGTTGATAGGATGGATAGCTTGCAACACCTTAACCCCTCGCCTATATGTAGACGGTAATCTTGGTACAATTGCTTGCAAATGAAGTTTGCGTAGGATGGACACCAACGACACCTCGACCCCTCGCTTATGTTGAAGCGGTAATCTTGGTACAATCGACGATTGATGCGGTAGAAGACGCCACACACAACTATGATTGGTTGTATGATAAGTCAAATATGAATCTCAAAGAAAACTAAGGAATACTTAGGAATTCTCAAGAACCACAAGAAAAGAACAATCTCACAATAATGATGATAATCTGAATATTAATTGGTCAAATCAAGTTTACAATAACACCTATTTATACTAGTTTTAGAAATAAACTAGAAGCTTCTAGAAGCACACATTCTTTGAAATACAAGCACACAAATATGGAAATGTTGCAATCAGAACACATGTAATTGATCCTAAATACTGATATCATGTTTTGGATGAAAGAAGGTTCGAAAATCAAGAAAGTCAAAAATTGACAAACTGCATCCAGGAGGTTCTCGCCGGGGCGAGAAAAATGTGCTGGAAATTCTCGCCGGGGCGAGAGAATTTGCTTGTGAAAACCTCGCCGGGGCGAGAAAACTGGCCTGGGAAACCTCGTCGGGGCGAGCTAGCCTGTACCATGCAAACTTTTTTCTTTCATCGTTTTGATCGCCACGTCCATTCGTAACATGTTTACAGGTTTCATACGCTTGAATTCTACCTCCAGAACTTCTATACTTGGTCCAACCTCGTTCCATAGTTCACGGATCATCCCGTTAAGTCCGTCTTTGAAGGTTTTAGCTCGAGCTCTAGTAATGGGTCCAAGTGGCAATTGCAATGGGTCTTCTCGGGTTGTGTCACGGGTTTCTGGATCATGGATGTCCTCATCATACCTCTCCTCTTGAAAAGGATTTGTCCTCAAATCTTCACCTACATCAAACGGGCTTAGATCAGAAACATTGAAAGTTGCACTAACAGTATACTCACCGGGTAAATCCAATTTGTAAGCATTGTTGTTAATGCGTTCAAGCACTTGAAATGGTCCATCTCCTCTCGGGAGTAGTTTCGAACGCCTTTGAGCAGGAAATCTTTCCTTACGCAAATGAAGCCATACCCAATCCCCGGGTTCGAAGATTACTTGACGCCGACCACCTTGTTGGCCTGTTTGGTATATTGATCCGTCTTCTTCTCAATGTTGAATTTTGTCTTCTCATGTATCTGCTTAACAAAATCAGCTTTGTTTTTGCCATCCATGTTAGTATACTCGGAAACAGGTAATGGTGACAAATCCAAGGGTGTTAAAGGATTAAAACCATACACAATTTCAAAAGGTGAGAATTTAGTAGCAGAGTGAACAGACCTATTATAAGCAAACTCAACATGTGGTAGACACTCTTCCCAAAGCTTAATATTCTTTTTAATGATAGCCCTCAATAAAGTAGATAGAGTCCTATTTACTACTTCCGTTTGACCGTCAGTTTGTGGATGACAAGTAGTTGAAAACAACAGTTTAGTTCCTAGTTTACACCACAAAGTTTTCCAAAAGTAGCTCAAGAACTTAGCATCTCTATCCGAAACAATTGTTCGGGGCATGCCATGCAGACGCACAATATCTCTAAAGAATAAATCAGCAATATGGGATGCATCATCAGTTTTATGACATGGAATAAAATGTGCC
Organism: Aralia elata; assembly: GCA_034770075.1. Classification (NCBI taxonomy): domain Eukaryota; kingdom Viridiplantae; phylum Streptophyta; class Magnoliopsida; order Apiales; family Araliaceae; genus Aralia; species Aralia elata. Next base: position 68,705,317 of record CM068379.1, on the reverse strand, counting down.
ATTTTTAAAAATCTATCTACGACCACAAATATAGAATCATGACCATACTTAGATCTAGGTAAACCCAATACAAAATCCATAGACAAATTAATCCAAGGTTCACTCGAAATTGGTAATGGTGTGTATAACCCATGGGGTTGAACACGGGACTTAGCTTGACGACAGGTAATGCACTTATCACAAATTCGTTCCACATCTCGTTTCATATGGGGCCAATAGAAATGTTCTTTTAATACAGATAAAGTCTTATCAACACCAAAATGTCCCATCAAACCACCTCCATGTGATTCACGAACCAATAGTTCACGTAAAGAACTTGCAGGTATACACAATCGATTCTCACGAAACAAGAATCCATCCATCTTGAAGTACTTACCTACAACATTCTTTTCACAAGTTTTAAACTCTTCACAGAAATCATGGTCATTAACATACAATTCTTTGATTTGTTCAAAATCAAGTAATTTTGTGTCGAGAGTATTTAACAACACATACCTTCTTGAGAGAGCGTCGGCAACGACATTCTCCTTACCTTGCTTATACCGAATGACATACGGGAATGTCTCGATGAACTCCATCCATCGTGCATGTCTCTTGTTCAACTTGTGTTGGCCTTTCAAATATTTCAATGATTCATGATCCGTGTGAATCACAAATTCCTTAGGCCACAGGTAATGTTGCCAAGTCTCCAATGATCGAACTAAAGCATATAACTCCTTGTCATAAGTGGGATAGTTCAAAGCTGCTCCACTCAATTTTTCACTGAAATATGCAATGGGTTTTCCTTCTTGCATCAACACAGCTCCAATGCCTAAACCTGAAGCATCACATTCAATTTCAAAAGTTTTAGTGAAATTTGGCAATACAAGTAAAGGAGCGTTAGTCAATTTTTCTTTAATCAAATTAAACGCTTTTTCCTGTGCATCACCCCACTTGAATCCTACACTCTTTTTGATTACTTTGGTGAGTGGTGCTGTGACTTCGCTGAAATTCCTTATAAACCGTCTATAGAAACTCGCGAGTCCATGAAAACTACGAACTTGACTGACATTAGTAGGAGTTGGCCATTCTTGGATTGCACGTACCTTTTCTTCGTCAACCTGTACTCCCTGTGTACTAACAACAAAACCAAGAAATACAACTCGATCTGTACAAAATGTGCATTTGTCCATATTAGCATACAATTTTTCTTTTCGAAGCACATCTAGGATAGATTTTATATGCAATGCATGTTCAACTAAATCCTTACTGTAGATCAAGATATCATCAAAGTAGACAACTACAAACTTTCCAATGAAGGGACGCAAAACATGGTTCATTAGTCTCATGAACGTGCTAGGAGCATTAGTTAAACCAAAAGGTAAGACTAACCACTCATATAACCCATATTTTGTTTTGAAAGCAGTTTTCCATTTATCCCCTTCATGCATTCTAATCTGATGATAGCCACTCTTTAAGTCAATTTTAGAAAACACACAAGATCCATGCAATTCATCTAACATGTCATCTAACCTAGGAATGGGATGCCGATATTTTACCGTGATGTTATTTACCGCTCGACAATCAATGCACATACGCCACTTCCCATCTTTCTTCGGTACTAAAATAACAGGAACCGCACATGGACTCATGCTTTCCCTCACAAAACCTTTGTCCATTAGCTCGTCAACTTGCCTTTGCAATTCCTTTGTTTCCTCGGGATTGCTTCGGTATGCCGGGCGATTTGGAATGGTCGCGCCTAGAACAAAGTCAATTTGATGCTCAATTCCCCGAATTGGTGGTAATCCTTGTGGAAGTTCCTCGGGAAATACATCCTGATAATCCTGTAAAAGAGCAGAAACAACACTAGGCAAAGAAGGATTATTAGCGTTAGTATTTAAAAGTGCCTCCTTATACCGAAGTATAATCATTGGCTTTTTAGAGTCCAAAGCTCGCCTTACATCACTCCTTTTTGCAAAAATGTTTGTTTTTCTCTCTTCTTTCTTTTTTTCTCTCTCTTTTGTTTTCTTCTCATGATCTCTCTGTAAGTGTATTTGATCCTCATGCACTTGTTTTGGTGACATAGGACACAAGGTAACTTTTCTTTGATTGTGAACAAAAGAGTACTCATTAGTAAAACCATCGTGTTTTACTCGCCGATCGAACTGCCAAGGTCTCCCAAGTAGTAAATGACCTGCCTGCATAGGAACTACATCACAAAGAATCTCATCAACATACTTCCCAATTGTAAACGGCACGGATACTTGCTTGGTAACTTTGATGTCGCCGCTGTCATTGAGCCACTGTAATCGGTATAGGTGAGGGTGTTTGGATGTTGTAAGTCCCAATTTCTCTACCATTGTGATGCTTGCTACATTTGTACAGCTCCCACCATCAATTACAACACAACAAATCTTACCATTTACCATGCATCTAGTATGAAACAGATTCTCTCTTTGCTCGTTGCTTTCTTCTTTTGCCTGTGTACTAAGCATTCTCCGTGTGACCAACACCTCGCCATGCATAGCAATCTCTCTATCTTCCTCCAATGGTGGTATAGAGTCATTGTCACTATCTTCTTCCTCGATCTCCAAATCCCCATTATCAAGCAATAACATAGTTCTTTGATTTGAGCATTGATTTGCAATATGTCCCCTGCCTTGACATTTAAAGCATACAATATCTCGATTACGACTAGTAGAAGGTGTATTAGTTTTACCTTGCACTACTTGAGTAGCCGTTCCTTGCTTGATTTCTGGCTTTGGTTTGAAAATAGTGGGCTTTTCCTCACGCTTCACATTATTGGCTTTCCATGATGAACCTGTGGTAGGATTTGTTCGTTGGCCACCTCTCCTCTTAAGTTGCTTCTCTATTTTGATAGCCATGTGCACCATATCTTCCAGTACCACATAATGTTGACGTTCCACCAAATCTGCAATGTCCCAATTTAAACCTGCTGAAAATCGGGCCATGGTTGCCTCATTATCCTCGTCGATGTCAGCTCTAGACATTAGCATCTCCATCTCCTTGAAGTAGTCCTCCACACTCTTGCTTCCCTGTCTCAAATTTTGTAAGTTTCGAAACAGATCTCGATAATAGTGGCTTGGGACAAACCTCTTTTTCATTACAGCTTTCATTTCTGCCCAAGTCTCGATTGGACGCTCTCTGCACCTCCTTCGGTTGATCATTAATTGATCCCACCAAGTAACTGCATAGTCTGAAAATTCGGTAGCTGCAATTCTAACTTTCTTGAGATCCGAGTAGTTGTGACAGTCAAAGATCCACTCCATTTTCCTCTCCCATTCTAAATATAACTCGGGATCACTCCTGCCTTGGAATGTGGGAATTTTCATTTTGATGCTATCAAGATTGTTGTCCTCTCGATTTCGGCCGCCTCTATCCTTTGCAAAATGTCTCCTAGGGATAAAGTCAGTTTCTCGATCCTCTTCCTCACTAAACCTTTCATCATAGTAATTTGTCTCCTCTAGTCTTGCTTCCTTTTGTTGGGTCTTTCCTTTTGGGCGCCCACCCGGAGGGATTTGAGTTCGTTCCCCTCGAGTGTCACTCAATTGATCGATGCGATCATGCACTTGCTCCATAGCCATTCCCAATTGTCTAGAAAATTCTTTCATCATAGCCTCCATCATGAGTTTTGGGTCAAAATTCGATGTAGAAGGTTCATTTTCAATTGTCTTATCTCTTGTGTTAGACATGTTTCCTGCAAAACAAAGATTAGTAGAAAACAAGTTCCTCACCACTCCCTTACGTGTTTCACTCAAACAATATATCACACAAATAGGAAACGCTCGTGTATCACACAATTAGGCTTTTACCCTCAATTAAACTTACTACTCTTGCCTTTTTCCGCTCGTAGTTCTCTCTAATAGGTTCTTTTTGAATTCTCACAAATATTACCTCAATTCTCTAATTACAATCCAATAATAACTTATCAAGAAACAATATAGAAGGTACGACTCTCCACAAGACTTTCAAACGCCAAATATGATTCTTGCAAATGAAAATCCCGATGATAGCAATTCAATAATACAAATTTTCTGCTATATATTTTATGCAGTTTTTTTTTACTATATTTCAACAATAAAAGTAAAGATAAGTAACTTGATAAGAAACTTAGCTTTGATACCAAATGATAGACTCCACGGCAGGCTTGCGTGAGGTGGTCGTCGCCCGGATCGTTTCTAACAAGTTGATAGGATGGATAGCTTGCAACACCTTAACCCCTCGCCTATATGTAGACGGTAATCTTGGTACAATTGCTTGCAAATGAAGTTTGCGTAGGATGGACACCAACGACACCTCGACCCCTCGCTTATGTTGAAGCGGTAATCTTGGTACAATCGACGATTGATGCGGTAGAAGACGCCACACACAACTATGATTGGTTGTATGATAAGTCAAATATGAATCTCAAAGAAAACTAAGGAATACTTAGGAATTCTCAAGAACCACAAGAAAAGAACAATCTCACAATAATGATGATAATTTAAATATTAATTGGTCAAATCAAGTTTACAATAACACCTATTTATACTAGTTTTAGAAATAAACTAGAAGCTTCTAGAAGCACACATTCTTTGAAATACAAGCACACAAATATGGAAATGTTGCAATCAGAACACATGTAATTGATCCTAAATACTGATATCATGTTTTGGATGAAAGAAGGTTCGAAAATCAAGAAAGTCAAAAATTGACAAACTGCATCCAGGAGGTTCTCGCCGGGGCGAGAAAAATATGTTGGAAATTCTCGCCGGGGCGAGCCTCTCGCCGGGGCGAGAAAACTGGCCTGGGAAACCTCGCCGGGGCGAGCTAGCCTGTACCATGCAAACTGTTTTCTTTCATCGTTTTGATCGCCACGTCCATTCGTAACATGTTTACAGGTTTCATACGCTTGGATTCTACCTCCAGAACTTTTATACTTGATCCAACCTCGTTCCATAGTTCACGGATCATCCCGTTAAGTCCGTCTTTGAAGGTTTTAGCTCGAGCTCTAGTAATGGGTCCAAGTGGCAATTGCAATGGGTCTTCTCGGGTTGTGTCACGGGTTTCTGGATCATGGATGTCCTCATCATACCCAAATCATAATTTCAATCGCAATTTTACCAATTACAGACCAAAATCCCAATTTCAGCAATTTTAGACCCAATCCCAATTTCAACTCAATTTCTCAATTTCAGACCAAATTTCAGTAAATTAACTATTTTAAAACAATTTGCACATTCTAATAATCCCAATTTCAGACCCGAATTGAGCCTTACACGAATATACTAATTAATTATACCGATTTGAGACCAATATTCAATCTAAATACAAAAATTAGTTGAACTTACCTTGAATAGAAGCTACAAATCTGCCTAATGATATGAGATCGTCCAAGCCAGCAGCTGCGATGGAGGTGGGGAGGCCAACGAGGTGGGCTGCCGGCGGTGGCGATGGACTGCCAAGAGAGATGAGATGGACTGAGATGGCGACGACGATGAGATAAGAGTGAGATGAGAGAGTGAGTGAGAGATGAGAGTGACTGAAAGAGAAAGTGAGGTGAGGTGGTTGCAAAAAATGAACTGATTAGGTTTTATAACTTATTTCCGACGGAACTTCCGTCGAAAATAGTTCCCTCGAAATTAGCGAATCCTCGATAGACATTCCGTCGAAAATAACCACAATTTCGTTGATATTAGGTTTCACGTTGGCAAAAAATTTGCCGCCAAAGATGGACTTTTGTTTCCGATGGAATTCCGTCGAGAAAGCCTTAAGGTCAACAGACTAATCTTCGACGGATAATTCTGTCGGAATTATGTTATGATCGACTGAATTTAGTTAGTCGGAATTAACCCTTTTCTTTATAGTGAAAAATGGAGTTTGATTTCTAAACTAGGGTATTTTTCATAGGGAGTTTGGTCTCTAAACTCATTGGTTTTTAAAAAGGAAGTTTGATTTCTAAACTCGGGTATTTTTCAAAAAAAAGTTTGGTATCTAACCTCGCGGATTTTCAAAAGGAGAATTTGGTTTCTAAATTCGGAAGTACACAAAGGTTCATGAGTTTTAAAAGTGATTTTTTAAAGTGTATTTTCAAAATGTGTTTTTTCAAAAGTGATTTTTCAAGGGTGATTTTCAAAATGTGTTTCCAGAAGTGAATTTTAAATGTGTTTTCAAAAGTGAGTTTTCAAAGTGTTTTCAAAAATAAGTTTTCAAATGTATTTTTTGCTTGTCAAAAATCTCTTCCAAGTATTTAGTTTTTACCCTTTGATTTACTTCATTTTAGAAAGCCTTTAGTTTTTGAAAATTATTTTGAGTTACCCAAAGCAAAGTAAATGGACTAGGGTCCAATTTAGGGTATGAAAATCATCACGTTAGACCCATCACCAAGGTATTCCTTTCACTATTTTAGACTTTAAACTCCACCTTGAGAGATAAAAGCAACACAAATAATTTTAAGGCCCATAGATGATTTACATGCACCAATAACCAATTACAATTTCAATTCAATGTCCATAATGAGAGAAAAATTTTAATTCCTCCAAATATGAATTTGGGGGTCTTGGGTTTCCTCCTAAGCTCACAATTTCACTAAATTCACAATCAATTCAAATGATATAATTTAATTTCAAAGTCCATAATTAGAACAAGGAATCAATTCAAAATTCAAGCAATTACATGAATCTTATTTCTAGATCTATCCTAAGCTAGGTCTAAGTTTTATGGTATGAACACATAAACCTTAGATTTTCTTTTGAAAGCCCCACTTTTTGAAAAATATAATATAATTTCATAATCAAGTACATTATTACTATTACAATATCAAGAATCAATCAAGTCTCACTAAAGGAGGAAGAAATAAACTCACAAATAAATTTCACATAAAAAGGAAACAAGCTTCACATAATGGAAGAAATAAACCTAAGTGAGAACCGAACCTGAGACCTAAACGTCACAGTATCTCAGTCTTAACCACTGGGCTAAAACCTCATCAACTATCAGCCATAAACCTTAGATTCTCCTAAGATTTCAACAATTGTAATTCACAAACAATTTAATGGATTTTCATATGATTCAAAAAATACCCAATTCACATACTAATGAGAAGTAGAGATGATAATTAACAAATCTATATGATTCAATTAAATAGAGAAGAATTAGAATTGGACCTTTTTAGCTTGATGATGGAGACTGAATTTCACGGCTAAAAGTGGCTTTCTTACTCTTTTTGGTTGATTAGATGTTTTAGAAGAGGTGAATTGGTGAAGATTTGGTTGTGTTTTATCTTTTTTACCCTCACTTTTTTGGTGTATTTTCAGAATTTCTCTCACTAGATTTTCTTAGCCCTCTCTTCTCTTGCAAGAAATGAAGAAACAAGAATAAATATTGTTGAGAAGAGTTTCAGAGGCTGAGTCGCACCTATAGCCGCAACTAAGGCCCTGAGCTACGACTATAGTTGCGGCTTGGCTCGTGCATCCATGGAATTTTTCAACTTCGCCCTTCGGACCTTCAAATGACCATAATTTTTAATTTGGAAAGAGTTAGGAGACATGTTACCCCAATCTGGAATGCTTTTTTCGGTTTCTTTGCAACGGTATCTTATTTAACCTTGTTTGAATTTGTGAAGAAGGAGAAAAGAGGTTGCAAGCATCTGACTATATAGAAAGTTGTGATTTGGGACATCCTTTTTACACTTTAGTACCTCATGATCTATGAGTGTCTTTCAAGTATATCTCCTTGTCTTTGTGGATCTTCCTTTGGCATCCACAATTTATTATGGTTTTATAATTTCACTATTTTATTGTAAATAATCAATAATCATCAAATATAGATACAAAATTTGAGTGTACAAATTTCAATTAAAAATACATAAAAATCACTACAAAATCAAGGCTTTTTCTTGAAATTATTTCATAATCACCTCATTTTCAAATCAATACCGGTTATACATCCATTCATCCTTTTCAATGTAACTCATTATACAATCATTCATTCTTTCGTCTCCAATCTGATTACGAAGTGCAGTCTTAAAGAATATTTATCCATGTATCTGTTCGTTTTAATTCAAAATATTAAATACAAATTCACAGTATAGTAAAAAAATAAATTTAAGGATATGAACGAATCAAATATCCACTAGTATATAATTCTAAATCAATATTATATATTCGCAATCTATGCCTTTATTGATTTAAATACAACTTCAGTGTGCATAGTAAAATTAAAGAGTATGTATAAATGTACTAACCAACATAAATGAATAAAATTAAATAAGAATCATAAATAAGTAACTAACCACTCAGGGACAATCAACAAAAAAATAGAGAAAAATTTATTAATATTTAACTTTAACCCCAGAATTTGGGAAAAATCAAAATAGACTCGTGAAAATAAAAATTGAATTTGAATTTGAAAAAGACTCCTGAAATAAAAAATTGAAGTAAAAATTTAGTGACCCAAAGTTTTTTTTTGTTTTTTTTTCCTATTTATTTGAAGGGAGACACTTTAACATATTAACCCCATCCTTGTAAAAAATTCCAAAAGACAAGGGTGGACACTTTCGTCCTCTTGGCCCAAGCTGCATCCCCCGTTGTCATTTACTCATTTACTCATTTAGCTAGAAGGTCGATCAGTTAGTTTATAATACAGATTTTAATTGCATCGACTTGGAGCAAGTACAGGTTTTGAAAAGGAGAGTTTATATGATTAAATGAGTTTTTGAAACGGAAAGGTGGGTGAGGAATAAAGTAGGTATTTATTCTCTTCTAAATCATATAGAAAAAAAATAGTATTTGTTTACACTTTTGTTGGGATTGACTCATACTTCAGTGGGTCAGACTTATTTAGGCTTGAGATTTTATTAGTAGCCCGGTTTTAGGTTTAATTAATGTATTGTATTGGGTCTCATGTGATTTAACCCATGTTATAGGAGCTAGGGTTTCTAGTAACTATAAAAGTATTGTTTGGTGTGTGTATCATGTAGTGAGTGTGAGAGGCACAATATATGAATACATTAAACAAACAAGATTAGCCAAATTGATGAATCTGCGTAATTTTATGTGTTGTTATTTTTTCCATTCTTTTTTAATTTTTGTGTAATTGTGTTCATGATCATCTGATCTTAAATTTAACAAGTTTTGTAAATAAATAAAGATTAGGTGCATGAATAATAATTACTCACTCGTTAGCAATATTGTTATGCAGACTATTAGTGTTGGTCATTGTATGCACTATGCTGATAGTTGGAAATATCTAAATTTGCTATGGACTATATATAAGAAATAATTATGCCTTTTAAAAGATAAATATAAAAAATGAAGTACCTCGTTTTTCAAGAGGATCATAAGTTATCTTCCGGCTATGTTTAGATTGAAGAAATAGAATTAGTAAAGAAATGACTATGTTTATGATTCATTTCAAGTTTAGCTGGAATGATTCATTTCACACCCTCTCTTAAAAAACTAAAATTCACAAATTTGACATGAATAAGAATAATTTATTCTATTCTTACATTCGCTCATGCAATTCAAACATAACATGAATTTTATATTTTTAGTAGGTTGATAATATATATATATATATATATATATATATATATATATATATATAGCAAAAATATAGGTACACAGCTGCGTAGTGCACAATAAGCTATGGCGACGGTTTTTTTTTTGGGCTATAGCGACGGTTCACCCGTCGCTCTAGCCTTACTGTGCATTACACGTCTGTGTACCTACATATATATATATATATATATATATATATATAATTCATCTGACAGATATTCCGCCAAGTTTCTCTCTAATAATTTTGTTTGCCATCTTGGCTAACAATAAGAAACTCCCATGGATAATAAAAGTCAGATATTTTGACTGAAATAGGAGTTAAGCTATTCAGTGAAGTAACAAGGATCAGAGACGGCAGGCAGGCAGTGATACGTACAATACCATTAACCTGGATATGAAATAAGCAACATGACGTACAGTAGTCTCCAAAGAGATAGAAACCTAGATGATTTGTAATAGGAAAATTTATTAAATGAATTATATATGGCAATATTGATGTTAGATACTTAGACAATATATAAATGAATTATAAAGTAAAATTTATCAATAATTTGTTTAAGTAAATTAGACAATTTTGTGGTGGCTATTGTTAGTTTGTTGTCTTGAGTCCTAAGACACATAGATTCGGAGATTTTATTAATAACACTTAATAGGATATATGTATATGTTGTCCAAAGTTGAGGAGCTTAGCAGTTCCTATCAAAAAATAGTCAGTAATCTCGTTTGGTTACGGATTGTACTTTGTACATGGATAGTTATATTAGTCCATATTTAGTACAACTGTGTATTCTTTCCAAATCAAAGCAGGGAATTATGAGTAATTGTTTTTCCCCCTACTCAGGTGCTCATTGTCATCGGATTTAATTGTTACCTTTTTATATTCCATTATGCATGCATGCTCTTTCTGAATTATTTACATCCAGACACAGGCAACACAAGTGATGAGGACATCCTTAGCTTAAAAGCCCATGACGAAATCCAAACGGATCCATTGCACATACCACTTGGACCCATTACGAGGACTCGGGCTAAACGCCTCAAAGAAGGACTTAACGGGATGATTCATAAATTAAAGAACAAGGTTGGAACAAGTACGAAGATTGTAGAGACGGGATACAACGCGAAGATCATAAACACATTGATAGCAAGTGTACCCAAAGCACCGCAATAAACTTCACTGTTGCTGAAAACTGACTTTCTTGGATTGCGGGATTCCTTCCCACAAACAGGGTTCCATGTTTTAGGTGATGGTGTTTTTCACCAATTGTTTCCTTCCCTAAAACATGGTTCCATGTTTTGGGTAATGGTGTTTTCCACCAATTGTTTCTTTTCCCAAAACAGGGTTCCTTGTTTTATGTAATGGTGTTTTTCAGTAATTGCTAAGGTTTGTTTGATTCTAGATTGTTCTCAAGCTTAGTATAAATAAGCTTCATGATGTAATGGTTTAAATAACCAATTTTCAGATTATCAATATTATTGTGAGTTTGTTTCTCTATTTGTGGTTCTTTAAAGAATTCTTAAGTGTTCTTTAGTTCTCTTTGGAGATTCATAATTGACTTATCATACAACTATTCATAGTTATGTGTGGCGTCTTCTACCGCATCAATCGTCGATTGTACCGAGCTTACCGCTTCAATATAAGTGAGGGGTCGAAGTGTCGTTGGTGTCCATCCTACGCAGATTTCATTGGCAAGTAATTGTACCAAGATTACCGTCTACATATAGGCGATGGGTTAAGGTGTTGCAAGCTATCCATCTTATCAACTTGTTGGAAACGATCCGGACGACGACCACCTCACGCAAGCGTGTCGTGGAGTCTATCATTTGGTATCAAAGCTAAGTTCCTATCAAGTTACTTATCTTTACTTTTATTGTTGAATTTTAGTCAAAAAAAACTGCAAAAAAAAAAAGAAAAAAAGAAAACTGCAGAAAATATATTGCAAAAAATTATTATTGTTGATTGCTATTATTGGGATTTCATTTACAAAGAATCATATTTGACGATTGTGAATTCTTGTTGGTATTCCGAGAGCTATACTTTCTATATTGTATTCTTGATAAGTTCTTATTGGATTGAAATTGGAAAATTGAGGTAATATTTGTGTGAATTCAAAAAGAACCTATTAGAGATAACTACGAGCGAAAAAAGACAAGAGTAGTGAGATTACTAGAGGGTAAAAGTCATTAGTGTGATACACGAGCGTTTCATATTTGTGTAATACATTGTTTGAGCGAAACACGTAAGGGAGTGGTGAGGAACTTGTTTTCTACTAACCTTTGTTTTGCAGAAAATATGTCTAACACAAGAGATAAGGCAATTGAAAATGAACCTTCTACATCGAATTTTGACCCAAAACTCATGATGGAGGCAATGATGAAAGAATTTTCCCGACAGTTAGGAATGGCTATCGAGTAAGTGCATGATCGCATCGATCAATTGAGTGACACTCGAGGGGAACAAACTCAAATCCCTCCGGGTGGGCGCCCAAAAGGAAAGGCCCAACAAAAGGAAGCTAGTCTAGAGGAGACAAATTACTATGATGAAAGGTTTAGCGAAGAAGAGGATCAAGAAACTGGCTTTATCCCTAGGAGACATTTTGCAAGGGATAGAGGCGGCCGAAATCAAGAGGACAACAGCCTCGATAGCATCAAAATGAAAATTCCCACATTCCAAGGCATGAGTGATCCCGACGCATACTTAGAGTGGGAGAAGAAAATGGAATGGATATTTGATTGTCACAACTACTCGGATATCAAGAAAGTTAGAATGGCCGCTACAGAATTTTCAGATTATGCGGTTACTTGGTGGGATCAATTGATAACCAGCCGAATGAGGTGTACAGAGCGTCCAATAGAGACTTGGGCAGAAATGAAAGCTGTAATGAAAAAGAGGTTTGTGCCAAGCCATTACTACCGAGATCTGTTTCAAAATTTACAAAACTTGAGACAGGGAAGTAAGAGTGTGGATGACTACTTCAAGGAGATGGAGATGTTAATGTCTAGGGCTGACACCGACGAGGATAATGAGGCAACCATGGCCCGATTTTCAGCAGGGTTAAATTGGAAAATTGCAGATTTGGTGGAGCGTCAACACTATGTGGTATTGGAAGATATGGTGCACATGGTTATCAAATAGAGAAGCAGCTTAAGAGGAGAGGTGGCCAGCGAACAAATCCTACCACAGGATCATTATGGAAGCCCAATAATGTGAAACGCGAGGAAAAACCAACTGCTTTCAAACCAAAAACAGAAATCAAGCAAGGAGCGACTACTCAGGGATTGCAAGGCAAAACCAATCAACCTTCTACTAGTCGTAATCGAGATATTGTATGCTTTAAATATCAAGGCAGGGGACATATTGCAAATCAATGCCCAAATCAAAGAACTATATTATTTCTTGATAATAGAGAAGTGGAAACTGAGGAAGAAGATAGTGACAATGACTCTATGCCATCATTGGAGGAAGATAGAGAGGTTGTTATGCATGGTGAAGTGTTCGTTACTCGAAGAATGTTTAGTACACAGGTAAAAGAAGAAAATAGTGAACAAAGGGAAAATCTGTTTCATACTAGATGCATGGTAAATGGTAAGATTTGTTGTGTCGTGATTGATGGTGGGAGCTGTACAAATGTTGCAAGTATCGCTATGGTGGAGAAATTGGGACTTACAACTTCAAAACATCCTCATCCATACCGATTGCAGTGGCTCAATGACAGCGACGACATCAAAGTAACCAAGCAAGTATCAGTTCCGTTTACAATTGGAAATTATGTCCATGAGATTCTATGTGATGTAGTTCCTATGCAGGCGGGTCACATACTACTTGGAGACCTTCGCAGTTCGATCGGCGAGTAAAATACGATGGTCTTACTAATGAGTACTCTTTTGTTCACAATTAAAAGAAAGTTACCTTGTGTCTTATGTCACCAAAATAGGTGCATGAGGATCAAATGCATTTACAGAGAGATCATGAAAATAAAAAAATAAAAGAGAGAGAAAAAAAGAAAGGAGAAGAGAGAAAAACAAACATTTTTGCAAAAAGGAGTGATGTAAGGCGAGCTTTGGATTCTAAAAAGCCAATGATTATACTTCGGTATAAGGAGGCACTTTTAAATACTAACGCTAATAATCCTTCTTTGCCTAGTATTGTTTATACTCTTTTACAGGATTATCAGGATGTATTTCCCGAGGAACTTCCACTGGGATTACCACCAATTCAGGGAATTTAGCATCAAATTGACTTTGTCCCTAGCGCAACCATTCCAAACGCCCGACATACCTAAGCAATCCTGAGGAAACAAAGGAATTGCAAAGGCAAGTTAACAAGGTAATGGACAAGGAGTTCGTAAGGGAAAGCATGAGTTCATGTACGATTCCAGTTATTTTAGTGCCTAAAAAGGATGGGAAGTGGCGTATGTGCATTGATTGTCCAGCGATAAATAACATCACGGTAAAGTATCGACATCCCATTCCTAGGTTAGATGATATATTAGATGAATTGCATAGATCTTGTGTATTTTCTAAAATTGATTTGAAGAGTGGTTATCATCAGATTAGAATACAAAAGGGAGATGAATGGAAAACTGCTTTTAAAATAAAATATGGGTTATATGAGTGGTTAGTCTTACCTTTTGGTTTAACTAATGCTCCTAGCACGTTCATGGGATTAATGAACCATGTTTTGCGTCCCTTTATTGGGAAATTTGTAGTTGTCTACTTTGATGATATCTTGATCTACAACAAGGATTTAGTTGAGCATGCATTGCATATAAAATCTGTCCTAGATGTGCTTCGAAAAGAAAAATTGTATGCTAATATGGACAAATGCACATTTTGTATGGATTGAGTTGTGTTTCTTGGTTTTGTTGTCAGTGCGCAGGGAGTACAGGTTGACGAAGAGAAGATACGTGCAATCCAAGAATGGCCAACTCCTACGAATGTCAGTCAAGTTCGTAGCTTTCATGGACTCGCAAGTTTCTATAGACGGTTTGTAAGAAACTTCAGCGAAGTCACAACACCACTCACCGAAGTAATCAAAAAGAGTGTATGATTCAAGTGGGGTGATGCACAGGAAAAGACGTTTAATTTGATTAAAGAAAAATTAACTAACGCTCCTTCACTTGTATTGCCTAATTTCACTAAAACCTTTAAAATTGAATATGATGCTTCAGGTTTAGGCATTGGAGCTGTGTTGATGCAAGAAGGAAAGCCAGTGGCATATTTCAGTGAAAAATTGAGTGGAGCAGCTTTGAACTATCCTACCTATGACAAGTAGTTATATGCCTTAGTTCGATCATTGGAGACTTGGCAACATTACCTGTGGCCTAAGGAATTTGTAATTCACACGGATCATGAATCATTGAAATATTTGTAAGGCCAACATAAGTTGAACAAGAGACATGCACGATGGATGGAGTTTATCGAGACATTTCCATACGTCATTCGCTATAAGCAAGGTAAGGAAAATGTCATGGCCGATGCTTTTTCGCGAAGGTATGTGTTGTTAAATACTCTTGACACAAAATTACTTGGTTTTGAACAAATCAGAGAATTATATGATAATGACCATGATTTCTGTGAAGAGTTTAAAAATTGTGAAAAGAATGTTGTAGCTAAATACTTCAAGATGGATGGATTCTTATTTCGTGAGAATCGATTATGTATACATGCATGTTCTTTACGTGAATTATTGGTTCGAGAATCACATGGAGGTAGTTTGATGGGATATTTTGGTGTTGATAAGACTTTATCTGTTATAAAAAAATATTTCTATTGGCCCCATATGAGACGAGATATGGAAAGAATTTGTGATAGATGCATTACATGTCGTCAAGCTAAATCTCGTGTTCAACCCCATGGGTTATACACACCATTGCCTATTTCGAGTGAACCTTGGATTGACTTGTCTATGGACTTTGTATTGGGTTTACCTAGATCTAAGCATGGTCATGATTCTATATTTGTGGTCGTGGATAGGTTTTCAAAAATGGCACACTTTATCCCATGCCACAAAACTGATGATGCATCCCATGTTGCCGATTTATTCTTTAGAGACATTGTGCGTTTGCATGGCATGTCCCGAACAATTATTTCGGATAGAGATACTAAATTCTTGAGCTATTTTTGGAAGACATTGTGGTGTAAATTAGGAACTAAACTGTTGTTTTCAACTACTTGTCATCCACAAACAGATGGTCAAACGGAAGTAGTAAATAGAACTCTATCTGTATTATTGAGAGCTATCATTAAAAACAATATTAAGCTTTGGGAAGAATGTCTACCACATGTTGAGTTTGCTTATAATAGGTCTATTCACTCTGCTACTAAATTCTCACCTTTTGAAATTATGTATGGTTTTAATCCTTTAACACCATTGGATTTATCACCATTACCTATTTCCGAGTATACTAACATGGATGGCAAAAACAAAGCTAATTTATTAAGCAGATACATGAGAAGACAAGACTCAACATTGAGAAGAGAACGGACCAATATGCCAAACATGCTAACAAGGGTCGGCGTCAATTAATCTTCGAACCCAGAGATTGGGTGTGGCTACACTTGCGTAAGGAAAGATTTCCTGATCAAAGGCGTTTGAAACTACTTCCAAGAGGAGATGGTCCATTTCAAGTGCTTGAACGCATTAACAACAATGCTTACAAATTGAATTTACCCGGTGAGTATACTGTTAGTGCAACTTTCAATGTTTCTGATCTAAGTCCGTTTGATGCAGGTGAAGATTTGAGGACAAATCCTTTTCAAGAGAAGATGTATGATGAGGACATCCTTAGCTTAAAAGCCCATGACGAAACCCAAGCGGATCCATTGCACATACCACTTGGACCCATTACGAGGACTCGGGCTAAACGCCTCAAAGAAGGACTTAACGGGAT
Organism: Aralia elata; assembly: GCA_034770075.1. Classification (NCBI taxonomy): domain Eukaryota; kingdom Viridiplantae; phylum Streptophyta; class Magnoliopsida; order Apiales; family Araliaceae; genus Aralia; species Aralia elata. The sequence continues at coordinate 68,688,885 of CM068379.1, read as the reverse complement.
GATTCATGAATTATAGAACAAGGTTGGAACAATTACGGAGATTGTAGAGACGGGATACAACGTGAAGATCATAAACACATTGATAGCAAGTGTACCCAAAGCACCACAATAAACTTCACTGTTGCTGAAAACTGACTTTCTTGGATTGCGGGATTCCTTCCCACAAACAGGGTTTCATGTTTTAGGTAATGGTATTTTCTACCAATTGTTTTCTTCCCTAAAACAGGTTCCATATTTTAGGTAATGATGTTTTTTACCAATCGTTTCTTTTCCCAAAACAGGGTCCCTTGTTTTATGTAATGGTGTTTTTCAGTAATTGCTAGGGTTTATTTGATTCTAGATTATTCTCAAGCTTAGTATAAATATGCTTCATAATGTAATGGTTTAAATAACCAATTTTCAGATTATCAATATTATTGTGAGTTTGTTTCTCTATTTGTGGTTCTTTGAAGAATTCTTAAGTGTTCCTTAGTTCTCTTTAGAGATTCATAATTGACTTATCATACAACCATTCATAGTTGTGTGTGACATCTTCTACCGCATCAATCGTCGATTGTACCGAGATTACCGCTACAATATAAGTGAGGGGTCGAAGTGTCGTTGGTGTCCATCCTACGCAGATTTCATTGGCAAGCAATTGTACCAAAATTATCGTCTATATATAGGCGAGGGGTTAAAGTGTTGCAAGCTATCCATCCTATCAACTTGTTGGAAACGATCCGGGCGACGACCACCTCACGCAAGTGGGCCGTGGAGTCTATCAACAAGGCTGCCATAACTGAATACAATTATTGCGCCCTTTACAATCAAATCAATATTTGTAAATTTTGATGGGGTTAATTGCACTTTAAATCCTTCAAGTTCTACCCGTGTTACAATTGAGCCTCCAAAGTAAAAATTATTCCAATATAGACTTCAATGTACATTTAAGTAAGCGTGATATAGACTATAATTGATAATCTGACAAAGTTTTTTTTGCGAGAATGTTGAAACATATAATTTGATTATATTTGACTTATTTTTGACGTATTAAATCCATATAAATACTTCTGTTTATTGTTAAAATATAAGTATTCTCCTCCTCTCTCTCTCTCTCTCTTCTCTCGATCTTTTAATAAATTCAAACAAATCAAAAGGAATTCTCACTAAAAAATAAAATAAATGTTATTAATTTGTTTGTTTTTAAAATGCTATCTTATTAATTCTTTTGTTTTTAAAGTGTTATTTAAGTATGTTTTTAATCATTATTTTGATTAAATGAATTTTTTGTTTTTAATTTCTTTACGGTTGAGGAAAAAGAAAGAAGTCAAGTAAAGAGCATGTCGGGGGGATATAACTCAGTTGGTAGAGCTCCGCTCTTGCAATTGAAATAGCTCAAAAGAAAATCAAATCTTTAAGCAATTTATTTCATTTATTGAATGGTCTTTAACCCCCCCAGCTCCATCTCGGCCGGCATCCTGCTCTCGAGGGGGTGGGCTCCTGGAGCGAACTACGACGAAGATTTTTTGTTGCCGTCGGAAAAAGAAGAAGTCCCACTCCTATTAACATAGGAACTGGAAGTGGAAGGAAAGGTATGGTTTTCCTCTTGTTTCTCTCTTCTTTTTGTCTGTTCTTCTGTATAATCTTGATAATTTATGTTTTATTTTACAATTTTACCTTTAAATTTAATGAAAATAGTTAAAATCTCATTTTAAAATATGTTTTCAATCATACATATGCACTAATTTGAGTTAATTAGGTTAATTAGTTAGATTAGTGATTTTATTTAAATTCATTAGTGGAGTTAAGTATTCCAACAATAAATATAAGTAGGGGTAATGATAAGTAAATACAATAAAAATTAAAATTAAAATAATCAAAAATTAGTAAATTAAATAAAAGTCTTTTTGTGAGAAAGAGAGAATTTAATTTATAGAATAATATAAATTAAATACAATTAAAATCAAATAAAAGTCTTTTTGTGAGGAGAGAATTTAATTTATCATTACATACTAAATTGAACCCCAAATTAGTCTTCTAATTTCTTCCGCAAATTGAACCCCAAATTCTTCCCCAAATTAAAGAAGATTTGAGCTCAAATCAATCTCCTGAAGCTGAACCAATGTACTAATTAATATTGCGTTTGTATTGAAAGAATGAAATAGATAAAATAATAGAATGATTTTAAAGTATTTCAAGTATATATTTAGTTGTTACTAATGGTGGATGGTATAATATGATAATAAAATTATCACATATATCCATTCCATTGGAATAAATTTTATTCCACCACCTCCCATATGAAATAAAAATCAAGGGGGTGGAATAAATTTTCATTCCATTAGAATGATTTAATCCTCTAAAATAATTATCAGATACACTATTTTTCATTTCATTCCTCCTTTTATTTCATTCTCTCGATTCAAATGTAACATAAAGGTAACAGACAGAGATGCCAACTGATTCCCCCTCAAATGAATAAAAACCAAGCTGATCATATCACCAATAGTCTAAAATTAGTTTTGATTATATTAGTTTTGATGGAATAAGAAACCCAATTTGATTATTTGGGATTTCTAAAAAAACTCAATTTGCATGTGCTTCTAATCTTGTGATGGTGATGGTGGGAGAAGAGAGAAGGAAGTGGAAGATGAAATTAATGGTGATGATGAGAATGAGAGAGAAAAGGGTGAAAGATGAAAATGGTGGAGAGGTGAGAGAAAGGGAGTAGAAATGAGTGGTGGTTGGGAGGAGAGAGAAAAGGAATAAAGGTTTTTATTTTGCTTTTAATTTGTTTTTTATATAATTTATTTACATGCTAATTAATACGGTTAAATTGTATTTTAGATGGTCAAAATGTATTTTTGGATGATCTTCCCGATGCACTTGACTATTTTCGACTAAAATCTTGTCGGAATATCGAAAAAGGTCCATATCGATTACTTAAACGTACTTTGGAGTATATATCAGGATGATTTATACTTTAGGGGTCTAATTATAACACGGGTAAAATTTGAAGGGTCTAAAGTGCAATTAATCAATTTTGATAGGACTAAACTCGACCTCAGTTCATAATATGTACTTCCTTCGTCCTCAAAAGGATGACTAAAAGTACAAATTTTTTCTAAGGATGACTAAATATACAAAAAAAAATTATTCCCCAAAAGATGAGATAAATACATAAAGTGAAAAATAATTATGTCATTTAGTTGGGTTATTATAAAAAAAATACTCATCACTTTATATAATCTTGTGGAATTACTAAAAATAAATATAAAACTTTTTTACACTCTTTTCTCTATTTTTATATTTTTTTAATATATGTGTAAATTTACTTTGTTCATCCTTTTGGGGATAAATGGAGTATTCCCTAATTTTAGGCCGTTGACAATTTTAGAGTAATAATTACCATGTTAGAGTAAAATTGTTTTTAACTACGCTTTTACACTTGCTTCACGACATTTCAAACTTTCAGCGACACTTTTAGTTCTGGCAACATAATTATTGTTTTGACATTATCGATAGTCCTATTTTATAAGAAAAGTTTATAATTTGTCAAAAAAAAAATTGTTTTGCAAATAAAAAATATTCATTTTTTTAGTGGTAATAGTATAAAATGACATTATATTTTCAAGTTTGTTATCATAATTTCATTAGCATGCCGCATTCTTAAACTAACAACTTATTATTTTTAAAAGTATACATAAAATAAAAGTTATTTTTAATATTCACAAATTTTATAAATAATTTTTTTTTGGTATAACGGAGAGCTAACATTTAATTGGGCGGTGATATATGCGCACCATAAATTATTAGTTGCACACCTAAATATAACCAAATAACTAATTTATCCTTAATAAATAAAACCTTAATTTACCTATTTATCATCTTCTAATTTTATCCTTTATCCTACTATACACATAATAACTATAAAACAAAAAATAATTTAAATAAATATAATTATATATAAATAAATAATTAATAATTTTGAATGTGCATGTATCCGTTTCTAACATTTTGTCATAAACTGTAAAGACTTAATGGTTCACTATCATGATGATATAGAGACGTACATTGAGATAAAGGAGATTAAAAGACCGAAGGAATAAGGAAAAACTTAATGATGTTCTGTGTTCATATATAAGAATTTAGAGAGGTGGTTTTCAGTCTTCTTTTGTCATATATTGTATAAATTTCAAACATGCATGTGGGTCATCAATTTTTGCCATGCAATCGAATAGTATTGAGAATTTAGTGGGACATTGTCCTTAAAGCTTGGCGTATTCGTCGGCTGTGGGAGTGGGACCTAATGTTCCTTCCTTGTGAAAAAAAAAAAGAGAAAATAAAAAGGAGAAAAGTACTAATATCACTTTGCTATCTTCTTTTCTTCAACTATTTCTCTAGATTTCCTATTAAAAGTGTCAAATACTTGCATACAATTTCTTTTTTTCCCAATCTTATGCAATGCACCTTCGGGTTTTCTTCATCAAAGCATCTACATCTCTCTCTCTATCTCTCTCTATATATTAGCTTCTAAAATAAAATTATAAAGGAAAAAAGAAAAGATAAAGAAGATACAAGTGTCTTAACAAATTAGCAATACTCTCAGTGTTGCAAATTTAGAGATACATTTTTCTTTGTAGTTTATCCTCAAATTTTATATACATTTCTAGTTTCTCAATATAAAATAATGTAAAATTTCTCTCTCTCTCTATATACATATATACACATGATGTTTATCGGCTAATATTAGTCATTTGAAAGAAAAACGTGAAAAGGGAAGGAGTAACCTTTGGGTCAAGACTGGTTTTAAACCTTGACAATAACAAAGATCGTGTGTGTATTTAAATTGTCTTAAACTAGCAGCAACAATAATAACTTTTATTTATATTTATGGAATTAATATTTTTACAAGAGATTGATATTTTCGCAAGGTTCTCCTCACATGAATAGCAAGTGAGTTCCATTTTCATGTGAGTGAAATTTTGTGAAAATATCATTTTTTTTTCTTTGTGAAAATAATAATTTCTTATATTTATTTAAATAAGAGTAATGAGGTTTGATATTAGTACTATTATACAAGTGCCACATTTTATAGTTAAATAAAAATACCCCTTACTTTCACTATTTTATTAACACAATTCCTTCAAGAATCACTGCTAACTCTGAATAACTCCAAACAAAATAGAATTTGGAAAATAAAAACACAAAACGAATGCACTCCTATTTCAATGCTTTTAACTTCAATATCAATCATTGAATCCGAACATGGCCCGTGAATTCTAACCCCACACGCTTCTCCAATTGTCTCCAAATGCACTCAAAATTCAACTTGACCCACTTATCTTTACGAGTACGTTAATATTAGTACTTCTTTCGTTTTAAATTATATGATTATTATTAACTTTTAAAAAATTAATTTGAGATATTTTTAAACTTAAAATTGAAGTGATTGATTAAAAATTATGAAAAAAATTTATAATGAGTAATACTTTTTAAATAGTTTACAGTATTCATTATTGTATTGATTAATATTAAAAGAATTTATGTCAATTTTAAATTTAAAAATCTTTCAAACTGATTTTAAAAAGTCAATAATGATTAAATAATATGGAACAGATGTAATATTATAATTATTATAATAATTGTTATTGGTGCTCCTATTTAATTTGGATTACGGTTGTTACTTGTCAGTATTAATATAACTATGTTAAACCTGTATATTCAAACAAATATGAAACTGTTCAAAAATATGTGAATGTAGCACAATGCTCTATGTTTATCAACCATATATCATCCTCAAATTAATTCTTTTGTTAAAATACTAATTCATGCTAATAAGTTTGCTTGACAATTCATTAATTTGTCACGATTGTGTGGTGATTAACATAACTAATCAAAAGAACGTTTCCATATATGACGGCGATCGGTGATAGTTTTTTTCTAAAAACGTTGCCTCGCAACTGCCTTTTTCCTTAAACTCATAACCCATATCATTTCTAGAAAATCTTTAAAAAATTCTATCTCAAATGACTAAGTTCTTAATAAAACAATACTTTTTTGACCACTTTACTACATTAGGAGTAGGGAGTCTAAAGTAGCATATACTTTAAGATAAGCTAGCTCGTAATTTCATTTTTCAGATGTTGCAGAAATTAAGTGACAAAAATTCAAACAAAATATTATCCAATGACATAAGAAAATGACATTGCAAATTAAAAATGATAAGATGAACACTACTCACCCCGTCCATTATTGTTACAAGTAAAATCCATCTTATCTTATTTAATACAACTCCTCAGAAAAAATAAAACTTCTCGAATTAAGAAAAACACAAAATCTACTTGGAGATCTTAATATAGGCAACATGAGAAGAATTGTCCACCTTGTTCAAAGCCCCTAGGTCAGGAGCCAACAAGCACTTTGAGGACTCTTCCCTATAGAAAAAGCCCAAGCACTTGCAGTCTGAGTCACATTTCTTCCTACAATCAACAAATGTAGTAGGCCCAGATCCATCTGTAACACCAGTCGTAAAATGCTCAACACCCATAACTTTGTAGTAGTCCACATTAACCCTTTTCCCACACGGTGGCAACACTGGTGGCGCACAAGTCTTGCTCCATCCTAAAAGTCCATTAGGCGCCGGGCATGCCACGCATTGATTATCTTCACACACTCCTAGGGATCCGCACCTTTTCGGCAATTTACATTCGCTCCTCTCGTCGCCTCTATTTCTATCCAAGAGCGTGTATGTAACCTCCCATGCAGAATAATCAACGTGTTCTTCGTACGTATATATTCTCAAGTTTCCATCCATATCAACACGGAGTATCGAATAAGTAGTATTGTATTTGGGCCTAGAGAAAAACCCAAGACCACTGGGGGTTGTCGAGTTGTTCATGGTGTACTCGAGTTGAAACTCATAAGCCCAAACTCTATCACTCTCTATAGTTGTAAAGGGGTCAATCTTGAACAATACGCTCGACAAAAAGCCTTTACCATCTCCAAACTCATCAGCATAATACAGGAAGGGATTAATAGCATTGTTGCTCTTGTAATACAAAGCCATGTGCCTTTTCTCCAATACATACGAGTAAGGCCCATCTAAGGGCTCAATATCCGACAATCGACTAACAAGCTTGTTCGGCCCATTAAGCCGCAAGGATTGGCCCACAAAAAGTGTGTCACTTGGGTGATCAAAACTTTGCCAAATAAATTTACCCTTGGAGTCATATAACACCAAGTTACCATTTGGACGTAATTCCAAACCTACCACACCTTGGTTGGCCGTGCCGGTTTGCCAAGCCACCGTGCCGTCGACGTCAGCTAGGACTAAGTTTCCGTCGGTTCCAAATGTCAACGTTGCATTTTCTCGGACCGGTTTGCCACGGTTGGCGTCCCAAACCCATCGCAATATGGATTCGGAACGACGGTGGCCCATGCGGAGTCCTAGGATGTAGGCATTAGGAGTGGCATTATAGAAACATAGGAGAAATGGAAATTTACCAATGCCAGTGGTACGATAGCTGGCGTCATATTCGGTAATGTAAAACCCAAATTCACCTTGGTTAGTGTATTTGAAAGTGGCATTAGTAGGAACAACGGATTGGGCTTGGACTAAGGCAATTGATAAAGCCAAGAGTGTAACAAATAATGATAGTGAGAGCGAAGAAGAAGAAGAAGAAGAAGACATTGTTTTAGTTTATGGTGAATGGTGAGGAGATGTAAGCAAAGGTGGGATTGTATTTATAGGAAGATTTAGATGCATGCATGGCCCCATAAGGGACATATAATTAAGATGTGGGCGGCTTTCAATTTTGATGGCCTGTAAGTGTTTTAAAATTTGACTTAATTTGACCAATCCTCTTTTCGGATACTTTTCAACTTTCTATATTAGCATAAAGAATATTTCACGCTCCCTTGAGCTGCTCTTAATATTGTGGATATTAGCGTGAATTTAGCACCAACTTTACTGTACATAATAAGTTTATATAATTTTTTTATTGTATGAGTTATAAATAATATTATATTAATCAATGCAATAAAAAAGTTATAAAACTGTAACATTTTTTATAATTCATATAATAAAATGTTATAAAACTTAGTACGGTAAAGTTGGTGTTAATTTCATCCTAACTGAATCCAGTATTTGTACATTTAGATTTTTGCAAGTTTCAAATACAAATGCATTAAGAATAGTTCACATTGAATAATAGTTTATTTTAAGTGTAATTTATTTAAGTCACAAATACTACAGTGTTTAAGTCACAAACACAAATTTTAGACTCAAATATGTTGCATCAAAATGATGTGGTGCATTGAACAAATAGAAGTTTAGTATTATACTCCTTCCGTCCCTTAATATACATCGTTTTAGAATTGTGCACAAATATTAAGGAAATGATTGTATAGCATTGAATATAATATTAATTGTTTATATTATCTTTGTATTGAAAAAAAGAGTGTCATTTATTAGGTAAAAAATAGTAAGAGAACCACAATTATATTTAATATTTGGAGTAATATTGAAAAATAAGTAATTAATACTTACTTGAAATTCTCAACCATCATATATTAAGAGACAAATACTTCTCTAAAACGTACTCCCTCCGTTCCAAGATAAAAGTCCTCCATTGACTTTTGTGATCAAATTGACCATTTTTAAAATTTATAATTAAGCATATATATTTGGATTTTCAAAAAATCAAATATTGAGATTAGTACTAAATTGTATGTACTTTATAATGTTTATAGACTTTTTACGTATATATAAAAGATTAATAAGATATATTAATTTGAAAAATAGTCAATTTAATCATAAAAGTCAATGAATGACTTTTATCCTGAGACAGAGAGAGTATTATATTAAGATACAGAGGGAGTACTATATTAGGTCTTAATTCTTATCCTCCTATTCCCACACCCGCGATCACAAAATATAAAATCACAGTGAACTATGAAGGAGTATTAAAATTTTGAAGCATACTAGTCTGTTTGGTGAAAAAATTATTTTTCTCAAAATAAATATGTTTTGAACCAAGTTTGTTCTTGGTGCCACCACTATTGAGTGTTCTTATTTTTCAAATGGGAAAAAACTGAAACAACAAAAATGCAGCAACTTGGTTATACATAGAAGATTGGAAGCCGCCTCTATATATATAAGAGAGAGAGAGAGAGAGAGAGAGTTATTCAATTCTATCAAACAATATAACCCTCAGGTGGACCACATGGACAAAATTATGAGAGGACGCTGAGTTTCATTTATATCTGACATGTGGTAGTTGTACAATATAAATGCATGCTGGACACTATATATAAGAAGAAAAAATGATTTTAAAAAGAAAAAAGAAAAAAAGATCAAGTTGATGATTATTATGCCCCCACTGAAATCCATGTATCTTCTTAGTCATTTATAACTAAAAAGCTGGATGACATTGGAAAATTAATATCATCCCATTATAAAAAAGAACCTTATCTACAAATCAAGCAATGTAATCCAATTTTTGGCTTTTGTCACTCAACTGTCTAAAAAATAGTCCAGGGATTATGAGTCGTTAATTAATTGTGTTAATTATACCACTTGCATATATATATATATATATATATATATATATATATATATATATATATATATCATTTCAGTCATCAAAATTGAAAGAATCTTACTATTCTGCCTTGAAACTTTAAAATACTAAAAGTGCTCGTTTGTTTATTGGCGTTTACGTACCAAAAGAAGTTAAGAATTTTAGTCGTTTATAAATAATTTATTTTAAACGTAATTTATTTAACTTACAAAACGTTGTATTTAAAGTTCAAACGCAATACTTTAAAAATAGTGCGGTACATTTGAACATCTAAACGTATCAAACGCTCTAAAACAAATCCTAGGTTGTTCCTCATACCACAGGTAACCAACTCCATATGTCTTATGGAATTCCATTGGGAAGATATGATGTGCATATCTTGTGCTGCATTTTATAAACTAAATGGAGCAAATGATAAAATTGGAGCGCAAATATTTTTGTTTATATTATGAAGTCTGAATAATAAGAATGTTAACTTCCCTTTACAAAATCTAAATATTGAGAGAAGTTTCAAATACTTATCTATAATATGAATTATTTAACAAAGCAAAGAATAACAATACCTTATAAATAAATTAAAAAATTGCCATTATATCAAACCTACTTTTAGCAAGTCGTGTACAAGTAAAAGTCTCGTTATGTTTTACAGAAGGATTAAGACATAGTTTTGTGGAATGAATCACCCACACCAAGTTTTGTACCAAATTAAAGGAACCCTAAAGGAACCCCATACCCGGCTCAAGAACAACTTGTTTTGGCGGAACTTTTGACTAATCTAGCTTTACCTACTACTTTTTTTAATCTATGAAGTCTTTAAAAATTTTATCTCAAATAATTAAGTTCTTAATAAACAATACTTTTTTGACCAATTTGATATAATAGGAGTAAGGAGTCAAAAGTAAAATATACTTCAAGGACTTCACATCACATCAATATCGATAAGCTTATCATTTTATTTTTCAAATGTTGGAGAAAAATAAGTGCAAAATATTCAAACAAAATATTTATCAATGACATAAGAAAATGACATTGCAAATTAAAAGTGATAAGATGAACATTAAGAACCCCACGCCACCCCACCCCTTATTGTAGCAACTAAAATTCATCTTCTCTTATTTAGTACAACAACTCAGCAAAGAAAAACACAAAATCTACTTGGAGATCTTAATATAGGCAACATGAGAAGAATTAGACACCTTGTTCAAAGCCCCTAGGTCAGAAGCCACTAAGCACTTTGAAGACTCTTCCCTATAGAAAAAGCCGAGGCACTTGCAATCAGTGTCACATTTCTTCCTACAATCAGCAAATATAGTAGGCCCAGATCCATCTGTCACTCCAGTCGTAAAATGCTCAGCACCCACAACTTTGTAGTAGTCCACATTAGCCCTTTTCCCGCACGGTGGCAACACCGGTGGTGCACAACTCTTGCTCCACCCTAGAAGCCCATTAGGTGTCGGGCACGCCACGCATTGATTGTCTTCACACACTCCTAAGGATCCACACCTTTTCGGCAATTTACATTCGCTTCTCCCATTGCCTCTATTTCTATCAAAGCGCGTGTATGTAACCTCCCATGCAGTATAATCAACATGTTCTTCGTATGTATATATTCTTAAGTTTCCATCCATATCAACACGAAGTATCGAATAAGTAGTATTATATTTGGGCCTAGAAAATACACTAGCACCACTGGGGGTCGTCGAGTTGTTCATGGTGAACTCGAGCTGAAACTCATAAGCCCAAACTGTGTCACTTTCAATAGTTGTAAAGGGGTCAATCTTGAACAATACGCTTGACAAAAAGCCTTTACCATCCCCGAACTCAGTAGCGTAATAAAGGAAGGGATTTTTTGCATTGTTGCTCTTGTAATACAGAGCCATGTGCCTTTTCTCCAATACATATGAGTATGGCCCGTCTAAGGGTTCGGTATCAGATAATCGACTAACGAGCTTGTTCGGCCCATTTAGCCTCAAGGATTGGCCGACAAAAAGTGTGTCACTTGGGTGATCAAAACTTTGCCAAATAAATTTACCCTTGGAGTCAAATAACACCAAGTTACCATTTGGACGTAATTCCAAACCTACCACACCTTGGTTGGCGGTGCCGGTTTGCCAAGCCACCGTGCCGTCGACGTCGGCTAGGACTAGGTTTCCGTCGGTGCCAAATGTCAATGTTGCATTTTCTCGGACCGGCTTGCCACGGTTAGCGTCCCAAACCCATCGCAATATGGATTCGGAACGTCGGTGGCCCATGCGGAGTCCTAAGATGTAGGCATTAGGAGTGGCATTATAGAAACATAGGAGAAATGGAAATTTACCAATGCCAGTGGTACGATAGCTGGCGTCATATTCGGTAATGTAAAAGCCAAATTCACCTTGGTTGGTGTATTTGAAAGTGGCATTAGTAGGAACAACGGATTGAGCTTGGACTAAGGCAATTGATAAAGCAAAGAGTGTAACAAAAAATGAAAGTGAGAGTGAAGAAGAAGACATTGTTTTAGTTTATGGTGAATGGTGAGGAGATGTAAGCAAAGGTGGGATTGTATTTATAGGAAGATTTAGATGCATGCATGGCTCCATAAGGGACATACAATTAAGATGTGGGCGACTTTCAATTTTGATGGCCTGCAAGGGTTTTTAAATTTGACTTTGACCAATCCTCTTTTCGGATACTTAATTTTCAGCATTTTATATTAGCATGAAGGATATTCTCTTCACTGATAATATGCATTTCATCCTCCTCTTAGTGATCTTAGTGCTTGCAAGTGTGGTAGTTTTTCAGTTTCAAATACATTGGTGGCACTGAGAATTCTGTATTTAGCAATAATTTATTTTAAATACAACTTACTTAATTTATTAATGTAATATAATTTTGGACTCAAATGTGTCTCACAAAAAATGATGCAGTGCACTTTTTGTCTACATGCACCAAACTTTAGTAATTGTACAAATATATATATATATATATATATATATATATATATGTGATCGCATTAAAATTTTAAAACATACTGCCATACTGGTATGTTTCGTGAATTTTTTTCTTCTTAAAATTAAGATGTTTTGAAGCAAGTTTGTTCCTGGTGCCACAGCTATTGTATTTTCAGTAGGAATACTTGTTTATCTTCAAAATGAGAAAAACTGAAACATCAAAACGGCAGCAATTTGTTTATATACGGAAGCCGCCTCTATATACATATTAAGAGAGAAGAGAGCGAGAGGTTCTAGAGTCGATATAAACGCTAACCAACAAATGGATGATACATTAATTGACATTTCCTACTTGAAGTTGGAATTATTTAATTCTATCTGACAAATATAGAGTTGAGGTGGACCACATAGACAAAATTATGATCAAGGTGATCTGCTACTGAAGCTGGGTTTCATTTATACTTCCTCCCGTCTAAAACTAAAAATATAATTTGACTTTTAAAATTAAATGATCATATATTAAATTTTAAATTAATATATATATATTTATTTAATTTAAATTAATATAATTATTATAATTATATAGTATAACAAAAACTATTAGTTACAAAATTTATTTTATTTTAAAAATTAAATTATATTTTTAATTTTAAAACGAAAAGAGGATTTGGCAGGCTGTAGTTGGACAATCAATGGACAGGTGCATGCATAATATAAAAAGAAAAATAAAAATGGATCAAGTTGATGATTATTATGCCCCCACTGAGAGGCATGAAATCCATGTATCTTCTTAGTCATTTATAACTAAAAGCTGGATGACATTGGAAAATTAATACTCTCTCTGTCTTTAAAACGATGATTAAAAGTATAAATTTTTTTTTTTTAAAAAGATAAAATAAAGTATATAAAATGAAAGATAAATATGTCATTTAATAAGGACTATTAGTATAAAAAATTAAAAGTGCTCGTCACTCTATATAATCTTGTGGTCTCATTAAGGATAAATTTTAAAAAAAATTACTCTTTTTCTTCTACTTTTAGTTTTCTCAATATATGTGCAAGTTGTACTTTAATTTATTGATTTTTTTGAGAGGCGGAGGGAGTATTCATGAAGGGGAACTGATATTTCTACATGTCTTTATAATATTTTCACATGATATTTTTTCACATGAGAATAAAGTGAATTCCACCTTCATGTAAAAAAGAACCATATAAAATATCAAAAATTCATGTGAAAATAATGCTCCTTACATAGCTGTTGTGAAAAATAATCTTAGCTACAAAACAATTTATGTAATCCAATTCTTGGCTTTTTCAGTGTCTAAAAATATAATTTGAAGATTATGAGTTGTTAAGAATTGTGTTTATTATACCACTTGCATGCTTATCTACATCTATCTATATCAAATCTACTTTTAGCAAGTCGTGTACAAGTAAAAGTCTCCATATTTTACTCCCAAGGATTAAGACATTAGTTTTGTGCAATGCATCACCCACAACCATTTTTACACCAAATTAAAGAAACCCCACACCTGGCTCGTGACCAGCTTGTTTGGATAAACTTTTGACTAATTTAGCTTGAGCTACTTGTTTTATTAATTTGAGCCCCTTTAACTAGTTGTGCGTTGGTTAAAAGGACTTCTAATTCCAATAATGTGTTTAAATGTTAAAGATAACATAAGAAAATGTTATAACTAACCGTAGAAGTTCCGGATGTAAAAAGTATTAAAACAAGTTAAAAGCTATTTAGACATCTTAATATATTAAACATGACGGGGATTAAACAATTTGCACCAAGGTCCCTAGAACCTTGTGAGTTAGCTTGGTGGTCGAGGAGATTTGCTTTTTTTCTTGACTTACTAAGTTATTGAATTCAAACTTTGAGGTCAGCACCTAGGAAAAAATCTCCTAAATACACTAGACTAAATGCACCAGACCAATGTGAAGAGTGTGCCCTAAAAATAGCCTGGTGCACCTTAAAAATGATCTGAGAAGGAATTTAGTCTCAATTAACGTGTAACCTAGCTCGAGGATACCCTTACAATGCAAAAAAAAAAAAAAAAAGGTTCCCTTACAATGCAAAAAAAAGAAAAAGGTTCCCTAGTTCTGGAGCTAACAATTTTTGAACACTCTAGAAAAAGCCTAAACATGTGCAATCTTTGTTATTTAATTTTGCCAATAAAAAAATATACTTACCTTGTTATCCATTCTTATGAAGAACTACCACTTCCTTTATCCATTCTTATTCCATTAAGAATTCAAAGAAATAATATTAAAAGTTGTTAATATATAGAATTAAGGTCTGTTCAACCCTATTTTCAATTACAAATTGTACAAGTAACATACCTCCATGTACTTTACTTGAAAATAGTATAAGTAGACCCCAAGCCAGTTCGAACCCAGCTCATTAGAGACTCTTGACTAGATTTTCTTCAACAATTTTCAACACATTGATTATTAGGCAATGATGGCGCATTTTTTCAATCAATATTACATAAGAATAAGACATGCACCGACTCCACAAAATTCTACAAACTTAAAAAAAGAGTTAAATTCTGATTACTTCATCCATAAACTTTCTTTTTTTATTTCAAAATAGCGATACGCTCTAAAAAAAAGTAAAGGATAAACTTACATTCTAGAAGCGGTAGCTTTCCGCCTCCTTCATTCTGAATGATTTGTCTGCTACCAATTCCTTCCTTTATGAGTAAGGCATCTCTACATGTGAGACCTTGTATAAAAATTTCTCACATACCGAAAAGACGTTACAGTTGTCCGGAACGTACACGACTTCTTCTGACGCTAGAAGACCGCTGACAATCAAAAGCATGATATATTGTGCTCTATTTTTAACAGCTTATATTCTTTCAAAACTGTTAATGGTGCCATATTCAAGAATTTGGGTTCAAGCAATTGTTAATTAATACCACCTCCTAGCTTTATAAAAAAGTCTCATATGCAAAACTTTTATGTTTCGAAAAATAGTCTGTTTTATTTTGTTAAGAGCATAATGATCCAATGTTCTCAGATTTATACTTTAAGAACTTCACGTTACATCAATATAGATAAGCTAGCTTGTAATTTCATTTTTCAAATGTTGGAGAAAACAAGTGTCAAAAACACAATCAAAATATTTATCAATGACATTGCAAATTAAAAAGTATAAGATGAACACTACCCTCACTACAAGAAAAAGGGTTATTTTATGTAATACTTATATTTTCTTAAGTCCCACATCGCTCCTTTACTCAAATTCTCCTCCTCCCTTAGCCTATATATAGAATATCAACCTTTGCTTTATTTTACCAAACAATTAGTACCTCCAAATTTTGTTTTGTGAAGAACGTTTTGTGTGAAGTCCTTTTTGGTGAGGACCTCCTTAGTTAAAATTTTCAGTATTGAGGGCATAGGCAGACTACGAACTTCATAATTTCGGATATGTTTTTTTTCTTTTTTTCTTTCTTTCTTTCTTGTGTATTAATTTAATTTAATTTTTTGTATTATTATTTTATAATTTTAATTAGTATATTTTAGTTAGTTTATTAGTTAATATTTTAGTATTATTTTAGATAAATATTAAGTATCTCAATTATAAGAAAATGTTCTCTTTAATTTATTAATTTAATTAATAATATGGAGGGTGCAATATATGCATAAAAACTATTAAGTACTAATATTGTAGTATTTAATAAAATATATTATTTTGGTGAATAGATTATATTGAGCGAGTCTAACCAATTGCATCTGTAATTATGAGTATTACATTACGTACTCCAGGTACGGATTTCGTACTCCTTCAGCAATACTCTTGTGAAATTTAATTAATTCGTTTTGTTCTGCGTTTCGAATTCCATTATTATTTCACATAATTGTTTCTTGTGAAATTCATTTAATAGTTTCATTTTGGAGTTGATACACATGACTCGTATTTGTACTCTTTGAGTTAGATTATCATGTTTAGTATTTATTTTGATATTTGTAGAGCGGTACATGTTACCTTCTTTTTGAGACATTATGATTATGATTTGATCTAGTTCAATATGTACGTATAGAACCCTTATTGTTAGTATTGTGTCGCATGTGTTGTGACATGGTATTTTTGTTAGAATATACCGTAGGGTATACATGAGCTATAACCACCTGTGGGGGTACCACAGGCATGTCACCTTGGCACGAGAGACATGACACTTTCCGTGGAAATGTGATTAGTCCACGGCGTCTCTGTTTTGTGCTCCGATGGGAGTTGGCCATTTGGTGTTTTGTTGTGAGAGGCGTATGGGTCGGCCCTAGTTTTCTGTTCTGCGGATGGCTGATGTTGTGCCAAACACACCTTCCGATTTTGCATGCATTTGGATCTGCAGTCCAATGCGTGATTTGTCTATGTGGCATTATTTGACTTGTCTATATGGCAAGCTATATTTTTGAGCTCGGTATGAAATAACACCCTCTCATTTCTTCATACTATTAGGTTATTGTGATACAACTCAGTTCAGTTTAGTTGATTTTGTTATTCATATCAGTTTAGTTCATAATGTTGTACTATATATCCATACTGGACATTTGGCTCATGCTGTGTTTTTCTTCCGGCAGGTACTCAAGGGGATCATGAGCAAGTGTGATGAGAGCTCCTCACCTAGATGGTTTAGATATTTTGGTTATGTTTTGATGTTTGGGTCTCTGTTTAGAGTTGTATTGAACCTTTATTAAGATTGGGATGTACTAAACAGTATGTATTTTGAGCTGATTGGGCAGTTATTAATACTTCTTTAAGACTAATCTTTTGCGGTTTATAAATTTTGATATTAGTTTATAATTCTGTTATATCTGTGTGTAGTCTCCCTTCCTATTTTGGGAAGGGAGTGTTACAGAGTTGGTATCAGAGCATAGGCTCTTTCTTGTAGAAAACCTATTTAGGTTCGACCTGTGAGTTATGGGTAGACTTTGGGTTAGGTTTTTGTTCTATTTGACATTTCGTCCAGCTATCATATTAATCATATTAAAATTATTTTGCTTCAGTCCGTTGTTTTCTTTATTAGATAGCTCGTAGATCCGCTAGAGTTGCTGGTAGACGAGGAAATAGTAGGGGAAGAGGCGTGCGCCAACCTGATGTACATTCTGATATGCAGCATGATGTGCAATCGAATAATCAAGATAATACTCAAATGGCAGCTTTGGTAAATCAGGCGATTAATCAGGCTTTGCCGCAATTGGTGGCACAAGTCGTTCAGGCAATGCAACAACCGACGCTAGAAATTCCTAATCAAGGGAACCTCAGGAATGGTGGTTCGCAGACAAATGAAGGAGTGAATATTGTTGGGATTAATCCATCTGTTGTTCCGATATATTTGTGGTTAGAGAGATTTCAAAAACAGAAACCACATTCATTCACTTCAACTCCAACTCCAATTGATGCAGAAAATTGGGTTGCCCATTTAGAAAAGATATTTAATGTGCTAGGATGTTCGGATAACCAAAAGGTGGTGCTAGATACTTATAAATTAGAGGGGGATGCGCAAAGGTGGTGCAAAATAATGAAAGTAACAAAGGGTGATGGATTTATGGAGGCACTTACCTGGGCAGAGTTTTGTGATATCTTTTATCAACAATACTTCTCAGCTGCTGATAAGGAGGCTTATGGTAGAGAATATCTGTCTATTCGGTAGAAGGAGGATGAGTCTGTTACGGATTTTATGACAAGGTTCACTAGGTTGGCAAGTTTTGTAGGAACCTCAGCAGGGACTGCAGTAGAACAAGCTAAGAAATTTAAGCGAAGAATTCATTATAAATATCGTCAACATCTCATTAATATTAAATTCGAAGACGTGTCAGCAGTGGCTAATGGATCCAAGAATATTGAGATAGAGCGACAAGACTTTCGAGCTTCTAAACCGGAGGGAAGTCGGAAGAGGGATAGAGATGACCAGCAAAGTCAAGTTTCAAGTCAGCAGGGAAAAAATCAGAATGGTCAGTGGAACAAGAACCGAGGTGGTCAACAGGGACAGTGGCGTGGCTAGAATCAGAACATAAGCTATCAATAGTTGCCTCAGCAAGGTGATAATCGTCAGCAATGGCAGAATCATCAGCAAGGGAAAAATCAAGGTCGTTACCCAGGACCAGCAGGCGGGAGTAACCCTAATCTTATTCCAATAACTCCTTGTGCTACTTGTGGGGCTAACCATCCAAGGAGACCTTGTTACAGAGTTACTGGTGCATGCTTTTTGTGCGGTCAGTTAGGTCATCTTGCCAAAGATTGTACCCGACCACGTGGTAATGATGGAATTGGTGATAATGGTGGCAATGTTGGTCAGCGCTGTGGTGGATGGGTCTTTGCCTTGACACATAATCAGGCAGCAGGTGCGCCAGGTACTGTTTCTGTCACTCTTATAGTTAGCAATCGTGAAGCTTCCATTTTATTTGATACTAGCTCTACCCATTCGATTGTTGCAAATTCTTTTGTTTGACACCTTAGTGTGTCATCTCAGTCTTTAAATTCTGTTATGTCTATTACTACCCCGATGGGAAATTCGATTGTTATCTCTGATTTGTATCGAGATTGTCCTAATAGTTTTGGAGATAAGATTCGTAGGGTAAATCTTTTGCCGATGCGTATGCACGATTTTGACGTGATTCTTGGAATGGACTGGTTAGATAAACATCAGGCCACTATCGATTGTCAATCGAAGAGAATTATCTTTGGGGATTTGAAGTCTCCGGATTTTGTGTATCAAGGTTCACGACCGGGTAAGGTGGTGAAATTAATTTCAGCTCTAAAAGCTGGAAAATTGGTGGCTAGGGGTTGTGAGGGATACTTAGCATTTGTGAATGATACCTCTATGGGAGAGTCTCGTATTGAGGATGTTCCAATTGTTCGTGAATTTTTCGATGTGTTTCCTGAGGAATTGTCAGGGTTGCCACCGCAACCGAAAGTTGAGTTTACAATTGAACTTGTTCCTGGTGCAGAGCCTATCTCTAAGGCACTGTATAGGATGGCGCCATTGGAATTGCAAGAGTTGAAGGAGCAGTTGCAAGAATTATTAGATTGTGGTGTAATTCGACCGAGTGTGTCACCGTGGGGAGCTCCGGTTCTATTTGTAAAGAAGAAGGATGGGTCTATGAGATTGTGTATAGACTACAGAGAGTTAAACAAGATTACCATCAGGAATCAGTACCCTTTACCGAGGATTGATGATTTATTTGACCAATTTCAAGGGGTGAAGTATTTTTCGAAGATAGACTTAAGATCGGGTTATCATCAGTTAAGGGTAACAGATGAGGATGTCTCTAAGACAGCTTTTCGTACTCGCTATGGGCATTACGAGTTTCTGGTGATGCCATTCGGGTTTACTAATGCTCCAGCGGTGTTTATGGATTTGATGAATCGGGTGTTTAAGGAGTATTTGGACAAATTTATCATTGTCTTTATTGATGACATCTTGATTTACTCTAAGTCTAAGGAGGAGCATGAGGAACATCTTCGCATAGTTTTGGGAATTTTTCAAAAAGAGAAATTATAAGCTAAATTCTCCAAATGCAAGTTTTGGTTGGAGCAGGTTATATTTCTGGGTCACATTGTGTCTGTTGAAGGCATTAAGGTGGATCCTGCAAAGGTTTAAGCTATCACTAAATGGCCAAGACCTACTACGATGACGGAGGTTAGGAGCTTTTTGGGTTTGGCAGGGTATTATAGGTGATTTGTAGAAGGGTTCTTTTTACTTGCTTTGTTATTGACTCAATTGATGAAAAAGGGCACGGAGTTTGTGTGGAACGAGGAGGGCGAGAAGAGCTTTGAGGAGTTGAGGAAACGACTTATGACAACTCCAATACTTACATTGCCATCAGGGACAGGAGGTTACCAAATTTATAGTGATGCTTCTAAGAAGGGTTTGGGGTGTGTTTTGATGCAACACGGTAAGGTGATTGCTTATGCTTCTAGACAACTTAAACCTTATGAGGTGAACTACCCCACTCATGATTTGGAGTTGGCAGCAGTAATCTTTGCTTTGAAAATTTGGAGGCACTATTTGTATGACGAGACTTGTGATATCTTCACCGATCACAAAAGTCTTAAGTACATCTTCACTCAAAAGGAGCTCAATATGAGGCAAAGGCATTGGTTGGAGCTTCTCAAAGATTATGACGCTAGAATTCAATATTACCCTGGGAAAGCAAATGCAGTTGCAGATGCGCTTAGCCGAAAAAGTTCAGGGAGTGTAGCAACCCTTATTACACAACCACAACTTATTTCAGGATATGGAACGGTTGGAGTTGGAATTGTATGTACAAGGTACAGATGGACTTTTAGCAGGTATGGGAGTGGAGCCCTCTCTTATTTCGAGGGTTAAGGAAGCTCAAAAAGAAGATGGCGAGTTATCGGCTATAGCACAAAATTTGGAGGGGGGAAAGCAGCTTGAGTTTCGTATTGATGACCATTGCATGATTTGGTTGGGTAAGCGGTTATGTGTGTCGTCGGACCCAACTATTCGGGAGGCAGTATTGGCTGAAGCTCATAGTTCACCATTTTCTATTTATCTGGGTTCTACGAAGATGTATAGGGATTTAAAGAAGAATTTTTGGTGGAATAGGATGAAGCGAGATGTGGCTGAATATGTGGGTAGGTGTCTTACTTGTCAGCAAGTGAAAATTGAGCATCAACGTGCTGGTGGATTACTGCAACAATTAGATATTCCTGTTTGGAAGTGGGAGGATATTACAATGGATTTTATGACTGGGTTACCAAAAACTTTTAGGAAGAATGATGCTATTTGGGTTATAGTAGATCGATTGACTAAATCAGCTCACTTCTTAGCTATCCAGGAGGGTTATTCTGTAGACAATTTAGCACAAATCTTTCAAGAGGATATTGTTAGATTTCATGGAACTCCAGTGTCAATTGTTTCAGATCGAGATCCACGGTTCACTTCACGGTTCTGGAAAGGGTTTCAGCGAGCTTGGGGCACTCGACTAAAATACAGTACTTTTTTCCATCCATATACTGATGGGCAATCTGAGAGGACTATCCAAACTTTAGAGGATATGTTGAGGTCTTGCGCATTAGAATGGTCGGGTAATTGGGATGATTACTTGAGCCTTGTTGAGTTTGCTTATAACAATAGCTGGCATGCAAGTATTGATATGGCTCCATTTGAGGCATTATATGGTAGGAAGTGTCGGGCACCAACTTGTTGGGATGAGGTTGGTGAGAAGATCATAGAAGGGCCTGAGTTAGTTCAAATCATTACGGAGAAGGTGGCCGTGGCTAAGGAAAAATTACAGTCGGCTCAATCACGGCAGAAGAGTTATGTTGATAAGCATAGGAGGACCTTAGAGTTTCAACCTGGTGAACACGTGTTTTTAAAAGTTTCTCCTTGGAAGGGTATTCAACGATTTGGATTAAAAGGTAAACTCAGTCCGCATTATATTGGGCCATTTGAGATTCTGAAAAGGGTCAACAAAGTTGCATATCGGTTAGCTCTGCCTCCACAATTAGCTCATATGTATAATGTTTTCCATGTGTCGGCGCTGAGAAGTTATCATTATCATCCGTTGTATGTGGTACAATATCCGTTCGATAAGATTCAGAAAGATCTTACTTATGAAGAACAAGC
This sequence comes from Aralia elata, assembly GCA_034770075.1. Taxonomy (NCBI): domain Eukaryota; kingdom Viridiplantae; phylum Streptophyta; class Magnoliopsida; order Apiales; family Araliaceae; genus Aralia; species Aralia elata. Next base: position 68,666,787 of record CM068379.1, on the reverse strand, counting down.
CGAGAAAATTTTAGATCGTCAAGAACGGATTATGAGGATGAAAATAATTTCGTTTGTTAAAGTTTTGTGGAAAAATCATTCGGAACGAGAGGCAACTTGGGAGATGGAGGAGTCTATCCGGGCGGAGTATCCGCATCTCTTTGATAATTAGGCACGTTCTTTTTCTTTTAATTCCGGGGACGGAATCCTTTTTAAGGGAAAAGTAATGTAATACCCATATTTTCTTGAGTCCCACATCGCTCATTTACTCAAACTCTCCTCCTCCCTTAACCTATATATAGAATATCAACCTTTGCTTTATTTTACCAAACAATTAGTACCTCCAAATTTTGTTTTGTGAGAAACTTTTTGTGTGAAGTCCTTTTTGGTGAGGACCTCCTTAGTTAAAATTTTCAGTATTGAGGCGTAGGCAGACTGCGAACTTCATAATTTCGGGTATGTTCTTTTTCTTTCTTTCTTTCTTGTGTATTAATTTAATTTAATTTTCTGTATTATTATTTTATAATTTTAATTAATATATTTTAGTTAGTTTGTTAGTTAATATTTTAGTATTATTTTGGATAAATATTAAGTATCTCAATTATAAGAAAATGTTCTCTTTAATTTATTAATTTAATTAATAATATGGAGGGTGCAATATATGCATAAAAACTATTAAGTACTAATATTGTAGTATTTAATAAAATATATTATTTTGGTGAATAGATTATATTGAGCGAGTCTAACCAATTGCATCTGTAATTATGGGTATTACATTACGTACTCCAGGTACGGATTCCGTACTCCTTCAGCAATACTCTTGTGAAATTTAATTAATTCGTTTTGTTCTGCGTTTCGAATTCCATTATTATTTCACATAATTGTTTCTTGTGAAATTCATTTAATAGTTTCATTTTGGAGTTGATACACATGACTCGTATTTGTACTCTTTGAGTTGGATTATCATGTTTAGTATTTATTTTGATATTTGTAGAGCGGTACATGTTACCTTCTTTTTGAGACATTATGATTATGATTTGATCTAGTTCAATATGTACGTATAGAACCCTTATTGTTAGTATTGTGTCGCATGTGTTGTGACATGGTATTTTTGTTAGAATATACCGTAGGGTATACATGAGCTATAACCACCTGTGGGGGTACCACAGGCATGTCTTCTTGACACGAGAGACATGACACTTTCCGTGCCAGTGTGATTAGTCCACGGCGTCTCTGTTTTGTGCTCCGATAGGAGTTGACCATTTGGTGTTTTGTTGTGAGAGGCGTTTGGGTCGGCCCAAATTTTCTGTTCTGTTCTGCGGATGGCTGATGTTGTGCCAAACACACCTTCCGATTTTGCATGCATTTGGATCTGCAGTCCAATGTGTAATTTGTCTATGTGGCATTATTTGACTTGTCTATGTGGCAAGCTATATTTTTGAGCTCGATCTGAAATAACACCCTGTCATTTCTTCATACTATTAGGTTATTGTGATACAACTCAGTTCAGTTTAGTTGATTTTGTTATTCATTTCAGTTCAGTTCATAATGTTGTACTCTATATCTATACTGGGCATTTGGCTCATGCTGTGTTTTTCTTCCGGCAGGTACTCAAGGGGATCATGGGCAAGTGTGATGAGAGCTCCTCACCTAGATGGTTTAGATATTTTGGTTATGTTTTGATGTTTAGGTCTCTGTTTAGAGTTTTATTGAACCTTTATTAAGATTAGGATGTACTAAACAATATGTATTTTGAGCCCGATTGGGCAGTTATTAATACTTCTTTAAGACTAATCTTTTGCGGTTTATAAATTTTGATATTAGTTTATAATTCTGTTATATCTGTATGTAGTCTCCCTTCCTATTTTGGGAAGGGGGTGTTACATTTTCTACGAAATAGTCCGTCAGAAATAAGCTTATTTCCGACGGAATATTCTGTCGGTAATTCCGTCGTATTTAGCCTCGTCGAAATTTAGTCTGTCAACAATTCCGTCGAGGATAGAGGTTGTTATGATCGACAAATTTAGTTTGACCAAAATAAGAGGACACGTGTCCGCTCTAAAATTGATCTGGTGCAGAAGAATTTCGACGGAATTTCCGTCGGCATTAAAGACTATTTCGTCAGCAATAGGGGATTTTTCAATTAAATTAACCTCCTTATTCCCGATGAAATTTCCGTCGGAATTACCTTATTCCGTCAGAAATAGCCTCTCTTTTTTAAATATTTTTTTCGTTTTTGCAGTTTCTAGGTTTTTAAACCCCATTTTTGTACCTGTAACCTGCTTTATCCCAACAATATATACAATAAATAACCATTCACTACATCCATTCAACTTATATCGTAATCAACACAATGTAACTACTTTGAAAAATAATATATATACACGTTTATGTTAAACTACAATGATATAACTTGTAAACTACAAAGAATAACGAGACTCTTCAATTATTTATAAAACACGACGTAAAATACATTGATTTACAAATAAACAAGTTAAACTACAATAATTTACAATTGTTTTACATGACATCTAAACTACTGCTATACAAAATATCAATTTAATCTAGTAATACCACCGGTAAGAGGAGAATCATCGAGCGGGGGTCAACGTTGCTGCTCTAGCGTCTGAAAATCCTCGTCATCGCCATCACCAGTGACATCGCCATCACCAGCGACATTATCGAGGATAATTCCGTCGAGCTTATCCTTTTTTTTTAGTGCATCCCCCCACCCCACGCTACCCTGCTTCATACACGACGTAAAATACATTGATTTACAAATAAACAAGCTAAACTACAATAATTTACAATTGTTTTACATGACATCTAAACTACTGCTATACAAAATATCAACTTAATCTAGTAATACCACTGGTAAGAGGAGAATCATCGGGCGGGGGTCAACGTTGCTGCTCTAGCGTCTGAAAATCCTCATCATCGCCATCACCAGTGACATCGTCATCACCAGTGACATCGTCATCACCAGCGACATTGTCAAGGATAATTTCGTCGAGCTTATCCCTTTTTCTTGTAATGCATCCCTCCACCCCACGCTACCCTGCTTCATACCCAGCCCATCCCACCCCTTATTATTGTAAGTAAAATCTATCTTCTCTTAGTTAGTACAACAACTCACAAAAAATAAAACTACACAAATCTACTTGCACATCTTAATATAGGCAACATGAAAGGAATTATTCACCTTGTTCAAAGTCCCTAGGTCAGGAGCCAATAAGCACTTTGAAGACTCCTCTATATAAATGCCCAAGCACTTGCAATCGGTGTTACATTTCTCCCAATCAGTAAATATAGTATGCCCAAATCCATCTCTAACTCCAGTCGTAAAATGCTCAACACCTACAACTTTGTAGTAGTCCACATAAGCCCTTTTTCCTACACGGTGGCAACATTGGTAGTGTACAACTCTTGCTCCACCCTAACAACCCATTAGGCGTCGCGTGTGCCACGCATTGATTGTCTTCACACACTCCTAGGGATCCACGTTTTTTGGGCAATTTACATTCACTCCTTTCATCGCCTCTATTTTTATCAAATAACATATATGTAACTTCCCATGTAGAATAATCAACATGTTCATCGTATGTATATATTCTTAAGTTTCTATCCATATATCAACACAAAATATTGAATAAGTAGTATTGTATTTTGGTCTCGAAAATACGTGAGCGCCATCACTACAAGAAAAAGGTTTATTTCCGACGGAATATTCCGTCGGAATTAATCCTATTCCGTTGGAATTAAATTAATTCTGACGGAATAGTCCGTCAGAAATTCGGCCGGAAATAACGCCCTCGGAATTAAGTCCGTCGTAACTTCCGCCGAAAACAATCGTACTCCGATGGAATAATTCTGGCAGACTATCCATCGGAAAAGTCTTACCATAAATGAGGTATTTCCGACGAAAAATCTGTCGGAATTAATATATTTCCGACGAAAATAATATTTTTTAAAAAAAATATCAGTACTTAATTCCGACGGACTATCCGTCGGAAATACCTTATTCCGTCGGAAATAACATTTTTTTTAAAATAATTTTTGTGTTTTTTTTCTTTTCCAGGTTTTTAAACCCCATTTTTGTACCTGTAACCTGTTTTATCCCAACAAATATAATACAATACCAATAGCTACATCCAATAACAAAATATATCATAATCAACCCATAACGTTAAAAACTATACAGAATAACTCATTATGTGCCGAAATACTTTCAAAACTAAAGTATATAACATCGATTTACAAAGAATCAAACTAAACTATACAATATATGATTTACAAAACATCTAAGTAGATTTTAAATACAAAACATCTAAGCAAACTAAACTATATATAATGCATGGGCATGCACTATGGTGTATGCAAATTCACGTCATCATCCCCTCTGTCGCCGTCGCTGTCGCCATCGCCACCCTGTTGATACAATTAAAAATATAACGCATTAGTCCGTATGAGAGTATTAATTTAATAACATGCAGATTAAATAAGTAAAAATAAATATAATACCTGAGTAGGCGGGAGCTGACCCCCAATCGGGCCAAAAGCCTCTGATAGTAATGTAACCACCAATCGGAGCACCTCGTCGCGTATCGCGACGAACTGCTCCTGCGGGATACCCGTACTATCGATGGTGGCCCCTACTGCAATATCCTAGGCGAGCTCGGCTGGGCAACTCCTAACGACGGATGACCGAATCCGTACGGATTGTCTCCGACACCGCAGCCATGACCCTCTGGAAAATCTCGTCGTCCAAGCCAGCGCCTGTATGAGATGGTCCGACAGAAGCTCTCGGGCGCTGACGCTGGCTAGAGCCTGCGCAAATAAATATACCATTACTAATAATATATGCAGTTACTAAATCTTAACTTATTAGAAATAATATTACCTCCAAGTAATGTATACGCTGGTATCCTCGGCAATCCCAGCACTCGATATTTGCCGATACTGCTAGTAGGGGGATCCTGAGCCGCGACCCATAGTGCCAGCTCCTCATCCCGAGATAATTCAATCTCGGGCGGAGGAACGGTGGAATCTAACGTCTCAGAATCTCCCTTAGTCGCCTGCAACCGGTCCTGTAATTTATGGCTTATACGTAAGTTAATTATATCATTTTCTGAACTAATTAATATTAAACATTACGTAAAATTACGATTACATTTACCCGTATAGGTAATGCTACGGGAGACATAGTAGAGTCCTTTGATGTGTGGGCTCTATTACAGAACTCTAACATAGACGGAGGTCGGCCTAAGCTCTGTCGCATGGCCTAATATAAGTAGTTATGAAGTTTACTTGTGAGAAATGAGTAACTAAACAACTAAGTATATGACACTTACCGACTTCGCCTCCTCAAAAGACTGCGAGCCAGTAGTGTGTACGACTCGGAGCTGACGACGGTTCTTCTTTGCCTGCTCTGACTTCTTCTTGAAGTCGTCAACATCCAAGTGCGTACACATAGCCTCCCACACTGCATCAGAGACTATGGGGGGCTGGTGATCTCTAATCGTGGTCCCAGGCTGGTTATCAACTGTCCGGGTTGTCCTCTGTCGCATCTCATACAGCTAGCCGGCGTAGTTCTTGACGATGTGTGCAATAACAACATCATCGCCGGTTGCCTAAGAGATGCCCTCATCATATCTAAAATATTTCTATAACAAAAGTTTAAAAGTTAGGAACCATTAAATTATTGGGCAACGACTATGTACGTATAATTTTTTAATTTATAAGAAAATGAACTTACGTGAAACTCCCGAAAGACAGTGACCATAAACGCAGGATCGTACAGGTTGTACTGGCTGAAGCGCATGCACCCAGTCGGGGGGCGTCAGACAGATAGCGTGTATAGTCGCCTTAGCGACTGAGTCTAGTATACTACAGTAAAAACAATTGAATATTGTTACATTAACTGTTTAATGCAACAAATTATATAAATTTAACTCTTTATTTTTAAGTCAAAGTAGAATACTTACTAGGAAGAGCCGACATCCACTCGGACTACATGTGGAACTGTCGGTGGATGACCGAAGAGACCGAGGTTAGTCTGTCGGTCTCGTCGACGACGAACATCTGTAATTATATTATAAAACTTTAGTCAAAATACATAAACTAATGCATATTGAGATATATTATACGTTTACACGAATCAGACCACTTACTAGCTCCTGAAGACGAGCCTCCAGCCTGGCTCGCGTCTCCGGAACCTAATCGCCCACCGCCGCGACGATCGCCACCGCTATTTCTAGCCATAAATGTACTATTGAAATAACGAAAATCTAATATATTAATATTATTTAAATCTAATATATTAATATTAAATTATTTACTAATTTGAAATATGTTTAGAGGTTGTACGTCGTCAAACCCATCAGATTCAACATCAATATCATTATCGGATTTAGTCTCTTCCTCCTCATCATCATCGATATCAGATTCATTGTCGTTATCATCTTCAACGATAACGTACTCATGTACTCATGCACAACCTCCAAATCATCGACTTCCTCATTGTCGGGTACGTCAACCACATCATTTATCATCACATCCACATCATTTGTCATCACATCTTCATCATTTAGTAATACTTGTCTGGGATTGCTAACATCTTCTTGCAACGCCTCATCCATCCCCAACATATTAGCACTATCAAATGCACGTGTTTTCGTTGTAACAACTGTATACCAGGGGCTTCTACTATTTACGACGTTAGGAGCGTAGTACACTTGAGTCGCTTGACTGGCTAACACGAAAACGTCATCAGATTTGAGTTTTGACTTGATATCTACTGTGACGATTCTATTACGATCAACTTTAACACCTTTCTCCTCACTAGTGTCAACACGTTCAGGACGTTTCTACCTGTTTTAAGAAAATTTCGACAGCACCTCTCCATGTCTCCAAGTACACGAAATAGACTAAGATAAATTAGTCTAAGTATGCACTCGAAGAACATGTAGAGATAACCGTCGAAAAATCATCAAAACAATTAAAAACGTACTTAACTCATTGACACCGGCCTAAGTGAGAGACATAACATCCAGTCACAGTCCCAAACTGGGGACTATTGGACATTCACTCCTAATGAGTGAATGTCAAACGGGTTTCTAAGCTCCAAACTATACTACATGCGTATTATATATGCAGTTTACTCTAATTGTGGAAAACTAAGCAAATGCTACTTAGTTTATTTTTCCAATGATAAACTAAGTAAATGCTACTCAGTTTATGATAACTGTTTATTTTATTTTTTTTATATATTATATTATATTATATTAAATACTTTTGTAAATTAATTTAAAATAATATAATTTATATTAATTTAATATAATTTATCTAATTACTTTAATTTATCGTAGTAATTTTATTTTATTGTATTCTATTATATTCTATTATTTAATTTAATTTAATTTGTTTTAAATAAGTTATTTTATCTTATTTCATTTTATTTTTGTATTATATAATTTAATTTAATTAATTAACTTATTTTAAATAACTTATTTCATTTCATTTCATTTTATTTTATTTATTCTTTTTTATTTTATTTTGTATTATATTATACTATATTATATTATTTTATTTAATTTAATAAATTTTAATTAAGTTATTTTATTTTATTTTATTTTCAATTATATAATTTAATTTAATTTATTTATTTATTTTAAATAAATTATTTTATTTTATTTATTTTATTTTTTATTATATTATATTATCTTAAGTAATTAAGTCTGCTTTATTTTATTCCATTTATTTTATATGTTATTATATTAAATTATTTAATCTAATTTACTTTAATTTAATTTAATTAAATATTAAATTTTAATTGGTCGGGATGGACTCCAAGTGAAGGGGAGATTGTTGGGTTTGTGGGGTCCAAACCTATGAGATTGTTGGATATATATTATTTATATTATTTATTAGATTTATTTTCTTTCGTTTAATTTATTGTGTATTACATTATATTATATTTTTCATTTTATTAAACTTTATTTTCATTAAATTATTTTTTATTAATTATTTTATTTTATGTTATTATATTATATTAATTAATGTAATTTAATTAAGTTTAATTTAATATTTAATTTTAATTTATTTTATTTTGTATTATATTATATTATATCATATTATTTAATTTACTTAAATTAAATTAAATTTAGTTTATCTTATTATATTATTTTATTTTATTTAGTAGTGCAAAACTAAGTAAATGCTACTTAGTTTATTTTAATATTAGGGAATTAATTAAGTAAAATATATACATTAATATATAATTAGCAAGGCCCACAGATTGCAATTGAACACTTCTGACAGAATTTTCGTCGGAAATTCCGTCGGAAATAATAAATATCACATTGAATATACCGACCATAAACAAATTAACTAACAAATTGAACCAATTATCTAAATATACAATTTCAACAATTTCAGCAATAATGCTCAATTTCACCCAATTTCAGTAATTTGTACTTCCTAATTTCAACAACAAGACTAAGAATAAATTATGCCTGATTTCGCCCAATTTCAACCGACTGACAGAATTCAAAAAAAATGGATTATGCCCAATTTCGCCCAATTTCAGCCGACTCTCAGTAGCAATATTAACAACTCAAAACATTCATCAAATATCAATAATTTTATAATCTAAAATTATCAAACGGGTTCTAATTTCAGCAACAACACATACATTATATATCCAAATTTCAGTGATGAGTTTTATTATCACATTAAAACCCATATTATATATTAACCCTAAATAAATTATGGAATTTCAGTACATACCTTGGATTATAGGAGGAGAAGAGAGAGAGTCGCGGGAGGAGGAGGGGTCGCCGCGTGTTGGAGGAGGAGCCGTCGTCGGAACTGGCGGTAGAACGGTGGTGGTGGTACCTGGCACAATCGGAGACCGAAGAGGGGGGGTGGGAGGTGGCGCTGGTGGTGGTGGGAGGGTGGTACCACGAGAGGTGAGAAAGTGAGGGATAGAGAGAGAGAAAAGAGAGAGAGAGAGAGAGAGTGTGTGTGTGTGTGTGTGTGTGTATCTGCTGAGGCGGCTGAAGCAAAATTAGGTTTTATAACTTAATTCTGACGGACTTTCCGTCGAAAATAATTCCCTCAGAATTAACTTAAGTTCGAAGGAAATTCCCTCGAAAATAAATACAATTCCATCGAATTTATGTTTCGCGCTGGCGGGAAACTTGGCGCCAAAGAGGGCCTGCTACTTCCGACGGATTTCCGTCAGGATTAGTTTAATTCCGAGGGAATTAGTTTCGACGAATTATTCTGTCGAAAATACACTATCGTCGACGGATTGTATTCCGTCGAGGATAATTCCGTCAAGATTAACCCTTTTTCTTGTAGTGCATTGGGGTGGTCGAGTTATTCATGGTGAACTCGAGCTGAAACTCATACACCCAAACTATGTCACTCTCTATAGTTGTAAATGGGTCAATCTAATGCGAACTCTATACTAGACTGTAAGCAATAGTCCCACATCGGTTGCAAATTCAACTTGGTGTACGTTTTTATGGGCCTTAGCCTCTCTTCTTGGGTAGCTAGATTTTCAATGCGGGTCAAAAGGGCTAAGGTTTGTATCATTGGTGCTTTTATTGAGAGCTCATACTTGTAAGTCGAGACTCGTAAACGAGGCGACTTATGAAAAGAGCTATTTAGAGGCTGAATTAAAATATTGATAAGTGCAAAGGCGGTAGGGCTATCTCGAGGTCGGGGCGACCTGTGGAAAAGGGCTATCTAGATGTCGGATTAAAATATTGATAGCTACAAAGGCAGTAGAGCTATCTAGATGTTGGATTAAAATTAACATATGGAAATGGCTATCTAGAGGCTGGAAGATTAAAATACTGATAACCCTAGAGGCTACAAAAGTAGTAGGGCTATCTAGATGCCGGATTAAAATTAACATGTGGAAAGGGCTATCTAGAGGTGGAAAGATTTTAAAATATTGATAACGCTAGAGGCCAGAAGATTAAAATACTGATAACCTAAGAGGCTACAAAGGCAGTAGGGTTATCTAGATGTCGAATTAAAATTAACCTGTGGATAGGGCTATTTAGAAGCCAGAAGATTAAAATACTGATAACCCTAGATGCTACAAAAGTAATAGGGCTATTTAAATGTCGGATTAAAATTAACTTGTGGAAAAGGTTATCTAGAGGCTGAAAGATTAAAATACTGATAACCCTAGAGACCGGAAGATTAAAATACTGATAACCTGTGGAAAGGGCTATCTAGAGGCCGGAAGATTAAAATACTGATAACTTGTGGAAAGGTTTATCTAAAAGACGGATTAAAATATTAAAATACTGATAACATGTGAGCTATCTAGAAGGCTGGATTAAAATATTAAAATACTAATAACTTTTGGAAAGGGCTATATAAAGGCTGGATTAAAATATCGATAGGTGCAAAGGCGATCGGGTTAGGGCTATCTAGAGGCCAGATTAAAATACTGATAGGTGCATGTCAAATAAATTTACCCTTGGAGTCATATAACACCAAGGTATCATTCGAACGTAATTCCAAACCTACCACACTTTGGTTGGCTATGCCAGTTTGCCAAGCCACCGTGTCGTCGACGTCGGCTAGGACTAGGTTTCCATCGTTTCCAAATGTCAACATTTTATCTTCTCGGACCGGCTTGCCATGGTTGGCGCCCCAAACCCATCGCCTGACGAATTTGGAACGACAGTGGTCCATGCGTAGTCCTAGGATGTAGGCATTAGGAGTGGCATTATAGAAACAAATGATAAATGTAAATTTACCAATGCCAGTGGAACGATAGCTGGCACCATATTCGGTAATGTAAGAGCCAAATTCACCTTGGTTAGTGTATTTGAAAGCAGTGGCGAAGCCAAAAAAACTTGGACATTGGGGTCAATTTTATAAAGAAATTTTTCTTAGATTTTTATCATTTAACCAAGGTGAGACTTAGAGACAAATAGACAACCAAGGCCTTCACTTGGTAATCCTTTTATAAGGAAAATTTCTTTAGACTTTTATCATCTAACTAATGTGGGACATTGTATTGAGCCTTTGATAATCATTTCAAAATGCTAGTAGCTCAAGCTTATTTTCTCTTTTAAAGATAACTGTCTGCAATGATTTAAGTGTCTAAATTTCACTAGTGTTGCAGGCACAACTATGGCATCTTCTCTGATGGATAAGAAGGGAAGGAAAGTCTCCTAATGACAAGCTTTACGGGGATGGTATTATAATATCCATCTCTCTTATATAAATGTAGTAGCAGGAGTTGAATAAATTTATTAAGACAAAGTTTCATGTAGTTGGATAAGTTTTTGTTTTGGACTTTATTTGAGTATATATACCATGGTGATACATGTATTAATTGCTAGTATTGGTATATTGTATGAATCCTTTACTATTTTTGTTGCTCTTTTTTCTCATATATGTATATGTCGTGTGTTGTGGATGTTATTTGAAGTGGATGTTCATCCCACATCAGATATGAAGTGCTATAACTTCAAGTTCACTAAATATTTATATGATAATCATTTGTTTCTTTATTTATTACTTGGACTTTTGAAGTCCCACATTGTTTAACAATATAATCTTGTCCCATGTTTGTTTTATAAATGGAGGAAAGTTCAAGTATAAATTAAATTTTTTGATTGCTAAGAGAGGAAGTTTACTTATTTCAGTGGGGTCAAATTATTAAATTACACTCACAAAAAAATTATTAGCCACTGTTTGAAAGTGGCATTGGTAGGAACAAGGATTGGGCTTGGCCACAAATACAAATTTTGCACTCAAACATGTTGCATCAAAATGATTTAGTACGTTGAACTCTAAACACACCGGATGCTAATAATTATTAAAAAAAAAATATTATTATACCATCTAAGTTCTTAGTTCTTAAATTCCTATTCCCATGCCCGCCATCTCAAAATATAAAATCACAGTGAACTAGGAAGGAGTATTAAAATTTTGAAGCATACTGGTCTGTTTGGTGAGAATTTTATTTTTCTCAAAATAAATATGTTTTGAACCAAGTTTGTCCTTGGTGCCACCAGTATTGACTGTTATTATTTTTCAAATGGGAAAAAACTGAAACATCAAAAGTGCAGCAACTTGGTTATACATAGAAGATTGGAAGCCGCCTCTATATATATAAAAAAGAGAGAGAGGAGAGAGAGAGAGAATTATTCAATCCTATCTAACAATATAACGCTCAGGTGGACCGGATGGACAAAATTATGATAGGAAGCTGGGTTTCATTTATATCTGACATGTTGTAGTTGTACAATATAAATGCATGCTGAACACTATATACAAGAAGAAAAAATGATAAAAAAAAATATAAATAAATAAATAAAAAGATCAAGTTGATGATTATTATGCCCCACTGGAATGCATGAAATCCATGTATCTTCTTAGGTTATGTTTGATTGCATCTTAATGTATCTTAACAACTTACCTCGTAATGCATCTTAACAGTTCACATCTTTGTATTAAGAGATTCTCTGAATAGTTTAGACTCATATTTGTATCTTAATGATTTAGAGACATTCAGAGGGATTTTTTTATCTCAATTTCAAACATTAAGATGCATTAAGAAGTGAGCTGTTAAGATGTATTAAGATGCAATCAAACATCATCTTAGTCATTTATAACTAAAAAGCTGGATGACATTGGAAAATTAATATCAAGCCGTTAAAAGAACCTTAGCTACAAATCAATCTATGTAATCCAATTCTTGGCTTTTGTCATTCAACAGTCGAAAAAAATAGTCCAAGGATCATGAGTTGTTATATATATATATATATATATATATATATATATATATATATATATATATATATATATATATATACGCGCGCGCGCGTGTCAAGATTGAAAGGATCTTGACTTTTCTGACTTGAAACTTATAAATACTAAGCTGTTCCTCACACCACAGGTAACCAAATCCATGAGCCTAGATGGAATTCCATAGGGATGACATGATGTGTATGTCATGTGCTGCATTTTATAAAGTAAATGGAAAAATCATAAAATTCAAATATGATTTTAAAAAGAACATAATAAAACGTTATAGTTAACAGTAGAAGTTTTGGGTGTAAAAAGTATTAAAAACCTTGACCAAAGTGCCTAATTCTGGAGCAAACAATAGTTTCCATCTTTATTATTTTGCCGATAAAAAAAATATTTATCTTGTTATTCATTCTTATCATTAATCCATTCTTATGAATAAAATACTATTTTCTTAATTTATTCTTATTCAATTAAGAATTTTCAACCCTACTTTTACAAACCGTACAAGTAACATATCTCCATGTACTTTACTAGTACAGGTAGACCCCAAGCCAGTCAGAGTCCAGCTCATTGGAGAAACTTTGACTAGATTATCTTCAACTTGCTTGATTTATATGTCAATTGTTTCCCATGGTCACAGCACATTGATTAGTTGCAATTTTTATATTGCCTGAATGCTATATATATATATATATATATATGGCGCAATTTATTAATCAATTAATAAGTAGTATAACAGAATATTAAGACATGCACCAACTCCACAAAATTCTACAAACTAAAACTAAAGTTAAGGCAATCAAAAGCATGACATTTTTTAATTAGCAGCATAATTCGTTTCAAAACAGTTAGAAGTGGATATACAACATGGATTCAAGCAATTGTTAATTAATACCACCTTATTTCCAAAGAAGTATCATATGCAAAACTTTTTTGTTTTTTTAATAAATAAATAAATAAAAGTCCATTTTATTTTCGTGATAGTAATGACACAATGTTTTCAAGTTTATCATCATAATTTTATTATTATATTATTATTATTAAAATAAACAATTTAAAAAAAATAAACATGGAAGAAATATATTCTTAATTTTTTTAAAATTCGTGTAAGAAACTCTTTTTTTAGAACAAAAAATAGTAGTATACATTGAATTTCACTTTGCATATTGTGGGCAATAAAATCGTGTCTTGTTAGGATTAGGGTTTCGTGTTGGCTGGAGAGGCGAGAAATACACAAAGAATAAGGAATTGACTGATTGATTGAAGAGGGGAGAAAAACAGGTGAGCGATTACTCCAATGACACGTGGCAGAACTCTCAGAATTCGAAAACTGGGTTTGGGTAGCAGGGATTCCAAGAGCCTTCTTGAGTCTTCGAGTTAGGAGAGAGTTTCAAGTGCTTAGAGCTTCCAAGAGTTCAAGTGTAATGTTCTGAGAACGATCCCTTCTTCTTAGAATAGAAGGGCTATTTATAAAACTTTTCTGAAAAGTAGTCACATGCCAGACATATGTTTTAAGGGAAATTTCCGAAGTACCCTTTAGTCATCAAAGTAATGCCAAAATTGCTCTGTCCTTCTAGCCGTCAATCTAATCCCTCAATCAATTTCCAAAATGGGTCGCATTCACGAGTCTTCTGCCTTGGAACACGTGGAGGCTTCCCCGGGTCTAGCACATTTATTTTCGGTTTTTTCGGTATCCATTTAATTACATCATGGACCATAATTCGTACATTTAATTAGGTCGCATGAACCCTAATTTGTACATTTAATTAGGTTATGAAAACTCTAATTTGTACATTTATTTCAATTAAGTTATGTGAACCCTAATATGCACTTGAGCCCACAATTAGAACACACAAGTTTTTGAGGTTAAACAACAGAGCAAAAGAAACTAATATAATTATAGTAGTTTTAGAATTCTCTTTCTTTTTGGTATATATTGTAATAATAAAAGAACAAAAACACTATTTTCGAAATACTAATTTATCTATCGTAATGTATATAATTTATAATTATATAATATACATTGCACTGAAATTATCATTTTCGTAAAATATTTCTAATCTCCCAATTTGTTCGCAATATTTGTAAATTTATACCTATATATATATACGGTTTCAAAATTAGAGATATATTTTTTTTTTTAGTCTGTTTCAAAATTAATTAGAGACACATTTTTATTTTAAGGCCATAAAGTGATGTGATTTTTCTAATTTGTCATTACTTTTTAACTATTATTTTTAATATCAAATCACCACACTTAAATTTCTATCTAATATTAAAGTAATATTTAAGAATATAAAATTGTTCTTAAAAATTCTCGTTTTATAAATATATTTATAATTTTGGAACTAAGAGAGTATTTTGTCCCCGCGTACAAGTAACTTAGCATCTGTTAAGTTTTTGTCCAAAAAGTTTTCGCGTCACCAATACAAATCCTAATGTTAAACAAATACTACAAGTTAAAACAGGAGCGGAGAGAAATAACATAATCCAGAGAGTCAAAGTTTGCTGCATTCTTTATTTTGTGCACAATAAATAATTTAAAATAAAATAATCATGCAAGTTAGCTATATACTCCTATATATAGGACTGGTCAAAGTCCACCCCCACCAAGCCATCAAAGAAGAAGACACCTTAACTTTATCAACTACTGATCATCACATAAGATCAATCATCCAAATATTCCTATAAATACATACAACCTTTCCTTACATCTCACCAGCTCAAAAACAATGTCTCCATCTTCTTCTTCTTCTTCTTTACTTCCATTCCCATTTTTCATTATCACACTCTTCGTTATATCAATTACCACAGCCCGAGCCATTGTGCCTCCTAATGCAACTTTTCAATACAAAAACGAAGGTGAATTTGGCGAATACATTGTCGAATACGACGCTAATTACCGTACCTTGGACATAGGTACATTTCCATTCCTCCTATGTTTCTATAACACTACTCCTAATGCCTACATCCTAGGGCTACGCATGGGCCATCGTCGGTCCGAGTCCACCATGCGTTGGGTTTGGGACGCGAACCGTGCCAAACCGGTCCGAGAAAATGCAACGTTGACATTTGGCACCGACGGAAACCTAGTCCTAGCCGACGTCGACGGAACGGTGGTTTGGCAAACCGGCACGGCCAACCAAGGTGTGATAGGTTTGGAATTGCGTCCAAATGGTAACTTGGTGTTATATGATGACAAGGGTAAATTTGTTTGGCAAAGTTTCGATCATCCAACTGATACTCTTCTTGTGGGCCAAGCTTTGCGAATTAATGGGCCCACCAAGCTTTTTAGTCGTTTGTCCGAAGTGGAGCCGTCCAATGGGCCGTACACGTTTGTGATGGAACAAAGGCATCTGGCTATGTATTACAAAAGCAACAATGCTCAAAATCCGTTACAATACTATAAATCAGATTTATTAGGAGATGGTCAAGGCTCTTTGGCAAACCTAGTTTTTGGTGTTGAGCCGTGGACTAATATAGAAAGCGATACTGCATGGGCTTATGAGCTTAATTTTGCATTCAATCTAATCAATTCTTCGAGCTCAGGGACATATACTCTGTCCCGGCCTAAATACAATGCTACTTACTCGATACTTCGTGTTGGTTTAGATGGAAACCTAAGAGTATATACGTACGAGGAACACGTTGACTGGGGTGCATGGGAGGTTACATACGTGCTATTTGATAGAGATGAAGGACGTGAGAGCGAATGTAAATTGCCAAAAAGGTGTGGATCTCTCGGGGTTTGTGAAGACGATCAATGTGTGGCGTGTCCGAGGCCTCAGGGGCTGCTAGGATGGAGCAAGACTTGTGCGCCACCGGTGTTGCCACCGTGTAGGGGCGGGGCTACTGTGGGTTATTACAAAGTTTTGGGCGTTGAACATTTTACAATTACAGAAGGAGATGGACCTGTGAGCCTAGTTGATTGCAGGGAGAGATGTAACAAAGATTGCAAGTGCTTAGGGTTTTTCTATAGAGAGGAGTCTTCCAAGTGCTTGTTAGCTCCTGAATTAGGCACTTTGACAAAGGTGGCCAATTCCTCTCATGTTGGATATATCAAGATGGCTAGGTAGTTTAATTTGTGTTTTGTTTGATATTGGAATTTGCATTATTTGTGGTTTGTTGTAACAAATAAAGAAGAACTGAATGTGGAGGGAGGGTTAATTTTATTCTTCTATCGTCTTAAGATCTTATAATATGTAATTTGGGATGTCATTATGTTATGACACTGCATGTGTAATAATTTTTATACTATTTGAATTTCTTATTAATTCTGATATTTTTTTTTTACTAATATACATTTTTTACTCCTTCATCACCAATTTGGCAGCATACTGATTATCCAACACTAGTTCCAGGGCAAGAGTAGAGAGCTAAAGATCCAAAAAAGAAAAAAAGAAAATGATAAAATCCCTGGCATGCAAATGCATTGTGATTTTTTAGGTATTAATAATAAATTTTTTGTTTTTGCTGATAAAAAAAGTGAGAATAAAAATGAAAATGTGCGCTTATCAGACCCTTAAAAAAGTGGAATTGATGAACAAGTTTTGCTGTTTCATTAGATGCATGGTGCTGGAATGGTAATTTGAGTAATCTAGCTATATATAGAATTATAGATTAGACCCGGAATTAAAATACAAGTAAAAATACAGGTTTTCTGTGTATTAATATAAATTTTGAACGAAGCCATATATATATATATATATATATATATATATATATATGTTCATATTACCCGGACTATGTTTGTTGTCTACAGCTTCATATGAAGGTACAAAGAAGAGAGCGTATATCAGTGGTGATATGTGGCTCTAAGTGCATATTAGGGTTCACATGATTTAATTGAAATAAATGTATAAATTAAAGTTTTCATAACCTAATTAAATGTACAAATTAGGGTTCATGTGACCTAATTAAATGTACAAATTAGGGTCCATGATGTAATTAAATAGATACCGGAAAAGTCAAAAATAAATGCTAGACCCGGATAAGCCTCCACGTGTTTCAAGACAGAAGACTCGTGGATGCAACCCATTTTGAGAATTAATTGAGGGTCTTGGACTCATAGAAGCTCTGAACACTTGGAACTCTCTCCCAACTCGAAGACTCAAGAAGACTCTTGGAATCACTGCTATCCTAACTCGGTTTCTGAATTCTGAGAGTTCTGCTACATGTCATTGGAGTAATCGTCCACCTGTTCTTCTCCCCTATTCAATCAATCAGTCAATTTCTTATTCTTCGTGTATTTCTCGCTTTTCCAGCCAACACGAAACCCTAACCCTAGCAAGGCACGATTTCCTTGCCCACATTAATTTGGTGACTCTGCTGGAGAGGTGTAGAATTCGTGAAGGGTATGCCCACAATTCGAAGTGGGAGAACTACAGGAAGAGTTTCACCGACAACAAGCATCACTTCACCAAATCCAGTTCCAAGACAAGCAAACCAAGTTTTCCAAGGCGCGAACCTAGATTTCGACCAACCCATCATCGAAGACGCATCGGAAGGAAGTTCAACATCACCTCAAATGTCTGATCAACAACAAACTAGTGCTAGACAAATAAGCACGGGAAAGCAAAGTGAGGAAGGAACTGGAGAGCAGACAACTGCGAATACTATGCAGATGGAGATGCTCAAGGCATTAAAAGAGGCACGAGAAGGCCAATAGATGATGATGATCATGATGCTGAAAATGTAGAGGAAGCAGGAAGAGATGGAAAATTTTCACCAGCAGTTGATGCAGATCCCTATTTTCAAGGCTATATTCCCAGGAAGTTCACAAGAGGAACCATCAGGAGTGGAAGACAGCAACAACAAAAAGAATCAGATTGTGCCTCCAACAACGGAGAGTCAGTCGATTCCAATCATCAACTTGAAGTCCAAAAATAGCGGTGATATGCCACAACTAAGATTGGAAGCGAGTTAGCCTTAGCCCAACATCATCCCAACCACTCTCCCAGTATTTTCACAAGTGCAGATACCCACCATCCCAAGCTACATCCAACGAACAAGCCAACAAACACAACCGATACAAACTGTGCAGGATGTAAGTGTACACCAGCCAATTTCCTTACCATACACACCACCAATACATCAATACATCACAGCCCCTCAAAGAGTCCATACCACGAGCCAGTATGTGATAAAGGATGATATGATCAATGTGATCAATCAACTTCACAAGCAGACATCCTGACCTTCAGAGTTGGACTTTACTCCACCCTACCCGGCACACGTTTGGAGACAACCTTACCCAGCAGGGTACATTGAGCACCCATCGTAGTTCCCAAAGTATAACGGGGAGAAAGGGAATGTCAGAGAGCATATTGCCAGGTTCGTGGAGTCAATGTCTCCATGGTTGGGTAATAATGAGGTGAATAACCACAATCTGTTGATGAGGGAGTTCAACAAGATCTTGACGGATAGTGCCTTTAGTTTATACTATAATTTGGAGAGAAGGTCAGTCCATGACTGGGATGATCTAAAATTGCAGTTTTTTTAAGAAATTTTTCTATGTGCAGAAACAGGTAACCATTGTAGAGCTCATGCGATTCAAGCAGAGGTCGAACGAGGAGCTTTCAGACTATGTGGACAGGTTTAAGGCGTAGGCACAGAAGTACGCAGATCCAATTGAAGAAAAGAACTTAGTGAGTATATGCAACAATGGTGCCATCGATGCCTTCAAGACCCATCTCATTACAAAAGCCTGCGATTCATTTACAACTCTCTCGTCTTTCGCACAAGACTTGGGAGGAATCATGACATTGCCTACAAACTATGCGACTATTACATGGAAGGGCAAGAGGACGGCTACTATAGCTCTGGTAGATTCTCAGCCAAAACCACAAGGGGGCAAGAAGGAGAAGAATGAGAAAATTTTTGAACAAAACAGAGGAAAGTCCGGGGACAAGTATGCAAGAATGCCAATCCCGGAGGCTATTACATGTAGTGAGAAGGCATTTAGGGACCTGTATGAACAATGGATAGAACATGGAGTGGTGAGGCCTCCGAAGCCTAGATTTGTGGTGATGGAAGAGATGAAAAGAAGACCAGACTTCTGTGTGTACCACTAGTATGCAGGACATTCTATTATGGACTGTTACAGTCTGCGGAGGATATACCATAAGAAGCCGGCAGCTGGAGAAATTGAACTGGGAAAAGGAAGCAGCGTGCATGACAAGCCACTGCCTAATCACAAGGGAAAAGAAACGTGCAACACTATTACTCATAGTGAGGCACCAGAAGTGGAGATGATGGAGAATGCAGAAATGATGGAAGAAAGGATGGATGTTGATCCAGGCCTGCAGGTGATGGCGCTAATGAATGGAGCCAAATTCAAAAAAAAATTCGGTCAGATAGGATTGACTAAGAAAGCAAGGATAGAAGCAACCAAGGCAATCATTAAAGTTACCGAGACACAAGAGACCTACATGAAAGTAAGCAAATGATTTATGAAGACGATGGAAGAGGAAGAAAACAAGATATATTTCTCCAAAGCTAATAGAGAGATAAGATACCCGCACAACAGGTCATTATATGTAACAGCAGTACTCAATGGTGTAGAAGTGCGGATCGACAATGGAGCATCTGTAAATATTATGCCCTACACCGTGTTTAAATGGTTAGGCTTGCCAGAGAAGATAATTGTGAAAGAACAGACAAAGATCACAGGGCTTGTTAATCAAAGCACGAGAACCCTTAGACACATCAAGGTGGATATGCAGGTAGGAAAGATCCGAGGACCTGTGATATTCCATGTAGCAGAGGTGGATGTAGCATATCATGTCTTGCTAGGAAGGGCCTGGCAAAACGACTATGGGGTGGTACCTTCAGTTTTTCATCAATGCCTGAAAGCTATATGGAAAGGGAGAGAAATAAAGGTACTAGCAACAAGAAATCCCTTTGGACCAGAGGAGGCACACATCACCGAAGCAACTTTCTTCGGCGATGTCGCTGAAGAGGGAGAAAACCAGATTACAAGGCCTGATTCCCTATAACTAGCAAGCTGGGAGGAAGTGCAGGAAGATAAGTTCGTGCTTGTAGAAAAAGAAAATAAGAAGACCTCGGAACTAGGAGAATGTTCCAAAAACAAGAAGCCAGAGGTAGTAGACCTAAAAAAGGAAGGAAAAGGAGAAAATAAAAGGCCAGCAGACCTTAAAAATACCAGAAACGTAATAAATGTCAATCGGACAACACAATTAGAGGATGGCCAAAAAACAAAATAGGAGAGAGTTGTTAAACCCGACGGAAAGATGGTGTTTCGCTTGTGACGGTGCAAGGGGGAAGAGCCCAAGGGAGAACGTAAACCTAACAGCTCAAGAGGTATTCCCCACTCTAGTAATAATGAAGAAGGTGAAATTGTGCAGCAGAAGGTAGAACCAGCTCCAGAATGCTTTAAGGATAGGCCGAAACCTCAACAAAATGAATTAGAAGAAGTTGATTTGGCAACAGATGGAGGAATGCCAAGACCGACTTATGTCAACAAAGAGTTGGATGTTAATTAAAAGGAAGAGCTCGTGAAATTACTGCGAGAGTATAGGGATGTCTTTGCTTGGAACTACGATGAGATGCCTGGGATTGACAAGGAACTGGTAGAGCATAGTCTGAATATAAGCCCGGGAATAAACCAGTTAAGCAATCACCTCGCAACTATACACCCAAAAGCGAGACCCAAATAAAGGAGGAAATCAAGAAGTTGCTGGAAGTAAGGTTCATTAAGCCAATCCAACATCCGATATGGCTATCCAGCATTGTACCAATAAAGAAATCAAACGGCCAGTTACGGATATGTGTGGATTTCAAAGACTTGAATAAGGTATGCCCGAAAAACATGTACCCATTACCCAACATAGATATTGGTAGATGCAATGGCTAATCACGAGATGATGTCATTCATAGATGGGTTTGTGGGTTATAATTAGATAAAGATGTCAGTAGAAGATGCAGAGTTGACGGCCTTTCGTACCCCGTTTGGGAATTTCTACTATCTAATAATGTCGTTCGGGTTAAAGAATGTGGGGGCAACTTATCAAAGGGCAATGCATGCTATATTTCATGTCATGATTCATGATATAGTAGAAGACTATGTGGATGACGTAGTAGTGAAATCTAAGAAGGCGACAACTCATGTGAAGGACTTGAGGAAAGTGTTTGAACGATGCCGAAGATACAAGTTGAAGATGAATCCAAAGAAGTACGCATTTGGAATGAGGGTTAGAAAATTCTTGGGGTTCTTGGTGCACAACAGAGGTTTGGAAGTAGACCCAAACAAAGAGAAAGCAATTACGGATATGCCCCCACCAAAAATGCAAAAACAGTTGAAGAGCTTTCTAGGAAAAAGTTTCTTATATGAGGAGATTCATGCCAGCATTAGCATAAATCACAGAACCTTTCGGAAAATTGCTAAAAGGAAAGGTAGAATGGGACTGGGGGCAAGACCAGCAACAGGCCTTTGAGAAGGTAAAAAGAATCCTGGCTTCAGCGCAAACGATCGTAGCACCTCAAAGAGGAATCCCGTTGCAGTTATACATCACATCTACTAAGAAGTCTATAGGCGGATTGATCACACAGGAGGTGAATGGAGAAGAAAAACATGTGTATTACATTAGCCGGATAATCAGAGGACCGAAAATCAGGTACTCACAGGTGGAGAGGCATTGCCTAGCGTTGGTGTTCATTGCGCAAAAAATGCGACATTACTTTCTAGCGCACAAAGTGAAGATTGCAACCAGAACTGATCCGATCAGATATCTACTGACTAGGCCAACATTAGTAGGAAGACCCGCTAGATGGATGATGATCCTTTCAGAATACGACATCAAGTGTGTGACACCGAAGGCGATCCGATGTCAAGCCTTGGCAGACCTGTTAGCTCAATTTCCAAATGGAGAATATGAACCTCCTTCTGAGGATCTTCCAAGTGGAGAAGTGGAAGTAATCGACTGAATGGACGAAGATCTAGAATGGTGGAATTTGGCTTTTGACGGATCGTCTGCAGAAGGTAAAGGCGGAGTAGGAGTAGTGTTGGCTACTAAAGAAGAGAAAGAAATGGCACTGTCATACAAATTGGACTTCCGTTGCACAAACAATGAAGCAGAATATGAGGCATTTATATTGGGATTGTTGGCGGCTCAAGAATTGGGGGCCAAGCATCTTAAAGTAAAGGGAGATTAAAATCTGATAGTACAACAAAGAAGAGGCCAATTCGCAGTGAAGGAACTTATCTTGGCACCATATCGAACTATAGCACATAAAGTGCTGGAGGCTTTTAAGAAGGTGGTGATTGAGTATGTGCCGAGAGGACAAAACAAACAACCTGGCGTATTAGCAACTACAGCATCTCGAGTGTTTGTCCAAGGAGAAGACCTAGATGTGAAGGTAATAAAAAGAGCCCTCCCAACCACGATCCAAGATTTGTTCCCCAAAGATATGACAGATGATTGGAGACATGATATCTCCCATCAATTGCAAACAAAGGAAGGAACAATCTTACCAGTAGAACTTTAGAAATACGGCATCATCAAAGGGGACTTGTATCACAAAGAAGCAGATGGTGTATTGACATGATGTTTAGGGAGGCAGGAAGCGAACAAAGTTTTGTATCAAGTACATAAATAGAGCTGCGGAGTAGCAAATATTGGGTTGTATCGTAAGTTGCAGTGCCAAGGGTATTATTGGTCCGAAATGAAGAAGGAAGCAGATGCACTTCAACGACAATATGTTTCATGCCAAGAATACCCTGGGGAGGAGAAATGCGCCTTCATTGATGACATAGCAGATTGGCGAATCCCTTATGTGCAGTTTTTACAAAGCGGCAATCTTCCCACCAAAAAAAAGGACGCAGTCATAATAAGGAGGAAGTCACAACATTTCTTCTTAAAAATGGAGAATTGTTTAGAAGGGGGTTCAATGGCAAGCCCTTGCGGTGTTTGGAGATAGGAGAGACCAAAGATTTGGTCTACCAAATGCACAAACATGAACACCAAGGGGGAGCCAAGTTGTACAAACGATTGATTGATCATTGTTACTATTGGCCAAAAATAGAAGGAGATTATATAGATTTTGTCAAGAAATGCCATGTTTGCCAAATCCATGGGAATTTGATTTATGTTCCTGCTATAGACTTGTGAACTATAGCAACACCATGGCCTTTCCATACATGGGGAATGGATCTTATAGGTCTCATTAATCCAAATTCAAAAAGCAACATATGGATCTTGATGGCCACTGAGATGTATACAAAGTAGGTAGAGACAATCCCTTTGAAAAAGGCTACGGGTCGAGCAGTGGCGAACTTCATTAAGGAACATATTATTTGTCATTTCGGGATCCCGAAGATCATTCTATCAGATAATAGAACTCCCTTCATCAATAAAGACATCAAAAATTTGATAGAAAGATACAATGTGAAACATTATAAATCATCACTCTACTACCCGAAAGGCAATGGGCAAGCAGAAGCTACAAACAAAACTTTGATCAAGATTTTATCAAAAACCCTAGACGATCATACGAAGACATGGGCAGAGCAATTACCGATAGCATTATGGGCATATCGAACTTGAAAAAGAAAGCCTACAGGTGAAACTCCATATGTTTTAGTCTATAGAGAAGAAGTTATCTTGCCCGCCGAAATAGAAATCCCTTCGGCTAGGATGAGACTCCAAATCTTAGTTGAGGAAGAAAATCGACCAGCAGCCCTTGAGGCCTTAGCTGACTTCTGAGACCAAGCCAAAGAAAAATTGGAACGGTATCACAAAAGACTGCGACGACGATATAATACCGCAGTGGTACTGCGACAAATTCTGGTGGGGGACTTAGTGCTCAAGACAGCGAATCAAATCATAGGGGGAACACCAACTACCAAATTTTACCCCAAATGGGAAGGCCCGTATAGGGTACGAGAGATCTCCAAAAGCGGGTATTTCAAAATATCTCGTGTGGGATCAAATGTTATCTCAGGCCCATTGAACCTGAAATGGGTAAAGAAATATTACACATGAGATAGTCAACACAAAAGTTATACTTTCAACTTTAAAAGTAATTGAGGCACCTGACTATAATCCCTCAAAGTTATACTTTTAACTTTAAAAGTAATTGAGGCACCTAACTATAAGTCCTTAACCTGAAAAAGTTACACTTTATCTCTAAAAATGATGAACGTTATGCTTTCTCCGACAAAAGCAAGATTTATTATTTTTATGAAAATTTTGAAACATTATGCTTTTTGTTAAAAGCAATTTGAATATCAATAAATTATCAAACTTTCACTTATACTTAAATGTTTTTTTAAAAAAATAACAATATATAGATTCAAGTGTTGGTTTGCAAAAAAATATACATACATGTTATTGACAACATTCATGTTTACCTATTCATAATACCTATTGTTGTCTTAGATTATTAATTTGAGTAACTTGAGATTCAATAATAAATATTGAGTTTTAAAGAATCATTCAAATTAAAGGCAATCAACAAGGTTAAAAAAACTCTAATTTGATCAATGTAATATGTGTAAATGAGTTTCTGATACATGAAAAGGAAAAAAGATACTACAGAAAGTCATGATCCAAAGGCCATGACATATGAAACTGAAGAGAATGTATAGTTAAGGCTTTTAAATCAGTATTGGCAGTATCCCGAATCTCGAGATTTTCAGCTTTCAATTTCTTGACATCTCGAGTAACTAACTCTAAGTCCTAAAGCTGACTCTCTACTTCATGAAGCTGGGATTTTAGATCTTGGGAATGGATCTTTAATTTGTTTGCGGCTTCGTCAAGCTCCAAAATCTGTGCTGAAAATGAGTCATCTTCACACTTACGTACAGCAACTTCCAAACGTAGCCCAACCAGATTAAAATTTGACTTGAGGAGATCCAGTCTAGCCCAAAAAGGGGACATATCAACACCCACGGCTGCAAGGTCGTCTACATCATCGCTAAATTTTTCAAGTCCTCAACTCGCAAAGAGTATAAAGAAAGAGTGTGCAACCTAAGAACAAGGTCTGCGAGCTGATCTAGAAAGAAGGTCTGGGCAGAAGACGCCTTAATAATCAGCTGGTCAAGTATCTGTGGGAACCGAGGTAGGAGACGCTCAAGACTTTCCTGACTAGAAGATGATATCTAGAAGCCCCTCCAAAAAATAAGATCTCCACTTGGATTGAAGGAAGCTCTGACAGAAGCTACTTTAGAGGCCATCATAGAATTTGTCGAGATAAATGAAGGAGGAGCAAAGGACTGTTGTGCTGCTGATATATCCTTGACGCTTTGGTCATCCGGAAGACAACCCGGAGGATAACTGAGATCATTATATAGCGAGGTATACACATTCGGATTGAGAGCATCAAATGAGGCAAGTGCATCAACAGGCAAAGGCAAATCTTGCATCTTCTCGCTTTAAAAACAAGATAATAAAGCATAATATATTTGGGAGAAAGAAAGAAAATTCAAAAAAAAGATAATATATTTACCAAAGAAAGATACTCACAAGATAGTCAATGGAAAAATAGTTGGGAGATGCCATAGAAAGTGGAATGTCGTTCAACCCACCCAAAGTGCTATCAACGATACCCTCTCGAGAAATCACCAACTTGGCAGAATCTTTCTGGGGAGCAATAGTCTCAGAAGGATCCCCCTCGAGGAAGCAGGAGTCTCATCGATATCTTCAGGCCTATCATGTGGGAAAGTTATAAAAGGGCTTGAGGAAATTATTGTATCACCCACAGCAAGGCTCGAGCTCACATCAGATAAAGTGTCCTTGGCATCAAGACTAACACAAACACCGTGTAATGAAGACGACTCAACACTGATAGAGATAGGTCAAGGAGGGTCACAACTCGTAGAAGCCGCCGCGGTTGCCCCATTTGCAGTACTAGACATAAACTCAAGAGGAACATCATCATCATCTTCTTCATCAGCATCGCCAATCTTAAAACGATAGAAATAATGATATAAGGAATCACGAAAGCAGTTATGTGGATAGTAACAAACATAAATGAAGATACTACAAAAATACATACCAAATTTCTACGGCATTTCTTGACTGGATCCTCGGCTGCTGGCACACTAGGACTAGCATCATCAAAAGGGCGCTTTGTTAATGGCCTTAAGCGAAGCATGATGCCAGGACGACTAACCGGGGACACGGTAGAAGCAATAGGAGGAGCCACCTCAGAATCAGTAGTGGTAGGTGTTCTTGTTTTAGAACGAGTAATTCTCATTTTCCCGGCATCAGAGGATCCCTGAGGAGGAGCTAGATGAGGCATCCGAGACAGCGGTAACTGAGACAAAGTCCGTGATGGAAGGTTCCTAGAAGTAGTAGGGGCATGTACGGGAAGAATAGTTAGGTCACTTTGAGAGTGCACACCTGCTGATTGAGGAGGAGAAGACTTAGGCCTCACGCTCAATAAGCCGACTACTGGATGACCACTGTTCCGAACGGACATTGGGCTTAGGAGAACATAACATCCTAGCCCATTGAAGATGCTTGGGAGTAAAAACTGGTATAGAGCACATCAGGGTGTCCTCCTCTCACCTCTTAAGATTGATTTGCCAATAGTTACGTTCACTAGTAGTATACCGCCCACTCCGAGTAGCGGTTGGTATGACAAAGGCAAAGGGAAAGGATCTGTAAGGAGCAGCTGGGGGTTCTGAAAAGGCCCATGCAAAAGAGAGGGAGATAGACACGAAATTGAGAAGAGCAATCTCATAAGTCTCCTTGCAAGTACGGCCGAAAGGACACTCCTGGTCAAATCTAAATTGCCTCATAACCCTATGAGGATTATAAAGTACGGTACCAAAATTATTATCCTCAATAAAATATGGAAGCTCCGCAGCCCAAAGGAAAACGAACCAGGACAATGAAGAACCACTTAACCCGTTGGTGTTTAGATAAGAGCGAGACTCATGCCTATAGAAGTGAAGCAGGTGACCACCGTTTTCTGAGGCAATAATGTAGGGACGAGCGGTGAAGCATGAAAAATCATCAATGAAAAGTCGCAAGTCTGAACTAAAGCGGTAATCAATCCAGCGGGTTGTCTAGGGGTTGATGTGGGGCGATGAAAAAGGGTCTGAAGACTTCTTTTTCTTCTTAAAAAGATGTTCAAGAGAAGAATAACCTTTGAAATGCTCGAAGAGGAAGAGCTTAAGGAAGGAGCCTGGAATAAAGCAATTCACGTCGTACTTGAGTAAACGAAAAAGGAGAGTTGATAATTCAAGAAAAAGAAGAGAAAAGTGTAGTGTGAAATACAGTTAATGAAAGCATGAAAACGAATACCTCCCAACAGATTCTCTCAAAGCAAAGGCCGCTTCATCTAAATAGCGACACAGGGTTCCCAAAAAGAGGAAAGCAAGAGGAACCTCCAAACCTCGAGATAGCAGAGCTGCTAAGCTAAACATACGGGCTAAAGGACCGTCAATAGGAGACCCGGGAAAGAGAAAACGGGACAACAACATAGCCAGATAGGCTGCCAGAGGAAAAGGACAAGGCTCCTTACGAAAAGCAAGGACAAATTTATCGTAAGTAGAACTATCCCACTAATTAGTTTTGTAATCCCAAAAGAAATAGCGCTCCCAAGATAACTAGAAAGTCTTCTACTGGCTAATGGTCTCGAAATCTGGAAGGAGTGTGTTACCTTTGAATCCTGAGACGTAATGGGAAGATTGCTTGAAGGCTTCTATCAAGTAGGCAACACACTCAGCATCTCTAACGGACATACTAGATGGGTCACAAGAAGTCAAAGCAACAGCAGGAAGGCTATAAGATATAACTCAAAATAAGTACATAATTTAAAAAAAAGGGAATAAGAACGAATGAAAAAAACAGAAGAAAAGACTTACTGGTAGAGAGCATAGGCATCCTCTAGAGTAGGGGTGAATTCCCCCCAAGCACTAACGAATGTGCATGAAGAATAGCACCAGCGGGAAATCAACACAATAAGGGTGTCATGATCATGTTGGATACGTAGATCCCTACATAGATGAATACAGCGATATATGCCCGCACTCTTTAGTATAGCTTTATACTCAGCATTCTCGAAGATCTCGTCGGTCCAATGTTACCATCCCTGAAGGCGGCCAGATGAGTCAGACAAGAAGCAAAAGGGACTGAAAGAGTATTCTTGTTTCCCTATGCACATGCGGGGAATGCGATCAAAATGGGGGAAGTCGCCCCAACCTCCGCAAGCCGTGACATAAAGAAACAAGCTTTCTTTCTCTAGTAGAGGAAAAGTTATACAATCATAAGTTCTGAATTGCTCCCAGAAGGCGTCAGAAGGCCCAGAGAAGGGAGCCTTTCCCTAATCACTGACGAAGGGAGTTACCTTGGAAGTCTTCAGAACATTCGGTTGACGAGGCCTGCAAATAAGGAAGACTCCACATAAGGGTACTAAAAAGCAAGGAAAAGATGTCAAGTAAAGTATTTGAACTGAGTATGCTTACCATGGCAAGGGAAAAATCTGAGATTTACACTTGAGAATACCTGAAAAGAAGAAGAAATGAAGTCAGAGAAGGATCAAAATCACAATTATGAAAGAAAAAAGTTTTTGAAATTTTTTCGAAAAACTTCGGACAGCCAAAATGCATCATTCGGAGCCATTTTTTGACTTATTCTGGTATGCGTCATGGCCAATGGCGATGAATTTTGTAATACTCGTCGATACGGTCGTTTTGATATATTATGAGCCCGAGACTTCAAACAAAACAAAAGTTATGGTCAAAATAGCGGTCACGATTCTCAAAGTTCGTTTTTTTCACATTATTTGACATTTTCTCCTAGGGTTCGGCCCCCTAGGGTTCAGTCCCCTTAGGGTTTGGCCATGCAAGGAGGTCCCACCGAAGAGCATTTTTGTGTGTTTACTTCGCGATTTCGTCGAAAAACGCCAATTTTTCTTTATTATCCGAGGGAACCCTACCGAGATATGATACAGGTAACGGGGCTCGAAAGACAAAAGAAAAATTAGGGGTACCTAAAAAAATGTTGACTCAGCTTCCCCCTATAGGGTTCGGCCAACTATAGGGTCCGGCCTCCTAGAGCGGATTCTTGTGTGTACCTTTGAAATTCTGATGCTCCACAAATTCACTTTTCGGAACGAATGCTTCTTTATCGCAACAAATATTATATCTTTCTTTATTATCCAAGGGAACTTTATCGAGTTATGATCAGGGTAACGAGGCTCGGAAGACAAAAGAAAGGTTACAATGACCTGAAAAGAAAAATAGATGAAGCAAGTCAAGAAGAAGTTCGATAGAATACATTCAAATAAATAGAAAAATTGAAAGAAATAGGAGGGGGGACAGAGCCTCCCCCTAGGGTTCGGGTACTCCCTAAGGGTTCGGCCTTATAGGGGTAGAATTGTTTTCTTACCTCTTTCCCAAGTTGAGAAACATTTGCTTGAAAATTTCTTGGTGATCTTCTGACTTAAAAAAGGAGAGAAAATGCCAAGACAAAAAATTACACGATGAAAAGAAAAGTCTAAGTGACTTGGAATATGTATATACATATGCATATATTCAAACTGCATACTTGCTACAGAAAAGGAAACAACCTCTATTTTTCTATTAAGGAAGATTTCGAAATATAAAGATAAGTTTATTTGAACTTACTTCTAAATAAAAATATATATAGATAGAAATTTCGAAATTTGTATATATTTGATATTTGATATCTGATATTTTATTCCTAACAATAGAAAATTTTCAAAATTAAAATATATATATATATATATATATATTGAATATTTGATTTCCTTAAGAGGGAAGACCTTGCCTTGTAAAAATCTAATAAAGGAAGATTTTATTTTATTTCCAAACAATAAAATAAGATTTGATTATAAAAGATTGGATTTTATTTAGTGATATCTGATGATTTTCCTTGTCTTAATTTTCTGAAAAAATAAGGAAACACATATTGAGCAAGATATAGAAAGTTTTCAGATGATTTACCAAGAAGTCCAAGGAAGAGCCCTTTTAGGTCTTACCTTCCTAGGGTTTAACCCTAAGGGTTTGGCCCCTAGAGATTCCCTCTTTTAGGACCCTTGTGTTCAAGACTTGGACAAGTAGAGTCACACAAAATCATTCAAAAATTTGGAGTATTTTACATGAGCATCTCTCAGGAATCGCGACTCTCGCACAGGGGGCAAATGTGGGCCCAAGTGCATATTAGGGTTCACATGACCCAATTAAGATAAATGTACAAATTAGAGTTTTTATAACCTAATTAAATGTACAAATTATGATTCATGTGACCTAATTAAATGTACGAATTAGGGTCCATGATGTAATTAAATGGATACCGAAAAGGCCGAAAAATAAATGTGCTAGACTCGAGAAAGCCTCCATGTGTTCCAAGACAGAAGACTCGTGGATGCGACCCATTTTGAAAATAGATTGAGGGATTGGATTGGCGGCTAGAAGGACAGGGCAATTTGGCATTACTTTGATGACTAAAGGGTACTTCGGAAATTTCCCTTAAAACATGTGTCTGGCATGTGACTATTTCCCAGGAAAGTTTTATAAATAGCCCTTCTAAGAAGAAGGGATCACTCTCAGAACATTACACTTGGACTCTTGGAAGTTCTGAACACTTGGAACTCTCTCCCAACTCGAAGACTCAAAAATACTCTTGGAATCTCTGTTATCCTAACCCGGTTTCCGAATTCTGAGAGTTCTGTCATGTGTCATTGGAGTAATCGTCCACCTGTTCTTTTTTCCTTTTCAATCAATCAGTCAATTCCTTATTCTTCGTTTATTTCTCACATCTCCAACCAACACGAAACTCTAACCCTAATAAGATACAATTTTTTTGCCCACAATAATCAACCTTGTTAATCATATCCAGTCCCGAAAAAGAAAGCATTATATACCGAGAAAAATCATTGGAGTTCGAGAAAGATGCTAGAAGCCTAGAATCAAATAAACAAATGGATCATATTAATGCTCCTCACTCGGCTTTCTTTATAAGTGGCATTCCTCTGGCGTGGAAACTATATATTAAAGTTCTCTCTGTGTCCAAAAAGGTGAGTTCTTTTTTTATTTTTTGTGTAACACCCCCTTTCCGAAATCGAAAGAGAGGTTACACACAAAACATAACAAAACTACAAAATGAACAGAGAGCTCTATGCCACAAAAGAATATCTCTAACGACTGATAAATATCATAAGTCAAGCCATAATAAACTGTCAAACTAGCTCAAACCACAATTCGAAATAATTATTACAACTCCAATAAAACCAATGTATCATAGTCTAAACAAATTATCTAAATCATTTGGAAAGAAGGAAACTCTCATCACACTTGCCCTTGGTACCCCTGATTACCTGCCAGCAGAAAAACACAGCATGAGCCAAATGCCCAGTACGGATATAGAGTACAAGAATAATGAAACGAAATAACTAGCTCAAACAAATGAACCGAACTGAAATGAACAAAACTAACATAATAAAATAATAGGTTGAACCAAATGGCTGGGTGTTATTTCATACCGAGCTCTGAACAAAACAGAAATATATCTTGCCACATAGACAAGTCAAATAATGCCACACAGGCAAGTTACACACATTAGATCGCGAATCCAAATGCATGTAAAATCGGAAGGTGTGTTCGACACAAACATCACCAATCCGCAGAACAAAACAAAACAGAAAACTAGGGTCGACCCATACGCCTCCCACAACAAATCACCAAATGGCCAACTCCCACCGGAGCACAAAACGGAGACGCCGTGGACTAATCACACCGCCATGGAAGGTGTCATGTCTCGGTGCCAAGAGGACATGCCTGTGGTACCCCCACAGGTGGTTATAGCTCAGGTATACCCTACGGTATATTCTAACAAATATACAATGCCACAACACATGCGACACAATATCAACACAAGGGTTCTAATATGTACATGTTAAACTGAACGAATCATTAACACGAAGTTTCCCAAAAAGAGTAACATGTACATTACTATATACATCAAAATAATATTAAACATGATGCACTAGTCTAAAGAGTATAAATATGAGTTCTAAATATCGACGCCAAAATGAACTATTGTAATTAATTTGGCAAGAAATAATCATGAGAGACAATACTAAATTTTGAAACGAGTAACACGAATAAATTAAAATCACAAGAGTTTCGCTGAAAGAGTACGGAATCCGTACCTGAAATCGATAATGTAATACCCAGATTATATTCTCAATTATAATTCGTTAACTCCTTTTGTCCGAACTAATTAAACAAATTAATAAAATTCCATTAATAACTTATAAGTTACTAATCAAAATTGTCAACACTTAAAGTTCAAAAACCTTAACTCTGTACATCCAGTCACACTTAGCTTGGTTTCTTTAAAATATATATATATAAAGTATATGACTCTTTACTAAAGTCTGTTAACTTAGATTTCTAGAAATCGTTTTGCTGAAGGAAAAAAAACACGTATATATATAAATCTATTATTTACTTATTTTATTTTGATAGACTTTTATTCGTTATTACAGCTAAATCAACAACCTAAAAAAATCATTGCGAAAAAGTTGGAAATACTAGTTAATATAAATTTATAAATCAAGATAATTTACATGAGATTCCCCCCAAGCATTACTTATAATAATAATATATTGATTCACTTAAACTCATTACATGTGCTTCCAAATTCATGTCGTCATACAGATACATGATATATATATATATATATATATATATATATATATATATATTACAAAAGGATGTATATTAATCAAAATAAGGATATTACCTTATTGAGAGAATCTTCCTCTTTTGTTTCCTGTTCTCTCACCGCCACTTTTCCTCTGGTATTCAATTCGTATCAGATGGGAGCAACAGAGCAAGTAAGATTAGGTTTGAGTCACTTATTGATATATATTATTAACCCACCTTATATTAATAGGATTTTGTAACATTAGACTTAATTAGTTTTAAGGCCCAAATTTATTAGATTAATATTCTTTGTTACTTATTATTAGCCCATATTAAATATTTTTTTTAAATCTGACCGAAATAAAAGATAAAATTCAAATAATATATTTTTTTAAAAAAATATATATATATATAATTTTATTTATTCATTATTATTATTATTATTATCTGGGTATTACATTACTTCCCCCTTAAAAAGGATTCCGTCCCCGGAATCAAAAGAATGGAACGTACCTAAATTTTCAAAGAGATGCGGATATCCCGCTCGAATAGATTCCTCCATCTCCCAAGTAGCTTCCCACTCCGAATGGTTCTTCCACAAAACCTTAACAAATGGAATAGTCTTCCTCCTCATAATCCGCTCTTGATGATCCAAAATCGCCTCGGCTTGCTCCTCACAAGTAAGATCCTCCCGAATCTTATCGAACGGATATTGCATCACATGCAACGAGTGATAATGGTAACTCCTTAACACCGACACATGAAACACATTGTGCACATGAGCTAGCTGTGGAGGCAAAGCTAACCGATATGTAACCTCACCAACTCTCTCCAAAATCTCGAATGGGCCAATATAACGCGGACTAAGTTTCCCTTTCAACCCAAATCGTCGAATGCCCTTCCAAGGAGAAACCTTCAAAAACACATGCTCACTAGGTTCAAACTCTAAGGTCCTTCTATGTTTATCAGCATAACTTTTCTGTCGTGATCGAGCCGACCTCAATTTCTCTTTAGTCACCTCTACCTTATCCGTAGTGATTTGAACTAACTCAGGCCCTTCAATGGCCTTCCCGCCAACCTCATCCCAACAAGTTGGTGCCCGACACTTCCTACCATACAATGCCTCAAACGGAGCCATTCCAACACTTGCATGCCAGCTGTTGTTGTAAGCAAACTCAACTAGGCTCAAGTAGTCATCCCAATTACCCGACCATTCAAGTGCACAAGACCTCAACATATCTTCCAACGTCTGAATAGTCCGCTCGGATTGCCTATCTGTTTGTGGATGAAAAGAAGTACTAAAATTGAGTCGAGTGCCCCAAGCTCGTTGAAACTCTTTCCAAAACCATGAAGTAAATCGTGGGTCCCGATCTGAAACAATTGACACCGGCGTACCATGAAGTCTAACAATCTCCTGTTGAAAGATCTGTGCCAACCTATCCACCGAGTAACCCTCATGGATAGCCAAGAAGTGTGCCGATTTGGTCAATCGATCAACCACAACCCAAATGGCATCATTCTTCCTGAAAGTCTTCGGCAAACCAGTCACAAAGTCCATCGTGATATCCTCCCACTTCCAAATTGGAATGTCTAACTGTTGCAACAAACCACTAGCTCGTTGATGTTCTATCTTCACTTGTTGACAAGTAAGACACTTCCCCACATATTCAGCCACATCTCGCTTCATCCCATTCCACCAAAAATTCTTCTTCAAGTCCCTGTACATCTTTGTAGAACCTGGATGAATAGAAAATGGCAAACTATGAGCCTCAACCAATATAGCCTCCCGAATGATTGGATCCGACGATACACACAAACGTTCACCCAACCAAATCACACCGTGATCATCAATGCGAAACTCGGGCTGCTTGCCCTCTTCCAGATTCTGCATCATACCCCATAACTCTCCATCTTCCATTTGAGCTTCTTTAACCCGCGAGATAAGAGATGACTCCACTCTCATGCCTGCCAAATGCCTATCTGAACCTTTCACACGTAACTCCAACTCTAGTTGCTTCATATCCGAAATAAGTTGAGGTTGTGTAATAAGGGCTGCTACACTCCCTGAACTCTTTCGACTAAGAGCATCTGCAACTACATTCGCCTTCCCCGGGTGATACTGAATTCTTGCATCATAATCTTTTAGAAGTTCCAACCAACGTCTTTGCCTCATGTTGAGCTCCTTTTGAGTGAAAATGTATTTAAGACTCTTGTAATCGGTGAAGATATCACAAGTCTCTCCATACAAATAGTGCCTCCAAATTTTTAGAGCAAAAATTACTACTGCCAACTCCAAATCATGAGTAAGGTAGTTCACCTCATAAGGTTTAAGCTGCCTAGAAGCATAAGCAATCATCTTACCGTGTTGCATCAAAATACACCCCAAGCCTTTCTTAGAAGCATCACTATAAATGTGGTAACCTCCTGTCCCCAACGGCAATGTAAGTATAGGAGATGTCACAAGTCGTTTCTTCAACTCCTCGAAACTTTTCTCACGTCCCTCATTCCACACAAACTTCGTGCCCTTTCTCATCAACTGAGTCAATGGCAAGGCAAGCAAAGAGAAACCTTCCACAAATCGCCTATAGTACCCCGCCAGACCCAAGAAACTCCTAACCTCCATCACTGTAGTAGGTCTTGGCCATTTAGTGATAGTCTTGACCTTCGCAGGATCCACCTTAATGCCTTCTGCACACACAACGTGGCCCAAGAATGCAACATGCTCCAACCAAAACTCACATTTAGAGAATTTAGCATACAATTTTTCCTTTTGTAAAATCCCCAACACTGTGCGAAGATGTTCCTCATGCTCTTCCCTAGACTTGGAGTAAACCAAAATGTCATCAATAAAGACAATAACAAATTGATCTAAGTACTCCCTGAATACCCAATTCATCAAATCCATAAATACCGTCAGAGCGTTAGTCAACCCAAATGGCATCACCAGAAACTCGTAATGCCCATAGCGAGTGCGAAAAGCGGTCTTAGAGATATCCTCATCTCTTACCCTCAACTGATGATAACCCGACCTCAAGTCTATCTTCGAAAAATACTTCGCCCCATGAAGTTGGTCAAACAAGTCATCAATCCTCGGCAATGGATACCGATTCTTGATAGTAATCTTGTTCAACTCTCTGTAGTCTATGCACAACCTCATAGACCCATCTTTCTTCTTCACAAACAAAACCAGAGCACCCCACGGTGAAACACTAGGCCGAATTATACCACGATCTAACAATTCCTGCAACTGCTCCTTCAACTCCTGTAACTCCAATGGTGCCATCCGATACGGTGCCTTTGAGATAGGCTCTGCACCAGGAACAAGCTCAATAGTAAACTCAACTTCTCGCTGTGGTGGCAACCCTGACAACTCCTCGGGAAACACATCAGGAAAGTCACGAACAACTGGAACATCCTCAATACAAGACTCACCCATAGAGGTATCCTTCACAAATGCCAAGTACCCCTCACAACCCTTTGCCACCAACTTCCCAGCCTTCAAAGCTGAAATCAACTTCACCACCTTACTCGGCCGTGAACCCTGAAACACGAACTCCGGAGATTTCACATCTCCAAATATAACCTTTTTCGCCTGACAATTGATAGCGCCCTGATGCTTATCCAACCAGTCCATCCCAAGAATAACATCGAAATCGTACATACACATTGGAAGAAGATTAGCCTTACGAATCTTATCTCCAAAACTGATCGGACACCCTCGATATAAATCAGAAATAACAATAGAAGTCCCCATCGGGGTAGCAATAGACATAACAGAATCTAAAGACTGAGATGGCACACCAAGGTGCCGAACAAAAGACTGAGCAACCACTGAATGAGTAGAACCCGTATCGAATAAAATAGAAGCCTCATGACTGCCAACTAAAAGAGTACCAGAAACAGTATCTGCCGCTCCTACCGCTTGGTTATAAGTCAAGGCAAACATCCGACCACCCTGACGCTGACCTCCATTACCACTATTATCACCGCCTCCACCATTACCACGTGGCCCGGTACAATCTCTAGCAATATATCCCATCTGCCCACACAAGAAGCATGCACCAGTAACTCTATGACACTACCTCCCTAGATGATTAGCCCCACAAGTGGCACAAAGAGCTATCGGAATAAGATTTGGATTACCCTCACCAGCTGGTCCTGGATAACGACCCTGATTCTGCCCTTGTTGACGATTCTGCCATTGCTGACAATTTTGACCTTGCCAAGGTAGCTGAAGCTGACGATTCTGCCCCTGTTGAGGCAACTGCTGATAACCTCTATTCTGATTCTGGCCACGCCATTGTCCCTGCTGGCAACCACGGTTCTTGTTCCACTGGCCACCACGATTCCTCCCATGCTGACCCGAAGCCTGACTTTATTGGTCATCTCTGTCTCTCTTTCGACTCCCCTCCGGTTTAGAAGCTCGAAAGTCCTGCCGCTACATCTCAATATTCTTAGTCGCGTTAGCCACTGCTGACACATCTGCAAACTTGTTGTTAATGAGGTGTTGTCGGTATCTATAATGAATTCGCCACTTGAACTTCTCTGCCTGTTCCGCTGCAGTCCCTGCTGAGGTCCCTGCAAAGCCTGCCAACCTGGTGAACCTCGTCATGAAATCTGTGATGGACTCATCATCTTTCTGCCGAATAGATAGATATTCTCTAGCATAGGCCTCTTTATCAGCAGTTGGAAAGTACTGCTGATAGAAGACCTCACAAAACTCAGCCCAGCTAAGTGTCTCAACATATCCATCCCCTTTCGTTGTTTTCATCGTCTTCCACCACCTTTGTGCATCCCCTTCTAGCTTATAAGCTGCAAGCAATACTCTCTGATTATCCGAACACCCCAACACATCAAAGATCTTCTCCAAATGGGCAATCCAATTCTCTGCATCAATTAGAGTTGGAGCTAAACTGAATGATTGTGGTTTCTGCTTCTGAAACCTCTCCAACCATACATACATCGGAACCACCTGTTGATTAAGGCCATCTGCATTCCCTTCATCTTCATTTGCGTGTGGGTCATCATTTCTTGGGCTCCCTTGCTCAGGAATTTCTGGCGGCTGCTGCATTGCTTATACAACTTATGCCACCAATTGCGGTAAAGCCTGATTAACCGCTTGATTCACCAAGTCAGCCAATTGAGCATTAGTCTGATTATTAGGTTGTTCATTAGCCTGACCCTCACCTCTACCACCATTGTTACCTCGCCTCCCAGCAACTCTAGCGGATCTACGAGCCATCTAAGAAAAAATCAACGGATAAAAGCAAAGCAGATTAGAGACAAATTCGAATATAGCTGATGTAATAGCTGAACAGAAAATCAAACGAAACAAAAACCTAACCCAGAAGTCTACCCATAACTCACAGGTTAAACCTAAATAGGATTTCTACAAGAAAGAACCTGGCTCTGATACCAACTCTGTAACACCCCCTTTTCGAAATAGAAAGAGAGGTTACACACAAAACATAACAAAACTACAAAATGAACAGAGAGCTCTATGCCACAAAAGAATATCTCTAACGACTGATAAATATCATAAGTCAAACCACAATAAACTCTCAAACTGGCTCAAACCACAATTCGAAATAATTATTACAACTCCAATAAAACCAATGTATCATAGTCTAAATAAATTATCTAAACCATTTGGAAAGAAGGAAGCTCTCATCACACTTGCCCTTGATCCCCCTGATTACCTGCCAGCAGAAAAACACAGCATGAGCCAAATGCCCAGTACGGATATAGAGTACAAGAATAATGAAACGAAATAACTAACTCAAACAAATGAACCGAACTGAAATGAACAAAACTAACACAATAAAATAATAGGCTGAACCAAATGGCTGGGTGTTATTTCATACCGAGCTCTGAACAAAACAGAAATATATCTTGCCACACAGACAAGTCAAATAATGCCACACAGGCAAGTTACACACATTAGATCGTGAATCCAAATGCATGTAAAATCGGAAGGTGTGTTCGGCACAAACATCACCAATCCGCAAAACAGAACAAAACAGAAAACTAGGGTCGACCCATACGCCTCCCACAACAAATCACCAAATGGCCAACTCCCACCGGAGCACAAAACGGAGACGTCGTGGACTAATCACACCGCCACGGAAGGTGTCATGCCTCGGTGTCATGCCTCGGTGCCAAGAGGACATGCCTGTGGTACCCCCACAGGTGGTTATAGCTCAGGTATACCCTACGGTATATTCTAACAAATATACAATACCATAACACATGCGACACAATATCAACACAAGGGTTCTAATATGTACATGTTAAACTGAACGGATCATTAACACGAAGTTTCCCAAAAAGAGTAACATGTACATTACTATACACATTAAAATAATATTAAACATGATGCACTAGTCTAAAGAGTACAAATAGGAGTTCTAAATATCGACGCCAAAATGAACTATTGTAATTAATTTGGCAAGAAATAATCATGAGAGACAATACTAAATTTTGAAACGAGTAACACGAATAAATTAAAATCACAAGAGTTTCGCTGAAAGAGTACGAAATTCGTACCTGGAATCGATAATGTAATACCCAGATTATTTTCTCAATTATAATTCGTTAACTCCTTTTGTCCGAACTAATTAAACAAATTAATAAAATTACATTAATAATTTATAAGTTACTAATCAAAACTGTCAAAACTTAAAGTTCAAAAACCTTAACTCTGTACATCCAGTCACACTTAGCTTGGTTTCTTTAAAATATATATATATAAAGTATATGACTCTTTACTAAAGTCTGTTAACTACGATTTCTAGAAATCGTTTTGCTGAAGGAAAAAAAACACGTATATATATATATAAATCTATTATTTACTTATTTTATTTTGATAGACTTTTATTCGTTATTACAGGTAAATCAACAACCTAAAAAAATCATTGCGAACAAGTTGGAAATACCAGTTAATATAAATTTATAAATCAAGATAATTTACATGAGATTCCCCCCAAACATTACTTATAATAATAATCTATTGATTCACTTAAACTCATTACATGTGCTTCCAAATTCATGTCGTCATACAGATACAGGATATATATATATATATATATATATATATATATATATATATATATATATATATATATATTACAAAAGGATGTATATTAATCAAAATAAGGATATTACCTTATTGAGAGAATCTTCCTCTTTTGTTTCCTGTTCCCTCACCGCCACTTTTTCTCTGGTATTCAATTCGTATCAGAGAAAAAGTAAGATTAGGTTTGAGTCACTTATTGATATATATTATTAACCCTCCTTATATTAATAGGATTTTGTAACATTAGACTTAATTAGTTTTAAGGCCCAAATTTATTAGATTAATATTCTTTGTTACTTATTATTAGCCCATATTAAATATTTTTTTTAAATCTGACCCAAATAAAAGATAAAATTCAAATAATATATTTTTTTAAAAATATATATATATATATATTATTTTATTTATTCATTATTATTATTATTATTATTATCTGGGTATTACATTTTGCCTTTAATTTTCTTTCTGAAAAATGGTAAAAAGGAACATGATCATATTTATTTCAAATTTTTCTTCAAAACGTGGTTAACAATTATTATAATTTTCATTTAATAACAATTTTTTGCTTAAACTGAAAATAAAGAAATTACATGGGAACTTTACAATGACAATCTAACAAATAATTTTTATAATGAGACTTTCATCGATTACTATATATGACAAGGTATGAAAAGATTTTATCATAATAATTTTATAATTTTATCAAGTCATTTTAGTTTATCGCAAGTCAATACTGAGTCAATCATGCATTCCACA
Organism: Aralia elata; assembly: GCA_034770075.1. Lineage (NCBI taxonomy): Eukaryota > Viridiplantae > Streptophyta > Magnoliopsida > Apiales > Araliaceae > Aralia > Aralia elata. The sequence goes on along the minus strand of CM068379.1, from coordinate 68,625,541 downwards.
CTCTCCATTTTTTGATGCAATGTAATAACTCTTTGTATCCTATGAAATATATATATACTAGACATGCTCAAACAGACCGTCTGACTTGGCCTGATCTAAGCCTGCCAGGCTTTGACCATTGACCAGGCCAGGCCCAGGCTCAAAAAGAAGAAGGCCAGGCCAGATAATTAAGATAAAAAGAGGGTCTGAAGAGGGCTGCTGGCCAGGCCTGTCCAAGCTAAGCTAAGCCTATTCTTCAAGCCTCCATGCTTACAATTTTTTCTTCCAATTCTTCTTTATTTATAAAACAGATGTAGGACTTCCATGTCTTGCTTTAGACGATGTGGGACTTTGAAGCCTGAAACTTATACCATGTCCAAACAGAGGTAGGACTTCCATGTCTTTCCTGGAATCATGGGTTCCTAAAATTTGATCAAAGGCTTCAGATTTGTTACCTTTACATCTGAAGATGAAGCCAAAAAAATCATAACAGAAATTAATGGAAAGGTTGTGGCTTTCTTCTCCATATGAAGTTTTCAAAACTCCATCTGGTTTCAAAACAAATGAACCATCTTGTTGCCTGTACCATATTCTCCTCCTGGTCTCTTTTTGAGTTATTCCCAATTTCTTCCCAGTTGCCAAACAAAGAAGTTCTTGCTGGGTGTGTGAGTTTCACAAAGATCGAGAAACAGTAACTCATACTTCTTTGGCTCATGTCAGTAATCATGGAAGGACTATTTTCCTTATAATTTAATGGGTTGAATACTTGTATTGCTAAAGGATTTATTATTTTATAGGAACAAGCATGAGCACTATTATTGAAATTGGTAGTTATGTGTAATGAACCAAGTCCCACATCGTTCATATATTCTAAGTCCAAGGAAAGTTTCATTATAAATTATAAAATGACTTACTTAAGTAATGGGTACATCCGCAGGTTAAGCTTCTAGACTAGGCCGAGCTCAGGCCGTAGGCCAGGCTTTTAGTCAGGCTGGGCCAGGCCAGATTTTTTTCAAAAATCAGAGGCCTTTTCACGGCCTTCTAGGTCAGGCCGGTTTGGCCCAGGCTTTGACCAGGCCGGGTCCAAGTCGGATCAAGGTCGGGCCTCAGGCTGCAGGCCGTTTGTGCATGTCTAATATATACAATGACTATGACTGAATATATGTATGCATGCATGCATGCATGCATGTAAAACATAATTTGAAAATCATTTGTGAGAACTAATTAATCTATTAATTGTTATATGCTATTTTCAAGTTTATCTATACATATATATAAGTATTTTCATATAATATATAAATTTGAAATTTTAATAATTTAATATATGCTTGCTTGTCTTTCAATCAAACCAACCCATTCTTGGCTTCTCAATTAAGATTAAGATAAGATTAATATTACCATCTACATCATTCATGTCATCATCAAGAATGAATAATCTAGATTCGCTGTTATAAAATAATTAATTAAACACATTCTCAGTTGTCTTCATGTAGTATAGTTACTCCGTCCATTCCATAATATTAATTGTTTTAGTTTTACACATAAATTAAAAAAGTCATTGATTACTATCATTTAATAATTAAAATTTGTGTAAAATTTTATCACTATCCTTTTATGGAAAGTTGAAAACTACTAATACAAGAGAGAGAATTTCACCTATTAAATCAACGATATCATTATTAAATCAAAAACTCTATGCGGGCATGATAATTAGACATAAGCTTTTTACAATTTCACCTATTTATATTTTAACTCCTTATTTTTTAATGAGAATCAAAATATAAATAAATAAAATTGTAAAGAGTTTATATCCAATTATCATATTCGTATAAAAAACTCTTTTTAAATTATTGCGTAGCCATGAATGTCAAATTAATCTTATCTAGAGAATGAATTGTCAATTGATTTGGGACCATGTCCAGCACATAACGCGAAACTTTGACCAAATAAGCCTTCGTCTATATTCCTTTTGAAAGTAATCAATCTACTATTTTTCCTATGTTAGTTAGACATGGAATTAATCTCTAAAAAGGATATATAAAATCATACACTCCCTATATATCTTCCTCAAAAGGGTACTATTTTTTTTCCCCACATAAAAAGAGTCTTTTAACAATAATAATATAAAATAACAAAATTTGTTAAGTTTGTCATCCTAATTTTATTATCATGCCACCACATTAACTAATTTAATAATTTGTTAATTTCATATTTCCTCAATTTTACAAAAACAGTTTCATTTGTGCAGAAAAAGTCCTATTTATTTTTATGATACTATATTATACAATCAGTTAGCCAGCTTCATTTCTATCCTTTTATCATCTGAAGTTAATGTGATATTTTTCCAAAGGACAGAAACGTCATATAGATAAGCTTCCATGGGGGTAAATTGAGTGCCAAGCAGGATATACAATAATATATGTAATGACACAAGAAGATGACAAGTCATCCTTCCTTATTTAGTAGCCATGATTACAAATGAAACATTCCCAAAAGCACAAAACTACTTGAACGTCTTTGTCACATCTCTTCCTACAATCAGCAAGGCCCATAGGCCCAACTCCTTCTGTGCACCCATTCCTAAAATGCTCAACGCCTACTAGTTTGTAGTAATCCACATTACCTCAGCCCTTGCACGGTGGTAGCACCGGCGGTGTGCTGCTCCATCCTAACAACCCTTTAGGCGTTGGACACGCCTCGCAATGATCATCTTCACACAATCCAAGAGATCCGCATTTTCTAGGCAATTTGCACTCGCTATCGCGCCCTTCGTCTCTGTCAAAAAGCACTTGTGTAATTTCTCATGCACTTCAATCAACGTGTTCTTCGTATGTATATATTCTTAGGTTTCCATCCATATCAACACGAAGCATTGAGTAAGTAGCATTGTATTTAGGTCAACCTATTATAATTGTTCTGCCACCGGAACTTGAATTTTTAATGTTCATAGTGGACTCAAGTTGAAGCTCGTAAGCCCAAGCCGTATCGCTTTCTATGTTAGTCCATGGTTCAAACTTGAACAATATGCTTGCTAAAAAGCCTTTACCACCTCCAAACTCATCAGCCTAATAAAGGAAGGGAGTTTTTGCATTTTTGCTCTTGTAATACAAAGCCGAGTGCCTTTTCTCCAATACAAACGAGTAAGGCCCATTAGAGGCATCGATATCGGACAATCGACTAACCAGATTATTCGGCCCATTAAACCGCAGGGATTGGCCCACTAGGTGTGTCACTTGGGTGGTCAAAACTTTGCCAAATAAATTTACCCTTGGAGTCAAATAACACCAAGTTACCATTTGGAAGTAGGTCTATACCTACACACCTTGGTTGGCCGTGCCGGTCTGCCAAGCCACCGTGCCATCGACATTGGCTAGGACCAGGTTCCCATCGGTGCCAAATGTGAGTGTTGCATTCCCGGACCAGTTTAGCCCGGTTTGCATCCCAAACCCAATGTATGGACGACTTGAAGCATCGATGGCCCATGCGTAGGTCTAGGATGAAGGCACTAGGGGTGGTGTTGTAGAAACATAGGAGGAATGGAAATTTACCAATATTTAAGGGACGGTAATCGGCACGATATTCGACTATGTATCCGCCTAGGTCACCTTCATTGATGTATTTGAAAGTGGCGTTAGGAGGCACAATGGCTTGGGCTAAAGAAATTGATATAACAAAGAGCGTAACAAACAGTGGGAGTGAAAGTGAACATGAAGAAACATTGTACGAGCTTTATTTTTCGGTCACTTTTGGCCGTAAGGATTAAGCAATGGTGGTATGCTTTTAAAGGAACCCAATTCGTGAAATTTAGATTTTGAAAGGTTGAGAAGTTCAATATAAAAAAAAGTTTGTACTTATATAATTAGAGTTGCATTTAAGTTGACATTAATATTAAAAAGATCACACACACACACACATATATATATATATATATATATGTATGTATGTATGTTTGTGTGTGTGTTATTTTTGTTTTGCTGAAAAGACTAGTCATTTCCCGAATACTTCTTGACTTGAATATGGTCTAGTCTTTCCGATGCCTCCTTCCTTGCTGTCATTGTACGCTACTAGTTACAAACTTCATCCAATTCAAATAGGAACAAATCATTACAAACATATGACGTCTTGATAAGGGGATAAGCTAAGGTTCCTTCTATTTATGGCTTGTAACTTGTCGGAGGTATTTAATGTATCATACAGTTTGACTCTTGACCATTTTCTGACCTATTTTTTGGAGATGATATATTTATCATTTTGTTTTTACCTTCCATTATATGTTTAAAATGAACACAATTTGTTCGAAGGTGAGGTTTTATAACTTGCGAAATATCAAGGATACTTAATTATCATTTCTCTTTCTGTCATTTATTTTATAAAAATATTGGTCACAAAGTCTTTTTTTCTTATCTTTTTTCCTTTTCCTTTTATTTTTTATTTTTTGGGTGAAGGTGAGGGGCAGGGGATATTCATCAAAAATGGATATATTTAGCATATCTTAGATATTTTATTACTTCCTCTGTAGTTTGAGCTTCTCGAATGGCTCAACTATTATTCAATGAATAGCTATCCACGTTACCACGGTTACATACACTGGTTTTTGTTTAAAATCTGCAACTGGGTTAGTGAGTCATTAATTGAAGGTTGCACCCCCAAAAAAATGTCATTAATTAATTTCAGGCAAGCTTCCTACTACTAGAAAGGAAGGCATGTGAGCGATCCCTCTTCTTTATGTGTTTAAAAGAACAAATATCAATAGCTACCACTAGCTTGCAGGAAGTTTCATATTAATGAAACTAATTAAAAATATTAACACAGCAATTTAATCAAGAAGTGTCTGTTTAATTTTTCCTAAATCACTGCCGACATTTGGTATTCTCCACAGCAAGCACCAAGTATGAAATACTCCTTTTTATTTGCTTTGCAAGTGCAACCTTGGATATAATTTAGTACGAGCCTTATCCGATTTACTAACTTAGTATACTTGTGCATATAAAATTTTCTAGAACACATTTTGACACTCAAGGCAGGGGAATTGTACGATACATTTCACGTCAATTTATTACCAATGCAGCACATATTTGTGTAGACCGAGTGACCGACTCAACAACCGTGTTGAATTACCTTTTTACCCAAAAAGTTAATCTACGTACTAAATTGAGACTTTAATATCATACTTATTAACTCATCTACACTATTAAATTTTTTCGATGTACCGAATACCCAAGACAATCCAACACTAGTTGATTAATCAAATATTCATCCCCACACAATATCATTATAGGGTTGTGAGTTTTTGAGGTTACATAAAGCAATTTTAAAATTAGCACTTCTATTGAATAATGATGAAACTTTGAGGATCAAATTATAATTAACCTAAATTTATAATATTCTCGATTCAGAGTTTTCTCAAATAATAATATTTTGTTGACAAAAGAATATTACAAAAGGTTGTTTACAAAGTGATGTGACTGATTACTATCATTAGACTCACCCATATATGATAGATCATCCACTAATTATATTCTGTCACGTCATTTTATAAACTAATTTTTGTAAGCTGTTTTTTGCTACTGTAGTAACACTCTTTCTCAAAACATCCATATTTCAACCTAGAATCATCGCCATCATTTCATCTCTTTCCATTTCAATTTTCATGTACCCGGCACCTCTAGGAAGGGAAACAGGCCAACCACAAATATATTTCTTAAACCCAAGATAATTATGAGTGATTCTATTCCATAACCCAAATGAAGTGAACATCTCAACCTTCTAAGATGGCTGCTTGGACCCCCCCCCCCCCCCTCCCCCTTCCCCCTTCCCCCTTCCCCCTTCCCCCTTCCAAAATGGAGTACTGATTAGCCATTTCAATAACTCTTTTAATTGCGTTAATTAATAGGTGCAATTGTTGTAGTTTATCAATAAAAAAATAATTTTATTTTAAGATGATACGCGTAGGTATTCTTTCATGTTTATTATGTTTTAATATGAATATTTAAATTTTACAGTTTCTTTCCTTGTCCAACATTTTTTTAAATATTATGTCATCCTTGTCCATTAAATTAGAAATGAGTCCGATCAATACAACCTTCAATTTTCTTCCAACAAAGAAGTGCATAATTTGGATGAAAATATCCTTCACATCTATTCAACTCCACAAATTTAACAAACACTTGTGACATAACTACCAAAAATATTAGTAGTAAATTATGTATAGAACATGTAAATTTTGAATATCATTTAACACATTTTAAACTTGAGTGAGAGAGTGTTATACATATTGCCCTATATATGTATAAAAGGCAAGAAATTAAGAGGCCATAAATAAAAGTATATGCATAAATCAATCCTCAACACATGATTCACAACAAAAAAAAGCTCTATTTTAATTAGTTCTTAATTATTACTTAAATTTTTATATGCGAACAAATAATTGGATATAAACTCTTTACAATTTCACATATTTATTGTTCTATGTGATTTTTAAATCCAAATCCAATTCTTTTGGTCACCGTTCTCCAGCCTATACTACGATATGGAATCCCGTTTGTCCTAATTATTATCACCCCAAACCCAAAGCAAATAAATCTTATCAGATCCGCTCGTGTCCCTCTTTGAGGATATGTTCTGGTTACTCTCTCCTCCACAAAATGAGTTCTATTTATTAAATTATATTTTTTTATTCTAAAATATAAGATAATTATTTATTTTTTAAAATTAACTTAAAATATTTTTTAAACTTAAAATTGACATAATTTTTTAAATTTTAATCGATATGATGATGAATATTATAAATTATCTAAAAAGTTACTCATTGTAAAATTAGTTGTTTCATAATTTTTAATAAATTATTTTAATTTTAAATTTAAAAATATCTTATTTTTACTTTTAAAAATAAATAAAAATTTTATATTTTAGAACAAGTACTAAATATCAAAGATATTTATGTGTTATATGTTTGTCGCTATAATAATGAGTTGTTTGTGTAATACTCTATAATAAATTTATAATGATAAATTTAATGATTAAGTACTGTCTTTTTTTTTCTTTTTCTTTTTTTTGCTAAATTGATTAAGTACTGTCATTTTACATTAGAACATGTAAAATTTGAATATCATTTAACACATTTTAAACTTGAGTGAGAGAGTGTTATACATATTGCCCTGTATATGTATAAAAGGCAAGAAGTTAAGAGCCCATAAATAAAAGTATATGCATGAATCATTCCTCAACACATGATTCATGAAAAAAGTTCTATTATAGTTCTTAATGATTACTTAGGTATATGTTTAATATAAACCGTTTTAAAGTTGTGCATAAATATTAAAAAAATAATTATATAGTATTAAATATAATATTAATTGTCTATATTGTTTTTATATTTAAAAAAATATGATTTATTGAATAAAAAATAATAAAAAAAATAAAATTATATTTAATATTTAAAATAATATTAAAAATTAAATAATTAATATTTATTTAAAAATTTTAAACGATTTATATTAAGAGATAAAAATATTTTTTTAAAATAACTTAAAAGATCGGAGGGAATATGTAATTTTTAAATCCTAATCCAGTTATTTTGGTCACCATTCTCCAGCCTATACTACAGTATGGAATCCTGTCTTGTCCGTATTATTATCACCCCAAACCCAAAGCAAATAAATCTTATCAGATCCGCACATGTCCCACTTTGAGGATATGAACCGGTTACTCTCTCTCCTTCACAAAATAAGTTTTATTTATTAAATTAAATTATTATTTTTTCAAATATAAGATTATTATTTATTTTTTAAAATTAATTTAAAATATTTTTTTAACTTAAAATTTTACATAATTTTTTTTTATTTTAATCGATACAATGATGAATATTGTAAACTATCTAAAAAGATACTCTCATTGTAAAATTAGTTGTTTTATAATTTTTAATGAATTATTTTAAATTTAAATTTAAAAATATTTTATTTTTATTTTTAAAAATAAATAAAAAATTTATATTTTAGAATAAATGGAGTATTACATATCAAATATATTTATGTGTTATATGTTTGTCACTATAATAATGAGTTGTTTGTGTAATACTCATATAATAAATTTATAATGATAAATTTAATGATTAAGTACTGTCATTTTACATTAGTATGAATAAATATAATTAAATATTTTATATATAAATGAGATTGTTTTTGTAAAATGAAAAAAAAAATTAAACAGAAAAACTTGAGAGGAGGAGCAAGATCTAAGAGCATCTCCAGCAAGTTTCAAAACTTTAATTCTAGACTATATTTAGTCTAGGATTCGTGCTCCCTCTCCAGCAGCTAGACTAAATATAGTCCAAGAGATTTTTGAAGGAAACAGAAAGACTATATCTAAGAACTTGATAGTCCATGGACTATAATTTTAATTATATTTAAATGGAAAAGTGGAAGGATTATTGGAGTTTTTTTGAATTCATTGACTATTTTAATCTTTTAATATTATAGTCCATGGGATAGTCCATCTGCTGCAAGTATTCAATACTAAAGGACATTTGATTATATCATATAGACTAAATATAGTCCACTAGATAATCCACCTACTGAAAATGCTCTAAGTACTTAACTACTAGTGAGGGTGGGGGGCGTAGGGCGTAGGCGGGTAGCGTGGGGTGGGGGGGGGAGTGGGGGGGGTGGGGGGGGGGACAAAAACTAAACAATGATAAGAAATTTTAATTAATCAAAATGTTCGTTTTTCTTTTTTTATGAAGACTGAAGTACTAGTCTAGTAGTATTATTGAAAGCATCGGGACTCGTGAAAGCCAACTAAGATTAGATTCCGAACGGCTCAATCAAGTCAAAGACCTTACACTCACTCCAAAGTGGCTAAGTCAACTCCATTCACCGGATGGATGCTACAATACCAATCCTAATGCTATGCTGTCTTTAAAAGTTCTATATCTTGTAGTAAATCTATATTTCTCCGCAAGAAAAGTTCTCCTGTCTTACACTCGCTTTTGTTCAATTTTGAGTAAAAAAAAAAATTTTATAAATTTTTTTCTAATATAAAATAATATTATTAAATAAGTAATACTATATACACAAAAGTTATGCCCAAAGAGTAGAATTAATGTATTATTTACCAATGAAAAAGTGTAAAGTATCTAATCGTAAGTCATCTTCCTATTTTCTATCTTTTATTTTATAGGATAATACTATGTGCACCAATTGTACACAAAAAATTTTGCACCAAGAGTAGGACACATGTATTGCTTAACAATCAAAATACAATAATTCTACGGAGCCCGGCGTTGGTGACCGGACTCGGCGACCGGCCGGAAAAATATTTTATTTTTTATTTTTTATTTTTGGTTTTCACTCTCAAATAATTTATGTGATTTATTGGAACTGAATTTTTTTTAAAAAAAAGTGATTTAGGTGTGATTTGGATACATATCAAAAACAGTGTCACACCTAAATCACTTTTTTTTAAAAAAAAAATTCAGTTCCAATAAATCACATAAATTATTTGAGAGTGAAAATCAAAAAAATAAATAAATAAATAAAATATTTTTCCGGCCGGTCGCCGAGCCCGATCACCAACGCCGGGCTCTGTAGAAGGACTCATCAAAATATGTAAAATATTTAATTGTAGATCTCACCCCCCTATTTTCTCTTTTTTTAAACTATGTATCAACTTTTTGTATATAATTGATGTCCTTATCATTACTCTTATTAAATCTAGAACAATATTACTCAACTTGTTCATGCATAAACATAATAAAATTAAAAGTATATTTCTATTTTAATTTTATAAAGAGACTTATCGAAAGAGTATATTAAATGAGTAATGTTAAGGGTCTCAAATTTTAGATCTCAAATGACATCACACTGAATATTTTAATGATAATTTTATGGCATAGTCAATTACATGAAATCTACCAAACCAATGTTATGGTTACACATCATTTACATTTTTTGAGACCAAAAATTTAAGACGCATAACATCACCAAATATTCTCTCCGTCCTCAAAAGGATGAACAAAATACAATTTCAGACAAGAAAATAGGGAAAAGTAAAAAATCACATTTGTAATCGCAACCGCACCACAATTGCATAAAATCACACAATTTATGGATGCGATGCGATTTTTATTTTTTACTAACCACACATTGTGGTTGCAGTTGCAGATACACCCCTAAAACTGCATCGCACTTTATACTATAAACTATATATATTTTATATATACTAAATATCAAGTTGTAGTGCATATAGTAAACCTGTAAGTAAATAATATAATTCAATTTGTTTCTCATGAGTTTTAGTCATTTGTACATATAATATTACATTTATTGTATACCTTCTTAAAAATTTATTAATTCTCTTCAAATTTATACAAATTAATATGAAATTAAAAACATGATAATCCATGATTAAAATATCTTTAATTAATGTAATTAAGTCTACGACTTTAATTATTTTTTGTTTAACATATGTAATAGTAGTTTCTTATATATTATTAATGTATAGTTGCAATTTGTAAATTTGAACTTTTTATTATTTGTGTTACACATAATGTTTTTAAATAGGTATGTTTTAAAGTGAAAATAATTTTCATAATGTGAATTAGTAATATAAAAATTATATATTATAATTTTATAAAATATATATGAAAGTGGTTATGCAACCGCACTACCACCGCACCGCAACCGCATGTAACCGCAATCGCAAGTAATCGCATATTTGTGATTATTAATATTAGTAACCACATATTGTAGTTTTTTTTATGAACAAAATTTTGCTTTCAAAGAATGTGGATTCCGCATGAAGATTTTTATAATTTTTTGTTTAATCTCAATCATGTTCGAGAAATCCTTTTCAAGTCTTCTCCACAAAAATTGACTTGACAAATAAATACTGAATTGGTAAACTATTTCAGAATATAAAAATGCCGAAAACAAAGCAGGCCAATTTGTTTTTGAACAGAGTGGGTGGATCTACTGATAAAAAATGGAGTTACATTATGTATAAATATAATCTTTCTTTTGACAACGAAGGAAATAGTATGCAGGACAACTACTGTAGTCTATAGTTACTTAGCTATATCTAATATCTCTAACTATGTCTTAGCGAACTACCAATCCCTCCGTTAAGACCTCTTTTAGTGCGGTCAAGATTCACGATTAGATCATTGGTAATATCATAGTTGGAGTTAAAATTCAACCAATGCTAAGGTGGTAAAACAATTACATATATTTTGACTCTTGCTTATAGTGAGTAATAAGAATATTGATTGACCTTTACTTTGACTTGCATAAAAGTTTGTTATATCTGTTCAATCAAAACATATGAATGTACAACGCAAATTATATTGTTAAGAGTTTTCAACAGAATAATGATTGCGACGTATGTGCATATATAAAATATTTAAAAATTAAGAAGAATTCTACTTTAATTTATTCTATTTTATCGCATACATTTTCATGTTGGTCATAATTCAATTTCGTCAAATATTTATTGATATGTATATTATTTTCCTATTCCTAAAGCACACTTCTCCTTTTATAATTTAGAGTTTATATGAAGTTTAACTTCATTTTATGCATAGTAAGTAACATAACATTTTAAATAAGAAAATTTATTCTTAAAAATTTAATAATTTAAATTGTAAAAAATATGAGTAAGCGGTAACTTAGAAGTCGTGCTTTATACTTCATATTCTATGTGTACATTGTTATATTATTTTATATTCTATTTGTTCTATATTATTTAATTATTGTTAATTTTTTAGAGTAATTTAAGAGTTTTTTAAATTCAAAATTGACATATATTCTTTTAATTTTAATCAATACAATGATAAATGTTGTATATTATCTAAAAAGTATTATTCAGTTCATAATTTTTAATGAGTCATCTCAATTTTGAGTTTGAAAATATCTTAAATTAACTTTCAAAAGTCAATAATTATCAAATAATATAAATCAGATGAATTATTTCATATAACTATATATGCATGAAGTATGAGACATTTAATTTTTTAATTGTCAAAATTGGTTTATTTCTCAAAAAGTATTTGTATAAATGTGTAATTTGAAGAACCTTAACATGCTAAAAAACATTAAATAATTAAAATGCTCATTATGGGACTACAAGAACTATACTTTTATCAATTACACAAAATTTAAAATTCGACAAAAATTATTAAAAAACCAAAACCCGTGACCCACCTAGCACGCCGGATTAAACAATTCAAATCTAGAAAATAATCATGGGGAGCCATAACTTTGTGTTGGCATTGGCAAATAAATAAAATACCGAGGAGAAATCCGTCAATACCCAACAAACTCAACCCACCAATATCTGGACATAAAAGTCACTTTATCAAAAAAAACAAGGGTAATCTAGTACTTCCGAAACTTTGATCCCAGGAATGGCTTGTAGAGTTGGCAATATCGTCTTCTATTTGCTTTATCTTTCTCAGCTAAAAACTTTAGGATGTGTTATTGAGTTTTAAAATGGACGAAAATATAAAAATAGATGAAAATTTTAATATTTTTTTAATTTAATTTTTGTGTTATTGAGTTTGTTAATATACAGACTAAGAGAAACAAAAAATGAATCTAAAAATTTATAACTTTTTTTTATTAAGGTTTTTCTTCAACATAGTTTATTTGGATGATAAATTAAATACTAAGCAAATTTCTTTTATTATACCTTTTATATTATCAATAAAATAAAATTAGTGTAATAATATATTATTATGGTACGAAAAGTGAGAGGACATGTCACATACTTTTTTGATGCGTCTTTTATAATAATAATATTTTAAAAAATTATAAAATATTTTTTTATACCGAACATAAAAAGAGTAGTATATTTTAATTATACAAAAGACGTTGCTTTTGTTTGATAGCCCGCATAATTATATGCGGTGTTTTTTTTTTTGTTGTTGTTGTAATAAATTTATAATTTATAATTTAAATATTAAAACTTATTATTTTTTCTTTTAAAAACTTCAATAATAACGCTAAAAAAAAACATACAATTTTTTTTTTCTTTTTGGTCTTTTCCGTCAGCAACTCAAAAACTGTGCAGTAATTACTAAATTATATATGTGTATATGTATGTATGTATGTATGTATGTATGTATAGGTTTTCTCTCTCTATATCGCTCTCGGCAGTTAAGCTGCTCCAATCTCTTCACCTAATTTCTCTCTCTCTTCTGCATTCAAACCCAAGCACACTCTTTCTCAATATTCCTTCATTAATTTATAATTCATTTCATTAATTGCTGTCCTAGTTGAAGATTGAAGACCTAGAGAGAGAAATAAAGAGTTTTAGTGAGAGAAAGTGTAGAAAAAGATGCCTCTGGTAAGAGTAGAGGTGAGGAATGAGTACGGATTGGGAATGCCGGAGCTATACAAAGAAGCGAACAAGGAAGATCCGAAAGCATTGCTTGAGGGAGTAGCTGTTGCTGGTCTTGTTGGCATTTTGCGACAATTAGGCGATCTTGCTGAGTAATTTCACGATTTCTCTCTCCTAATTGTTCATTATTTTGCTTCAATTTTTGAATTTGGTAGCAAAGTTCTAAACTTTTTATTTTTTATATTTATGAAACAGTCCAAATGACTGAAATATATTGAAATTGCAATATGTTACAACGGTAGTAAAACCATAAATGAAAATCCTTTCAAACAACTAACATATATCAAATCAGGAAGAAGGCCAATGAGAGCAACTTAACTTAAATTGTGACAGGGGTGTTTAATTTGTGGAATTTGTAGCAAATTTGTTTAATTCGGAAAAGAATTGGCTAAAATTTAGTTAATTGATTGAGGTAACAAGGTTAATGAGTAAGGGTTTACCAGTTTTGGGCGAAACTAGATTTTTATGAAAATGTACATGCAGGTGATGGGCTCATATGTGTGTTTCTAATTGAGTAGTTGCAGATAGAACAGTAGTTCATGACACAAAAATAATGGCTTCCAATAGGCTTCTATACCTATATATGGGAGAAGGATCATGGAGATGAATATATACACACGCGGGTTACTCCCTCTGTCCCAAAATGAAAGTGCTATTTGATTTTTTTTTAACCCATGTTAATGTTTACCTAGGACGCACTTAAAGACATAAATCTTTTCTGATGATTCTTTTAATACTAAATTTTAAATCAATAGTTTGTGCTTGTCAAAAAGTTACTGAAATTTATGACGAAGTGTATTATGAGTAAACCTCAACATGGGTAAAATGTTCAAATGGAACCCTAATTTTGTGACAGCAAATATAATATATTTACGTATTTAATGATTTGTTTTTTGAGTATAGTATTAATTGAAACTTAAATTTTAGCTTCACAGAACTTGGAAACAACTAAATTATGTGAAGCAAAAGAGGGGGTCAGTCACTGAGTGGGGTTTTTAGTGATTATGTTAGTGTTTTACTGGGATAACTCTAACAAATTCCACAAGACTTTTGAATATCAATTGGGAGTTCTATGAGTTCTATCTTCTACTTATAGAGATTGCATTTATTAAAGCCAATGAATGACTTTGTTGGGCTAGTTTGAGGGGTTAGCAAAGAACATAGATGATGACACCTAGCTGTAATCAGATGGGCTCGGATGATCTTAGGGTTATGATGGGGGTGGCAGGGTGTTGACAATTTGTTGGTGGAAATGATAGTGTGATGCAAAAATGGTAATGGTGTGGTATCCCATTACTTGGCTTGAGAAGCTGTATCCTTTTGCTGAACCTCAAAACCAAGACTTTAGACTTAAGTTGTCCAGCTGAAGTACCCATGCTCCAAGTTTCTTAAATTTTGCTTACTGGGATATTTTCAAAAGGTTGATATGAACTCTTAACAGCTGTTTATTTTGGTGGTTTGCTGGTTCTTATATAGTTATATTTGTTGAGACTTGAGGGTACATGAATTGTAGTTCAAAATTAAAGTATCATACAATGTTCTTAACACGAGAAATTTATAGTTCTTTGAAAACTGCTTCAGAGTTCTTAGATACTTGCTTTTGGCTTATTGATTTAAGAAGAATTCCCACTTAGTCCAGTCAAGTTTGTTTTGTTGAGCAATATGTTACTCCAAGACCCGAGTCCTACTAAGGCTTGTTTACGGAAGGTTTATAATCCCAAGGAAATCTTTAAATTTTGTATATGATTTTTCTTGTCTCCCCAAAATAGTGGTAACAAGGATTTGTTGAGTGGACTATACTGGACATGTACTCCACCAGAAGACTGTTTATTTATTTTTCAGAATTTCCATGCTTGTTCTACCTTCCTTATTATTCGACCTTTCTGTCTTCTAGTCTTTGATTGAAGTTCTTCCTCTTTGTATGGTTTATTTGGAGAAGATTGCTATAAGTTCCCCTTTTATTAATAGCGAATAAAAGTGAAGCCAGCTCAAAGCCCTGGTCAGGAGTCAGGACAGTTGAATATCTTTTCTTTGTTCCAAACCATAACTTCTAATGGATAAAAAAGTGTTTTGAGTACAAAAGTGCCCAAAGAATTTAACTTTAATAAGAAACTTCATTTGGCTTTTTACATTTTGTTATTAACTTTCACTTCTATAGTAATAGTTCACTGCCTACCTTCTTTTACACAATTATTGTTAAGTTAGCTTGTGGACGAGCATGCTTGAGCTTGTAAACTATGCATGTGGTGATGAATTGGTTTCACAGAACCTAATGTAAATCAAGCTTCACAAACAAAGAAAAAATATCAATTATTTGGGATATAGTGTTATTTATAGTGCAACACACTAACACCGGGTACTATCAGGAGTTTGTTTCGAATTTTCTGTTGTCAGACTATTTCTGATAACATTCTAGCCTTTAGTAAATACTGACATATATTATGTAATCTTCTCCTTATGGTAGATTTGCAGCAGAGGTTTTTCATGGCTTACAGGAACAAGTAATGAATACATCTTCCAGAAGCCATAAGTTGATGGTTCGTGTACAAAACATTGAAGCTGCATTTCCTCCTCTTGAAAAGACTATATTGGCCCAAAGAAGCCACTTACATTTTGCATACACAACCGGTATGGTTCATGTACTTGTGCTAAACATTTCTAATTACCATATTTGTTCAGTTGTTGATAACTAGCCAGTTTATTTCCAGTAAATTAATCATCAAACTAATTCTAGTGACTAAAATTAGTTGCTAGAATTAGAATCTAGTTTAGCTGAAATACGAGACTTGTTGACATTAAGTTCCAACTTAGCGAAGGTATAACCCAATAATTAAAAAAGATATAATCTAAAATTAGTGCAGTTGTAGATTAGTTCTAATTGTAGTTAGATAGAGAATGACCGAGGAAGATGATTTGACCAAACGTAAAGAAGACCTATAATTGCACCAATGATACTAATTGACATATGTTCTGTCTTGGTTACATGCCCGGGATGAGAAGGGAATTACGAATTAGTAATACACAGATGCAGTGGTACCTGATTTACTTTAGTTTATGGCCCTGTCCAAGCATATTGTGGATGGTAGTTCGTCAGTCTTTTGAGTTGATCTTTTACCAGATTATGGGAGAAATTTTTGACCCGACATGCATTTTAATTTCTTCTCTCTTTGTCTCTAAAATTTTCTCCTTTTATATAACAAAATAATATATTTTTTTTGTAGAAGAAGACAATATAGTAGTAAATTGTCTACATTTATATTGATTGTCGAAACTCGAAAGGCAAATATATGCATATGAAAGTATGCTTTTTTGTGTTGAGGTAACATATGAGTTTACGTAGTCCCAAATTAGTGTTCGAGTGTAAATTTGAAGGCTTAATATACAAAATTTAGCCCAAAACTGATTAGTTCAAACTTTTGGGTCAACTTTGGTTCAACAGGTTTATTAGGGTCTTCGTTGCACTACCGGGCTTCCCCAACAAACTGGTATATGACCTTTGTCTTTTTTATGTTGGATTTTGTAGATCCAACCAAGATAATTATGCCAATTCTAGGAAGCTTTTTGGGCCATGTTGGGTTCAACAGGTCCTTGGGGTGTTTGTTATGGATTCTCCAAGGTTCCTAGCATTTGGGTTATTGGATAAATATTTTTACTTAATACTTAGTAAGTTTGATTCCACACGACTATTTGTTGTTAGAGGATTGACTGTAAGTACTGAACGCAGGAGATTTTGTAACATCTGTGGAGTTAAAGGAAGGGTGTCATAATGGAACTCACAAGAAGGGTTAAGATAAGATCAACTCTAATAATTAATCACAGAGTTGCTTTGATTTGACGAATTTGTTGACTTATAGAGGGGAATTGAACTGTTATGTGAACAATAATCATTCATTTTTAAACTCCTAAACTGATCTTGCCACTTCATCAAGGCCTTTATAAAAAGCAGTTAATTTGCAGGTTTGCAATGGCATGTCCGTATCCAAAGTGAACGAAATCACTTCATATATAGTGACTTGCCGCGGTTCATTATGGATTCGTATGAAGAATGTCGTGGTCCTCCACGTCTGCATTTGCTTGACAAGTATGGCCCATGCTTTTCAAATTCTGTCATGATCCCTGGTGACTCAAGGTTCTTAAACTTTTAGCCTTGTATTTCAGGTTTGACGCTGGTGGCCCAGGATCTTGCGTAAAGAGATATTCAGATCCAACCTTCTTTAGGAGAGCATCAGCTGGCTTTGATGAAGCATATGTTGAGAAAGTCCCAAGAAATAGGAAGGCTCGTAGAAGAAAGGTATATCTTGAACCTATGCCAAACCTTAAATACAGTGCTTTTGTTTTCATGATAACTATTGGTTTACTTCATAGCACATTCCAACCATATTGCTTCTTCGGAATCCATAACATGATATTATTGTGAATGAACTCCTTTATTCTTTCTGAAGTATGATAATAAAATGAAATAATTTAATTTATTTGAAGTACTTATTTTAGCCAAAACTAGGTCTGATAAACTCAATTATTACTTACTATGTCGGAATTATGTTCTTATGATTTACTTATTTATTTATGGGAATTGAGCAGAAGAAGAAAACGTGGCTTAAGAATGGAGAAGTACCTCATGGTGTATCACATGGTACACTCATATCCAGTCATAGTGGCAGGTATTGTGTGGTGTTCAAGTACACGCTGATAGGAGTTCTAGCATCTGTTTTCATTTGTTTACTCTGAAAGCGTTGCTGGTATGCTATGGTATGATTTTTATTTTGTTTTTGTTATCTGACTATGCAGAATGCAGTATGATTCTCGAAACTTTGATGGACAAACTTCTCCTTCTCAAACTGTCTCAACATTTGATGCTGCATTAAAATCTGAACTGGCAGAGCACTCAAATTCTTTTGATTCCAAAGCTGGGTCTGGCTATATAGAATGTGTTTTCAGTCCAAGTAATTCCATGAAGCCTGATGGATGTGAACCTGAGGAAATATCCTCTCAGTTAAAGCTGCACCATAGTGATACCCTTGATACATCTTCTCTGGGTGAACAAAGCAGAGTTGTAAATGATGAAATTCAGGAGCAAACTGATACCAGGTCATCTTGCGTTACTTGGGATGAAAAGACAGAAATAATGGAGCCTACAGGACTGCAATATCAATTTGATGAAACCACAGAGAAGCTCCCTAAAAACTTCAACCCAGATCCTCCAGTGGGGGAAGCTGTTAACATAAGAACTGCCGATCAGATGGAGTTCAACTTTGATAATGAAAGCATGCTAGCATCAGTCTCTTGTGGGAACCAGCTTGATGACATTGAAAGTGAGACCGACAATTACATGGATGCACTTAACACCATTGAGTCAGAATCTGAAACTGATTTAGAGTGCCAGACAAAACGAGAAGTGGAGCAATTCTCCAGTTTGAACAATAAAGAAGCGGATGGGGGAATGAATAAACTTACACCACCACAATACTTGGACAGCCGTTCTTCAAATTCTGAAACTCATGTTCCTGCTCACGTCTCCTCAAACAAAGCTATATCTGAAGAAAACCACAACTCAGTCTCCCCCGAATCTCCTAAGGCAGCTAACAGTTTCTTAAACAAAGAAACATCCATCGCTAAACCTAACTCTGTACCCTCAGAGTTTTATGCCACTGAACATTCCCCTCAAGAGGCTGGCAAATCTTTGACTCTGGACACCTTGCCTGATATTGATTCAAGTGGAAGTGATGAAATTCTTGATGGTTCAAATGTAGAAACTGTTGTCAGAAATTTGTCATCATTTGTCTTGAGAGAACCCATCTTACAGGCTCCTAAGAGTGATACAATCTTAAGCAGTTCTTGTGAGTCGCAAAAGTCTCCACCTTTGCCTTCTGGTGTTACTGGAGTTAACTTCTGGACAAATGGTGGCCTACTGGGACTTGAGCCCTCCAAACCTCCAGATTTCAGTGTATTGAATTCTGGCAATCACGATTCCATGGCCAAAAGTAAAGGGGAAACAGTTTTGCCTTCAAGTCGAAGTACCATTCTTGAGGGAGATAGAAATGCATTAAAATCTAATATCATCGAGAATTCTGACTTTCACCATAGTGTTGGCTCTAATAAGCCTCAAAAGCTTGTCTTTTCTGAAACAAGTACAAAGATACCAGGAACTGAGGAAGCGATCAATCCAGATGTCCAAGCTACTAAATCCTGGGAGTATGATGGCAAAAATTCATCCCGAATGTTCGAATTTAGCAATAGATTACTTGTAAATGGTTTTCAAAGAAAAGTATCTCATTTTGGTGATGGCAATCCTGTCGGCTCTGTTAAAAATGGTGTTTCTGAGCAAAAGAGCGGGTCCCAAGCATATAAAACTTTCCCAGGGAGGAACTTCAAGGAGCAGTTTGGATGTGCATCTCCATTCATGTCACCTTCATCATCACCACCGCTTGAACATATGAAAATATCTTTTCAGCCTATAGATAGATTTGAGACTCACAAACTGAAACTGAAGTTCCCTGATGGAAGTGAGTGTCATGAAAGTAGTGGAGATATGTTTCCTTCATTTCAGTTAGTTCCAGAGCAATCCATTTCACTGCAGGATCTTGGTTCAGACTCTGATGATGACACATTCTGTAGATCTTCTCCTCGTCTGTCTGATGATTGTCTTAGCCATTACTCTGAGTCGGATTCTGAGGAATGGGAAACTGGGGAATCTCCCAGATGCAAGGATCATGAGATATATGATGCTTTGGGCAGAATCTCAACAGCGGAATCCGTTTCTAGCAATCTGGAGATTGGGAGAATGGCTGAGGGAGTAATCGTCGGCAACTATGGACTTCAAAGTCCATTTACTGAGAATGGTATGGAACCTTCTCACTCTGGTCGTCTACTTGATCTGCCAAGTTTTGATACCCTGAACACTTCACTTGGGGAAGAATTACACCGTAATTCCGATGCAAAGTACCCCCTAGAATCGGACTTTTCTAAGGAGCCTACACCCTCACCTCCACCTCTCCCTCCAGTGGAATGGTGTGCTGTGAACCCAAATCCAGATGTGGCAATAGAGAAGCAAGATTCTCCCTTTGAAGCCCTCAAACATGCATTTGATCAGAAGCTTTCGGCTTTTACAATCTCCCACCAACCTAAGCCAGCACCAGTTAAGCACGACCAAAATACTGAGGCAATTGCATGTACGACAAAAAGCAAGGTACTTATGGCATCCATCTCCTTTTCGTGCATTAAGTAGATCGTGGCATATGTTTCTGAGTTGGTACTTGTATTAACTAAAAGTAACAAGTAATGAAGCAACTGCAATAACTAACCATGGTCTGTAAATATGCAGCAGCCAGACTTGCAGACGCTCAATGGGCAGAAGGATACTGATCAGCCCTCAAGCAGCAAGGGAGTGGATGAAAAAGATGACTTCCTGCAACAAATTAGGATGAAAGTGAGTAGCCATTTTCTTAGCTTTTAATATCCTAGTGAAGTTAATGCTGTATCATTGTGCTGCATCTTTTATTGCTGTGGGGTTCCTTATGCCTCCGTTGCTGCGTCTGACCTGTAGTGGGAGAAATATAATTCTTTGCCTTAGATATCAGGCTTAAGAAACTTAAGATTTAACTAAAACTTCCAAGAATTAGACTTGTCCAAAAAAACATAAAAAATATTTAAGAACGAGAAAATATAAATGAAGATTGCGTTAAGTACTTATGTCCATTACAAGGCAGAACTAGCCTAGGAAGATAATTAAATCTTGTATTACTTTCTAAAAATAAATATTCTTTCTAGATAAGGAGTTCGATTGATTATTGTTACTTGTGCCTTAACCTCTGTCATTTTGTTCCAGTCATTCAGTCTCAGACGCACTATGACCGATCGGCCAACCAATACACCAGGTGCCCCTGCCAATATCTCAGTCACTGCAATTTTGGAGAAGGCAAATGCAATCCGCCAGGTCCCCTCTCTTTCTCTTGCTCTCTATCAACCTTTATCCATCTCCCTCAGCCTTTAATCTAACATCCATCCAATTTTTCAGGCTGTTGGAAGTGATGATGGGGAAGACGATGATACCTGGAGTGATGCGTGATTTTTTGTTAGCATCAGAAACCAACCTTATGGGTTGGACTCCTGAATTTTGGTGAGGATGTGATATATATGTGAATAATCCCAAATCCTTCTGTAATTAGTTTGTAGGGTATTTCTTGTATCTTCATTAGGTTATATGCATTGATAGATTTGGTTAATGTTGTAAGCATTTGGTTCAGAAACTGAGCTCAACTGCAATGTATCCTTATTAGGATATATCTCGAGCCTGTTGGCAATATATTCATAGTGCCTGAAAAATATAAACAATACTCATATCTCAGTTCTTCTTATTCAATTTATCCAGTATAAAGTGTTTCTCCTTTCATTTCCAGTTATTGCATTCAGCCTGATGTGAGTTTATTTGTTATTGGACCCCGCACGTCCAGATTTACTAGCCTTCAAATTGGAATAACCCCTTGAATTCGTAAGCGTAAAATTTTACCTAATTTATCTTTCTTCTTCTTCCTCGAGTGCTTTCGGGTGACTCAAACCTGTCTTACGATTGAGGTCTTTCTTCTCGGGATGACCCAAAACAAAAATCTACTTCCAATCAAATGTATCAAAGTTGAGCTACTTTTGACCGTGGTAAGTGAACTATCATTTTGAGACGACACTTATATATTACTTGGAAATGACAAGCATTTGATTGCGTAACGTTTTGATGGAACAGAATCAACCAGCTGGAGTCAGAGGGCTAGTGATTGTTCCTTTTTTTAGTCTTTACATGCAGTACTCTCATTGTCAAGATCAAGAATAAGGCAGCCCTACACCATGTGAAGTGAGCAATTGAATGAAAAGTGATCATTTGCTTCTAAGCAAGAATCAAGGGAACATATTATTAACAAGGAAACTTAAAATAGATGGTTTGTCCAACTGTTTCTTTGCAGCTTGAACGATTTTATGGTCTTAAAATAATCATGCCTGCTTAGAAAATACGAGCATCTATGTAGTGTATGCTGCTTGCTACAATCTTAAATACAATTTGGCTGAAAGAATAATCCAAGTGGCCAGGCTACATGTTAGAATAATACCAACTCCATTGAAATGTGAATCGTGCAACAAAAAAATGAAAATAAAAAAAAAATAAAAAAATAGAAAAGATAAAATTCACTAAAACATGTTTCTGGCATGTAATTTAATTTACATAAAAGACTAGATGTCAATAGCAGTGTGCTATCAAATGCTTGTTGTAATATTTCATTAATTATTTGTAGCATTTGTACATTTCTGAGTACTGTACAAGTCTAATCCTGGTCCATATGAACAACTTGATTAAGACTTGCATTTAGTATGGATGATTGTGTAAAATATAAGATCAAATTTGATTTTTTATGAGTTATTATTAATTCAAATATATATATGGCTTCATTCAACTTTTGAAAACATTAAATCTTTACAATTTTTTTAATTATATTATTCAAAAATAATGAATTGATACTAATTTTGAATTTAAAATATATTTTAAATTAACTTTAAAGAGTTAAAATTTATTTATTTTTATTTTAAAAAGGTGAGTATTATAAAACAAATATGGCATATCAAAAAGATTTGGATGACCTCAGCTAAAAAAAACAAGCTAGCAACAGCTACATGATTCTATGAGCAACTCCTCAAAAACAATAAAAATACATCACAATTAAGTTGGTGAGAAATCAACCCAGTTGTAAACTTTTCCCCACCATCTGGTCACCTGCCATGTGTAAAGGATGAACCCTTTTCCCCTGATTTAAATTAAAAGTAGTAAAAATATTTATAATTTTTATTTTTCTTATAACCAACAAGAATAATATATAATGCATGCATGCATCTAGTAAACATGATTCCAGCTAGTACTATATATCTATATTAAAGAGATTTTTTTCTACTTTTCTCCTTTTTATATATTGAGATGTATATGCTTATAAGTTTCTGTTGGTGCTGGCAGTGCCAATTAAATCAATCGAAAAGGTAATACATAAGTTTATATTATAAAGGAGAGAAAAGAAGAAAAGGGGAGACTTTCTTCCTCAAGTAATTAAAGCAACTTGATAATGATCCACAACAGCAAGCAACATGCTACTTCACCTTTCCAACCCACCAAATCAACTTTAATTAGTTTAATTTCTTATTACAAGATATTTTTTGTGAACAGTATGCGCACCTCTATTTATAGAACTGGACTGTGATCCTCAAGCTAGAAAGACAATAATGTCCCTTCTTTTCAAAATGATTGATGTAGTAGTTAAATTTTTTAAAAAATTCTTCTAGATTTGATCATTAAATCCAAACAATTTATCAATTGCTCTGAAATTAATTATGTAGAAGATTTTGTTTTCCAAAAAACAGGTTGTGAAATTTGAATTGTTATACGATTGATCAAGCTTTTATGTCTTCCATATTTGTTTTTCTTTAGAACCTATCCTGTTATAATATTTTAGAGAAATTTATCTTCTTCATGTAGTGCATTGGTTAATTCTGACTTCTGCTAATAGGTAGATTCGAATTAGTGATAATATTACACACTAAAGGGAAAAGTCTTTAGTTGCAAACTGAAGTTTTGATCCCTAGAGTATAGGTTATAGAAAATGACGCGTCAATCAGCAACCTTCAAATTAAGGTTTCGAACAATCTACAAATTTTGACTTTGACCGCCACTTGATCGCCTTAACTTCACCGAAAAACGTGCAAAAAGTCCACCGAGTTGGGGGGCTTCGAGAGGACTCTCCGATACTTAATTTAGAACACTGATATGAAGGGAAAAAATTATTATAAGAGTAAAATAACGTACCTTGAATGTGTTGGAATACCTTTTATTTGTAGCATGCGAGTCATTTCTTTCATGAGTTAGGAAGTAGAATCCTACATGGGTTTAGAGACCTTCTAAGTTGTCAATCCTTAGTTGGTTAAACTTCCTAGCAATTCTATTATTTACTAGATTTAATATACTTCCAGAATACTCAGTAAGCAAAATTATTATATTACCTTTTATTAATAAGGTTCTAGAAATAACACGTGACAACTTGTCATTGGTGAGTTATTTTTACCCACATCATTTGCCTCCTATTTTTTTAAAAATATATTTTTAAAGGAGTAGATAAATAATAATAGAGTTTTTTTTTCTCTGCGCCCATGACGCTAATTCAAAGCCCTCATACCTTAATTCCGGCCTCCACAGTCTTAATTCTTGGCGCCTATGATGCTAATTCTTCGCGCCCATGACGCTAATTTTTGGCCTCCATGGTCTTGATTTTGGGTCACCATGGCCTTAATTCTGCCCTCCATGGCTTTAATTCTTGGCGCCTATGGCGCTAATTTTGGGCCTCCATAGCTTTAATTTTGAGCCTTCATGATCTTGTTTCTGGACCTCTATGATTTTAATTCTGACATCTATGACTTTAATTTGCGACCTTCATAGCCTTGATTCTAGGCCTCCATGGCCTTGATTCTGGCCTACACTACTTTAATTAATTCTAGGCCTCCATGGCCTTAGTTATGGGTCCTTATTTCCAAACTCATAATTTTTTCTGATGCATAAATCAACAACCTTCTAATTAGAGTTTTGGTCAACCCACGAATTTTGACTTTAATCGTCACGTATCCATCTCGATCCCGTCGAATTACATGCAAAAGGTCCATTGGAGTTGGGGGCTCCGAGAGGACTTTCCGATGCTTAAGTCAGAATGTTGATATGAAGAGAGAGAATTATTATAGAAGCCATAATTGTATACCTTAATTATGCTGAAGCATCCTTTATTTATATCATGGGAGTCCTCTCCTACAGAAGTTAGGAATTAGAATCATTCATGAATTTAGAGACCTTTCAAGTTGTCAATCCTTAGTTGGTTAAACATTATGGGAATTCTATCCTTTATTGGATTGAATACTCTTGTAGAACACTCAATAAGCTAAATTATTATATTACCCTTTATTAATAGAGTTTTAGAAATAACACGTGACAATTCGCTATTGATGGGTTATTTTTACCCACATCACTTGCCCACTACTCCTTTAAAAATATATTTTAAGAGAGTAAATAACAATTTATAATTAAATAATTAAAACCCCTATTTTTTTATTTTTTTAATGGGGCCCTTCATTTCTTCACCTTGGCATTGTGCACTCTTAGCGTTAAAATGGAACTCCTTGACGTTAAACTCCTTGGCACTATAAGAGTTTTCCTCGATGCACGCTAACTATTCCTGGCGTCTTACCCTTGGCACTTTTCCCTTACTTTATTGGCATTCTTGAAAGCTTTCTTTGATGCTCTATTTTGATGACGTTTTATTAGGCTACTTGGCACTAATGGCGCTAATTCTTGCTCTCCAAGGCCTTAATTTTGGGCTCTATGACCTTAATTCTTAGTGCCCATGACGTTAATTCTAGGCTTTATAACTTTAATTCTTGACTCCTATGGGATTAATTCTGGCCTCAATTGAAAGTAGTATGCACACAAGCCAATCATATTTGATATGATGTAGCATATACTTTGTAATCTTATTCGATTGTTAAAGGCATTTTACTTTATCTACATAGTGCTGTTATATTAAATGTGATAAACCCATAGTTTTGAGCAATGTTTTTAGAATCATGATGGTGATCATGGTAATGAGATCTAAATTCTAGATAGCTCACAAACTAAAATTGTTCCTAATCGATGGATTACTAAAAAGGGGATTAGTGAATCCGGATAGATTAGTACATACGTTGCTTGCTCTTATGAAGAGGATGATTGATCTCATAATCATTTGTGTGGAGACACTAAAACAAGTATGTAGGTGCTTATTAGAGAATAAGTTCACTGAACGTGGCTCGCTAAGGAATACCTAATGGAGTTTTACTCGCCTGTCAATAGGAATTCCTCTAGTGATAGTAGTACAAGTGATCATTAGACTTGAGATCATCATAGTATCTTGTGTATGATGAGTTATACTTTGACATGTCCCTTAAGACCTTTAGGGTATATCAAAGGGTATGATTGGGTATAATAAGTTGTACATGGAGATAGGTGAATGATCAACAAAGAATCTACCACTTCTAGTAAAAGGAGAGAATTTCCTATGTGATTCGATAAATGACGACTCAAAAGTCTTTGGCCAAAGCAGAATGAAATTAGAAAGGAGTTTCTAATTTGCATTAATTAGAGTTGTGCATTTCAGAATCGAAATACATATAATTAAATAAAATAAGACTTGACAGTAATTCCATGTCTTATATTTAATTGAGACATTGTATGGTAGAAGGCTTGAATTGTACGGTAACTATTCACTGAAAGGTTCTTTTGTGATTAATGTTGAAATCTATATTATCTGGAAAGTCGTTGATTGCTAAGGGGGCTTACCCTTATTGTAGAATAAATATTATTTATTTAAATGAATTAAATAGTTTAATTTATTTATTTAAATAAGATTAGAATTGTTCTAATTGATTTATTCACAACCGGTTTAATATGGAGAACCTAAAGGGTCACACCGCAAAAGGAAAATATTTGTTTAAGAAGTAAATGACATAATTATAATAATAAGTTAAGTGTATTTAATTTAATCTATAGAGATAGAATAAATTAAATAACTTAATATTTATTATTTAATATTTTAGAAATATTAAATATAAATTAATAAGAGGAGTCTTATTATTATTATTACTATTACTATTATTTAATTCTTAATAGGGATTGTGAATTAATTAATAGAAGTACTCTCTCATAAATTCCTAATTGGATTAGGAGTTTAATTAATTAAAGGAGTTTAATTAAAATAAAAACCCTAATCCTAACTAGTTTAGGAGGATTCTCTATATCTATAAATAAGAGGAGTCTTATCATGATTTAGGGTTAGACAGTTAGACTGTTAGACAATTTACACACTCTTCCATGAGAATTGGAGAGAGAGAGTACTTGCAATTTCTATAGAGATAGAAACTAGGGTTTTGCCAACACTCATCTTCTTGAACAACTATTATTCCTTGGTGGATCACCTCTAGAGGCCAAACACTTGGGTGGCTAACGTTGATCAAAGGAAGGAATCTCATTGGTGAAATTCAAGGAGAACGCGAAGGATTTGGAGGTGAACTCGTACCTGTGGAAGCATGGTTCTACAAGGGTATGATTCTCATACTTTATCTCTTTCGTTTAATTGATAATTGAGCACATGGATGATCATGGTGATGGTTTGTATGAAAAATTTTAAAATCCGTTTTATCGCGTTTCCGCACTATTTATGTAATTTGATTGCATGTTTGCGCTATATACAAACCTAACATCAATGACCTTAATTTTGACCTCTATGGACTTAATCCTAGTCTTCATGGTCTTAATTCTGTACCTCTATGACCTTGACTCTAGATCTCCATGGCCTTGATTTTGGCTTTAATTATAGCCTCCATTGTCTTAATTATGGGCCTTCATGGCCTTGATTCTGGCCTACATAGTCTTAATTCTTGGCGCCAAATACGCTAATTTTGGGTCTATGACCTTAATTCTTAGCCTCCATAGGCTTGACTCTAGGCCTCCATGGCCTTGATTCTAGGCTTCATGACCTTTATTCTGGGTCTCACACTGTAAGACCCCAACTTTTATGAATATGACTTAAATTTTTCTAAATGTTATTCTAAATAGTAAAGTGTTGATTTAATAAATGTTATAGTTATGGGTGATATGTGCAAATTATAAATAGTAAATAGTCTGTAGAGAATATTCGTTTTGTCGGGAAATATTATTTTTGTCGAGGAATATTCATATGACGCCGCCAAAATAACCAATCATTGGTGGATCCCGCAACGGAATAATCGTCGGATATAGAAAGCGACAGAAATAACTTTTTTTAAAAAAATTGGCGGCAGAATTTTTACCGTTAACTGTTGAAATACTCGATAATAAAAGAACAGTAACACACGCTATTCCACAGTAGCACGCGTTACTCTACAGTAGTACACAGTATTCCACAGTAACACATGGTATTGTACAATATTTCTGATTATTGATTCAATAATTACTACAGTAGTAGTCACACAGTGTTTCATATTATTAATTCAATAATTGTCACAGTAGTTACTGCATAGTATTTCATATTATTGGTCCAATAATTGCTATAGTGACAATTTCATAATATTTCATATTATTGACTCAATAATTGTCACACTAACAACTGCACAGTATTTCACATTATTAAATTTATAATTGTCATGACACAGTAACTCATATTATTAAAAGGATATTATTAGTTAGCATTATTGGCAATGTCTAGAAGTTCTGTCAAGAAAATGTGTTATTTAATTGCACGCCATTTATACGGAAGACCCCCTCTTTCTTGGGAATGATCCGGTTGTCAGTATTGCGAGTATATGGTACTGTGATATTAATACATTTAATACAATAATATAGAAAATGGATATATTAATAATAATAATTTTTGCTAATGAATGAATATTATATTTATAAAGTATGGTGGGTTTTTAGCTATAAATAGGAGGGGTTAACATAAGGAAATTCATAACTTCCTTACTTATACTTCCTTCCACTCTCGATCTATATTTTTTTTAGTGTAAGTTCTCTCTAAGTGTGCTAGACTATCTTGAGTATTTGTGAAGATCAGTAAGAGTACTAGTATTGGTCAAGTAAGTCTTTCTATAAAAGTTGGTCAAGCACTACGCACATCACACCGTGTTTATAATTCTTCCTTTAAAAGAGTTATTTTGAGAAACTTTATTTGAACGATTTTATTGTGAAATATTATTTTTGAAGTTTATTCTGTATACTACACAAAATATACTATATAGTCGCTTTTGATAATTTCATAATATACGAGTTAGTATACACTATATGTGATCGTTACTAATTAAATTATAAATATATTTAAGTTGATAAACTTCATAAAAAGTAACATCCAGTCACTTACTAATTGAGGTAAGAGATATCTTTTCTTTCATACTCCTAAATTTATGGTATTAAATTATTATTTATTTCTACAGTGTTATTCTCAAACAGTGAATTTGTTTCATCTAATATTTTTTTCACCTGAATCTTTATATTGCATTTTACACGTGCTTTATCTAATATCTTTTCACCTGAATTTTCCTATTGCGTTTTACACGTTACGGTTGAATTGTGAATCTTATTTATTCTATTCTTGAACTATGATCAAATTTCTAGATATCATGTTGACAATTTAGATATTCTTGAACTCTGGACAAATTAAATTACAAATCTCCAATGTTTATTCTTGATCTTATTGTTCTTATTATTTTTATTTATCTTTTATATCATTGTCATAATCCTCATACTTAAATTGTGGTGAAAAGTTCTATTTGGTCGGAGTGCAAAGAGTAACCGTTGATTGTCATGATTATGACCAGGAATTGTGAATTGATATAATCATGATCTTTGGTGTTACAAGTAAAGGCTTGTGGTGAAAGTTTTTTTTGGCCTGTAGTGCAAAGATGGACTGTTGATTAGCATGATCATGACCATTGATGTTACAAATAAATATATTTGGCTCGTAATGCAAAGATGAACTGTTGATTTGCATGATTATGAACATGAGCTGTTGATTAGTGTTACAGAGATAAAATATTGATGACGCACTTTTAAATTGGAGAAGATTGTGGAAATTATGATCTATTTTACTCGATTGATTATTCCGCTGCAGATGTTGATTTAAAACTTGTTGTCTATTATATCCTATCAGATTTATCACTGGTGAAGATTAAAGATAATTTATTCTTTATTATCTTAGTAATGATATTATTTACTGGGTTATTTGAGATCACCATTTTTATTTTTGTTTCATTATTTTTCTAAGGAAATGAGAGTGTAGCTGAGACTAGCTGATGAATGGAGTGATGATCCAAGATAGTTACTATAGTAATCTTCACCATGTTGTTAAATAGTGTGACAATAATTATAGTGAAAACTTAGAATGAGTTGTTGTAATTGGTACTATATTATTATAAGTTGATTGTTTGTCTTTTGGCGATTTAAATTAGGTTGTGTGGACCTGATTCTGGGGGCGTCACACCCAGGGCCTTAATTCTAGGCTTCATGACCTTAATTTTAGCCTTCATGACCTTAATTTTGAGCCTTCATGACCTTGATTCTGGGCTCCAAGACCTTAATTTCGGGTATTCATGGCCTTGGTTCTGGGCTCCAAAGCCTTGATTCTGGGTTTCATGGCCTTAATTATGGTCTCGAACAACTTTTTCACTTCTTTATAGATGCCTAATGTCTTTCCGGTGTAAAACTCCTTTTTCTTTTGTTGGTATTATGGGTCTCCTTTATGGGTCTACATCTTCCAATAAAATTAAGGCTAGTTCCTCTGCAGGTTCTCCTATTTGCTCTTATCCTCCTCTCTTATATCTAAAGAATCAATAGGCAAAACTTGTCCCTCGGCCATTTTCTGATCACCCTTGACTTCTTCTATTCCACTTGTTGTTGGAAACTTTAATTTCATATGATACGTAAAGGGGATAGCTTTAAATTTATTCAGCCATATCCTACCAAGGATTATGTTGTATGATGAAATGACTTTCATAACAAAAAAAAGTGATCATAGTGGTGGATTGATTTAGTGTTGAAGCGTGAGTATTCATCATGATTTTTTAAATTGTGAGAAAGAGAATATGACTTTTTGTTGGATTCCCACAGACGAAGCCAATCTGATACGTTCAAATTAGGGTTTCGGTCAACCCACATACTTTAACTGCCACTTGACCACCTTTACTTCGCCAAAAAATCTGTAAAAAGTCCATCGGAGTTGGGGGAGGGGGGGGGACTCCGGGGGAACTCCGGGAGAACTCTACGATACTTAAGTCAGAACACTAATATGAATGGAGAGAATTATTATTAGAGTAAAATAGTCCCTTATTTATAGTATAAGAATCTTCTCATTCAGAAGTTAGGAATTAAAATACTACATGACTGTAGAGACCTTTTAACTTGTCAATCCTTAGTTGGTTAAATTTCCTAGCAATTCTGTTATTTACTGGATTTAATATGCTTCTAGAATACTTAATGAGCAAAATTATTATATTATTCTTTATTAATAGAGTTCTAAAAATAACACATGATAACTTGCCATTGACGGATTATTTTTACCTAGAAAACAATTTCTTTGGACTAACGCAAAAATATTAGGCTGGTTTTAAAAAATATCTTTAATACCTTACTGACTTATTCTTGCTGTATATAATCATATTAGGTAAACCAGAGGGTAATTTGGTAACTGGATTCCCAATAATTAACAACTAGGAGTGCCCTGTACCCCTAGCAATATATTAATTAACCTGTTAATATATGCACCCATATCCTTATGGTTTCTTTTATATTTCTTAATTAATTGAGTCCGAAAGGGACCTTTAGCCTAACCTAAAGCATCCAAAAGAAAAGGTACATAACACTTTCCAACTAAAAACAGACGAAAATCCTTCTTTGGCATACATTATTATAGGATATAGTGGAAAAAGGTGTTGGAAATGAGGCAACTTTAATATTAGTAGATTATATAAAGATTCCTTTATTAAAGTAATCCCATATCAAACCCTACTTTTGGCTATGTATTTGCAACTGAAAATAAGATAAAAAAATGCTGAGTGATCATGAAAAGGTAGTAACAAAGTCTTTTCCAACATGTATACAGATATAATAGATCATATATGCCTAAAAAGAAAAACTTTGAAGCAAAAAGCAACAGCATTACCATATACATTTACCATAATAAGCATCCAACTTTAAGGATCAACGCACCCTATTCTTCTTGTGTATAAAGGTTTTTTATTCCCTCATACTCGGGCTATAAGATCATTGGATCAAGAAACTAAAATGCTTATACATGAAGATTAATACTAAACATATCTATTGATTTAACACAAAAAAAATAAATCTTTACAACTCATTCTAATAAAAAGGTTTGATTTTTCGATAAATAATGGACAATTAAATCACAATTTACGTAAAATATTTAGTGATTGCAAAATTAAGTTGATTCTTAGTTTAGGACCCTATGTACTCCCGTTTTAAAGGAAGCAAATATTAATTAAGTTCTTGAATATCATGTATAAGCATTTTAGTCATTAAGGGTGGGGTCAATTAAAATTCTCTTATTAAGTATGAGATAAAAATTAATTCATAGCCAACGTTGGTTATAAGGTCGAATTATATTCTTAACCATATATATCATCTTTAACCATTTTAAATAATAAGTAACAACTGCGATTTAAAATAGTTGGTAACTAGTTTTCGCAATTAACTGCTCCGTTGATTGAAAATAATTCTATAAACACCGGTTATGGATCATTCATTTTATATATCTAGTCATTTAATATAGGTTTCTAAAAGCAGCATATGATGCATAAAAGATTTGCTTTGATGGAAAATAGGATTTTGTATCATCACGCATGCATATTGTTACTGTAATTAGTCGATATGTAAGCATATTTACATTCATAATCTTGCTAAAATCACTTTTATCTATCACTATTCCGAAACACTTTTTCTGATGCATTTACTTGGGTACAGCATACCAATTATTTGATGTTAGTGGTGATCTTATTCTAATATTTACTTAATTATATAAAAACACACCAATTATTTGATGTTAGTGGTGCTTTTTTTTAATTTTCTATCAGTTAATTAATTATTAACCATTGACATGACTCAGAAGTCTACAAGAGCTTAACCTTTACGACTAAAAAGCACATGAACATGATGTGGCAACCATATTCTTCATCTTAATCTTGTACTTCCTACACAAAACAATTAAAGTAAATGGATTTGAAAAGAATTTTCCAACTGAAAATAAATGCCCTTTATACCTTTTTTTTTAATACTTTATTGTCCCTCTAGTCTAATCTTTATGCTCCCACTTCCATATACTTTTCAAGCAACCTACCTGGTGTGGACCCCACACCAAGACTTTAACACAACAAGCTGATGACATGGAGCAACGATGTGGACAAAAAGCTCAGCATCAACTTTTCAAAAGCCATGTCTACTTTTTGGCGGCTGTCCTTACGAACTCAATTTGATAATTTCACACTTTCATTGAATTACCAAGAAGTGCGACCCTTTATATTTTTTTTGTTTTCTTTATTTATATTTTGAAGACTTATATTGAATTTTACTGTATCTCACGATGGAGAAAAATTCGGAAGAGGGGGTCGTTTAAATTTTAGATCTGGGACGAATTATAGGTTCAAGAGACAAGAGAATTAAGGATATTCACTAAAAAGATTAATCCAATTTATAATTGACTCTTCTTATTTAATATTTGATTTTTTTTTTCAAAATCGCAGGGTTAAAATTTATTTCCTATATTTGTATATGCCAAAGAATAGGTTCAATTTAAAATTTTGTTAAATAATAGATTCTTTTAAAGTTCAAAAGTGACCTATTACATGTGTCTCGATCTCATTAAAATCACTAATTTTTGTGTAATATATAAATATTGTTGAGATTAGACATAATTTTACGTCGGATAAATAAAACATGAACTTAATATATATATATATATATATATATATATATATATATATATATATACACACACACACACTTACTGTTGATGAATTACTATTTCACTTATTGTTAATTAATTTTAAAATTGAGAATATGAAAAGAGTCTAGTGTGACCGCATTGGTGCGAGTATATGATTTTTCTCTTAGGGGTTCTTTGTTTATTTTTTAATGAGTCTGAATAAGTTTGAATCTGATCGAATATGTCATTCAGACCGTTTGTTTAACAATTTTTAATTAAACTCTGAATGTGTCTGAATATGTTTGAACGGTATATTCATCCATAAAATTGTGGCTGAATGAGTAACAAGTAGTGCTGAATGATATTTTTATTTGCATACTCTCATAAATAATTAAAATTTACATTCAATATCCATCTTGTTTACTATTGTAAACAATTATTTTATGTACAAATTGTTTTTGATTTTTGTTTAACAAATTGGATAACCAATTTAATGAATGTTGTTGTAGTCTTTTATTTTGATTTCATGTATTATAGAATGTTATAAATATTTTTTTAGTGTTTTATTCCTAAAATTATATTTTATCAAAGATTGTTCAAAAGTTTATATTTAATTTTTTTCAGATAACATTGTTTATTTATAATTACATAATAAATTTGTTCATAACACTCTAGAAGGTTAAAATAGGATAATACACGTATTCAAATGTTTTAGACAGACAATTATCAAACATATCATTTCATTTATTCAGATCTTCTATCTCACTCAACTCATTCAAATTTTCTTATATATTCAGAACTTTTCATTCAATTTTATCAAACAATATCTTAGTCGGATCATTAGCTTTTCCTCACTTTTAGCTACTTCCCGCCCCCCCCCCCCCTCTCATTCTCTTCAACTAGTACTTATGGCTGTTGTTATATACATATAATACACCACATATATATATATATAAATATTTATTTATCTATCTATACATATAATATATATACATACATATGAACTGCACAACCTCTTGCCATCAAACATGAGCATTTTGTCTATCTTTTAGACATACCATCTCTCTCTCTCTCTTCCTCCTAAAATGGCTGAAGTGCACAACAATCAAGATGTAACAGGAGGAATCAAGCTATTTGGAAAAACAATAGCAGTTCATGAGAGAAAAGTAAAGGATGAGGAGCCTGCAGAAAAAGTTGATAAACTTATAGACAAGAGGCCCGATAAAATCATAGCATGCCCGAGATGCAAAAGCATGGAAACTAAATTTTGTTACTTCAACAACTATAATGTTAACCAACCAAGGCACTTTTGTAGGGGTTGTCAAAGGTACTGGACTGCTGGTGGGGCCCTTCGAAATGTTCCGGTTGGAGCCGGCCGCCGGAAAACTAAGCCGCCGTGCCAGGGCCTTGCAGGGTTCCCGGAGGGCTGCGGTGGCTTGTTTGATGCCTCCTCTGGCATGCAACAGTTTGACTTCGATGGGATGGTGGAAGAGTGGCACATGGCGGCGGCGGCTGCTCAGGGAGACTTCCGGCATGATTTTCCGGCGAAGAGGCGGAGGAGCATCTCAGGTGGTGAAAGTTGTTGATTCTCTTCTTTGTCGGTTAATGATCAATTATTTCAAAGAAAGAATTATAAATCTTTTAGAAAAATATTGCTAGCTAGTGCATGTCTTGCACGTCTTGTGTATATACAACTTAGTCAAAATTAATTAAGAATAATTATAAAATCACTCAATTATTAGCGTAGATAATTCAAATCACCTTTGGATATATATTATTTAGGTCAATTATAAGTTTGCTTAATAAATAAATAAAAGATACTATTTAGGTCAATTATAAGTTTGTCTAAAGAGAAACTTATAATTAAATCACCTTTGAATATATACTACTATTATTTAGGTCAATTATAAGTTTGTCTAAAGAGAATATTTTTTGTGCTATTGCAACACGAAGATCAATATTCTCTCAAAATAACCTGGGAATCTGTATTTCTGATAATTTCCAGAGCTCAAAACTTGCTTTAACTGCAATCAGTGTCTTTGAAAAAGTAACGACTCATCTTACGAAATTTGGACAACATATAACCCCAAACAATCGATATGCTAATCCAAAAATTAAGAACTTTCTAATAATTAAGGTAATGCTATTCGTCAACCTTCTAATTAGCACTCTCAGTTTCAAAAATAAAATTTTCATTTAACTTTCACTGATTTGTCATATATTAAAATTGTCAGACACGTCTAGACATAATTTTTCGGTAATATAACGTACCTTTTTATGACAATAGTTTTTTATTATTAAAGAATGAATTATCAAGTTAAATGTGAGTAATTATCACAAACCCTGATAGTATAAAATAAATTCAAAAGTCTAAGGAGATTGGAAAAAATGGATTATTTAAAGAGAATGAGAATGTGCGGTGGAATAATAAGATGATTCCAAATTAAATGAAAATATACAGTAAAGTAGGTATGTGGGGGATGCTAGCAATACCCAGCCGGCTAATCACCAAACTTAATTGTATTATATCCGAGTTGAATTTTATGACTCATTTCATAACATAGCCTTAGGCTCTCTTTGTGAATTTTGCTTCGGAGAGAAGAGATGAGAAAGAAAAATTTATTCTTCCATTTTATTTTATTTTGAAAAGAAGAAGTAATTTCCCTTTCTGTTCTTTGCCGTTCCTTCCCCCCTCAAATAAAACTCACAAATAGAACTCTTTCATTTCGCATAAAAAAGAACTCTCATTTTTTGACAGACGAAACTCACTAAAGTAGTGTTTACATGGCTACTTACAACTGATTAACATTTTGCACTTTCTTTTGCTTGACCATCACCATCGTTTAGAAATGCAGCCTGACAAAAAATATTGCAACAAATTAGATATCTAGAAACGAAAGAATATAATTAATGCTAGTTTGTATATATATACTCCCTCGGTTTCTTAATATCTTACGTTTTAGGATAATCTTTTTATTCCTAACTATCTGTCGTTCTAAGATTTTTAGGAAAATTGATTATAATTTTTTCCAAATTACTTTTAAAATAAATTATCTACAATTTTTAATACTATTTTCTCTTCTTTATGTATATCCGTGTAATTCACATACTATCATCTTTTTTTTTTCTTCTCTCTCCTTCCCCGACTCACTCTCTCCCTTTTCTTTTTTTTCTCTCTCACTTCCTATCTGACTCACTATCTCCTTTTTCTTTTTCTTCTCTCTCCTTCCTATATGATTGCAATTACTCTTTTTAATATAATTCTATTTTCTCCACACAAAAAAGTAGAAGTAATTTTATCTTTTTAATTGCAAAATATTTAAATTTATTTTTTTAATTAGCTGCATATATGATTAATATAGTTTAGTTTGTTCTGTTTTATAAGAACATACATAATCTAAATACTTCATGGAAAAACTTTTTAATTATAAGGAAAAATGGTGGAAAACAAAATAGAGAGAGCTAACAAAAATTTTAGACAAGTAATAAAAAAATAAAATAGAAGAGTGAGATGATGTAGATAGAGAGAGTGGGTGAGAAAAATTAGTTATATGAGAAACTAAGTTTATGGAATAACTACATATTGGTTAAAGGTGAGAGAGGAGAAAGTAGATGAATAGATAAATGAAAGGATGTTTTGGGCAATTAATAACATATTTAATTAGTAGTAGTATTAAGGAACCGAGGGAGTAGATATGATCATTAATTAGTTTTTGAATGATAAGTTAATTGATAACGATATGCAGAATTTCAAATAAATTACGAACTTTAAGAAACTTCAGTCGATGAATTAATAAAAGCGAATTCTAGCAAGCTCTGTACATCAGCAGCCTTAACTATCTTCAATCAATGATTTGCGCTAAGTTCATCATGTGATAAACATCAATTAGTATCTCAAATATTCATGCAACTAATGCATTTCCACAAGTTTAGCTCATTCTCTTGCTATGCTAAGTTGGTTCTTTCTTATAACGGATTTCAATTATTGATAGAGGCAGGGACGGATCTAGTGGGATGCAAAGGTGGTCCCTTGACCACCATTAAATTTGTAAAAACTTCAATTAGTAAAGATATTATGGTAAAGTATGACCACTCTTAAGAAAATAGAAATAAAATAACAAGAGGGAAAAATAATTTAATAAACATCTTCAATCTGATTCTACTCAAAAATCGATAAATGACAACTTACACCGGAAAATAGGCATTTGATACCATTGAAAATGAGGCGTTTGTAAAAAAATATTCAAGAAATTGGATCTCGCAAAATAATTTTGTAATAATTTTAATAAATTTTTAATGAACTCTACATTTCGTAAATTATATTAATTATTATTTTTACCCGTCAATTTTTTTTAATTATATTTTAGTACTAAGAGTGACCACCCTTGATAAAAAATCTGAATACGCCACTGAATAAAGAAAGTTCCTCCTCAATTCTATCATATTTGTAATTTGAACACTCTTGACTAATGAATTTCTCTCCTGACTTTTTTCCCATGGTTTTGTCAACCGAAAAAAAAAAGAAAAAAAAAAGAAACAAGGCCCATTGAAAATATCCCAGAAGAATACAAAATGAAAAGTTGCATGAAAGAAGAAACTATATCATTCATCATAAGAAAACATAAAGTAGAACGTGTTCTAGTAATATTAAGGGTTGGATATTACATACAAGGAACTTGGTGTTATATGAGTAGATATTTTTGGCAAAGTTTTTAAATACCAACTGATATTCTGTTAGGCCTAGACCTACGGTCCAATGGGCCAACAAATTTGGTTAGTTGATTGTCCAGTATGGACACCTCTGATGGGCCTTAGACCTTAGTTTGTGATGGAACAAAGGCCTCACAAGAGCAAGAATATCTGCAAGGAGGTAGTCCCCCTCTATATTACAACTTTGATAGGTTTGAAAACAGCTTTCCTAGCTTTTGGTATTAGATTAATTATTATCTAAGAACAATGCTACATTTTCGATGCTCGTGTTAATATAAAGATAAAAACCAAAGAAATGATCATACATACAATAAATCACCTAGCATTGTTGTTAAATGATTAAAGGTTTCATTATTTTGAAAACGCGTTTGGTGAAATTAAATGTACGTCAATATATAACATGAATAATTAAGATCTTTCTGATTTGTGCTAGGTTGAGTAACGCCCTTGCTTTTACACACTAGTGATGAAAAATAAATTATAACTCTTAATAGTTCCAAATCTTAAAAATTGTGATCCGTGCTAATCTTCAAAGTATTTTTTTTTGGGACAATTCAATCGAAAAGCCAAAAATTGAATTATATAGCTTAATTTCTAGCTAACACACTATGATTCTTTCATTGTCACTGCAATAAATAAATTACTAAAATAAATAAATACATGAATTCCATATCAATAGGGCATAACTACATACTCCCTCCGTTCCTTAATATAAGTCGTTTTAGAGAAGTGCTTTTGATATAGGACAAATGGCGTTGGAGTTTGAGGAAGAGCTAGATAGAAAGAATGCTTCAAAGAAACGCGTGTAACCCTTCGGGTTCGGACGTGTTGTGGGTTCGGGGTTCGGACAAGTCTTCGGGAGATCCGGTCTCTTCGGATCTTCGGATATGGCGTCATGGCTTCAGGCGAACGTCGGATAGATTTATTTTAATTATTATTAGAATTATTATTATTCTTAGGAAGTAAATCCATTTATGGTAGTAGAGTTTAATTAGGAAGTAAATTCTTTTATGGTAGTAGAAGTTTAATAGAAACTTAGATATTATTTAGGATTTAGTTTCTATAATTATAGGAATTCTATTATAGATTGGAACTGAAGTCTATTAGCTATAAAAACCCGGCTTATGGGTTATTATTGATTGATTAATAAAATTAGAGTTATTTCTCTTATTTTTTCTGGTGGATTCCAGTTTATGTGTTCTTAGAATTTACGTTGGTAAATTCTTATACTTCCGTTCTGCGTCAATTGGTATCAGAGCCAAGGATTTTGTCTTGCTCGATGACCAACAACGAAGATGGTAGAGCTAACCTTGACGATGCTAGTCGTAGGGATGCACAAATATGGGCAGCGATTGATGAACAGCGACAGTCGATGGCGAGGGTGGAATCCTTGTTACAACAACTGTTGCTACAACAGCCCAATCCTAACGGACCTGACCAACCCAACAGACTTGGACCCGGGGGAGTTGCCCTTGGACCTCCTAGAGGAGCACGCCAGCCTGGAGCAGCAAGACATGAGCGGTTCGAAGTAGTGAGTGATGAAGATTCCGATGAGGAATTTGCAGGAAACCAAAAAAATCTTCAACAAAACCGAAATCAAAATCAATCTGATTATAGGATACGTGCAGACATACCCCTATTCCATGGAAAATTGCAGATTGAAGAATTCTTCGATTGGATCTCTGAGGTGGAAAGGTTATTCGAGCTAACTGAAGTCCCAACAGATCGACAAGTCAATTTGGTAGCATACAAGTTGAGAAGTGGGGCCGCTGTTTGGTGGGAGAAGTTACAGATGGATAAGAGACGACAAGGCAAGACCTCTATACGATCTTGGAGGAGGATGAAACAACTAATGATGGGTAGATTCTTACCCTCTAATTATGAACAATTTATTTTTTGGAGTTATCAAAATTGTGTACAGGGTAACCGAACTGTAGCGGATTATACTAAGGAGTGGACTAGATTATCAGTTCGTAACAATCTAAATGAGACTGACGGACAACAGGTTTCCAGATATTTGGAAGGATTGAACCCGTACATTCGCGACAAAATCGGGCTACAAGTTGTTTGGACGGTGGATGAGGCGCACAACATGGCCTTGAAGGTTGAATTAATGGAGAAAACTCCCAAACGATTTCCTTACTATAGGAAAAAGGTGGCGGAGACATCCAATGCTACGACAAATAGAAATCAATTTGCAGCAAATGATGAAAGAAAACAGCCTAAAGTTATTTCGGATCGGGCCCAAAGGGGTTTGGGTTCTTCTAACAATCCTGTGGGAACACGACCGACAGGTACAACGACAAAGGAAACTTTCCGAACGCCAAACCCGTATGCTAAAGTCGGAGGTTTTAAGTGTTACTGATGCGATCAACCAGGTCATCGGTCAAATGAATTGCTTGTGTATAACCGACCAGGAAACCGGTGAATTTCGTAGGTGTTAGGGAAGACGAAGAGGAGTTTCAGTATGCTGAAGAAGGAATTTACATGGACGAACTCTTGGATGATACGAAAATAGCAGAGAAACAAGGGGAACATATAAATTATGTAATTCAGCGGGTTATGTGTTCAACGAAACTGGAGGATTCATCGCAAAGAAACAACATCTTTAAAGCATTCTGCAGTGTTCGGGGAAAGGTGTGTGATGTAATTATCGATAGTGGAAGTTGTGAGAATTTCATGTCCAAGAGACTAGTAGAACATTTAAAGCTGCAAGTAGAAAAACATCCGAAGCCTTATGCGATCGGATGGATACAAAAGGGGCCGAAAGTGAACGTGACTGAAATCTGCAGGGTACCTATATCAATTGGTCAGTACTACCGAGATGAGGTGATCTGTGATGTAGTCAATATGGATGCTAGTCATGTGTTATTGGGACGACCATGGTAGTTTGATGTGGATGTCACCTATAGGGGGCGTGATAACGTTTTCGTTTTCAGTTGGAGTGGCAAAAAGATTACAATGGTGCCGAAGAGAAATCCCGAAGAGGGCTTAACGCCGACCACGACCGAAGAGCAACCTTTACTCTCTCTAATCACTTCGGCAACTGAGTTGGAGTCGGAGATCAAGGGAGCACAAGAGGTACATGTTGTAGTTGTGCGAGCTCTAGTGGTAGAATAAAGGAAGGAACCGAGCATT
This sequence comes from Aralia elata, assembly GCA_034770075.1. Lineage (NCBI taxonomy): Eukaryota > Viridiplantae > Streptophyta > Magnoliopsida > Apiales > Araliaceae > Aralia > Aralia elata. The sequence goes on along the minus strand of CM068379.1, from coordinate 68,583,812 downwards.
GTGATACCCGAGGAGGTGCAATCTATTTTGACCGAATTCAGTGAGCTGGTATCGGATGATCTGCGGAGTGACCTTCCGCCACTAAGGGATATTCAACATCGTATTGACTTAATTCCAGGCGCAAGTTTACCCAATTTGTCACACTATCGGATGAGTCCGAAGGAAAATCAAATCTTACAGGAAAAGGTGGAAGAATTGCTGAAGAAGGAATTTATTCGGGAAAGCCTGAGTCCATGCACTGTTCCAACATTACTAGTTCTAAAAAAAGATGGCAATTGAAGGATGTGCGTTGACAGTCGAGCGATCAACAAGATCAGTGTCAGATACAGCTTTCCGATTCCGAGGCTGGATGATATGCTAGATATGTTCGAAGGATCGAAGTTGTTCTCCAAAATAGATTTGCGAAGTGGATATCATCAGATTCGGGTCAAGCCTGGTGATGAATGGAAAACAGCTTTCAAGACAAATGATGGACTCTATGAATGGTTGGTTATGCCCTTCGGACTATCTAATGCTCCTAGTACCTTTATGCGACTTATGAATCAGGTATTACGACCTTTCATTGGGAAATATATTGTCATTTATTTTGATGACATACTAATTTATAGTCGGAGTAAGGAGGACCATATGAAGCATTTTCGGGCTGTGTTAGAGGTGTTATCCTAAAATAAGTTTTTTATTAATTTTAAAAAGTGAACCTGGCTGACAGAGCGCTTGTTATTCTTGGGATATGTGGTCAACTCGGAGGGAATTTTGGTGGACGAAGACAAGGTAAGAGTCATACGGGAATGGCCGACCCCGAAGACAGTAGGAGACGTACGAAGCTTCCATGGGTTGGCGACATTTTATCGTCGATTTATTAGAGATTTTAGTAGCATTATGGCTCCCATTACGGAATGTTTAAAGAATGGTAAATTTCAATGGGGGGAAGCAGCTGAAATAACTTTTGCAGTCATCAAGGAAAAATTATGCACTACTCCTGTTCTTGCTTTACCCAGTTTTGAAAAGTTATTCGAAGTAAAGTGTGATGCTAGTGGAATCGAAATTAGAGCAGTTTTATCGCAAGAGAAAAGACCGATAGCATTCTTCAGTGAAAAGCTTAGTGACGCGCGACCGAAAAGTGGAGTACCTATGATCAAGAATTTTATGCGATTGTTTCGTGCTATGAAGCATTGGGAACATTATTTGATTCAACGAGAATTTATTCTGTACACCCGATCATCAGGCTTTTGAAGTATTTGATACAGCCAGAGAAGCTTAAGCAATATGCATGCTCGATGGGCAAATTAATTTACAAAAATTTCCTTTTGTTTTGAAACACAAATCTGGGGTTCTAAACATGGTGGCAGATGCATTGAGTCGTCCGGCGAGCGAGTCTGTTAATCACTATGCGTCAAGAAATTATTAGTTTTGGTTGTTTTTGAAAGAGTTTTGTATTCGGATGATGATGATTTTGCCGAAGTCTGGAAAATTTTGTGGTCGTAAAGCAAACAGAAGGAGAGAGTTTCATGTGTCCGATGGTTACTTGTTTCACCGGAAATCAGTTATGTATACCTAGGGGTTCTGGGTTTGAGAGAGAAACTGATTCGGGAGTTACATGGAGGGAGTTTGAAGTGGTCACTTGGGACGTGACAAGACCATCAGTGGCGTAGCCGAACGGTATTATTGGCCTTAGTTGAAACGCGACGTTAGTAAACTTTGATTCGGAAGTGCTATGTCTATCAGACCGCTAAAGGACAAGCTCAGAATACAGGGCCTCTATAATGCCTCTACCAAGTCCCGAAGGCTATATGGGAAGATTTGTCAATGGATTTTGTTTTACGTCTTCCTCGAACTCAGCGGGGGGTGGACTCTGTGTTTGTGGTAGTTGACAGGTTCTCTAAGATGGGACATTTTATTCCTTGTCAGAAGACGTCAGATGCATCTCATGTTGCTCAGTTGTTTTTTCGAGAAGTGGTTCGGCTCCGTGGGGTTCCTCAAACAATCACTTCGAATCGAGATTCAAAGTTTCTTAGCCATTTTTGGATCACATTATGGCGGCGGATGGATACTACTCTGAAGTTTAGTAGCACTGCGCATCCACAGACTGATGGTCAGACCAAAAATCTGAACCAAACGTTAGGTAATTTTAATCGGAGTATTTCTGGTGATAAGCCGAAGCAGTAGTGGGACGTAGCGTTGGCAATAAGCTGAGTTTGCATATAATAATGCAGTTCATCCGCTACTGGCCAATCTCCGTTTGCCTTGGTGTATCGATCGACAAGTTCCTAAGCATGTGTGTAGACTTGGTCCGTCTACCGAAGGTTGCTGAACGAGTGTTGCTGCCGAACATATGGCTGAACAGGTTCGGGATGTTCAGGCGGAGGTAAAAGTTCGATTGGAGGAGACAAATGCGAAGTATAAAGCCGCAGCCGATGCCAAGAGGCGTCAAAAATTGTTTGCCGAAGGTGATCAGGTTATGGTGTTTTTGCGAAAAGAGAGGTTCCCAATCGGTTCTTATAACAAGCTGAAGCCTAGGAAATACGGTCCGAATAAGGTGATCAAGAAGATCAATGATAATGCATATGTGATCGACTTGCCGAAGGGAAATGGCTATCTCTCGTACTTTCAATGTTGTTGATCCTTTATGCGTTTCATGATGATGTACCGCTTTATCCAGAACATAACTCGGGGGTCGAGTTCTTTGCAGGTGGGAAGGACTGATGTAGGAACAAATGACGTTTGGACGTTGGAGTTTGAGGAAGAGCTGGATAGAAAGAAGGCTTCATCAAAGAAAGGCGCGTAACCCTTCGGGTTCGGGCGTGTTGTGAGTTCGGGGTTTTCGAACAAGTCTTCGGGAGATCGGGTCTCTTCGGATCTTCGGATAAATGACGTCATGGCTTCGAGAGTTTGGATCTCTTCGGATATGGCGTCATGGCTTTGGGCGAACGTCGGATAGATTTGTTTTAATTATTATTAGAATTATTATTATTCTTAGGAAGTGAATCCATTTATGGTAGTAAAGTTTAATTAGGAAGTGAATTCTTTTATGATAATAGAAGTTTAATAGGAAGTTAGATATTATTTAGGATTTAGTTTCTATAATTGTAGGAATTTTATTATAGATTGAAAAGGAAGCCTATTAGCTATAAAAACTCGGCTTGTGAGTTGAAATCAGAAATTATTATTATTGATTGATTAATAAAATTAGAGTTATTTCTCTTATTTTCTCTGGTGGATTCCAGTTTATGTGTTACTAGAATTTACGTTGGTAAATTCTTATACTTCCGTTCTGCGTCAGTTTTTGTCTCTTAATATATGATATTTGAGAATTTCAAGTAAGCATTAATTATTTAGTTTTCAATATTAGCCCAAGTATTAAATATAACTTTGATTTTTTTGCCTAATAAATAATACTTTCTTTTTTCAATACAAAGACAATATAGGCAATTGAAATTATATTTAATACTATACAATTATTTTTTAATACTTGTGCACAACTCTAAAACCAATTATATTAAGGAACGGAGGATTATATATCAACAACTTGATCCATTTTTTTTTAATTATTATATCCCGCATGTGTTCTTGTTGTACTACAACCTGTAATACATACTAAATAAAACCAAGATTAATCCTTAACAGTGTGCTTAATTCACGTTATTAATTTGTCTCTGTGGTCCTAGATCCTGAATTTTATAATATTGCTAGACAGAATAATAAGTCCATTTCCACCTCCGAGTGGGACATTATCATGCATTCTGTCCACTATTTTATTCTCTTTAGCAGCCATAAAGGTAATGGCATGCATGAAGTGGCGCTACCAAAAACAAAAGTGCATATAAGGCAAACAAGTATGCTTCAAAAAGGTAATATGTCAAAAAATGATACTTGTCGGACTTGAAATTAAAGTAAGAATGTACTCCGTTTTTTTTTATTTGTTTTTTAGAGAGGGATTTTTATTTTTTTTATTTATCGTTCTTTTTAGAGAGATTTTTAATTTTTTATTTGTTGTACGTAGATTTTAAGAAATCATTAAAATATTTAATTTTTTATATTATTTTTTAAGAGTAAGAGGCTGACTTATTTCTCTCTCATCCTTTCAATAAATTAAAAAAATTAATATTAAAATTTTACATTCAATTTAATAATCAGTTAATTGTATTTTTTAATTTATGTGCATAATTAATTAAAAAGCTCCCTCCCTCGGTTCCTATATATTATATAGTCACTATAAAATTCTTTTTTTGTTTCTACAATATTAGTCGTTTGAGGTCTGTTTAAGCAGATAAAAAAACTATTTTCTCAAACTGCACACTAGCTTTCCCTTTGCTTAGTCCCAAGGCTGCAGCATTATTGTTGTTGCATTGCTCTATATTAATTGCAGGGGCTGTTGTATCATTTTGATTTTTGCATACTATATTTAATGATAGAGTCCTTCTACGGAGCCCGGCGTCGGTGACCGGCCGGATTTTTTTTTTTTATTTTTTTTTTTGGTTTTCACTCTCAAATAATTTATGTGATTTATTGGAACTGATTTTTTTTTAAAAAAAAGTGATTTAAGTGTGATTTGGATACATATCAAAAACAGTGTTACACAGACTGTCTAACACTGTTTTTGATATGTATCCAAATCACACCTAAATCATTTTTTTTTAAAAAAATTTCAGTTCCAATAAATCACATAAATTATTTGAGGGTGAAAACCAAAAAAAAAAAAAAAAAAAACAACAATTTTTCCGGCCGGTCGCCGAGCCCGGTCACCAACGCCGGGCTCCGTAGAATTATTGTTAATGATAAAGTGTTGGAATAAGTACTACTACTAGTATGTTCTAATATCAAGTGATGTGCTGAGGCCTAAAGCGTATAAATATATATTGGATATTGGAATGGAGGGCTGTTGTATCATTTTGATTTTTTGCATACTATATTTAATGATAAAATGATTAGAATAAGTACTAGATATATTCTTAAATCATGTGATTGTGCTGAGGCCTAAAGCGTATATAGTATTATATTGGAATGGAGGGAATAACAAATAAATAAAGAGAATATCCATCGTGATTATAGAGTAAATACTAACTCCCTAGTCCTAACAAATACCGAAAAGAAGTCGGATTGGTCAAAATATATCAAACACGGTGTGCACTATTTTAAACCCCGATAAGCGCATCAAAATTGAAATTAAGGTGCCCACACACACGCAAGCATCTAAAGGTGCCCACCTTCGCTTACATATAATTATATATGCAAGTGATGGTAAATCAAAAATTAATTTGATGAAATGGAATGATATAATAATAAAGTTATAGAATTAATCACACACATGTATTTTCATATATATTTATCACTGCTTTAACTTACTAAAACATTTAAATATATGGATTTCATTTCGAGTCCTCCTACACAGACATGATTTTAGGACATGGAAATTGGACATTTCCATGTAAATTTCCATGTTCCCTTGGTTTTTTTTTTTTTGGTATTTATTCTAAACATATTTATATTATGGATTTTAAAAAAAAATCAAAAAAAAACTGAAAAAATTAGGTGTAATTTGGATATATATCAAAAAAATGGTTGTATGGGCCCATACAACCATTTTTTTTGATATATATCCAAATTACACCTATTTTTTTCAGTTTTTTTTTTGTTTTTTTTTAAAATCCATAATATAAATATGTTTAGAATAAATACCAAAAAAAAAAAAAAAAAAAACCCCAAGGAACATGGAAAATGTCCTGAATTTCCATGTCCTCATGAAACCTTCATGTTTGTGTAGACTTATTCATTTCATTCAATCATATAAGGGCATAACTATCAATCAACAATGATCCATTTTTAAAATTATAATCCCGCGTGTGTATGAGTGTCCTATGTTGTCCCTTCTGATCAAAATTTTATATATTTGCCTTAGGAGGCAGAATAATAATTCAAATTTCCATATCCGAGGGGGAACATTAATCTAGCATTCCATTTAACAAGACATATCATCAACTTAATTGATCCCATTTTTTAATTATATCCCGCGTGTGTATGGAGTTGTCTATGTGGGTCCCTTCTGATCAATTTTTATATATAATTGCTAGGCAGACATAAATAATTCAATTTATTTAAGTCTCATTAGCACTAGCCAGTAGAGGTTGCTTACGGTTTATTGAATGTTTTCAACTCTTTCCTTTTTACTAAAGAAATAAAAAGCACTCCTAATGATAGCAGGCATTGCAGTGGTGTCTATAAGCCAAAAACAAAAGTGTATTCCCAAAAACTTATTCCTTTTTAAAAAAAAATTATTGATAATAAAATTTTTCACGAATATCAGGCAAAATCGAGGTAATGCATTCAAAATTTAGAGATCGGGAGAATGCACCTTCAGAAAGACAAGTAGATGATACTCCATTTTTGTTCAATAAAAAGAGTCTTTACGTATAAAATTTTATAAGTATATATGCACATAATTTTTTGGTTACAGGGTCTATAAATATAATTAAGTTGTAATTAGTTCAGTAATGGTAATCATGTTAACAATTTATGAATAATAAAATTTGAGAAAAAATATATTATTTTATATTAGTTCCAATATATATAAAGAGAACTCTTGTTTGTGAAATAATTTTTTTTATTCTTTTATTTATAAAACTTATGGAACTCTTATGCGAAATTAGAGGGAGTAATATATACACATGAATAATAAGGGGAAAAAGAAGAAGAGAGGGTGGTGAGGTTGAAAGAATTAAAACTAAAACGTAAAACAATACCATTGTCCCGACCCTAAAAATAAACCGTAAAAAATGTACCTAATATCCTCCATGTCATGTTGAATATAAAAAAGTAATAACTCCCTGTTAGCGAATAACCAGAAAGAGGGCCAGATTGGTGGAAAATCAAACATGATGCATTATTTTAAAACACACCGACAAGCCATCAAAAATTGAAAGGTGCCCACATGCACCTTCCTTAACTCCCTTGTGAAAAAAAAAAGCATGCATCTAAGATGTTCCTATAAATACATCCCTACGAACCTTCGCTTGCATGCATTCTACCGTTCACCAATTCTCTTCAAACAAACAAAAATGGTCTTCTTCAACTTCCACCTTCCATTTTTTGTTACACTACTCTTTGCTTTATATTTCAATCACCGTAAGCCCAAGCCCAATCCGTTGTTTACCCATCTAATGCCACATTCCAAGTACATCAACGAAGGCGAAATTTGAACGATACAGAGCCGAATATGACGCCGATTCCCCGTATCCGCTGGCAATATTGGTAAATTTCCATTTCCTACCTTTTGTTTTCTATAACGACCAACTCTCCTAATGCCTATATTCTTGGAAAACTAACGTCTGGGTCATCGTTCGTTCCGAATGGCCGAGTTGCGTTGGGTTTGGGGAACGCCAACCGATTTTTACCAAAGCCGGGTCCTGGGAAAATGCAACACTCACATTTGGCACAACCGATTGGGAACCTAGAGTCCTAGCCGATGTCGATGGCAACGGTGACTTGGCAAACCGGCTACGGCCAACCAAGGTGTGGGTAGGTTTTTGGGACCTACTTCCTAATGGTAACTTATGGTGTTATATGACTCCAAGGGTAAATTTAAATTTGAGGCAAAGTTTTTTGACCAACCCAAGTGATACACTTTCTGAGTTGGGGGACCAATCCTATGCGGTTTAATGGGCCAATATAAGCTAGTTAGTCGATTGTCCAGCCAATTAATACCCTCAGATAGGGCCTTACTCATAATGTATTGGGGAAAGGAGGCAGCTGTCTTTGTATTACAAGAGCAAAACAATTAGCAAAAAAATCCTATTACTTTATCACAAGACTGACCATTTGGAGGTGGTCAAAGGCTTTTTTGGCAAGCCGTATTGTTTCCAACGATTGATTCCCCTTTACACACTATAGGAGAGTGGATACAGTTTGGGCTTATTGGAGTATTATCAGCTCAGAGTTCACCGAGAACAAACTACCACCAGGCCCAGATGTCATAGAATATTGTTCTCAGGCCAAAGTACCAATACTACTATACCTCCGATGCTTCGTGTTTGGATATGGATGGAAACCTGAGAGTATTATTACATACGAAACAAACACGGTGTATTGGGGTTCTTTGGGGCCAATGTTACATACGTGCTTTTTTTGATAGACAATAAGAGGCGTTGAGAGCGAATGTCATTTGCCCAACAAGATGGCGGATCCCTAGGGAGTGTGTGAAAGACGATCAATGTGTTTGCGTGCCACGACGCCTAATGGGCTAATAGGGTGGAGCCAGACTTGTGCAACCACCTGTGTTGCCACCATGCAAGAAAGGGGCTGAATGTTGGATTATTATACAAGTTGAGGGTGTTGAGCATTTTTAACGACTGGCGAAGTATAGTATGGAATCTTGGGCCTATCACAGTTGTCTGATTGTAGGAAGAAATGTGAACCTCAGGAACTGCAAACTATTTGGGCTTTATTGTTTTTATAGGGAAGTGACCTCTTCAAAAGTGCCTTTTGGTTCCTAGACTCTAAGGGACTTTAAACAAGGGTGGAAAATTCCACTCATGTTTTGCCTATATTAAGATGTCCAAAGGTAGATTTTTTGTAGGCTTTTTTTGGTTTGGCCGGAAGGGTATTTTTTTTTTTGGAATTAAATAAGTTAAAATTGGGCCAAAAAACAATCCCTTCAAATATTATCACCTAAATTTCGATTTGATCCTTGTAAGTGAACAAAAATTCTCAATGTAATCCTTTTAAGTTGCCAATTTGAATTCACTCTATTCCTGATGTTGATTCAAACCCAATTATTTAGTTTGAGTATCATTTTCGATTGTTGGCATATGACAAAAAGTATTGCAACCAAATTATATATTATAATTTTTCTAGAAATGGAAGAAGAACAATTAATGCATACAAAGAAAACAAATTATGGTTGTGTGTCATTAATTTTTGCATGATAACGATAATGACTCAATGCAATATTTTTCAAAATAAATTACGAACCGAAAGAAACTATTAAGTCACATGAAAAAATCTAAAGCCCAAAATTCTAGCTAGCTATATACATTTCCGATCAATGATTTGCGCAAAAGTTAATTATTATGTGAATCAACAGTCAATTGCCCAATTACTATCTCAAATATTCATGACCAATGCAGTCGCCACATTTCCATAATTATATTTGGATTGTGTAAACAAAGGCATCTTGGCCATGTATCCACAAGAGTCAAGAAAAGGAAGGGACGTCCCCACATTATTACAAATTTGATAAGTCGCAGCGTACTTGTGTCAATCCATATTGATTATGCCCAAGCAAAAGTGTGGGTAGGGTGAAGATAATTTAATAATATTGGGCTTGTCCAAGGCCCAAGGTGTGGGGTAGTGAGACAGCTATGGTGAGCAAAAAAATGATAAATAATTGGTAAATGGACGTCGCAGTTTTGCTTTCATTCTAATTTTGTCCGCCATAAATAACTGGAAAAATTGAATGTTTATTTTGTAACTAAATGAATTCTCATCTAGTGTTAATTGTTTAATAATAATTTAAGGTTTTCATTCACCCCTCTAGAAAAAGTGTTTGATAAGACTAAGAGTCTTCCTACTAAGAGTCTTCCCTTCCTACGTATCTCAATAATAAACATATGAGTAAAATTTGATTCTTGCTAGGCTATGGAGTTATCACAAGTGACGTTAAAGTAACGCCACTTGTGATAACGGCCAAATTGTCTTTACACGTTTTTGGGAGTGACCAAAAAATAAATTCTAAATATAAAATAAATCGTCGTAATATATATAAGGGAATTTGAATTAGACCGCTGGGGGCAATATGGCGAAAAACTTATTGGGCAACAGTCTATATTCCGTTCATGATAAGATGAGTTTTGTGTTGCTAATTTATAGGTGTGAAAAAATATAAATAGTCTCACTAATAATTACCCGTATGGGTAAACGTGAACTGCCATT